>CM075336.1:61884093-64356055 GCA_037788925.1 Mytilus galloprovincialis
TTAAATGGAACTAATTAAGTAAAGTAAATGGTGTTTGGTATGCAGTTGTATTAGCATTGGCACATCTTATTTCCATGCAGATTGTTTATAATACTTTCAGTCATGGTTCATTGCCTTTAAATATTTGCAAAACTTGCATGTAAAAGTGTTGCTATTTTTATTTCGACATTTATCGAAATTACAAAAATACAAGACATATCTCTGAGATAACAGTTTATATTAATAGTTAGCTTTGTTACAACTGGATCGCTCGACACAATGTTTATGTTCCAGACCATATGAGTATTTGGACCATACGTGTATGTTCATGACCATATGCGTATACTCATATGGTCCGACCGTACGCGTATGGTCGGACCATATGAGTATAATACTCGTTTGGTTATTAACGGGTCGGACCATATGAGTATTTGGACCATATAGGTATATTTTTTGGTAAATTACATTATAAAAGTTTCAATAATACAAAAACTTTATCTAAAAATACAATGATGGTTACATTACAATGTATTATTTTATAATTAAAATATACGTAAATTTATCATATATTGATAGCATAGTTTGTTTCATGGCTTATAACACATGTTACATTCTTACAAATAGGCTTGATGTGACATTTACTTCCACACGGTATCATAGCTTTTTTGCATTTGCAAGTCTTAGATGTGCACGATTCTTTTTATTTGCATCTATTGTTTGCGAGTGAAAAGCTAGCCTTTTTTTTAGCTGTGTACAGTGATACCGAGGTCCTGGGCCATTCCGATATGTCTACGGTGTTTTTAAGAAGCTCTAGATCTCAAATATCGTAACATGACTGCAATACAACATATTCACAAGACAACTTTAATAAACTATGCTACTTTCCAGTGACTTCTTGTGTAACAGTTCATTAAGAAATTTTTGGAATTATTTTAAGTCGACATATTGCCATTCACTCGTAATAACAAATCGGTAATGACCATCGGTATAACATGTGTTTATTATAGTGTTGACAAGTAAGTGTAATTAACTATGTGAAACTTCTAATTTTTATTTAGCCTCTCTTTTTTATATTATATAAATAATAAAATTACCTATATGATAGCGTCTTTTTAATGAACGGTCATACCATATGAATAGTTTAGAAGTATTAAACATGTTAAAAGTAAACTGTAACAGAGTGTTAATTACCCCGACCATATGCGTACGGTCGGACCATATGAGTATATACCCATATGGTCATGACCATACGCGTATAGTCCAAATGCTCATATGGTCCGGAACATTTATAAATATATCATTAATAGTTGAAACCTTTATGTGAATGTGTTTGTCAGATTTCTGTTTGGTTGCTTTTTTTTTTATTGAAGTGTACTCCAACATCTTCATTTTATGTAAAAAAAAATACAAACAATAAAATGTTGTAGTATTCATATTTTGCACATTATTGAATTATTTAAATGTAAATTTAAATAAAAGATGCCCCATCCGCACTATCATTTTCTGTGTTCAGTGGACCGTGAATGGGTGAATATCTCTAATTTGGCAATAAAATTAGAAAGATCATATCATAGGAAACATGTGTACTAAGTCGGACCTCAACTTCATCAAAAACTAACCCGACCAAAAACTTTTACCCGAAGCGGGACGAACAGACAGACGGACGCACAGACCAGAAAACATAATGCCCATAAATGGGACATTAAACTTATTGTATAAATATAATGGTAGTAATTGTAGTTCCATTCGGTTATCTTGTTTTTCAAGGCATATTTGGGTATTCCGTTATAACCACATAATTTAGAATTTATTATCATTCCATAAACAAATATACGGAGAAAGGGAAACAACTACAATGACATCAGGTAAATTGCTCTATATAAATGGAAACATAATTACTGCAGAATTCTAATTGTGTTCTTTCTGTAGCAATATTTCATCTTTAACATTAAATGTTGTATTACATCATGTATAGACAATTAGATAAATCAAACACTTCCGATCACTATTTGTCGTTTGGTAGGGTTCATATTCTTTAGGCCCTAGTTTTCTGTGTAGTGTTTTGTAGATGTTATTTTCGCCACCCCTTTATTCATCGCATGTTTGGCTGTTGTAATGTCTGTTTATTTTTATTTCCATTCAATATGCTTGATATCATCATTTGCTCCCCCTTTTGAAGGAAAACTCTTACGATCAATTGAAGAGTGATATTCTTCTATTGATTTTTATTTACACACACGTCAATATCTTATGTGTGTACATAAAACTTCATATTATTTACTTCCTGTGTGCAGAGCACTTCATTCATAAGTTCTTGTTATGTAACATGTGTAATGCAGACATTTATTTGCTATGCAGATTTTAGAGTTGAAAGTTGAAATTTTATTAATTGAAAATAAATGATGATTTATATAAAGAAAATAATATAGTCGAATTTTAAGGGAAATACATATATATATACCATCCAAGATGTGAATAGACTGAATGTTTGTAAATACAGTAATATATATATAATAATGATAGATTTTCGATTCATGCTGTTAATTTATCTTAATTGATATTATAATTTCATTAAATTAAGATACCAACACCCATACAAAAAAAACATATGTACTGAAGGCCGGTCCAGTCAGCAATATTTCACAAGTAGCAGATAGCGGGATATCTATAGTCTGAATGAAATCAAGTAAATTACGATTCTGTTATGTAAATATGTATTTCAGGATGTAACGTGTAAAAACTGGAGCATCTAAAAAGTAATTTAAAGATAACAGTAGTAAACAACGGGTCGAAGCGGAAGGGTCTAAATTTCCCAACATCTCATTTTTTTTAAAAACATATGTGCATGATAAACGTGCACGAAGGTTACCAGCAAAGCTTTAGCATGCTCGGGTTAGCATAACACTAGTATTAAAGGATGTCTCGATTTACAAGACTGTCAGCACACGTATTCTATTATTAGTTGACTGATTGTATAATGAACCTAGAGTTTATTTAATTGTTTCTATGCTGTTCGAAAAACGATTCACTTCTGTGCTAAATGCAACGTGTGTTTCGGTGATGACCAATTTTCATATATTTTTCAAAGGGTCAAAGTAAATATTTTTGTCTAAATTTTATGAAAATTAAACGAGTCAAATTAATTTTAGTCGAGGTGTAAGTTACCACCATAAGTTATATACTTGGTCTTGTTAAACAATTCAATTTGATAAAACGTGCTTCTGACTGTGACACAGAACTTTGAATATCTATACACACGCATTTGTAAAATGTTTGGATATTTCTTTACTAACAGAAAGGAAAAGTTTAGATGGCAAGGTTGTCATAGTGACAGGTGATCCAGTGGAATTGGAGAAGCAATAGGAATAACATTAGCTAAAGCTGGAGCTAAAGTCGCATTAGGCGCCAGACGGGTAGATAAACTAGAAGATGTGAAAAGAAAAATAGAGGAATTCGGGGGAGTTTGCATTCAAGTCAAAACAGATGTTACTGTCAGAAGCGATGTAAGATAACTTCTCCAATAATTAACCGTTAAGTGATGAAGTAACATCACATTTAAATGCGCGAATAAACAAAATATAATAAAAAAAAGAATAATAATCAAGAATGAATAATTGATATTTAACCCATATCTAACTTAAACCGGTTCGCTCGTTAACTGTGTTCCAAAATTTCATAAAAAAAGGCGTTTAACGTTATGCATGTCATACAATTTCAAGAATATAGAAACATGTAAAAATATCACAAAACCCACAATACATGGGATTCTCTGGTCGACATACATGTACGATAGACCTCGCAGCATATTCTGCATTTCATGTTTTTGTCCTTTTAGAAACTTGGTATTGCTGGCAAATCTTTGATAGCTCATTGTAAGTTTTTTCCCCACTATTCTCAATTCGGATCAATTGAGGACATTCACAATATATACAGAATCTTTTTTTTTCTTGAGACCGTATGAATAATTTCTAGATATAAACATGAAGATGTGGTATGATTAGATGTCTGTTTATTCTGTATTGTCGGATTGCTGTCTGAGAGGAATTTTGAAAATTAGTATCCTGACATTTAGTAAGTGCTGAAAATAAATAAGACAGGATGAATATGAATATTCTGTAACACTGTTAAAAAGCAGGAATCTGTTGTGAACAGATGTGAAGATATTTTGACGAGGTGCTAAAAAAAAGATACATTGGGATAGATAGAGTGGGTGGTCTATCTGAGAAAAACTTGCCCCTCCCAATTCTCCTGAATATAAAGAAATGGTATCGGTCTTTTATTTGAATATTCCCATTAATTTTCTGTAGCCATTTATAGTTTCCGGAAATGATCCGGAATACGCGTCTTATGCTTTTAGGTTAAGGAGCTAGTGAGGAGGACAGAAACAGAGTTGGGACCAGTCGATATAATGATCAATAATGCTGGAGCATGGTATTATACACTGGTCAAAAACTTACACGAAGATAAATGGGATCAAATGATAGATGTAAATTGTAAAGTGAGTCTATAAAAATACTTGTTAGAAGCTGAAATATATGACGCACGGTTAAACCTTTCTATTATGGTCAACAATTTCATTATTTAGAATTAAAAATTACGAGCGAATTGTGGATTAAGTCTTCTGCGATACCAGTATGATGTGACATATCCTTTTCCGATGTCGAACTTAAACTTCCGACAGTTTAATAACTTGTGTACGCTTCATAATGTTTGTTTTAGCAATTGACAAGCAAGAATATGTTCAGCCGAAAAGTTTAAGTGGTTTGTATATTATCAAAGAATCCACATACTACCGTTGCAATGGACGAAAAAACTTTGTCTTTACCTTTGTCCTAACAAATAGCCAATGAAAAGGATGAAACGTCATCACACGATGCTGGATAAGCCAATCAAATAAACGCAGAATCTCGTATCTCCTTTTCGTATAAATATGAATAGAATCCATAACAAGTATTGGCCATGTTTGTGTTTAATCCAACTACATTGAAAAAATTAAGGCATCAACATGATCAGTAAAAGTTATTTGACAATATTGATTATAATGCAGTATTGCCTGATATGGAATGAGGACATTGTTTATTCAGTATAGTTCCTGTGATATTTTAAATAGGGATTGACTAATGGCGTCGGAGCAGTTATAGACCAGATGGTTAAGCGTAAGTCAGGTCACATTGTGAATATATCGTCTGATTCAGGCAAGAGGGTATGTTTTTACATTGTCTATACAATGTGTTATGGTGTTGTGGTCTGTTGTGGTCTGACTAGTTTGTAAGAAGTCAATTTGATTACGGCAATCTAAATATAACTAGTGAAAATGATTAAATCAATCTTAATATCACTAGTCAAATTACTTAAAGCTATCACTTAAAAAAGGCTAAAATTATATAAATCACGAAACTGATCAATTGTGACATTAAATAATCAAATGTATTTATTGGCTTATTATGTACTTATATGAATTTCCCAAAAATGATTGCGAATTTTTTTTTACCTACTAGTTAGTTTATATTTTAGCCTATTCCCGTAAGATGAAATAAAACTTAAAGATGGTGCTTGCTTCGTTACTATGATATATTCCCTTTCAATTCTTATCTTATGAACAAAACACAAAAAAAATCAACTGAAAATTTCAAACATGTATGTACCACCAACTGGACATGTCCACACAATACCTATTAAGGTACTATGGTATTGCTTTGCCATCTTTGATAGTAATTGATGGTTTCATGTTGTTTTTTTATATAAAAGATCCAATTGTCGATGTTAACATTGTTCTCCTCTCATACCTAGTGTGTATACTACTGTTGCCTTCATTTAACAGTAATGCAGTTCATTTGAATGAATTTTTTTTTATCTCAATGAAGATACTTTATTTTACATAGTGACCATATTTTTCAATTTTCTGCAGGCGTTTTTTTATCCTAAAAATTTGATCGGTTACCATACTTTTTGTTTTGTTTTAATTTATATCTTAATATTTTAATTAAAACGATATCAACATATAATATGCCAAAATATGAAAACTTCAATGCTGTTTATTGATTAACTATCTTAAATATCTTTTTCACTGTTTTGCTATTTTAACATTTAGATATTAAACTCATATTATTTTAGGGATTTCCTGGTCTAGCAGTGTACACCGGAAGCAAGTTCTTCATGGAGGGATTCTCCCAGACATTAAGACAGGAAGTGTGTAAGCTGGGAATTCGAGTAACCGTTGTCCAACCGGGAAGTGTCAATGTCCCGGATACGGCAGACAAACATGTCGATCCAGAGGTATGCATAATAATAAGTGTTTTCCCTGTTTTTTTTAATACTTTCCGTTTTCTTTTGGTTAAGTGAATAATAAAGTGACACTCATCAACTTAAGTTCTGATATATATCGGTAAGCTTTACATATATTATTGACGTAATAGACTAACAAGATAAGCCAATAAATTCCAATGAAAGAAATCGTTACATAATTGACCGAGTCATTTCTAAAACAAACAAAACTATGCAGTATGGGCTTTGTTCATGGTTGAAGGCTGTACAGTGATCTATATCTGTTAAATTATGTGTCATAAGGTCTCTTGTGGAGAGTCCCTTTGGTCATCATACCATGTCTTCTTTTTATAAGAACGTTTGACTAAAGGTTAAGTACAACTTCATGCGTTTTTTTAATTTTTTTTTCATTTTTCTGCAATATTTAAAAAAAACCTATCAATGCATCTTTTTTTCTTTTAATAGTGATATCATTCTTTGACATAATATTACTTTAATTATAAAATGAAAACTTTTTTAATACAACATTTGTTTTTCTTTTCATTTTAGACATAATTGTTGTTTTCTGAGCATTGACGTATCAATTAATTATATGTTATATAAGCCATGGCGTTGTCAGTTTATTTTAGATTTATGAGTGATTGTCCCTTTGGTATCTTTCGTCCCTCTTTTATATGTTATATAAGTGTGACATAGGGAATAGCCCTCTTAGCATGTTTCATCTACATAATCGACCATGATTTGTTGTTATCAGTGTTTTTTTTTATAAGATACGTACATGTACATGTACCCTATATTTATTCCATACTCTTAAAAAAAATTATAAATTGAAGGAAAATTTAAACCAGCCGAGGAAAATAAAAGCCCTCAAAGATGAAAACATCGTTCGTAGTTTGTTGTACAACCAGTCCATGTTTTATTTGATGACAGTTCTAGAGTCTACGATCATTAGAGTTTATATGAGCTCTTGTTCTGAATGCATCTGATGAAATTGATAGCCTTTTTCGGTTGCAATCTACATGGTATATAATACACATGTCAATTACTTTGAAATTGGTAAAATATCCCTACACAAGTATGTGTACTGCACATTATTTCAATCACAGAAGCATTTTGAGTACCAAGATTCATCACAATGTAATTCATAGAAGATCATCATTTTAGATGAAAAATATAAAAACTTGCGTGTAATCTTGATGATAAAAAATTTACCCTTTTCATGGAGATTTTCATTTCTTTGGACAGGAAAATACGTCTGAGATCTTTGATATGCAAGTAAACGATTTTTTTGGCTTGAACACGCTGTGTTTAGATACAAAGCAATCTGCAATCTGCTTTCAAATATTCGATTGTAAGATTGTTGATAAAAGTAAAAAATGGTTTAAGACAATGAAATTGAGAATGTGTACTGAAAATAGGCGCTAGTATGGGAAGTAAATGCAGCCCAGAAATTTGTGATATTAGAGCATTCGAAGGTATCAATGAAATTGTTGAAAAATATAAGTATGAAAATAAGATTTTATTTTACGGAAGGTATAGAGATGATGCATTTATAATAGCTCATTCATCCCGAGAAGAGGTTAAGCAGTTTTTTTTAAAATAGCAAATGATCATCACCCTTTATTAAAGTCTACTTATGAAATTTCAGACGAAGAAATTATTATTCTCGATACTGTCGTACATAAAGGGTTGAGGTTCAGGAACACCGGTATCCTTGACATAGAGAGCTACACCAAACGAAATGTAGGGAGCTATTTCCAAAACCACCAATGGTGGCATATAGTAGACGTCGGAACTTAAAAGAAATACTGACTAGATCGGTAGTCAAAGCTTAGTACAATATGAAGGATTGGGTCAGGACCCCTGATGAAGCACCTACCCTTCATATGAGCCACTGAATCTTATAGAGTTTGTCCTATTCTGTACTGCAGAAACATGATGTGTTGGGTCCTGGAGGATAGGCAAACGTGGCTGATAGTTACTTCCAGACATTCAACATTACTTTAGCTGTATTTGGCAAAACTTTTAGGACGTTTTGGTCCTCAATGCTCTTCAATTTCGTACTTTAATTGGCCTTTTCAACAATTTTTGATTCGAGCATTACTGATGAGTCTTTTGTAGTTTAAAACGCATCTGGCGTACATATAATTTCAATCCTGTTCTCTATGATGAAAATATTTACAAACACTGGGTCGATGCCACTGCTGGTGGAGTTTTAATTCCTTGATGGTAATACAAGCCTAGTAGTACGCACTTCTGTGTTGACTTGAGTTATCATTGATATGTTCATAATTATAAATTAACTGTCAACAAAACATTTAATTTTTGAAATACTAAGGCTTTTCTACCTCAAGAATAGATTACCTCAGCTGTATTTGGCAAAACTTTTACAAATGTTTGGTCCTCAATGATTTTCATTTGTACTTCATTTGCTCTTTGAACATTTTTTATTCCAGCGTCACTGATAAGTCTTTTGTAGACGAAACGCGCGTTTTGCGTAAATATAAATTTTCAATCCTGGTTTCTATGATGAGTTTATTTACAACCAATGCTGGTGGAGTTTGAATTTCCTGAGGGTATATATCACCAGACATGTAGTCAGCACTTTTGTGTTTAATTGAGTTATCATTGATATGTTCATAGTTATAAATTAACTATAAACACAACTTTGAATTTTTGAATTACTTAGACTTGGCCAATTTTTTTTTATGAATTTCTGGTCCTCAATGCTCTCCAAGTGTAACTCTTGTTGCCTTGTTTACGCAATTTCATGACAGAACAAAAGTATTGACCACAGTTAATCAAATAAACAGGGGACAGCTCAATCTTTCTACAAACAGGAAATTATATTTTCTCGAAAATTAAAGACAAACAAAAAGTTTAGCAAAATAAGTTTTAACCACATGATCATCTTATAAATACTCTATCGATTGTTTTATCAGGGATATATTCAAATGTATCAAGATATCTGACCAATCTGTTGTTCGTTGTTGTTTCAAATTGTTGTTAATAGTAGTTGTTGGATGTGTTGGCACGGGCTGTGTAATGTCATAGTTGTCATAGTTGTAGGTGTTTTGTGTTTTGTGTTTTGTTTTGACAGGACGTCACCACAATCGTATACACAATTAAGAAATCATTCATGGCAGCCGTAGATTTGTTGTCATTTAACCATGAGTTGGGCATTTATATTCGTTTTATTACCCTGAATGATTCTAATAGGACAGATTCGGTTATTGTGTTAACCGTGAAAGCCCTATACATACGATACTGTTTTGGCTGTTCCGTATTACCCAATGTTGATAATATAAAAAATATTATATAATTCAATTACTATTTTTTTTAATTGCATTTCCACTTATATGATTGCTTGCACTGTAATTTTGTTCGTTCTGATGCGTACAATAAGCTTTAAAGCGCTCTGTATTTTCATTTTATTTTTTTGTTTACGGAAACATACTTGTGATGTCACCTTGTTACATTGCCATGCCCTGACAATAATATCATCTCGCAGATTTTTCATTTTATGACATTTTACCAGGAAAGATAAATTGAAATGAACCGATTTTTTTATTTTGATGTAGAATAGAGATAAATATATATTGTATCTTAATATTGGCCTACGTATGCTGGGGGTTTTGATGTCGAAAATTTAGAATATCTGATAGTGTAAATAAGTTGGTCGCAACTCGGAACAGTCGTTTTGTGTATTACTGCGTTTGCGCTGAAGGCAGATATATTGTGATTATATTGGTTGACGATAATAGGTCGTCATAATAGAATCGTCGGTCATTGTTATAAAATACTCTACCTTTTAAGAATGCATTCACTAGATATGTATTGATAGTTGATACATGTAAACAGAAGTATATAATTATATATCTCAATATATTTATTAATTATATGGAACTTTATAAAAATTTAGTATAGTGATTACGAATCATTCAAGAAATAGTTTTGACTTCACTTTGTTTTTTCAAGCGAATATATTTTGTTATATTTTAATTTCAATATGAGAAAGTATATATTAAGTATGGTTTACATTGTATCACTAAACTTGCATCGTGTGTTATAATCTATGTAGAGAATGACTTAACACCGCTTGCATATTGTTGCTCTATATCACAAGTGCATAGATTTGGGCCTGCACTATCAACGTAAGGATCAATAAAATTTTCTCACTACATTTATATTTTTTCACACGTTTAGAAGTTTAGACATCCTTTCATTTAATGACCGACATACCAAATCATCACATTGCAAAGCCTCCTCATAATAATGATAAGCTTTGTCCTTGTGACCAGATATCTCATGACATACTCCAAGTATTGTAAATGTATTCGATAATTGGCTTAATGGTCTGCAGTTTGATATCATTGTTAAATAACTTAATGCCTGTTGTCTGTTGAAAGTATCCCCATTATGATGATAGCATAAATATCTGAGGCAGTGAGACATTACAATAGATGGGACTGCGAAGAGACCGTCTTTTACCTCCAGCTGTAGTTCCTGTGGTATTAATGATGAGTGCTTTAAGTATGTTATATCTTCTGCTATAGCTATTCTCATCCTGTCATTCAATGAAATTGTATGATGTAATTTTTGCCTGTAACTATTTAGATGTACTTCGCATTCTTGCTTTTTACAATTACACGCTAAATCAGGTGACAATCTTGATAGAACATAATCAGTAAGTTTTAGTGTAACATTGAACTGTCCCGTTACATAAAAAAACGACGCGTATAACAACCAACCAGAAGCAGCATCTGTCTTGGTGCCATCTTGTAAATGTCTATGATAACATTTGCGTATGTTGTACCCGTTTTCTATTGTGCTTAGAGGTGGTAGTAGTTGTGATATATATTGACTGGCTTTAGCATAATATAATTGACATACACCTGTAGTAAATGAAGATGATTCTGACTTAATGAATGTTTCACAAAATGTACGTACTTTATAACAGCTTTGAATTTTAGTTGGATGGGTTGTTACTGCATTTATCCTGTAGAAGAGATAGTCTAACATAATAAAAGAAGATTCACACTTTGGATATAATAAACGGTGAGTTGTATTTTCATGCTGAAATAAATTTGTTAACAATCCACCTATCCCTCCAAATTTTATACTCTCAAGTACACTAAGTAGTATCTTATTGTTATTTTGATTGATCTTTCCTAAGAACATATTTTGTTCAGGTATAAAATAGTTCGGACAAAAGCAGATGTCTACCCATGATATTAATTTATCTAGACATAAAGCAAAACAATGAAACAATTTAGATAACTGAAAAGTATCAATATCTTCTTCCTCCGAGACCCAGAATAAAGTCATCTTCAGAAAGTAGGAACACAATAAATCTTTGACATACATATTTGTGTTAACGATACACTTCAATGTCAATTTGAGTAGACCGTAACATAATAATTGAGTGAAGTTGAACGAATGTATTAGCATTTTTTCTGCCACAGAGAAAGACAATCTCCATAGAATGTGGTTATCTGGTAAAGTCTTAGGTCCTATAGGTACTAATAAGCATCCATAATTTATAATCCTGTCAATTACGAAATTAGGGGGCCACTGCCGTCGATGACGTGATGCCCATGGAATAACGCTGTGTGGTAGATATTTACTCCGGAAACAGTATGCAATATCAAACGTCTGTTGTTCATCTGATAGACAGGGACCATGTACAACTACCGGTGTTTTAGGTACCAATTTCTTATTCATATCAATGTACTCGTCAACTAATACATACTGCCTTCCACATTTGAGTTTGGTTATCTTTCCGGTAATTTTCTCCTCTATTTTACCGTTATAAAGTACCATGCAGGGATAATCTTGCGTTATTGCTACATATCTGAGTCTAGCAAATCCAGGATAGTCAACATCTGTTTCCATAACGAATGTAGTACGTTGTATTGGATGTTTAATGTTACTTATATTCGGAATTACGTCTGCGTTTTTTTGTACGTACATTATATCTATGTCACTGCCTGGTAAATCCAGACCTTCTGCTAAACTTCCACTTGATATTTGTGTTAATCTTCCATAAGTCAATATTGCATTGTCGAAAATATCTTTCAAGATGAACATTCGTTGTCTCGTTCGTATATCTATTTCAGTACCAATTGCGTTTACTAAATGTTCGTAAAGGGATTTATCTCGAAGATCATTTTCGATCCAAAGCAAGTCATCTACAAAAATATACATATCTTTACCGATTTATGATAATGCCGTTCGTAAACTGAAGTTATCTTCTATAAGCAATCATGCTTAATGGAAGGTTAGTATTGAGTAGTATACACACACAATTGACACATAGTTTTGTATAGTTTATTATCGATTTATGAGTTTGACGTATACATTTTTGAAACCTTACAGATATAAATATTGTTGTGAAACTAACTATTATTTTGTTACTTTCAAATAATGTCAGTCTTTAGTAGACTAAATAAAAGGCCAAATAAAGTACGTAGTTGCTGATAAAAGACCAAGACCTGTTACATACCGGAATCCCTTTGTTTAATAGTAATCAAAGGTACCAGGATTATAATTTAGTACGCCAGACGAGCGTTTCGTCTACATAAGACTCATCAGTGACGCTCATATGAAAATATCTATAAAGTTAAACAAGTACGAAGTTGAAGAGCATTGAGGATAAAAAATTCTAAAAAAGTTGTGCCAAATATCCGGTTTTTGTTAGGGAACAACCATTTAACTTAAAAGAAGAAGAAGAGTGGGGTTATTTTCTTTATTATAAAATAAATATTCTGAATCTCAGTTTGATGAAGAAGAAAATAATATCTGGCTGAGCAAATGACGAAAAAAAATGTCCTAAATTGATAATTCAACAATACCTTATAGTGTGAAATATTGAAAACAAAAATAATTTGAATGATAGCCTTGAAAAACTAAAGTTCAAACTTCACACTTTGCGGGAAAAACAATTCAGACTCGGACTCGGAAATATTATGGTTGCTCCCTTAAGGAATCTGCTTTACATTTATTTGTTTCCTGTGCATTATTTTGATATCGTCATTACAAATTTGTCATTTTCCTATGTTTGGCCAGGGTGATGTCTGTTTTTCGTTTCCTAATGGCCATGGTGTTGTCTGTTTGTCTTTTGTTTTTTTATGTCTATTTTCCCCTTTTAAGACTGGTTTTTCATTTGTATTACAACAAAATCTAGTAGACGCCGTCATCGTCTGAGGTTCTAGACAAAGTAGATAATGATTACCTGTATTGCTGTCAGTACAATTCTGTAAATATTCCAGATATTCATTTGAAGATTTGTCAGGATATCTAAGGTTTATTATCCACTGTTCTTTTCTCTTCCTTCTTTCCAAACAAGCTTTATACACTCGTTCAAACTGTCTGATTGTTAGTCCGAAAACATCATTTGAAATTACCATTCCTCCATCTAAGGATTGGCTGAGTAAAGGGGTAAATTTACGCTTTCCACGGTATGGAAAACGTTTCACACCGTATATTTCCCAATAAGTGATTTTCCTCATTCCAAATAAATTCCCATCGTCACAAATGTCTTGGTTTGTGGAGTTTGCGTTCATGGTGCTCCTAGACAGGAGGAAACTACAAAAGTAGAAGAGGCCTGCAATAAAGTTGCAATCAGTTAAACTCAACTATGGATTATATGTGTTATGCAATGAATTTAAATGTAATTGACTTCCAATATATTAAATTATATACATATTATGAATCAAGTCAGGAATTTGACAATTGTTTTCGAGTTTGAGTTCGTTTTGTTTTTGTGTAATTAATTTTCATCAATAAATATATAATCAGTCCAGGTGTAAAACATTAAGTCGAAAGTTAAGTTACATATTAAGTTACGCTTCACATTTTGTTAAAACATATATATGAAATAACGTTTTAGCCATTTTGAAAACAGTTTTTTTTAATCAATTTGACAAATGGAATATCATAATTATAATCTCGTATAAAAACTGAACAGTTATTTAATCAAACGTATGCCATATTTGATGTAGAAGTTAGTTTTTTTCGATGTGTTCAAATTTACATTGAATAAAAATAATACATTTTGTACATTCCACCTTCTTGATTAAGATACTGCATCACATATATTAGACTAACACAACAGGATGATGTACATAGACAACACAGCATTTTTTAATTTCCTGATTTTAGTGGGAATAAGTAATGCCATCAGTCTTATTAAAATTGTATGAACTAAATTACTGAAGTTCTGTATTAAATTAATTAGAATTGAAAAGTGCAGAAACAATTTCACACGTGAATAGGTAACAATTTCACACGTGAATAGGTAACAATTTCACACGTTCATAGTTAATGTTCTAAGAATTTGGTCCAATAACACAATTATCGTAGTGCATTTCTTTTAGACAATAAATGAAAAATTAAAAAATCCCACCTACGCCTTTTCAAAAATATTTTTACAGTGTGTTGTACTAATTTTGGGCCAAATTATATTAAAATTATAGAAAATTTTATCAGCTCCTACTAAAAATATAGACAATTTTATGTGAAGTGGGTCTAGATATCTTTTGACAGCTTCAAAAATGCTAATTTTTTTACCTTTTTAGCTTGACCAAATCACTACTTTATTTTAAAATTGATGACACAGATTCTTAACATTGTAATATCATCCCCCTACTTGCTATTTGAGGCATAAAACATGAAAAAATAATTTTGAAAGGGGTATAAAACAAAAATTCACACTGTCCACACTATATTCGTGAATAACGAACATAAACAAATTGTTTCCCCGGGTCATATTTACACTTTCCTTTAAATCGTACAGCCATATATCTTTTAGATCATGGACAGGACTTGATACTCGCAAAATTTTGGCATTGAAGTTATGTATCAGTGCAGCATTGTCGCTTGTTCGAGTCAATCTGCGTCAATTTATCAACGAAATGCACGTGACTTTATTGATACAAAGGATGACCTATTTTAACTATATTTGTACGCGTAAAAGTAGTAATACGAACTTTACCATTATAATTCATATTCTCAACAAAAAAGAACAGTTACAACAAATTGCAGATACACAGAATGATGGCATGTTATTTGTCGATACTGACTTCATCAGTTTGTTTATCAGCTCACCCTAGTAGACACGCTTGCTATTCCTGCTAATAGAGTCACTTGGAAAAACAAAAACGCCATTATTCTATATTCATCACATCTAAATAACAGAGCCTTGCAAAAGTTCATCACAACCAACCCCAAGTTTAACATAAATAATAGAGATACTTCAGAATAGCTACATATAATAATGTCGAATCTGTCTCAAAATATGCTGTTCATAGCGGGAATCATATACGACTAACATATTCCCATTGATATCGGAAGCTATACCTTTATTGTAGAGCAATTACTAGAATACTTTGTTGGCAAGTTTTACTTGTGTAATCTACAAGTATTCGATAATAAAATGAACTTATATTCACTTGTCTGCTCGATTAAGGTGACAGTAATATACATCGATGTTCAAATTGTTTAAATCGATTTAAAATATGCACCAAGGTTAAAAAAACATGCATTTATTTAATTTTTTGCACTCCAAAAGGAGTGCGACTGGTTGTGTTGATACATTTACATACTGCGTTTATGATTTACACCTTACCGTTTGTCAATTGAACTTCTGGCTATACACTTAGTATATAATTGTTGATTCACAATATGAATTCACCGATTCAAAGTAGGAGTTTGAGGAACCTGAAACAAAATGATAAAAACTTCCTGCTAAATCAGTATACTTATTTAAACTTATGCTATCTGATTAAGTATACAAACTTATACTTATACTCTCTGATTTTGTTCGTATCATAACAAGGATTGGCGGTCACATGAGCGGTTATATTTATAATAAAAATTTGATTATAAGGACATCGAAACCCAATTTTTTAATTATATTTCGAAACCTATCTCTAGTCTTTTTTTTATAACATACATTTTCCAATGGTCATATGATAAATGACCAATGCATTTTAGTATTTCTTATCATTTTGTATCATATAAGTTGTTTGCACTTAATATGTATTAGTGTTTTATTTGAGACATGTTCATAATATAACGTAATAAATGTTATTTTCAAATTAAAAGTAAACTTATCAATCAAGGACTAAAAAATAAAAAAATGACCAGGCGGTAAGGTTATTTGTTATCACTTCAATTTGACAACTATCTGTCGAATACAGGACAACATTTTGAAGCTGTGAATGTTACCGTACGGCCTTCAACGATGACACAACCAATACATGTAAATATCTATGCTATATTTGAATGCAAAATGCCCCCATATGGCAATATATAGAACAGCTGAAGCGTTAAATATAATTGCGTAATTAATACTACAAGAAAGAAAAAGCATGTCTTTTTTTCTATGCATAAATTCCTTATATTTGCGAAAACACTCATTCAAAGGTAAACAATCGTGAATAGGACAAAAAGTTTCGCATGTTTTTGATGAGCAGACAATTGACTTAATTCATAAATATATATAGAATAATTCGGGCTCACATGATATTTTACTGTGATAAAGTCAGTATCAAAAACAAAAAGTCCTTTATTTTGTTTATCGGAAATTAAAAAAAAAATAACTGCAATAAATGAGAAAATAACAAACGAACTACTTTTTCGCGTCGAATGATGGCGAATCACACTTGACGTCACAGACTGCGTTACGTCATTCGAAATTTTGTCACAGTGCAGTAAACAAGGCATTCTCTTGCACACAGTATTGAAAATGAATTAAGGCATCCGTTTTATTTTAATATTCTGCATTGGACATTACTCTAACAATGCCAATTATAAAGGGAGCATACCGGTAAGTCAGATTTCTTTATTTTTCACAAAGCATCAGCAGTCAGAAAATTTACGATCAGATTTGTCATCATTTTATACAAATGTAGTTCAACGACAAATTATAATTATATTTTGCTTAGTTTAGTGATTAAAATTCCATTTATCTTGTCATAATTCGCTCAGTGTTCACCATGAAAACGATCACATTAATTTTAAATAATTTTAAGAAAGCATCGTAAGCAGACATTTACTATAGGAGGTCATGTAAAAAAGGGGGGAGACAATAGAAGTTCCGTTCACATGTTAACAACACCTCGATTTTGGCAAAAACAGTTAACAAAAAATGCAAAAATGCTGATAGCAGTTAACAAACAGGGTTGAAAACAGGGAACAGCTTTAATTGATACCAGACAACAGTAAACAACACCTTGAAAAGGGCCATAACAAGTTAGCACAAAAGAGGTATTCCCCCCACCACCCCCTCATGTAAGCTGACTGTGAATTTTTTTAAAAGCTTATTTCTTGTCGACTTCATGTTTCAAACACTTTAATAGACGTCACTCAACTATTAGCTGAAAATTGTTGCTTTTTTCAAAGTCATGTTCACTAATTTTCAACACGGACCAAATATATGAAACTTAGAGTTTCCCCCTCCCCTTTTTAAATTTATCCTAGATTCCTTTTGAATATGTTAACTTTTTTGTTCTTTGTTTTATGAATATCTGTCTTTATATTGACACTAAATCCACATCTTTTAAAACTGTATATGATCATGATGGTCCCATAAAAATGTCGAAAATGCGTACATTTCATTTTTTCTAGCTTCTTTCGTTCAGTAGCGGTACCTTTTTGGTTACTATTTATGTGTTGCGTCTAAATAGTAATTGTGACACTTCATAGTGACTGAACAGGTAAAACAAATACTTCCCAAGAAACAGAAAAAAGAAACACCACTTGGAACAGCACCAGGCTATGTATTGGTATATACTATTGTGAATAAAAACTCAGATTTCTAAATCTATCAAGTTTTCTATACATTTTCTGTTCACATTTTGATTTTCACAACAATCGTTCAAAAAGGCTAAACTAATTTTGTGAAAGTTTCAATCAATGACAAGACTTAGTGTTTCATTCGTCAAAAAAATCGAGCGTTTTTTGCGAAAATAATCATGCGCAATTTTGTGAATGAAAGGGGGAAAGTAGATCATTTCGCGTTGAATTTGAGCATGCCATTTGCGTACTAACCCAATAATTTTTATATCACGGCCAGTCCACTGATACTGACATTATCAGCGAGTACACATCAAAGGAATTATGTACAAATTACCGATAAACAATTTTACTGGGCAATTTTTATAATATCTAGATCATTGGTTCTGGTAATGTTGGCGTCATTCAGCTGTTATATCAAAATATGTTCTCTAATAAAGTTCGATGTTGGGGCGCCCATTCTAATATTTGATTGGGCATTTTCTGTAATTGGTGTTCTTGTGTGTGTTTGTGAATATATTTTTGTCACTTAGTGTTATTATTTTAGCAATTTATTTTAACAAAGTCAGATAGGCGGAACGTTAAACTACCAAAAAAACCAGGTTTAATCCCCCATGTTTCATAAAATATCCTGTACTAATCAGGAATATTGCAGTTGCTATGAAATAGTTCGGTTCTATCTATGTTGGCGATTGTTGTTGTTGCAATCTCATAGTTGATGTGTTTCCCTCGGTTTGAGTTTGTAAACCGAATTTGTTTTCTCTCTATCGATTTATGACTTTTTAACATCGGTATAATAGTGTTGCCTTTATTTATAAAGATGTCATAGTTTGGAACATAATGTACAGTTTCATACATAGTTGCATCAGTTTAAAGTTATGTTTTCTGCAAAAAGATTATTCATGAATCACAGTCGACATAATCATATATTTCCGATACTTTTCAATGGACAATTAAATCTGAAGGAAAATTGAAAAAAGAGAGAAAAAAACTTCCTTATAACAGAAAAACTGACTTGTTATTCTTAGAAACATCATTTTGTTGGTATTCAATCATTACGATCAAATTTTAACAATCATCAGTTTTAAACACTGGAATAAATGTACTTAAAAAGGAAAATGAAACTTAATAACAGTGATTTTAGTTATACATCTCTCTTTGTTTCTTTAATACAACAATAATCAGTGTACACATGTTGGATGTAGTAATGAATTAAAGTTTGTGTTTGTACCAAACAAAGCTATCTGCCAAAATTCCTAACTGACAGTCATACGTCTTCATAAAATTTTTTGGGATAAGATCAGACAAAGAGAAAAGCGCATTGCATACATCATGGACAAATAATGAATACTATATGAGTTACTTCATGACGATTTAAAAGGAATGAAGGAGTTTAACTTGTCAAATCATTTGACAGAAGCAGAAAAAAAAATCTTATAACCACACTCACCTTCCCCCTCTATGATGATCCAAAAATACAATCGTCTTGTATACGATTGATGACTTGACTGGAGCAGTTATGTTCAACGTAACCAAATCTAAACGATAAACAATATTACCACCTATATCTTGATTCTCTAGAGGAAAACCAAACAGTGTATAAAAGAAGAACGAAAGATACCAAAGGGACAGTCAAACTCATAAATATAAAATAAACTGACAACGCCATGGCTAAAAATGAAAAGGCAAACAGAAAAACAATAGTACACATGACACAACATAGAAAACTAAAGAATAAACAACACAACCCCACCAAAAACTAGGGGTGATCTCAGGTGCTCCGGAAGGGTAAGCAGATCCTGCTCCACATGTCGCACCCGTCGTGTTGCTTATGTGATTACAAATCCGGTAAATAGTCTAATTCGGTAGGTCACATTTATGAAAGGGAAGGGGATTGTAGTTACGACGTAAGGAACATATCCGATATCATTTGTGAAACGGTTATTCCATAACGGTCAACCAACTCGTGATGGCGTCCGTAAAATTTACGAAGGGATGATTTCAACTTTACCATTTGGAACTCTAGGTTTAATAGCTTCCTTGTGAGCAGTAACCCTCTATCAAGAAAATCATTATAGGAAATGCAAGCACGGGAATATCGTATCAATTGGGAGATATATACCCCGTATGCAGGTGCTGCTGGAATGTTGCTACTTAGAAATGAAAAGTTCACAATTGTAAAGCTGAAATCATCTCTTTTGTCGTAAAGTTTTGTTTTCAACCGACCCTCATTGTCAATTTCTAGATGTAAGTCAAGATATGAAGCCGACCTAACTGTATCTGTAATATCCTTTATCTCCAACTCGAAGGGATAGATGCATCCATGGTATAGTTCATGATAATTAAAATAACTATAAAAGGAATATCCGAAATACTTGACATCACAGATGAGAAAACTTTCAAAGAAAATAAATAGCATCAGTATCCTGAATAGAATGTTTACACAATGTTTTGGGATATAACTAACTTTGTGTAAACAAAGACTCATCTATTTGCTTTTAACTACTATATGGATAAAACATGTTAGAGCAAAAATTATATTATTCTGGATAATGACATGCGAATTGTGATTATGATCTGCATGTAAAGTAAGACCATATTATCAATATTTTGTTGATGTGAAACCATGGCCAGTATGCATAATTATGTACATGAACCTTGACCGGATGGAACAGTATGTAAAGCTTAACATGAATATATACGTTACATAATAACTTTAAGTGAAATGCAATACAATTTACCTTTCCTTTAATGAAGATGCTTGTAACATTATCAATTAAACTACACCATTTTACACTGTAGTTTTAGGCATATGAAAATGAATGTATAAAACATTATTTCCTGTCGTAAATCGACAGTACTTGTCCTGGAGATTATTTGATTGGCTCATAATTTAACACATAGATGTACAGATATTCATGATACATTGATTTTTGTTCTTTTGGTTTTTGCCTGTTATCATTTTATATACATTCAATGATATTTTACGAATCATTGTGGTTCTCCACAAGTGTGTTCATAACAGAATCCCAGAAATATATGATTCCATTTTTGTTGTTGTCATGAGAAAGTTCTTTGATCTTACATCTGAACATAGAGAATGTTAATATAAGGTATTAGACACCTAGTTTTTGGCAAATCTTTGTATGTATTTTGTCGTTTTTTTTTCGTTTTTTTTCTTACCACGGTGCTGTCAGCTTGCCTTCGACATATGTGTTTGAGTATACTATAAAATTGAGAATGGAAATGGGGAATGTGTCAAAGAGACAACAACCCGCCCAAATAAAAAACAACAGCAGAGGGTCACCAACAGGTCTTCAATGTAGCGAGAAATTCCCGCACCCGGAGGCGTCCTTCAGCTGGCCCCTAAACAAATATATACTAGTCCAGTGATAATGAACGCCATACTAATTTCCAAATTGTACACAAGAAACTAAAATTAAAATAATACAAGACTAACAAAGGCCAGAGGCTCCTGACTTGGGACAGGCGCAAAAATGCGGCGGGGTTAAACATGTTTGTGAGATCTCAACCCTCCCCCTATGTATATTTACATTCTATTTGATTACCCTTCTATCAAAAAACTCCCCATCACATACACATGGAACAAGAGTTTTTCATCGAAAACTAACTGCATCTATAATTTCTGTAAACGGAAGTATTTGAGAATATATCAAATATTCATTACATCAGACGGTTGACATTATCCATTTTATCAAATGTGTTTGATTATTTAATTTTCAAAATAAAACGTTATGCTTTAACTGTGAAGAAAAGAGTTACAGGTAATAGTCGTTATGTCAAAGTAAGGAGGAAATTAAATCTTAATATGAACGTAATGAGTTCATGGAATAATACAATTTATTTGAATGTACAGCTGTATTCTAAAATTGAGATAAGGAATGGACGTCAACAAAACAGTGAATTATTAGTTCGCAATATACATGGTACAATAGATGATGTGATATAAACAAACATTTAAATGTCAACAGTTTGACCATTACGAATACATAGGAGGAACATTATAAGTTGCTGTTAACCTTTAAATAGCCCCATTGATACCCCAAGCAGAGACAAATGAAAAAAAACTTTAACCCACAAATTCCATAAATCATAACAAAACCCCTCTAGACAACACTGTATACATTTTTGCTAACTTAAGAATTTAGGAAAATGTTGAAACGATTACCCGTATTAAGATAACCTTAATCTATTCGATGATATATTTATTGGTCAGATTCGATAATTAAAAACGTTTTGTTGTTATTATTGCAGTCTGTGATAAACATTCGTTGCTTACTGCGTTAATATAACTAGAATTATATAAAGCAGTCAGTTATGGAATCTAAAAAAAAAAACCAGAAAAAATCTTCCTGGTTAACGAATTGTAAAGCATTTGTTGAGATGCTATCTGCTATTGTTTGTGGTGAAACAAAGGGATGGAAAACTACTGATAAAAATTATAAATAACTTGAGTAACTTAACTTTAAAGGAAATTGAAACACAAATTTACCATGTTTACTAAATCATCTTTCGAAACCCACTCATTTCCTATCTTTATACATACATTTCCATGTAGTCGCAAGTAAAAAATATTATGTGTATTAAATCTCTTAATAGCAAACAAGTTATTATACAAATTCCTGTCAGGGGTTATTCCAGTTCATGTTACTGTTCACCAACTAGTACAAGTAGACTTTTCCTATTGGATATGCTTGTCACTTGATGATTGCTGTATAATATATCTTATATTATGAGATACCTCGAAAACTTTTGTTAGGGTTTGGCATACTGGCCTCGTGATAAAGCAGGAAACATATAGTACTGATGATGGAAAATAATTCGATTTTATTCTATTTTCATATTCGCTTTTGAAAATATTAATTCAGGAGTTCCGTAAAGGCTCTCTATTAGGTTCTTTATTATTCCTTACTTTTGTAATTGACATAGCTGATTATTTGATAAGTTTAACTCGATTGTTTGCTTATGCAACATCTCCTTCTTACTCCATCCATCAATAGCCTGTACACAAAATAAGAATTCTTAAATATCGATTTAAAACAAATCTCAACATGTTCTGAAGATTGCTTAATACATTTTAAACCTAACAAGACAACCGCTATGACATTCTCCTGCAATACCTCCCCAGATGATATTGATATATGATTTCAAAATCAAGAGCACAAACACATCATCAGACATTTGGCATAATCCTGACTTGGAACAGGCATTTCCGTGCGTAGAAAATGGTAGATTAAATTTGGTTGTGTAGCTAGCTAAACCTCTCACTTGTATGAAACGAGAGACAATCTGAATTCCGTATATGTAAACAGAGACTGTTACTGATAGGCCATGCGTATATTTGTCAGTCACATCAAGGGTCGCTAACTCTTACGCTACAGATCGATTGCTAGTTTAAAATCAAGTAGAACAATTTGCCTCCTGTTACAGTGTATAAATACTTACGAATTACTTTTGATATCAATGATAACTTCCATAGGCTATTATACACATAGTTATATATATAGAAACCATTATAAACTATATTCTTAAAATTGAAATATGTCTCATGTGTATAGAAATTAACAAATACGAATATACGAATCATTTTAAGATCAATTATTGCATATATAATGCATGTGAGTTAATGGATAGTTGCACTCAGTCAGATTCCGATAATTTATAACATATTAAGTCAAAAACATGATTGTATTTGTAAAGCAGTAGTAACATGCTATAGCAACATAAAAATTGTTAAATTGTGACACACAATAAACAGCAGAGATCACTTTTATAAGATATTACAATAGACAAATAATCAACTAATTAGATGTGATTTCAAATAATTACACAGCTTCCAATTAATGATATAGATTTTGTTTGATATACATAATTAAGTTTTGTCATATTAGGCAGCGAACAGATATATTATGGTAAACTCTGAAGCCGTACCAATCTATACACATGACACATAAAAAAAATGGTAATCAACTTCAAGACTTTTCATATTACAGCAAGTTCATAATCTGTTTATTTCTTTGTATATTTGTATATCGCCCAACCTCAACATTTTCGTCATAGCACCACTACGGAGCTGCGACAAAAAATGTGAGTTATAATTATAATCTTCGTAATATTCAAAGCAAACACCTAATTTAATAATTATATATTATTTATTTTTTACATAGCGATTATATAGCGCCTATCTAATAAATATAATTCTCTAAGCGCTAATAAAATAAAATTGAAGGAATAAATATATCACAATGCATACAATAATAGCAAATGAATATATATATATATATGAACATTATTTTTGTCCATCTGATGAGTTAAACCTTTTCAACTGATTTTTATAGTTCGTTCTTATGTTTTACTGTTATACCACTGTCCCAGATTAGGGGGAGGGTTGTGATCCCGCTAACATGTTTAACCCCGCCACATTATTTATGTATGTGTCTGTCCCAAGTCAGGAGCCTGTAATTCAGTGGTTGTCGTTTGTTTATGTGTTACATATTTGTTTTTCGTTCATTTTGTTTTACATAAATAAGGCCGTTAGTTTTCTCGTTTGAATTGTTTTACATTGTCTTATCGGGGCCTTTTAGGGCTGACTATGCGGTATGAGCTTTACTCATTGTTGAAGGACGTTCGGTGACCTATAGTTGTTAATGTCTGTGTCATTTTGGTCTTTTGTGGATAGTTGTTGCATTGACAATCATACCACATCTTCTCTTTCATATATAAGAATGAAACAGAAATTAAATAGAATAATGATGTAAATTAAAAGCATTGAAAGGGATATATATGTAGGACTCAAATCTATGGCAGATTCCTAATCTCTGGCAAATGTGACGTTACAAACGTCAAACAAATCAAATCTATGGCAGATTTTTGTTTTCTCCAAATCTATGGCTGATTTTTGTTTTCTCCAAATCTATGGCAGATTTTTGTTTTCTCCAAATCTATGGAAGATCTTTTTCATAACGTCACAATTGAATAACGCCATATTACATCGTCGCCGCCGCTTATGATGGGGGAAGCTGTAGACTCGAACACCATTCAAGATGAGGGTATTTGATTCGCTCTACAACAATTTGCGGGTAGTTTAAAGGAAGTTGTGACCTTTTATCAGAAATAGGGACAAAATGTTCTGTACCAGCCAAAGCCCACAATGAATAGGGACACTATTGTTTTTAGTACCGGAGATTTTAGAAAAGAAGTTCTAATAAATATTTAACGGCTGGTAAAGTTCAAGAAGTGAAATATCAAATAACCAGATACCAATTTGATTTAAATAGTCATTAAACAAAAAGAAAATATTAACAATTAAATAATATTGTGTGAAAGTCTAAACTGTCCATTTTAATTTATTTTGTTTTTATATATAAAACTTGCCTTTATGTTTGTTAAGGGACTTACTAGTTAGTTTAATGAATGTGTTAAACAGATACATGTACCATGCATAGATTAAAAAATATTTATTTAAGGAATGACTGTAATATTTTTTCTGTCTATGAAGAAATAACATAAAAAATTTGATGCACACTGAATAACGTGCGAAGCGGGTTATATAACAGTGTGCACCACATTTTATGTTATTTCGAATAGACAGAAAAAATAATACAGTCTTTTTTTATAATTTAATTCTAAATTCCATTTTAAACCGTAGAAAACCATGAAAAAACGTTGATGACGTCACGGTCACATGACTGAATTATGTCTATGGGCTCATAACAAAATAACGTAAGCCAATCAGGAGACGCGTTACATCCAAATTATTCACAAATGGTATAGACATGCTCCCGTCGTCGTATATTTTCACTTGTTTTAGACCAGTCATTGGTTGTATATGCAAGGCCGTAACTAGACCTCTTATTTTAGTGAGGCAAAATAATTGAGCCGAGCGAAGCGAGGCGAAAATATTTTTTTGAGGGTATGAAATGAATGGTGCAAAATCCTGCATTCTAAGCATTTTTAGAGAGTTTGATAATGTTTTGAATTTGGACACTTTTTATATAATTTTTTTCGTATTTTAAGACTTTTACTAACATCAAATTTTTAACAACTTTATTTAAATTTATATGTAAGATAATCATCCAAATATCAATTTGAGTCTGCTGCCAGAACATAAAACAAACATCGAATCAGTAGAGTTTTCCAATTTTTTCTATGGCCGGTTCAGTCAAATCGTTTTAGAATCATAATTTAGTCTGCTGATATCCTTATCGTGATGAACATGGAGCATGGCAAGACCGCACAATCTCTCGCCACTCATGCATGCTATTTTCCAAGTTTTCAGTCGTTTCAGGGCATTCTTTGTTTCTAAAGGTAGCACATTATCATCAACACAATGATCAATGTCTTCTTCCAATTCCTTCTACTTCAGCAATTCGGTAGCAGCATCGGTAGTAACAGTTTTGTTTGCAAAAGGGAATTAAGCTTTCATGTAAGCACCATCATACAGTTGCGTTTGCAAAATATAAACTCGCTTTTATGCTGACATAGAGTAGACAAACTAGGGATATGATGAGGTAAGATACATGTATAAGATTCTATCTATAGAGTAAGTATATATGATATGGGTACAGGGGAATTTGAATGGAGTTTTTAACGTTTACATGTAATTTCAAATTATTTCTGGAAATAGTCGGTGGTATTTTAGTTCCAGAATCTATAAATTTAGGGGTAAGGGGTTGGGGGTGTCCGATTCCGATACCCCGAATATAAGAAAACGAAATTCCGTAGTCCCGAATAAATAAAGACAAAATCCTGTGTTAAAAGTTCTACCATTCTTCAATAATATCAAATTGGAATATGGGATATTCTTTCAATTTTTAAGGTTAAAGAAACATGGATAAAAACTAATCCATGCATGTTTCATTTTATTTATATTTTATTTATCTGTAAAGAGAACGATTAAAGTTCGTGAAACGGAGAAATGAATACGCAGACAGGACTGCCTCCTTGCGATGCCCAGTACTTGATTTTTCAAAAGTTGGTGAAACGGAGAAATGAATACGCAGACAGGCCTGCCCCCTTGCGAAGCCCAGTAATTGATTTGTCAGTCTACTTATCGTTTTTGGATTGTTCTAATGAAAAATTTATATGCAACACTCAGACTCTGTTCACCAAAAAAAATAGTTTATTCCTTCTTTACCTTCAGTGTCGCTTTTCCTTTTTCTGCAAGAGCCTGTTTTTAACCAGAGATCCAAGATGATTATCGTTACTATAGGTTAATGTAATCGAGAAACATCACCCGTTGAGATGCTGAGTTATATCCAGGAAGAATAGTTAAAAATGAATGATGACAAGTTATAGAAATTAAGGTTGAGACAGAACAACAAATGACTATTATATTTATATATATGTATAAAAAAATAATCAGTGTCGAAATTTTAGTGAGGCAATTGCCTCACTTGCATCAAGGGTAGTTACGGCCTTGATATGTACTGTATTGTTTTCCTATTTGCACAAAATTTGCCATAGATTTGAAAACAATAAAATTCCGCCATAGATTAGGAAATCATAAAACCTGCCATAGATTAGGATTATTCAAAATTTGCCATGGATTTGGGATGGCAAGACGTCAAATTTGCCATAGATATGAATCTGCCATAGATTTGGAACCCACCATAGATTTGAGTCCTACATATGTATCACAATGAATACCATAAAAACATATTAGAATATAACAGTCAACCAAAAACAAATAAAATAATGATGAAAGTATTTAGATTCCCTGCGTTATATACACAAGTTAAATCTATATAAATCTCCATAAAGGATTTATTCACTTAACTTAGAGAAAATATAAGGTAGAAATTTAACCAGTAAAACACAGAGAAAAAAATAAATAAAACTGTCTCTTAAATAAAATCTTTAAAACTAAAAATTTAAATAAGATAAAATAGAAAGGCCCTATCACTTAAACTTTTATAATAATGAATAAATATCACAGGTCTTACACATCACAGTACGACAGTCTAACACTATGTGTCTTTAAACCTTTTTTAAAACGAGGAAACGATTGTTGTTTCCGTAAATGAATTGGTAGGTCATTCCACAATGTAGCTCCAGCTCGGTCGAATCGTCTCTCATCGTATATTTTAGTGCGGACATCTCTTGTTTTCGTTATGAGTCCTTCATTTTCTGACCGAAGTGTTCTAATAGGAACGTATGGTACAATCAGTTCTTCCAAATATTTAGGTGCTTTATCGTGTTATGCCTTAAAAACGTAAAGTAAAAGTTTAAAATATGATCGGTATTGCACGGGAAGCCAATGCAGTTTCATCAGAACAGGTGTTATGGAATCAAACTTCTTTTTTCTTGTGATAAGTCTAGCTGCTGAGTTTTGAACGCGTTTCAGTCTTGCTTTAGTAGAAGAGTTTACATTATATAGCAAAGCGTTCCCATAGTCTAATCTGGAGGTGACAAGAAAACAGACTAGTGTCTTACACGCATTTTCAGTGATATATGATCTAATGTGTCTGATGTTTCGAATCTGGTGGTAACATGATTTTGAGACGGCTGTTACCTGCTCTTCCAAACTCAAGGTCTAATCATAGCACCCCCAGATTCCTAACACAGTTCGCATCACTTAAAATAGTGCCGTCTAAGGGTAGCTCATATTTTGATAACTGTTTGACTCGATGTTTCTGACCAAAGACGATGTTCTCTGTTTTGTCCTGATTCATGCGTTTCAGCATATTTAAAGTCGTCCAATCGCTTATCTCTAACAAACACGCTTTGAAACGGTCGGATAGATCGTCCCTAACACCTTCCGGTTTTATCACTCTCATATCCCGGAGTGTCGTCGGCTTAGAGTGGTAAAGCATTTTATGTCGCCTGCATATTTCACCAACAGGTTTTGAGTACATACAGTATAACTTTGGTCCTAGAACAGAGCCTTGAGCCACACAATATTGAAGACGTATAATTCTGTACATAGTAAATTTCTTACAACCCTGTAAATATGCAAACCAGGTTTCACTATAATGATCATTTATTTTATTTTTTCTAGGTTTTAGTACATCTAATGATATGTGTATACCAGACTGCTAATAGCATACAAAGTTTAAACCAATACTATGAAATAGGTCACGAACATTAATTTTTACAATTTCTTGCATCTCCGGGTATATATTTATAGATTATTATATGGCATATTCCATGGTATCAGCCCTAGACTCCAATATCAAGCCAGAGGGCTTTAGTCCGAGAGCTTGATATGGGTCTTGGGCTGATACCTAGGACCATATGGCAAATGACATGTTATAATCTATGTATCACATATTTTCAAGCAAGATAAAAAAGATAGCATATACCAAGTTATATTTGATATTTTGAACAAAAATTCCAAAAAATATTTAACGAAAAAAATTTGATAAATGTTTCACAGTAAGTTAACAAAGTTTTGTGAAAAGATTGTCAAATAATTAACAATACAAAATATATCAATTCTCAGAATTGTAAATATCAAACGACGTAAAGTGTTACATTTCCAATTAATGCTGAGGAAGAAAACACCATATCGCTACTATGATTTGGAAATATGTTCCGCTTGGACTTGCGATGTCATACAACAATCACTGTTCCATTGTGGCGTCATATATTTTCTTAATTCTTTATGATGTCAAAATTGTACAGGAACTTTTGTGATTTCCTCTGTTGATTTTTACATTTTTTTCTACAACAGCAGATTCGCAACATTCTAAATTTTTTTTCATTGTGTTCTCATTTTTCGTTTTTTGTATGAATTTACATGCATCGTCATTCGATCTGTGAGAAAACTTTTCGGATGATAACTTGTTTACAAATAGTTTTTGATTGACAGGTTACCAGAAGTGTAACTCGGGAGCTCGATATGAATGTCGAGGGCTGATATCGATATTGGTCCCGAGGACTGATGACCAACCTTGACTTCGGGCTATTATTGGCCATGAAAAAACGTACAACTCAGTACAAAATATGTGATAAAGATAACATACACTATACGTGGTTGATGAGTTACAGTATGTAACCAGTATCGCCTTGCATTGTATCCGATACGCTAGACCACTCGGCCATATAGCCTTTAATATAATAAAGGTTATGGTGGCCGGGTGTTACCTTTCCTCGGTGTTAATCTAGCGTCGCCAGTGTTAATCTAGCGTCGTAATACAGTACATGATGTATCAGGCATGAAGATTGAATTGTAACAGATCAGGTGAAGTATCTATTGTAAAGGATCCTACAGATTATTGCACGATACAGTCACAGAAAAAAATATAATATTCATAAATACGTCTGAACCAGTCACAGGTATACAACATATTTATCCATCAGAACATCAGTAATGTAGGTGATACAAGGCTGTATCCATTCTGTATATATAATTCGTCTAAACATTAGCCCAACAATGTTAGATTTGGCAAATTTGTCATTCCCTCGTCGGGATTCTAACTTAGTCTATGAGATATCGTGACTTTTCAAAACAGGTTGGCAATATCTACAAACAAAAGAAAGTAAAGAAAACTTGATATGAACTTTTTTTACTACTAGGGATTAGGGAACAGTGCATGATTATCTCTGCTAATTTAATGGGTCATAACTACGCCACACCTTGCATGATTAGTTTGACTTCTCCAAGCCTAAATAAAACTACGATTGCTGAAAGTTGTTTTAAACACAAACAAACAATAACGAATGTTGGTGATTTAGTACAAAGAACAACATATGAGACCTTAATGATGGGTAGTAAAAGTGATATCCTACGTTATGTATTGTGTATGATAGTTAGGACAATAAAAGAGTAGATAGGGACCATATTAAAAAAATATCTGAAAAATATATATATATATGTGTTCAGTAATGCAATGTGGATGCTTTGCATAGAAATAACTGGAACAAAGTTCAACATTCCATACGTATCGAGTGTAAAAAAAGGCAAATAATTCATGCATGTTCACGACGAAAAGAGATTTGAAATAAATACATTGGATACTTGCAATAGCTGATTGACTCTGAGGTTGGAAAGACATTAAGCATTTGAACATGCATCTGACTCCAAACGGACACATGACTAAGTAGAGAGAAACGTACACGTCTTACTCCGGACTATTACCTTGTGATCCGGCACTTTCAAAATCCGTCTTAGCGTGTTTGTCTAAAACAAAGCAGGAATTTAATTTAAATGTGTCTATTTTGCTGTTGAAAGACCTTTAAATATGGTTCTGGTTAGATCTTATTACTTTCCTGCGAAAAACTCTCTCGATTATGTTCTGAATATTTTTTTCCAACATTTTGTCGATATTATGATTGGTTTAGCAAGATATTGAAACAAATTTTGATGCATGATATCGAACAATGAATACGCCTTTCCAGTTGAGCCTGTAGAACCGTATACTTTGTGTACTTCTTATTGTGTTCAATAATGAAATGTGTTGATTTTTTGCTCACCTGGCCCACAGGGCCATGTGAGCTTTTTTCATCACTTGGCGTCCATTGTCCGTCGTCGTTAACTTTTACGAAATTCTTCTCTTCTGAAACTCCTGCGCCAAATTAAACCAAACTTGGCCACAATCATCATTGGGGAATCTAGTTTAAAAATTGTGTGGGGAGACCGAGCCAACTAACCAAGATGGGCGGTATGTGGAAAGATAGAACATGGGAGTAAAATGTAGATTTTGCTTATAACTCTGAAACTAAAACATTAAGAGCTAATCTGACATAGGATGAAATTGTATATCAAGTCAAGATCTATCTGCCTTGAAATTTTCATATGAATCGGACAGCGGGTTGTTGGGTTGCTGCCCCTTAATTGGCAATTTTAAGGAAATTTTGCCGTTTTGGTTATTATCTTGAATATTATTATAGATAAACTGTAAGCAGCAATAATGTTCAACAAAGTAAGATCTACAAATAAGTCAGCATGACTAAAATGGTCAAGTTGACCCCTTAAGGAGTTATTGCCCTTTATTGTTAATTTTGAACAATTTTCATAAATTTTAAAAAAATTTGAAATTTTTTACAAACTAATTTCCTCTGTTACGAAAGGGCCAAGTTCATTACAGATAGATATAATTGTAAGTAGCAAGAACGTTCAGTAAAGTAAGAACTTCAAACACATTACCATCACCAAAACACAAGTTTTTCATGAATCCATCTGTGTCCTTTGTTTAATATGCACATAGACCAAGGGGAGTGACACAGGCTCTAGTTATATATAGATCTGATAGCTCCTATGTATATTTAAAACATTTGTCAACTTTTGAGTCATCTTCTGTAACTAAACAACAACTCAAAACGACAATTGAAGAAATATGTCAGTATTAAAGTACAACGCATACAAATGTCACTATTGTTTTATACTAAACTATATGGATTTATAGTATAAAACAATAGTGACATTTGTATGTTTTGTAAAAATAATATACTCTGTTTACATATTATCAGAGTTATTCTTTTACTTTTCTACATTGGCTAGAGGTATAGGGGGAGGGTTGAGATCTCATAAACATGTTTAACCCCGCCGCAATTTTGCGCCTGTCCCAAGTCAGGGGCCTCTAGCCTTTGTTAGTCTTGTATGATTTTAAATTTTAGTTTCTTGTGTATAATTCGGAGTTTAGTATGACGTCCATTATCACTGTACTATTATGCATATTTTAGGGGCCAGCTGAAGGACACCTACGGGTGCGGGAATTCTCGCTACATTGAAGACCCATTGGTTGCCTTCGGCTGTTGTTTGCTCTATGGTCGGGTGGTTGTCGCTTTGACATATTCACCATTTCCTTTCTCAATTTTAGTATCAATTAGAACATAGATCATCTCAGAAGTATTTGTTCATTGATCGTATTAACACACGTTTTGATCCTAAAGATTATAAAAACACCTATAAAAAAATTAATTGCATGAAAAAATGTACATTGATTTTTTTCCAATAAGTTCATTTTTTTAACAAAATATCACAAAATCAATTAACCGAATATGCCAATAAACTGATAATTATGATAAGGATTATGATAAACAAATCACTGCTTTTAAGAAGGCCGTATCTTTCATTATTCTTTATAGAGTAAATTTTGTTTCTACTTCTTTTCAAATATGACAAAAACTGTTTATTCACTACAGTACCAAACAAATAGTGAATGAGTTCCTTGAACTGGAAACATTATTTGTCATATCAAAATCTTATTTAACCAGGATGCAATGTCTTATGTCTATAAAAATATGATTTTTTCCCCTAATTTTCTCAACTGGATTAGTCCACCGCAATACAATACAATACAATGCATTTGAATGTTGAGTAAAAAATATTTTCTTTTCCTTTTTTTTGGTTTGCTTCCTTGTAACTGTTTTCAGCTTAAATAATGACTTCTCGTGTCTTACTCTTGGTCATTAAGGGTCATCACTTAAACCCGTAACTTTTAGAATTACCTTTACAAGTAATTGGTAAAAAAGACGCTCTATCAAATATTACTGATATAAGTAACTTATATAAATATTAATTTTCCATTCATATAGACAGTACTGCGTTCACAAATTTCATTGTTTATTTTCCAACGAAATTAGAAAAAAAACTAATTATGATGAAACATTAATTGAGTTTCTGACGCACTTAACTTTCAAACCTCGCTTGTCAACAATTGGTCTCTTGGGACTACCAAAATATAATTTTCATTGAAAATCTTGAAGGTAAACTGATATAGTTTTTTAAATTAAGACTTGTATTATTCATAATTTGTATTTAAAAAGAAATACATATGATCCGTATATAAGTGTAAATGGTGTATACAATTTCTTTTTCGAGTGATATTCTTAAAGTAAACTTTTATCTGCATAATATGTGATGTACTCCTTTGAAATGTTATAAACTCTTAATTTTATGTGATATAATGATGAAAACAAATCATCAATAATACATTTAGTCCATGCTTTTATTAAAGTTCAAAATGACTTTATTGAGTAAAAAACAATATTTGAAAAAATTACACAACTTCAAAAAAAATCATATAACTAAAAAAATACTTGTTCAAGTAACGACCCTGATTGATGGATATTGATCGGTAATAATCACGAAGTTATAAATCAACAAATATGTCTTAAGCCACTATCATCTTAAATAATTCAATAGTGATTATAATACATCATTGAAGGCAGCCAGTCTGTTTCATGATCATTTTTGTATGGTGTAATAAATGCCTCTTAAAATCAACAAAAGATACATGAGATGAAATAAAGGATTGATTTATGTGATTTATGCATGTACACTCATCATATAAAAAAAGATTTAAATATGTTGACAACAGTACAATTTGAAGACTGTCACAAAGCGAAGGTAAAGTCACTTTTAAAATCATGGAAAATGTTGTTCGGGTTGTTTTTATATAATTATGCGGTAACATGAAATAATTCTCTCAATTTGGTTGACAAACACAAAGGAGATTGTTGGTATTACATACCCGAAGATAATTTTATTCCAAAATCAGTCCATCTACCTAATATTGTTACAGGTTGCATGTCTGTAAATATTGACAATGCAGTTTCCCATAGGAACTCCTTTTACGACTAAAACTGTACCCCTTTTGCTATGAAGTTTTGAATAAAATGTTATCCTAGAATTGAAAGTTTATTATGCACTACAATTTTTTTCAAAGGTAAAAATATACGGCTGTGCGGCATATTTTCAAAGTTTATATGCCCTGAACTTTTCACTATTTAAACTAACACTTATTTTCTCAACTACCTCTACCTCGAATAAAAGGTTACCACAGATTTAAATATAAACAATATGCATATGTATATTTACTGGTAACATTCCCATGTTATGTCTTTATGAGATGGAACACAGAGGTCATAACTGGGAACCAATATGTAAACAAAATTAATTTTCTATAAATATCCTAAATCTCCCCAAAAGAGGCGTGGTTTGAGAAACAGCTGTATTAACAAAGTGCAACCTACAAACAAACAGTAGGACCATTCCAATTAAAAAAATACATAAAATTCGACTAAACATTTCTCATTTTTAAGTTGCCAAATTTAAGTTCTTAATGTCGTTTTCCTTACTTTCCTTTCTAGTGGATCGGCGGAGAAGAGAGTTTTAGAAATTTAATATACATAAATACCTTATGGCATTTGAATAGCTCATTTAAAAGCAGTAATTGTGTACTTTGTGAAAATATCTGTAGTAAATATAAAAATGGTACAATGTTGCCGTAAACCAAGGTCATAGGTCACCATTTAACAGTTTTCTATTTTCAAATGGAGAAACAAACCATTGATATTTTTCGAAACTAATAACCAAATAGTATTATGTATAAATACTTCAGTTCATATTAGCTGTTTTTCGATATTTAAAAATGAAGTCATAACAACGTTTTATTTCATTTTTTGAAGGAAGATCGTGTAAGAAAACTTTTCAAAACATATAAGATAACAGTAACATAATACCTTGATATTTGACTTCGATAAATATAATTTCTAGAATACTTGAAAATATAAGACATTAAAAGAGTATCCGAAATGCATTATTGATAAATCAAAGAAAATGTGCAGTCATGTTAAATTTTGTTTTTAAGTTTTCATAGATTCGACGTCAACTAGCTTTTTTAAAATGAACTTCAACTGTCTCAATAAATGACAACTTTTCAGTTGATATCAGTTCAATGCCTATTCAACATTACTGCAATAAGTACCAGCGTGTTATATAATAAAGATAAAAAGTGAGACATGACCGTTTCTTTACAAAATTAAACATTGAAAAAATACCAATAAAGTTACTAAATATATATGTCAAAATACAATTATCATGATAATTCAATTATGTTATCAGCTATGTCGGCTGATACGGCCTGCAAATTGTTGCAACTACAATACCTTTTCCCTTTCCACGAATGTGTCCTACCGGATTAGACTATTTACCGGATTTGTAATAACATAAGCAACACGACGGGTGCTACATTTGTAGCAGGATCTTCTAACCCTTCCTATTGCACCTGAAATCACCCCAAGTTTTTGCATGTTTTGGAGGGGTTTGTGTTGCTTAGTCTTTAGATTTAATGTTGTGTCTGTTCTGTACTATTATTTGTCTATTTCTCTTTTTATTTTGAGCCATGGCGTTGTCAGTTTATTTTCTATCTATGAGATTGACTCTCCCTCAGGTATCTGTCGTCCTTCTTTTGCAACTACCTACATTTTGACAAATGCCCAAATCAGTGCAAGAGAGACCCTGTTCCTTGCAAAACAGCTTCCGATAATGATTTTTCTCTGTATACGAACAAATAAGACCTTGCATGAAGTCGGATGCCATTTGTTCCTCAAGAAAAACTGGCTCCAAATTGTCGTTTTGTACAATTTTCAATTCAAAGGTACCTGGTGAGCCATTATTTGGGTTGGCCAAATTTGCCGACACCAAAACTTTGCTTTGTCACAAAGCACGTAGTACGCGTCAGTAAAATACTGATTCACATGACGGAAGCTTTGTACGACTTTTTGATTTATAGTCAACTTATGTCTCAGGCATTTAAAATTGTTCTCAGATTTCTGAAATTTGTATTTCGAGTTGTATAAAGCATTAACAACTAACAAACACCCTAGCAGCAATTGCAGCATTATCAGTAGCATCCTGTGTTAAAAATACAATATTAACAGATCGGCTCAGTTTTGTCCAGAGGAGGGTGGATACTGTCTTTTTATCGATGCCAAAAGTAACTTGGTTACATTTGATGTTTTTATAGTGATATTAAGATGATAACACAATATTGACTGCTGTACCCCTATTTTTGACATTTTTACTCTTTGAGTATGTTTGTTTTGTTCATGCATCGTTGACAATGTAATGGGATTTGATGCGACTGTCATACAAGTGAGAGGTTTAGCTAGCTATAAAACCAGGTTCAATCCACCATTTTCTACATTAGAAAATGCCTGTACCAAGTCAGGAATATGACAGTTGTTATCAATTCGTTTGATGTGTTTGGACTTTTGATTTTGCCTTTTGATTTTTGATTTTCCTTTTTGAATTTTCCTCGGAGTTCAGTATTTTTGTGTTTTTACTTTTTTTTGAAGTGAAATCACATCAAATCATGGCATTAACAAACAGTACAATACCAGAGAAAACAGAGTCAATAGACGAAACAATGGCGTTCGGTGGTATCATTCGTCTGTTATATACTACAAGCAATTTTGAGTCTGCAATCCCGCTATCTGCGGACTTAATAGTGTCTCAAATGTGAATATCGCTAGCAAATACAATGCTTGATTAAGCTTGTCCTTGTTGGACAGAGAACACAAGGCCAGCCCTGCAGTGCTTCTCAAGTTAAACCTTGGGGTTAGAAAAATAACAGCAGGTCTTACTAACCTTTTCTGGTAAAAAAAGACTGGTTCATTGTCAAAATCGATGACAGTACAAGGGACTTTTAGTTCTTTATATGATCTTTGTCTATAGTTCTTCTTATTTAAACATCAAATCGCAGATTTCTTAGTGGATTTTGGTCCATATGCCAAGTATGTGGTAAAAAATGACGCATTATAAACTGCATTATTGATCAAAATATCTTGCTCTAATAAACTGATTTTTCAGCGTCGCATGCTCATACAACAGTATCTTTTAGATGACTAACAGATGCAATGGTATGTAATTCAATTACATTTTTATCAGCTTTTTTTTTTTAAATAATACACTTTGAAATATAAAAGGGGTGAATCTTCTTTTCAGTAAGCAAATAATGTTAATACTACTTTATTTTATTCTTTTGAAAAACTAACAAATCAACACGTCTCTTCAAGTTTAACAGGTTGGAATTGCCATAGTAGTTTTTTAAGACCTAATAATCAGAACAAAATCAAACGGTCTTTCCATAAAAAAGTGTTAAGAACTTATCAGAACAAAATCAAAAGGTCTGTCAACAGAAATTATAAAATACCTAACAATCTGAACAAATCTAAAGGTCTTTCCACAAAAAAGAGGCAATACTTGAAGGTTAACTGTGATTTCTAGACCGACATGCAGAGACGAATCTAAACTTTCTAGTTCACAAGGTAACAGTCAGTAATAAGACATGTCACTCTACCCATACACATTACTCTGACTCTGAGCATACAATCTATGTTTTTACTCCTTAATACCGCTTGTTTAATAGATAAACAGGCAGAAACACAGTTTAACGTCTTTGGTTTGACTCGACCGGGAATCGAACCCATGACATCCAGCACTAGAAGAAAAACACACATCAACCGTTCTCCGATGAAGAATATAATATCATATCAAAAACTCAAAGGCAAATAACAATAGAATTCTTAATGTTACTAAAGCTATCAAAAAGTATCTTACCTATTGATATCATTGGTAAATTTACTTAAATATTGACCTCAGAGTACATTAAATGCATTAACGTTCTCTGAATATGCATTAAAATCTCTAGAAGCAATTTTTTTCGGCTAGGAATTTATAAGTGCTAGTAAAGGTCGTTTTATGTATCCGTTTTTTTTTTCTGTAGTTAAAACTTGTACTTTTGTTAGCTATTATTCGTGTGTTTCCCTGTTCTTTATGTTCTCCTATTCATTTGCATTGTAGTCCTGTCATGTAATGTTGTCATTTTAATGTTTTATTTAACATTGCGATAAAAGCGACCCATCATTTTTTTCTTAAAATGTCCTATAGTAAGTCAGGAAAAAAAATATTGTTATATTATAGTTCGTTTCTGTGTGTGTTACATTTTAATGTTGTGTTTCTGTTGTTACGTAGTTCTCCTCTTACATTTTATGTGTTTCCCTCAGTTTTAGTTTGAACACGGATTTATTATTTTCCCAATCGATTTATGAATTTCGAACAGCGATATACTGCTGTTTCTTTTATTTCTTATGTTTAAGTGTCAAAAGTTAGTCAAGAAACAAATGTCATACGCACTATGATAAATATCATACAATTTTTTATTACGTTAACTGCAGATATTTCCAAAATAACTTTCTTCTAACGGCTTCAATATTCAGGTTAGAGCCCTTAGCCAAAAGCAACACTATATCATTTGTTAATAACATTAATGTTACAAATATTTCTGTACAACATGCAAATTTCAAAAAGGCCAATACTTGAATCTCCAAGGCAAATTAGTATATAAGTTTTCATAAATATAAAATTGCAAACTGTGAAGTGTTTTTTGTAAAACTAAACCAGACACCAGACAGTCACGCAATTATGCAAGCTTGAATTAATTGTATAATTATCATACATAGTAAGTCTTAAATCATTTTGTATTTGCTCAAGCTATAAGTTATTTGGATGGAGAGTTGTCTCATAGGCAGTCACACCACATCTTCCTGTATCTATATAAGGATATTCATATCATCAAGTTATTTTCGTAATGGAGATGTATTTTGGCAAAAAAAACAACATTTTTTTAATTAAAGAGATATGGAACATACATTGATGAGAACACATGTGAGTTATTTTAAATCAATTTTTGAATCAATTTTGAAATTATAAATCAACCATGAAGAATAAAGTACAAGATGGAACTGCTAATGATTGACAGGCACACTAATAAGATGTTTTCGAACAACTTGCTTTTGGTGCAAAAAAGTACAGGTACTAAACGCATGTCCAAATTCGCTACATTTTGTGAGATGGAGTTCGTGACATTTATATTACGTTTTCTGTATATTGTTGAAATGACTGTACACTAGATATCATTATCATGTAAGGACCTCCCCATTAAAGGCGTTCTAAATCGATTGTAGTACATATCAACACTAAGTGACTAACCTTCACAAGTGTTCACTCATTTGGGGAGGAGTTAAACTTGTTCTATCAAGAGTGATGCATTATGTACTTGATACGAGAAAAAAATATGTAGTTTACAAAACATATCATTTGTTGAAATATTTAACATGTTCAACTTACTAACAACATTTTGACCCGCAGCAGTCTCCTTGTATTGCAATAAAGCCATCTTCACACCAAACCTGACAGGTCCCACGAAGACATGTTACTACACTTGTATAATTAGCCAATGTTATATATTTGGTTCATTCTGGCTATTCCTACATTTTGAATTTTATAGGTAAAATAGTATAATTTCATGTAGGAGTTCCCAGAATTTTTGTGTAAACAATGGGATTATGTAGGATTATGTTGTAACAACACTATACTAATGAGATCTAATGAATCAAGGTAAATCCAGGTAATTCTAGTGGAAAATAAAGAAAAAGAATAATTAATATCACAATCTTTTATTTCATTTAATAATTTCATAGCACAGTTTATGTAAACAGTATTCAAAAGCACAATATGAATTTATAGCTATAATGACATGCACAAGTATTTGCAATTATTTACCATAATATATATAAGTAAATGATATCATTTGAAATATCAATGTTAAATCATTCTTTAAACCAAAGCACTAAATTTTGAGTCACACTAAACAAAGCACCAAAAGTATACTAAATTGACATTATTCATAGCACTCACATAGTAATACATTGAACATGATTGAACATATAAAAGAATACAAAGTCTTTATCAATGTGCAGGAGATGAGAAGCAGCATCTCCATACTCCACTGGAGTAAGTTCATCATTCTGTAATCTTATCTTCAGTGTTTGGAGTCTGTCATCAATTTCCCTGTACTTCCTCTTTCTTGGGATACGTTTCCCGCCAGTTCTGTACTGGATCAATGTTAGAGCATGGAAGGCTTCTTCTTGTCTTAACAAACTAATCATACTAAAGATGTTTGGGTGAGCTGCCTTTACTAATTTCTTTAGCTTACTATGCCAATCTTCTAAATGGTTTGTTGTTCTAGGACCTTCTGTTGCATAGTGATTCCACAGACTTTGGTTGTTCTCTACCCAGTAGCTGGTTACATAGTCAGTAAAGCTAAGTGTTGGTGTAGTAGTATCTGAATCATTGATGTCTTCAAGTGCATTAAACCAAACATCTTCAATTGTATTGGGTGGTAACAGTGTCAGTACTGCAGCTCTACGAACAAGTTGGTGAATGTCGCCCTTTTCATTATATTCAGTTTGCAGACCATGCTTCTGTGTATTTCTCCAGATACACTGGGTGTAGTGGAAAAAGCATCCTTTGATGTGGATATCTGGGAAGACTGAAGTTGCTGCATTTCTGATGGCTATTTCATAGTCGAAGAACATCTTGGCTGGTTGAAGAAAGATGTTGTATTGGTTACATAAATCTTTAATAATAGTAAGTAGCCTTGTGTACATCTGCTGATCTTTACCGGGTAGGAAGCAGTAAACCAGTGGAAACATAGTACCATCAACTTTGACGTGGAATGTGTACAGCTGGTAGAACAGTGTTGGACAAACATAGAATGTTCCATCACAGTAGATGGTGTCTGCTGCTGCTAGATGATATAGGTTCTCTTGGGTACTGAATACAAGCATTCGCCCATTGGTGTTATCATCTGCAAGTAGGAAGGGTTGGCCAGTAGTAGTTTGAGCCCATTCTCCATCTACTGTGATATCTTCTACTGTTGTTGGTAGTGCTGGTATTAGCTTGTGTCTCTCGTTGTAAAGCTGGTCTTTGCATGAGTAAAAGGTTGATATGTGTTCTACTAGTTGGTGTGTGTCATCATTCCATTCTCGGTCTCGTAGTTTTACCAATTCTTCTTCATAAATAGTTGGTATTGCAGTGAGTTCATCTTTACAACGAGATTTCATACGTTGTAATACATCGTCTACTCTGAGTTGCATTCTGTCTGAGGGATGGTTGTGATTAGCATCCACTTTGGTTGGTATGTTGTTGTGTGTTGACAGTAGCAGGGCAGTTACGGGTAGAGCATTTCCAATAACATCTGTCTCTCTGTCTTGACTTTATCTGGAACTTGTAGTTATTGTGTACTAAGTTCTGGTTGCCTAATCTATTTGTTGTAAACTTGATATCTAACTGTGCATTTGCCATGATTAACTGAGAATGATCATTTGGAAATTAGTATGGCGTTCATTATCACTGGACTAGTATATATTTGTTTAGGGGCCAGCTGAAGGACGCCTCCGGGTGCGGGAATTTCTCGCTACATTGAAGACCTGTTGGTGACCCTCTGCTGTTGTTTTTTATTTGGTCGGGTTGTTGTCTCTTTGACACATTCCCCATTTCCATTCTCAATTTTATTACAGGAAAAATCTGGCTACTTATAGTAATGCTTAATTGTTTGGTAGAGCTTGTGGTGTTCAGTTAAGACACTGAGCACAAGTTAATAGTGTTAAGCTAATCAAAGTTCATAGTCATTTGGCTTTGCTTAATCTATTAGGCCAATTAATACACTTATCTGATTATGATAATTAAGTACTTTTGATATTATATTCATTTTTTAAAATCATAATTTGTTAAAATAATGAAATTATTAAATTCTTTGAGAATTTTTCTGAAGTTGAAAATGTGGGTAAATATTTATTTTCTTTTTAAATACGATTTTTTTTAGACTTTCCAGAATGCTTTTACTACTTTTTCATTCATTTTATTTTTATTTTTCCAATGCTTTTACTTCCTTTTCTTTCAATTAGTTTTATTTTTTAGAAATTCTATGGTATTAAAATACTTAAAATTATTACTTTATGCATGTTTTCAAACAAAAAAGTCTCATTTATTACATATAAATAATAATTTTTATTTAATTTCCACAGGTAAATTTACTTTTGACCAAATTAGACACTGATGACTAAAACAACATATTTTGCAATAAAAACATGTATTGTTCTTCCACTAATCCCCTATGTAGGAATAGCCAGAATAGTAAAATACAAAATGTAGGAATAGCCAGAAGACACCATATATTTCAATAATTAGCTGAAGAGTAAATACACTAGTCATATGTGTTTTAACAAAGCTTATTTTCTCTGCTGTTTGTATTTTTATATTTCATCCATTTTTGTGTATGTCGTTCTGAGACTTTAAAGTTGTAATTCATGTATATTCATTTAAAAAATAATGTTGACCACCGTCAAACGACCGTCAATCATTTGATGCCATGCTTTAATCACTACATGCATCAACCTAATTAAGTAACATTGCTATAGTGAGAGATATTAGCAAGCAAAATCGAGGGAATTGTGCAAATGATGATACAAGCATGAAAATTACCACAAAGCATCATTATTATATACTTTCTAAGAATTAACTGCTGGCCATTAAAAAAAATGATTTTTTCAAGATGGCCACGACCATTTTCTAAAATGGCTGTTTTCTTTAGTTTGAAAATACTGGTTTTTCTGGAAATATTTTCTTTGAACTTCTTTTTAGTAAAAAACAAGTACTAGGTTTGGAGGATACATTCCTTACATCACACATTTATTAAATATGAATATTTGACATATCCATATTTGCGCATGCGCTAAAATGTAACAAAATTCTTTCAAAAACATTTGAAATATTTACCATATATTTAGCGTTTTTGGATTTCTAATAATATTATGAATTTGGTTTAATAACATTTTTCAAGGTTATGATACACAGGTGTTTAACACTTTTGCGCATGTGCAAACTATTTATAGACACCAAGAGCGATTTGTATGCACTACCAGAAAATTCTCAGGTATTCGATGGTTAAGGCGAAAATTTGGTTAGACCGGTAAAACATCAATTTTAACTGCAGATCAGCCACTTTTAAAATTCAGTGGGAATGGCCTGATTTGTACGGAAAAGATAAGTGTATTGTCATGTTTGATGAATTGCACATTGAAATGACTTGTTATAAAACTCTGGGTGATATATGGATAGGGGATGGACATGTTGTCTTACTGAAGCCAATATCGCAACACCAAGAACGGCAGATTCTTTTTATGTAGGTTTAAATGTATCTAGAACTAGACAGGCCCATCAGACAACCGCATGTAGTTTGCTTGAATTGTTAATTTCAGATTATGAAAGCTAAACTCAGAATATATAATTATTTCATGACTCTGTGGCGTTCAGTGATTTCAAAGACTGGTGTAAGGCAATAGAGTCATCTCGACCACAGTTCCTGGCGTTCAATTATAAATTAAGAACTTCTTTTGATTTTGGTATTATGCTCATTTCATGAGTGAGATTTCGTACCTTTCAAACAGTCCATATGACGCATGATAGCATATTGTTTTAGGTCTTGATCGTGTGAATTATGCTCGATCGTTACCGACCCGTCTCCGAGATATGACTTCCCTTCCCGAACATCACCCACAGGTGGCGATGGAATTTGATATTATGATAATTTCACTATACGTAAGACCAGCAAATTTCTATCTTATTACGCAATTGATCAGGCACAAACAAAACATAATGCAATTGTGAAGGGCGATGTTGGTGCGATAGGATTAACCAAAGATTACTTTTAGACAAATGGATGGTAGCTGATCCTGGAGTCAGTATATTAGAATATGAATTTGAAAGATCTAGTGGTTTGGGTCATTCTACAACAGACGAACGACATAATGAAGACCCTACGAAAACACAAAAAGATAAATATGTAAATACACTCCAAGATATTTATCTTAACAATACGAAGATCTTTTGAAGTAAATGCAAAACGTCTTTGTCAAAAACAAAGCTAGAGAACCTGCGATATCTTTTCTATATTTTTTCTTGTCACAGTAGACAGTTTTACTTGGAATATTTCTTTATCCATAAAAACGTAACTGCTCCTCCGACTTTATCTCAGGATGTCATTTGAAATAGTGGTATTAAATCGCTACAAATGGGTTTACTTGAAACATTCTGCATTTTGCTGATCCAAAATCGGACGCAATTATCGTTGGTGGGGTAGCAATGGTTAATTCCAGGTCACAAAGTTGGGCAAAAATATTTGATGATTATACTAATGATGTCATACTGCCTTATATAAAATCTTGCATCGATAAATATTCAAAAGTAGACATTGTATTTGATGTTTACTAAATGTCCTTGTTGCAGATGGAAAGGTGTTGGTTCTGGTAGAACACCAAGGGTTTGTAGTAGTTTTCTCTGTAAAGATGACAACGAAACGAAATTGTTTAAGTTTCTTGCTGACAAAATTGCTTCTTGAGAGACTAATACAAAAATGTGTGCTACTCATGGCGAAAATATTCTTTGCAATTTCAATAAAAATACTTCCTATCTCTCCCCTTGTTATCATGACGAAGCAGATACACGAATGTTTGTCCATGTTCGGCATGATTTTGAAAAGTGTTGTAAAATGTAGTTTTAGGTAGTTCTGACACAGATGTAATAATATCAATAATTGCAGCAATCGGAAAATTAGGTAGAACAAATTGTGGATAGGTTACGGAGGGAATAACGACTTATGGTGGCTTTCTGTACGTGACATATTAAATGCGTTTGGTCCTTGTGTAGCTGCTCTTACTTTCGTCCATGCATTCAGTGGATGTGGCACTTTGTCAAATTGTCGTGAGAAAGGGAAGAGGTCAGCTTGGCTAACAATGGAAGTTTTTCCAGATGTAAAGGACGGGTTTGTTTTGGCTTAAGTATGAAGCGAGCCACGATGTGATTTGTTTGCCAGGAAGCAGCGGCATTGTGATGCAATTCCTCCTACAAAAGGTTCTTTAACAGAGCACATCAAAAGAGAAGTATATCAAGGAGGAGTTGTTTGGGCTCAGCCTGATTCATGTATTCGACAGGTACATGTACCAAGTCATAAACATTGGGATTGGATGAAAGAAAGAATCAATGACATTTGGAAACCAAAATGGACTTCTTTGACTGCCGTTGCATCCTCGTGTCAAGAAATTTTGAAATTCGAAGGCGAAAATCCAGCTGTGTTGGTAAGTGTAGATGCTACCGTTTTGACCTTCCTTGTACGGGTTGTTGTATAGGCAACTATCAGATAATTATAAGATAAGCAACCTGTCTTTCTAACCAAACTAGGCTTTTAAACTTAACAAATAGTGTTGTCACTTGTTAAGTTGATGGAAATTTTAAAAATATTTTCTACGTATTTGTTGCCATTTTTTAACCGGAAGTCACTATTTTTTTTCATTTATGTGTTGTTTTGTTGTACTTAGGAACTGCTTTTAACGTTTTATCATAACTTACATTGAAATTTTGACTTTTTTGCCGGCATTTTGAAACCGGAAGTCACCTTTAGTTTCATTAATGTGTTGTCTAGTCGTAATTTAGGAACTGTCATTTACTTTTTTATCAAATCTAACATTGGATTTTACATATAACACACCTTTCAAAGGATTAACGAATTATTGCCAATTTGTAATAACGCCATTTCAGAAATGTGTGGTGGCCATTTTGAAAAAAATGATTTTTTTTTCTGGCCAGCAGCGGATTTTTTTTAAGTATCATTTAGTCAACTATTAAACCAAATTTCATGCTTGTATCACGATTTGCACAATTATGTCCGTAATATCTCCCAATAAAAGTACTTGTTTTACTTTCTAAGATGTTCATGTCTACAATTTTCGGTACAGATGGATGCAGTCCTAACCTGTACAGCAAGTTAACTTGATGACCAGTCATTTGGACTGGTCAAAGTTAACCTGTGACCGGATTTAGGACTGCTCTGACCAGTCCTAGGACCAAAATCTAGTTAACTTGAAAAGCGGACATGGTCCTAGGACTGCTTTTTTTGTCTGCCAAAAAGTTAACTTGGAAACAGGTCCGCTATTGATATAAGTTAACTTCGAACCAGTCCTGTCATAAGTTAACATAAGTTAACTTCGGAACCAGTCTTGTCATAAAGTTAACATAAGTTAACTTCGAAACCAGTCCTGCAACAAAGTTAACATAAGTTAACTTTTGCTTTGACAAATCCGATCAAAACCAGACCTGTCCCCAAGTTAACTTTTCAATGTTTTGATCAACACTAAGTTAACTTGTAACCAGGACCGCTCTACATCGATTTTTTAAAAATATTTTTCATATCTTTGTTTCGTAGTATAAACATCGAAAATAAAGTAAAATTAATAATTCCGATTTATAAACCGAATAAATACAAATATTTGAAAATTAAGAACGCATAACACGTTGCTTTTAACACAAATTTATCTGTGATCTGACAATCTATCTATTATAAAAACGATCTTGGTTACAACGATAACGGGCACTGAATATATATTCCTATACCTATCAAATTCAATCATATATGCACTTTATTATGTATATCTTTGAAAAGATGTATATTTGATGTTAGTTGTATACGTCCTTGTTAGTTATAATCCATGAACTAAATTGCAGCCACAATCGAGCCACAATCAGCAATAGTTTATTTCATTTAAACACATGACTACAAATTTTTGTTCGCATAAAATCAATTATATTCAAAATATTGATACGTAACAAAATTTCAGTAGTTTTGATACCTCATGCTGACTTGTACAACTAAATTATTTGACCGCATTGTCCAAAACTGACCATATGTGCACTATAATTTATAAATCTATATACCCGCATAGTAAATTAGCCATATTTTTATGTCAGGATTAAATGTATGATACAATGGACAGCAATATTGCAATATAATAACAACAAATTTTTGGTCGCATAAATTTAGGGTGCCAGCATGTCTTCTTTTTACTCAAAATACTGATACGTAACAAAATTTCAGTAGTTTTGATACCTCATGCTGACTTGTACAACTAAATTATTTGACCGCATTGTCCAAAACTGACCATATGTGCACTATAATCATGATAATTTGTAAATCTATATACCCACATAGTAAATTAGCCATATTTTTATGTCAGGATTCAATGTATTATACAATGGACAGCAATATTGCAATATAATAACAACAAATTTTTGGTCGAATAAATTTAGGGTGCCAGCATGTCCTATTTTTACTCAAAATACTGATACGTAACAAAATTTCAGTAGTTTTAATACCTCATGCTGACTTGTACAACTAAATTATTTGACCGCATCCACCAAAACTGACCATATGTGCACTTTAATTTGTAAATCTATATACCTGCATAGTAAATTAGCCATATTTTTATGCCAGGATTCAATGTATGATACAATGGACAGCAAAATTGCAATATAATAACAACAAATTTTTGGTCGCATAAATTTAGGGTGCCAGCATGTCCTCTTTTAACTCAAAATACTGATACGTAACAAAATTTCAGTAGTTTTGATACCTCATGCTGACTTGTACAACTAAATTATTTGACCGCATTGTCCAAAACTGACCATATTCGCACTATAATTTGTAAATCTATATACCTGGACTGGGTTGCACAAACGTCTATTAAGTTAATAGACTATTAACTTCTAATAGACTATTAAATATCTAATTGACAATTAGTTAATAGAGTGATTTAATAGCGTTGCACGAATCACTTTTAAGGATACTATTAACTAATAGACTATTAAGTGACTATTAACATTTTAATAGTCAATTAAGCTCCATTTAATTCTGCGAGTTTCATCATTTTTTCAAAACACCATTACAATTTTCTCGATTTTCATCGTTTTCACGACGTCATCATGATTTTCACGATTTTCACCAATTTTTCATGACGTCAACACGATTTCAGCGATTTTCATCAATTTTTCATGACGTCAACACAATTTCAGCGATTTTAGCATTTTTCAACGGGGTTGTGTTCAACATCGAAGCAGCTAAATAATGCTACATAGTGCTACGTAGATTTATGACTATTGAACGTGTAGCTAGCCTAGCTGCTATTAATATCTACGTAGCTGCTAGGCTAGCTACACGTTCAATAGTCATACATCTACGTAGCCGCTAATATATTGAACGCAACCCTGGGTCTACTTTCAATTGACACCAAAACATGTCCAATTCCAAAATACAAGAAATTGCATATGTTGTATTGAAAAAGATAGAAAAGTCTCGAAAAACGAGGGGAATAGGGGAATAAAAAAGCATTAGTCTTAAATTCCATTATGTTACTAATTTAAATGTAAAGTTTATTGTCGACATCTACAAAAGAAAATTGACAACTGCGGCCTGCTATATTTATATCTTCCATTTTGAGAGTCTGACTCAATCTAAGTCAATTTTTCACTTCGTTTATGGAAGGTTGGGAACTCGAATGAATTACTATAGTATTTGGCACAATCCTGTGGTAAAATCAGAAATTTGTAATCTCCCATGAGAAAAATTTAGCCGCTTATTTATTTCAAACAAGATACTATAAATTGCTTGTGTTGCCATTGCAAGGGATTGAAAATTCTTGAAAAAATACACGAGGGAAGAAATTAAGTATCATAAATCGGAGCAGCCCTGTTATTCAGATGTCCCATTAGTCCGACACCCCATTGGTGCGACAACCCAATAGTCCGACGTCCCATTAGTCCGACACCCCATGATAGTCCAATACCCCAAATAATCTGACATGGAATAATTCAACAACTTTTTTAAATAAATAATTTGTATTTCAAAAGAATAATCCCATCAGTTAAACCTACATTCCTCCTGATAAACCTAAAAATAATAATACAAGTAACATATCATAAAGTACTTACAATATTTCAATTTTGCGTGATGTCCAGTGGCAAATTATTGACATGCATGTTCAGGCCGAGAACAATCATTTGCCAGTAAAAAAAATTAGATAGGCCCTGTAATAGTTGCCATCCGGCATGAAAAAAGGTCAATGACACTTGAACTGCCACTAGACAATGAAAGTACATACTAGTATTGAATAGGAACCGCCGGGAATTTTGCTTGCAGCAGGCTCAGAAATTTTATCACAGTTGATTGGTAGATATGTATTAGTGAAAGTGGTGGGATATATTCACTCCTAAAAATAAATAATGAATGAGACGCGGTGTAGCGAACATTTTGTCAAACTAAATAAGCTTTGTGAAGCTTTATCGAATAACTAACATGACGATACACAGCTATGTATCTCTCCCAAAGCAGAGAAATTAGAAAGTTAAGGCTCCAGTTAGGCTTTACCGCTTAGACGATTGTATGCGAGATGCCTAGTTTAGTGTACAGAATTATTTTGAGATGAACATTAGTTTAGTTAGTCTATATATACAACAATGTTTATACACTACTTAACTGAAGAGTTTTTTAATACGCGGTACGTTGAACTATAAAGTCTGTGGTAAACCAATTAGAACTTTGTAAAGTTTGCCGCGTTCTCTGTGAGGAATCTGTTAGAATAAGTTTACAACAGCAAAAAATGCTCGTAAATCGGAATAGTGAAAACTGGCACCTTCCATTGTGAGTGTCAAAAGGGATGGTGTTGGTTGCTAGAGTAATTTTCGTGGCGCATGTTTGCATGTGTTGTTTAACACTATATAAGGTAGGGGGAATCTGCATTCAAAATATTTTTTTTCATCTGCTTGACCAAAAATATTTTTTTCCATCAAATTGAGGATCAGAATATTTTTTTTAGGAAAAAGCCATAACCCCCTTGAAGTTAAATGGTCGTTCCCTGATCACGTGAACATTTTTCTTTATGAAGAGAGACTGCACTGCTGATGACATTTCTTTCTTTTAGTAGAATGTGTTCCCATTTTCTTATACCAAAACTTGCAAAGTTTTCAGTTTCTTTATATGCATATGGTCATGGTACTTCTTTGATAGTTATACCCGATAGGTGGCATGCTAAAATCTGTTTCTGTGATATTAGAACGAATAGTTCAAATACCATGTCAACAATTATTCTATCAAAGGGTGTCTGCATTGGGGAGGAGAGGGTCTTTCATTTCTGTATTCTTTAAAATGTTTGCCATTTTCTCTATTTTTTATACTTTTGCCCATTATTTTAGGACCTCATTTTTCTCTATTCTTTAACCCCCCCCCCCCCATCATTATTCTCTATTCTGTAAATCCACATCAACACCCTCATGAAGCTCTACTCATGAAGTATATTTTCTATTACGGCACTTAACCGGACTATTGGGGTGTTGGACCAGTGGGGTGTCGGAATATCTGGGCGATCCCCAAAAGTCCAATAATTGTTTATGTTATTTTGAACCCTATCCCATGTCAATATCAGATATTTGTTTGAAGTTTATACCCAAGATATACAAAAGTGTCGGATAGTTTCGTTTCATCTATATTACAGTTTTCAGTTGCAAAAAAAAAAATGTTAGTCAGATATGTATTTATTTATTGGTTATAAATATTATGGACAATATACACTATGCCATCTTTATTTAAAAAAAAAAAAAAACTAAATTAATTCACTGTGTAATATATCAAAATTATCACGTAGTTTCTCTTTATGTCCTACGAATAACAATGTATGGTATTGTGCACTGTTCTGTTATTTGTGTTTCTTATCTGTAGTAATCATTAAAATGTTAACTTGGCATGTCATACTTGATAGAAATGCGGACGCGAAAGAAAGCACTCTTTATCAAAACGTCAATGGAGATTACATTAACACATTATTCGTTTATACATCGTATTTCAGGGAAAATGTGTATTAATTTTCAATGTTGACACCAATATCGATTTGTTGGATGTAGAATTTTACGAAGAAAAACTACGGCTGTAATTTAAAACTGCCATATTTGTTATTGCATAGCAAAGACTAGTTAAATCATTGACAATATTATAATATTGACCTAGTCCAAATAATTTTGACGTTTGGCAAGGCTATTTTATTTTTTTTCTGGGACGCCTTCCATTGACCCAATATTGTTAACGTACGATGCAGTCCGATGTATCCGCGCATTACAGAATTATTTTGAGAAGAACATTAGTTTAGTTTGTTTATACAACAATGTTTATATACACTACTTAATTGAAGAGTGAATTATTTAAAGTTAATACATTGAACTCTAAAGACAGTGTTAAACCAAATAGAACTTTGTAAAATATACCGCGGTCTATGCATATGAGGAATCTGTAAGAACAAGTTTACAACAGCAAAAAAATGCTGGTAAATCAGAATAATGAAAACTGGAACCTTCCTGTGACAGTGCCAACTATTTTATGATGGGGTGTCTTGATTGCAGAGGAGGGGGTCGTTAATTCCTATCTGTATTCTTTATACTTTTTGCCAATTATTCTCCAATCTTTATATTTAAACACCTCATTTTTCTCTATTCTTTGTTATTGGTCCATTTTTCTCTATTCTTTAAATTTACCCCCACTATTCTCTATTCTGTAAACCCTCATCCACACCCTCGTGAAGCTCTACTCATGAAGTATATTTTCTATAACTGCAGTTATTAACCTTCAGTGGCGGATCCAGGGGGGGGGGGGTTCTGGGGGTGCGCACCCCCCCTTTATTTTTGCCGATCAATGCATTTGTATTGGGACATATGTTTTGCACCCCCCTTTGCCGTGGGTGCCCTGGGTTAGCACCCCCCCTTTCGAAAATTCCTGCATCCGCCCCTGACCTTTGTCGGCCTATTGGGGTGTCGGAACAGTGGGTTGTCGGAATAATAATGTGTCGGAATATCTGGGCAACCCAAAATAAGTCCAATAATTTATGTTATTATAAACCCTATCCCATGTGAATATCAGATATTTATTTTTAGTTTATATCCAAGATATACCAAAGTGTCGGATAGTTTTGTTTCATCTTCATTACAGTTTTCAGTTGCAAAAAAAATTATTTTAAAAATATGTATTGGATATAAATATTATGGACAATATAAACCATGCCATCTTAAATAAAAAAAAAATCAAAACTATCACGTAGTTTCTCTTATCTCCTACGAATAACAGTGTATGTTATTGTACGTTATTGTGCACTGTTCTGTTATTCATTTCTCCAATCTGTAGTAATCATTAAAATGTTAACCCGGCATGCCATACTTAATATAAATGCGGACGTGAAAGAAAGCACTCTTTATCAAAGCGTCAACGGAGATTGCACATTCTTCACCCCTGTTATAAAAGGTTTTCAAATGTTCAATGCTTTCGTCCATGCATGCCTTTTAAAAATTGTTAATTTTGGAGAATGGATTTTATACTAAGAAATATATTTCAGTTTGAACAAAGCATACTTCCAAGGATGAGGGCAAAAGTTTTTTTCTTCAGTTTAATGACACTTGCCGTATTGAAAATAAAACCATTGTTTCTCTAATAGATTCATAATGACAATGGTTAATCATAGAATTACAATTATATCTTCATTTATGCTTCAAAAACTTATCAATTTTTATCTTTTCTTTCTATTATTATTTTAATAATAACAAAAACAATTCTTTTTGTGACGAAATCATACAATGTGGGATATCACCGGCTGTGCGAGGCTCTCAGTCCGTCAAATCGTCGAGTTGAGAAGCCTGTCACGGTATTCTTCGGCTGATTTTGAGGTACAAGCAATCCAAGCACTTGCATGGCATCCATTTTAAATGTACAATTAAGGACTTAATAGCGCTCCTTCGTTCAATTAAATTTAATAGTGAGTTAATAGCTCTATTAACGTTAATTAAATTTTGTGCAACGCAAGTAATAGACTATTAAATTTAAGTGTACTTTTAATAGACTATTAACTTTAATAGACGTTTGTGCAACACAGTCCTGCATAGTAAATTAGCCATACTTTTATGTCAGGATTCAATGTATGATACAATGGACAGCAATATTGCAATATATATAATAACAACAAATTTTTGGTCGCATAAATTTAGGGTGCCACCATGTCCTCTTTTTACTCAAAATACTGATACGTAACAAAATTTCAGTAGTTTTGATACCTCATGCTGACTTGTACAACTAAATTATTTGACCGCATTGTCCAAAACTGACCATATGTGCACTCTAATCATGATAATTTGTAAATCTATATACCCGCATAGTAAATTAGCCATATTTTTATGTCAGGATTCAATGTATAATACAATGGACAGCAATATTGCAATATAATAACAACAAATTTTTTGTCGCATAAATTTTGGGTGCCAGCATGTCCTCTTTTTACTCAAAATACTGATACGTAACAAAATTTCAGTAGTTTTGATACCTCATGCTGACTTGTACAACTAAACTATTTGACCGCATTGTCCAAAACTGACCATATGTGCACTATAATTTGTAAATCTATATACCTGCATAGTAAATTAGCCATATTTTTATGTCAGGATTCAATGTATGATACAATGGACAGCAATATTGCAATATAATAACAACAATTTTTTGTCGCATAAATTTAGGGTGCCAGCATGTCCTTTTTTTACTCAAAATACTGATACGTAACAAAATTTCAGTAGTTTTGATATCTCATGCTGATTTGAACAACAAAATTATATGACCGCATCCACCAAAACTGACCATATGTGCACTTTTATTTGTAAATTTATATACCCGCATAGTAAATTAGCCATATTTTTCATGTCAGGATTCAATGTATTTAAGGAATGACTGTTATATTTTTTCTGTCTATTGAGAAATAACATTAAAAATTTGGTGCACACTGAATAACGCGCGTAGCGGGTTATTAAACAGTGTGCACCACATTTTTTATGTTATTTCGAATAGACAGAAAAAATATTACAGTTATTTCTTATAATTTAATTCTAAATTTCATTTTAAACCGTAGAAAACCATGAAAAAACGTTGATGACGTCACGGTTACATAACTAAATTATGTCTACGGGCTTATAACAAAATAACGTCAGCCAATCAGAAGACGCATTACATCCAAAATTAAATTATAATACAATGGACAGCAATATTGCAATATAATAACAACAATTTTTTTTCGCATAAATTTAGGGTGCCAGCATGTCCTCTTTTTACTCAAAATACTGATACATAACAAAATTTCAGTAGTTTTGATACCTCATGCTGACTTGTACAACTAAATTATTTGACCGCATCCACCAAAACTGACCATATGTGCACTTTAATTTGTAAATCTATATACCTGCATAGTAAATTAGCCATATTTTTATGTCAGGATTCAATGTATGATACAATGGACAGCAATATTGAAATATAATAACAACAAATTTTTGGTCACATAAATTTAGGGTGCCAGCATGTCCTCTTTTAACTCAAAATACTGATACGTAACAAAATTTCAGTAGTTTTGATACCTCATGCTGACTTGTACAACTAAATTATTTGACTGCATTGTCCAAAACTGACCATATGTGCACTATAATTTGTAAATCTATATACCTGCATAGTAAATTAGCCATATTTTTATGTCAGGATTCAATGTATGATACAATGGACAGCAATATTGCAATATAATAACAACAAATTTTTGGTCGCATAAATTTAGGGTGCCAGCATGTCCTTTTTTTACTCAAAATACTGATACGTAACAAAATTTCAGTAGTTTTGATACCCCATGCTGTACAACAAAATTATTTAATCATAACTGACCATATGTGCACTTTTATTTGCAAATCTATATACCAGTATAGTATTGTACTGAGCGCCTTAATGTCCTCTCTTTGCACTCCTGCGCACATTTGAGTAGAACCCAAAATGTACACGTAATCAATATATTGGAAAACTATTAAATTAATGCAAAAAAAAATTCTGAATCAATTGAGAGTGTCAGCATTTCATCTCTTTATTCATAATAACAGTCACTACATATATAGTAGTTCATGATGGTGTGTAAAATAAAACTATTATGCCGCATCATCAAAGTACCAACACTGACATGACTGACATGTCTAAATTCATTTGTACTATTTATCTGTATCTGTAGTGGTACAGGTAGGCTCCTGTTTAGGCTTTTATACACGGTGGAGAAGAACGCCGTTGTTATGGGCGGTGTTCTTGTAGAGCGGTCTTAAATGCCTCTACAGAACCTGCATGCACAACTTTATCTGGCAGTTGGTTCCAGTGAATAGTTGTTTCCACAAAAAATGAATGTTTGTACTGTGGTTTGTTGCTATTTGGTACTTTAAGTCCTCTGGTGTTATTGATAACTTGACGTTCGATGATATTGTCAGTTTCACAATTTGAATAAATTTTGGCTTTTATTGTTCGTGTAGGTCTTTCTGGTATGACAAAATTGTCGGCTGGTAGAGCCGGCACCAGACCCTCAACCACCTTGTAAATCAGGATAATTTACAATGATTTTTAAATAAAAAACAAAGTATATGAGGTTCTCTTCTAGGAATAGTATACTGTTTATCTATTTTGTCGGTTGATTGATTTTATTTATAGTTAAACGTCAAGTGACAACTATTTCAGTAACTTAAGTTCGCATTGAGTATAATTTTGGGAAGTCCCATGCATATATCAATATCATAATCGGCAAAGACAAATCTCTCGATAAATCTGACGAATTTGGCGAGATTGTTGATAGTTTTACCAAACCGTATGCTTACGGACACTGTACAATTTCTTTTAGAATGTTCTGCGTAAAATAGAATAGTAAATCCAATGCAAACAAGTTGAATAACAATGAAATATCCATGCATGTATAAATTATGCATAAATTTTTTAGGAAGGGACAGGTAAAAAACGGGGAACGAAGCAACGTCGACAATGTTGTTGATATCCCGTGATATAAGAATATTGTTCCGATGCGTTGGATAACCTTTCTATCCGCCTTCTAATAAAAAAAAACTATCTGTGTGATTGTATAGCCATTTTTTTATTTATATAAGAATACATGTATATCAAATAAAAAAAAAAGAGAATTTGTATAATAGACTAGTAGAGTCTTGCGAGTAAATAATAAATGATTTCTTTGGAAAAACAATGCGAATGTTGTTTACATATTTTAATTAAAGCTCAAGTCTGATATGAAAACTCTTAAACACGATAGTATGTCATCAGCAGACTTGTCCACAGGTCTTGTCAGGAGCAGACCTGTCCACAGGTCTGGTCTGAGGCAGACCTGTCCCCAGGACTGGTCAAAAGCAGACTTGTCCACAGGTCTGGTCTAGGGCAGACCTGTCCTCAGGACTGGTTAAAAGCAGACTTATCCACAGGTCTGGTCTGGAGCAGACCTGTCGATAGGTCTGCAGCAGTCCTAAAAAAGCAGACAGTAGGTCTGGTCCACAAACGACGAAGTTAACTTGCTTGACTGCTTAAAAATGCTCAAGTTAACTTAGAAAGCAGTCAATAAGTTAACTCCAAGTTAACTTATGTCAAGGTTAGGACCGCACCCATCTGTATTACCACCAAATTGTAAAATGCTACATACGTTTTCAAATGCAGTTTTTATACATAAATCTTTAATGGAAACTAAATTTGATAAAAATAAAGATTCAGGTTTACAAATTGGCAGTTTGCACTGTACTTATGTGAAACAGTTAAAATAATAGTGTTAACTTTTAATGCAAAAAGCCATTGCATACTGATTTCAAGCAAAATATTGTTGTTGTACTCATATTCTATTCCCTATACAATTCATTGAGGTATGTTGCAACCTCTGTCTTTATTGTCATACATTTGTCATTAGAATTAAACACTTACCGTTAATAAGTTGATTTAACGTTATAGACACAACCAAAACGAGTAGAGCAGTTTGTTCCATGATAGCTTTCTGAAAGCTTATTCAGAGAATGCCTGACACTACCATCGTTTAAGCTTAAATATCTTAAGGTAGGTAGGAGCAATACAACTCTTTTAGAAAAGATGTTGCCTTTTGGAAGGATAATTGCTTAGGTTTATGATTGGTCCATACGAAGAAATGGCATGATGATATGTTAACAGTCCTTGAAACCCAATGAAAAGGATAAGCGTAGTGACTTCTCGTCATCAAACAATAAAGGGAAACATATTTTCTATCTACTTCCTAGTGAAAAAAACTTTTTAATAGCAACATTTCCTAATACATATGGCACTTTATTTTCAATTTTCTTGACTCAAGTAGCATATAAATGCAGTGATATATAGAGCAATCCGCTGAATGAATTATGTTATTTATATTGTTCTTTTGTGGTGAAAATTTGAGTAAATAAGGACAAATTGCACCATGGTTAATTGATTAGCATGGCGACATCTTCATATGCCCGAAACAAGGAAATGTGGTCATTGTCAGTAAATGAATTGAAAAAATCAAAGAAATGACGATTTTTAATTTGTTATATTTCTTGACTATTTTCTTGACAACCTATCTGCACATACTCAAAAGGTCTGTCAACAGAAAAGTGGTAAAACTTAACAATCAGAACACAAAAGTTAGGTTTTTCCACAGAATAAACGACATAATTAAATAGCATATATACCTGCCGATATCAGGATATTGGTATTTAGTCAAATCTTAACCGGAATTTGTGACACAATTAGAATTCTAAAATTTATAAAATGTAAACAACATGTCGAAATATTTAGGCTTGAAATAAATATATTTTTGGATAAGTTGATACAAGCACACGAGATGTATAGTGTCTATACGATTACAGGTTTTTAATGTTTAACAACCATATTATATCAGTGTGTGAACACGTAAATTATGAGCTTTGAAAGTCAAGTAGTTCGAGCATTTTTCTGAGTAAGTGTTAAAAAATTTCAAACAAATATTCTTTACTGTGGTTAGCATTCATTAGTCGCCAGTATCTATAGATTAACAACTTGTGGTAAAATTGATAATTTAGAATCTTCCTTGAAGGTGGCGCACAAATTTGCAGCTAAATAATTCGATTGATGTGTCATTTGTATACAAGAGTTATATTCCTTTGAACTATGAGTCTATGTTAAATTTCATAAAGTCAATATGTTGATTGTCTACCTTGAACAGGGTTATAATTTTGTCTTATACATGTAGTTTTTTTTTATTGAATTTAAAATCGTTACAAAATCTGTAATGTACTAGATACTCGTATTTTTCATTAGTTTATCAATGACATTATGTATATCTATAATTTCTTTTGTTTGTTTTGAAATGTTTAAAACTAATATATTACAATATAACGAATTATTTTGTTATCCTATAAATATGTTTTTGTTATCTGTAAGTATTCAAACCGTGTTTAGTGTTTATACGTCCAAAATAAGCAAGCTCAAATCTGCCTTCATCATCACTAACTTTCTAAAGCGATGAGACAAACTGCTCCAAATCACAGGCACTCGTTTCAGAATAAAAATTTCCTTTATTATACCTTAATATCATGAATATACCATTTAGGTATATAGGGGAAAATATTCTGAAACAAGTGGCTATGTCACAGAAAAAGCATCTTCCAAGTAAGTATTCATGAAATTGCTCTCTATTAAAGCCATATCCTGGAAATTATTAGAAAAAAAAACTTTTTTCCTACTTTTAATTTGAGGTACAGGAATTTGCCGGTGAAAAACATTAATTGTGCTGTCAAAAATGCACTGTTTCAAGTTGTGGTATGCATAAAAAAATGTCCAACAGCATTCGCCCTTCTACTCGTAAAGGCATTTGTTTCTAAGATCGATATTGTGTATACCATTATTCCAGATCTCAAATGAAGCAGAAAGCTGATGTAACTTATCTGCTTTACTCGATCCCTTAAGACAAATACATGAAAGAAGTGTAATAACGCCTAACACAAACACACATACGCACAAACACAAAACAGTACACCATAGCCACTACTTTATTCCAGAAGCTTCTAACTGATGTCGAATGCTAGAGTGAAAAATTGTAATTGGGACCTACTCAAAACAATTAGAACTTTTCTGAAAAAGACTATAATTGAAAACAGAACTATATCATCTTCCCATAATGATTGAATGTTAGGAAAATTGACCAGAGTTATCTTACTTTAATCACAGAGAGGGGAAAGCAAACAATTTTTAATTTAAGCCTAATTAACATTAAAACAGTTTTCCACTTACAAATAAAGTTACCTTATTGAAATATAAGGACTTTGTTAGCTAAATCTATTAATTTTATTAGATATTATGAATTATTATGACAAAAGAGAAACATGCTAAAATTATTAAATATAAACACTGCTGTCCATACATGTAGAGACGTATTTTTAACGTTCAAGTTTACAAGGAACAGTCCTTAATAATGCCTTGTTCACACGTACATTTAATTCGAATTGAATTCGCAAATCGCGTTCACACACTCTTCTTTTTTTAATTCGAATTGATTCGAATTGGCTAATTCGAATTATCCAATTCGCATAAGAAATACGTTTTGTTAATACGAATTAAAAGTTAACGTCGCTAGGACAGTAAAGTGAATTTGACGCGCGTTGCAATTCGAATTAGAATTGACGTTAGGACGTAAAACGTTTCGAATGCGAATTACACTAATTCGAATTAGTTAATGCGAATATAATTCGAATTACGTGTGATCTCAGCATTAGATATGTCGCTCTTTCTAGCCACGATATTCTGAATACAAGCCTACAATTCTTTGTTTTTCTCCTGAAAACCGCTGCGCTTAGTGGATAAGCAGTTATAACAAATATGGGCGTCTTTGGTTTGACCCGGCCGGGAATCGAGCCCTTGACCTCTCGCATTAGAGGCAAACACACATTCGACTGTTCACTGAGGCAGTCGGAAGAATAGAATATCGTACTTTAAACTCAAATGCAAATAACAATACAATTTCATAAAATTCACAATGTTACTAAAGCAAGCAAACAGTATCTAATCTATTGATGTATTGAGTACATTAAATTCATCAACGTTTTCTGTATGCATTAAAACTCTAAAAGCAATTACCTGAGTAGTATGTAGGTGGTTAAAATCCTTAATGTCTGTCGAACCTCTCATTCGACTTCCTATTGCAGCTATAGCAAGGTCTTCTAATTGAATTTAAAATGAATATGTTCTCGTCCTGAACATGCATGAATTATTTACCACAGGACGCAAAGTACACACAATCAACCAACTTCATAATGATGCATTCAAACATTAAATGACTCTGAGACAAGATACTGTACGATTCTATAATAAAATATATTCTTTTAGATCACTCGAGAGCTATGAAACTGAAACGTTTAAACCAGTTATTTCTGTGCAAATCATTGCATGACTGAACACTTATGTCTAGTGATTTTAAATATTTTTTACTAAGGTACTTATTTAATGTTTCAATGGCAATATCTATCATAAAAAAAATTACCTTAATCCGGACGGCCAAATTGCATTGATAAAAAAGTGGCGTATGAGAACCGAAGATGGAAATCTAAGTAAATGGGTGACGAAAGATACCAGAGATACCAAACTCATAGATCAAAAATAAACTGACAACGCCATGGCAAAAAATAAAAAGACAAACAGACAAATAATAGTACAGAAGACACAACATAGAAAACTAAAGATTATGTATCACAAACCCCACCAAAAACGGGGTGTGATCTCAGGTGCTCCGGTAGGTTAGGAATATTCTGCTCAACATTAGGCACCCGTCGTGTTGCTTATGTTATAACGAATCCGGTAAATAGTCTAATTCGGTAGGTCACATTCGTGCAAAAAGGGTATTGTAGTTACGACATAAAGAACATATCCGATATCATCTGTGAAACGTTTTTTTTCATAACGGTCAGCTGCCAATTCGTGATGGCGTCCGTAAAATTTAGGAAGGGATGAGTTCAACTTCACCATTTGGAATTCTTTGTTTAATAGCTTCCTTGTGAGCAGCAAACCTCTATCAAGGAAATAATGATAGGGAATACAAGCCCGGGATTATCGTATCAATTGGGAGATATATACTCCGTATGCAGGCGTTGCTAGAATGTTGCTTCATAGAAATTGAAAGTTCACTATTGGAAAGCTGAAATCATCTCTTTTGGGGTAAAGTTTTGTATTCAACCGACCCTCATTGTCAATTTCAAGATGTAAGTCAAGATATTGGGCAGGCCTAATTGTATCTGTAGTATCCTTTATCTCTAGTTTGATGGAATATATAAGTTCAAAGTAATCACCAAATTTTGTATTATTTAGTGAGAGAACATCATCTATATAGCGGAACGTACAGTTAAATGATATTGCTAACTTCTTATCTTTCTTCGTAAGAAGTTTCTGTATGAAGTCAGACTCATAATAATGAGGAAACAAGTCGTAAAGAAGAGGTGCATTTTTGGTTCATCTTTGAGTTCCAAACGTAACAAATCTGTTATCAATCAAGAAATCAAAAATCTTGATAATGTCAGTTTCAGAGATTGTTTTGCTTGAATCGGAGTAATTCTTTACAAAGAAGGATTTATCTCTCCCCCAGATACTTGTATCGACGTTCGCTATTGTTTTTAATGAAACAAAGTAATACCAACTCTTTCAATTTGTCTTTTAGTTTAAATGGAGAATACTTATGTAAAGTATACAGTCAAATGTTTTAATACAATTGTAAGATGAGAGAGTCTTAGATTGTAAAAACTCGTAAAGATTTTTGGAATCTTTCAGTATCCACATCTGATTTACACCACCTCTAAAATAGGAAGTTTCGCAATAAACTTTGGCGCACAAGTTTGATTGCTGCAAAAATAGATGTTAATAACATAGAAAGAGGTTTCGTAAAGCACTTGCTTGGAAGACCAATCAATATACAATTGTTTGGAAGTTTAGGTATCCAATACAGTTCTTAATCTTTGGTTGAAATTCCAAAGGAACATAGAACAGACCTATGATTTTCCTCAATTTACTCCTTGGTTAGTGTGATGAGGGTATAAGTTGAGTTTCCAAGTGAATACCTAATTTATTTATCTAGCAGTTTAAATTGAGGTTAGTGGGAAACAATCAAACTTTGCAAGGCGCGGTTTTTAAACTAACAACCTCAGTGTTGACAGGCTAGTGATTACTTTAGACGAATTACAATGAGCACTTAGGAACTTACAACAGTATCGTTACTAAAACCTTCTTATAAAGTCTGTTTAAAGGGTTTGTTTGCTTTTGAGGTGAATGCCGACATTTTTGTTGTTTGCAAAAATTGAATGTGAAATACCTAAACGTATAAGATGTCTGAATGTTAAAATATATTTAAGAATGATGTCCTTGTATCGATGATAACATTTAGTAAATGTTTTTACACGTTCGTGGTTTTGAAAACCCTGCTGTTATGATTTTTCAGTAATACATCAATTTTTGTCGCTAAAATCTAATACGATGTACCCGAGGAATAGACTACCTTAGCTGTATTTGGCAAAACTTTTAGGATGTTTTGGTCCTCAATGCTCTTCAATTTCGTACTTTAATTTGCTTTTTCAACAATTTTTGATTCGAGCGTTACTGATGAGTCTTTTGTAGATTAAACGCGCGTCTGGCGTACATATAATTTCAATCCTATTCTCTATGATGAGTTAATTTACAAACACTGGGTCGATGCCACAATTTTGGTGGAGTTTTAATTCCCCGATGGTATTACAAACCTAGTAGTCAGCACTTCTGTTTTGACTTGAGTTATTATTGATATGTTCATAACTATAAATTAACTGTCAACAAAACATTAAATTTTTGAAATACTAAGGCTTTTCTACCTCAGGAATAGATTACCTCAGCTGTATTTGGCAAAACTTTAACAAATGTTTGGTTCTCAATGATTTTCATTTGTACTTCATTTGCTCTTTGAACATTTTTTATTCGAGCGTCACTGATGAGTCTTTTGTAGACGAAACGCGTGTCTTGCGTCAATCTAAAATTTCAATCCTGGTTTCTATGATGAGTTTATTTACAACCACTGCTGGTGGAGTTTCAATTTCCTAAGGGTATCACAAACCATGCAGTCAACACTTCTGTGTTTACTTGAGTTATCATTGATATGATCATAATTATAAATTAACTATACACACAATTTTGAATTTTTGAATTACTTAGACTTGGCAATTTTTTTTTCTGAATTTTCGGTCCTCAATTCTCTCCAAGTGAAATTCTTGTTGCCTTGTTTACTCAATTTCATGACAGAACCGAAGTGTTGGCAACAGTTAATAAAAAAACAGGGGACAGCTTTGTCTTTTTACAAACAGAAAATTAAAGACAAACAAAACGTTAAGCAAAACAAATTTGAACCATGCACATGATCATCTTATAAATATTCTATCGGTATTGTTTTATTCAGAGATATATTCAAATGTATCAAGATATCTGACCAATCTGTTGTTCGTTGTTGTTTCAGATTTTTTGTTAACAGTAGCTTTTGGATGTGTTGGCACGGGCTGTGTTATAAATAAATTAATTATTAAGAAATAATTCATGGCAGCCTAGATTTGTTGTCATTTAACCATGAGTTGGGCATTTATATTCGTTTTATTACCCTGAGTGATTATAATAGGACAAATTCGGTGATTGTGTTAACCGTGAAAGCCCTATACATACGATACTGTTTTGGCTGTTCCGTATTACCCAATATTGATTAATATTAGAAATACTATATAATTCAATTATTATTTTTTTAATCGCATTTCCACTTATATGTTTGCTTGCAATGTAATTTTGTTCTTTCTGATGCGCACTAGAAGCTTGCTTTAAAGCACCCTTTATTGACATTCGTTTTTTTTGTTTACGGAAACTTACTTGTGATGTCACCTTATTTCGTTGCCATGCCCTGACAATAATATCATCTCGCAGAATTTTTATTTTATGAAATTTTACCATGAAATATAAATTGAAATGAACCGATTTGTTTATTTTGCTGTGGAATAGAGATAAATATATATTTTATCTGAGTATTGGCCTACGTATACTGGGGTTTTGATGTCGAAAATTGGGAATATCGGGTGGTGTAAATAAGTTGATCGCAACTCGGAACAGCCGTTTTGTGTATTACTGAGTTCGCGCTGAAGGTAGATTTATTGTAATTATACTGGCTGACGATAATAGGTCGTCATAATAGAATCGTTGGTCGTTGTTATAAAATACTCTACCTTTTAAGAATGCATTCACTAGATATGTTTTGATAGTTGATACATGTAAACAGAAGTATATAATTATATATCTAAATATATTTATTAATTATATGGAACTTTATAAAAATTTAGTATAGTGAATACGAATCATTTAGGAAATAGTTTTGACTCCACTTTGTTTTTTCAAGCGAATGTATTTTGTTATATTTTAATTTCAATATGAGAAAGTATATATCAAGTATGGTTTACATTGTATCACTAAACTTGTATCGTGTGTTATAATCTTTATAAAGAAAGAATTAACACCGCTTGCATATTGTTGCTCTATATCACAAGTGCATAGATTTGGGCCTGCACTATCAACGTAAGGATCAATAAAACTTTCTCACTACATTTATATTTTTTTCACACGTTTAGAAGTTTAGACATCCTTTCATTTAATGACCGACATACCAAATCATTACATTGCAAAGCCTCCTCATAATAATGATAAGCTTTGTCCTTGTGACCAGATATGTCATGACATACTCCAAGTATCGTAAATGTACTCGATAATTTGCTTAGTGGTCTGCAGTTTGATATCCTTGTTAAATAACTTAATGCCTGTTGTCTGTTGAAAGTATCTCCGTTATGATTATAGCATAAAAATCTGAGGCAATGAGACATTACAATAGATGGGACTGCGAAAAGACCGTCTTGTACCTCCAGCTGTAGTTCCTGTGGTATTAATGATGAGTGGTTTAAGTACGTTATATCTTCTGCTATAAATATTCTCATTCTAAAACTAATGTCGTACGTTGTATTGGGTGTTTAATATTACGTACATTCTGAATTACATCGGCGCTTGATTTTAAGTCCATTAGATCTATGTCACTATCTGTTAAATTTAATCCTTCTGCTAAACTTCCACTTGATATTATTGTACAAAAAGTCCGTTGTGCATTGTCGTAAACATCTTTCAGGATAAAAATTCGTTGTTTCGTTCGTATATCTAATTCAATACCAATTATTTTTATTAAATGTTCGCATAAGTATTTCTCTCTCGGGTAATTTTCGATCCAAAACATGTGATCTATAAAAGAATTCATGTCTTTACTAATTTATCATAAAACCGTGTAATGTCGTTTATAAACTGAAATTAATATCCCTGAAATTATTCTAAGCAATCGTTATTATTTGAGCATCACTATTGAGTACATTTTGTAGTATGTATACACAATTGACACATAATATTGTATATTTTAAGCCAAGTATGACAATTAAGAACCAATGAAATGATACTCATCTGTGTACCATCAGCTAATTGAAACTCAACACTATTGCGTAAACGTATGTATACCAAAATCTATCGCAATGTCATTTGCAATAAATCCACTATCAACACATTGTCATCAATATAATGGATGTTGATCCGAAATATACTTGGAGCCTGTAATTCAGTGGTTGTCGGTTGTTTATGTGTTACATATTTGTTTTTCGTTCATTTTTTTTATATATAAATAAGGCCGTTAGTTTTCTCGTTTGAATTGTTTTACATTGCATATCGGGGCCTTGTATAGCTGACTATGCGGTATGGTCTTTGCTCATTGTTGAAGGCCGTACGGTGACCTACAGTTGTTATTGTCTGTGTCATATTGGTCTCTTGTGGACAGTTGTTTAATTGGCCTTCATACCGCATCTTCTTTTTGATATATTGATATGTTCTTTTTCTGTTATGTTCAATTTTAAAATCATATAATTACCCAAAACCAAAAGGTTTTTATATACATAGGCATATATAACCTTAGATAATTTTTTGCTTTCAAATCAGTGATATAAAAGCCACTAATTAAGTTAAGTTTAAAAAAAGAAATATCAGTTTGGACGCACTTTCTTTTTATAGCGTTATTTCTTGACTGATATGAATTGTACCGCAATGATTTTGCATTTGTTGCAAAGCGACGTATACATTTTTGAAACCTCATAGATATAAATATGGTTGTCAAACTAAGTATTATTTTGTTACCTTACAATAACTATCTTTAGTATAAAAAAGTCCAAATAAAGTATGAAGTTGAAGAGCATAGAATGGGATCTGTTACATATCGGCACCCCTGTCTTTTGTTAGGGAACAACCATTGAATTTCAAAAAGGGAGGGGGAGGGGTAATCTTTTTTTCTAAAAAAAATTAAAGAAGCAGATGACGAAAAGAAGAATATTCTGAATCCGTTTTTTCCCAACACCTTATATTGTAAACTATTGAAAACAAAAATAGTTTGATTGATAGCGTAGAAAAACTGAAAAAATAAGCTCCCTTAAGAATTCTGCTTCACAGTCATTAGTTTCCTGTGTAGTATTTTGATAACTTCATTGCAAATTTGTCATTTTGCTATGTTTAGTCAGGATGTTCTCTGTTGTTTGTTTTCCTGTTCGTGGTGTTGTATGTTTGACTGTTTGTCTTAAGATTTGTACATGAACAATGATGAATATTTCCTCCTTTTAAGACTGGTTCTTCATTTGTATAAAACTCAAATCTAGTAGACGTTCATCATCGTCTGGGGTTCTAGATAAAGTAATATTAATTACCTGTATTGCTGTCAGTACAAGTCTGTAAATATTCCAGATATTCATTTGAAGATTTGTCGGGATATCTAAGGATTATTATCCACTGTTCTTTCCTTTTCTTCTTTCCAAACAAGCTTTATACACTCGTTCAAACTGTCTGAATGTTAGTTTGAAAACATCATTTGAAATTACCATCCCTCCATCAAATGACTGACTAAGTAATGGTGTATATTTACGCTTTCCACGGTATGGAAAACGTTTAACACCGTATATTTCCCAATACGTGATTTTCCTCATTCCAAATAAATTGTTATCGTCACAAATGTCTTGGTTTGTGGAGTTTGCGTTCATGGTGCCCCTAGACAGGAAGAAATTACGAAAGGATTAGATACCTGTAAGAAGGTTGCAATTATTTACATTCAACTATGGATTATATGTGTTGTGCAATGAGTTTAAAATTGTATGTGTCTTCAAATATAATAATAAATATACATATTATGAACCTAGTCAAGCATTTGACAGTTGTTTGCCATTTTTAGCGCATCTTAATTTAATACATAGTCAGTTTTGGTGAAAAACTTGATTGCTAAATTCTACCTACATGTTAACAAATTAACGTGTCATAGTTTGTGAGAACATTCATATGTATTAACGTTTCCGTGTTTAACAGGTGTAACAACCAGTAGTCCTACAGTCATTTGTCTTGTCAAGTGAATATTGTGTTTTCCGAATCAATTAGGGTTTTTAGACCGAAACAACTTTTCTGCATATCCGGTTTTAAATACTTTGAAATTTATATATATGTTTTGGCTTGCAAATTATTTTGATTTGACTGCAATTGACGATTCGTATGAAGACGAAACATCTATTGTGAGTATAGAATTAGTATTCTGGTATCTATGATGATTGTTCATGACAACACTGTGAACGATTGACACTAGCCAACGAAAAGTACTCAATTAAAGATTCTATACTTGGGACAGACACATAATAAGCTGATGGGATTAACATTTCTACGATCAGGTGTAACAGAACATCATATACATAATTTATTTAAATCTGTGGCCTGAGTCCTACTATCATTAGAAAGTAACGCACACAAACCAAAAAGAGGAAAAACACAGCGAACTAATATGCGATGACTCCTGGTCACTAAAAGCTCGTTCAAACCCACAGTCATGGTTTACTGATTACAAAAATTAGACATATTTTTAGACAAGGTTTCTTTCTAAAAAACATATTTACATATCAACAGAACATGAAAGAAGGAAAATGGATAGGTCTTTTGATAAATTTTTAACATATGTATAAAATACTACCTTCTTTTATGTATATTACAATGTATATGAAAAACTGAATAAAACGGTTCGTAGTTAAAGTAAACCCCTACATGTTTTTCAACATTTTTGTGTTGAATACAATTTTTATATTTGTGCCATTCATTTACATAATGTAGTAAGATGTAAACATGAAAGAAATAATTTGGCGGTTAATATCTTTGACTAATAGAAACATTTCTTAACGCAATTTGGAAAATTGGCAACACTTAAAATAATATGGTAATGTCTCGATTGTTTGTGTGTTTATAGAACTTGGAATTTAATTGCCAGTTTATACCATGCATTTCTTTGATAGGAGAGTCAAGTTAGGTAAAGTAAACAAAGGGGGGTGATCCCACTGGCAAAATTGATAATGAAAACGGGAATGTGTTAAAGAGACAGCAACCCGACAAAAGATCATAAAAACAGCATAAGACCATCATGGGTCTTTAACACAGCAATAAAACCCGCACCCGCACATTCAACATGTTCCAAAAACGGTATAAACATTGCATTATAACATGTCAAAAATACCAGGCATATAAGTGCAATAGTTACAATCAATATATTCAAAAAGTATTTAGAAAATATAACTGGCTTTTATCACAGTCGTTTTGTCTTCTCCTATACCAGTTGAAAAAAAAAAATCAACATAAAGAAAAACAGTTTTACTCAATTTAAATTGACAATTACAAAAAAAATATTTATTCATATTTAATCAACAAAATAAGTGAGCACCGAGGACAGTTATCTTATCAAACGTGTAACAGATTTAATGTAGATGTTATTTCTTCGTTGTATCTAAATTAACATTTAACAAACAGAGTACTTTTAGTTACATAGTGTGCTAGTGACCTAAGACGGTATATATGGGGTCAATTAAGAGTGAGAGCCAAACTCGAATCCCCATATGGAATTTACTGACCCCATATATACCGTATTACGTCACTAGCACACTATGTAACGAATTTATCTTACCGACTATCTAAACGCGTAAAATTCAGACTTGTGATCTATCAAAGTGAGCAAGCTAGTCTTCAATACTGTTAGCATTAATAAACTACTTCCATTGATCCTACAAGAATAGCCAACGATAACAACTTGTTAGGTTTAAATGTGTTTAAGGTAGCACGATACCGAATGACGTTACGCCACGAGTTATCGTTCCTGACGTTATCGGATAACGTTCACACATACAAACCAATGCAGCAGGCTCTGCAATCACAAAGTGATTAAATAAGTAACAATCCTTTTGTTTTTGGCAACTACGTGACATTTTTAACGATAATCCCTAGATGCAGAGTCCTGAGAGTTTTGATGCAATACGTAATGGTTATTTGACAAAGATTGCTTTATCGTTTTCCGGTAATTCTTCTGCTCATCGTAAACCTTAACAAATGTATTACTATACTTTTTAAATATTCTGTTTCTTTGATATTCAAACATCTGCACGATTTATTTATATATGTTTTTATGCATAACAGACTGAATTCTATCACTTTATTTTTATTCTTGGTATATTTTTGCAATAAATTACTTGTTTGCCGTACCTCCATGAAATTTTGTTTTGGAAAGTAGATATCTAATTTATAGAAACATAGGATGATATGTGAATAAAAACCTAGGAATTGTACAACTATTAAATCGTTTTAAAATTGTTGTAAAAAAATCGCTCGGGCAAAATGGAAAAAGGAAATTTATTTGGATGGGAATACGGATGAAGATAGGCGAAAAGCACATTACAAGCAGACGTTGAACTCATACAGAAAATATTTTGTTAGTATGGAATGTAAAAAAAGTGGTTTAACTTGGTTATTTTGCTGAAAACAACTGTCCTCTTATGTTCCAAGTGTAAACAGTCTCTGAAATTCATTGGTATGTACAGAGTAAAATCGATATAGTTTCGGAAACATTTTAAAAATAAAGTGCTAGCTTTGTAATCGCAGAAGACAGGTATACACAGGACAGACAGAAACATCAGAATGAGGCCCGTGTAACGAAGACTGAGAAATACATGGGCACTTGATTCGGCAGAAATAAAATTAAAAAAAATCTGGTTCCGTTACAGTCTGATTAAAGCTAGCCCCCTGTATGGCCACTTGCGTCTGTAAACGCAAGTTGAAAGTTGGGGCTTGCTCTAGTCAGACAGGTTCCGTTACAAATGTTTTTTTTAGTTCACCTGGCCCAAAGGGCCAAGTGAGCTTTTTCCATCACTTGGCATCCGGCGTCGTTAACTTTAACAAAAATCTTCTCCACTGAAACTGCTGGGCCAAATTAAACCAAACTTGGCCACAATCATCATTGGGGTATTTAGTTTAAAAAATGTGTCCGGTGACCCGGCCAACCAACCAAGATGGCCGCTATGGCTAAAAATAGAACATAGGGGTAAAATGCAGTTTTTGGCTTATAACTCAAAAACCAAAGCATTTAGAGCAAATCTGACATGGGGGTAAAATTGTTTATCAGGTCAAGATCTATCTGCCCTGAAATTTTCAGATGAATCGGACAACCCGTTGTTGGGTTGCTGCCCCTGAATCGGTAATTTTAAGGAAATTTTGCTGTTTTTGGTTATTATCTTGAATTTTATTATAGATAGAGATAAAATGTAAACAGCAATAACGTTCAGAAAAGTAAGATTTACAAATAAGTCAACATGACCGAAATGGTCAATTGACCCCCTAAGGAGTTATTGTCCTTTATAGTAAATTTTTAACAATTTTCATAAAATTTGTAAATTTTTATTAACATTTTCCACTGAAACTACTGGGCCAAGTTCATTATAGATAGAGATAATTGTAAGCAGCAAGACTGTTTAGTAAAGTTAGATGTACAAACACATCACCATCACCAAAACACAATTTTGTCATGAATCCATCTGCTTCCTTTGTTTAATATTCACATTGACCAAGGTGAGCGACACAGGCTCTTTAGAGCCTCTAGTTTCTCGAAATTAACAAGCAAACGACTGACTAATTATTATTCAAACGTCAAAAAGCTAGATTTTGAAATCATTAATATTTTATATTCGTGTTAATTTACGCTTGCATGGGTATTCGGTGGTAATATGTTTTTTTTGTGTGTTTTGATTTGGAAATAATGTACATGTACAAATTGGGAGACGAAACGACGTTCAACCTATAGTTGTTAATGTCTGTGTCATTTTGGTCTCTTGTAGATAGCTGTCTGATTGGCAATCATACCACATCTTATATAAAGGTATATAGGATTTTTTTTTCTGAGACGAGTGCCTGTGGTTGGTCCCCTAAATTGGAAAGTATGTGTAGTAGAATTATCACAGTAACATTTCAGTCTCTTAGTACATATTTGTTTAAGTTTAAGTCTTAAAACTTTTGTTCTTCTAGAGAAAATTAAAACCATCATGCTGTGAAATTGCCAATTAATCAACTTTCCACCAAAGACGAAATGACGGGAATATTAGCTTGCTTACATTGCTACTAAATTTAAGATCTACAAAATACCATTCCAAAAATATGTATCGTCTCCTAATAGAGCACAAATCGTCATATTGATTAACCCGTGTCCGTTCGACGGTCAATCCCGCACTTGGTGTATTTAGGGTTTATACTGATAATTATTTAGGACTAAAGTCGTTTTGCTGCAGCCTTTAAATTACGTTCTTGGTGTTACTACTCATATAAAAGGTGCTATATCGTCTGGATTTTCTTTGTTTTGTTCCTTATAGGTTGCTCGATTAGGCATTTTGATAAAATATAAAGGCACGCAGAGTAAAGAATCCGGATTACATATCCTTCATATGGAATTTCAAGCTGGAACTTTTATATTTCGCAGTTTGTTTTACTTCTATGAAGAATGCGCATATATGATCTCAAGATTTGTTTCGTACATCTTTATTCACAAATGACAGAATGATATACTTGTGAAATTTTACACACAGTTTGCAAGGTTTGTCCAACTTGCTGAGCAGACAACTCATACATTTACACCACGCAGTGTACACTATACTAATATGTATGTACCAAGTCAAGATTATGACAGCTGTTTTTTTTTTGTTTTTTTTTTTATGTTTTTGAGCTTATGATTTCGTCATTTGATAAGGGACTTTTTCTTTTAGAATTTTTCTTGGCGTTTTGATATTTTATTTTTAGAATGTGTATTTTACCAGGATAATTATTTTCTCTCATAATTTTCACAACTAACAGAATGTTTAACCTTTTTTGACTGGTGCATCAAATGTGTCTTTTATAAACAACTGTTTTCAAAATTGAATTGTATTGTCCCGAACATGCATGAACTATTTGTCACTGAAAGTTAAACAACCATTAAACCGAGCAATTATTAAAAAACTGTTAACTGAATCAAATTTTGAAGTACTCTGTTTCTGCATGGATGCAGCGATGACACATCCATTGTCTAATTTGATGGAGCTAAAAATTCAGTAATTCGAATAAATCTCATGTGAAATTTTTCATGTTATTTTCACGTGAACTTTACAAAAATATGAAGGTATTTTTCATGATTTTAATTAAATTTTAGAATAAAGATATTATTTAAATAGTTTTGTTTTAAAAATTGGCGTGCATTTTACGGGTACAAAATTCCTTTTATTTATGCATGAAATATTAACCTAAGATTCACGCGGAACCAACCAGTTCACGCAAGTTTCAAGTATATGCTCGTTTGATGTGAAAATCAGACGAGATTAACGTGAGTGAAATTTCCATTTGCAGGACGAAAAAAAAATATATCAATAGAATTTTATATTGCAGTACTATATACGAAACCCAACAGTGGAAATGAAAAAAAAATAAACACCATTCAGATCCCGACACATATTTTGTTTTCCATATCTCTGAGTAGGAATAACGTTATATTCTGTACACTATAACGTCACACGTTTTCGGTCAAATTCTAGGCATATCGATCAACTTTGTAGCCATTTATCTCAAAAACGAGGATGGTGACATATGAGTTTCTATACGTGTATGAATTCAGAATGCAATCCTGGATATTGTGTTAGTTTTTTGTCTTTCTCCGTATATAAGAACATAGCCATTCATTGAAAAATCTGAAAAAAATCGGCCGAAAAAAAGGCATTTTCCCTATATACCTATGTAAATTTGTCGCCAAAATTGACGTTTTCCTATGAAAATTACAAGAAAACAAAAATGGTGACCCCCATTTTTTATTAGATATTCCGATGTAACTCGATTCAAAGAACACGTATGCCAAAATTTTTGGAAATTGGGAGATATGCCATTTGGTATCGTGTTACCTTAATGAATTTATTTCAATCGTAATCATCAATTTCTATCTTAATCATCAATTTCTTCGTCTGTTGAAACCTTTAAGATTTTTCTCAGTTCCGTTTTGTTTTTATAAAGGGACGTAACACCACTACTAACCGTGTATGAAATAAGCCCCGCCTTCCTACTACCTAATATGGAATATAAAGGCACGTAACTCCACTACTAACCGTGTATGAAATAAGCCCCGCCTCCCTACTAACCTAATATAAAATATACACGGTCTTCACGCGGACGCTTTTAACCGATCACATTCCTAGAAAAGTATAGGAGGTAAGATAAAATTTTATCTTCACCTTTGTTATTTAAGATAGTACATGCAATTGGTTTTTGTCTGTCTTTTTTTTTGTTTTTTTGGAAAGGGATAAAAATAATGTCATCGTTTTTAATAAACAGTACACACCTTTTTTTTTCCGTATCAAGTTCATACAATTGAAAGGTGCGAACAACAAGTTAAAAGAAATTTAACCTAACAGCAAACACACAAATAATATCAAGAGATATGCGTCAAGACTTCGTTCATACATTTAAAGTGACTAAGATAATCACATCTAAAATACAGAGACTTTTAAAAGAGCAAATTCATCAACATGATCAACACCAAGTTTAATATGTTTTGGGAAGATAAGACAGAAACGCAAATGATATCTCAATATATGATGTTTATGATCGGGAATCATGTGTTACTGACACTTTTATAATGATTCGGGAAGCATTTACTATATCGTAGACAAATTACGTTATATGTTGGCATACTTTTATTGGTATGATCTAAAAGTATTCGATATAAACATGAACGTATTGTATAATCGATTAAAGTGACAACAGTAAATTGATGTTCAAATCGATTATAAAATTACTGACCGTTGCAAAAACACTTATATAATTATTTGAACTCCAAAAGTAGTGCGAATGGCTGTGTCGACACAGCTACATACTCCATTCAAAATTAATATCTTCCTTACAAACAACGGTATATTGCTGGGTCTTCCAAGTGCTCCACGAAACCTCTTTCTAAATTATTAACATCTATTTTATCAGCAATCAAAGACGGGCTTCAAAGTTATTGTGAAACTGCCTATTCTAGAGGGGGCGTGAATCAGATGTGGATACTTAAAAATTCCAAAGATCTTTTAGAGTACATACAATCTAACTATCTTTCATCTTGTAACAGTATTAAAACATTTGACTTTTCTATTCTGTACACTAGTATTGACTAGAGTTGGTATTGCTTTGCTTCGTAAAAAAGAATGGCCAACGTAGATACAAGTATCTTGTCTTAGGGAGGGATAAATCCTACTTTGTAAAGGATCACTCTGATTCGAACAAAAAATTCTCTGAAACTGATATTATCAAGATGCTTGATTTCTTGATTGACAACATATTTGTTACGTTCGGAGGAAGTGTTTTTCAACAGACTGTCGGCATTCCAATGGGAACAAACTGTGCCCCTCTACTTGCCGACTTGTTTCTTTATTATTATGAGGCTGACTTCATGCAGGAACTTCGGAGGAAGAAAGATAAGAAGTTAGCACTATCCTTTAACTCTACTTTTCGCTATATAGATGATGTTCTTTCACTAAATAATTCAAAATTTGGTGACTATGTGGAACGCATCTATCCAATCGAGCTAGAGATAAAGGATACTACAGATACAGTTAAGTCGGCCTCATATTTTGACTTACATCTAGAAATTGACAATGAGGGTCGGTTGAAAAACAAAACTTTACGATAAAAGAGATGATTTCAGCTTTCCAATTGTGAACTTTCCATTTCTAAGTAGCAACATTCCAGCAGCACCTGCATACGGGGTATATATCTCCCAATTGAAACGATATTCCCGTGCTTCCATTTCCTATCATGATTTTCTTGATAGAGGGTTGCTGCTCACAAGGAAGCTAGTTCCAAATGGTGAAGTTGAAATCATCCCTTCGTAAATTTTACAGACGCCATCACGAGTTGGTTGACCGTTATGGAATAACCGTATCACAAATGATATCGGATATGTTCCTTACGTCGTAACTACAATCCCCTTCCCTGTCCTGAATGTGACTTACCGAATTAGACTATTTACCGGATTTCTTATCACATAAACATTACGACGGGTGCCGCATGTGGAGCAGGATCTGCTTACCCTTCCGGAGCACCTGAGATCACCCCTAGTTTTTTGGTGGGGTTCGTGTTGTTTATTCTTTAGTTTTCTATGTTGTGTTGTGTGTGCTGTTGTTTGTTTGTCTTTTTCATTTTTAGCCATGGCGTTGTCAGTTTGTTTTATATTTATGAGTTTGACTGTCCCTTTGGTATCTTTCGTCCCTCTTTTACCTTTCTCAATAGGGCTGCTGGCTATAAGACCGGTTCCCTGTTTCTTGTTTGTTAGGCTCTGACAGTTACTAAAAAAGGGTGTATGATTGCAAGAAGAAGACCAGCCTAGCTGGCTATATATTTGTTGGATCCCAATATAAGATAACTGTAGGAGCTTTAAGATAACTTCCTGTTCAAAATCTTATAAATATTTTTACTTACGCTATCTGATTTTGTTAGTCTCAAAACGGGATGGGCGGATCCAAAAGATTTAACACCGGTATACATATGATTACAAGGAAATCGAAACATAATTTATTGAATCATAATTCGAAACTTTATTCTAGTCTTAAATTATATTACATATATTTTCCAATGTTCATATAATATTATGTCCTTTGTATTAGCATACATGTCTGTGTGCCTATTGGACGTTTATAAACGTAAACATTAAATTAAATGAGTTCTTTGAATTTACAGACATGACATAACCGTCGACTGTTTTTGGACTTTTTTGGAAAACAAAGAAATATCTGAAAAGGAATCAAAGGAAAATTCTGAAAAAGGTTATCCACTGAAAAAGCAAAGACAAATTCAAAAACAGACGACAAATGTTGTGAAAACCTACTCACATATAACTTTAAGTAGCGTTACGATTAAAAGAAAATAATGAGAAAAAAACCCCAGACCGTTCAAGATATTATACTTCATTAAATTACATGTAAGTAAATAAAAAAATTATAAACATTGTTATACTTTTTATATACACTAAGTCTAAAATTGTCTCAATTTACGTCATGGCATGTACAATGTTATGACACGTGTGCCCTTTTAGCACCTGCATACACATGATACAGGAGCTAATCTGCCATATATTTTGAACCTGAAAAAATAGTAGTGCATATGAACTTTCCATTCTAGGCTATGATTTTTTTTCAAAACTTCAAAGTAAAAGTGGTACAGGGAATTCCTATTGAAAAATGCATTGTCACTATTTACAGAAATGCAACATATATATTGTGAAATAAGAGAACATACAGAATTTAACCAAATTTGGTTTATCTTACAGATTTTAATAAAATTTACTCAAATATGAACATGAGGAAGTTTTATAAATATTCCATAATGATTAATAAAATATTGTGCCTTAAATATGACGACTCAGCATAAATTCACAGTATGCATAGTTTACTTAAAGGCCTGAATGCAAAATAAATTCATAATATATGCATATTTGTAAGTGAAATTGTTTAGAAGGGCTTATATTTACTCTTCGGAGTCATTGAAACTCAGGGATACTTCCTAGCTATTATTACTGGGGTGTTTTTGTCCTGGCGATAACCAAAAAGTAAGCCGTAGCACCTAAATCTGCTTTTTTGTCACCGCGACATGAAAAATACAAGCTAGAAATAAAAAAAATATCTCAAAAAAACTTACAATAGTGTGTTCTATCCTGCATATATACTAAATATTCTTTATTGCTAGAAACAGCAGAATATTTTTGTAAATTTGGGGCCCAGGGGGAAAACAGAGAAAATTGCTCACCCCCTGGGTCATATAGAAACAATTTAATTTGTAAATCCTATGATTTTATGATTTTAAAGGTTTTTATATAGAAACCAATAATTGTGCTTTGAAAAGAGGGACGAAAGATTCCAGAGGGACAGTCAAACTCATAAATCTAAAATAAACTGACAACGCCTGGCTAAAAATGAAAGAAGACAAACAGACAAACAATAGAACACATGACACAACATAAAAAACTAAAGAATAAACAACACGAACCCCACCAAAAACTAGCGGTGATCTCAGGTGCTCCGGAAGGTTAAGCAGATCCTGCTCCACATGTGGCACCTGTCGTGTTGCTTGTGTTATAACAAATCGTCTATATGTAATAGTCTAATTCGGTAGGTCGCATTCATGATAGGGAAGGATATTGTAGTTACGACGTAAGGAACATATCCGATTTCATTTGTGAAACGGTTATTTCATAACGGTCAACCAACTCGTGACGGCGCCGTTAAATTTACGATGGGATGATTTCAACTTCACCATTTGAAACTCTTGTTTTAATCCTTGTTAGCAGCAACCATCTATCAAGAAAATCAAGAAAATGCAAGCACGGGAATATCGTATCAATTCGGAGATATATACCCCGTATGCAGGTGCTGCTGGAATGTTGCTACTAAAGATCTTCATTGGTATGACGTGGTCGCCTTTCCACTATGAACTTTTAAATCTGAACATATTTAGGAACTTGACAATTTTGCAGATTTTGTAAATTCATGCTGGTTAAATGCGTAATTTTTTCAAATAACATTATAATGATACCTAATGAGTTGCGGAATGAAACAGAAAGATACCTTTTCCCACTTGTAGCATATATTCATTTTCTTCGTTTTCGGTGTTATTATCAGCTATTTAGTACCAAACTTTGCCAGAAATCTCTCCGAGATCTACAAATGACCATCGAAGACGACTATTTCATTGCAATTCATTACCATACCGCAAGTTCATACGATATCCTAGATATAATTTTTCGATTGATGGAGGACAAAAGATCAGAAAGGAAGGCATTTATAAAATGTATCAGATTGAACTCTGATCCAATGACGAATTCTGGTGCGGATCGGAGGTTGTCACTGATATATGAGTCATTTTCAAAAAAATGTCGAACTTTCAGTACACCCATGCCAATTTTTTAATTTCTTATGGAAATTTCAGTTGTAATGGTTTAAATGAAAGCTTATCGGATTTGTGATTCAGAACATTAATAGTAAACACACCTTACATCTATCTTGATAAGATTAAACTGCATTTAAGACCGATTTTGGGGTTATTTGTGTGCGTACAGTGTCAGAAAATACACATTTCAAATGATTTTTTTCCGATTTTCTGATCGCCTTGATATCTGCAAAAGAGACTTTTTAAGAACATTAATTATTACTCTAACGAAAAATCGTAGCTTCTTTATCATTGTATGTAACATATTATCTACAAACTAAATTCAATCAGCGTACGGGAGGTTCATGTCTATCATGTTACCGCTACTTAAATCAGTCGTTAAATTATTCTCCATATGAATATTGAATCATTCAGTGTTGATTTCAAAATTGCAAAGTAATCTTTACATTTAAAACGCCTCGTTTCTTCAACGACAGTGTAGAGAAAAGAAATTTCAAGACATTTAGTGAAGAAAATAGAGTGTACTTTTTTTATGTCTATGCTGTTACTAACAGTTTTGATTAATTACACCAACAGTATGCTTTTAAAAAGTGCAATAACAGGTTGGAAAGTTCACAATAGAAAACCACTATCACTTCACCAAAGGGAGTAGTTATTTCACAACAGCAATCAAAAACGAAGAAATTTGTCTATCCTGTTATGTCTATCCTGTTACTATGGTTGCTATGGTTACAGTAACAAGATAGACAATTGTAAACAAACACGTCGTTATTTTTGTTATCTTAACATATAGGTGCAAAACGAATAAAATATTTTGTTGTATGAACTCATCTTAAGGTTATACCGTTTTAGGCTTCCCAATTAAGCATTAGCAGGTGCAATACTGATATCGGTTACAGGATAGACAAAAAGGTGACAGGATAGACTTTTATATAGAGATATATAAGAAACGTACGTTCCTGTTACCAATGAAATAAAGAGAAAAGAAAACTAACTTATGAGGGATTAACTTGATGTTGGGGGTTTGTTTGAAAGGGTGAAAAAATGACGAACAATATAAATTGCTATCTTAGACTTGCATTACTGGTGGTAATTTTTACAACCTTTGAAAACCAATTTTTAGGGGCATTTTTCAGTACAACCTGGAACATTGGCAAATCATCTATTATTTTACAGAATGAATATATATATATATATAAGTTTATTCTCTTGAAAACCATCTAATTGGCTACGTAAAACAAGCTTGTCATTTTATCTAAACCTTTTCTTAATAACCCAACATTTCTTTTGAAAATGGTAACAGGATAGACAAAATATTGTACCACCGATCAAAAAGTATTTCAAGATATTCTTGTATGACATCATTAAGATTGCATCTTTTAATATGTTGTTCTTAAAGTACTGTTTGTTTTGATTTGCTTATGTAGAGGGTTGTTTGGATAAGTAACTTTAAATAAATTTTTCAATTTCAAAATTCGACATTTATTTAAAATGACCCATATAATGTATGACAAATGTGTTTTTGACAATTGTTAACTTTACAAAGGGAATGAAGTGTCTGCTGCATGTGACTACTCGATATATGTGAATGTGGCTCGAAAACGGAGAGAGGTCACCGTTTATAACAAATAAATTGCTTAATCTAAAATTGTTTGCATTTACATTGGGAAATAATATGTAATTTGATTTTTTGAATAGTAGATATTTCCTTCAGCTGATGAAATTTAAATTCATTTAATAACTTTTTGTCAATTAGACATTATAAAGCGTTGAGATATTTTTATAGACGTGAAATATAGAAGGTATACAACACTTATACTTAATACTTATAATACATAGGACGTTTATTTGATACTGTTTTGTCTTCTATGATTGATATATGATCATAGTAAATAGCCTTTATAACCTGATTTGCACTTAACGATTTTCCTTCTTATTTTTTTTTCTGTCCCTTTATTTTCTTTACGAAAAAAAAGATTTAGATATGAAAAGAATGTGTGTACACTAGAAAGGTTAATGTTCATGTTCGAAGTCTAGAGCTAGTCAGTTGTCGTCTTTGTGATGTTTTAGTGAATATGTGTATATAGGATGTACCTCTTTAATATATTTTTTTTAATATCTCTGTTGAACTGATTGACACTTAGAAAATGCCATTCTAAACATTGTGGAGCGTCTGTTTTTTTCGTGTACTACTAGTTAGCTGAATTGACTTTTCATTGATGTAAAAAACATCTTTAATTATAGATTATTTATGCAATTACAAAACAAACAAAATATATATTAAACTAGAGGCTCTAAAGAGCCTGTATCGCTCACCTTGGTCTATAGATGTGAAAATTAAACAAAAGACACAGATGGATTCGTGACAAAATTGTGTTTTGGTGATCACGGTGATGGTGATCTGTTTGTTTACTCTGCTAAACATTCTTGCTGCTTACAATTATCTCTATCTATAATGAACTTGGCCCAGTAGTTACAGTGAAAAATGTTAGTAAAAATTTACAAATTTTATGAAAATTGTTAAAAATTCCTTAGGGGGTCAATTGACTATTATGTTCATGTCGAATTATTTTTAGGTCTTCCTTTACTGTATATTATTGCTGTTTACAGTTTATCTCTATCTATAATGATATTCAAGATAATAACCAATAGCGGCAAAAATCCTTAAAATTACCAATTCAGGGGCAGCAACCTAACAACTGGTTGTCTGATTCATCTGAAAATTTCGAGCAGCTAGAAATTGACCTGGTAAACAATTAAACTCCATGTCAGCTTTGCTCTAAATGCTTTGGTTTTTGAGATATAAGCCAAAAACTGCATTTTACCCCTCTGTTCTATTTTTAGCCATGGCGGCCATCTTGGTTGGTTGGGTAAGTCATTAGACACATTTTTTAAACAAGATACCCTAATGATGATTGTGGCCAAGTTTGGTTTAATTTTGCCCAGTGTTTCAGAGGAGAAAATTTTTGTAAAAGATTTATAATATTTTCGAAAAATTGTTAAAAATTGACTATAAAGGGCAATTACTCCTTAAGGGGTCAACTGACCATTTTGGTTATGATAATTTATTTATAAATCTGACTTTGTTGAACATTATTGCTGTTTACAGTTTATTTCTATCTACAACATGTACAATAATATTCAAGATAATAACCAAAAACAGATTAAAGCAAAAAACTGCATTTTACCCCTATGTTCTATTTTTAGCTATGGCGGCCAGCATTGGTTCGCCGGGTCACATGTTTTAAACTAGATACCCCAATGAGGATTGGCCAAGTTTGGTCTAATTTGGCCCAAAGGTTTCAGAGGAAACGTTTTTCGTAAAGGTTAACGACGACGGACTACGACGACGACGACGACGACGGACGACAGACGCCTAGTGATGAGAAAAGCTCACTTGGCCCATCGGGAGTCAGTACAAGAGGAAATATGTGCCAACCGCAATACATATATACACTAGTTACAGCCGTTTCGAGTCTTTCTAAATGTAGGAAACTTACGAATTCCACGCAAACTGAAATCCTACGAGTAATAATGAATTCACATTATCACAAAGAAAAAAAAGAAACAAAGAAAGTAATATTTCAAATAAAGTACAGTTACTGTACAAGGAAAATAACCAGAATTAATATGATGCCGCAATAGAAATCTAGTTGCAATATGTTTCCAGTGGAACAGCAAGATGGTTCTCCACAACATTCGTCTATACACTTGTCATCTTCCCATGTACAAACAGTTGGATTGGTCTTGAAACAGCAATCAACAGGACAGTTTCCAATGGTTTCGCCATCTTCACATTGTAGATTGAAGCAGGTTTCAGGTACATTTCTGATGTCTCGTTTTTTTCTTCTGTATGACCTCCAACAATGATATTTAAAACACTGGATATGTTTCCAACAAAGACCAGGAACCCTGTAAACACTTCTTAATCCAGTTCTACAAAATGTTCGTTTTGTATCTTGACCACTACAACCGCCGCATTGAAATTGATTTTCATATTTACCAGCCCCACCTATCCCTCGATCTTCTCCACATGTATCACAGTAGCTTGTGCTAGAACCGGTTTGGTAAGTTTCACCATCACAATAGGGATGATAATTAGGATCATTATTCGCACAATTGTTACAGCAACCATACCAGTGAACACCAGAACTTCCGCCCCATTTGAACACTTGACAGTTTCCTTCTGATGGTTGATCACCAACTTTGCGAATCTTTCGAATATTTACTATTTCTGAAAGAATATATGAATATATCAGTACAATATACTGTTATCAATCAATTTACATATCTTAAAACACGATATAGCATTATATTAATCGAACTGTAATTAAGAAAAACTAAAGAGAAAAATGTACAAGATATACATGATATAACTATAAGTTTACGACCCTTATTGGCATTCGAGATTTCTTGCTCTTTTTGAACTTGTCGCAACAGTAGGAACAACAACGCAAAATTGACTATATGTCAAAATAATGTATCTTTACATAAAGCGTTTGTAGAGTAAACACATCAAAATACTAGTAATAAAATGGAAAACTAATCACCAATATAAAATGACAAGCCTTTTTGTAAAGAGGCGGAAGATACCAAGGCGACATTTGAAACTCGTAAATCAAAGAAAAAACAACGCCATGGCTATAAACGAAATGCATTGGAAAGATAAGCAATTCAACAAAACATTATTTCGAAAACTAGATACTTAACAGCTCGATCAATATCAAAAACTGGTAGGAAAATCAGCTTCTCTAAAGGAATCAGTAGCTCCTGCTTCACATATGGCACTTTCAATACAGCCTGTTAGAAGTTTCATTCGGTGATTTGACAATCAGATAAAGAGCATGAAATGTTTGCTCCGACACATGGAACAAATATGCCAGTGGTCATTTGTTAAAGAGATATTCCATAAATGTTTGTTAAACGACCGTGACTGTTTATAAAGCCCTCGCACGGTCGGTATTGATTTCATGTGGCTCAAGTGTCTTCCACCATCTAGTTGGTCTAGATATTTGATGCAATTTACAAATTTTGAGATTGGTTTGTAATTCGCTTGTAAGTTTTTCATGATAATAAAGAAAATTACGTGTTTCGTCACATCTATGGCTGTTTGATTAATTCTTTTTGGACTCGGACACATAAGGGTAGATAACTAATAGATATATCAGATACAGTATTTTTTTATAACAGAAAGTGTTGTGAATTTAATTATGTCAATAGTTAGCAAGAAAACAAATTTGGTGAACCCATTTAATCTTTTTTCTGATCTTAAAGGATGTTATAAAAGCTGTTTTCTCACATTTCATCTTCAAATTCTATGGTGTAGTTTTTCTTTTTATCACACAAAATAAGATTTTCAATGCATAATGTATACAAGATCTGATAATTTGCATAACCTGTAGTGTGAAACAAAGTCCGATGACACATACTGTTTATCATATTTTGGGGGGAAAACATGATTAGAACTACATTTTGACAAATTACTTTAAAAATATATGGATCTTAATTAAAAACTAGATCCTCCTCAATCTAATTTTGAATATATCATGTATATTGTTATGTGGGATTAACAACTAATTTTGTTAAGTTTGTATTTGTAAAGTAACGTACAAAGGACATAATTATGAGAAGAGAAAACAAAGTTCTCTAATATATATATGACATTTCTTACTCTAAGGGCTTGTATAACTTCGCCATTGAAAAAAGGGCACTGTAGCAAAAGTTGAGTACAATAAAAAGCCAGAAAGAAAGACTTTAAAACAAAAACCAACTTATAGTATTCATAAAGTATAGAAAAAAAATACATTAATTTAATAAAATTTCATTGACCTTTGGGCTGATACAAGGACTTGAGAGAGGAACTTTTAAATTCATACATTCTATCAAATTATGTTATTAGTGTCTTGAGTTTAGAAGAGAAATTTAACTATAATATGAAATTCAATTTTTATTAGCTGAATCATGGCATTTGATACTTAAGAAGAGAAAGATAGATTTATAATTTTTAAAGAAATTGCATTTTTAATTATTATTTATTTAAGATTTTAAAATAAATTCTACTCTTTTTTTTTAAGTAAAAAATTGTTGATCTAAGAAGTAATTGTTTTGTATTTTTGAATATATTTGTTTTATAATTTTGAAAAAAAAGGTTTTAGTTTGTGTATGTATTTAATAAGCATGAGGTAAAAGTGTCTCATATGTATTTTAAGGCAGGAATCTAATATATTTTTATGTTGATTTTTTCTGATGTATAATATATTATGTATAATGTTACATTGTGACACTTTAATAAATTAATTACTTACGTACTTACTGTATGGTGCTTTGAGTATCATAATAAATAACAAAATTAACGTTTGATTCCTAAGTTAATAAAAAAAAGTAACGATTGCTTACCCTATTTTTTCAAAAAATGTCATCATGAAAAAGTCCAATTTTAGTAAATAGATAAATACATATCAAGAATTAAATACAAACAATAGTAGTATGCATACCTGTATTATTTCCATTACGGGGAATTCTAGACCCTTTTACAAGACCGGGGTGGAAAACAAATATTAGCAGCAAAGCTTCGCACAAACCTTTCGCCATATTTAATTCGCAATTTGTTTAACTGCTTCAAAACTTTTTTAAATCTCAAACGTTAACCTTTGACAGGTAGTTAAACCTCCCGAGTATGACTAATAGTTTAATTTAAAAATAATTTTGTGGAAGAATTGATTTCTAAAGATCGTTATGTGATCTTTAACAAAACCAACAGTTTAAAAAAAACCTATTTGTTTCTAAAGTAAACACATGCTTGTTCTTGATGTAACCTTAACCTAATTCAACGTTATTTTTAGCAATCCAAGTGCGCATATTCACTTATCAAAAACATATTTAAAACTTTTATTCTGTTTAAAACAGTATAAATATACATGTCGAATTGCGAATTTGAGTTCAAGGCATTGAAATTGCATTGCTTTTTAATTTTAATTTGTCGCACGAACCAACTTGCGTACTTCGAAATAATGATGCTATATCAATTTTATAAATATACTTTATAAAAATTTACAAAATCAATGTAAACATGAAATTTTTTAACTGCGTATATTCTTTGCTTTTTATCAAATGTTTATGGTATTTGGTCAAACATTAAACCATGTAAAACTTTTCAATTTCTAGCTGTTGATTCAGCAGTATACATGTATGCCCTCTCGCTTAAAATGATTCAAACTGCAATATCCCTAAAACGACACAAATATCTCAAATCTTCTTATAATGTAAAGGATATCAGCCGATAACAGTCAGTTCTGTAAAATATCGGACAGGTCTGAGGACGACGGCCGAAGAACTGTTCGATATTTTACAGAATGGACTGTTAGATGCTTATAGTTTAATTAAAACATTGTTTAACACGTAAAGAATGTGCGAAATTGCAAGCAAATACAAATTTTTATTACGATTTTTTTCATCAAGTATTGAAAATTGTTTTGTGAATAAACTGTCTCTACATTAAAATTTAGCCTACATATTGACCCATTTAAACAGTAGCTCAACTTAAACAATAGACAAAAAGAAAGTACAGCTGATGGTAAACAACATGTATTGATATATGAAGATTAAAACATAGCGTATGCCTGTCATGATTTTTGCGTGCGCAAAGACTTCTCTAAATATTTTCGGTGAATACTTTTTCAGTTGTGTTGTGTTTCAAAATGGATTAAGACGAAAGAAGTATATTCTCAATTCAAAAACAAGAAAGAAAAAAAACATCGAAAAAAGTGATGTCGTTATTAATGATTGTGATGTTTCAAACTTTGGATTAAAATTAAATGTGTATTCAGATATATTCGAATTTCGTGTGGATTACCAAGAGGATATTGTTATAGCAGCTAATAATGGCAAGTTTTATATTTATTATATTTCAAAATGTCGTCCTCTCCTGTCAGATTCTTGTTTCTCTTGTTGTTTTATTTCTAACTATGTGAATTAGAAAATAAAGAAAAAAACATATGAAGACAGGTTCAAGTTGAAACATATCGAGTGCACCGAAGTGTTTTTTTAAGGTTCATTATAACAAATGGACAAATATGGCCGTATTTTTACCTCAAAAACTAGTCTGTGCAGTATGGAAAGTTTTAAGGCCTGGCATCCACTAGATATATAAAAGTTAAATATATTTTGCATATCAGAAAGATAAAATCGTCGTTGCATTTTTTTTTTACTTGTGGATTTATGTTCCTTGTGGGATTTTTTTTTTGTAATGTTACCGAAACACAATTATTTATCTCGGTTTCCTTTTGCAAAACAAACTATTTCTTATTTTCTTATAAAACATAACACGATAACTACGAACACAGTGTGAATCGGACACACCATTGATTTATTTGATAGATAACAAGCGGGTATGTCTTCTTTTATGATGCTTCCCATATTCATCGTCGTTCGTAGGTGAAGTGTTGCATTATATTCATATTTAAACAATCAAAAATTATAAAAACTAGCTATAGTGCAGTCCCCTAGTTTAAGAAGGAATGACACTGTAAAATAATTCAAACGAGAAAACTAATGGACTTATTTATATAAAAAAAAAATGAACGAAAAACAAATATGTAACACATAAACAAACGGCAACCACTGAATTATAGGCTCCTGACCTGGGACTGCACATACATTTCCTGTATATTTGCACTATGTTTCTATTTATATGTATTTTGGTGGTTACTTAAAAAAAATGTCTGAATTTGAGTAATGATGTCATGACGTCACACATTGCAACCACAGTAAAGTGCCACAGCAGACAAACAGAAAAGCTTTTCACTGGATATTTCAAGAATTGTATGTTAAATGCAGACGCTTAGAATGCAAGAAAGATAATGCAACAAGCTATACAACTGTTAAAAATATTTATATTTTGAATAACATGTTATAATTGTTGCAAAATAGGTTTGAAAATACACTGAAAGGACATTGAAAGCCATTTAAAATAGAAATTATAGACTTTCACTCAGTTAATATGATGGTGGTTTATGTTTTATTTTTTGTGGTGGTGTGTGTGTCTGTTGTTTGTTGTTTGTTAATGTTAACTCTTGTGCTAGTCAGCTGATTGTTTGTGATTTGACAATTAGGAACTGCCTGCAACGACAAAATTGATGGTATATGTGTTATATCTAGTCCTTCGTGTAGCTCTGTAAATGTGATGAATATTTCCAACACCTCTCCTCGACGAAGACCGCATTCATAGTCATCGTCATTATACATCATGGAATTTCAACCAAAGATGAAGAACTGAATCTTCCATCACTGTATAGGATACCTAAACTACATAGGTGTCCTTACAAAGAACGGTAAATTGCTGGGTCGTCCAGGTGCTCCACGAAACGTCTTTCTAAATTATTAACATCTATGTCATCAGCAATCAAAGACGGGCTTCAAAGTTATTGTGAAACAGCCTATTCTAGAGGTGGCGGGAATCAGATGTGGATACTCAAAAATTCCAGAGATCTTTAAGAGAACAAACAATTCAACTCTCTTTCATCTTGCAATAGTATTAAAACATTTGACTTTTCGACACTTTACACAAGTATTCCACATTCCAAATTAAAAGACAAATTGAAAGAGTTGGTATTGCTTTGTTTCATAAAAAAGAATATCCAACGTAGATACAAGTATCTTGTCTTAGGGAGGGATACATCCTACTTTGTAATGGTTCACTCTGATTCAAACAAAAAAGTTCTCTGGAACTGACATTATCAAGATGCTTGATTTTTTATTGACAACATATTTGTTACGTTCTGGGGGCGTGTTTTTCAACAGACTCTCTACATTCTAATGGGAACCAATTGTGCCCCAATTCTCGCCGACTTGTTTCTTTATTATTATGATGCTGATTTCATACAGGAAATTCTTAGGAAGAAAGATAAGAAGTTAGCCATATCCTTTAACTCTACTTTCCACTATATAGATGACGTTCTTTTACTAAATAATTCAAAATTTGGTGACTATGTTAAATGCATCCATCCCATCGAACTAGAGATGAAGGATACAACAGATGCATTTAAGTAGGCCTCATATCTTGACTTATATCTAGAAATTGACAATGAGGGTCGGTTGAAAACAAAACATTACGATAAAAGAGATGATTTCAGCTTTCTAATTGTGAACTTTCCATTTATAGGTAGCAACATTCCAGCAGCACCTGCATACGGGGTATATATCTCCCAGTTGATACGATTTTACCATGCTTGCATTTCCTATTATGAATTTCTTGATAGATGGTTGCTCCTCACAAGGAAGCTATTAAACCAAGAGTTCTAAATTGTGAAGTGGAAATCATCCCTTTGTAAATTTTACGGACGTCATCACGAGTTGGTTGACCGTTATGAAATAACCGTTTCACAAATAATGTCCAATATGTTCCTTACGTCGTAACAACAATCCCTTTTCTTTTCATGAATGTGTCCTACCGAATACGACTATTTACCGGATTTGTTATAAAATAAGCAACTCGACGGGTGCCACATATGGAGCAGTATCTGCTTACCCTTCCGGAGCACATGAGATCACCCCTAGTTTTTGGTTGCTTATTCTTTAGTTGTCTATTTTGTGTCATGTGTTCTATTGTTTGTCTTTTTGTCTTTTTTATTTAAAGCCGGGCATTGTCAGTTTATTTTCGATTTACGAGTTTTGACTGTACCTCTGTTATTTTCGTCTCTCTTTTATATATGGACCCTGTGAGATTATATTGCTATGCATTATATAAGGTTTATTTAACAATAGCAATACTATTAATGTTTAATACCACAAGATCATGGTACGTCACTTCCAGGTGTATACGAAAATAGGTCAAATTTCTGTTTTATAAACATATGTTTGGGTTTTTCAAAGCACCATTATTTTGTTTATTTGCGGTTTCTAAAGAATAATTTGTAAACTTGAGGTTACATGGTTACTAAAACTTGTACACAGGTAAAATAAGGGGATTGGTTAACTTCCAGTGAATTTTAATTTCTTAACTGCAATGCAATGTTATGTGAATTTTTTTAGTACTGGACAAGATAAAGCTTTACTCATGGCAAGTATTTCTTTATTTGAAACAAAGATAAGTTCTGCACAATTTTTTGAAAAGTGCAAATTTAACAAAGACTAATTCGGGAAAATCAATGGTCGTATTACATATAAACATTTGTACAAGTTATAAGTGAAATTTAATAAATTTTTATACAAATTATAATTAGTACAAGCACTTTTTGTACACATTACAATTTGTGCAAAGTCAAAATAGAAGTCTATATAATTTGTACAAAATGATAACTTGATCACAACATATACACAAATTTATATTTTATGATCATTGGTTTTACAGATATATAATTATGAAACAAAATACTTTAAAGACATATATATTATTTTTACGTACTATATTTTTTTTGTTATAGTTTTTTTTTATAAAACCAACGTTGTTACATGTAATCACGATAAATTGATAATAAGAGCAACAAAATTTATGAAACGTGACCTTTTGTGTTATGATTTTAATGCTATAGTTGAATAATACTTTTTCATTGTTGAAATTAAGGACGAATGACGTTACAACTATCGGTTCATTAAACATTTTTAATTAGAAAAATTCCAATTAATGACGATTTTTTAAAAGACGAACTTGGTGTTCTAAATACAGGTTTGTTTATCGTGTAGATTTTCAAAAAATTAATTGTAAGAAGAAAATTTGTTTGAAACAAAACTGTATAAAGAAGTACTCCGATCCAGATATCTAATAATTAAGGACAGAAAAAAAAGGAGAACAAAGAAATATCATTATAAAGTAAACACTTCTTAATTCAACATGTTTAAGGTCATGTTATTGAATATATCGTTTGATCAAAATTATCACTTGGTGTAAATTAACCAATTATCAGAATTGACGAACAGACGCCATTGATGCCTTGATTTGAATTTCACTACAACAAATAACAAACACTGATTTTGTTTGGATATTGAATTGTCATGGCAACATTTAATCAAAATTCATTCATAAAACAACAACAACTGTTACAACAACAGTACACAACCAAAATATTTGTCAATCAATAAAATGTTGATGACGATTGAACTAATCATTGTATCACAGCTGGGCGATCCAAAGCTGGTGTACTGAAGGGCGGTCCATTCAGCAATATTTCAGAATTAGCAGCTGGGCTATCCATAGTCTGCATAAAATGAAGTAAATTTCGCTCCGGTTGTGTGACTGCTTCAGCATGTTACCATGACGGATATTTGTATGAAGACTGGAGCATCTGAAAAATAAATAAAACCAGCAGCAAACAAAGTTCAATTCTTAAGGGTGGGAGAGGATGGGTCTTAATTTTTTAACGTCCACTCTGTTCGGTTTTCAAGGTAAAAGAGACCGTTAAATTGCACGGACTTTATTACTCGGCTGTCACATGCTCAAATTAGCATAATAAGAGTAAGGACGACTCGATTTGTCGAGTCTCAATACATGTATATGTTAATTCAATAAATGAATTTAATTTTCATTTAATTAAATTCTATTATTGAATATATCGTTTGATCAAAATTATCACTTGGTGTAAATTAACCAATTATCAGAATTGACGAACAGACGCCATTGATGCCTTGATTTGAATTTCACTACAACAAATAACAAACACTGATTTTGTTTGGATATTGAATTGTCATGGCAACATTTAATCAAAATTCATTCATAAAACAACAACAACTGTTACAACAACAGTACACAACCAAAATATTTGTCAATCAATAAATTGTTGATGACGATTGAACTAATCATTGTATCACAGCTGGGCGATCCAAAGCTGGTGTACTGAAGGGCGGTCCATTCAGCAATATTTCAGAATTAGCAGCTGGGCTATCCATAGTCTGCATAAAATGAAGTAAATTTCGCCAAAATTATAATTCGGACTTTAGTACAGAATGATAATCCGCCACAAAATTTACCCATGACAATTCAGTTATCTCAAATTCTATAATCAACTTAAAAACATTTAAACAGTCAAAATAATAAAAGATATTGCGAATTCAACATTTATATAACAACCAAATTTCACAAAATAAATGTATTTCCATCCATTGTCAATATGAACTATGTTTATTTTAAATTAAATGTGATCGTGAGGAAATACAACACAATGTGGATACTTTATGAATGTTTCAAGTGCTGATTGAATTTGATTCAAGAAAATATCATTTCCAATAAATGATAGATGTACTCCATCGTCAGAATATAGCGCTGGATGACGGTCGTCAAAATCTGGATATTTGATAACGTATCCTCCATGTTTGAGTATATAAGATCTCACTCCCCTATTTATTCTCTTTCTTGTAACTTCCATGGCATGGTCATCGCTTGAGTAACGCCATGAACGCCTGGGAAGAATGCTTGACCATATAAGAGAGCAATTTGGGAGCATTTGAGACAGAATTGCTATTGTGAATTTAATGTGATATAGCAGAGCACCACATGGTACATTTCCTATGTCATGTCCACCACAATGCAATATCAACGCATGTGGAATTTTGCTGCATAAATTAATTATGCTGTTAACGGTGCCAACAACATCGTCCCATTTCATACCAGATTTGCCTGCCCATCGCAAAAAACAATAATTATTTTTTAAAAGACCTAAATTACTACCTGAAGGTCTGTTCTCTGAGTGATCACGAGCACTGCATATTATTGAAGAACCAATAATCCATATTTCATTACTAAGACAAGCTGAAATTATAAGTTATTTGGTTAGCTCAATTCTTATATAACGTTTAAAGGATGCAGATTTCCAACGACCTAAAGTCATAATGTCTTCATCAGTATGGCCATTCATAGCAAAATGTGTAGCTGCACCTATTCGAAATGAATGCGTGTTGTACTCATTTGGATTACAATCAATAAATTTCATGGTCTTGCATAGTACACTAGAAAATTGATATCGTGTTACACCGGTTTTGTTAAAATGACAAAAAAGTGGTCCATTGTTTTTGTGTCTGATTGAAATAAAGTTTAATAACAATCTCACCGGGCAAATATCTACTTGATTAAACCTTTCAACTGTTAATGTTGTAGATAAACCTTTTTGGTCTGTTTTCGAAAAGGGAATCGTGATATATGCAGATTGTGAATGATGTGAAACATTGACATCATCATTGTTAATGACATGTTGCGTATTTCTATTAATTGTAATTTCACCAATTCTCAAAAATGCAAAAAATGCTAATGAAAACATGGATCTAAATAACGTACATTCATATACTGAAGAACAGACAAATTGCAACGAGTTTATTAATCGAGCTAATATTTCTAAAGTTATAGGTTTGCGACTATCTACTACACCATATAATTTGTCCATTCCTTTCAACATTTTTTGTATAATGAATGATGAAGTCAAATCTGTGAGCTCATTTATTCGTAAATAATAGCTTAAACCTGATAAGTACACCTTAACCGTTGCAGGAGCATACCCTAATTTTGATAAATAAGCAACATAATTTACTAAATGCGAAATACTGGGCGGCCATGTATTTCCTAAACCTTCTTCTAATCTAAATGAAACAAATGAAGTCAGTCCATTGTTATACGTTTTCCATGTGTTCTGAGAATTCGATGCGTCCAATAGCTTTGCTATTTCTGGCCTAAAATGATCCAAAATTCCTCCGGAATTGTGGCTGGATGTGTATCTGCTGTCAGAGCCAGACTTTTGAATTTCTGAAATTTTTTACGAGAAATACAATCTGCAATTATATTTGTATAACCAGGAATGAACTGTGCTTTTATGTGAAAATTGCCTAATAACGACCAATATACTATGTGTCTAACAAGGTTCATAATTCGTATAGATTTTGACGTCTTCTTATTTAAAATTTCAACCACGGCATTATTATCCGAATTAAATAAAATTTTCTTTTTTTGAAATAGATTACCCCATAAATAAACAGATAGTGCAATAGGTATCATTTCTAAATATGATATATCCCTGAGAACTTCAGTACCAGACCATTCTACAGGCCATTTAAGAAAAGCCCATTTACCTTAGAAATAGCAGCCACACCCTTTTGTTGAACCACCAGCGCTGTCAGTAAATAGTTGTAAAACTGAATTTGAAGTCCAATCAATGTCAAGCATGTAACTAATGCCGTTAAATTTGTCTAAAAACAATTCCCATACCAATAAGTCTTGATACATGCCTTCTGTGATTCTGACATAATGATGCGGTTTCTTTGCGTGATTACTTGCCAAATAAATTCGTCTGCTAAATGCTCTGCCGGCAGGTAGAGCTTTTGCACAAAAAGCTAATGACCCACACAAAGATTGTAGGTCCCTTAAAGTGATCTTTTTCCTACCCAATACCCATTTAATTTTCGACTTTAACTCCAATACTTTGTCCTCCGGAATTTGTATTAGCATTTTTTCTGTGTCTATAAGTAAACCTAAATAACTAAGTTTTGTTGTAGGGCCTGTTTTTTTCATGAGCAATTGGGACTCCAAGACGACAACATACTCTATCAAAACTATTCATCATATTTTTACAATCCTCAGTATTGCTTTTACCGGCAAATAAAAAATCATCCAAATAATGATCAAGATTGTCTGAATTGGACTCATTCATGACAGCCCATTGAATAAAAGTTGAAAATTTTTCGAATAAGCAATTTGATTCTGAGTACCCCATAGGCAATGATTTATCTATGAAATAATATTCATTAAGTTTAAACCCTAATAGATCAAAGTCCCCTGGATAAATTTTTAGCAATCTGAAGGCGGATTTAATGTCCTTTTTTCCAATTTCCACATTTGAACCCAATCTTTTAATCAAATCAATAGCATTGTCGAAAGACGAATACTTTACTGTAGTAAACTTTTCATCAATAAAGTCATTTACACTCAAATTTGGCGGAAAAGATAAGTGCGTAATCAACCTAAATCCACCAGTTTTCTTAGGAATTACACCGATAGGCGAACACCTTAGATTAGATATAGGTCTAGTCAAAAAAGGACCAGCTATGCGACCATTTTTTACTTCACTCATGACTTTTTCCCATGCCACCCAAGGATTTTGGATGACTGAATGTAAATTTTTTGATTCAATCCTACATCGTGGACCAAAATAATTTAACCTAAAACCTTCAGAAAATCCCTTATATAATATCATTGCATCATGTTGATTTGGGTAATTGAAAAGGAGTTTATTTAATTCTGTGACATTGATCGGAGTAAAGCCAAGACACCATATGTCCAGCGGATTAATTAAAGATTCTGAAAAATATAAAATTTAATTGTTAAATGTGTGTGGTGCGGCCATTCGAAGGGCAGGGAATCTGCTTCCTCGAGGTCTAAATCCTTGATTCGAATTCGCTGCTCTTTGAAAATGTGTTTGAGTTCTAGGTGCAAAATTTCTAGCAACTCTTACTGTATTTTGATATGTGCCTCGGGCTGCATTTTGAGCACGAGCATATGCCTGGTTGCTATTTGCTTGTTGTGGACAGCCAGCGAAAGGGTGGGCCATTCCGCATTTCATACATAAATGGGTGTAAAAACAATTTTGTCGATGACAAGCTCCCTTAAAATTGTAATCATAGCATGGTCGATTACCTACACTTGTCTGTTGAATTGTATTACCCTCCGGTTCCCCATTAGCTATGACGGTGTACCATAAAATGCCATCAATGGAAGACCAAGATCTTGTAGGATTGTTTGCCATTCTTAATCTAAATTGCTGGTCATAACAATAAATCTTCTCAAAAGACACTTGTGTACCTCTAATGATTGACATATAAGTGGTCAATTCATTAGCTAAATTTGGAAAACGTTGAATAAATATTTTCATATAGTTTATAAATGCATCAGTCCATGACTCAATGTTTTGAATAGATTTAACTTTGCTGTTTTTGTTTGATGTGATTACAAGTGAACCGGCTGCATTATCATAACTTATAACATTTTGAGGTCTGTCAATTTGACTAATAAAGTTTTGATAAAGAAGTAATGACAAATCTATGTATTCTCTATTCCATATTTTTCTTTTAAATTTTGAGATACGTAAACATCACATTCTGACTGATTAGGTATTAGCATAGGATCATTATTTATCTCACCATTTTGATTAGGCATTGGTACAGGAGCTGGAATTTCAACTTGCGCAAATGGCGCTTGTACGTTCAGCGCTGGTGTTACGGGACCTTGCAAGGCAGGCTGTCTTTCAATAGGCAAAGGAGCCTGGATTGGTAGAGGAAGAGGTGCTTGTACTTCACCAACAACTGCCCCCACATCTTGAATTCCTGGTGCAGCAACTGCACGGTTCCTCCTTCCGCGTCGTCTCTCTGGTGGTTGAGCTTCAACAACGGGCACTCGTGCGCGCCCATTCCCATTTCTCCGTCGACCAATTCTAGGCATTTGTATAAACGAAATAGGTTAAAAATTGAAGTACTGACTAACATCACATAATTAGTATCATCTGTCTCTTAATTTAATTTATTTTTATAACAGTATCAATGCATCGACTTCAATATTAATTTACTCATATCTATCAACTCAATCATTTGATCTTAAATCAATAATTTAATTCCTTAAATTGTCTCTTATCTAAATAAATGTCTCACCGGTACATGTATATCACGAGAATGACGTGTAAAATATATAAATAAGAATAATTAACTTAATCTGTAAACATACACATACCTGCCTCTACGAATTATAACAGGTATAATACTTTTACATTCTGCATCAAGGATAAATTAAAATGTGAAATTAAAAATATTTAGGCAATGCATGTACTAGTAAAAATTATTCATTTAAAATTTTTCAATACCACGTGGCCCATCCGCACGTTAAATTCGACGAAGTAATAAGTTAATTTAATTATTACAAAAAACATAAATGAAATCTTTAAATCCGAATTAAATTCAAAATATGAATTCTTAAACGAACTAATTAAAACAATACTTATCTTGATAATGTATGTAAAATATTTCTCTTAATTTTTTAACGTCCACTCTGTTCGGTTTTCAAGATAAAAGAGACCGTTAAATTGCACGGACTTTATTACTCGGCTGTCACATGCTCAAATTAGCATAATAAGAGTAAGGACGACTCGATTTGTCGAGTCTCAATACATGTATATGTTAATTCAATAAATGAATTTAATTTTCATTTAATTAAATTCTATTACTTTCAGGATTTTTTTAAATTCAATTTTTTACTTCGAAATTGATCAGTCTCGTTAAATGATTTTATTTTTGGCACTTATGTATGAATATAAATAAACATATACCTATTATCTACCTTAAACATATGAAGCCATGCTCGTTACGGTATCAACCTAATGACCAAAGGATATAAAAAGAAATCATATTTAATACGAATTTGAAGAGCTATAATGAAGTACTGAGCTACTGGAGTGTTGAAACCCTGGGGACTAACCGTTAACCAGCATGCGAAACATTTAAAGATATATAGTTTTGTACCAATAACAACCTTTTATCAACCCATTATTTTTTTCAATATTGATTCCTTTATTACAAACACGTCATTTTACATTTGTTTTCATGATTGATAAAATCAGTTATATTTTGAATTATATAAATTAATTTTATTTTGTCTTAAACAATTGTACACAATTGTAAACGTTCTTCATAATATTTTTTTGATTTTGCTAATATGTGATAGCTATACGTATTTAACTCACATGGAACAGGTGTTGTTGTCGTAGGAGGTGTCCATCACAGGTGTCACCTTCTCTCATACATGTAGAACCTTTAGGGAATGTGTCTATCAATAAAAGTATGAGTTATTAAACCAGTTTAATATTTGGGCCCTAGGAACATCTCCGGTTAATGTAAATGAACTCTCTAAGCTTCTGGAACTATATCATGATAAGCAAAGCGCTGTTGAACTTTTGAATGGATTTAAATATGGTTTTAAAATTCATTACGAAGGTCCTAGACGTTCATGTGAATATAGAAATTTGTTGTCTGTTTTGAAAAACCCTATTGAAGCTCAAAAGAAGTTGAATAATGCTCTCCTATTGGTTTAGTTCCTACGAAAACTGGTGGACTTAGATTGATAACTTAATTGTCTTACCCACCGAATGAAAGTATCAATGATTTTATTGATACTCAGTTTACCAAGGTCACTTATTCATCATTTGACAATGCAGTCAAAATTGTTAAACGAGTAGGGAAATCGGCTTTAATGGCAAAAACAAATGTGGCAATATTTTCTTAAGCAATTTAATGGCTATACAGATATATCCAAGATTTAGACTGGGTTTCAAATGCTGATTTACATTTGTATACTGACAGTGCAGGTGGTCATACACTGGGTTGTGCAGCTTATTTAAATGGGTCATGGGCAATTTTACAATTGCCATATAATTGGGGCACTGTTTTATTAAGTGACATTACTTATTTGGAAAGTATACCTATTGCTTTGGCCATCTATTTATGGAAAGAAAGGTTTACAAATAAGAAGATAATTTTTCATTGTGATAATATGGCTGTTGTTACAATTTTAAATTAAAAATCTTCAAAAAATGACAGGGTTATGTATTTGTTAAGAAAAATAGTTTTGTGGACATTATTATTCAATTTTCTATTTAAAGCGTTGCACATTTTTTCAAAAGACAATTTTATTGCTGATGCTTTATCTCGTGGACAGATGAAGACGTTCAGAGAAGTAACGAGCAATGCGACCCGACGCCACAGACTATTTCACAGAATTCTTAGATCTTTTGATGTAGAAGCCTCAATATTGTTGAATTATTAAATTTCTCAAAGTACCAGGAATGTTTATGAAAATGCATTGCATTCGTTCAATATGTTCAGGATGGAATATTCTATTCTCCTTAGTTGGCCACCAAGTAACAGACAAATTATTCGTTATATTGGTTTTTTGTCACTAAATCATTATTCATGATCTACAATTAGATCATATATATCTGGAATAAGTTACAAATTAAAAATTCAAGGGAATGAAGATTTAACTAAATCTTTTATCATTCAGAAATTTTTGGGTGGTTGTGATAGACTTTACAAGTCTAAAGATCTTCGGGAACCTTTGACTATTGATATTTTGATGAGATTAAATGTGGCTTTGAGGCCCGTGTGCTCTTCTAGATATGAAACAATATTGTTTCAAACAGCATTTAACTTAGCTTTTGCTGCATTTTTACGTGTGAGTAAATTTGCCATTACAAACGAATGTTATGCAAGAGCATGTTTTACATAGGCGGGATGTAAATATTGACCATGTTAAAAATCAGCTGTTTGTTACGATAAAATTTTTTCAAAAACTGATCAAAAAGGGAGATTCACTACTTTAGTTGTTGAAAAAAATGAATCAAATGAGATTTGTCCTTTACAAGTTTGAAAGCCTTTTTGCAAATTAGACCTGGAAATGATGGTCCTCTTTTTTGCCATATAAATGGGAAATCATTGACAAGATTTCAGTTTCAGACTGTTTTAATCAAAGGACTTCAGTTTTTGAGTTTAATAAAATTGAGAATGGAAATGGGGAATGTGTCAAAGAGACAACAACCCGACCAAATAAAAAACAACAGCAGAGGGTCACCAACAGGTCTTCAATGTAGCGAGAAATTCCCGCACCCGGAGGCGTCCTTCAGCTGGCCCCTAAATAAATATATACTAGTCCAGTGATAATGAACTCCATACTAATTTCCAAATTGTACACAAGAAACTAAAATTAAAATAATACAAGACTAACAAAGGCCAGAGGTTCCTGACTTGGGACAGGCGCAAAAATGCGGCGGGGTTAAACATGTTTGTGAGATCTCAACCCTCCCCTATACCTCTAACCAATGTAGAAAAGTAAACGCATAACAATACGCACATTAAAATTCAGTTTAAGAGAAGTCCGAGTCTGATGTCAGAAGATGTAACCAAAGAAAATAAACAAAATGACAATGATACATAAATAACAACAGACTACTAGCAGTTAACTGACATGCCAGCTCCAGACTTCAATTAAACTGACTGAAAGATTATGATTTCATCATATGAACATCAGGCACAATCCTTCCCGTTAGAGGTTTAGTATCATATCATCATAACATATATGAGAAGAACATAACCCGTGTCATGCCAACAACTGTTTTTAGAATAAATGTGTTTATAGTGTTTGATAACATTGTGTGAGGGAATTCGACGTTTGATGTACCACTGTTCACTCCAGTGCAATTTATGACAATACCACTGCATCAATCAGAATTATTTTTTTTGCAGTGTTTTAAGAAATGATTTTGCTTTGTTGTCGCGTATTATTTATGAAACATTCAATGTTTTAAAAAGGCGAATTTTCTTTATAAAGTCAATGATTATGTTGACTTTTGAAGGCCAAACTTTCTACAGCCTTAAATACGCTAATGAAAGATCCAAAAACTATACCAATACATAACGACATGTTTATGAAATTATAACAAATCTATTGGTTAACAAAATTTTACTCGTTATTGCAAAATAATGAACTTAATATATCTGACATTTTCTCCCTACCCAGTTTACCCCTATACATTTTTATGATGTGGACTGGTCATTGTTATTGAATCGTAGGCAATTTGATTGGATTAAGTTGTTATTAGTTTACCTTCAAACTTGTTTATGCTTTTCATACATGACTATTGATTAATTAGAACGTGCATGAATGTGTACGGTAACTAAAATGACCTTCGAACTGGACACTGGACGAGTCAATATTATGTTTTATCAATGAAAGTTAAGGTATGAAAGGTAAGAATTGCCACTTATTCGATTTTCACAAAATTTTCGGAATATACAGTTGAAAGGTTATTTTTTAAAAGCCTATTGTGAAGAGTAAAGAGAAAGTTTACAAATAATACGTTTTGTTCCATTAAACAAGTCATTTTCGTAAGAGAAATACCGAAATATATTTTACGCACGACTACGGCAGGTAAAATTATTATTTATCATAATAAAAAAAAGCATTTTTCAGTCTCATTGGAATATGTTGATTACAATTAATCCCAAACTTAAGAAGTAAGTAACTAAAGTCAAAATATGTCCGATCTGCCTATTTCTGCACATCAAAATTCAATACGATCGTTTTAAAGTCAATTTCGTCTACCTCACAAAATCTTGTTAGGCACTATAGTTCCGATGCAAAGACCTTATCAGTGACTCAATATTAACGCCAAAATATGCAATCTTTAATGACTTGACAACAGTATCGTAATTATATCCCTTCTTAATAAGTCTATTCAAAGGTTTTGTAAGTTTCTGAGGTGAATACTGACACCTTTGTGCTTTATAAAGAATATTTCCATAAAAAATTGGATGTGAAATACCTGAACGTATTAGAAGTCTGCATGTTGAGCTATATTTACGAATGATGTCTTTATACCGATGATAAAATTTAGTAAATGTTTTTACTAGTTTGTGATATCGAAAACCCTGGTGTAATAATTTTTCAGTAATACATAAATTTCTCTCGTTAAAATCTAAAACATTGTTACATACACGAGCGAATCGTACAAGTTGAGATATATAAACACCGTAAGATGGTGACAAGGGAACGTCACCATCTAAAAACGGATAATTAACGATAGGAAATGAAAAATCATCCCTTTTATCATAAATTTTAGTATTCAGCTTTCCATTAGTGATATAGATGTCAAGATCGAGAAAAGGGCAGTGGTCATTGTTAGTATTAGCTTTATTTAAAGTAAGTTCAACAGGATAAATTTCATTAATATACATACTGAAGTCGTCATTATTGAGAGCCAAAATATCATCCAAATATCTAAAAGTATTATTAATTTTTTTTATCAGATGTTGTTTCGATGGGTCTTTGCTTATTTTTGTCATAAATTGTAACTCATAACAATACAAAAACAGGTCCGCAATAAGTGGTGCACAGTTAGTCCCCATTGGAATTCCGATAATCTGGCGATATACGGAATCCCCAAAGCAAACTAAAATGTTATCTAGTAAAAATTCAAGGGCATATATAGTATCAAAGCATGTCCAATTAACATAGTTTTTTTGTTTATTGCAACTAAAAAATGACCTAAACACATCTAGATTTAATACGCATTTGTTTAGAATAGGAGCAGTGACGTCAGCCTTTATGTCTGGTAAAACTGAAAATCAGATTAAAACCATGGGTCGCTGGATGTCATCATCATTCCAGCGCTACATTAGAATTGCTAATATTTAATTTTGCTTTCAACAAAAAATGACATTTGGATCATTGGTTCATCTTTGGTAAAAAAAAGGCATCTGAACACACTCAAACTAGAGCAACTGATATTGATCTGGGTCTATAAAAACTTGGTTACAGTATTGTGTGGATAGGTCATTCAGGAATGTTATGGCATATGGTTCCTTCAATTATACCTGCATTGTTGAATTTTAGATCGCAACATTCAATAATTTTTATTCATTGCGGTGGTAATGATTTATGTAACATTAAAAATGGTAAACTTTTATACAATATTAAGGACACTTTGCGTCAGTTAATGTCATCGTTACCAAACACAAATGTTATTTGGTCATACATTTTGCCAAGGCGAATTTTGATAAATGCCATGAATAAAAAGGTAATAGAACGGGCTAGATACCGTGTAAATAGGGGTGTAGATCTTCACTACACAAAGTAGGGGCAAGGCTATTAAACATACTGATTGTGATGATATCCATCCAACTCTTTTCGCTGATGATGGCGTTAATCTGTCATATATTGGCAATGACATTTTTAGTTATGCTATTCAGTCAGCATTAGAGTTGTTCATTAAGTATCCAAACAGAATTTTATATCCAGTTGAACTTTAAGCTGTTTTAAGTTGTAAGCCATCGTGCATGGACTCGTGAAGTTGTATGTCAGCTGTTAAACGCTTGCATCAAGTTGAAAGCTCTGTTGAATATACAACAGTTTTGTTGTTAGTTGTAAATACATAGTTGAATAATTTTTTTGTTGTGCACGTTGTTTATACTGTTGTATAGTAAAGTTGATTATTTCGTTGAACTGTTGTGTAGTATAGTTGATATACTTCGTTGAACTGTTGTATAGTAAAGTTGATATACAATGTATTTCGTTAAACTGTTGTATGGTATAGTTGATATACTTCGTTAAACTGTTGTATGGTATAGTTGATATACTTCGTTAAACTGTTGTATGGTATAGTTGCTATACTTCGTTGAACTGTTGTATAGTATAGTTGATATACTTCGTTGAACTGTTGTATAGAAAAGTTGATATACTTCGTTAAACTGTTGTATGGTATAGTTGATATACTTCGTTAAACTGTTGTATGGTATAGTTGTTATACCTCGTTAAACTGTTGTATAGTATAGTTGTTATACTTCGTTGAACTGTTGTGTAGTATAGTTGATATACTTCGTTGAACTGTTGTATAGTAAAGTTGATATATTTCGTTAAACTGTTGTATGGTATAGTTGATATACTTCGTTAAACTGTTGTATAGTATAGTTGTTATACCTCGTTGAACTGTTGTATAGTATAGTTGATATACTTCGTTGAACTGTTGTATAGTTAAGTTGATATACTTCGTTGAACTGTTGTATAGTATAGTTGATGTACTTCCTTAAACTGTTGTATGGTATAGTTGTTATACTTCGTTGAACTGTTGTATAGTATAGTTGATATACTTCGCTGAACTGTTGTATAGTAAAGTTGATTACTTCGTTGAACTGTTGTATAGTAAAGTTGATTACTTCGTTGAACTGTTGTATAGTATAGTTGATATACTTCGTTGAACTAATGTTTAGTTGTTAAACTCTGTTAAATTGATATGTTTGTTCAAAACCTAGGTTTTTCATTTGTTTTGTGTGTTAAAGTTAATGTTTTGTCATGGATTGATAAATTTTGTTTGGCGATGCTTACAAACAAGTTTTCTAGCATTTGGTTGAATTTATTACAGTTGAAGTCTGGTAGCCAAGTTGCCATTTGAAGAAAACATATGATGGTTGCCCTTCAATGTTTTTATCTTGGACATTAATGAGACATTGTCGGTTGATATATAGTTGAACTGTCCTAATAAAATTCATGACAAAAAATTGCCAAAAATTCAAACTTATTATTTGTTGTTTTTTATTATGATTATTATTTAGTTTGTCTTACAGTTTATCTTCAATTGTAAAACGAAGGTAATCTGGAGTCATTGGAAATATTACGAGTGATTTCAATGGATTTGGGTTATCTTTTTTCTGGTATATCGAATTCCTAAATTTATATCTGTTGGTTTTTTTCGAATATTTAATAATGCTATTTTATAAACGTATTCTAATTTTACCATTTCATTACAAATATGAATAAGGTATGTTCGTACTTTTTTCAAACCGGCAGATTAAACTGGGTTAAAATTGGGGCGTCATTTAGGCTATGTCGTATGTGGATTGTAAGCAAACATGTTTAGTTAAACTGTACAGTTATCGGGTGAAAGTGTCCCCTTCTTTGCGAATTAAAACTTTAATGTTTTCTTTAAATATGCATGGAATACTGGCAACTTGACAATACGCAATGAACAGTCTAAAGTTAATGTATACAGTAGATCTGAAAAAAACATTAAAACTTGTATGTTTTCTCTAAATATGCATGAAATACTTGCAGCTGAACAAATCGCGATCATCAGTTTAAAGTTAATTGTAAAAATATTAAAACTTGCAAAACTATTGTTCGCTCTAAATATGCATAAAATGCTTGCAACTGGATAATACGAAATTAATAGTCTAAAGTTTTTTTTATACAGTACAAAATAAATATGATATTAAAACCGGCGTTGATCACATAAGAATCATATTCATAAAAACAAAATCTATAAAACCTATGCATGAAATATTTGGCACTGGACGTTATGTCTCTTTATCGTGTGTCTTTAGTAATGCTGGAAACATATAATTAATTAAAAAACCGGATAACCAGTTTATGATTTGATGAGCTTTTGAAAAACACACAAATTCGAATGGAGAACTATTGACAAAAGTGAAAAAAATGCTGCTAAAAGCCCGCCATGCAATATTCGGATAAATATAAAAGGCATTTTCGGAGTTTATAAGTACACAATAATTTACGAAGTTAACGATTAATTCAACTCCAGAATTATGTGTATGTGCGCTCTTAATGAATATGAAATACTTGCAACTGGGCAATAAGCAATTTCAGTCAAAAGTTATTTAATAATTACAGATTAAATTTGCAATTGTGATAATTATTAAAAACTTACATCGAACTAACTAAATCTAAAAAATGACAATTTCATCACTTGTGTCCCCCATCATAGAATTGCCTTAAACGTTATCCGCGATTTTATATAGGAGATACATGTATTAGCGCTTAAAGACGTGAGACGTTCTTGCGTTAAATATTGGACACGTTTTGGCGAGTAACAATTGTCGGACACGTTTAGGGATTAAACAATCGGACACGTTTGGGGAATATTGAAATTTACGGACACGTTTAGGGAGAAAAGACACGTTTGGGGGAATCGGACACGTTTGGGGGGAAGGACACGTTTGGGAGTTTTTTTGTTTGTTTGAAATTATAATGTTTTATTTTAATTTTACAATTGTTAGAGATACATGCAGTACCGGTACCTTATCCCGGCCTCGTTAACGTTAGTATATCGTCGCTGTTATGCAAAAACCTCGTATCTAAGGTTTTGATAATTTTACACCAGGCAGTAAAAACTGAAATCTTTTTATCGATTATTTAGAATTAAATATGTATGTTCCACTGTATGCAAAAATATCTGACCTTCTAACCAATCAATTACCAAGACGAGCAAAAATTTCTGCACCTATATATTGTAATTTCAAAGCTTTTCATTATTTCTAAGCTATATTAGAACCTAAAATTGATAAAACTGTACCTGTTATAATGTCAGCTGCCGTGACATGTGTTTTTCTTTTGAGATACGATATTTTCGCACAACAAAATGTGTCATCAATCCGACTACACTTTTTCGTCACATGTCAGAATTCGGGTTAATGATTGGTTAGAAGATCAGATATTTTCGCATACAGTGGAAGATACATATTTAAATTCTAATTAATCGATAAAAAGATTTCCGCAAAAAATTGAGATACGAGATTTTTGCATAACAGCGACGATATAGCATTTCATTGATAAGTTAGTACTTCTTAGTGCACAATATATATATATATATATATAGTAATAATGACATGCATGTAACGGAATAGAAATATGATAACATGATGTATTATAAATTCTAATTTATGAAATTAATTTAATTTTTGCTGCAACCAGATTATGGAATTTTTCATATATGCCTTCTTTATTTATCAATATTTCGTGATATTGAAGAAATTCTTTTTTTGAAAATTTCAAACATATTAATTTGTTTTGTTTTTTGTTCGGATATATAGTATCCTTTGTATACAGTAAAAAGAATAATTGTTATTAAATCATTAATACTGTAATAACTTGTATCGTTTATTTTGTATCCGTACAAAAGTGATTTAATTGATATGATATGATGTCCTGTTTTAAGTTTATCAAGTAATAGTTTTATTTGATCCCAAAATGATTTCAGAAATTTGCATGTTAAGAAGTAGTGCTCATAATCTTCGATGACATCACAAATATAACATAGTGGAGTTTTAGTTATTTTCCAAGAGAAAAGTAATTGTTTGGTTGGTAAAATGTAGTGCAGAAATTTCCATCTTAACATTTTGAATTTATTATCTTGTATATAATAAAAGATATAATTTAGCATTTGTTGTCTTTTGTTTGTGTTGTTTTCCAAGATAAATATGTTGTCCCATTTTTGAAATCCTATTGGTTTTTCATAATATCTATTTAAGAGGGAGATGTAAATGTCTTTGGAGGAAATGTTTTTAAGTGATACCATTTTTTCTTTTTTATCTTTAAATTTATATTCGGAGTCAATGGCAACTTTTTTTTTATTGATTCTTCTTTAGTTAGCTCTTGTAACCACTGTTTTGGTATTGCTTTCATTAATTTAGAATATTCTGAAAACCAGTTAGCATGACAGGATAGTTTATCTAAGATCAACATGTTTTGATTAAATTTTCCTTTATTATCAATAAAGTCATTTAAAAAAAGAATTTTACTGTTTATCCAGTTTTTGAAAATGAGACATTTACCGTTTAATTTGATATTTGTATTGCCCCATATAAGCTGCTGTCTAATTTGTTTATATGATGGATGTTCTGATTCTTTTTCAGATTTTGAATTTATCCATGATATGATTATTCTTAAGTAAAATTGTGGAATTAGTTCTTTCAGTTTATAGACCAAATTAATATTGTTGAAATTCATTTTAAATATAAGGAGTTCTTGTCCAAATTTATCAAAATAAAATTTTGGTAAGACTTTCCAATTGGGTGATAGATCTTCGTTATCGATGAGTTTTTTTACCCAACTAATATTTATCGCTTCTAGATATTTATCTATGTTTATCATTTTAAGCCCGCCATCATGGTAATTTTTACTTATTATATCCCTTTTAACTTTTTCTGATTTATTATTCCATATAAAACTGTATATCAATTTTTTAAATTTTGCTAGGTATTCGTTATCAATTTCGGTTACAGATGCAACGTAGGTTATATTCGGTAAGATTAATGATTTAACAAGAGTTATCTTACCTAACATAGTTAAATTTCTTTTATTCCAATCTTTAATTATTTTTTCAGATTTTTTACACTCATTTTTATTAAGTCCAAAGTATATTCCCAAAACTTTTATAGGTTTTTGTGTAAAATTAATGTTTTCAGCTTTGACTGTGTGAGTTGCTAGACTAAGTATAATTACATTTATCCTGCAATTGGGTGTCCTACTATACAGATACAGCCCTACAGATATCGCTATGCTGTATCTGTATACTATACAGATATCGCTTTAAAGCTCCGCCCACTGCCGGACTGAGTATTGTTTGAACCTGTGTGACCTCAGAATGTGTATTCCAGTTGCATTGTGTTACAAAATCAACCATGTCAATTTCAGCATGCATGTTGAGTGAATGTCAAGTCTGAAGCGTAGGACAACTCGTACACTTCTGTTTCAATTTTGACAATGTTTTGTTACTTGCTTTTACTGTTGAAATTACTTGTTATGGTAAAATAGATAATTATTCACCTTGAGCGATGTATTATTGTTGACTATTCGAGATTCTTTTTTTGCGAACCCGTTTTGATATTACTACGCGGGCCTCAAGGGATTACAAATCGAAAATAAAGGCTAAATATGTTAGTTTTTGTGTCTTTCAAAACACAAACAATATACAGAATTAATTGCAGGATAAAGACAATAACTGTTTAGTGTCTTTAAATATCCGCTGTATTTGTACTCGGCTCGAAACAGGTGTAGTAGCTCGTTAAAAGCTCGCATACACCTTTTTTCCTAGCCTCGTACAAATACAGCTATTTAAAGACACTAAACAGTTATTGTCTATGTACACACATAGTTTTAATTTCATATTGACCAACTTTAATAGGTTTCCACCTATTTCTATATTTCGAATTGTTAACTGGTAAAATATATTGACCTTCACATGTAAAATGATTAGTTCGCACGAGGATTAACTTTAATAGACTAATATACCGTACATAGAAGTATATAAATGTGATGGATGTAATATATATCTTTCTAAATTGGTGAGTATTGAATTTATTTTTCGTTAATTGTATATTTTTATAACACTTTTCAGAAATAAAGACATTAATAAACAAGTAGCAAAAACAACGGGAGATTATTATCAAATACTCTCGCATGCTTATGATAACAGTACAGATATTACAACTATTTTGTTTACGGGGATTGACTTTAATTATACAGATATTTAGCAGGACACGGAGATCTTGATGTAAATAATTAAAAGAAAGAAGACATAATACATGAATGGAAACTTTTGAGGCTACAACTAAAAAAGGATAATTATCTGTATATAAAAACAGGTATAAACAGATCAAACTGATTTGTTTACATTTTGTATACAGGTGTGTAGAAATGGCGATGTAATTAATTTGCATATCTATATAAATATAGTAGAGTGCTATTGCTTTTCTGTTTACAGGATTATACGACATAGCGCACATATTGATATTGTGGTACATTGAAACACAAATGATTAAATATGTATATATAACTATACTAGTTATTTCATATGAAAAAAGGAGTAGTTTCATTGATCTATACATATTATATTGACAACAATCTATATAGAATTTATTGCTCTATTTGTTTTGTCCAGAGTATATACAATCTAATGTTATTGTATCATACACTGCCACATATTTGTTTAATTGTTTTTTTATAAATATATATAAAATAGAAGTATAAACAGATATTTGTACAAGTACAAATTATTGTGTCCATTGACTTAGGCATTGTTGTGTGGATAATATATTTTGAAAGGAAATGGTATATGGAAACTGTTCTTGTATCTATGTTTTTGAAGATTTACTTGAATCAGTTTGTCTGTTGTGATATTCATCTGTAGGGGTTGTTGCTGGTCTTTTCCCCTGTTTTTGTACTGGTGTTGTTGATTCAGGGTTTACAATGAATTTGTCAATTGGTCGCTTTGATTCAACTTTTGGCTTGTTTTTTGTTTTGTCTTTGTTTTTCTTTTTTCTTGTTTTTTTTCTCCTGTAAATCAGGATCAATTTCTGTGATGACTTTACTGATAGCTGTCGTTGTTGCTGTTATTACTTCTGTACGTAGCAATATGGACTGTGAAGGTGGAGTTTCACTGTGATCAACGTTTGGGAGTTTTACATATATTTCAATCGACTAAAACACTTTGTTACTATTTTCTTATATAAATTTGAGAAATATAAAACTACATTCCTGCAGAATCTTTTTGGATCCTTGTTGGTTAGTGCATGTCGTAAAACAACACTGCACACATACAAATCCAACGAACTTATATCATAAGCAAAATCACACTGATATATTTGTTTCTGTCAAAAAACAAGTAATGCTCATGTAATTCATTCCATAGACTTTTTAATGTCAATATTACATTTGTTTGTCCAATATATAGACCGTCTTGATTAGGGATCTAGTTTGTTTATTCAAGCAAAAATCTTATATGAGAAAACAAAGCATTTTACTGTAGGAAGTCCTTGATATCAATTCTTTCAAAAACAAAACTTATCTGATCTATTCCGTTAATAGTCTATCTTTCAGAGTGAAGAGGGAAGACAACAGATAGAATTCCCAAATTGTTTTAACGTGTGATTTTGTCGGCGATAAAAACAAATGATGCCAGTGAATTCATTCGACAGAAATACAGTGTCACATATTTTACATCTTATCTTCGTGAAATAAATGTTACCTCTGTGGTAGGGGAATCATTCTAAAAATCAGAAAAAAAACGAAGCAAATAACTACTTTTGATAACGGTAAAATGTAGCAAGAGACGCATACGCTGATGTAATAATTCCAAAATCACTTTCAACAATTCCACAGTCACTATCAATAATTCCACAGGCACTATCAACAATTCCACAGTCACTTTCAACAATTCCACAATCACAATCAATAATTCTACAGGCACTATCAACAATTCCACAGTCACTTTCAACAACTCCGCAGTCACTTTCAATAATGCTACAGTAACTATCAACAATTCCACCGTCACTTCCAACAATTCTAAAGTCACTCTCAATAATTCCACAGAAATATTAACAATTTCACCGTCACTTTCAACAATTCCACAGTCACTTTCAATAATTCCATAGGCACCATCAACAATTCCACAGTCACTTTCAACAATTCCACAGTCACTATCAATAATTCCAAAGGCACTATAAATAATTCCACAGTCCACAGTCACTTTTAACAATTCCACAGTCACTTTCAACAATTCCACAGTTTCTATCAACAATTCTGAAGTCAATATTTACAAGTTCAAAGTCACTATCAACAATTCTAAAGCAATCAACAATTCCACAGTCACTTTCAACAAACCACAGTCACTATTAACAATTCGACAGTCACTATTAAAAATGCCACAGTCACTTTCAACATTTCCACAATCACTATCAACAATTCCATAGTCACTATCAACAAGTCCACAGTCACTTTCAACAATTCCACAGTCACTATCAACAATTCAGAAAGTTATTTCAAATAGCCACACAATAGTATTCGCCCGATTTAAAGAAGCGAAAAGTGTTTCTCTATGCGTTAGTTTGTTCGAAGGATTTGAATGATATCATGTGAAAACATAGACACAACATAATTCAGAAAAAAAACAGGATTTGTATTTATTTTGGACTGAAGTCATATATATCGATATAGAAGATGTGGTATGAGTGCCAATGAGACAATTCTCAATGTATATTATTAATTGTAAACCAATTCATTAATTACAAAACAATTCATTGCATACCATTATGCATTTTCCAGCTAGATCAAGTTCTTTTTTTAAAAATTGGCATATTGTCAATAAACCCTTTCTAGAAATGACAGTTATATTTTGGACATCTGTGTTGTTGTTTTTTTGTAAACTAGCGCTTCTTAATTTGTGTTCATATCAAATGAATTAAAACTATCTTCACTTTTATCTTGAGCAGTACTAATGTGTTCCTTACTTTTTCTGTCGTTTCGTATCTCTCTTAGACAATCTGTTTCACATACAGTTTAATCTCATATGCTTCTACGGTTGTGACAATATTCAACTAACATAGTATTCACACATGACATTGCTGGTATATTTGTTTAGTATCATGTTATTGAAAAATATCATTAAACAAAATCTGGTTTTGCGTCAAAACATCTTCAAAGTAGCTGTTTTTTTATGCCAAATTCCCCAAAATTCACGGGAAAATTCATTGACTGGGTTGCAATTGTTAATCGTGGACAATCAGAACCTTTGAAGAATTTCGCACATCTTCATCTAATAATATGACTAGGCTTAGTTTTGGGAAAATTGTAGACAATACATGCTGAATCCCCATATATATATGAAATGGTTGTTGGTTACAGTAAAGTGCTCTCAATAGTTCTTTTACATTTAAGAATTCTAGTAACTAATTATATATAATTCAAAACCGAACTAAGTAAATGACATTAGACATATCTGCCTGTAACCTTATTTAAAAAAAAATCATCCTAGCTATAGTAAGATGATAAATCATTATGAACCATTAAATTTGTTTGGTTAATCAATTAGTAGAACTATTTTTTCCGTTTTGAATTTTCTTCGGATTTCAGTATTTTTGTGATTTTACTTTTTTCTATTCATTAATTATTCAGAGGTTCGCTGTAAAGTTAAAAGAATCTGATTAAAAAAATATAAAGAATATCCACTGGCATGTCTATCAATAAAATATGTTACACGTTAATCCATTGATTTTCGATGTCCGAACACGTAAAACAATAATTTATTTTTAGCCGTTGAGCTCCTAGCTGATTGATATTGATTTTACATCATGTACATATTTGTATAATTTGTTATTTTTATCAACAATGTAACATTCCATCTCACTTGTTCTATTAGTTGTGATCTGCGTAAGATCACCACTACCAGATTACCCTTGCTTGCGATTATTTGTTTTTCATGCTTTCTTTTGTACTGCAATATTTTGACGGGAATGTCAAATCCACAATAAAACTTTGCAAATTTGATACGGAAAAGACTGATTATCAAATTATATGCAAAAAAAAAAATAAATAAGCGTCTATGCTTTGTATCAAAATCAAGACCTTTAGCGTTTGGTACAATGATTTTTATTCCTACACCAGGACGACTGGATAGAAACAATTTGTAAGTCTACGTTTTGTCCTGGGCTCATTGGGGACATATACTGTTTAGTATACATTACATATGATTGTTTAGCCTTCTGTAATAGATGTTATAAAACGTAATTAATTTTTTTAATATAATCTGGAACAATTGGTTTGTTAAAAAGTTATTCCATTTGGACTTGGTGTGTCAGTGTAAAATCATCCCGATGACCGGAAGCACACCTCATCCTCATGGGATAACTTTTACAAATATATAAACTCTGGGTTGTGTTGACCCTGTCCAATACTGTCATTAACATCGCAAATACTTCCTCTTAGAAATCGTAATACATGAATCGTTTACACTTAAATCGTTTTCTATGAATCAATTTCCATGACTCAAATAGGGTACTTAATGACCATGTATTCAATCACCTGTAGTTTTTTTAGGATACTTAGTCCATACGGAAAGAAGTTATTTGGTCAGGGAAGGCACTTGTTAAAATTTAAAGTAAAATACTTGAGTTCTTATATTTCATTCAATTAGAGATATTTGAATTATTATAAAAAAAAACAACAATTAAAGCAATCAGATAATTGATTTATATACTTGTATGTGACCTATTGAATTAGACTATTTACCGAATTTGTTATAATATAAGCAACACGACGGGTGCCACATGTGGAGTAGGATCTGCGCACCCTTCCGGAGCACGTGAGATCACCCCTAGTTTTTGTTGATTTATGAGTTTGTCCCTCTGGTATCTTTCGTCCCTCCCTTTTAGCTGATGAAAAAAGTCATATAAATGAATGTAGTAAAAATCTGCAATTTGATTTTGATTTTACTTTGGTCTTCAAAATGAAAATCAGGTGTTTGACTGGCGTCAGGGACGTATAGGGTGGTAGAGTTTGTATATCTGTCGACCAGTTAAAACAAGTGTGAAAACTGTTGCTCACTACTATTTCTATATAATTGTGATGAGAAAAAACAGTATGGTCTCGGAAGTATTCTATATGTAGTATGTTAAAACTGTCCTTACAAAAACCCTATATTCACTGGGAAAAGATATCGTCTAGCAGAAAATAAGCAGAAGGGGTGCAAGTTTGGGACATTAATACTAAAGTTAAAACTTAGTATTGTACGGTAAGACTATAGATCCTATATTTTGAAAATTATCACACCAGTCGGAACAAGTAAAAATACTTTCAAATAAGGGAAAAGGAAATGAACCACATGAACTAATACTGGTCATAAATTCGCCGCTGCTGTCGGTCAGTCATAGATGGCACTAAACTATAATACACTTAAATCAATTAACCTTGTTCACGGTTGGAACAACAGTTTAATATTTATACACAGTTTTAGAGTATGACAAATTACCTAAAAACAAACAAAAATGATGTTTCACGATCATTATTCCATCGCTACATTTTGTATTCTAACGTTTTTTTTTTTGTAATGGTGCTTTCTTTCACGTCCGCAATTTCGATGTTAAAAATAGAACACAAATCTTTAAATAGATACATGTATAAACAGTATATGGTTTGAAGATTTATACATGGCTTAGTATCCTAAAAGTATTGATTCGTATGGTTGTCTCCTCAAAGGAAATTGTTATATATATATATATGGGTAAAAATTAACAGAATAAAAAAAAATGTACCCTAGCTGAAAGTAGCATCTCAAATATAAAAGAGGGACGAAAGATACCAAAGGGACAGTCAAACTCATAAATCTAAAACAAACTGACAACGCCATGGCTAAAAATGAAAAAGACAAACAGAAAAACAATAGCACACACGACACAACATAGAAAACTAAAGAATAAACAACACAAACTCCACCAAAACTAGGGGTGATCTCAGGTGCTCCGGAAGGGTAAGCAGATCCTGCTCCACATGTGGCACCCATCGTGTTGCTTATGTGATTACAAATCCGGTAAATAGTCTAATTCGGTAGGTCACATTCATGAAAGGGAAGGGGATTGTAGTCACGACGTAAGGAACATATCCGATATCATTTGTGAAACGGTTATTTCATAACGGTCAACCAACTCGTGATGGCGTCCGTAAAATTTACGAAGGGATGATTTCAACTTCACCATTTGGAACTCTTGGTTTAATAGCTTCCTTGTGAGCAGTAACCCTCTATCAAGAAAATCATGATAGGAAATGCAAGCACGGGAATATCGTATCAATTGGGAGATATATACCCCGTATGCAGGTGCTGCTGGAATGTTGCTACTTAGAAATGGAAAGTTCACAATTGGAAAGCTGAAATCATCTCTTTTGTCGTAAAGTTTTGTTTTCAACCGACCCTCATTGTCAATTTCTAGATGTAAGTCAAGATATGAAGCCGACTTAACTGTATCTGTAGTATCCTTTATCTCCAATTCGATGGGATAGATGCGTTCCACATAGTCACCAAATTTTGAATTGTTTAGTGAAAGAACGTCATCTATATAGCGGAAAGTAGAGTTAAAGGATATTGCTAAATATAAAATAGAACTGTTCTTTCTATTTCACTCATAAAACTTGAAGGTTGAGAATGAAAGTATATCAGTCCTCTCTATATCATACTACTACTATATATACCTACTGAAAAATATGCACAGTGTCACAGACTGTCAGTACTTAAAGTAAAATGTAAATGCGGTAAGTAGTTAGTACTTCAATAAGACAGCAACCAGACAACAACACAAGGCCAAAAGGAAAAGACATCTTTTGATATGCATTTGTAGAAAGGGAGTAGGGTTGGCTGGGGGGTCCTAATCTCGAAATCCCAGAATCCCGAGGTCCCGAATTTATAGAATTTATATAAATCCTACCATCCAGAAAGGATCAATCCCGAAATCCCGTGCTTAAAAACACCCGATCCCGGAGTCCCGTTAAAGCCCCCCCCCCCCCCTCCCTCATTTGTGTAGATGGACTAAATAACAAAACGGCAATATTTCCAGTCATATCTCAGCCTTTGTGCGATTGTTTTTTTCTTGGTTTTTTTTTAGTTTGAGGGGGGAGGGGGGTATTTTTGTAGGTATATTAAACATAAATATGTACATCTGTTTTTTTATAATATCTCAACCTCCGTATGTTTTGTTTCCTTGGAAATGTTTTTACACGGTGTATTTTCTGAAAAACACACTGTACTACAAAGACCGTGCAATGTCTTGAGAGAAAGCGAAATTAAGAGAGAGAAGCACATTCATTTATTGTCACATATTATTAGATTTCAAAGGGAGTTGCAGTAACGGATACTGGCAAATGTCAAAATTGAACAAAAAAGTTTGCAAAATTATAAAGAATAACAACGAAAAATACAATAACTATTTAATACAATAGTGTAGACCATGTACAGAATTAAGAAATCATGTAATGATAGAAGAATTTTACAAAATCGTTAATTGAAGATTTTACAGAATAAAGTAGATCCAGAAAAAGCGCTTCGGTCGCATGCAACTTAAACGTTTTGTTTTCTTTTTTATCGATTGCATGACGATATAATATATTGCCTTTTATGATTTATTTCAGTTACAAGAAATGATAGAGAAGGAATACTTAATGTATAGCGTCGCAATGAACGTTGTGCTAGGCGTGCTTCAGCTGGCCCCTAGACAAAAAAGTGTACTGGTTCAGTGATTATAGAAGTCATACTAAACTCCGAAATATAACAATAAACTAAAATGCGCACAAATGCAGCGGGGTTAAACTGTTTCGTGAGATCACAACCCTTCCCTATACCTCTTCTAGCCAATAAAGAATGAAAAAACACACAGTAATACGAACAGTAAAACGCACTTGAAAGGGAAATACAAGTCCTATGTCAGAATAGGAAACAAAAGAAACTAATCAAAATAACAATGATAATGATAATAAATTAACAAAGGACTACTCTATATAAGGCTAGCAATTACTGCCATACGCCGGCTCCAGACCTCAATTAAACTGAAAGAAGAAAAGACTCCAGATTGGTAATGCTTTACAAAATTGAACACTAAAAGGTTGCAATACCTACAAATAATAAATTAATTTCACCATCAAGACAAACAAGACATTTTAATTCGAACAGCTTCCAAATTCCATCCTGCAAAACACAGTACAGAAAAGAATCATATTCTCCAAGAACTATTACCGACTGGAACAAACTACCGGATAACATTGTAAATTGCACTTCAGTAGAATCTTTCAAATTTTCAATTTCAAAGCATCAGTATTAACTCAAAATGTCTTACTTAATTATACAAAACATGTTATTTTTAAAACTCTTTTTGTATTTTTTCAAAAATTGTACATTTTTCAATCTATGTCTTGTTGTAAGTTTCCTCCTGTGACATAATCTTCAATTTGTTGAAGGCGGTCACTAAATGGTAGAATAAAATAGTCAATTTTAAACAATTTTCATTAGTTTTTACAAAATATTTTCCTCTTGAACTAAAGGCCCAAGTTCATTATAGATAGACAAAATTGTAAGTAGCAAGAATGTTCAGTAAAACAAGATCTCCAAATACATCACCATCACAAAAAACACAATTTTGTCATGAATCCATCTGACGATCTGTTTTCTTTGTTTGATATTCATATAGACCAAGGTGAGCGAAACAGGCTTTTAAGAGGCTCTAATTTTCTTAACTTTCAAATTTCAGTTTCAGCGTTCCGTAGGTGAATTATTTACATAAAATTTAGCGTTTTACATTGTACTGGGTTTTCGAGAGCAACATTGGTGTACGGCCATAAATGGAAAAATCCATCATGCAGCTGACAGTGTGGCTTCTCTTTACACGCCCCATTCTGACTGGATGTACATTTGTTCCTTTATTTTGCTCAAAGTCGACTATCGTACGATAACTTAAAAATGCTCATATAACAAAATGCTAATACGGAACAATAGTATCCCTTAATACAAAAAAAAACCCCAGTCCAAACGTTGTCTATATAAGGGAGCAACCATTTAACTTTAAAAGTAGGTGTGGTTATTTTGTCGAAGAGCTAACAATTTTATTTAGTTTTTTATCGCTATTAATCAACTTCTCTGGTTCAAAATTTAACACTATTAGACATGGAGAAAATTTGGATTCAGAATTTTTCTTTTGGCCTTTATTGGCACAGAATATTATTTTTTCATCAAATTGGGGATCAGAATATTTTAATGTACCCTTATCGAATCCCCTCGTGGTAGTATCAAAGTAAAAAAAAAGTGACATTCTATATATTTGACTCCCAAAAAGATTACCATCTATCGCTGATATAAACTTTTGAAAAGAACTAATATTAATAAAGATCAAAACTCTCTGACCACATGCAAACAGACAGCAAAGTGAAAACGTTCTAGAATTTAAACTGTAGATGTTTTGCGGAATAACTATAAAGGGGGACGGATGGACGGAAGTACGGGCAGCCAGACGGAATGATGGGCGGACAGACGTACAGGGTAGTTGAGGGGGGGGCATAAAAAATATAGCTCCAATTACATCTTTTATTGCGTAAGCTTGTAGACAGTAACCCTGATACTTTTTATTTTTAAGTTTTTAAATTTTTGCGTTCATATACTTACAACGTATTTTTGTCTGAATTAGTAATTGTTTTAGATATTGATCATGAACATACATGTATCATATTTTTTACAACGTATAATTTCTTTTTAAAATGTTCCATAAAAGAGGGTCTGCTTGGGGTTTACGGAATACAGAATAATGGACAAAAATTGCAGACTAAAATGCAAAAAAGAAAGAAAAGAAAAAAGTATAATGGGGTGCTAAAATATAAAGAATAAAGAATATTGGTAATACTAATAAAAAATAATGATAATTATCCAGACTCTTATGATAAAAAGAATCTATCAATACGAAACACATAATCATCGTGCAGAATCAACACGAAGAACGTTGGAAATTATTAGCATGATAACTTGACGTTATGTAACAAAAATTACGACGTCACGAATTTTGATGGTTTTTTTAGCCAAAATTTTGGGTTTGCGTCGCTTCTACAGGGAAAACGAAGTCGGTGAACATATTATTTTTTGACATCATCTAATTCGTAAGACAAAAAGGAAGAAAATATTAATTTAAAAAAAAATTCTATGGAGCGGTTCACGTGATTTATACTGGAAACCGAAAATTGTAGAAGAAAAATATAGATTTCCCCTATATATTCAATGTAATTTAGTACCCTCTCGGACCATTTTAAAAATGGATTTTTCTTGAAAACGAAGTCGGTGACATATACTTTGTACTTTGTTATTAATTTTTATTTGCTTAGTTTCATTACTAAACATTTTCTGGCATAGCGAATGTACATCTTTTTACTGTGTTTGGCTTTTTCATCATTAAATAGTTAAACAAAATATTTATAAATTTCAATTTCATTCGTAAGTCGTTTTTCAAGACATATTTGGATATTCCGTTGTTACCACATAATTTAAAATTCATTATAATTCCATTAACAAATATACGGAGAAAGGGAAACAACTACAATGACATCAGGTAAATTGCATTATATTCACTTTAAGATAAAATGAAAACAGACTTACTGTAACAGCACGTTTTGCAGTTATATTGTCTTTTTCTTCATTTAATAACACCATCAGTTCCCTCCCCCTTTTTAGAATGAAGGAAAACAAAACAAAAACTTGAACATGTTAAAATACGATAAATTTAACTGAGAAAATCTTCTATTGGTTTTTATTCACACACACACACACAATCGTTAATGTGTGTACAGACGACTTCTTATTAATATAGTTGTAAGATCGATTTTTTTTAAACACACAATCCCTTATTTGTGTGCAGAGCAGTTCATTTTATTAGTTCTTGTCATGTAATGCAAATATTTATTTGCTATGCCGTGTTGAAAGTTATATATTATAAACATGAAAATTAATTATGATAGAGAAAATAATTTCGTCGATCTTTAAGTGAAATACACCATTCAAGATGTGAATAGACTGATTGTTTATAAATGCAGTAACATATGAAAATGACAGTTTTTTGATTCATGCTGTTTATTAATATAATTGATATATAATACTGTCACCAAACTACGATACCAACACAAATAAATATAAAGCTGATGTACTTCAGACCGGTCCAGTCAGCGATATTTCACAAGTAGCAGCCAGCGGGATATATACAGTCTAAATAAAATCAAGTAAATTACGATTCTGTTGTGTAAATAAGTATTTCGGGATGTAACTTGTAAAAACTGGAGCATCTGAAATGTAGTGTACTGATAACAGTAGATAACAAAGGGTCTTCTTGGCGGAACTTTTAGGTCTAAATTTCCAAACGTCTCAGATTGTTTTTAAAAGTGAATGTGCATGATAACGTACACGAAGGTTACCAGCAACACTTTAGTATGCTCGAGTTAGCATAACACTAGCATTAAAGGAAGTCTCGGTTTGCCAAGTCTGTCAGTACACGTATTCTATTATTAGTTGACTGATTGTATAATGAACCTAGAGTTTATTCAATTGTTTCTAGTCTGTTTGAAAAATGATTTACTTGAGTGATAAAAGAACAGGCTGTTTCGGTGATGAACACAATTTAGCAATGATTTTTTGAACACTGTTACAAAGAGGCAACTATTTGTCCTGTCTTCTTTAAACCATTCATTTCTATCGGTGCAATACCTCATTAGGACAAGTTATTATAGCCTTTTTGAGCTTGTAAACTGTTCCTAATTTCGTCCCGTTATTGTGATTTTTTATCGCTAATTGCTATTTCTCTTCACGTCCAGTAACACATACCTCACGTATATTTAGGGGAATGAAGTATAACAATTGATGAAAATAAACGGTTCTGAAAAATTGAATTCAGTTTAATTTTGAACAGCCACTTGCATAATAAGGTAATGCCAACACTTCTGTTCAGAAATATGTTATATATCTGCGGATCTCTCGACGAGTTCTTTCCAGGGCTGTGATTTTTGTACATAACACACAGACAAACGGCCAAATCCATATCAACCATACGTTCCCGGCATTTTTGTCTTTTTGATGAGACGGTTCATTGGCTAATCATTTTGTTTAGCATGACCAATGATTTATGAATACATTAATACAGTTTATAAACAAGAAGAGACAATTCGGACACTAAGAAAATCATGATCATAAAAACGTTGACAAGTCTTCACGACTGCTTTAAAATCAGTTTGTGTATTCATAGAGTTGGTACATAACACTACAGGGGGAAACTCTGTAAAATTCAGCTGAACGTTTTAATAAAGTTCTATTTTTAAGGAAATGTTTAGCCCCTGAATTGTCAAAATCAGTGTTTTCAAAATGCTATATATCTGATGCAACTTTTCCTATATGGTGTGTGCTTTAAGATTTTTATTAATATTGTTGTCAAAGGGTCAAATTTAATATTTTTTACAAAATTTTATGAAAATTAAACGAGCCAAAATAATTTTAATCAAGGTGTTAGGTACCAGCATAAGGTATATACTTGGTTTTGTTAAACAATTCAATTTGATTAAACATTTTTTTGATTGAGACAGGACGTCTTATTAGATACACACGAATTTATTATATTTTTGGATATTTCTTTACTAACAGAAAAGAAAAGTTTAGATCACAAGGTTGCCATAGTGACAGGTGCATCCAGTGGAATTGGAGAATCTATAGGAATAACATTAGCAAAAGCTTGAGCTCAAGTTGCATTAGCCGCCAGACGGGTAGATAAACTAGAAGATGTGAAAAGAAAAATAGAGGAATTCGGGGGAGTTTGCATTCAAGTCAAAACAGATGTTTCTGTCAGAAGCGATGTACATGTAAGACAATTTCTCCAATAATTAACCTTTAGGAAAAACATGATCATATTTAAGGATGTACTTATGTGATCTAAAGTAAAATTAAATAAATCAAGAATTCAAAATTGATAGTTTAAGCTGGAAGAGTAGAAGGTAAGGATCAAAATAATCTAAAAATATTGATAGGTCATTGGGCTCCTTTCCGAGATATTTGATCTATAACATATGGCGGGAAAAGGCTGAATCGGACTTTTACCTTAAATTTGCATTGGTATTATTTGGGTCGCAATTCAAAAGAAAGAAAATCAAGAATCTGCTTAAATTTTGTCCAATGACCTTTTATGAGCTATTAAGTCTTATGTTATTAAAAGATTAATAGGTGTTATAGGGCAAAATATTTTACCTTGTATCTTATGGAAAAACACTAAGGTGTCCGAACATTTGACACTTATTCCAAAACCCCACCTAAGTACATCCTTAATGTCTTATCTTTAATAAAACATCGAAAAATTATATCATAAAAATGAGATAATGAACAAAATATAATATGTGAACACAAAAAAAAATATTGTAATCAAGAATGAATAATTGATAATTGATAACTAACAAATATTAATACAATGTAACTTTAACCACTTATCTCAATGATGGTGTTCCTAAAGTTCAGAGAAAGAGCGATGAACGTTATATTTATGTCACATAATTCTATAAATATAGAAGAATGTAAAAATATCAACAAACCCACTATACATGGGATCCTCCGGTCGACATACATGTACGATAGAAATCGGGGCATATTCTGCATTTCATGTTTTTGTCCTTTTGGAAACTAGGTACATGTATAGCTGGCAAATTTTTGATACTTCATTGTGAGTTTTTTTTTCACTACTCCCACTTAGGTTAAATCAAGGACTTTCACTTTATATATAGACAAATGTTTTTTATTGAGACCGTACGATTTATTGCTTGATATAAAAATTTGGATGTTGTAAGATTAGATGTATGTTTATTCTGTATCGTTAGGCTGCTGTCTGTGTAGGATTTTGAAAATAAATATCCTGATATTTTGTAAGATCTGAACATAAATAAGATAAGAAAAAAATGAATATTTTGTAACACTGTTAAAAAATACGACACTGTTGCATGTGAACAGATGTAAAAACAACTTTGAAGAGGTGCTGAAAAAAATATTCCTCTTTGAGGGTTTGGATTGAGTGTTTTAAACAATAGATAAAAAAAAAAAATAGAACAGAGATAACGGAACCAAACAATAAAAATAGATATAAAATGGGGTGCTAAAATATAAAGAATATAGCTCGAGAGTAATGGCAAACAATATATTGCAAAGAGATACTAAACTTAAGGGAAACACAATAGAGGCATGAAGGAGCCCAACCCAGACAACCAATCTATAGTCCTAAATGCCATACCAATCCTGCATCATATATATTTCGAAGTTTCGATTAATTTATAACATTTTCTTGTATTTTTTTATATTAATTTTTATATGCATATCTATTTATGCATACTTTAATTACAGACTCACTATTTGTTTCCTTATATTTGTTAGCTCAAAACCCTTTACTGTGTATGGGTTTTTCGTCATTATATAGTTGAACAAGAATGTGTCCCCAGTACACGGATGCCCCATTTGCACTATCATTTTCTGTGTTCAGTGGACCGTGAATGGATGAATATCTCTAATTTGGCAATAAAATTAGAAAGATCATACCATAGGAAACATATGTACTTAAGTTGGACTTCAACTTCATCAAATACTTCCTCGACCAAAAACATTAACCTGAAGCGGGACGAATGGACAGACGGACACACAGATCAAAAAACATAATGCCCATAAATGGGGCATGAAACTTATTGAATAAATCTAATGGTAGTAAATTAATTGTAGTTCCATTCGGTTATCTTGTTTTTCAAGACATATTTGGGTATTCCGTTATAACCACATAATTTAGAATTTATTATCATTCCATAAACAAATAAACGGAGAAAGGGAAACAACTACAATGACATCAGGTAAATTGATCTATATATAAATGAAAACATAATAACATTAAAATTCTAATTGTGTTCTTTCTGAACCAATATTTCATCTTTAGCATTAAATGTTGTATTATATCATATATAGTCAACTAGACAAAACAAGTACTTCCGATCAATACAGGTCATTTGGTAGTGCTCATATTCTTTAGGCACTAGTTTTCTGTGTAGTGTTTTGTAGATGTTATTTTCGTCACCCCTTTATTCATCGCACTTTTGGCTCTTGTAGTGTCTGTTTTTTTTTCCATTCGATATAATTGATATCATCATTTGATCCCCTTTTCGAAATGAAGGAAAACTCATACGATCAATTTGAATGTGAAATTCTTCTATTGAATTTTATTTACACACACAATCTCTTATGTGTGTACATAAGACGTCATATTATTAAAGTTGTAAGATCGAAATTATTTACTAACTGTGTGCAGAGCACTTCATTTTGTTAGCTCTCGTTATGTAATGCAACTATTTATTTGCAAAGCAGATTTGAGAGTTGACAGTTGAAGTTTTATTAATATTAAAGTAAACTATGATTTATATTTATAAAGAAAATAATATATCGTCTAATTTTAAGGGAAATATATATATATATATATATACACCATTAAAGATGTGAATAGACTGATTGTTTGTAAATACATTATTATATAATAATGATAGTTTTGCGATTCATGCTGTTTATTAATATAATTGATATAATACTGTCATTAATCTACGATACCAACACATATATAAATAAAGCATATGTACTGAAGGCCAGTCCAGTCAGCACTATTTCACAAGTAGCAGCTAGCGGGATATCTATAGGCTGTATCAAACTAAGTAAATTACGATTCTGTTATGTAAATAAGTATTTCAGGATGTAACATGTGAACACTCGAGCATCTAAAAAGTAATTACTAGTAAACAAAGGGTCGAAACGGAAGGGTTTTAATGTCCCAACGTCTCAGATTATTTTTAAAAACAAATGTGCATGATAAACGTGCACGAAGGTTGCCAGCAAAGCTTTAGCATGCTCGAGTTAGCATAACACTAGCATTAAAGGATGTCTCGATTTGCCAAGACTGTCAGTACACGTATTATATTTTTAATTGACTGATTGTATAATGAACCTAGAGTTTATTTAACATGTTTAATTGTTTCTATTCTGTTTGAAAAACGATTTACTTCTGTGCTAAATGCAACGTGTGTTTCGGTGATGAACAATTTTCATATATTTGTCAGAGGGTCAAAGTAAATATTTTTGTCTAAATTTTATGAAAATTAAACGAGTCAAATTAATTTTAGTCGAGGTGTAAGTTACCACCATAAGTTATATACTTGGTCGTGTTAAACAATTACATTTGATAAACCGTGCTTGTGACTGAGACAGCACTTCGAATATCTATACACACGCATTTGTTAAATGTTTGGATATTTCTTTACTAACAGAAAAGAAAAGTTTAGATGGCAAGATTGCCATAGTGACAGGTGCGTCCAGTGGAATTGGAGAAGCTATAGGAATAACATTAGCTAAAGCTGGAGCTAAAGTCGCATTAGCCGCCAGACGGGTAGATAAACTAGAAGATGTGAAGAGAACGATAGAAGAATTCGGAGGAGTTTGCATTCAAGTCAAAACAGATGTTGCTGTCAGAAGCGATGTAAGATAACTTCTCCAATAATTAACCGTTAAGTAATGAAGTAACATCACATTTAATGTCTTATCTTTAATAAAAAATTCTGTCATCGAAATGAGGGAATGAATAAAATATGATAACTTATCACAAAAAAAAAAAGAATAATAATTAAGAATGAATCCCATATTTAACTTTAACCGGTTCGCTCGTTAATTGTGTTCCAAAATTTCTGAAAAAAAGGCGTTTAACGTTATGCATGTCATACAATTTGAGGAATATAGAAAAATGTAAAAATATCACAAAACCCACAATACATGGGATTCTCTGGTCGACATACATGTACGATAGACCTCGGAGCATATTCTGCATTTCATGTTTTTGTCCTTTTGGAAACTTGGTATTGCTGGCAAATCTTTGATAGCTCATTGTGAGTTTTTTCCCCCACTATTCTAAATTTGGGTCAATTGAGGACATTCACATTATATACAGAATCTTTTTTTTTTCTTGAGACCGTATGAATAATTTCTAGATATAAACTTGAAGATGTGGTATGATTAGATGTCTGTTTATTCTGTATCGTTGGATTGCTGTCTGAGAGGAATTTTGAAAATTAGTATCCTGACATTTAGTAAGTGCTGAAAATAAATAAGACAGGATGAAAATAAATATTCTGTAACACTGTTAAAAAGCAGGAATCTGTTGTGAACAGATGTGAAAATAGTTTGCCGAGGTGCTAAAAAATAAAGATACATTGGGATAGATGGAAATGGAAGGTCTATCCGAGTAAAACTCCCCCCCCCCTCCCAATCCTCCTGAATATAAAAAAAAAAATGGTATCGTTCATTTATTTGAATGTTCCCATTCATTTTCAGTAGCCACTTATAGTTTCAAGAAATGGTCCTAAATATGCGTCTAATGCTTTTAGGTTAAGGAGCTAGTGAGGAGGACAGAAACAGAGTTGGGACCAGTCGATATAATGATCAATAATGCTGGAGCATGGTATTATACACTGGTCAAAAACTTACACGAAGATAAATGGGATCAAATGATAGATGTAAATTGTAAAGTAAGTCAATAAAAATACTTGTTAGAAGATGAAATCTATGACGCACGGTTAAACCTTTCTCTTATGGTCAACAATTTCATTATTTAGAATTAAAAATTACGAGCGAATCGTGGATTTAGTCTTCTGCGATACCAGTATGATGTGACACATCCTATTCCGATGTCGAACTTAAACTTCCGAAAGTTTAATAACTTGTGTACGCTTCATAATGTTTTAGCAATTGACAAGCAAGAATATGTTCAGCCAAAAAGTTTAAGTGGTTTGTACATTATCAAAGATTCCACATACAACCGTTGCCATGGACGAAAAAACTTTGTCTTTACCTTTGTCCTAACAAATAGCCAATGAAAAGGATGTAACGTCATCACAAGATGCTGGATAAGCCAATCAAATAAACGCAGAATCTCGTATCTCTTTTGCGTATAAATATGAATAGAATCCATAACATTTATTGGCCATGTTTGTGTTAATATCCAACTACATGTACATTGAAAAAATTAAGGCATCAACATGATCAGTAAAAGTTTTTTGACAATATTGATTATAATGCTTGATATGGAGTGAAGACATTGTTTATTTAGTATATTTCCTGTGATATTTTAAATAGGGATTGACTAATGGCGTCGGAGCAGTTATAGACCAGATGGTAAAGCGTAAGTCTGGTCACATTGTGAATATATCGTCTGATTCAGGCAAGAGGGTATGTTTTTACATTATCCATACAATTTGTCATGGTGTTGTAGTTGACTAGTTTGTAAGTAGTCAATTTGATTACGGCAATCTAAATATAACTAGTCAAAATGATTTAAGCAATCTAAATATTACTAGTCAAATTACTTAAAGCTATCTCTTAAAAAAGGCTAAAATTATATAAATCACGAAACTGACCAATTGTGACATTAGAATAATCAAATGTATTCATTGGCATATTTTGTACTTATTTGAATTTCCCAAAAATGATTGCGAAATTTTCTTTTAACGTCTAGTTAGTTTATGTTTAGCGAATGCCCATAAGATGAAATAAAACTGAAAGATGGTGCTGACTTCGTTTCAATGCGATGTTCCATTCAATTCTTATCTTATGAACAAAAACAAAAAAATCAACTGAAAATTTCAAACATGTATGGACCATCAATTGGGCATGTCCACGCAATACCTATTAAGGTACTATGGTATTGTTTTGCCTTCCTTGATAGTAATTGATGGTTTCATTTTTTCTTTATAAAAAATTAAAAAAAAAAAATTGTCCATGTTAAAAGTCATATACAGTTCATTTGAAGGATTTTTTTTTTATCTAAATGAAGATACTATATTTCTACACATGCTGAAGTGATCATAATTTTTTCAATTTTCTGCAGGCGTTGTTTTTTATCCTAAAAATTTGATCGTTTACCATACTTTTTGTTTTGTTTTTAATTTTATATCTAAACATTTTAGTTGAAACGATATCAACATATAATATGCCAAAGTATGAAAACTTCAATATTGTTTATTGTTTAACTATCTTAAATATCTTTTTCACTGGTTTGCTATTTTAACATTTATATATCAAACTCATATTATTTTAGGGATTTCCTGGTCTAGCAGTGTATACCGGAAGCAAGTTCTTCATGGAGGGATTCTCCCAGACATTAAGACAGGAAGTTTGTAAGCTGGGAATTCGAGTAACCATTGTCCAACCGGGAAGTGTCAATGTCCCGGATATGGCAGACAAACATATCGATCCAGAGGTATGTATAATAATAAATTTTCCCCCTGTTTTTCAATACGTTCCTTTATTTTTGGTCAAGTGAATAAAAAAGTGATACTCATTAACTTAAGTTCTAATATATATCGGTAAGCTTTACAAGTGTTGTTGCCGTAACAGACGAACAAGATAAGCCAATAAATTCCAATGCAAGAAATCGTTACATAATTGACCGAGTCATTTCTAAAACAAACAAAACTATGCAGTTTAATCTTTGTTCATAGTTGAAGGCCGTACAGTGATGACCTATAAATGTTAAATTCTGTGTCATAAGGTCTCTTGTGGAGAGTTGTCTCTTTGGCCATCATACCATGTCTTCTTTTTATAAGAACGTTTGACTATTTAAGGTTTAGTACAACATCATGCATTTTTTAATTTTTTTTAATTTTTCTGCAATATTTAAAAAAAAAAAAAAAATAGAAATGCATCTTTTGTCGTTTGTTAGTGCTATCATTCTTTGACATAATATTACTTAAATTTTCAAATAAAATTTTCTTTTCGTTTTAGGTTAAAATATTTGAGGAAACGGAATCGGGTAAATCACTTGAGCCAGAAGATATAGCAAATGCTGTTCTGTACGCTGTTACACAACCGGATTACGTCGGAGTAAATGAAATACTAGTTCAACCAAGAGAGATGCCGTTTTAAAGGTGAAATGCAAAGGTTTTTAAAAACTTTTTTTGTTTTATATTTTAATAAATTGGTTAAAATAAATACTAAAAAAAATATTGGTAGTCGTATGTGTGTCCTCGTAATACATATAAAACAGGTAATTTCGTGGTTCATCGGGGAAAGTGCAACATGATTATCTCCCTTTGTTCCGGAATGCTGGTGACGTCATATGTGTCCTCTCATTTTGTAAACAAACAAGCATGGCCGCGAATATGTGAACGACAATACAACGATACAACTATGGACTATCGATTCACAGACGATGAACGTGAACAGATAGACATTTCCAAGGTTAAACCAACTATGTCAGTACAATCATACATGTAGGAACCTGTAAGTCGGAGCCAGAGAATTGCCGAATCGGTAACTGGATAAAGAAGCCAACATTTTCTACATCCGATGATGAAGATGGAAACGAAATAGATCTTTAACAGCCATAGATCTTTAACAGCCTGTCGGCTTCAAAATCTCTCATGGTGCGAAAATTAGATAGTAAAATAATGTATTTAGGCATACTTTTTGTGAGTCCGCGATTACTCTGACATCCAACGTCTGTTTTGTCAGACAAGCTTGGGCCCTCGGCACGACCCCAGTTGAGGGGGGTCCCAGTTTGTCTGGCAAAACAGCCGTTGGACGTCATAGTCATCTCGGACAAAATTTTTGTAATCATATAGGTCCGTGTATATCTGCGTCCATTTGTTTTTCGTTTTGAAATATCAAAAACAAAAAACGAAAATGTTTTCATTTTTCGTTTTTGATTTCATAAAAACCAAAATGAAAAACGAAAGTGTTTTCATTTTTCGTTTTTGATTTCTTAAAAACCAAAACGAAAAACGAAAGTGTTTTCATTTTTCGTTTTTGATTTTTTAAAAACCAAAATGAAAAACAAAAGTGTTTTCGTTTTTCGTTTTTGATTTCACAAACAAAAAACGAAAAAAAAAAGCATTTTCATTTTTCAATTTTGATTTCTCAAAAACTAAAATCGAAAAATGAAAGTGTTTTCATTTTTCATTTTTGATTTCACAAAAACAAAAAACGAAAAACGAAAGTGTATTTATGTTATCTTTCCAACACAGTTTAATTGTCATTCAAAAAATGACAATGTTGCCATTTGTCATTCATTTAAAGGTCGTTAAAGTATACATGCACAGCGGTTGTCAGATCAATACTACTTTAATCGAAGATAATGTCGACGGATGCAAAAGTCTTTATCAATCTAAACAATAAGGGTGCGTGATCTTTACTTTTAAGTTTGGAGAGGTTAATCTAAGATGATAATATTGTAGCGTAACTAGTCGCTTTTACAAATAAAGCAAACTATATATTGTTGGCTAGGGAAAGGCTCAAGGACTCCAGAAGAACTGGAAAAAATGATTCAAAATCTTTCACACCCTTTCTTAATCTAAAGCGCAAGTTTTAATTTATCATAATGTTCTGGTCTCGGAGCAAAATATAGATACAGTGCAAGACTTTTAGTATTTACATGTATGAACAATATCAAAAGACATATGTAGGATGATGAAAATAATAATGTAATCCACAAAGTCAAGTGTGTGGCTATTGTTAGTTTAAACATATTTATTAATAGTGGATTGAAAATTTTCTCACCGGAACGGTGATCGAACCAGGAACTTATGTTTTTGTATAGTCCGATGCACTAACCTATGTTACTTTTGTATAATGAGGATCAATGGTCTAGTTCCTCGTTGAAGACCCTCCAGCTCCTTTCAAGATGAAGAACAGGCATAAAAGCCCTGTTCATTAATAATTTGTATTTTTTCTATATATTGTGTGCGATTTTGTCCCGTGTACATTACTCCACATCTCTTTATTTTCTATTTCGGACCTAAACACGGCTCAATGCTAGTTCAGACCTCCAATGTTAAAGGTCATATGATTTTTTTTTAAATTATTTGATGCCGTGGGATTGGGATTTTTAGCTTTAATGTAAACCATGTCAGGTTTTTAACTTGTATTTACAGCAAAGATAGCCAGTTTTGTGTTCTGTAATATACTGTAACAGTTTAATTTTACTTGTCCGGTCGCATCGGAACTTCTCAAAACATCTTCCGGACAATAACTGGACGTCGGTTTCGTGGGCATGTACAATTGCTAAACCACACATGAACGTTCTTTAGTCTTCGTAGATCTATTCCAACTTGAAGTCTTTTTGAGTCTACGACAAGCAGAATATGATATTTTATACCATTAAATATTGAAGCCATAGTCATGAAGATCGATTACTTGATTGATGTTCCGTTATGCCCGCGTCACACTGTCCCGATTTTTACGCCGATGGCAACACGATTATGGAAATTTTCAAAATCAGGACTGATCGTATCCAGATCGGGCTATTCGTAGTGCCATCTTTAACCATCGTAGAACCATCGGCCACTTTTTCTAGCCTTCGGGGACAACTTCGGGAAGGGTTCTAAATTTTTTAACATGTTAAAAAATTCCCGAAGGTGCGTCCGATGTTGAGGGTTCGTATTCAGTTCGTATCACCATCCCCACCATCGTAATGTCACCGGGAATGCATCTTTGAACATCGTATTGCATTCGTGTTTCCATCGTTTCCATCGAACAGTCTTACAATGGCAACACGACTTCGTAAAGACCTCGTAATCCCGTCGTGTTGCCATCGAATAAAAGTACGAAGGCGACAAGATGGAACTACGACGGCAATGAATTCAGCTAAATGTAAGTTAATTTTCGCACTAAAATACATTTAAAGTGCCATGCGCGAATTGCACTGGTCAGTCTAATACGACAGTTAAGAAAGACGTTCACAAAACATGGAGCTCATATCATATGATTCTATGAGAACAAGAAGAGCAGCTATTACAGGCTCAGGATTTACTTTTACAAGTAAAATATTATTTTTTGTCAATTTTTCATATCAAGTAACATAATGAAAATCATAAACGCGCCTCGTACACCAACACTACAGGTACACGTATATAGGGAAACCAACTTTTTCTTCATTATTCTGATTTTTTATGTATCGTCTGAGTTGTCGTCACACGAATGTTTACTCCATAACCGTTTTGTTTTCTATATGTCATATTTTGCCGCATTACGATATATTATTATGATATTCTCCTTTTTTAATAAAAGGGATCAACGAACCCATTACCTTACCTTTAAGATAGATCAGTAAATATGGGCATAATTATGGGTGATTATTCAGACTAGTGCACACATTTTACAGTTCAAACAAGGCAATGCCGAACGTGGCATCCCCTCGTATGCAACATATTGGGGACAAATATGGACACTATATTTGTATATGACACATGCAGAAAATGGTAAATTGAATATGCATATTTGATAAATAAACTATTTTTTTAGAAATCAACAAAAACATTCAGTAACTGGAAATACCTTTAATATTGTCTTTAGAACAAGCAGGTAAAAAAAATGAGCAACCAATTTCCTGTGTATTATGCTATTTCCAGGAGAAAAAACAAGTCCATCTACATGACCTTGACCTTTGGCCTTGAACGTAAAAAAGGTCAGATCATTACAAGGAGGAACAATATACCAAATGTGGTTAAAATCTATTGAAGCATATTGGTTTTAGAGTGTCCACAAGAGTGATATTGCCTTGTATTACAACTGCCACTGTGACCTTGACCTTTGAACTTTAAAGTCAATAGCGCTTAAAACATTATTAACGAGTAGCACCATACCAAGTTTTGAGCATTTTGGTTCTAGAGTGTCCATAACAATTTTATCTACACGCAACTTACATGTAGTAGGCGAGGGGATAATAAACTAAGTTTTATAAGAATTAGACAAAAAGATCGATTTCCCGCCATGCATGGCAGACTTGTACAGAAACGATATGTTGTCGAAATTCTGTTTTACCCTTCAAGCCCACGATCTTCCGTCTTATGATTAAACCAGAAATTAAATGTACAATATAATATATATTCAATATTGATCAAACAATTTAAAACGCGTGATACCTTCGGCATATTATTTAAATGCATCGTAAGCTGTACACGACGTCTTTTAGACATCGTAATCCATCGTGTAGCCTTCGTAACCTATCGTGTAGCCTTCGTGATCCATCGTGTAGGCTTCGGCTGAGATATGAAGCTTAAATACCCGTCTTCGGTTAACCTTCGTATGTCCATCTTTTGCTATCGTATATAATTTCGGCACCATCGTATAGACTTCGTTATTCATCGTACTTCGGTCACTTTTTTGTATTTTAACGAGATCGGGACCAACTTCGTACGAACTTACAATTTTCGCATTCGGGTGTCCATCGTATTTAAAAATCGGGACAGTGTGACGCGGGCATTAACGTAGCCGCAGAACAAAAACGCGAGAGCTACTTTTGAATATTTCTACAATTTTAAGTAGTTTTCCACTCACAAACACAATAATATTTTCAACATTTATTAAAATATTTTTTTTTTTTACACTTTTTAACTTTTATGTTGTTTTAAAATATCAATTTGACTTGAATTTGGGATCCCGCTAACATGTTTAACCCCGCCACATCCAAAATGTATGTGCCTGTCCCAAGTCAAGAGCCTATAATTCAGTGGTTGTCGTTTGTTTATGTGTTACATTTTTGTTTTTCGTTCAATTTTTGTGCATAATTAAGTTAGTTTTCTTGTTTGAATTGTTTTACATTGTCATTTCGGGGCCTTTTATATCTGACTATGCGGTATGGGCTTTGCTCATTGTTGAAGGCCGTACGATGACCTATAGTTGATAATTTCTGTGTTATGTTGGTCTCTTGTGGAGAGTTGTCTCATTGACAATCATACCATATTAAATAAACATGTATATACCAAGCTAAGTCAGTTTATATCTTGTTTTTCGTCTGACTATACAAAAGGCGAGGAGAGCTACTTGATAGATCAGGTTGACTGATAAGCTGTCTATATAAAGTAATGGGACAATGCATGGCATGAAGACATCACCAAATCACTGTATGCAATACTCAAAAAGACATCCAGAGCTTACCATATAGTCATCAACTACCCACCAACAGGCCGTGAGCTTTGGTTGGCTCTTAACTCAAATCCAAGAGCACAGCAAAATGTCAAAATATTCTATTCAAACTTGGTGACCTGGGAGAAAAACATTGAAATTTTCCAAAGAAACACACACACCCCTCAACTTTTAATAAGGAGATTTGGTATTAATGCAAATGAGTCAACTATCCAACAAAGTTCAAATGTAGTGGATGTAAGCAATTATATATAGGCAACCATATAATCTTCAACAATGAGAAAAAACATACGGTATTGTCGGCTACAATAGTCCATGAATTGAAAAATATGAAACAGTTCAATTGAGAAAAATAACAGCTTATTTTAAAACAACATGAATTACGAAAAACACATATAAAAGACATCAACAAACGAAAACCATTGAACTACATGCTCCTGAGTTGGAGCAGGCACATGCAATATATTGTGGCGTTTAACATTCTTGTAAACAGCCGGGACAGTTTTGTTACAGCACAGCATAAGAACAAACTATACAAATCAGTGGAAAAGGGCTTAACGTATGAGATCGATACAAAACAGAAGGAAAAAAAAGGTCTAACAAAAACACATACCGAATGTGGCAGGGTATTTTTACCTCGTTTTCAAACAATCAAAGTACTAAAGTACTGAACCTCGAATGACTGCAAGTTCTTTTGGATTGTCACAAGCACTTGTCTCAGAAAAAAAATCACATCTCTATACTTGAAAGTGAAGTTAATGTAGTGTAACAGATAAATTTTTTTTGAAACTCAGTACACATATTCTATATCATATGATCTTTTTAATTTCAATGCCAAATATAGAGTTCTGACCCTCAATTCCACGGTCCACTAGACATGGAAAATGATAGTGCGAGTGGGGCATTTATGTGGTATGGACACATTCTTATTCAAATCCTTTATTAAAGAAGTCAGTAAATTTACTACAGATAACACTACATTTGTAAATTAGACGAACTAATCTAAACAAATTGTATATCTCTGATTTCGTAATACTAATTAATATATATATTAATTTTAATAAGATTGTTGAACGAACGCGTTCAATCTTAGGATTTTATTCTTGTCAATTTTTCCGACCGGGCAGAGCGAGTCGAAAACAATTAAATAGACGTCTTTCAAGCCAAAGTTAATATGTTTGCTATACACACATACATGTATGATTTTATTAAACTTGGTTATCAATTGTTAATCAAAAATACAGTCCTAGATAATAAAAAAGCATGAAATATTTGGTCTAGTAATAAAAAAATCACACAAAAAACAGTAGTTGTCGTTTGTTGATGTCGTTCTCGCTTCTCGTTTTTTAGCTCACCTGGCCCGAAGTGTCAAGTGAGCTTTTCTTATATCTTGGCATCCGTCGTCCGTCGTCGTAACTTTTACAAAAATCTTCTCCTCTGAAACTACTGAGCCAAATTCAACCAAACTTAGCCACCATCATCATTGGGATATCTAGTATAACAAATGTGTCCGGTGTCCTTGCCAACTAACCAAGATGGTCACCATGGATAGAAATAGAACATAGGAGTAAAATGAATATGTTGGCTTATATCTCAGAAATCAAAGCATTAAGAGCAAATCTGACATGGGTAAAATTGTTTATTAGGTCATTATCTATCTGCCCTGAAATTTTCAGATGAATCAGACAACCTGTTGTTATGTTGCTGCCCCTGAATTGGTAATTTTAAGAAAATTTTTCAGCTTTTGGTTATTCATTTGTCTTGAATATTATTATAGATAGAGATAAACTGTAAACATCAATAATGTACAGCAAAGTAAGAGATAAACTGTAAACATCAATAATGTACAGCAAAGTAAGAGATAAACTGTAAACATCAATAATGTACAGCAAAGTAAGACCTACAAATAAGTCAACATGACGAAAATGGTCAATTGACCCCTTAAGGAGTAATTGCCCTTTATAGTCAATTTTTAACAATTTTCATAAATTTGTACATTTTTACAAAATATTTTCCACTGAAACTACTAGGCTAAGTTCATTAAAGATAGAGATAATTGTAAGCATCAACAATGTTTTGTAGAGTAAGATCTACGAACACATCACCATTACCAAAAAACACATAGACCAAGGTGAGCGACACAGGCTCTTCAGAGCCTCTAGTTATATATAGAGTTCAGACCTTTGGTTTTCCCGTTTGAATGGTTTTACACTAGTCATTTTGGAGGATCCTTATAACTTGCTATTCGGTGTGAGCCAAGGATTCGTGTTGAAGAGGGTACTTTAACCTATAATAGTTTCCTTCTACACACTGTGACTTGGATGGAGAGTTGTCTCATTGGCACTCATACCATGCACATCTTCTTATATCTATATATTCTTTCGATATTTTTGATTGGGGTCTGGAGCTGGCATGTCAGTTATTGCTAGTAGTTCTTTGTTAATTTATGAATCATATTCGTTTTGTGTAGTTTCTTTTGTTTACTATTTTGTCATCGGACTCGGATTTCTTTTAAACTGAGTTTCTCTGTGCATATTGTTGTGTGTTTGTTTATTCTACATGAGCTAGATATAATTGTATAGCGGGAGGGTTGAGATCTAACAAAGCATGTTTAGCCCCGCCGTATTTTTGCGCCTGTCCCAAGACAGTAGACTCTGATCTTTGTTAGTTTTTTTATGTTTTTTTTTGTCTAAGTTAAGTGTGACGTCCATTTTCACATTAGTAGTATATATTTTTATTTAGAGACCAGCTGAAGCCCGGATTTTCTCGTTGTGTTGAAGACTCATTGGTGGCCTTCAGCTGTGCTCTTTGGTTAGGCTGACTGTTGTTTCTTTGACACATTTTTTATTTCCATTCTCAATTTTATTGATTGATCAATTGATTGATTGATTGATTGATTGATTGATTCATTCATTGATCATTTTACTACAAGCAAAAGTCATGATCATTTGAGAATCCTTTATTTGTATTGTAATGTTAATTTCACCAATGAAACTCGACATTAATGTTTGTCTTAATATTAAATTTCTTTGTAAACTCTAAAATTACCGTCTGATTATAATAAGACACGCAAGAATAAAAAAAAATATTTGGCCTTTCATGTCTCAAACTTTTTTAATGTGAGTAACTTCATTGTTCACTTAGATTTCGATTTTGATATTGTTTTTTCAAGTTTCCATAATAGATTTCCGGTAATTGTTCTGCATAAAACCCTATGGGAAAGTACATTAACTAAATTTTCCAAACGTTTATTGGAACCTAATGATTTGGCAAGGTGTTGCAACCTGTAATGTAAAAAAGTTACAGCCGATTGCACTGAGTGTGTAGGCAGAGGTAGCCTATCCTTGGTTAGCTTGCTTGTATTATTAGGTTAGGTAAACTACCCTCCTTTAAGAGTAGACTAGTTCGACAAATAACCAATCAATCTGTCTGTAGGACTAGGCTCCTTCTCCAGGAGGGTGGTATACCTTACCTAGTTACTTCATAGTTCAGCTACAAACAAGCAATCCAAAGATATTACCTTTGTCTACACACTCAATGTAAACGGCTGTAATGAAAATGCGGAGTTTGTGAGACCAGGCTCAAGCAACCAGTCGGTAGCAGTCAGTTTTCAAATATATAAAAACAAATATTGCATAAGACTCAAACGTACTTAAAATGTTTTTATTAATATATAACCACTATACCATCAGTTTTTAAAATATAATTAAGCAGTCAAAGACACTTTTCAATGAAATTTAAAAATCATTTCTGGTTTATTTAAGAATTGAATGCTTTTTTTTGTTACTTCATTGAGGTGTAAAGCGATGACCGAAATACATTTTGTATGAAAAGCGGAAGCGCTTCATTCTGAAAATGTACGCACGGTCAACGCTTTTACAACCCTATGAAGTTACAAAAAGAAGCATTCAATATTTATAATTACATGTTTTAGCTAGGATCATGAAAACACGATTTTTATCAAGTTTTTATTAAACTAATCTTTGCACTTTATTGTGGGACCTCGTTCCATCATGAATAATGATTTTCTTTGTGTAATGTAACATGAGATGTGCAGTTAGCGAATCAGAATAACGAATTATAATGAAACATACATCTTATGTTATTATTAGTTATATAAAGCCAAAATCAATCGCTTTCGATATATTACACAGCGTACTGCCCGCTTTACATTTTAAATAGTCAACACTTGGAGTGTTTATAGAATCGTAAATAATTATGATTTCTTTTTAATGATGGCAAAATTGCACTATTGGGTGAAATAGCTTTCCTTATTGTCGGCATCCTGTCAAATAGTTCATGAAAAGTAATAATAATTCTGCATTAAAAGAAAAGAAAGTTGCGCTCGTGCTTTAACTTTTTTTTTGCCACACAAAACTGTGTTTACAAATCATTCTACCTCTGAACTAGTGGATTTCGCTTAAATATGCCTGGACAAAAGGTTTATTTTTTGTATTCAAAGTATGGTGGGCAAGTAAATTATTTATTAGCTTAAAAAAGATTGATCCGTGCTATAAATTAACTTGTAATTTTGATCAAGGAGGTCCTAGATCTCTAGCTTACGTTCTCACCTAGAGCAGATAAAAGTATTGCCGCAGAATTTTTTTATTAACTGTCTGGTAAGGGTTTTTGTAGGGTATACGACCTCAACTTTAGACCTACTTTAGAAAAAAAAAACTAAGCAGAACAACACCCTGGATTTTTCTACTGTAGACCCCAGCCACCTAGCTTCCCTTTGCACCTAGTGAGGACAATTTTTATTACATTTTCGGTAAGGATGGGGTTCGGTGTTCGACCCCAACTTTGGACCTATCTTTGAAAAAAAAAAAAAGCTAAACAGCAACCTTGATTTTTTTCTCCAGCAGACATCAGCTACCAAGCTCCCCTTTACACATCGTTCGGACAGAAGTATTTCCGTAGACATTTATTTATTAACTTTTATGTAATGATGGGGTAGGGTGGGTAACTGCGGTCCACTTGAAAAAAATTTACAGGGACTCCAATGTGGTGTGGTCTATGCAGAACAATTACCGGAAATCTATGGTAGTTTGCAAAATAATAGTCTTTTTTTATAATGTGATATGTAAAATGTTGGTAAATAATGAAAGCATGCTTCTGAATTAATAGACATAGAAATAAAGAGAAACCATATGATAACCAATAGCAATCTCCCAGAGACAAACTAACGTTCATTAAGGCAACTAGTATGATGGTCTGGATTCGGGGTTCTTAATTTCTGTATTCTTTGATATTTTATGCCATATTTCTCTATTCTTTATACTTTTTGACAATTATTCTCTTATCATTACATTTTAACACCATTATTCTAGCTATTTTATTTATTTCTTGGTCCATTGGCTCTATTATTTATATTTTTTGTCCACTATTCTCAATTCCATAATCCCCCATCAACGACCTCTAGTTAATGTCACCTTATAGTCTTCACAAATAAGCAAAATTAATACCTTATAGGCTCCTAATGACAGACAAACCAATTTAATATCCCAGTTTGAATTGTGAAATTGCGGAAATTTTGAAAATTAAATCAAGCAAAATACATTATCGTCCTCGTAGTTCGTAAAATACTGGCAGATGGATCTTGGTCATCAATTCTAATAATCTTGGATCGACCTTTATAAACTTAAAAGTAATAAAGTTCACGCATCCATATTGTTCCGATTGCTAAAGACTTTTGCATCCGTCGACATTATCTTCGATTAAAGTAGATCTGACAACCGCTGTGCATGTATACTTTAATGACATTTAAATGAATGACAAATGACAACATTGTCATTTTTTGAATGACAATTAAACTGTGTTGGAAAGATAACATAAATACACGTTCGTTTTTCGTTTTTTGTTTTTGTGAAATCAAAAATGAAAAATGAAAACACTTTCATTTTTCGATTTTAGTTTTTGAGAAATCAAAATTGAAAAATGAAAATACTTTTTTTTTTTTCGTTTTTTGTTTGTGAAATCAAAAACAAAAACGAAAACACTTTTGTTTTTCATTTTAATTTTTAAGAAATCAAAAACGAAAAATGAAAACACTTTCGTTTTTCGTTTTGGTTTTTAAGAAATCAAAAACGAAAAATGAAAACACTTTCGCTTTTCATTTTGGTTTTTATGAAATCAAAAACGAAAAATGAAAACACTTTCGTTTTTTGTTTTTTGTTTTTGATATTTCAAAACGAAAAACGAATGGACGCAGATATACACGGACCTTGATCAACATATATGGCAAACTTGCTACAGTAAGAGACTGTTGCATTTATGCTTATTAATTTGCTTGAACAGAGCGATTCTATTGTGACAGATATTTGAAATAAATATTGGACATAGCTGACGTTACAAATATTGATTAAATTTTAGTTAAATAAGAATTTATTAAATAAGGTCATTATTTTGTTTATCAATATGTATACTGTGGAAAAATGCACTTTATTTTTGATTTCATATAGTTCACTAATTAATGCATATAAAATTTAATGTGAAAAATATTTTATAACAAATTATTGTTTAACTGTTATATACTTTAAAAGCAAAATTTTCATGTCCAGTTTTTAGTTCAAGTAAACTTCACGTTGGTCAAACTAACTTTCTTTGGTCAAATAACTTTCTGATAGAACAAATATTACTTAAATCTTTGTTTGAAAGTAAAAGATGAACAAACAAGTCATAAACTTCGGACAATGGTTGACATGGTCAACTTACGTCAATAATTTAACTTTGATAAACTATAGGGCACAAACTAGTACCAAAGTCATTAAGTGATTGCTATATAAGTAGAAATTCTGCTTTGAGACGTCAAAGTTTGAATTTTGAAACTTATAGGTAAGTCACGATTTTAAAAGTATTAAGATTTAAAGTAAAATATTTTGAAATAAGTTTAACTAAAATAAAGATAATTAACCGTGATCATAAATAAGGTTTATTCAAAATATTTATTGTTCTCTGTTAGGGAAATAATTGAAAATATTTGTTTTGCTTTATTGTTGTTTGTAACTGTTTTGTATTATTTTTGTTTTTATTTATTTTATTAAAAAAGTTTGAATTTTGAAACTTATAGGTGTCAGTCGATCCCGGCCTGCCTCTTCATCGGCAACAACGCCCGGCCTGCCTTTACAGCGGCAGCAATGCCATACACCATCAAAGGCATTGTTCCCAGCTAGTTTCCCCACCAAGATATCCAAAGCTAGTTTCCACCACATCATGCAAAGATTCAAAGCTTAACTCTTACAGATGTAGTTCGTCTGTCGAGAGTCCGAGGGAAAAGAACATCAAGCAGACCATGTTTCAATACCTGAATATTAAAAACTAATATTGTTATAATATTCTCTCTATAAACTCCATCTCATAAATATCAAAGTATTAAGAAAACTTGTTAAGGAAAGTCATGGCTTTGTTTGTAATCAATTGCACTTTGTAATAGTATTACATTTGTAATACACATGACACATGTACATTGTACATGATAAACATGATAAAGCCCAAGTTAATTGGGTTAAGCTCTTGCAGAGTTGATATACTTATATCCCTTTTGATTGATTGATTTTGTCCAACCCAAACCATACCTTCTTGTGCATGTTGTATTATGAATACATTGTACATGGGTGAATACCTTCAAGAACTAATCCATTTATTACAAATCATATGATTGATGAGTAAGTATACTATCACATTGCTTAATTATGCCAGTAGCAAGTAACCCCTCATTATACACTAACTTGTACTACTTAAATGACTATATTCTTTTATTTTGCCAACACAAACCTGTCAATTACCCTGTATGGAATCTAGTTTTCTGGAAAGTTCCCATTTTTTGGTCTCCTAATGACAAACTGTTGTATTGTTAATATTTAAAGACAAGAAGTTAATTAATTTTCTGTGATTAGGTTTTTAACATACAAATTCAATTACAAACAATGAATATCACTTGCATTTATTTGTGACTGGCACAGAGACTGATGCATACAAAGCAATTCATGTTCAGTTTTCATAGATTTTTATACCAGCAGATATTTCAGAAGCACCAGTAAATGTAAATTTTGTATATAATTTCTGTGCCATTTGGGTCTCATTGACACCCATTTCACTACTTCCCTACTGGAGCTATAATAAGATTACAGTTGATTTTGTACTTGATTTTTAAATCCTTATCATGTTTCAAAAGAGTAAATAAACAACCATATGATTTTTACTACTAAATATGTATGAATAAAGGAGATGTGGGATATACATATATTGGACAGCAACCAAACAAAAATAACTAAGACACTTTGTAAAATTTCATTTTTTAAAAATAAGTTCCCACATGTCTCACTGAATAGATTTTTGTTTTCAGAAATAACAGATATTTGTCACAAAGAAGATTTACCATGTATTAGGAGAAACATACGAGTTGTGTTGCCATCAGGTGTTGTTTGCAAAATAAGGGAACAGTTCCAAGCTGAACAATTAACAAACTTTAAATAGCCCTAATGACCACACAAAGATTCAAATTATATTAACTATATTGATAATAAAATTTTATCACATTTATTCATTGTTTAATTTATTTATAAGTGGTCTCCTTTTCTTGTCTGTTTGCCTGATCTGCTAGTAGAGGTGGCTCAGCCATTCTTTTATCAACTGCTGCTACAAATGTATATCTAAGCTACTTTTGTATGAAGGATACTTCCATAAGTTCATGCACATTACTTTTAAAAATAAATAAAAAGAGAATTAGTCTTGTTCAATTGAAAAAACAATTTGATTTGCATAGGAACAACATAGATTGAATCTTTCATCATGGTTAATAGTTATGGACAACTTTCATTGGATGCCAGACTCCCAATTGATTTTTTTAAATGATAACACCATAATATGTACTTTCTGCATCATTTAGTCTCTGGTGGAGAGATGTCTCATTGGAAATCATATCTCATCTTCTTATTTCTATGTGTTAATTAATCAGTTTCAACAGTTTGTGACTGACTAGAAAACATAATGCCCATCTACTACTGTCATAGATATGTGAACAAAAACAAGAGAAGCTATAAATAAAGCAGGAATGAATATAAAAATAGAAGATCTGGTATGATTTTCAATAAGACAACTCTCCAGAAAAGACAAAATATCATAGAAATTAACAACTATAGGTCATCGTACAGCCTTCAACAATGAGCAAAGCCCATACCACATAGTAAGCTATAGAAGGTCCCATTGACAAATGTAAAACAATTCAAAAGAGAAAACTGATGGCTAAATTATGTAGAAAACATCAACAAAAACAAATATATGTAGCAAATTAACAAACAACATCCACTGAATTTCAGGCTCCTGACACACAAAGGACGTAGCCGGGTACTTGTACATGTATATCCCAACCACAAAAAGACTAATTACTGATCTAAAAATGTACTGGCAGTTACTGACAACTAATAAAAAAGTCTTTCATATCTCAGAATCCAATTATCTCTTCTTTTTCTTTCTTAATTCTTTTTATTCTTTTTTTATGAAAAGGGGGGGGGGCATTATTTAATGATTGCCATACAGAGTTGGATTAGGCTCATTCTTAAAATCTGTAAATTGACTTGATAGTTGTATACAATATAAAAAAGAAGATGTGATGACATAAACAAAAGACAACCACTGAATTATAGGCTCCTGACTTGAGACAGGTACATACATAAATAATGTGGCTGGGTTAAACATGTTAGCAAGATCCCAACCCTCCCTAACCTGGGACAGTGGTGTAACAGTACAACAAAAGAACGAACTATAAAAATCAGTTGAAAAAGGCTTAACCCATCAGATGGACAAATACAAGTGGACGTGGCCAGGTACTTATACATCCCGACACAAAAAGACGCAATGAACAGATCTGAGAGTACTCACAGTTATCTGACAGCTAGTTCAAAGCCACTTGCAACTAATAAAAAAAAATCATGCATCAAAGACTAAACTATCGGCCTTGTTGTTTTGTTTCTGTTAAGGTTTATCACATTGAAGGTTTTATACTGACATGTACATGTACACTGTAGGTGAAGTACATTTTATATCATTTTTATCGAGCCTTCGACTTTTGTTGAAAAATTGAGACATAGCGATCCTGCATTCGATCGGCGGCATCGTCGTCGTCCACAAATATTCACTCTGTGGTTAAAGTTTTTAAAACATGTAAAATATCAATAACTTTCTTAAATTGGCCTGGATTTCTACCAAACTTGGACATAAGCATCAAGATACAGCAGCTCATGATCATAAGAAAATACATAGAATATAGAAGTAAATTTTGTTTAAAAATAATCCATTTTCTCCGTATTTTACTTATAAAATAGACTTAGTGTTTTTGCCAGTTAACATTACATACAGTCTACAGTTCAAGTTTTTAAATATAGTTAACATTACATACAGTTTACAGTTCAAGTTTTTAAATATTTATTAGATTCATTAACTATCCTGGGTTTTTACTAAACTTTGACAGAAGCTGCTCACAATATAAAGATAAAATCAAGTGGATTTTTTAATTATTTTTCCCCTCATTTTTGTTGAGCCTGCAATTAACAATAAAAGTAGGCAAAAGAAACACTGTGTTCCGCCGAACCCTTACATATTGTATACAATACTATATATATACATAAAGGAGATAGCAACCTATAAACAAATTATTTTTTTAATACTATATATGCATAAATCAGACAGCAACCTATCAGCAAATTATTTTTTGAAGGTTTTATGTTTTCCTGGTATATATAAGCTCCCCGCCCCCTTTTATAGATCAGTGATTGACTTTCAAACCTTCCATTATTTTGTTATCAGTCTTAGAAAACATTTCAAATGTCTGTATTTGGTCTGTCGTACATGTAACTGCAAGTAACACACGTGTGTTCATTCATTTTATGCAGGTCTACTATGACTTCTAAACATTTTATAGCCTCGAAGTTAAAATATCTTTTAAACCGGTCTATTTAGATCGAGCTTCAATAAAAATAATCCTAACCAATTTATAAACACAAATGATGCCTACCCTGCTTTAATTTAAGAACCAAATATGCCTTACGAATAATGAAATATATGATTTTGTAATGTAGATACCTCTAATCTCCGTCATTTTCCTATGGCTATGTTCTAGATGCATACTTGGGCTGGCTCCCTGCAGGAAGGGCAGAAGTCTGTTCCTGTCGTCTTGTCATAATTAAACAAAGTCATAACATTTGCTTTCAGTCTTATTCTGATTTGGTGTGAATGTCATGAACGAGGCAAATTGATCAAAATCAAAGTGTTTGGGGTCATAATCTGGAATGCTCCGTTGAACGAAATTTAATTTGCTTCTTCACCTTTCGTGTCCAAATCTTTCGTCTTTGTTGGTCTTTCGGAAATGTAAAATGTTTTTTTTCACTATAATTATTTGTTGGTAGTACCCACAAACCATGTTAATTACCTCTTACTATATTTTTCGTAAAAATAATAATGACATGGAAAACAGTTTTTTTTAAATGTTAAATAATGGCCTAATATGGGAAACAAGGATAAGTCTATTTCAAGACAAATTTCTAAAATGCGTTTGCGAGACTCAATCAACACAGAATATTTCACGTTTGCTATAATTGAGATAAATAGCATGAAAGTTTTTAAACAAAGTATATACATTTGTATAATGCCACAGTTAATTTACCCCAACTAGTCTTAAAGTTTGTTAAAATGACACACCCAAAAAATGATTGAATTCATCTTTGGAATATAAGATAAAACTCATCACTGGAAGTTAACCTATTTTCCCTATTAGCAAGCTTAAGTGACCACATCACCTTTAGTATTACATATATTTTATAGCAACAACAAATATAAAAAGAAAAATGCGCTAAAATACCCAAGATATATGTTTTTGAGTCGGATGTTCTTTTTTTTTGCAATGGAATTCAAGGTTGATTTATTATAAATGTCAAAATCAGGGAAACAATTTCTCATCCTGTTTCTTATGTAACCAGTAGACTGCAATTGTGAAACGTTAGTTATACACTGAAGATTATTTAGTCCATCCAGAGACATCTAAACCGCTCCTTTTGGAAATTCGGTCATACGGTTATTAGTACTTTATAAACAGTTGAACATTTACCCTTATATTATTTCTATGCGAATATAATGAAACTATTGTGCACCGATTTCCTGCTTATTTTTATTTTCAACCCTAGTTTTATAATAGGGTTTAAACGACATAGAACAGATTTTGATGATAAATCTATAAAAAATGAAAATAGTAAAGGTATGTAAACATAAACATTTATATGGTATATATTTGTCTTAACTTATTGTTGTTTATATATTTATGTTGCTTTAATATCTTTTTGTTTTAATTGAATTAAAGGAAATTAAAGAATTGCACGTTTCAAGTGCAGTAATTCCCTCTTGTTTTTGAAACAGTGTGACCATGAACCTAAAACGTATTTTCAAATTGTGCTCGCAATGAATTTGTTTATTTGTTTACTTTTTTTTTTTTTTGCTCTGGTGATTTGACAATTTTCCTAAATTTAATCAATATGCTTTTAATTTTTGAACAAGAATGTTAGTTAAGCCTTCCAACAACAAGGATACTCAAAAGTATGTTTTTTTTATCATTCCTATATATTTCTTATCTGTGCAAATAATTAATTGAAATAAATAATATTCTACATCAAATAAAGTAACTATTTACCTTTAAAAGTTAGTTCGGATCTTGAATTTTATGTTACTTTAAAATTGAAGCAAAACTCATATACTAAAACATAAAGTGGAGGTCTTTGTCGTCGAATGATTTCAAAAGCTGAACAAACTTGACCAATAGCCTGTCGACACTGATGTTAGTAGCTTGAGTGCGACATTTGGCAATGGTCACTACTTTCTACTCGAATCTAGTTAGGTTTATCCGTTTAACTATAGAAGGTGGATGGTTTTCTTTGAGTATTCCAGCTTCCCCCACCTCTAACAATAACAACAGACCCACACTATGTTGTACACAAGCTTAGGGCTAACAATGGCGTAACACTTCAATGACTCAATAAATCGTTCAATATGAAATGCAGTGAAGTAAAAACAAATGCATTGATGTTTTAATATATATTTTTGTACGCATATGGTTTAAAGATCATTTAAACCTATAAATGAGCTCCTAATATTTCTGTCAGTGTTTTTTTATATATATTCTAGTCTTCTTGTGTTATAACTCCTTAAGTTAAAGAGTAGTATGAGTACTCTCAAAACCTTGACAACATACAAGGCTGGTTTTTTTTTATCTGATTGTTGTCTCTTTGATACAGACCCCTTAGCAATTCTCTATTCTCTAGTTAACAGCATAACATATGCATCAGATCCAAAAAAAACAACTGTATTTTTTTAATGTTAACCTTGTTCCTATTTTCAAAATTAATATACTCTATATTTAATAATTGGTTTCAACTTACATACTGTAACCAATTTTTTAGTTAGATTGTCTGTAGATTTGAAGTGGTTTTTTTTTTCAGAAAACTATATATTATAAGCAATATGGTAATCTCCAATATCGAAGGACTTTGAGGAGATGCCCCAAGCATGACAAAATGTAAAATGTCAAAATGTCAAAATCAGGGGTTCAGCAGTCAACGCAGTGTTATAATCTTAATTATTATAAAACTAACCAAATACATCACAAAGAAGCATAAACAGGCACCTATATGTAATTCACCCATAAATGATTGAAGGAATTTTAGTACTAGAACCGAATGCTTACTCTGACAGGCACATGGTTAAGTTAACATTAATTCTGACATATAATCGAGCGTTTAACCTGCGGAGATACCCGTAGATAAACATGTAAACGTCACACAAGAAGATAGAAATATTTTAAATAAACGAGATGAACATAACATGTATCATGTCGACAACTGGTTTTAGAATTAATGTATTTATGTTCGATACAAAGACCTTATGAGTGAATCAATATTAATACCAAAATATGCCATGTTTTATATTTACGAAAAACATGAATAATGTCCCTTTAACTAGTCTTAAATTGTATGACTAGTTTGTGATATAAAAAAACCTGGTGTAATAATATTATAGAAATACAGATTTTCTTTCCTTAAAATCATATAAGTTGTTACATACATGAGCGGATCGAACAAGTTGATATATATACACGCCATAAGATGGTGACAAGGGGACGTCACCATTCAAAAATGGATAATTAAGGTGGTACCTAACACCCGAACTTAAATTAATTTGGCTCGTTTAATTTTCTTAAAATTTTGACAAAGTGTATACTTTGACCCTTTGACAAAAATATAAAAAAAATTAAAAAAATGAACCAACCGTTTAATCAGAAAAATTACACTGATTATATAGCAGTTTGACAAACACTCATTTTGATCAATGAGAAGCTTAATATACCCGTAAGAACACAACGTCATTAAAACGTTCTGCTGATTTTACAGAGTTATCTCCCTGTAGTGTTAGGTACCACCTTAACAATAGCAAATGAAAAACGCTGTTTTATCATAAATGTTGGTACTAATGCATCTCTAAAGTAAATAATAGTTGTGTGTATTTCTACCAGTTTTGATTAAATACAAAACAATACAACACGAAATACTATATTTACTTTTAAGGAATGGCATTGAAATTCATTCAAACTCATTTGAAACGCACACATAAAATCACATTCACAAAAACACTTGACAACATGAATCATGTATTTAAAGTCCAAACAACCTATTGTTGGTGTATATTCGCTTATGTAACTTGATTATGACATAGAAAATCTATGACATTGTTTTGGTTTTGACCTTGGGTTGTTAACCGGTTTTTTGTTTTTCGGTTTTTCGGTTTATCGATTTTTGATTATTGAAGAGTGGTAATCTACTGTTGCCTTTATGTCTAGCTCTGAGGCAGATCAGAACGTCTTGTGTCGCGTATTTCATGAACTCGAATACGATGTTCGCATCTTTACTGGATTTGTAAAAATAAAACTTGGATAAAGCGCTGCAAAAGCTAGCTACATGTACATGTACAGTGAAAATGAAAACAGAAATGAACACAAAATATACAACAAATGTTGTAATAGTTTACGTGTGAAAATAGGTAAGTCTTTTTTGACTGACGCCTCGATTTCAACTTTTGTGATTTACACAATTGAGTCAACAGTCAACTGTAGTGGCGAGGGATAAAATTATTTTGAAAAAATACAGTTAGATATTTTGTAATCCCGGAAACGTTTTTCGTTCTTACATACTATTTGAAACAAGAATGGAATAAATCATACTTTCTAAGATTAAAACATCAAGAATTTTAAACTCTAAATATTTCATTCATAAATACAAATGTCATTTTCAATATATAAAAAAGACCTAGGCGTATAGGTTTTGAAATAGCAACTTAATAATATTCCTATTGAGAGACAAAACACGAAACTCAGGTTGCAATTGCGATGAGACAGAGAAAGTGTACCCCTATTATTTTGTTCCCTGAGTAAGAACTACTATCACACAAAACAAATCATGGATATGACTGAATGGGTTGTATGGTTTTAAATCTTAGATTTATATTGCTTTTGACTGCTACGATAATGAATTTAAAATACATTATGTAAATACATTTAAGTTATGACAGCGAAACTGCAAAGCGTAAACATCATTTCAAAAGAACATCATATTCAACTAAAACATTTAAAAATAAGTACTCCGTTTTCGGTGCATAGTTTTAATCGGCTTCTAACGCAATGGACTATTATATGTATTGTCGAAGGCCTTTGGCTACCTTGATATTATTTTCATATACTGAGGATTCATTTTTTTTTCTTGGGTATAAATTTTTTAGTGATTGAAGTAAACTTGTGTTTGTGTGGTAATTTATTTCATGGTTTTATCAAACTCTGCATACAAAACATGTAGAAAATTTGTAATACGTTGAACATTTCATTTAATGGTTAACCTGTACACATGAAACACACGAAAATTGGTACCCAATGTGATAAAATGAATCCACAGTATCCAAAGTGCAAACATATTTTTGGGAAATATATATTGTTTTTGTAATTATTTTATTTTTCTTGAAACATGTGAAATTACATACTACAGTATTCGATACACATTAAAAACAATAAATTAATACTTGAAAGATCAATTAAGTCTTAGGATATAATAAGATATAAATTTGAATATAAATATTTTGGGAAATATATATATAAATTCATAGATATTTAGTTGTTTTGTTTAAGTGTTTGATCCCAGATACGATCGAGCTCTGTGTTTCATTTCAAACAAAGACAACATATATACAGGTATAAAACACATGGTAGCGGCGAAGACCAAACGTAAACGTCGGAGTAGTACAGATTTTGTATTATAAGTTTAAGATCTAATTAGTTCAGGGCATACACTTACACATCTCAATATTTCTTTCTTTGAATAAAATAGTATTGCATATCAACTTTCTATTCAAGGATATATTTTTTTTATGAAAACTCATAGTAAAAGTGGCAGTTGCATATAACTGTTAACAAATTCTACTTTCAGATTTCATTAATAATAGACCGATCCGAGCTGCTGGTGACCAGCCAGCAGAGGAAAAATACCAAGTTTTTAAGTGGGGTGGAATATCTGGAACTCACTGGTACATTTGCTGCAACAATTGTAATATTTCGGGAAATCCTCCCTCATGCAACGGTAACACTTACCAATCCGCTAGTAGCAATAACTATTGTAGTAAATGCGGAGAAGACAACGGCACTAGTAAAGCTAGTAAATATAAAAACGAATTCAAATGTGGTGATTGTGATGGTCAAGATACAAACCGGAAAAAGTGCCTTCAGGGATTAAGAATGATATATAACATCCCTGGCCTTTGTTAGGCGCATATCTTATGTTTTAAAAAAATTTGTGAGCAGTCATACAGCAGAAGAAAGAGGGATCTTAACACTATACCCGATTCCTGCTTTAATCTTCAATGAGAAGTAGGAGAAACAACATCAAATTGTCCGGTTGATTGCTGTTCTAAGAAAAATCCATCTTGTACATGGAAAAAAGATACGTGTTTAGCCCAATGCTGTGGAGAACCAGCATGCTGTTTGTCTTCTATTGGAAACGTGCTGAAACTAAACACCTACATGAATTTCGGAATTGGACTATTTTTGATTATTTTCCTTGTACTATAACTGTATTCTATTTTAGTTAATTTCTTCTTTTTCCTTTATTCTCTTCTTCCTTTTTGAAAAGTCCATCATTAACATAGAATGACTAGAACTAAGTTGTTTTAACTTTATATATATATTTCCGGGACTCCATATATCCTGCTATAAAGACATCGCTTTAACAACTACTATATCTTTTGTGTTTAGTGTGATTGCATAAATAAACTATGTTAAAAGATAACGTATGCCTCGTTGAAACATTAACACAGTGATATAAAAGAACATAAAACGTACAGACGATACACTTTGTTAAAAATGTCATTCATAATATAGCAGGGAAGTTGTTTAAAAGTTCAATCGTGACATTAACAAATTATATTCAAGAGTTAAATCTAAATTATATACATTCTATCTTTATAATATTGGTGTGTCTCTAAAATATAGTAAAGACGACTCTTGCGAATGCCCGACTTCGAACATGAATACATGTATCAACATTACTCTGCGATGCATAATTTTTAGAAGCACGTTTCTGTTTTTCTAATGATCAGGGAGTGAAAAAAGTAACTTGCAACCCATACAATGCTAATTAGACTAGACGGCATATTTAGATATAGAGTATGTGGCAATTATATGTCAATAATCATGGCTGCTCGTGTACAGTATATTCTATGTCTGTGAAATGTTTCCTTGTTTAAACTTGCTACATGAGTGAACGATAAAGGATATGGATGTCAATCAGCTGAATAGAAGATCTATAGTACAGAGTGGTATGACAATTTTTTTCTTAAAATTCTTAAATCAAGAAATAATTTATTCATGTTATGCTCTATGGTCAATTTAACATGAGTATGCATTTCATTGGTCAATATTTTACACAGCGTTAGCAAAATGTGCTCAACTAGTTTGCCTACCCATTATAACATGAGCATATATCATGGAATGAAGGAATTATATCGATTCTAAGAGGATAAATACAGTATTCGTATGTATAAGTATAGAGGTTCTGCAAAAGGAAATCACGAATTCACCAACATTCCAACTTACTTACTTCATTTTCAGAAAACGACATCTGTAACAAACATAAACTTTTAGCTACTTCTTTACAAGCAGAACCAAACACAATGAAAGTCCCAACTATGTACTGGCTTCCGAAGCTGCACAAAAAACCTTACAAATATAGATTTATTTCATCTTCCAGCCATTGTTCAACTACTAAATTGTCTGTTTTACTTACTAGTACACTTGGTACAATAAAAAACCTGATAATAAATTGTTCAAATAAGGCCTTTGAAAATAGTGGAATTAATTACTTTTGGAGTGTCAAAAACTCGTTGGAAGTACTTGATAAATTGCATGCATATATTGGTGATTTTGAATCTGTTCAAAGTTTTGATTTTTCTACCCTATATACCACTTTGCCTCATATTCTTATTAAGAAAAAATTCACATCCCTAATTAACTGGGCATTTAAAAAGTCGGAATGCGAGTACATATGTTCAAACTCTTTTAGATCATTTTTTAGTAGCAATAAACAAAAGAACTATGTCAATTGGACATGCTTTGATACTATTTATGCACTTGAATTTTTACTTGATAACATTTTTGTTCGCTTTGGAGATTCCGTATATCGTCAAGTTATTGGAATTCCAATGGGGACTAACTGTGCACCACTTATTGCGGACCTGTTTTTGTATTGTTATGAGTTACAATTTATGACTAAAATTAGCAAAGACCCATCAAAACAACATTTGATACAAAAATTTAACAATACTTTTAGATATTTGGATGATATATTGGCTCTAAATAATGACGACTTCAGTATGTATACTAAAGAAATTTATCCTGTAGAACTTACTTTAAATAAAGCTAATGATAACAATGACCACTGCCCTTTCCTCGATCTTGATATCTATATCATAAACGGGAAGCTTAATACAAAAATTTATGATAAAAGAGATGATTTTTCATTTCCTATTGTTAATTATCCATTTTTAGATGGTGACGTTCCCTTGTCACCATCTTATGGTGTTTATATATCTCAACTTGTACGATTCGCTCGTGTATGTAACAATGTATTAGATTTTAGCGAGAGAAATTTATGTATTACTGAAAAATTATTACACCAGGGTTTTCGATATCACAAACTGGTCAAAACATTTACTAAATTTTATCACCGGTATAAGGAAATAATTCGTAAATATAACTCAACATGCAGACATCTTATACGTTCAGGTATTTCACATCCAAAATTTTATGGAAATATTCTTTATAAAGCACAAAAATGTCAGTATTCTCCTCAGAAACTAACAAAACCTTTAAACAGACTTATTAAAAGGGGATATAGTTACGATACTGTTGTCAGGTCATTAAAGATTGCATATTTTGGCTTTAACATTGATTCACTGATAGGGTCTTTGCATCGGAACTAAACACATTTATTTCTAAAAAAACAGTTGTTGGCATGACACGGGTTATGTTCTTCTCATATATTTTATGATAGTATGATACTAAACCCCTAACGGGAGGGATTGTACCTGATATTCATATGATGAAGACATAATCTTTCAATCAGTTTAATTGAGGTCTGGAGCTGGCATGTCAGTTAACTGCTAGTAGTCTGTTGTTATTTATGTATTATTGTCATTTTATTTATTTTCTTTTGTTACATCTTTTGACATCAGACTCGGACTTCTCTTGAACTGAATTTTAATGTGCGTATTGTTATTCTTTTACTTTTCTACATTGGATAGAGGTATAGGGGGAGGGTTGAGATCTCATAAACATGTTTAACCCCGCCGCAATTTTGCGCCTGTCCCAAGTCAGGAGCCTCTGGCCTTTGTTAGTCTTGTATGATTTTAAATTTTAGTTTCTTGTGTATAATTCGGAGTTTAGTATGACGTCCATTATCACTGTACTATTATGCATATTTTAGGGGCCAGCTGAAGGACACCTACGGGTGCGGGAATTCTCGCTACATTGAAGACCCATTGGTTGCCTTCGGCTGTTGTTTGCTCTATGGTCGGGTGGTTGTCGCTTTGACATATTCACCATTTCCTTTCTCAATTTTATAGATGAGTAACCAACCAGTTCATTTATAAAATTTAGCTTGTTTTACAGTTTGATTAGTAGCAATACCGACATAGCTAGATAATACAATTAATTATCGAATTACTAACACATTTCTTGATAAACATCAAGTACAATAATTGCAAACCTAATACTTGATTATATCCAGTTTTTAGAAATGTTCCTGCGATGTCACTTGTGTGGCGTCAATTCACTCGTGTGACAAGGCGTGGTTTGTTGTGCTGTTTTTGTGTACCGAAGTGTAGTGGTTAGTGCATCGGTCTACTAAAAACAAAGGTTCCTGGTTCAATTCCGGTTTTGGGATGAAAATTTCAGGGACTACATGTTTGGCTCTCCCTAGACACCATATACAAGTATGGCCTTGAGGAAACGATGATAGTTCGTCGGATGAGGAAGATAAAATGCTGATCCGATGTACATTGATTGTAATTATCGTTTTAAATTATTATCAATAAACTTAAAACAGTATTGCTCAAAATTAAAACATTTTTCTTTTGGCAACATTTGGTAACATGCACATCATTGTACAGCAGTTAACGTGTATTTCTTTGACATAGAATGTGTGCGTTGTTGTTGTTTTTTTTTGGTTATTCGAAAGTGGTGGTCGTGGTAAGTTTGTAATAAGGACTTTTCGCGTCATCATGATCATGGAGGTCCACTACCATTTTTTTAACATGATCTAAAACGTACATGTAGTGACTAAAAGTAGTCGTAGTTGATATGTCAAAAAGTCGTCGTAAGGATTCAATTAGACCTATATAGGTGCACAAGCATTTTATTGGAAACGTGGTGCAATAGGCGAAGCCAATGACAACTATTTTGCTGCGACCTAACTGAGATTTGACTGAGTATATCAGGATTTCACTACGTCTTTATCTCGCTTCTACTACGACATTGATACGATTATACTATAATGACGAAGACAATGATACTCTGTTGTTATGCGTTTGTCGTCCCCAAAACGACGTCAATACGTTTCTACTACGTCCTAAATTGCACGACCTCATTATGTTGATATCTATACTTAGCACCACGACCTTTAAGTGTTTTTGATACCCTTAGTGGCATGTTTTCTCAATGAAACGGGTGCGAAAGTGATGATATTCATAGCAATATAGAGCGTGGAAAGAACGTGGTTGAGTCATGGTAGACTCATATTGAGATCGTAACGCAACCGGGAAAGTCTGTGTTGAAGCTTACAGATATTGATTAAGTGGTAATAAGGTATCTTAGACGTAGCAAGGGCGTGACAAGATCGTTACTAAAACGTTCTACTGCCGTAGCAGAACCATAGGTCGGGCATCCTTTGATATAGTTACTTAGCACAAAATATCAAATACGCTATCTTTGTGTCTGTGGCAGTGTGGAAGGAACATTTTTGTAATAGAGGTCATTTTCAACATTCATATTGTAAAATGTTTTTATTGGTGGATTCCTGTATCATTGATATGTTACTCACATATTATCTAATCATATGAAACACTCATCATTGAGGATTAATTACTATTTTTTTAATTTACAGGGATTAAAATACCTTTTTAGAAAATTGCGTTAGGTCATGGGTTCTAACCTAGCCGGATTAAAACCAAAGACTTTATAATAGATAGTTGCTGCTTTTCCGCTATCCACGCGGCATTGAGGAGTAAGAGCAAAGACTGGTCGACTCGGAGTCAGATTATCATTGTGTCCGAGTATGTATATGTCTTCCTGTGGACTACTATTTTATAAGCTAATACGTTAAAAATCTGGTTCATCGTGTCGGTGTTGTACCAGCAGGGTTAATATTTAAACACTGTATAACATTAACATGTTCTTAACTTGCCACAAGAAGTTAATCAACCCTCTAGCATCATCATTTTCAAATAGTTGACAGAATCTCTTCAAGAACAGTTAGTCATAGTAGTGTCGAGGCTAACCTCTATTATCGTTTACAGAAAACAATACAACTATACAGTTTAACGTTTACTTCATATATATCAGAGCTGCTATAGCTGCGTTCCATCATGACGCCAACCCTAGATACATAAAGGAAAAACGCGACGTCTTAACTTCCGCGGTATTCTCAACAAGTAGAATACTGTATAAAACTATTATAAGTTATGTTGATTTAAGAAGATGTGGTATGAGTGCCAATGAGATAACTCTCCATCCAAGAAACAATTTATAAAAGTAAATAAAAGTACAGTCTTCAACACAGAGCCTTGGCTTACACAGTAAGCTATAAAGGGCCCAAAAAACAACAAGACAATAAGTGTAAAACCATTACAAACGGGAAACCAACGGTCTAATTATAGAAAAAAATATTGTTCGTTACTGACCCACTACGAACCGAGAGAGAGAGTTAGTAAAATCCGTAGCGGTGAGGCCGGAGTCCAATTCCCCTCTGGATTTAAATTACCGTCTTTGATCCGTAGGGGGTAAGTAGTTAACCGTATAACGAATTTATCGCTCGATGAACTTTTTCTGCTGCGTTTTGTTTAAAAATAAACAATGAAAACATTTATATTTGACGTAACCATTAAAGGTAGACGTGATGTCATGCGCCACCTATGAAATTTACTAACCCCCCTATAAGGATCCATAAGGGGTCACCACGTGACAGTTTGAAACTAATCAAAGCGGGATTATTTATTTGGATACGATAAGTGTCTTTGTATTTTTCCCACGTGCAATAAAAGGTAATATATTCGTTTTTGTTTCTCTAGTCGCAGTAAATGTGAACATTAAGTTTGACTTTTGTATTTTATTACTAATAAGCATATTCAGTGTATGACAAACGATACAGAATCAAAACGTATTATACATATAAAAAAAGACCAATCATGAATTTAAAAGTATTCAAAAAATAATAATACAAATATAGAAATAACTATCACGAATATCATACATTACTATGAGTTCTCTTTAAATATTTAAAAACTACAATGAACAATTTCCAATTGCAAAATTTTAATAAAAAATATACCAATACGACAGTTTGCAGTTATGCAAGATTTAAAAGTTAAAACAACTATATTATACTTTGCTGAACATTATTGCTGTTTACAGTTTATCTCTATCTATAATAGTATTCAAGAAAATAACCAAAAACAGGAAAATTTATTTAAAAATTATAAATTGGTGGGCGGCAACCCATTTACCAGTTGCTAAATTCATCTGAATATTTCAGGGCAGATAGATAAACAATTAAAATTATTGTCAAATTTGCTCTAAATGCGTTGGTTTCAGAGTTATAAGCCAAAATCTACATTTTACCCCTATGTTCTATGTTTAGCCATGGCGGCCCTCTTGGTTGGTTGTCTGGGTCACCGCACATATTTCTTTTAAACAAGATACCCTAATAATGATTGTGGCTTAGTTTGGTTAAATTTTGCCCAGTAATTCAGGAAAATAATTTTGTAAAAGATTACAAAAAGTTACGAAAAATTGGTTAAAAGTGACTATAAAGGGCAATAACTCCTGAAGGGTTCACATGACTATTTTGGTCATGTTGACTTACTATTTGTAGATCTTACATTGCTGAACATTATTGCTGTTTACAATTTATCTTTATCTATAATCATATTCAAGATAATAACAAAAAACGACAAAATTTCCTTAAAATTACCAATTTAGGGGCAGCAACCCAACAACCGGTTGTCCGATTCATCTGAAAATGTCAAGGCAGATAGATCTTGACCTGATAAACACCTCAACCCCAGATGTGCTCTAAATGCTTTGGTTTCAGAGTTTTAAGCCAACATCTACATTTTACCCTTCTGTTTTATTTTTCGCCATGGCGGCCATCTTGATTGGTTGGATACCCCCATGATGTTTGTGGCCAAATCTAGTTAAATTTGGCCCAATAGTTTAAGAGGAGAAGATTTTTGTAAAAGTTAATGACGACGGACGAGCTAAAAAGGCATATCTTGTTCCCTTAGCTAACCTACTTTAAGTTATTAATTATATAAACGATAAATTTGGAAGCGTGTTATTCCTGATATGAGTAACAAAATGTTCTTAGTAAACATGACAATGGTGCATTGCAGTTTAATAAATAAATTTTCAGCTGGTTCTTAATAAAAGTTTTTCTATGATTTGTTCATACTGGCTGTAAATAAATATAGTATGTTGTGCGTACAAAATAGACTGATGACATAAGACATGGTAAAATATACTTTTAATCTTTATTTAGGGGAAAACAATTGTCAAACTTTAGTAGTGATAAAGCAACGACTAGTACATAATTATAACAAAAAACTAAAAAAATATATATGTTATAAAGGACAGGCGAGATACCAAAGGGATATTCAAAGTCATAAAAAACTGACAACGACAGTTTCTAACCATATCGCATTAAAAAGAGGTACATGTGCTACTATTGAAAAAAAAATAGCCCGTTTAAGTTTAAAACCAGAAAACTTAATTTGTTTTTATGTGCATTGAAAAAAAATATGCTAAATCTTCAAAAAACCATATACTTTTGAAAATTTATGAAATATTCAATAATGATATCCAGCCAAGGCTTGCAAACTCTTAAAACATGTTGGAAATTCTGCAAAATATTTATCAGCAAAAATGATTTGACATCAACATCATACTTTATACACAATTGTATAGAAAAACTTAACATACCAAATAAATAACAAATAACAACAGTAAGCAAAAAAAAAGCAACATAGAATAAAAAGGGCAACATGAACCCAAGAAAAAATCTAGGCGACCTTAGTTGCAATGAACGGATAACCAGAACTTGTTTCACATGAGGTACCAGTCGTGTTGCATGCTCATGAAAGAACAGACCCGTATAGTATAAATAATCAACGGACAAGTTTATTATAAATAATTACAAAACCAAAATATTCACTACTGTAAAAGGTAAAAAAGAAATATCAATATTTAGATCAATAAGGACCGAATGAATAATGAACTACAAAATCGATCATATGTCTAGTCAAAATGTTAGTATTGTGACATTTGAGTATACCCGTAATCTTCGTCTGGGAGTAAAACAAATTCTGCATGCCAACTTAGAAATTCTGTGTCATCTATGTGCTGTATCGATACTATCTATTATTATAATCATAAAATTACACTACATTGAACATTAGTCGCTTGTTGCCTTTATAGTTACACGTGATATACCTCATCGTGTTGTACAGCACCTATATGCCACAGAGTTTCCAAGGTATGCATGCAACGATTTGTTTTTACTCTCACAAGAAGAATAATTCTCACTTGCTAATCACTAAACAACAATAATTAATTTTCATATGATTCTACGAATAATTAATTAACACTCATATAATGTGGTCGCTCTACAGCATAAAGTACACTTTTGGTAATGTCACTTGACACTAGGATCGTATAGAAGGCCGTCAAATAAAATTTGGCTTCCGTCTGTAAAATAAAGATTGGGAATTATACGCGTATATCTATCTTTATATATATTACAAGTATTATGCAAAATGATATTTCGTACACGTAGTGCCAAAATGACATAAAATCACCCAGACAGTGTCTATGATACGTATATACCCCACTCGCATAACCATTTTATAGCTTCAGTGAAACGTGAAAATGGGATCAAAACTCTTATCTGACACTAAATTAGAAAGACTATATCAAACATGTGTAGTCGAAGGTTTTTTCGGGCACTACTTTTTCCACTACCAGTAAAAATTGACCGCCATAAAAAGCCTGAATGCGGTGTGTAAAAATGGCGTTAAAACACAAAAAAATCAAACATATGTACTTCATGAAAGTTCCAAGTTGATTAGACTAACACATCATAACTTACATTGACCAACAACTTTGACATTAAGCTTGACACATGGTCGAACTGACATGACGTACGGAAGAACACAAATTAAATGCATATGATCCTGATTGACGCATGCTTAACATTTGTTTTAGTTAGCTGTGCGTGATTATAAATCATGAGATTTGGAGAATTATATGCTTTTAGCATCAGTCGAGTGGTCGCCTAACTTAACCTTTTGGCGACTTTTTTCAGCGGATATCATCGTTACAATGTAATTTATTAGTCGCTCATCAGACACATTTAAACATGTTCATGATCTGCTCTCTTGTCGTTTAACATATGTCTTCTGCATCATGAATTTTGTCTTGTATGACAAACGTGCCTTTCAAATATTTAACTTTTTTCATTTCCGTTGAAGGTAAACCTAGCAAAGTGATTCGGACGCATGATCATTATATACTTTTTTTCATTTTTAAGAAAGTAAATTTTCTCAAAAACAATTCTGCGATTTAGAAATAAACTTGTGAATAGTAATACCTTAATAATTCACTTTAGAAACTCGTTCTATAGTTCTGCCTGCAAATCGGCATGACCTGAATAGTATATACTTGTTTGTTTCTGCTATAACATTTAAACACGTTATGCATAGATGATATCACTTATATATACACACTGATTAGTCTAAAACAAATTACAGAGTCATGGGAAAAACCATAAGACAATAACGATTTGCAGAGGACAACATAGAAAACTAGAGACTGAGCAATATAATTTCCATTCAAAACTGGTGTCGATTTTGGGTTCTCCGAAAAGGATGATCAGATTCTGCGCTTCATATATGACCCCGAAGTGTTACTTGTGTAAGGACAAACATAAACTTTTGTACACAATGGTCATACTGTATTAAGTTTGAAGTGAATATACTCCTTTTACAAGTCAGACGACAACAAATATAGGAACTCACCTGAGATTTGAGTCTTGTGTACTTGGTAAACACGTTAACTCATTATGAATAATCCCTCTTAATCTTTTTTTATATAAAAAATTTGAAAAAAGACAGTGTTTTTTAAGTGCTGAAGTTACAAATTATAAAAATAACATTTGAAAAAGAACGGAACTTCATCGTACTTCCCACAGTCAACATTGTATATACGAAAATTTAAGTTTACTATTTAACTATAAAAAATAATTTCTATTTTATCACTCTAACGTCTAAACTGTTGAGGATTTTTTTTTTGTTATTTCTGTTTCAAAGAATTTAAGATATTTTTATAACAAAGTCACTGCCAAACATTTTGATTAAAATTCCGCGTTGATTCGTCCAGTCAATTGAATATATTTGCTATTAATTTTTGCTGTTATTCAGATGGTTTTCTATATCAGAAAACATATAAAACTTTTAACTATGGTGACCAATTTGGAAAGACGATATTTTTTTCTCACATGAAATGTTCTACTTTTTTTAATCAGACATTGCACTGGTAAATCTTAATTTCGTAACATAAATCAAATGCACTTTATAAATATTCCTTTTTTTACTTTCTTTTAATAAAAAAAAAGGATATCGATCTAAGAGTAAATTATTTCATGTACCTTGAGTATAAAAGTTGGTCATTAATAATGTTGTAAGTCTTCCCAAGAGTGGTAGACAAGGTATATGTACAGCGAACAATAAAATCAGCCAGAAAGTCCATAGGGGTCATCTCAATATTACAGTCAACATCAGTTGCAATTTCATATTTGGCACATGCTTCAAGCACTACTAAATTCTGATGATTCCAGACTCCCTGGTCAATGTCAACAGCAATATTACCTGTCAAAGATGTGAATGATTCATGAATGTCCAATCTGAATGATTTTGTAATGTGTGCGTCCTGTCTCAAGACATAATCAAGTTTACGTTTAGACCGATATGAATATATAAAGGTTGAACTTAACTCAATTCAGTTTTACACATTGTTTTGTACTAAGAAGTAATCAAATTCAGTTCGAAAGGGTCAGATGATGCTTAAACCAACCTTTCTAATAGAGAAAAAATTAATCACTAAAATACTATCTGTATTTGTCTAGTTTGAAATTCTCTTACAATTTAGTCATTATAATATTATTTTAAGCATAGAAAATAACAATTAGTCTAACTCTGTATATCTTATACTTTCTGTTCAAATAAACATGGGGACTGATAATTGGTATATTTTTTCGTGAGTGTATTGTTTATATTAATACAATATCCATTGAAAAGTAAAGATTGTTGTGTGTTTTTGCGTGGCACAATAGAAAAGATATACGAGGAAAGCATAGCAAACATTGTCAATTTGTTTTGAATATTAGATGATCTGAACTTATACAATACTGTTTCTCCTGTTTCAACAAGTACAATATAAAAAATACATCTAATTGTGGTAGAGCATACTATAGAAAAGACTGTTTGTGACGTCTTTTTTCTCTTTGCTGGTGTACTGCATGTACTATCTCTCTGACATGTTTTAGTCATACTTCCTTTTCTCAAACTATTTTTTCTTTCATGCAATGCGCTTTCCATTTTTTTATACAATACAAAAACTTTAAAAAAAAAACCCTATATACTTTTTATAATTACAATTCGCCTTTCCTTTACACGACGACCGTTAAGAAATAGTTTTCATAGACACACATTTGGCAAAATATTTACTCATTTATATAATTTATGCCATATTTCTCATATAACTTTCATAAATTCCTTTTCCTCAAATTTTGCCAATAAATAGTTAATATTTCCACTTCAATTGAAGTGTTTCTGATGTGTGTTTTTTTACAAACAAGCATATAATTATATACTCTTCTTTGTATTTCAAGTCGTAAATATTTCCATACATTTCAGTAGTAAAACCGCTTTTCAAAATGCATAAATCGATTGAGAAAAAACAAATTCCGGGTTTCAAAATAGAGAAGCATTTGTTTGAAGTATGTACTTAACATCTCCCTTTTTAGCAAGACATATTTAGATACAATACAAAACAACCTATATTTTATACAAATTGTCAAATCCCTCCAAACGTTTTCAAATTTACTATAAAGGATTATATCTGATTATTTTCAAAAATGTTATAAGATGGCTTATGCGTACACCTTTATTTCTTTTCATTTCCAACTGCAATAGACATAGAGATAGACTGCAGTGTTCATATTACCTAATCTATAGATAACACAAGGAATTGCTTTCTTTCGTGCGATATGGATCAATTGTTCTGCTACCCACTTCGATTTTGAGTATCCATCTATTATTTTTGTATCAAAGTGCTCTATGTTTTCTTCTTCGGAACAATCTAGGTTTCCATCAGGGAAGACTGAATTAGTACTACAAATACAAAACTCAAAAGTTCAAAAGGTAATCAGGTAATACTTTTTCCTAGATAACAGCATACTATACACGTAATATATAGATACGATACATATTGGTTTATTTTATATGAATTGTCACATCCACTATCAACGTTTAACATGTTTAACTAACCTGGGTATTTGATTGTAATAATCTATTGCTTTCAAGACTTTGGTTAGGAGTTGTAATAAAACCAAAAATGAATGTATTCTCTAAAGTATGAGCTCTTCGAAGTATTTATACCTTTCGAAATGATATGTGGAAACTATTAAAAAAACGATAATACTGTTTTGTGTATAGATAAAACTTGTTTATCATGACACATTATTTGTTTGCTGTTAAAAGAACGATCCTCGTCATTTTCATTTGACAAATTGTGTTAACTCTGTTGGGTATGTGATTATTATTTTGTCATTGTGCTTAAGGTGGCTCGGGCGTATTCGAAGTTTCTATCAGAAGTGCCGTATTTTTGGTTATTTTATTCTTTAAAGAAAATGAATCAAATTGGTCGAAAAAAAATAGGGGGTCACGGACCATTTAAGCTCAAAATTTTACTTTTAAACAGGTATGTAAAAGGGACCATTTTTTAATGAAATGATAGGGGAAATAGAGGTGTTGACATATTTTTTTCGGAATATCAAAAAAACGTTCTATAACAATTGTTCCAAATCTGTAATATGAAAAGCTGGAATACAGCTTCAAAGAATGAGCCAATAAAAAACATAGGTCACCGATAAGGAAAAAAATTTATTTTGCCTTACAACCCAAATTTTGGCGGGAAAATGGTCAAAATGGGTGAAATGTCATTTTGACCCTTTAAAAAATACCGATAATAACGAAAATATTCTATTAGTCACATAACTACAATGATTTAATATTTCTAATCAATCAAAATATGAAATTTTTTTACGACAAATACTTTTGCAATTCATGCGTGAAATTATGCGCAGTCGAATAGTCCCGAGCCACCTTAAACCATGTAATCATTTAGCATGTTTAGTATGGACTTTTTATTTGAAGCCACTGTTTTTGGACTTCTGATTTTTTAAAACCTTTTCTCACTGCTGGGGTACTACAAGTACTATCTGAAATATGCATACATGTCTTTTTATTTATACTTTATTGTTTCAAATTGTTATTAATCATGCAACGCCATTTTCATTTCTTTTAACAATATCTATAAATTTTCTATAAATGCTAAAAATATTAAAACTCAAATGTTCTCCACCTGAATACAGTAAAGATATATTCTTCGTAAATACATGTTTTTTTTTCAATTTTATAGTTCATTCAATATTTCTCATATACATTGCATTTCTCCCTTTTCTAACTTAGATTTTTCCATTAAATAGTTCAACTTCTCGCTTAAAGTTTAAGAGTTTGTTATGTTTACTTGTATAACATTCACATATATAATAGTACTTCTATTTATCCCAGTTTCCATTACAAATGAAAGCATTTGTTTCAAGATGTTGCTCAATAAAAAAAACATGAAAATAACAATATATATTACATGTACCTGATATAATGTATTGGCTTTATTTTACCAGTACATGAGAACATCACAACATGTTCTGTTCCAGTCACATTGGGAAATACAAACGCCTGAAACAAATGAATTTATGTCCATTAAATCACCAACCAAGCAAGCCACCGCCGTCTGTTTATTTAAATTAGGTACAACATTTAGGTCTACAGACCTTGCGTGTAGCATTAGAAAAACGGAATACAATCACTTTCCTACAACGTCAAACTAGTATGAAAATAGAAAATATTATTATGCAATGCGGGATTGGCAAATACGAATTTGAGTGTTTGGATATCTTTGTAAAAATTTTGCTTCAGTGTTATGATTTACTTTAAATAGAAATTGGAATTTTTATACTATAAACCAGTGATTTGATATACATCAAAATTGTTCAAAGCTGAGATTTTCTTTAAAATGTATATGTTACTGAAAATTTAATTATTGAAAGCTTATTAGTTTTTTTGCAGTGTACGTTTAATTCTTAAATATCATAATAAATTCTTTCAAATACAGCAAATAGGTTCAATTATCTATAGATATCAAACCCTTTGTATGTGATTGTTAATACAAATATGCTACGTACATACACGACATATATAAACTATTCTTGTCATTTAGATAAAATATATACTTTACCGGATAAGGTTGGTCTCTGTTCATATAAGCTGCAGCATGTATGATAAAATCTATATCACTTGATTGAGTATGATATGTTTCATCCGTCATACCAAATTTCATCAATGATACATCTCCTTTAATAATTATTCTAAGTTAATGTTTACGTTAATTTCTAATGTGGCAAAGATATTACATTTTCAATAAAATACTTTCTATTTATTATGACCTTGTTTTTCAAATAGCCAATAATAAAATTTGATAATTTAAGTAGAGTTATCAAAACGTTGTTGCTCGTATCTTAAATGTTCAATAGTATGATTCGCATTTTTTTTATTCTAGATAAGGCCAGTTCAACCGTGCATCCTTTTTTTTCCACAAACAACAGCGGACATACCTAACAAATGTCAATCATACATAGAATTAATGCAGACAACACTTAACACGGCGAAAAGACAAACAACAACAACAAAACATTCATATAAAAAATCATTCGTCAAAAAACACTGGAGGTGTAAGCCTGTTTGAGTGTACTGCTCCACGTCTTACACCATCGTAATACAGAAACATTTAAACATGGTAGTGTTAAAACTGACGAACAAATCTCTAGAATGTGGCTATCACAAGTGGAGCATATTCCTGGTCATCGGTGACACAAGCATTTGATAACGGCTAATACAATTCATTCAAACTTTATCATTTGAAAGCACTGATGCAACAGCTTTCTTGTACGTAGTAATCCTCCTTCATATACGTCATGTTTGGAACTTAAGTATACATTTTGGGGGCTCCTTAAAGCTTGCCGTTCTGTTTGAACAAATGCTCCGTGCTAAAGACAGTACTTTGACTTATAATGATTTTACTTTTACAAATTGTGACTTAGATGGAGAGTCCCATTAGCACTCATATCACATGTTGTAATATCTATATAATCATACATATAGAAGTAAACATATTTAAATGCTTTTAATAAAAACAATTAATTTAGTTCAATGATTTTCATAACTTTCTTCTTATTTTAAAATATATGAGATTCTATAAAATTATGAAGATTTTTCATTTAAACAATAATATCCTACCGTGTATAATATTCACTCTTCGTGTAAACTTGGACTGCACCAAAGTTTGTTTTTCTGAAGTATTGCCTTCATATGGTGGCAATATTCCATACCGACGTAATGACTTTTCAAGTCTTTCGCATGGTGTCGTGTCTTGTACTTCCCTTACCAAACATATTATAATACACTGAAACAATATAAAAACTACAAACAAAATGGCCATCATAATCTCCTTTGGGTTTATCATTAATGATGATTACATTATATCGGCATTATATCACAGCCATAAAATTCGCTAGATGGGGCTTCATGTTCCAAACCTGGTGTCTATATATAAACACGTCTGAACATTGTACAACACAACAACAGTATTAAATTAAAATGTCAATTGTTCTTGAACAATTGAGAGGTCTTTCCTTTTATAATGTAAAATATATGTTCAAATAGACGTAGAATGTATTGAAAAGCTTTAAAACACACTGAAAATCCTTTAAATAAGGTCAAAAACACATAATTCGCTATATGGGACATGACCTTGACCTTTGACCTTTTGACCTTTGTCAAGGTCATTAGTCCCCAATGTCATTGCTGAAGACCCCATGGGTCTAGGACCTTTGGTTATATAGTAAAAGCTGATTTTGTCTTTTCAGAAACCTAAAACAGGGGTTATGCCCCTTATAAAAAGGTCAAATCTCTTTTGTCAAAATGTAACAAAGTTGCGCCTTAATGACCCAAACATTTTCCACTATTCAAAACTTCTGTAAGTATAATGGTTTCTGAGATTATCCCATAACAAGGTGTTAGGTCAAAGGTCAAGGTCAACATACAAATTTGACCTTGAGGTATTTTTCAAAGATACATGAATTGATGATGATTGGTGAAGATCCTAGGTGTCTACGACTTACGGTTTCTGAGTTTTGGTGGCCAACCGACACCGGTTAATTTTCATAGGGGCATAACCCTACCAATGAGTCGTTGAATCTTTTCAATCCAAATGTAACGAAGAATTGGGGTCTGGTCCTGAACAAATTTCACCCTTCGTTTTTTTTCTACCTATTACGGTTACGGTGTTGGAACGATAACAAGGTTTTTGGGTTTCGGAGGGATTACTCCGAACGGACAAAATATTTTGACTCACAGGGTGAGTTCCGGATAGGTATTTATGACACCAAAACAAAGTGTGAACATGAAAGCGACACGTCTTACGGTGAACAAGGATAACTTCGTCAAAGTTTGGCGGAACAAAAAGAATAATAATTAAACTGTCAATTGTTCTTGAACAATTGAGAGGTCTTTCCTTTTATAATGTAAAATACATGTTCCAACAGACGTAGAATGTATTGAAAAGGTCAAGGTCAACCTTGAAAAGCTCGAAAACACACTAAAAATCCTTTATATAAGGTTAAAACCACTAAATTTACTATCTGGGACATGACCTTGACCTTTGACCTTTTGACCTTTGTCAAGGTCATTAGTCCCCAATGTCATTGCTGAAGACCCCATGGGTCTAGGACCTTTGGTTTTATAATAAAAGCTGATTTTGTCTTTCCAGAAACCTAAAACAGGGGTTATGCCCCTTAAGAAAGGTCAAATCTCTTCGGTCAAAATGAAACAAAGTTGCGCTGTAATGACTCAAACATTTTCCACTATTTGAAACTTCTGTAAGTATAATAGTTTCTGAGATTATCCCATAACAAGGTGTTAGGTCAAAGGTCAAGGTCAACTTACAAATTTGACCTTGAGGTATTTTTCAAAGATACATGAATTGATGATAAATGGTGAAGATCCTAGGTGTCTACGACTTACGGTTTCTGAGTTTTGGTGGTCAACCGACACCGGTTAATTTTCATAGGGGCATAACCCTACCAATGAGTCGTTGAATCTTTTCGATTCAAATGTAACGAAGAACCGGGGTCTGGTCCTGAACAAATTTCACCCTTTGTTTTTTTTCTACCTATTACGGTTACGGTGTTGGAATGATAACAAGGTTTTTGGGTTTCGGAGGGATTACTCCGAACCGACAAAATATTTCGACTAACAGGGTGAGTTCCGGATAGATATTCATGACACCGATACAAAGTGTGAACATAAAAGCGACACGTCTTACGGTTACGGAGGCTAACTTCATCAAAGTTTAACGGAAGAATAATAATAATAATTAAAATGTCAATTGTTCTTGAACAATTGAGAGGTCTTTCCTTTTATAATGTTAAATATATGTTCCAATAGACGTAGAATGTATTGAAAAGCTTTAAAACACACTGAAAATCCTTTAAATAGGTCAAAAACACATAATTCGCTATTTGGGACATGACCTTGACCTTTGACCTTTTGACCTTTGTCAAGGTCATTAGTCCCCAATGTCATTGCTGAAGACCCCATGGGTCTAGGACCTTTGGTTATGTAGTAAAAGCTGATTTTGTCTTTTCATAAACCTAAATCAGGGGTTATGCCCCTTACAGAAAGGTCAAATCTCTTCGGTCAAAATGTAACAAAGTTGCGCCTTAATGACCCAAACATTTTCCACTATTCAAAACTTCTGTAAGTATAAGGGTTTCTGAGATTATCCCATAACAAGGTGTTAGGTCAAAGGTCAAGGTCAACATACACATTTGACCTTGAGGTATTTTTCAAAGATACATGAATTGATGATGATTGGTGAAGATCCTAGGTGTCTACGACTTACGGTTTCTGAGTTTTGGTGGCCAACCGACACCGGTTAATTTTCAGAGGGGCATAACCCTACCAATGAGTCGTTGAATCTTTTCGATCCAAATGTAAGGAAGAACCGGGGTCTGGTCCTGAACAAATTTCACAATTCGGTTTTTTTCTACCTATTACGGTTACGGTGTTGGAACGATAACAAGGATTTTGGGTTTCGGAGGGATTACTCCGAACTGACAAAATATTTCGACTCACAGGGTGAGTTCCGGATAGGTATTCATGACACCGATACAAAGTGTGAACATGAAAGCGACACGTCTTACGGTTACGGAGGGAAATTTTGTCAAAGTTTGGCGGAACAAGAAGAATAATAATTAAACTGTCAATTGTTCTTGAACAATTGAGAGGTCTTTCCTTTTGTAATGTAAAATACATGTTCCAACAGACATAGAATGTATTGAAAAGGTCAAGGTCAACCTTAAAAAGCTCGAAAACACACTAAAATCCTTTATATAAGGTTAAAAACACTAAATTCGCTATCTGGGACATGACCTTGACCTTTGACCTTTTGACCTTTGTCAAGGTCATTAGTCCCCAATGCGATTACTGAAGACCCCAAGAGTCTAGGACCTTTGGTTATATAGTAAAAGCTGATTTTGTCTTTTCAGAAACCTAAAACAGGGGTTATGCCCCTTATAGAAAGGTCAAATCTCTTTGGTCAAAATGTAACAAAGTTGCGCCATAATGACCCAAACATTTTCCACCATTTAAAACTTCTGTAAGTATAATGGTTTCTGAGATTATCCCATAACAAGGTGTTAGGTCAAAGATCAAGGTCAACATACAAATTTGACCTTGAGGTATTTTTTAAAGATACATGAATTGATGATGATTGGTGAAGATCCTAGGTGTCTACGACTTACGGTTTCTGAGTTTTGGTGGCCAACCGACACCGGTTAATTTTCATAGGGGCATAACCCTACCAATGAGTCGTTGAATCTTTTCGATCCAAATGTAACGAAGAACCGGGGTCTGGTCCTGAACAAATTTCACCCTTTGTTTTTTTTCTACCTATTACGGTTACGGTGTTGGAACGATAACAAGGTTTTTGGGTTTCGGAGGGATTACTCCGAACCGACAAAATATTTCGACTCACAGGGTGAGTTCCAAGTAGGTATTCATGACACCGATACAAAGTGTGAACATGAAAGCGACACGTCTTACGGTTACGGAGGCTAACTTGGCGGAACAAAAAGAATAATAATAATAATAATAATAATTAAACTGTCAATTGTTCTTGAACAATTGAGAGGTCTTTCCTTTTGTAATGTAAAATACATGTTCTTATAGATGTAGAATCTATTGAAAAGGTCAAGGTCAACCGTACAAAGCTTGAAAACACACTTAAAATCCATTATATGAGGTTAAAAACACTAAATTCGCTATCTGGGACATGACCTTGACCTTTGACCTTTTGACCTTTGTCAAGGTCATTAGTCCCCAATGTCATTGCAAAAGACCCCATGGGTCTAGGACCTTTGGTTATATAGTAAAAGCTGATTTTGTCTTTTCAGAAACCTAAAACAGGGGTTATGCCCCTTATTAAAAGGTAAAATCTCTTTGGTCAAAATGTAACAAAGTTGCGCCGTAATGACCCAAACATTTTCCACTATTTAAAACTTCTGTCAGTATAATGGTTTCTGAGATTATCCCATAACAAGGTAGGTCAAAGGTCAAGGTCAACATACAAATTTGACCTTGAGGTATTTTTCAAAGATACATGAATTGATGATGATTGGTGAAGATCCTAGGTGTCTACGACTTACAGTTTCTGAGTTTTGGTGGCCAACCGACACCGGTTAATTTTCATAGGGGCATAACCCTACCAATGAGTCGTTGAATCTTTTCGATCCAAATGTAATGAAGAACCGGGGTCTGGTCCTGAACAAATTTCACCCTTTGTTTTTTGTCTACCTATTACGGTTACGGTGTTGGAACGATAACAAGGTTTTTGGGTTTCGGAGGGATTACTCCGAACCGACAAAATATTTCGACTCACAGGGTGAGTTCCAGAAAGGTATTCATGACACCTATACAAAGTGTGAATATGAAATCGACACGTCTTACGGTTAACGCGGCTAAATTTGTCAAAGTTTAACGGAAGAATAATAATAATAAACAAAAGAAATACAGTAAGGTCTTTCCCTTTTGTAAAAGGAAAGACCTTAATAATAATAATCAGAAGAAATACAGTAAGGTCTTTCCCTTTAGTAAAAGGAAAGACCTTAATAATAAACAGAAGAAATACAGTAAGGTCTTTCCCTTTTGTAAAAGGAAAGACCTTAATAATAATAATAATAATAAACAGAAGAAATACAGTAAGGTCTTTCCCTTTAGTAAAAGGAAAGACCTTAATAATAATAATAATAATAATCAGAAGAAATACAGTAAGGTCTTTCCCTTTAGTAAAAGGAAAGACCTTAATTAAAAACCAATTGTTCAGAGAACCATTGATGGTCTTTCCACCAGTAATGATTTTTTTTATATGAAAATATTAAAATTTGGTTTTAAATGTCAATTTCAGCGTCAAATGACAACTTTAATATTGTACGCTGATTCCAAAAATATAAGATTTATATACAAAAAGATATAAATAAGGGAGATAATTTTCTACTTCCGGTTCAAAATATGTTACTTCCGGTACTGTCTTATAGATTACTTGACGCTGATTCCAAAAATATATGGTTTTACATACTTTTACAATAATTTATTACAAAAATTAGCTACTTCCGGTTTGCAAAAGGTCACTTCCGGTTAGCCTTTTCAACGTCATATTGCTTGCAACCTAATGCAAAAAGTCTAATAGCTGTAACATGAATACATATGAGATAAAAGCAAAGGTCTAAATCTATAATGTTAAATTAACATATGACCTTGAGCTCAATTTCAAGGTCATAAACCAAGGACCTCAAATCAAAAGACTCTAGGTCTTTACTTTATATTGTTAATGAGTTATATTACCATACGACTGATATTAGATATAAAAGGGGGGAAAACTAACATCAAATGTTTACGTACCCTTTTGACTAAAATTTATGTGTAACTACATGTCGCGACTAACAATTGTGTGTAAATATTTTGTCGATATCTTATAAGATTTCTGAAAATGAGCGATAACAAACCAAAGTCAAAATTTTGAACATGACCTTGACCTTTGACCTTGACCTCATTTTCATTTTTTTGAACCAAGGACCTCAAATCAAAAGACCCTAGGCCTATGTCACTTATCGTTTACCAGTTACAAATGCAAATCAGTTATATCATATACAAAAGGGGGGATAACTCTCATATGGAGTCTCCGGATAGCTTCGACTAAAATTATTCATTTCATCCTGAGGATATAACGAGCAATTTGGTAAAATAAATTTGTCGGTTTCTTATACGGTTGCGACATATAAGTGATAACAAGAAAAGCAGTGTTCGGGGAGATAACTCTTACATGGAAAAGATTTTTGTTACGCGGTGTCAGTTTCAAAAGCGTATTAACTCTTTGATATCATATACAAAATATCTAAGTGACATCTTGTGAAACAAAAAGTTAGCGAAGGAAAGAAAATTAGGCGGAAGAAAAAAAATAATAATTAAAAACCAATTGTTCAGAGAACCATTGATGGTCTTTCCACCAGTAATGATTTTTTTTTATATGAAAATATTAAAATTTGGTTTTAAATGTCAATTTCAGCGTCAAATGACTACTTATTGTACGCTGATTCCAAAAATATAAGGTTTATATACAAAAAGATATAAATAAGAGAGATAATTTTCTACTTCCGGTTCAAAATATGTTACTTCCGGTACTGTCTTATAGCTTACTTGACGCTGATTCCAAAAATATATGGTTTTACATACTTTTACAATAATTTATTAGCTACTTCCGGTTTGCAAAAGGTCACTTCCGGTTAAATTTTTCAACGTCATATTGCTTGTTACCTAATGCAAAAAGTCTAATAGCTTTAACATGAATACATATGAGATAAAAGCAAAGGTCAAAATCTTGAATGTTAAATTAACATATGACCTTGAGCTCAATTTCAAGATCATCAACCAAGGACCTCAAATCAAAAGACTCTAGGTCTTTACTTTATATTGTTAATGAGCTATATTACCATACGACTGATATTAGATATAAAAGGGGGGAAAACTAACATCAAATGTTTACGTACCCTTTTGACTAAAATTTACGTGTAACTAGATGTCGCGACTAACAATTATGTGAAAATATTTTGTCGATATCTTATAAGATTTCTGAAAATAAGCGATAACAAGCCAAAGTCAAAATTTTGAACATGACCTTGACCTTTGACCTTGACCTCATTTTCATTTTTTTGAACCAAGGACCCCAAATCAAAAGACCCTAGGCCTATGTCACTTATCGTTTACCAGTTAGAAATGCAAATCAGTTATATCATATACAAAAGGGGGGATAACTCTCATATGGAGTCTCCGGATAGCTTCAACTAAAATTATTCATTTCATCCAGAGAATATAACGAGCAATTTGGTAAAATAAATTTGTCGGTTTCTTATACGGTTGCGACATATAAGTGATAACAAGAAAAACAGTGTTCGGGGAGATAACTCTTACATGGAAAAGATTTTTGTTACGCGGTGTCAGTTTCAAAAGCGTATTAACTCTTCGATATCATATACAAAATATCTAAGTGACATCTTGTGAAACAAAAAGTTTGCGAAGGAAAGAAAATTAGGCGGAAGAAAAAAAATAATAATAATCAGAAGAAAACCAATAGGTCTTTCCACGGAAAAGTGGAAAGACCTAATAATCAGAAGAAAACCAATAGGTCTTTCCACGGAAAAGTGGAAAGACCTAATAATCAGAAGAAATACAGTAAGGTCTTTCCTTATAGATAAAGGAAAGACCTTAAAAAGAAATCATTGAATATTATTATCTATAAACATTTCGGATAACATAATATACTTCATTAGTATAATTATTATGTCAAATTAATTTATCTGTTCTGATTAAACTAAAACTAAAACTGACCTGAATTGCAGTGATACAAAGGCATAGCATTACTACAAAATACAAGATACATTTCACGAAGAAACAGAGGACAACATATCTAGATAAATATTTTTTAAGTGGTGTCCATTTATAAAAAGGGAATGCTTCAATTTATAATAATTCAAAATACAATTAAAAAAGAGTTGTTCTTCGTGTTTATATATATATATATATATGAATTTGTATATTTCATACAACTACCTATGATATTGCGCTTCAAACTATATATTTAGTGTCCCGATAATTAAGAAAAATAGCATAACATTATTATGAAACGTACACGACGGATATGAAGATGGTAATCTGGTGGGATTGGATACTTACATTGAAGACAAGTTTTTCTGATAATTATTAATAGGTCAAATATTATCTAGAGGGACAATTTGTAATAATTTAATATGATAAGAATTTTATTTACAAATTTAGAGAAATATACCCGGTTCTTAAACGTTTAACGCTGAAAAGACGATACCACTTTAAACACTCAAAAACGTTTCATTTTGATTTAAAAAAAATCCTTTATAGATTTCATATGTGAAGTAGGCATTGATAATAGCTACATACCAGATCATTCACACTTGAAGAGAGAAATAACAACTAGATAGTTTGCCTTTTAATATCAACATGTTCTTCAGTTTAAGAAATGGTTTAAAGAACAGGTCTATTGTTGTTAACCAAGGTACTATACATATAGATGACGCAGCAGAAAAAAAGATCGAAAAGGTATTCCAAATAAGGTTGTGGGAAATTTGACGAAAATAACGTCCCCACGGTTTCAAACAATTCTTGGTCAAAATTATTTATTAAAGTTTGACTACAAAAGATCTATTCCTCAAAATGAACCTTGTAAACTGTAAACTATGTACATGTTGCATCGTGCCATCATGACCATGAAACATTTGATTTTAAGGTTGTTATCTAGAAGCAAACATATTTGAAATAAAACATGATATAATGCATATCAAAGTTTATTCATATACAGACATTTGGTTGTGCATAATTAAATGTATTAAATTATACAATGTGTATTTATATATTTGAATGTAAATATATGGATAAGTATAGGAGTATGTCACGATATATATTTGTTCTTGTTATATTATTACATATGATATCAAATATAATTAATATTGATATTATAAAAATGAAATCATTATGATCATACTTAGTCCATACATTTAATATGCAATAGCGTATTATGCTTACAAGTTGTAGTGTGCGTGATTATTGAACTCGAAGATAAATGTATAAATACATGCATTTTTTAAGACACAAGAATACCTGCAACCCTCACAAGGTTTATAAATAATGTTTGCTCTATTTGTTATACGTAGTTATTCTTACAAGCTTATTATTATATAGTTGTTATAATGATTGAGGGAAAAATCTATTCATATCTTGAAAAGAAAATGAAGAAATCAGATAATAATACTTTAACTTTATTTACAAGTAAATACTGTGATCATATTTACAGGTATTAAATATGACTTGAATAGAAAATTCCCAAAACTATCATATAATACAAAAATGTGTTGAAAATCACATCCCTGCTTTGGCTACAAAGCACATGCGTATCAATTGAAACTTACCTTTTATATTAAAAAAAATCGAAAAATATCAGTTTTATAACTTTAGAATACATAGAAAAGAGATTTCTTATCAAAATACACTTTTTACATTTCCCTATTGTTTTTTTTTCTCAATCCAGATTCATTGACTGCACAAATGAAATATGAACTATGGTCATAGATACTCACCAAATAAAAATAATAGATACTAATAGGCAAACACAAGACATTTACAAGTATTACTAAGCTAAAACTATCTGAAATATTGTCATTTTGCATGGGCATATTTAAGTTGTTGTCACTTATTGTATTGCACGGTGGCAATTTTTGTTGACGTAATAAGATATTGGTGTACATTCAAACAATATTATATAATAAATAATAATAGATAATAATACATTTCTTTTAATATTGGTTCACATACTGATTGTACATTACACAATACATAATATAAATGTACATTAGAAAATTCAATGAAAAGCAATGCAGTTGGATTATGAGACACATATTTACAAACCATTTTAAGTTTATATGTTCATAACATTTTTTTTAAAACTATCGTTTTGGAAAATTATAAATTGATTTATCATTTAAATTAATACAAATTCAATTAATCAATTAAAATGATCGATCAAAATGACTATCATTTAATTCATTTAAAGATCACATTCCTCAAAGTAGTAGATTTACAGGGATAATTAAACTATAAAAGATAGTATTCAAACTAAAAATAACTATAATCCTGGTACCTTTGATAACTATTTCGTTTCACAAAAGAATTAAACACACCTTTGCTTGAAAATGCTATTCATAGTAACTGTTTCAACTAATTTCGAATCATCGTTGAAAAAAAAATGTTCAATGTAATTTGAACATTTAGAAATTTAAAGCCATCAGAAGTCATCACAAAGTTAAACGAAAGTACTTTTCGATCCAATACAATTGTTCTCACAAACACACAAAGTTTGTTATAAACAGGAATTAGTGACCTGACATACCTTCTGGTTTCGGTAGATAGCTGTAGCTCTAGCAATCTGGCGTGTAACAGAGCAATATCGCGTTTATGTTGTTTACGTTGGTCAGCGATAAGTAGGTATCGATACACTGCTATGTTTATATATAAACGTACATCGTGTAAAAAAATATTAAAAAAAAACAACAACAAAAAAAAAAAAAAAACAACTGCCTAGCTTCATATACAAAAGGAGATTAAATGTATCCAGTAAATATAAGAATTACAAGAGATTTAGATCCAACGCTGCTATTTTCACAAAACATTTCAAAGTTCCCACTTTGTCGCACATAAGCATGGATAATATCATTAATGATTTTATTTAGGTTATTAAACCGATAACAACAACAAGGTTGGGAAATGTCCGAGTCCGTTAAAATTAAAAAAAAAATCAAATATCTCCATTTGAAAACAAAATTGCAAAGACGAAAAAAAATGTAACTACGGTTGCTTGCTTCACTACCTTCAGAACAAAGGGAACAGTTTGAAAGTCTTAAATATTGAAATATGTCAAAACTCCATATTTATAGATTTTTTAACACTGTCATGTATGTAAATATTTCAAAATGGAAAACCGACTTTTCTGAAAAATGTTTGTATACAAAAATAAGGAGATAGGATATGATTGATAATGGGACAACTAACAACTTAAGCTGAAGTGAAGTGGTTGTAAGTAATGATAGGTGACCGTATTGCCTTCAACAATGAGAACAATCCATATACAGTTTAATCAGCTGTAGAATAAAATGGCCCCTATTGATGATTATACGTTGTTGTTTTTTAAAGACAAAAGAATCAACACATTTTTTTCCTCGATATGAATTACTTTATAATCATAATAGAAGGTACAATATCGTAAAATAAATTTTGTGAACAAATACAAAATTTAGTGACCCCATCTGATATCTGACAAGTGAGTTTGTCTTATGAAAAAGTGTTGTTTCGATGCTGTCTGGTGGTGGAATACCTGAGATTTCTGTGTCGTCATCAAACAAATTAATGGCTATATATCGGGTAATTTCTTCGAAAAACTAAGCGAATTAAATTGTTAATCCAGCATTGCACGACAAAATGTGTTGTATTTCAGTAAATAACACCTGCATAAATATAGATGAATCATATCCAAGATCGTTGGATTGCGTTTATGCTACAGTTCATTAATACTTCGTGTAGTAAACAAATGTTGCCTGCGGCTTAAAATGCACAACATAGGGAAAACTAATGGGGAAGCATTACGAAATGAAATACAATTCTTTTAGTATGACTTGTTTTCACCTATAGTATGTGAACTTTGCAAATGTGTCGCAGTAGCAATCATGCCACATCTTTTTGTTTTAATATTGATTTTAAAAAAGTTCAAGTTTGCACTTTAAATAATTTTGTTTCAATGATTAAGCTTAAGTATTACCTCTGTTTGTAGTAACAGTTCTCTCAGTATGAAAGATCCAAGAATTCCAGTAGCACCTGTCAGTAAAACTTTTCCATGTGTGTAGTTTTTGTTATTATCTATGCTACTTTTTTGATACCAAAAAGCTTGTATCTTTTGATCGAAGCTACAAAAATCAATAATTAAATTACATGTTTAAAACCATACATACTCATGTTAAAAGAATGTAACTTTTACGTAATACATAAGTAAGAAATTTGAAACCTGCATTGCTGGAGATAATATACGGTCCTAACTTGTAAAAAATTGTATCAGCAGAATATTTAACAAAATTAAAATTATTAACATAAGTCATTTTCCTTGAAGTGATAACACCTGTGAAGTATTCATATTTAAAATTGTCAATTTTACTTGATTGCGTCTATAATGTTTAAAATAATCCTGGTAACAGCATGAAACATCCTAACAAAATTAATCATTAAACACAAACAAGTCCTCCGACACACTAGACCAAGATTGCATCACGCTCAGCGTGATCTAAAATAATTTCCAATCGTGATGAGGTCACGGTATGGGCGGCTTGAAAATGTTAATTGTCATTGATTTCAGGATACTACTATGTCCTCATTACGCTTTTACAACGATCCGGCTTCAATTACGTTTATCACGATCTTACTATGCTCATCGCGATCTCATAACGACCATGTCAAAATTTATACAATTTCATCACGATCTTGCCAAAATTTTGATGTTATTATAACACGCTCTTACCACGATCATTGTTCGATCATACCATGGACATACCACGATCTTACTTGGCTGTCACCAGTAACGTCAACAAAGTGTTCCATATAAATACTGCTCCGTTCTTTCTATTTTTCAGAAATACGTAGATTTCTCGGTATAAATATCTGTCAGAACTCTTGGGCGTGGTGATAGGGGTTATGATATACCAATCTAGCTTTAATAACAACTTATTGCTTGTACATCAATGTCAAATGACGATGTTTCAAGTTAACAATAGTGGTGATGACACAGTTGTGTTATTCATGTGTGGGCTATTAGAGCTTTAATATGATTTTGTGACCTTGGAAATGAGCATGACTGAAACAAAAAGCATTATTAGGACGGCATAAGCGTGCTAGAAGCGAACTTATTTCTTGAACGGCATGGTATAGACGTATAGTCGTAGTGCAAGCGTTTGGGTCGCGGTTAGAACTTGGTTGTCAATAAAAACAAGTTTATATTGTGGTGACTTCACGGTATGACTTTTTTGTTCACGATGCTACTACGTTATATGTCCTCAATATGCTTCTACAAAGAGCATGATAAGATTAAACACGCTTATTTTGTGACCTCACCACGATTATCACGATTTTAAGTCTAGTCCCACTAGACCACGATCGCACCACGCTCACCATTATCTAAAATTAATTCAGAATGTGGTGAGGTCGCGCCATGAGCAGCATAAAAATGCTAATTTTCGTTGTTTTCACGATGATACTACGTCCTCATTACGCTTCTACAACGATCCCGCTACGATTATACCACGTTAACACCACGCGTTTTCTACGATTATCATCATCTTACTACGCTCATCACGTTCTGACTACGACTATACCACGAGTTTTCCTATTACACCACGACCTTATGCTTCTACTGCGATTATAGCACGTTCTAACAATAGTTATACTACGTTCATTCTGCGATTTTACTACGTTCTCAGCATTAACGTCAACATTTTGTCCCATATCAATAAGTCCCATTCCTTCTAATTCTGATTAGTACGTAGATTTCCCGAAAGCAATACAGTCATACCACACAAATCTACTAGAATACGAACGATAGCAGAGATGACACAGATTTGTCAAGCATGGTTGAGCTGCTACATAAAATGGACAATAGGTCCTAATCATATACAGATAAATAAAACCTTAAGAAATAATTTAATTTTCTATGTAAAAATGACAATGGTCGTAAGAAGATTTTGATGAAGACGGCATAGGCGTGCTAGAATCGTGCCATGGTAAACGCGAGACCGTGAGAACGCGTGGGTCGTAGTAAGGTCGTAATAGGTGGCTGTGAGATCGTAGCACAGTATCTCCGATAAGAATCACGCTTTCGTTGCGCTCTCGCTACGATGATACAGCGACATTTGCGATCCTACCACGACCTTAGTGCGCTCTCACTACGCTTCTACTGCGACCTAAATTCGCCACGATCGAAGTGCGCTCTCACTACGCCTCTACTACGACCTAATTTCGAAACGACAAAACCACGATTGTTTTGAACATGTTCAAAGTTTGTCTTGCTCAATACGATCTTGACGACCTCAACACGACCGTGATACGACCTTACTGCGATCTACACGATCGCACTACGAGCGTCAAATTTTTTTCTCAGATCAAATTTCGATCGTGGCCTAGTGGGACTGCGGTATCAATAGGCTCATCACGATCTCACTACGACCATACCACGATGTATCCGATTGCAACACGATCTTACCACGCTCTTTCTGCGATTATAGCACGATCTTGCCTCGATCATTCTACGATCTTACCACGTTCTTTCCGCGACATAGCTAATTCCAATTGTCGTTAATACTTAAAGTTATCGAAAACAGCAGGGCATATACCAATAGCGACAAGAACTGAGCTTTCGCTACACCCTCGCTATACGATGGTACAGCAACCATTTCAATTTTCCCACGACCTTACTGCGACCTCTCTTCGATTCTTCTATGACCTGACTAACAATATTTTGGAATATTCTGACACGATAAGGGAAGGAAACCCCTCACTAAAAAGGACTTGCAAACAATTTTTAATATGAGCTTAATTAACTTTGTTCCATTATAAAGACTAGTTACCTATATCTACTAATTTTGCTTGATATCATGAAATTTGATGACAAAAGATGAACATGCTATTTAACGTGTACATAGCCAGCATAGTCGGTTTCAAGGCAGACAATTTCTAATTGGATTATTCAAATTATATAATAATTGTTCAACGTCAAAAACAGTTCTGTGGGAAGCTCATAGCAACAAAGTCCTTCGCATACTTTGTCTAGCGGTTCCTTTATCAAATATATCATTGATGCAACAGACTTGAGTATTTTTTTCTAAATTGGGGACCAAGTTTTTTTTCTTAACTAATAATAACAAAGATAAATTTTGGGCCGGAAATATGGAGTTTGGTCGTGTAAAAAAAATTCAAGTATTATACAATCTGTTATATTGAGATGACTTTGATTCTCAATTGCCAAATGAAATAAGTAATGATTAAGCTATAAAACAAAACATAATTGTGCAAATCGAATATCTTTCAGTGCAGTTGATGAAATGGAATATCATCTGATTCATTTGTCAAGACTTCATTTGGAAACTCGTGACTTTCAAATTTGCATCTACTGACAGAATATTTGTATTTCCTCATCACAGATATGGAATTAAACGCAGACTTTCACCTCATTTACATTCTGTACTCATCCATAAAATATGTTTAGGACCCTCGAATCTAACTATTACAGACGCATTTATTGACACAATATTACTTCTCTACGAGTTGTATCTATTGACACCAACGCAACTTTTAATCAGTCACTTATTTGTGAAATGAATGTCAAGATTACCTTATTTTTATCAGGACTACTTGGTTATTCAAAAAGCATCTATGAACCAAATTTAAAGAACAATGACTTATACATCCGCAGATAGATGGACTTTATCATTGTGACGGACAAATGAAAAACTATATCCCTTCCCAAACCTCGTTTGACAACACATATTTAAATCTTCAAACAAACAAATGTCAAACTATTCCTCTTACTAAAGGTTGAGAAATCCTAGACATAATGTTTTAATTTTTATTCGGTTTTGGTAAAAGTATCATTAAACAGTCATAAAAATAGGAATGTAGCTTAGTATTTAACCATCAATTCTGCTCATACCGATGCGAAGGGTCAACTAAAAAAATTACTACCAGTTACAAGAGATATTGATCATCGATGAATGTCTCATGGTAAATTAACGACAGGAAATTCAACCGCACCGTAATAACTATTATATGACAGTGATACAAATCAGTATGGCTGGGACTTTTATACTAATATAATAACAGTAATAGTCCCTGAGTATACACTTGTTTGCTGGTATATATTATATTAAAACAACAGTAACATTTACATGTATATATAATTTTCATCAATTTGTATGTCATTCTATTTTAATATTCTAATCATAGTGCAATGCAAGTGCATGGTGAATACTCTTCTGTAATTAATCGATTTTTCTAAAAGATTGGATATGAGAAGCCATTCATATTTTCCTGCAAAACCAATTACAGAGTTACCGGTCCTTGCAGGAAGTGTTTCAAAACGTTTTTGAGATATTCTTTCACAAGCTTCAACACAAATTTTCAGTACGTGTGCATAGATATTATCCATGGTATTTTACTTTTATATATATATATATATATATATATATATATATATATATATATATCTAACGACAAAACATTTTCATATAATTAAGTTTTGTTTAAAAAAAATATTTATAGGAATATCCATTCAAAAAATTAATATAGAACAAGCGATAAGGAATGTTATTTTGCACTGGATAATGTCTGTTGATCTATAATTTTTATAGTTCGGTTGAAACAAAAAACTAATTTGCATAATAGAAATTTAGGCTATAGCAATACATCGGAATGACCTCAAGGTCATATCGATGTAAAAATCAGTAAGCTTAATAGTTAAAACCAAATTATTCTCTTCGTAACAACTGACAAATACCTCACAAAATGTATTTATTTCAATCTGTTTCAAATGTGTTTGGTTGCAGTAAAATTGCAAAGTAAGAAAATTTCCAAGTTATTATTTGAGGGGTTTGAAAATGACTTTCAGTTTCTGAATTATGTTACCTATAAAAACTCCTGAGATCGATTACTTTGAAAGTAAAGATAATAACTTTATTGTGATATTTTTTTCTAAATGATCAAAACTGTATAATATGTAATAATTAAAATACAATATACAGTAAATATTGTCGTAAGAACCTGGTACCTCGTTTACATTTCTAAAAATAACCTGGTTTGGCATATCCCCAAATACGAGTCAAGCATTCTATGCATAATAAAATAATGAACATCATTGTAATAAATATTTTGCATCATCTTCTGATATGAAAGTTAATCAAAAAATGTATTTATTTCAATTTAAAAAAATTGAAACAGACCGCAAAAAATAAAGATATAGATCCACAGAAACGCATGTAACAATCTCAAACCCATATACATTGTAATATAATGGACCGGCTTAGTGCCGGCCCATACTAATGAAACAGTAGAACATTTTCTTTCATTTTTGTGTGAATAAGGAAATTCATTTCTAAATAAAAAAAGGAAAAAAATAGGGGGGGTATCATTTTTTTTTAAGTACAGTTAACATGTATAAATTGTACAAGACACTACTACCAACCACAGAACTTCCCACAGGGTTAAAACATTTGCATGATGAATGTATATACGATTTAAATAGGAATGATAGTATCAGGTATACAGGAAAGATATCTCATTATGTAAATCATCAGAAAAGCCAAGATCACTTCACAAAATTGAACTTTGTGAACCAGATTATATATCTTTTTTTCTTTTGAATACTATTATGAATACATGTTCTCCCTAAAATAAACAAATGCAAAGAAGATGCTATTGCAGAAACTCTATAACAAATTATTCCATACAGCAATAGAAAAAAATATGAAAAAATTGCTTACTGAATTACAATTTTTTAAACATTAAACAATCCTTACCTATTTACATTCCTCAACTTATGTCTGTTGACTTCATCCTTGAGATTAACTGTCACTTCTGAATTAATGAGTTCTTCCGTCTTGTTGTTTTTCTTTGCCTTTATATACTGACTCAGTTGTTTAATGTTTGTGTATATGTATAATTCAGAATCACGTAGATCAACTTGAAATTCTTTTTCTAATTTTTTCATAAGCTCTGCAGCGAGCAAAGAATTTCTGGAAACAAAACATGGTTCATCTTTATGGATTCTCAGAATGATTATTTACAGAGTTCTGATTGCTTAAATTTTGAAAAAAAAGTCCATACAAATAAGAAACAAGGAATGCATGAGTATATTCTGTCATGATCAGAAAATGATTGAGGCTGACGATCATGAAGTTATGTTCATTTTCTTTTAAGTGCAGACGAACATTTAGCAGATGTTGCTTAATTGAAAACTATCAAGTAATGAAATGTAAGACAACTGGTCTAGTCCGGTTTTATATTGTTAAACCTTTGGATTTGCTATCAATAACAATAATACCACCATATCGTATGAGGTTTTCATATAGTAAAGTGTAGTTGAAAAATAAATGGCGCACTTATGTACATGATACACATTCGTAAATATGTATAATACTTTTAAATACTCAAATGTATAACAATTTTGATATAGTGATTTATTTAATTTAATGAAATCTTTAAATAATCTTTAAAAGGTTGAGAGTTATGATTTTATTGTTTTGTGGATTAATTCATTAAATTGTGGCAGATGAAAATTTGTTTAGTATCACGTCTAGTGCAAATCATATGACACTAACCCTGTCTTGCTCCTTGATGATTAGATGTTATTTTCTCAAGTTTTGTTTCGTACCTTTTTTGTTTCGTTCTACATGTTCTAGTCACTAGGTAGTATTTATTGTTTGTTTACTACTGCAGAAATGCTCTGACTTGTCATAAAATTCCCGAATCAATTATCAAAACTTATAAAATTTCATATCTATCATATTGAATTATGCAAAATATTGGGATAAAAGTGCCAAGTATAACGTTATCTATTAAAAACATTGACAATCATACCACATCTTCTTTTTTTATATAAAGCAATCAATTCTAACACTGTTATCCTCGTGTCCATGTACTTTGGAACATAAACGTAAAGGCAAACAGCAAAAATATCACAGGTGTAGTGATTGGACATCAGCAGGGTTAACATTTAAAAGTATATTACTTTCATTAACACTTACAATACCAGCAGAACATTTCAACATCTCAATTTTAACGATTCGGTTGCATCACATCGTTTTTTGTATGATATTCGCAAAGTGGTGTAGCAAAGTAATGTTCCGATAAATCAACATTGAAGTACTTTACATTCTTTGTTTGAGGCATTTATTTATAGATATATGTGCTGGGAAGTGATAATTAATTAAACGGTGGCAAATTAAGATCCTAACGCTGTGGTCACACCTTACCAGATACCACGAACGGTAGAAGTCCATTTCACATTCGTTCAACATCCGTTTTATCCGTTAAACATCCGGTACAAGGCCGTTGGTGAATTTGTCTACCAGACCTCCAACGGATGCATAACGGACACGTAACGGATAAAGAACGGAAACGAAACAGACGAGTAGCGCACAAAACGGACGCATACCGGACGTTCAAATGACATGCTCAAAATTTTCAACCGAATAGAATGAACGTCGACGGATAAAACGTACGCTAAACGAACATATAACGGATAAGAACGGACGTCTAACGGACATTAACGAATTGAAAAAAAATATCCGTAAGGCATCCGTTTGAGCTATCCGTTAAAGTGTGATTTAGGCTTTATATAAAAAAAAAAAAAAAACGCACTTGTAGATTATATTGTCACTTTACATAATTTGATAGAGTAAATATCAAACGTACAATGAAGCATTTTGCATACTGTAGTTAAATTTCAAAATTGTCATGGAGTAACGCATGCATTTGATTCACAAATGTATTATTTAAAAATATTAACCCTTCTAATTCATGGAAGTTGTCATCCAAATGTATACCCCGAATGTTAAGGACTTCACACCAGATATTAGCAACTCTGTGTTCCATGTCAGTCAGTTGAGTTGCAGTAAGATTATGGTATTTCTTTAATTCTTCGTCAAACTTTGATAAAGCGTTTTCATCTACTTTTCCTGTTGTTTTTACTATTGGAAGTCTACAATTGAAACATGTTTTCATAAGTAGATCTTTCTTGAACTCGTTCTTGTAATAATGATAACGGATATAAAATTACATGTATAAAAACCATTAAACACACTTATGAAGGGATAGAGTTGGTTCATAAAAAAATGCATATTTTGACTCTAATGTTAATTCATTTTTATTTTATTGTGCTTGATATTCATATGATGACGACATAATCTTTAAATCAATTTAATTGATGTCTAGAGCTGGGATAGTAACCGTTAGTAGTCCTTTGATAATATTAAATCATTGCCGTTTTGAATAGTTCTTTTGTTACCTATTCTGACATCGGACTCGGACTTCATTTAATCTGTGTGTTGATTTGCTTTGTGTTGTGTGTTTGTTTTTCTCATTAATTAGAAGTAAAGAGGAGAGTTGTGATCTTAAAAAAAAAACATGTCTAACGCGGTCGCATTTTTTTGCGTCTGTCCCAAGTCAGGAGTCTCTAGCCTTTGTTAGTCTTGCATGATTTTCAATTTTAGTTTCTTAATACATTTCGGAGTTTAGAATGACGTCCATAATCACTTATTAAAACTAGAATACATGTTTGTCTCCGGTCGAGAAATTTTAGGGCGGCATTTCAGACCAATTAGTGGCCTTCGACTGTTGTCTGCTCTTTGGATGAGTTGTTGTCTATTTGCCAAATTCCCCATTTCCCGTTTTAATTTTATCAGTTCATGTCAGGACAACATTACACACCCTTGTTAAACTTCATGGCCAAGGAAGAGAATTAGTCGTTATTGCAACAGAGAGCAAACATTTCAAAGTTCCCTTTTCAATAACTCATCCTTAGAGTGTAAGTAAGTCACAAACTTGTCATAACGATATAGTTTCTCGGTACTTATGTTATAAAGAAATAGTATCCACTCTAATATAAAGTTATGTTCTGAGTTTTATTATTGAATAAATGTTATTGTTCTGTAGGTAAAAAACTTATAGATAGTAATTGAAGATGTCATTATATACTAGTAATCATAAATCAATGTTCTAATATTACCAAATTCTGTACTTATATAGATTTAACACTGTTTTGTTGTTGCTGGTCTTTTTGTCTCAATTTTCATTAAAGGGTTGGAACACTCCAATTGGTTCAACTTTTTTCTGAATATTTGTAGATGAAAATAGCATCTAGGAGAAAATTCAAAAATACCTTTTCAAAGGTACAAAATATGATGGAATCATATGAAAAGGTATTCTTCGTTTGAGTGAATCCCTTATTTCTTTCATAGTTGTCTGTTCTTCTTGTACAAGGTATGCCACCAGGAACTTGTCTTTTTCTTCCTGTCCTTTTACTAAAACTACACAGGAAGTTACCCCTTTACATTCAATTATGGTTGTCTTCAATCCCTGTATACGAAGGATGTATGATACAATTATTATAAATTTATGTTCGATATGTTCACTATATTCTTTAGTGCATTTTTTTATATATAGGTAAGACAGTTTGGGGGTCCTTTGGGTGTTCGGTGTGAAACACGGCTCCGTCTTTAATACTGTACTTTGATCTATAACCGTTTAATTTCACAAATTGTGACTTGGGTGGAGAGTTATCACATTGGCACTCATACCACATCTTTTTATATCTTTTGTTAAACACAGATTATCCCAGAGGTGGTTTTTGAGGCTTAGCATTGCAGCAATTTTGAAGAAAACAAATGAAAACTGCAGCTTGCTTTTTAAATTAAAAGATTGCAATTTTTCTTTTTCTAATTAATTGTCATCTTCATTTGTACATTTCTTTGTAACAACAAACGTTACTAGTGTCAATTCAAATTATATTATTGGAGTGGAAATTATTTTTCTTGTTGAAAGTTTTGAAGCGTTTGCAAATAATCAAATAAATTCAACTCTATTGAACATTCAAATATTTTCAAGATATCTTATGGAAATGTTCGTTTTCATAGGAAAAGCTAGTGTCCAACTGATCTTTAATAATATTGGTTTGGTGCTGTTTGATTTTCTAAGATTTCTAGCTACTTCGCACAGACATGTTAATGATTTGTTCATAATTCTTTCAATAGATGCCCAAAAGATTCTCAAAATACTTACTAGCTCATATTGTTGCTACAACTATTTTCATGGCTGAAGTTAAAATGTTGTAAGATTACTGTCGCCTTAATACGCTTTTAAGCTAACGTAAAAAAAAAAAAATAATATACCAAACTGCTTCATTACAAATAGACAGTTATCGTGTATTTTTGAAAATATAGTTATTATTTTATTCATCAGTACCAAATGCAGAAAAAAGCACGTGACTCATCTCGATGAATATACCTGTACATCTACGGAATGGCCTCTAATTTTAACAGATGAGTCACATCTGCCACAAATCTGTAATGTTCCATCAGATAATATATATCCTAAGTCTCCAGTCCTATAAAGTCGGTTCCCATGGCTTGTTGTTACACTTTCTGGCACTTTTATAAATCTTAGCTCTTCAACTTTTGGTCTATTTAGATACCCATGGGCTAAAGTTGGTCCTCCAATATAGATCTTAAAAATATATTTTCTAAATTCAAAAATGAAGAAATTTATGTTTTAATTTCGGGATAGATAGCAATAAGATAATACTTTGAAAATCTTTGATATTTAATAATTGTTTGTGTTTTTTTCTTATATCCACTGTTTTCTTTTCGTTTGACAGTATTATGATGAACTGTATTGTCTTTTTTGTAAATGATTAAGATTAACATTTGTTATTGAAACATACTTTAGACTAAAAAATACATTCGAAACTGACTATGTATATTGTTACAAATAATTCCGCCATATATTGGACTATCCATAACAATATGCTAAGATAATAATCGTACACATTGAAAAATTCCTAAACCTGCTTTAAGCGCTGAATTAAAAATATATGACGTAATACAGCTACGTTCGGGACATGTTATGTTAATGGTGTCTAGTAGGAATGCACAAATCAGTGTAAAACGGCTACTTTGATAAAGGAGGACACCATAATAAACAAGAGAGAGGCAAATGAATCCAGAGAGACATACAGCTGCGCCAGTCGAAAACAAACTGACAACTCTACGACGGACACATAAAGATAAAGACAAACAGACAACAATGGTACAAGAAACGCAATATAAGAAAGACTAAGCAGCTACAACTCCGGTCAACGAACTATTGATCGCATCTGTAAAATTAACCATATGATGATTTTAACTTTAACACTTAGAACTCATAGGGTATTCGCTTTCATGAGTAGAAAATAATAAAGTGATCATAGATAAAAACGTATCTGTTCACTTTCTTAACAATCTAGAAAATATCAATACAAACATATTTTTTTTAGTGTTGGAGATATGCTTAAAAGATCAAATTTAAAGATTTTAACATAGAATATACAGTTGGACCCCTGATAATAGCATATCTGTCATAATGACTAGATCTGTTGAAGAAGAATTAAAATAAAAATATATCAATATATACCTCAATAGTGTTTTTATTTGATTATATTGAAATAATGCATCTTAAAATGACTATTCCAAGCTTAACTGCCGAAACACTATAAAAGCGTCGGGTCCTATCATGGAATATGGAAAGAGTGGTTGCATAGGTATTTTATAATAACCAACAGATATAACAGTAAAAATAATGTCTAATAAGGTTTGTTCACGCTATAAATATAGTGAGTATATGTATTACAAAATTAATAGCAAACATGCTTTACATGTAAGCTGTTAATTTAAATTGATATTTGTAATCATATTAGTAAAATATACATCTTCATATATCATAAATTATTTTGTTTATTCTGTCAATGTTCAGGTATTATTTGGTTTCAAAATCACAACCGACATAAGGTTTGAATAACCTTAAACGAAGTTTAATTTTCAAGTATATTCATTTCTGAATGTCTTTAACTAGATAAATAAAGATTTATAAAAAGAGATTAACGTTTACAGCTGTAAATTACATGCCAAGCAGTATAGAAAAATTAAAATACACATCATAAACATAAGATTGAAATCGAAATTATCAAAGAACCATAACCTCTAATTGCCCATTTTGCCGACACGAATTACCTCCCATTGTCAAATTAAAATGAAAAATCAAACATGTCGTATCGGGTGTATTTATCGTCGATTTGGAGAAAATCTGACAGTTGTTTCACATGCCCTGGTATATACTTTACTCATAAATAACTTTTGCTTCCCTGAGACTTCTCAAAATGTGTCATGCGTCCCGAAAAACAGCCGAAAAATTGAATTGAAAATCAAAAGTTTCTGTAACTTTATGAATTACGAATTTCCAAAATATGGCAATACAATTATACTAATTACTAATATTGTTGAATTTCTTATTAATGTGTTATATTAGGATATTTTATAATATTATGCAATTTCTTATTTGTCTCGTGATACACATGCACTGGTATTCTGCGACGGCAGATATAGGGAAAAATCTTTCCAGTCATTTTTCTCAAATGTTGCATATTTTTGTCAATAGTTACCCAGCTGCAAGGTTTTTCTACACTATTCCTCGTATTTGAATTGTAACGGTGCACTGGAAATGTCTAAGCGCTCTGAAAATTGACGTTGAAAAATTCGGGATGATAATCGTAACTCGGAAAAAAGATAATCGTAATTATGGTATTAGAAATAAGAAGATAATCGTACCTCAATAGTATGTCATTGATATTGACAATTAAAACGTATATCTGATCGCATATGATAAAATTATGGTGATGAATTAATCACGAAAACGTTCGAACGTCTCATGATATTTCTTTTTGTGCATATATATTTTTTTAGATACTTATATACCTCTCCTCTTCCTCCAGTGGATTGTATGTTGTTGTCTTTGTCAATAAGAACGAAGTCAACACCAGGTAAAATTGAACCAACTGGACAAACCCTTCTTTCGGTCAATAAATTCTAAATTAAAAAAAAATCAATTGATATGAATAAATCATAAGTGATCATATTAGTGTTCCCTGCCTAATCTTAAAGAATGTATCACATACATAGACTTAAAAAATACCTTATATTTAAGTTGAAATGTTTATTCAAATTTCTTATCAACTAGCTTTACCACATAATAACAACACATAATAACATTCAGCTATCCCTCATTGTTTATCGAACGTTCTCTTATCCATTTTCGTTGCTTTTTATGCAAAGCAAGTCAGCCTGATAGTTGAATTGGTTTAGTGACCAATTGTAAGTGTTATTTGCGAAAGTTGTAAAATTTATTGCATGTGTAATATCGTTAAGAGAGATCAAGTCGAAAAGGCAAATCTTGATCGCAAAGCTGACTGTTTAATACAAACAAACGAATGACTGGACTTTGATGAAACATTTCGAGGGAGTATACCTATCTTCACTTCTACGTGTTATATCGATGAGGAGATAAAAATCTGACCTTATTTTTTTCAAAATAACAATTCAAATCCTGACAGGCAACGTCATGGCATTCTGATGTACCATAGACGTTCAGAAACTGAACCAATGGCAATAACTTCAAACATTTGGCAAACAACGCTGTAGTCACAACTTCGCCACAAATCCAAATTTGCCTGAAATTAAATAGTACTTAGATTGAAAGTCTACCTAAGCATTTTCATATATACGGATATTAAGAGCTAGTTATTTTATACGAAAAAAAACTCGTTTATTCAGCAAGAGAAAATATCATGTTTTCTCGTTTATAGCTAATTATGATGGAAGTGTTTAACGACCTTGACTTGATAGACTTTGCTAGCACGTTTCGTCTCTGATGGTATCACAAGCCAACTTGTCAGCACTTCGGTGTTGACATCAATATCAATTATATGGTAATTTGTATAAATGTTCTATTTTAAAAAAATGATTTTTTTCGAAAAAGTAAGACTTTTCTTATCCAACGAAGAGATAACCTTAGCCGTATTTGGCATAACTTTTTTGAATTAGTGTCCTCAATGCTCTTCAACTTTGTACTTGTTTTGCTTCATAACTATTTAGATCTGAACGTAACTGATGAGTTTTATTTGGACAAAACGCGCGTCTGACGTATCAAATTATAATCCTTGTACCTTTGACCATTATTATCAAACTGTATATCAAGTTAATAGTGTGGTGACACTAGTCATACTATATACTAACTTGATATATATGACAGAAAAAGGTTACGGGAAAAAAATGAAGTGAAATATCTATATTTTACCTCAAACTTTTTAGTTCCTCCAATTTCAATTCCGGGGTATTGATAACAGTTTCCAATAGCGACGGCGTGAACATCATTTGTGTAATCTTATTTTTGTTGATGAATTTACACAGTAAATAAGGATCATAGATGGTTGTGCTGGGTATGATGTACATGGTTATTCCTGAAAAAATAGCCACAGAAAATTCAATTTACTAGTACCGGTATCTAAGCCGAATTTTTAATCTGACTATGAAGTACTGGTTTGGCTCATTTTCGAAGGCCCTATGGTGGGCTTTATCTTGTGACTTCTTTTGAATGTGTCTTGTTGGAAATTATAACATATTTTTGATATTTTTTATATTGAAAATAAGCAATACAATTTATGAAAAGCTTGTATCGTCAGAACATGTTTAAAAGGTGTTTTATTTTGTTAAATTGATATAATTCTTAACATTGAAATGTTTATCAGATTTATGCAAAATCATATATTCAGAAGTTTAAAACACCGTTTGTCTCAACTAAGATCTAATATCAAGTTTTGTGTGTTGATAAGTCGATTGAATATTCCAGCATTATTTTAAAACTCTTGAACTATGCATATTTACATATCACACATCAATTACCGCTTTGATTCCACTGCTAAAAAAAATGATTAAAATACCAATTCCCCTTAAAATTAAAAGTTACACTTCCAAAAGTGTTGTACTCTCTTTTCGTCAAACAGGTTTGCACTTACATAATTTTTTTACTATACGAGATCAAAAAATCGATGTAACATTTCGACATTTGTTTCTTTCCTTTAGTTTATTTAGCAGGTTTATTATAAATAAAATTCTTGTCAAGAAATTTCAATCATTATTTTTTAATGTCATTCCATTTCTCCAAAAAGTAAATCATTAAAAAGATTTTGATGACGTCCCGGTCACAAGACACAATCATGTATTTGAGCTGATAAACAAAACAGAAGACGTGTTACAACCAAAACTAAATTATAACATGATGAACATTGAAAAATCTGACAAAACAATACACCAGCTAATGTGGGAGATTGTTTCAATTAAATTATAAACTCATCGAAGATACAGGTTATTTTTACTAATGCATATTATGGTGTTAAAACCTTTTTAATTTATATAACATATATACACTTTTTATGTATTAATTAGTATTGGCCTTTAAAAACTACCAATAGCAAAATAGGCCAAAATTTGACTACAGCCGTTTATCCAAATGTATTGAAAATTATTCTTCTCAAGAAAATTGTCACGAAATGGTGAACTAACCAAGCAATATCATTCTCATGATCAATAATGAAGACCTTTTTTAGCACATATGCTGTTTCATTTTAACAATATTTATTAAGATCAAGCTTGATATATCTATTTAGATGCTTATACTTTTTACTATAATTTTACAAATGCATTTCTAGGTGTACAGTTAGAAATACATCTAATGACAATACCTTTTAGTAATGGTCGCAGCAATTCCCATGGGAAAAATATGTTGCAGGCCACTATATCATCTTGGTTAAAAGGATAAGTTTTATGTCTCCAGTGGTATGTAAATACTGCTCCTCTGTGTGGACAAATTATTCCTTCAAAAAATAAAAGAAGGAAGATTGCATGTCTCCAGTGGTATGACAATACAGCACATATGTGAGGACATATTATTCCTTTGAAATAAAGATGGTTTCGTGTCTATTGTTCTATGAAGATAATAAGCAACTCTGTGGTAGAATAATTCCTTCAAAATAAAACCAGCTTTGTGTTCCGATTGGAAAGAAACTACTGCACCTCTGTTGGCAAAGTCCTTTACCCATTGGTACAAAAATAATAATCTCCAGTTGACTGATAAATGTTACCATATAAGATAAGGGTCATATGTGAAAGTGTATGAAGGTATTGATCCCATGTGTAAACAAAATAATTGTATAAAATGTAAGAAATTCCATGCCCCCAATTGTACGTAAATTATTTCTACTCTTTGTGGACAAACCCTCAACTCTAACAAAATGAAATTCATGTTATGTCACTATCGAAATTAAATACTAATCACCTGTGTTAACAAACAAACAAATTACTTGAACAACACAGGATAAGTATCATGTATACAGGGGAATTTATGCTTCTCTTTTTCGAAACATGACATTTACAAAAAGCAAGCTTCAAATTTCACAATAGTACAACAATATTGAACCCCGTGTGAACAAACAACCCCTGCGAAATAAAAAAATAAGGTTCACATTTCCGTTGGTCAAATATACATATATCCGTTGTACAAAATTATGTTGCAAAATATAATAAGAATCGTGTTCATACTGGCACGAATTTACTGCTCTCTTGCGCGTACAAACAAATAATCGATTTGAATTGAAAAAAAAACGTGTTTCCCTGGTACAGAAAACACTGCGCTCTGTGTTAACATGTAACTTCTTTTGAATATAAATAAGCTAGTATACGGATTTATATTTCTTAGAATAGCATTGTTTAAAATAGACAATGTAGAGACCATGTCATATGAGTTAAGTTGGAGTGGTTTATTCTAATACATGGATAATAGTGATGTTAAAACAAAACCTCGTCCAGGGAAAATCTGTAACATTTAACTAGGAAAACAGATAAAGCAATTGATGATGAGCTATTGAAACAAGAGCAGAAATCACATAACAAGCTAACACGTTGTTACTGTTGGCTTTTTAATCAAAATAGACCAATTGAAGTATGTTCCTTCTATATTAAAAAAGTCCCTTTAAGGTGATCACGGGTGTAGAAAATGTAAAAAAAAAAATAAATTCCACGCGCCGATTGTGCAATAAGTTCTTACCCCCAAAATAAACAACAATATTTGGTTGACAATTGTAAAGTTCTTAATTAACATGATTAGTTATCGAAGTTTCCCTGTATGTTTCTTGCGCAAATGTTGGAATGTCAACATATATTTTCAGTGCCTACTACACGATATCTGAAAACACTAGAAACACAATCATTTTGACATCTCTACATTTAAGAGTGTTAAGGTGCTGCCAATGGTAAAAATGTTGATGTCGACATAGTCATGACTATTATATGCCGGTAGATGGCTTATGATTGTTATCACACAAATTTGACTAATTTTGCAAAGGACGGAGAGACGGGGAGTCTATCGTAACCATTGAATAGCGATGATGACTCTTTAAGCATCTCTGTCTTGACATGAATTATCATTAATATGGTTAAACCTACTGTTAACAAAAGTCTTCGAAATACTAATGATTGTTGTTCATAAAAAAAGATAACAGCCCCTGTATTTTGCAAAACATGCATTTGGACATTATTTATTTGAATTCTTCTGTAGACAAGATGGGCACTTGCGTACACAATTGCAATCCGGGTTTATATGATAAGTTTTTTTAAACTACTGGTCAATTGAAGAACAGCTTTATACCAAACAATAACTTTATTTTCAGTTCGTAGAAAGATAAAATTGACTACAATATTAATGGTAAATTAAAGGAATGTATAACTAAATAGTATCGAAGATTTATTAAGAAGAGATGTAAACAGTAATTAGATATTCTATTTCTTGAAAAAAATATTTAAAAGTAATGCTTTTAAAATGGTTAATAAAATATAATCTAAACATACATTCGTGCAGGTATGTCGACTTTAAAAAAGCTGGTCAAATACTAATTATAGCAAAGCAAATTTTCCCCAGCTGAAGTAACTCGTTATGGTTTCCAAGGTATGATTTCAACTGAACAAATCGGAAGTCTTAGTATCATAGTTACCTTGACAGAAACAGTATGTTTTCAGTTTTATTCTATTTTCAAAAGATTTTGAAAATTTTCAAAAAGCAACCGGACTTCAATTGGTCCAAATAGAAGCTAAAAAGGCTGCTAACTTCACATATTAGTTTAAATATTCCTTTTGTATTATTCGCCTCTCTTTGAAAATGAAAATAATTATTGATTGATAAAGGTTTGAGACATTGTTTGTCTGCATGACATAGTTACCTTGTACATGTAGCAGTAATCCTCTATCAAAAATATCATAACAGAAAATGACAGCCATGGAATATCGTATCAACTGGGATATACCTACTTCATAAACAGGCGTGTGATTTGTTTTAATACAATCAAATACATATAACATTTGGATTATTAATATCTAAAAAATCTTCCTTTAGCTATGAATTTTATAAACTGCACAGTGAACTTTTGTATAAAACGACATCATTTATGTTATTTGGTATCTGTTTTTCTTTATCATATATACAACATGAGCATGAAACATGAATATACACAAAAGATTGAATATATTTAAATTTACCATGTAACAATAGCGAAAAATATGTAGTCATACTGTCAATCAAAGCCTACAGAAATCAAAAACATTATTAATTATGTAAAAATACATATAATCAGTTTAATTTCTGGATTGGTTCCTATTTCTATATTTAAAGGCCATTCGTCATACAAATGGTCTGCACAATAATGGACACTTATGTAACTTATTAACTTTGTATTTTGATAGATTTAAAGTAAAGTTAAGAGTTCATTAGATATAGTTGTGTTACTATCTTAATCATTAAAGAAATAAGATACGAGTTCTCACTTTTTTTGTTGCGTTTGTCGAGTCTTGTTTATTTTTGCCATCACTTGAAGCAAGATACCAGTTTTAAACAGTCATTATCAAGTCTAAATCGACTGAATTTACCGCACATAAAAAAAGATAAATAAGACGGCAAGTTTTAACGAACGCTTTCATACGAAATCAGACCAAAACTAAAAATTCAAAGTTCAAACTTGCTTGACCGTATTAAGATCCGTTTATGGAACTGGTGTGTTAGAACATGTAACGCCCGTTTTGCTTGGAGATACATTCAAAGAAAATATATTAGACTAGAATTAAAAATAAACGTAACTTTCGAATAAATAAAGAAGAAAAATCATCTGTTGATTAAATATTTCTGGTGTTATTTGCTTTGTTGTTGAGGAATTAATTAATCAACAGTGCTGATTGTTTTGCTTTTTTTCCTTTTTAATGTTGATTTATTTATTGACGTATTAATTTCCTGTCGGCGACTGAAAGTTTACTCACAATAAACGGAATTTGTGTGTAGTGGAAACATCGATTCCATGTGCATTCGTCACATACATAACATGTAATATGTAATACGTTCAACCACAATGTGCTGTTAACTCCGAAGGGAAACTTCAAATGTAGTCGTTAAGCAAAAGCAATGTGTATGGAAATTGATTTCGTCTTTGAAAAGAAATAACTGCAAGATTCAAACTTAACATTATTTAAGCAAGACTACATGGTATGATTGCTTGCAAATTTAAGAACTGTCCGCCATAGTTCAAGTGAATTGGACGTAAACAATTTCAGGCACACATATTTTTTATGCTTTTTGTCAGATATTTGAATTTGTTATATATTGATGTCTTAACTAGATATTAATTTTTGAGCATTTCAAAACGTGTTTTATTCGTGCGGGTTACTTTGTAAAACTGGGAAAATATTCATAGGTCAATGTACGGCCTTTTTTCTTGCCTTTTATTATACAATACTAGTATTCGAAACAATCATTTATCTTACACAGCGTTATATTTAAACGCCATCAAATTTCTTAAGTATTTTATTAAGCCTCTGAAACTGTACTTAGCCTATGATGAGACAATGTTGAAATCAAAAATAAGATAATAGACGAATAGACCTTTTTTATTAAAACAATAATGTAGCTTATATTTCAGCATCCTTAGTAGTTTCCAAGGCTTTATTAAGTAAAATAAAGCGTTACCCTATTATATTCGAATCATTCTAACTGTATAAATCCTTGACGTAATCTAATATGTCCTATCTTTAAAGATTAAGTTTAATGGCACTTGTCAGTAATTGACCGGGTCACCAGCTCGTAATACTATATATGCATGAAAGATAGGGTATTTAAAAGATTTGAAGATAACTGTTAAAAGTTGCTAAAAACTTTAAAACAAATTTTGTCGTGCCATTCACTTATTATGAAAATTTTGTAACAATACCTGTGTTATAATATCCGTACACACAAAAAACAAAAACAAGTAATTGTTATAAATAATCAGCAAATACGACGAACAGCTATAAAAAAAGTTTTACGTCGAGTTACCTACCTTTTCTAACCCCCGCTTATTGAAACACACAAACACACACACAATCACACACACAAACACACACCTGTGAAATTCGCTTTTAGACTTTTTTAACAATGAAATATAGAAGACATAAAATCTTCATCTATTCATATTTTTCATCCATAATTATAGGTTTTGAACTGACTTAGATGATTGATCAATAATCCGTTAATCTATAGAAGTTCACTCCAGTGGAGATTAAGTCACTCCTTTTTATTATTTTTACAATACAATGTTATATAAATACAATAATTGATAGATTGAACAGAAAACTGAATTCGTTAGACAGTATTTGTTTATTGGTGAAGGGGGCGAAAGATACCAGAGGGACAGTCAAACTAATAGATCGAAAATAAACTGACAACGTCATGGCTAAAAGAGAAAAAGATAAACAAACACATAACAGTATATAAGATACAATATAGAAAACTAAAGACCAAGCAACACGAACGGAACCAAAAACTTAGGGTGATCGCATGTACTCCTGAAGGGTAAGCAGATCCTGATCCACATGTGACAGCCGTCGCGTTGATCCTGTTATAACATACCCGGTAAATAGTATAATTTGGTAGGTCACATTAGTGGAATAAGAAAAGGATTGTAGTTACGACATAAAGAACATATCTGATATATAAAGCAGAATGTCGATATCATTATTTGACTTCTTTTAAAAGTTATTGCCCTTTTCACATGATTTTCGATTTTTTGAAAAAAAAACCTTTCAACATACGATCAACCTTAACATGTTAAATCAGCATCTATAGTAAGTAATATAGCATATGCGAATATATATATAAATATGATTAAAGCCTCTTATGAACTGCATTTTGCATAAAGAAAGAAAGGCCGAAATGCCTCGAAAGAGTTAGAGACAAGTATTTCGTGAGATTAAAATCAAACACTTTATTAATCAAATAATAAAACATACATGGATGTTATTGCTGTTCTTTTATCTTCTCGATAGTGTACCACAACGCAGTAGGGAAGTGTTACGATAAAAAAATATCAAGACAGTTCTCTAACGTTGATTGAATCATGATGAAAAAAATACAATCATGCATTACTCAAAAACATTTACCTTTTGGTTTTCCGGTTGTTCCAGATGAATATACAATGTAAGCACGACTGTCTAAAGTCAAATCTGTTGGAAGAGTTTCTTCCCCTGTCACTAGTTCTTCTTCCAATTCAATAAATGTGTATAGATGTTTTATCTCTAAGCCAAAATACAAACAAGATTAAATGGACACTAAGTGTGTATGAAAGTAAGAAATATGCTTATTTTTTTTCTCAGTAAAACATAGATTTCTTTCGCCTAATTATAATACGTTGTTACATACACGAGCGAATCGTACAAGTAGAGATTTATAAACACCTTAAGATGGTGACAAGGGAACGTCACCATCTGAAAGAGGATAATTAACAATATGCAACTCATTTCTTTTATTATATATATTTTACTTTTGCTCAAACCTTGACTGAGTTAAGAAAAACACGCATGACAATAAACCCAAAACAAACAGTGTTCTACAAAATCTGCAATAGCCATATATTAACTGAGTGGCACTTTTTACTTGCATAGATTTTGCTCTAAATTTTGAAAAGGTATAAGCTTAACCTGTCAATAAGTTTATGCGATTTCCCAAGTTTTTGTTTGAAGCTAAATTTATCTTCTAAATGAGTCCAGCATTGGTAGTATATTGCTGTTTTACTTTTACATATAATTTCACTACAACTGGTATTCAGAAATCTTTACTGTTAACTAGTCCTTGACGACAATTTTAAATTTACTTATTCTGAAAAATAATTAAGATGTTTTTATTGATTAGGATGCAATATAACCTTCCCCTGTCTGTGATATCTTCAACTTACCACCTAGCGTGTCTGTTAATTGTTTGATAGATATAACTGCTATTGGCTTTGCATCACAAAGGATAGATTTCATCGTAGGCAGTGGGTATATTACATCCAGGGGTAGGTAAGCAGCACCTGTTTCGATATCAAGTTGGTTGTCATTAAAAACATAAAATAAGGCCAAAGAGCTCATATAGATTCAATGATAGCAATCCACTGTTCATTTACAGTTTTGATAACACATATTTTGTTCAAACTTTTCTATTAACACAAGAAAAACTATCAACATAAAAAAGATCAGAACCAATTGCTCTTATGATCCTGAACTATTTCGTCGATTTATATTGCATATAATAGTCTACAATGTTAAGAATTACCGTTTCTGATTGGTTGAATGATTGATTGATGGTAATGTTACTTTCAGCACTATTGTGCTAATTGTAGTCGGTACGTTTTTATTGGTTGAGGATGTTAATGCACCAAGATAGAACCACCGACTTTTGATAGGAAAACTGACAGGTTTTATACGACTTCATCATTATGTCTTTAGGAGGATCATATCTTCATACTTATCTTGGATGTACATGCAATTTGGAATCAAATGTTTAAATAAGAACTTGTTCAACGTCATTCAGCTAAAGAGTTATTTGAATCAAATATTTGTGGTCATTATAATAATGTTTTACTATTTCATATAGAACTGAATACGGTTTTAATTTTAGGAATTGTGTTGAGAGACTAACAATCTTTTTTTTATAGTAAATCTTGCAAAATTAGTTGACCAAGAGGGTTAACAAACGTTTTGAAATGACACCTCTTGATGACCCTTTAGACAACTGGCAAAATCTTTAAGATTATTCAACATTGATATGCCTTACATTCCATGGTGTACATATGTTACAGACGCCATGTGGTAAAGTCAGAGAGCATATTGATATTCTTGTATCATACACCTTCAGCATGGAAATTTCACAGTTAAGTGTTTAATTGCAAAAGTTTATTCAAAAAAGAATATTTTGCAAAGTGTCTCGAATGTGTTAAAACATTACAACATATAAAATGACCCGTAAGGCAGCTGGTTCGTTGTGAATGGCCATAAAGAATGTATAATTAGAACAAAGGCGATAATGGTCAGCTATAAGTATTCTTTTTTATTATCATGTACTTATTTCGAATATTAACTCATTTTGACGTAAACTTTCAATGGTTTGAATTAGGTTTGAAAAAAAATCAAATCACAAAAAATACTGAATTCCGAGCAAATTTCATAAAGGAAAATCTCTTATCAAATATCAAAATCAAAAGCGTTTGAGCCAAACACATCAAACGAAAGGATAACAACTGTCATACTCCTGAATTGTTACAAGCATTTTCTTTTGTAGAAAATGTTGGATTAAACCTTGTTTGAAAGCTAGCTAAACCTCTCACTTGTATGACAGTCGAATCAAATTCCATTATATTGACAACGATGTGTGAACAAAACAAACAGAACTAAAGGTTAACATGTCAATATGGGGGTACAACAGTCAACATTGTGTTTTAATCCTAAGCATTATAAAACATACCCATGTGCACAAAATGGCATATAGACCGAGGACATAAGCAAACAGTAAAGAAAAAAATACACAAAATTATCAAAGTACAGTAACACAATGACTGGATGTATAAGTACAGAGCCACGTCATATATGTATCAAAGCAACATAACAAGGCATATAGACAAAGTACTTAAGAGGAAATGAAAGACGACCATACAAAAATGTTTTACAATGGCACAATCAAGGGGTGAATAAGATTAGATCAACGTCATAGGTATTTGAGAAACGCCAAAAAATACGTATAGACAAAGCACATATCAAAAACAAAAGACAAGCATACGAGAATTATCATTAAAAAATAACGCAATTACGGGATATACAAGTACCGAGCCACGAAAACTATACTGGTCTGGTTATTAACATTTGTCGAACAAATTTTATATAAAGTGTATTAACATTATCACTTGCTATTTATATGTTAATTTGTTTGTCGTTGTTTTGACTCGATCAGATAATAAATCCCTGATTCTGAGGGAAATATTAAGTGCAATACTAGAACCTCAACTACTTAAGGGGGCTCGCGGGTCTAAATCATTTTTTTTTCTAATATAGGATTTCGCTATATTTTTCTATAAATGAACTTTATCTTATACTTAAAATAGAAATAAATAAAAAATTGGGATCACCGTTCATTTACGCCCACAATCTGCCATAGAAAGAAGGATACATTTTTGTAAAGGTACTTTTTTTCTGTTGAACTAATATGAGAAATAGAGGTAATATCGAAATAAATAAATAACCTAATTACAGAAATCGCTTAAATTTTACAATTATTTAGTTGATGTACAGCTTATTTGAAAACAATCACAAAAAATATAGGTCACCGATGTGTTAAAAAAGATATTTCAATTTTGATGCCAAAACGTGGCATTTTTGGACCAAAGGGAGATAACTTGGAGCATTTTCAATGATATAAACATTTCAAAAGTCATCCGGGGGCAAACAGAATCGATTTTATTGGTTTATTTTTGTACCACATCATTAAGTAATGACTATTAGTGTAATAAATAAAATTTGTAATGAAAAAAACAAATTTTTTTGCTGAAAATTTTGTACCCGCGAGCCTCCTTAAGATTAACTTGAGGATCTTGACTGTAACGGCATGTTTCTGGGTATTTTAGATTAATATGTTGCGTCAAAAACATTAAAAAAAAACGAAGATGATTACAAATAAGACAAATCTTTACAAGAGACCGAATAAACAGACATTTACACTATTATAGGTCACCGTACGGTCTTGAGATATGAGTATAAACACTGCATTGAACTACTTGAAATAATAAAATACAGATATTTTTAAATTAGTGATTGCTCTTTCATTCATTGCTTAGTGTTGCTTATCAAGACATTATCAAGAGGTCATACAGGTTAAACGAGGATCCATATCTTCATTTCAAAACGAAGACCCAGAGTTTTTTTTCGAAACGAGGACACAGGGCTTTCTGTTCAAAACGAGGACCAAGGGCTTTCTTTACAAAATTAGTGTTATGCCATTTTCATGTAGTCACAAACTGGATCCAGTAAACTCAAGATATATGTAAAATACAGACAGTTTTCTTGCAAATTTGTAAAAATGAAAACGCTTAAATTATAAAAGAAAAATGAAAACCAATACTGACCTGCTTTTAGAATAGCAATATACGCAGTTACATACGCAATACTTTTATCCAAATAAATTCCAACACACGAATTTATGGTAACGCCTTTGTGAACTAAATGTTTTCCAAGTTTGTCAGATCTTTCATCCAACTCTGTGAATGTTATTTTCGCCCCGCTGTCTTCAACAATTGCAATCTTGTCTGGCGTCTTCTTTGCTTGCTTAGAAAACATTTCATGAAGCAATCCTTGTTGCTCATAGCTGGTTTCTGTTCCCATTGTATGATAATTTTGATTAGAGTTGCATTTGTTTTTTTTGTCGCTGAAAAAAGTGAAAACGAAAATGTCTTGGAAATATACATGTACTTGGTTATTTCATTTTTGAAATCAATGAATCTCTTTGATGCCTGTACGAAATAGGTGTTTTTTTCTTAGTTGACACCTGCACAATTCAAGGATCAGTATTTGCTCACAGCCCTTAAGCTTCTCCTATACATCTTTTAATTGTAATTAATTTCTCATGTTAATTAATTAGTTTCAACTATTTAGAAATAGTCAACGAGAAGCGTTTCTTATCTAACAAGTAATATATTTTCAATTGTATAACGAATTTGTTAAACGAACAGGAATTATTTTTGAGCGTAATGTGAGTAGGAAATATTATGGGTGTCTTTCATAGATAAATGACAAATCTTTTTTAGAAATAATGAAGATACACAATGAGGATGTTACTACGACATCATTATACAATTGAATACATTTTACAGGATTTTTTAGCAACATTTTATTGATTCTAGTTTTCAATTATACTTATATTTCTATGTTTCGTTTGACTGAAAAGGGAGTATAAAACAAAAACGTGCTTCCCTGTTTTAAATTCAGACTGCCTGCAACCTACTCATTCCTGCATATCATGATTATTGTTGTTTTAAAACATACAAATGATGGATATAAATGTGTAACATCACTTGGTGCTGAAAGGGAAGTGCTTACCAGCCTCACGACACAAACAATGAAAAATATGATTATGATGGTAAAGGATGGTGGATTTACAATCAGCTGTACATTTGATGCATATTATGGACGACAATTACTATGCTAATGTTTAAAAAACTGCTTTAAACCAGACTGACATGTTGAGATATATTTCCTTGCATTTACTCTCACTTAAGTTCCATTTGAAATATCTTTTGTAATACTATTAAAAATAATATAGACAATGCATTTATCATCAGACTTCTATGTGGTATAAGTTATTCTCTGACTCATGGTTATCTATAATAGGTAAACGTGTTTTAGCAGTACCTGCATAGCCCGTTCCGTTCGAGAGAATTGTTTTTTGTGTGCAGGACTTGTTGCAACAAAACTTAGAAACAGACTTTTGTCTGAAGTTGTGGGTAAAATAATATTTCTGAACGAGAGCACAATCAAAGAGCTATGCGATTGACCCTACGCAACTAAATAGAGACAGTTTTAACGGTGTTTGTACACAACTTAACACTTTTATGAATTTATGACCTAAACCGTTAACCTACTTTTGTTTGTGAATCTGGTATGAAATCTACATTGAATGTAATAAATGTTTATTTGAAACTTTATTATTGTTTAATTTTAAATACAATTTTCGTTTCGTATAAGTGATTTAAATCCACTATTGTGTTGACAAATTATTAGAAGTCGTAATATAAAACAATACTAACTGATACAGATTGTCTGTCAAGTCGAACGTTATGAACATATTAATGGTTTAATTGGCAAGGTTTTGATTTGGTTCTTGAACACACAAAAAATAATTTCGATTATGAAAAGTTATTTAATTCGAAGTGGTTGTTCGTTATCCATTGTTCTATTAAAAAGGACTAGCAATACGCATAACTAAAGCTCAAATATAGTTTTGATTCCTACATTTTGATTTTTCTGTAACAATACGCTAAGATGTCAAACGATACATCATATTATAATAATTAGGATTAGGTTTATGTGAATTATAACCACATCTCAACAAAAATGAAAAATGTTCACTGGACGTTAAAGTTTTATCCGAGTACTCGAGTACTCGCGAGTATTATGACCGAGAACTCGAGTATTAAATGTCAGATCTTTTGACATTCCTACTTACAATGCTTCATTCATGAAAGGTACAGATTTGAAACTTTGTTGATCAATTTAAATTTTTAAACCAATGTTATTAATAATCAACAAAATAGTAAACAATAAATTGTTCGGAGAAACAGGTTAACGTACAAAATCTCTTTGCAGGGGAAAATGAAAACGAAAAAAACACTCCTATTACAAATGATAATCTCCTCTCTTTCTCACATCACACCATATAGTATAATACATTTATTTACACAAATTATTAATGTAATTTGTTTCATATCTTTTGGGTTTATTAAAGGTACTTGATATAAACTTTTCGATTTAAAGGAACATAATGTGTTATTATAATTACTACTATTATACAGTCCTATCACGTCCCATTTTACCCCGTGATACTCTACTTATATTATTAGAAAGGGAAATGTATTTCTTTCATAAAAAGTAGGATATTTATATGTTTTCTAAAAGGATTTATTTCAAAAGTATGGTGAGTACAAACACGCATCTATCATATATTTATATGTCCCTGCTGACCTTATATATATTTTACACGTATATCACATTCAACGTTTATGTTTATAAAAGAATACAGATATAATATAAGGAGTGTCGATTATATGAGTATATGATATTTGTAGATAGTGTGGTTAAGACACTAAATGACCGGGCAAACTATTTACTTATCTACCAAAAGTCTAAATCATTCATGAGATTAAACATTTTCTCAAAAATCCGCCAAACTTTTTCCATGAGATGAAAAAGATAAAAAAAAACGAGACAATGATTCTATATCACTTAAATATTTATACTTTCCGTTAGATTGAGCCATGATTTCAAATACAAATCCAGCTGTAGTACACTTGCTAATTTGAATTCAAATACAAGTAAGTAAGGCACTTCTTTTTTGTGGATGCAAAATGAGTAGTATTACAAGACTGAATATTGGTTGACAAATCGTTATGTTAAGATTTAATTGTATTCTGATAACTTGAGGCAGTATGGTGCTGATTTGTTAAAAGCAAAGGTTACATTAAAAACTTATCTTAAAACAGTTATAAATTTGTGAATAGTTAATTTTTACTGAAACTATTTGCAGTTTCTGATGATACAGCTATGACGGCAAACGCTTTTATTGAGGTACATGCATTAAAAACCAGCGAATATTTCTGCAATAAAATTATTCTACAAGTCTAACTAAAAGTGGCTGAATACTAGGATATAGTTTTACAACATAATAATGTAGTATGTTCAATGTTCGTGTATCTTGTATAGTATTTTAAGAACAAAAAAAGATCCGCTAACACTGTATAATGCATTTACACGATTTACTGGTTTTCTTTTCTTTTCACATGGTTATACAATTAATGAATGCCCTACTTCCGTGTTGTGACTGGCCACAGTTTATAGAAGGTTTCGGTACCCTTGTTTTATTCAAATGTGTAATTCTCACATTTGAGAAAGGAAAACAACTTTAAATATTTCAGAAACAGAGAAAACTTTAATACATGAGCAGGTTGAATTGTTAAAATATGTACTAATTTAAAGTACTTTACTCAAATTTCTGTGAATTCTTCTCAGTAGAGGCAACAATCCTTTGTGTTATTCCTTGCCATAAACTGCTAGTATTTTTTCATGTTTAGGTTTATTCAAAATCAATTGCGTAATAGTCTAAAGAAATTTAACGAAACAATTGATTATCCTTTGCAATTGAAAATATTGTTCTGAAGTGAATTATTTAAGCGCACCCTATTTATTTTGTTGAGACTTCCCCTTCCTCTTCCACGAATTCTAAGGGAGTTACAAAAAATCTAGTGTCGTTGCATGTATGCTATATATAGTTCACATGCAACTAATTGGTTGTAAATTAAGAACCATATTGTTTTCGAATTAATTTACATTACTTCTTTCAAATTATGAACTTTTTTGGTTAGCATATTTGTAGAGATATTTATCAATAAAAAGTGCATTCATTCAGTTATACTTAAGTAACGCTGTTGAAAAAGGCCACATTTTTATACATTTAACAACTAAATTTTACGTTAAACGGTAGACTTTATTAAAAAAAAATTATTTCTAAAACTTTTTAAACAGTTTAGATCTCATAACAATAAGTCACATTGGTCTGTTATCTAAATGCTAAATTAAACATGTTTCCTTCTTGTGTAACATTCAGCTAGAGGTCAAATAAGGACATTTTGTTTTGTATAAATGAAAAAAAATCCCTCCCCCCCCAAAAAAAAAGATTATACAAGTACATGTAAGACATTACGATGAATGATCAACAATGCCATATTTTTGTTATATTTATCGTGGTTTAGAAACAATGAGGACCACACAGCTGGTAGACGTTTGGTCCCCGTATGTATCACCAGTCTTGTAATCAGCACTTCGGTGTTAACATGAATATCAATTATATGGTCATTTTATAAATTTTCTGTTTACAAAATTATGAATTTTTCGAAAAACTATAGATTTTCTGATCTCAGACATAGATTACCTTAGCCTTATTTGGCATAACCTTTTCGAATATTGGGACCTCAATGCTGTTCAAATTTGTACTTCTTTAACTTGATAAATATTTTGATCTAAGCGTCACTAATGAATCTTATGTAGACGAAACGCGCATTTCGCGTATTAAATTATAATCTTGGTACCTTTAATCACTACATACCCCCCCCCCAAAAAAAAAATATTCTGAAGGAACACTAGGGTATTGAATATGGGTACCTTGAATCGTTATACATAGAACATAACACAATAAATTCTTATTAACTTCATGTCGAAGAGGCAAATCGTTCCAATTCAAATAAAAGTTGCAATTATTATTGCTGGATATGTGTTTATATTATGATAATTGTATTTCACTTCCTGAGATCGAAGGTAAATATCTTGAAACATATTTTATATAAAGCTATATTCGAAAATATTCGTACATTCCCAATGTGAGAAAATTTATGTTATTTCGTCACAGTCATTTGTTCATCGACATGAATAGCGACGATTGACTCGTAACGCTACCATAACAACATTGAAGCGTTGAAGCGTCCCCGGTGGCCGCTGATAAAGAATATCTTCTTTTAATTTAAATCTTTACTCATGAAGCATGTCTATAACATTTAAACTAATCGAAGCGCTACAGTTCATAAACAGTTCACATAATTATATCTCAAATGTAAATTGTTACGTAAAATTAATCATTATCAAATGTTGTATATACAGTTTCAAATATGTTAACCCATTAGCAAAGACGTTAACAAAATTCAGATTTTACTAGCTAGCAAAAATAGAAGTTAAAATAAAGTATTTTACCTTTGCAAAACAAAAAACACCTCGACACACTAACTAAACATTATCCAATTCAATTTAGAAGACATTGAAGAAACCAACTTAAACAGTATTACATTTGTAAATGATTGATTTTACTTAAATAATTCATTGGCCCTGATGAGACAGTATATGTTGTCGAAATAGTTCCGTTATCATGTTAAGTGAGCTTTTTAAACTTACTAAAACACGTTAATATCTTCAATTTTATCAATTCTGAAGGTTTCAACTGAAAGCGGTTGAATTTTTTGTTTAATATCAACATATTGTGGTAGGATTTTAGTTCTGGTTTCTCGTATTATATTTAATATTTTGTAAATTATGACCAAATTTTCTTTTTAATCGGATCATAAAATTAATGAATGTTCGACTTCCTTGATGTTTTTTGGCCACAGTCTACAAAAGGTTTTGGAACCCTTTATTTACTCAAATAATTCTCCCATTTGAGATAGCAAAGAATCTGGTAAAATGGGAAAAATATTCAAAACATCAGAAGGTTGTAATAGTCAATAGAATTTACAAACCTTCTTTACTCAAATTTCATGCTTCTAATACAGAGATTTAGAACAGATTGATCATGAAAGCAAGTTCAATCATATACATGTACTACGATGTCAAACACATTTTAATAATTTTGATTTAATGTATTTTAAATAGTTTCTTTTTTACTAAAATTAGTTCATAAATTAAAAATGAAAGTTCATTTGTTAGAAATTGTTTGGCATCCTTGTAAAAATAAGCGTTTCGAGTTAAGTCAAATTTAGTTGGAAGAACAATGTAATTTCAATAAATCACTTCATCGATCTGATTTTTTGTCTGTGAATTCTTCTCAGTAGTGGCAATATCATAAGTGTTATCCCCTACCATAAACTGGTACTGATTTTGTATGTTTAAGTTTCACAATATAGTCAAAGTTAATTGCTTTATATTTAAATAAATTTAAAGAAACAAATGCTTACCCTATGCAATTGGAAATATTTTTCTAAAGTGGACCATTTAAGCGCACTCTATTTTTACTGTTAAGACTTCCCGTTCCTCTTCAAAGAACTTGTAGGGAGTTTCAAGAATTCTATCGTCGTTGTATGTATTATATATATAGAACATGTAACAACTTGGTTGTAAATCAAAGACCATATCGTTTTCGAATTACTTTACCTGACTTCTTTCAAATTAGAAAGTTTTCGTTTGGCATATTTGTTGAAATATTTGATAATGAAATACGTATTCAATGAATTTTACATAAGTAATGCTGTAAAAAATATGTAACAAATTTAAACATTGAACAACTAAAAATTACGTTTAACGGTAGACTTTATTAAAACAAAACAGAATACAAAAATATTTATTTAATTATTATCTTTAAAACTTTTAAATAAATTTGAAATAGTATATGTATTGGTCACATATGCTTGGTATCTGATTAGTAGCTCAAACATGTTTTGTGTGTTTATCGTTAGCTAGAGGTCAAATAATGACATTTTGTTTTGTATAAATACAAGCAAAACAGCACTAAAAGAAAAAAAAAGGTCAAGTAAATCATTTAAGCGCACCCTATTTATAATGTTAAGACTTCCCCTTCCTTTTCAAAGAACTTGTAGGGAGTTTCAAGAATTCTAGCGTCGTTGCATGTATGATATTTATAGTACATGCAACACATTAGTTGTTAATTAAGAACCATATAATTTTCGAATTACTTTACTCGACTTCTTTCAAATTAAGAACGTTTATGTTTGGAATATTTGTAGAGATATTTTATAATGAAAGATGATTTCATTGAATTTTACTTAAGTAATGCTGTAATAAATGCCACATGTTTAAACATTTGACAACTGAAAATTACGTTTAATGGTAGACTTTATTAAAAAAAAAAAAAAAAAGGACAACAAAACCAGAATATAAAAAGTTTAGTTTAATTTTATTTTGAAATTTTTTAATAAATTTAAAATACTATATCCATTGGTAACATATGTCTGTTATCTGATTATTAAATCAAACATGTTTTCTTTTTTAATAACCTTTAAGCTAGAAGTCAAATATTGACATTTCATTTGAATAAATAACGAACAAGACAGCCCCAAAATGAAAAAAAGGTTAAACAAGTAAATCTAAGACTTTGTGATGAATGGTTAACAATGCTTCTTAACATCAAATTATAAAATAATGATGAAATGTTATATTTATCTTGTTTCAAAAGCAATAAGATCTCTCATTCTTTTTATTCTGACATTATCTCATAGGAACACTAGGGTATTGAAATTGCTACCTTAAAACGAAGGACACAGGATATTAAAAAAACTTCATTTCGCAAAGACAAATCGTTCTAGTTTAATTAAAAGTTGCAATCTTTATTGTCGGATGTTGTACTCTATTCATAATAATTGTATTTCAGTTTCTGAGATAGAGGAACAATTTCTTGGAACAAATTGTATGGAACGATATTTACTTAATTAATACATAAGTTAATTCCCGATGTGAGAATTGTTTTGTTATTTCGTCACATGAATATCGATGGTTGACTCGTTACGCTTTCGTGACAACAAAAAAATACGACATTGGTCTATTTCCAGTTCTTTTCTATATATCTGAATCATGTCAAATTTACTTTTCATCAGGTTCGATTAAGTGCTGGTCATTTTTGTTGACATGTATATTTGTGTCTTATTAGCTATACAATAAACCTATTTTATATATTTTAAAAAAGTATAAAATGTCCTATTATATTATAGGTGTACACAATAAATTCCAAAATCTTTTAAAAAATTCTAGTTTAGAATAATTAACTAAAAAAGTAATACACTGTAATATCAATATTGGTTAATATATTGTTATGTTCTTTAAGGGCTGAATCATTTGCAGTGGAGGCTGATATTGATTTTTTGTTTTAAAAAATCTGTATTCATGAATAGATATAGGAAGATGTGGTGTGGGTGCCAATGAGACAACTCTCCATCCAAAAAACAATTTAAAAAAAGTAAACCATTATAGGTCTTACACATAAACCAATCGAAGCGTTACAGTTCATACATTACATAGTTCATACCATAACATCTCATAATATTATATGAATTTGCTACGTTACATTTTACCTTTGCACAAAGTTAACTTCAATACACCGGCCAAACATTATTAAATTGCATTTAGAAGAAATTGATGAATCTGAATACAGAAGTACATTTTCTGATGATAGATTTTTTTTTTAAATAATTGACAAGTCCTGATTTTACAGTTTATGTGGTTAAAATCGTTTCATTATCATGTTTAGTGAGCTGTAAAAACTTACAAAAGGATGTCAATATCTTCAATTATATTAATTCTCAAGGTTTTAACTAAAAGCGGTTCAGTTTTTTTTTTATTTTACAACAACATTTTAAGGTATAATTTCTGTGTCTTGTATGATATTTAATATTTTGTAAATTATTATTGTCCTTTTAAGGTAGTCATACAATTAATGAATGTCTTACGTTTTTGTTGTTATTTGCTACAGTTTACAGAAAATTGTGGTACAATTATTTACTAAGAATAGTTCTTCTATCATTTGAGGCAGTACTACAACAAGAAACGGGACGAAAAAGGGTTTTGTATATTATAAACATTAGCATGTCGTATAATATGTAATAATCATAGGAATGTAACGGATTGACTAATTGTTGGTTGCTAAACATCCAGTGGTAAATATTTCATGCATGTTCACGGAAAAAAACCAAGTTAACAATAAATATAATAGGTAGGTCTTATAATAGAGGTCATCTGGTTTTACCGGACGTGGCTGCAAACTTGTATATACCACACAGCCAAACGTACGCCCCAATTTTAAAATTTGACATAACGTTCGTATTCCAACAACATTACATTGACTCAGAACTAACTAGTCAACTCTTAACAGGAAATTAAGAAATATAATTGTTTTGAAGACATTAATTGATTAGTGAGCAATTGATTCCATGCAATTTATGAGAAAATCGATGCGAGCACGCTACCACGCAACCATCCAAGTTGTGACTCTTTCTACAAGTTTGTACATTTAGATGGCGAATTGGTACGAGTACACAGTTATAGTCCTTTGATTTTCGTTGTCCACGAATATAGTCCTCAGTGTGTTACTTGCCATTTTTTTTTCTACCCCTTCCAAATTTATTTCTTCATGTTTTATGCCTCATATAGCAAGAAGGGGGTTGAAATGATACTGTAAAAACATTTGGGCCATAAATATTAATGTAAAGTAGTGATTAGGTCCAGCTGAAAAAGGTAAAAAATTAGCACTTCGAAAACTGTCAAAAGATTTCAAAACCCCCTTAACATAAAATTGTCCATATGTTGAGTTAGAGCTGATAAAGTTTTCTATAATTTTGATATAATTTGTCCCAAAAGTAGGTCAACACACTGTAAAAATATTATTGAGAAAGCGCTGGTGGGATTTTTTTAATTTTCATTTATTGTCTAAAAGAAATGCACTACGAAATAACTGTGGACTCGGACCAATTGTTAAAAACAGTTTAAAGGTTTTAATTGGCTTTTTTATTGGGTAACTGTATCAAACAGTGCAACCAAAACACCAATAACTGTTTGGTAAAAGTCCACAAATAAATTGACATGACTGAAATCGTCATTGTTTATTTATACTTGCAGATATGGGTCTGATTACTTTAAATGTATTTGCTAAAATCAAAATAATTTGTAAATTCTACAATTATATTAAACTAATGATTTCATCATTTCTCAAAGTAGCTGATTAAATTAATGATTACATTCGCGCGTAATAAATATTACATCGGATTACAATGAATTTCAAAATAACTCATTTGAATGATGCAATTAAAAAAGGTTTAATATTATATAACTGTAGAACATTTTGAGAATGGATTTTATATGATATGTTAGTAAATAATAACTATAAATTTAATCAATTTAATAAACCAAAAATATTCACAACATCACTGGTTATGGCTTCTTAAACCTTATTATTATTTATCTCTGAATTATTTTGACTTGACATTGACTTGCTTTCTTGTAGCTAGGTAGCATTCAATTTTCGGCATCAATGTTATAACCTGATGAGCAATAAATTAAATTAACAGTTTGTCAGTAGTGGCAACACTCTTTTATATTGTCCCCTGATTTTTATTGGTAGTGTTTTTCTATATTTGTAAATTCTATCAACGAGTTTCTACAGCAATTGCAAATGCAAACGCCAGACGCGCGTTTCGTCTACATAAGACTCATCAGTGACGCTCATATCAAAATATTTATAAAGCCAAACAAGTACAAAGTTGAAGAGCATTGAGGATCCAAAATTCCAAAAAGTTGTGCCAAATACGGCTAAGGTAATCTATGCCTGGGATAAGAAAATCCTTAGTTTTTCGAAAAATTCAAACATTTGTAAACAGGAAATTTATAAAAATGACCACATTATTGATATTCATGTCAACACCGAGGTGTTGACTACTGGGCTGGTGATACCCTCGGGGACGAAACGTCCACCAGCAGTGGCATCGACCCAGTAGTGTAAATAGTTATCAAACGTACCAGGATTATAATTTAGTACGCCAGACGCGCGTTTCGTCTTCATAAGACTCATCAGTGACGCTCATATCAAAATATGTATAAAGCCAAACAAGTACAAAGTTGAAGAGCATTGAGGATCCAAAATTCCAAAAAGTTGTGCCAAATACGGCTAAGGTAATCTCTGCCTGGGATAAGAAAGTCCTTAGTTTTTCGAAAAATTCAAACTTTTGTAAACAGGAAATTTATAAAAATGACCACATTATTGATATTTATGTCAACACCGAAGTGTTGACTACTGGGCTGGTGATACCCTCGGGGACGAAACGTCCACAAGCAGTTGCATCGACCCAGTGGTGTAAATAGTTATCAAACGTACCAGGATTATAATTTAGTACGCCAGACGCGCGTTTCGTCTGAAATCGTCATTGTTTATTTATACTTGCAGATATGGGTCTGATTACTTTAAATGTATTTGCTAAAATCAAAATAATTTGTAAATTCTACAATTATATTAAACTAATGATTTCATCATTTCTCAAAGTAGCTGATTAAATTAATGATTACATTCGCGCGTAATAAATATTACATCGGATTACAATGAATTTCAAAATAACTCATTTGAATGATGCAATTAAAAAAGGTTTAATATTATATAACTGTAGAACATTTTGAGAATGGATTTTATATGATATGTGAGTAAATAATAACTATAAATTTAATCAATTTAATAAACCAAAAATATTCACAACATCACTGGTTATGGCTTCTTAAACCTTATTATTATTAATCTCTGAATTATTTTGACTTGACATTGACTTGCTTTCTTGTAGCTAGGTAGCATTCAATTTTCGGCATCAATGTTATAACCTGATGAGCAATAAATTAAATTAACAGTTTGTCAGTAGTGGCAACACTCTTTTATATTGTCCCCTGATTTTTATTGGTAGTGTTTTTCTATATTTGTAAATTCTATCAACGAGTTTCTACAGCAATTGCAAATGCATTAGAAACAAAGTGATTACTCATTGCAAAACGAAATATTGTTCTTAAGTGAACCATTTAACCGCACCCTATTTATACTTATAAGACTTCGTGTCGTTTCAATGAATTACATATACTTAGGAGTGTCATTATCCGGTTTACGGTAGTATGAACTGAATTATGGTTTATAGAAAATCAAGTTCTGTTACGATTTAAATGTTTTTGTAATGTTAAATATAGTTCACATGCTACACATTTAATGGTCTTACTATATCATCTTTTGTGTTTTAAAGTATGTTAACAAGTTACAAAAATAAAATTATTGAATCTAAACAACTAGCCTCATGCGTCAAGAATCATTTATTTTTGAAAAAAATGCCTATAGTAAGCATAAATTTCCAATTTAAATATCTGACAGACAAACAAAGTCATTTTAAATAATACGTAAAAAAATCGAAAATATCTGTTTTTTTTTAGGAATACACCTTCAAGATTTAAAATTCGGGTTCGAAAGCTTCCTAAGTGAAAATTTTACAGTATTATTGGAATAAACAATTCAAATCATATAACGAACTTAGTAAGTTTGATTTAAAAACCAATATATTTAGCAATATCGTTGGCAAATTACTTAATTTGCCTCCATGCAAGTTCATACCTTTTTATTGTCTTTCATATTTGTCGAGATTTTTAATAATTGTATATGAATTTGTTGCATTGACATTACTTATGTAGTAAACAATGTCACATTTGAAATGATGTTTTTTATAAAATTTATAAAAATGACCACATTATTGATATTCATGTCAACACCGAGGTGTTGACTACTGGGCTGGTGATACCCTCGGGGACGAAACGTCCACCAGCAGTGGCATCGACCCAGTAGTGTAAATAGTTATCAAACGTACCAGGATTATAATTTAGTACGCCAGACGCGCGTTTCGTCTACATAAGACTCATCAGTGACGCTCTTATCAAAATATTTATAAAGCCAAACAAGTACAAAGTTGAAGAGCATTGAGGATCCAAAATTCCAAGAAGTTGTGCCAAATACGGCTAAGGTAATCTCTGCCTGGGATAAGAAAATCCTTAGTTTTTCGAAAAATTCAAACTTTTGTAAACAGGAAATTTATAAAAATGACCACATTATTGATATTTATGTCAACACCGAAGTGTTGACTACTGGGCTGGTGATACCCTCGGGGACGAAACGTCCACAAGCAGTGGCATCGACCCAGTGGTGTAAATAGTTATCAAACGTACCAGGATTATAATTTAGTACGCCAGACGCGCGTTTCGTCTACATAAGACTCATCAGTGACGCTCATATCAAAATATTTATAAAGCCAAACAAGTACAAAGTTGAAGAGCATTGAGGATCCAAAATTCCAAAAAGTTGTGCCAAATACGGCTAAGGTAATCTATGCCTGGGATAAGAAAATCCTTAGTTTTTCGAAAAATTCAAACATTTGTAAACAGGAAATTTATAAAAATGACCACATTATTGATATTCATGTCAACACCGAGGTGTTGACTACTGGGCTGGTGATACCCTCGGGGACGAAACGTCCACCAGCAGTGGCATCGACCCAGTAGTGTAAATAGTTATCAAACGTACCAGGATTATAATTTAGTACGCCAGACGCGCGTTTCGTCTACATAAGACTCATCAGTGACGCTCATATCAAAATATGTATAAAGCCAAACAAGTACAAAGTTGAAGAGCATTGAGGATCCAAAATTCCAAAAAGTTGTGCCAAATACGGCTAAGGTAATCTCTGCCTGGGATAAGAAAATCCTTAGTTTTTCGAAAAATTCAAACTTTTGTAAACAGGAAATTTATAAAAATGACCACATTATTGATATTTATGTCAACACCGAAGTGTTGACTACTGGGCTGGTGATACCCTCGGGGACGAAACGTCCACAAGCAGTGGCATCGACCCAGTGGTGTAAATAGTTATCAAACGTACCAGGATTATAATTTAGTACGCCAGACGCGCGTTTCGTCTACATAAGACTCATCAGTGACGCTCATATCAAAATATTTATAAAGCCAAACAAGTACAAAGTTGAAGAGCATTGAGGATCCAAAATTCCAAAAAGTTGTGCCAAATACGGCTAAGGTAATCTATGCCTGGGATAAGAAAATCCTTAGTTTTTCGAAAAATTCAAACATTTGTAAACAGGAAATTTATAAAAATGACCACATTATTGATATTCATGTCAACACCGAGGTGTTGACTACTGGGCTGGTGATACCCTCGGGGACGAAACGTCCACCAGCAGTGGCATCGACCCAGTAGTGTAAATAGTTATCAAACGTACCAGGATTATAATTTAGTACGCCAGACGCGCGTTTCGTCTACATAAGACTCATCAGTGACGCTCATATCAAAATATTTATAAAGCCAAACAAGTACAAAGTTGAAGAGCATTGAGGATCCAAAATTCCAAAAAGTTGTGCCAAATACGGCTAAGGTAATCTATGCCTGGGATAAGAAAATCCTTTGAACTCGGAGAAAATAATATGAAAACTGAAGTATGTTTTCAAATGGAAAAAATCAAAAGCGCAAATACAACAAACGAATTGATAACAACTTGAATATTCCTGACTTGATACAAGTATATATTTATGTTGAAAAATGTGGATTTGATCTTGCGTTAAAACTAGCTAAATCACTCACTTGTATAGCTAATCGTAAATTAGTATACTCATGCATTGGTTATGTTTTGTAATTAGAACAGGTTTGGGTTGTTCTGTTGTGAACAAGTCAACCACTTTATACAAATTGTTTGTATAAACAAAAGGAATAAAAAAAGCCCAAAAGTAAAAACAAGTATGCAAGTTCAAAGCCCCAATACGCCTGAAACAATTATTTTTTTGTAAATATATTTTTATTTCTATATAATACTCAAGTCTCATCTATAAAAGAAAAATGGTTAAAAAAAAAACATTTGCATTACATGTAACTGTTTGGTCAACCACAATTGTTACAATAATATACGTCAATTAAACAGTAAATAAAGGCAACAGTAGTATACCGCTGTTCGAAAGTCATAAATAAAATGAGAGAAGAAAAAAAATACGGATACATCGACTTTAAGATAAATTTCCAGTTATAATATAATCAGTATTTGATAATTTTTCTTTTCTTTTTATTACAATATTGGTCGAGAACAAACTCATTCAAACCATGCCAATCCTTTAAGAATATGTAAGCCATTCAATTGCTTCACCATGAGATGGGACCTTACATTTAATTTGACATAAGTAAATATATATCTTCAATATCAGAATGCATGTATTCAGGATATCTTTAAATACATGATATTAAGCACAAAATATTATACTTGATAACGTTGGGTGAACACGTAATGTACATGCATACATGTACCTCTTCATACTTTGAAAAGAATTATAGCAAAAACATTCGAACATTTCCATGATATCTATATTGAAAAAAAAATGTATGTATGTTTATTTTGGTACAAGAGTGCACAATTCTATACCACTATATTTACATTTCATATTAAGTAAATATTTATCCCTAGAATTTTATCGACTCATCTGTATTAAAATGCCTTAATGTAAGATCAGCAGTTGTAAGTTAATGAAGATAATTTAACTGTTTTGTGGGGTTTTATTGGTTTTTCTTTCCATTCTCTTGTATACATGTACGAAATAGGGTTTCTTTTAATTTTATCAAGACAAATTTAATAGAAATATTTTGACACTTTTTGTACTGTTTTATGTCGGTTACGTTTTTGCTACAGATTGTTTTTAGTTTTAACCATTTCACTATTATGACACCAAAAGCTAGAAATTAAAAAGTTGTGCATCCAAAGATCTTTTCAAGAGAATCAAAAGCTTGTTTCCGAAATCTAATAAGACAAAAAAGCCTCAACTACTTTTTGTTATGGGTCATATCTGAGACATGTACACTTAAGAAATAATTCATTGAAATTTACACATGAGCTGGACCGTCTATTGGAATTTCAATCTGAGCGCGTTAGCGAGGGATAAAACTAACAAAAATCACATCCCAAGCTATGTGTAAATTTTCAACAAATCGATTCTAATAGGACAAATACGGTAATTTGAAACCTGAAGTGAGGGCTGATAAATCATACGTGTGGATGTTCGTTTTATCCACTGTTAGATCAATCTAAAATAAAAAGTTAAAATTAATCTATCATGTCTATAGCTTTCGTGAATTATAATTTTGAATATCAACTGGAAAAAAAATGTGTTCAATTCTTTTGATTCTTACCCCAACATTTTCTCATTTAAATTAACATTATTTTTTCCTCTTAAACTGCCACCAGAATCCAAAGTTACATTTCGTAACTAAGGCACCACCATCATGATCATGTTGACTTGCTGAAATCAGTAGATTTGCGAATAATGTAATAGAATAGGAACCAAAAACAACACCTACCACAAAACTCCGTTTAATGCAATGTTATCCAAATTTCGAGGGTTAACGTAACGGAAAAACTTTCTGCTTCAGAATTAAATACGTATGACGTCATGTTTTGAAAGAACTTTAATGCGCTTTAAGCATTACTTGACTTTGGCGTAGTTTTTGTCTGAGCTTTAATGCATTAATTTCTTTTGTGACGTATCAGAATAACAATAAAGGTTTTGTAGGATTTATTCAATTTCAAGATTTAACACATCAATAGCGGCATGGTGTTGCACTTAGGTTACGATACACATGAATTTATGAAAGGGGTTTCTTGTAACAGCTACTAGCATGTACATCTTAGTTTGCGCTTAGTATAAATATATAGATAATGTTGTCACGGTGTTGTTTACAAAGCGAAAGGAGCACGGCATATTAGAATCATCAAATAAATCTTCCAATCATAAAGGCAGTTTGAGTTTCATTAATCACATGACTAATACATGTTGATACTATTTTATAGTCTACATTGAGTTTCGAAATAGTTCGCTATTTGTTCGAGAAATTGTTTTGTTTAACCATATTTTAGTCAACGTGGGATACAGCCTTTAGTTTGTGAAATTAATAGTTTACCTTTTTCAATGTTTATAACTTGAAAGTTTTAATTGAAAGAACATGAGAGGAAATAATTAATGTTTTGGCAGCTTTTTTTTTTTATTAAACTCGTTGGAAAAACTATCCATTTTTCATTTTGTTTTTAATGCATTTAGAATTTTTAAACTGTTTAATTCCCTTTATCAATCAACAATTTGTTCATCCTATAATTTGTTTATAAATGGGTTTCCAAGGAAGAGACATTAGTCCTGTGTATATCATTCATAAATGTTTTCTTAGATTTATCAGTATTCAATATCATAACTGTTGCTCATTACGAATTTGATTTCATCAGTGATCGGTTTCCCATGGTCTTAAGTTGTTTGTTTTTGTATTACATTTTGTTTGTAATTTGTCTTTTCTATATTGCAAAATCACTGAAATTCTCCCTCCCGAAAATCAACATTCGGTAAACATTATTGTGGGTGTGGCCGGTTACCTTATCGGTATTGGGTTCATAGGTGTAAACCTAGATTTAATCATGTTTATTATCTTACTATTAATTGAAAAGTACATCTAAATCGTCTTAATTGTTTTTCTCTCTCAAATCTTCAAAGGGTTAAACTGGGTATGGAATACATTCACCTTGGTTCGTCGTTATGAACGTCAGAACAGAATAACCCCAATGTTGATTGATAATTGCTTAACGACCAGTGAAAACTATTTCATTTATGTTCATGAGGAATAAAAGTAATCATGAAAAGCTGAAATATCATCTTTCTCGAGGTTTCTAAATAAATGAATTGTTTTTAAGAAAAATAAATTCCGAAATTGAATAAAAAAGAAATATGTTTCAATAACACTAAGGAAAATTATAGCACTACACATGGCTATGTATGTTCAATGTAGGCATATAATTAAAAAAAAAAAATTTAACTCAAAAGCTCCATTCTGATATGTGATACTATCCGTTTTTTTCTTTTACATAAAGAAATGCGTGTGCCGAGTTACCTACCCATTCATAAAAAAAACGTGAACGATAAATGCCTAAATCTATACGATAATGTTGGTTTTTTTCTACAATATAATACACGATTTAAAAGAAATATTTCCCCTGTTTTTTGATTGTCGGAAATATGATAAAATGTAACTTATCATACGAATTTTAGAAACACCGAATATTCAGAACCTCTTGCATACATTGTACAGAATATTAGTACGTATATTAGACATTTGCAGAAACTATGTTTATACCTAGAATTACACTTGGACTTACGACTTTAGAAAAAATGTTTAGTTAACGAAAAACAGGGGTCTTCTCAAAATAAGTATATAAAATAAAAACCTAATTGAGATTCATAGTTAAATTGTTTTTGTTTTTGTTTTTCTTGTTTTTTTTTCATCTCGTAAGAAGTTAAACATACGGCACACACATTCAGATGTTTTTTTTTATCTCCGGTGGCGTGTTCAATTCCTACTCAATAGTGTGCAATGTCTTTTTATGTTCTACACTTCCTCTGCATATTCCATGTTTTGTCTTATGTAAGGTGTCAGTACTGGAAAAAATGTTCGGATATAGTTTGTCGCACATCAAAAAAAAAAAAAAAAAGAAAAAAAAGAAAGCTCAGTCGGGAAAGGAAATACTTATCCTATAATTTCCATCAATATTTGGTGCTTGTGCCTAATAATTCTGCTTTCAACATAACATATCCCGTCTTCGTTTATTATTACAACTTGATACGATGTATGTGTCCTAGGAAATGCTGTTCTTGTTAATCCGTTATCGATCACAAACTATCCGTCGATAGTCCTACTGCCAATCGTTCAGAGAATTCGAAGGCAATTGCATAAGACTGATATGTGTCTTACAGTCGGTAAATATGTATGTGTTCATCTTTAGTTGTTTAAATTTGACTGGGACATTTACCTTAATATAAATGATTGGATCGTTGTTGATCAATTGTTATCAAAGGTACCAGGATGCTAGGACTATCAGGATTAGAATCAGATAACGAACGAAATGTGTACCATAACACTGGAGAAGTCTTCATCAGGGCAGGTAATGGTGTCATGGTTAATCTATTTGCTTCAATGGTAACGGGAGAAATAGAATAAATGTACATAATACACTAATTATTTATTCATTTTTCCGTACGCATAGTACTCAAAAGCGGATAGCATATAGTACGAGTCATACATTTTTATACGATTATACATTTGCATCTGCAACTGCTCATAAACCGACATAAATATTGTATAATGTAATAATATTAACGTTTAAATCTTGCTAAATGATGTAAACGGTATTTTTCTACTGGTTTCATGTAATAAATTTCGCGTTGACGTTTGCGATTTTCTTTTACTATCAGTTCATTAAATATTCCTGATAAGATATACAAATATTTCGTTATACATGACGTGTTATGTGTTTGATTAAGATCTTATTGATGTTGTGTGCATTAAAATATCTACACAAGCAAATTGCATTTTAATTTAAACGGGTTTAATATAGTTTAATTTGAAAACATATAACAATTTTATTTATTAAGAAATATAAAAACAAATTAAGAAATAATTCCTTCATGTCATGCTCTAAGCTCATTTTAACATGGGTAGGCATTATATTTGTCGATATTTTACACTGAGCGTAAGCGAGGTGTAAAATGTGGTCAAATATAATGCCTACCCATGTTAAAATGAGCATAGAGCATGACATGAAGGAATTATTTCGATTCTAATAGGACAAATACAGTGTTTTTATAGGTCGAAGCGTACGAAAATACCGTAAAAATGTTTAGCTGTTCCCGTTTCCTCCCGAGGAGTTTGTACATTACATTTCATATTTGATAAGGTTAAAAATACGAGCAGGCTAAATATATGTTGTTCGATATAACATATATTATAAAATTTTATGTAAGCTACTTGAATGTATATATTTTATAGGATAACGATAGAAATAACTTTAATATAAACAGTAAAGGACAAGGTACACTAAGGGCCGTATTTGGCCCCCTTTTTTGTAAATTTTTTTTTTTCATGAAATAAACGAAATTATAATCGGAAATAATTTGCATATATCTGTTCTTTAGAAGCTTATGCGGATTTTAATTTTTGGTAAAGCAGAAATCTGATTTTGGGTTGCTTAAAGTTACCTAATTACATCAAAAGGTACCAAAATGTTGATTTTTGGACTGAAATTCTTCGTTTTTAAAGGCCTCCGCCAACGTGAGCCACAGAAAAGAATGGTGATAAGGATAGCATTCAAACAGAATTTTCTGATAATGAAGAGAAACTTTTGGCTCACGTTGGCGGAGGCCTTCAAATATGAATAAAATTATCTCCCAAAAAAACAACAACTTCGCCGTAATAGTAAAATCGGAGCGAAATCGGAGAAAGGGCTGAAAAACTCCGCATTCAGCTGTGATTACCAGGCACCACCAACTACATCAAGAATATTTCCAAAGGTGAGGTTTTTAGTTTTGAGATTTGGCAATCATTCTTCAAATTGTATTTTTTTTCTTTTTATCAATCTAGATTTTGTTTAACCATTTTGGATCAACAAACAAATGGTGAAAACGTATCATCGGCATTTGGCACACACGATAAAACAGCCATTTTCATGTGTACCTGAGACCGGTTGAGTCATGATATAAATTACAGCTACAAAGAGTTTGAATGAAAATAATTTTTCGTTTCAAGTAAAAAATATACTCAGAATATGTGAAAATTGGGAACAAAATATCGGTCCGGTTGCAGACGACTTTGCGAAATTGACTACCGCCGAAAACAACCTTTTTTGCTTTCAGCCTTACAGTATCATTAACCGGAGATTTTTCTTATGAGTTAACATGAAAATTTAACAATTTTTGCAAGTAAAATAATTTCCAATTTCCGTATGAATTCGACTACAAATAGAATTAACGGAGAACATAACAAATTAAAAAAAAAAAACAATAGTAATAAGTATGTCGTTTTACACTGTAATTGTCATGATGACAACGTAGTCGAATGGGAACACCGTTGCCTTTGGTCCGGGCGTCTTACGTTCGAATCTCACCACTACCATTAGCATTTTTTTTTCATTTTTTTTTACTTGTATCATTTTATCATTTTATTTTCTTTCAAAAAAGAAAGAAAAGCAGAAAAATGCTCGAGTTCATGATATAATAGCCAGCAATTTAGTCTGATTTCTAAACATAAAATTTTAGTCACTTCAAACGGTATGCAACAGATTTTTATTCCAAGTTTGAGCCTCATTCAATTTTTGTTGCCCTTGGAATCATTTTTTCAATATGGGACGACATCAAAAGATCAATGAAGTACATTTGTATAGCAAACTTATATCAAATAACTTGGGTGGAATGATAAAATGGCTGCTATTTTTTTTCTTTGACTTCGATTTAACATGTATCCCTATTGGTCAATCATTTTTCCCAAATTAAGTTAAGGGAGTTGGGGAGGGGGGGGGGGATTAGTGGAAAAACTATGTGAATTTTTATCCTACATTGAACTTTTGATTTCGTCCCTGAGAGAAGTTAAATAGAAGTCATTTGAAGAAATAATATTACAGCCGATTTCATTGAGTGTGTAGCCAAAGGTAACTTAGGCAGTGGCGGATCCAGGGTCTGGGGGGGGGTCTGGGGGTTTGAATCCCCTTTTTTTGGACGATCAATGCATTTGAAAAGAGGATAGTACACCTGACCTAATAATGACTGAATGGTTCAGCTAACAAGCAAGCTTACCAAAGATATTACCTTTTCCTACACACTCAACGAAATCGGCTATAAAGGGAGTTCATATATAAATTGTAGATATAACATAGTTGTTTCAGACATACACGAAATATTTTAAGGTTTAACTTCTATCAACAGATAACATTAACATGTTTTTAAAGATAGATTTTCCGGCCCTTGGTTTTTAAAGTAAAAATGAAAAAATAAATATATATACATATATCATAACATAATTAAACGTTACACAAATGCTCGGACGACCTGATGCGCAAGGTTTCATATAATATATATTTTTCTGTCTTATTACAGATATAGAATTGACATCCTGATTATGTAAACCATGGACACCACATAATGAAATTCATGGACGTTCGTATGCCTGTTTTCGAAATTGGTATAGTTATTTTGTTAAACATGTATAATATATAGATATAGGAAGATGATGTATGAGTGCGAATGAGACAACTCTCCATCCAAGTAACAATTTATAAAAGTAAACCATTATACATCAAGGTACGGACTGCGACACGGATCCTTGGCTCACAGCGAACAGCAAGCTATAAAGGACCCCAAAAATTACTATAAGACTTAATACTTAATCACTTTTGTTTGAAAAAAATTTCTCTCATATTTCAATTTGGCTCAGTATAAATTCGATATCAGCAGCATGACTGTTGTAGTCTTCGGTCACTTTTTTATCAATTGTATTATAATTCAGAATGTGAAATACATGTCTGTAGCCGATGCCTCCTTACTATATATTTTACAAGATAAGAGAATGTAGCCTTTTTAGGCTGTTTAATAAAGATAAATAATTTTGCAGCCGCTCATTATATATTAGACATATATTTCGATATCTATTTCAGGTACATCCATAAGGGGTTACAGTATTTACATTGATAAAAATGAAGAAACATAAGGAATGGTAAATATATACAACACTATTTTTTAAATTATTTTATACATATTTAACAAAACTTGTTGCAAGGGTCTTCTCGGCACAAGACCATACAATAAGCACAAGTGTCCGCTGGATTGAAATGATTCGGCATTGAAGGTGATCTGCTATTGAACAAAAATATGGGAAACTTAATGTTGGGTTAACGTCACTGATGAGAGCCACCATTCAAACATCACAATGTTCTAAGACTGTTACTGCATGTTTAAATATATGCTGCATGAATTTGCATCTCGTATGGCATACTAGACACTATACAATTAGTCTTATACAGCATATCACACCCGGTCTAAACGAGGAACTATATTGCATTCGCCTTGTCCATCTGTTGAATATTCAAACTACCGCGACTGTATAATAGCATAACGTTCTCGTCATTATACTTGTGTATAGATACATTTGATTTCTGTTTAATATGGGTATATTACGGAAAATATTGTTCCGAGCCGGGTCAAAAGAGGTATGAACAACTTCCACCTTCTTTTATGAAACTGGCTTAATCTGCTCCTGTTTTTTGCATTATGGTTCACAGGAAGATAAATAATACAACTAAAAATAAAGGTTAAATTAGAGTAAACGATTTTGGATTAAATAATTAAAGTAATTTCTCCTTCATTTTCATTTTTAGGTAATGCTGTGAGGATGCCTACCCCACGAAATTTCAGTTGCATTATATGTATGAAAACGCATTTAAAAGAGACAAACCGACGAGCAATATTTAATTCTGGATTACGGAACTATGTAGAGTCAATTTTAAAAAGACATGTGTACGAACATGACGCAATTTGCTTAAAATGTAGAACAAGAATTCAACGAGAAATTCAGGCTAACAAATTAGTTAACAATGTGACTGTTGCAGAAAAAAATAAAAGCAATGAAAAAAAACAACCAAGCTCTGGAGGCGTCCTTAGTCCAAAAACCATACAACTTCCAATATGTTCTACCACAAAATCACACCGTATGTGTATTGTTTGTAAGAAGCAGAATTCAAATAGGCATAAACTTATTGTTGTTCCCAATGAAGCCAAGACACAAACATTTATAGACAAGGGCATCTTTATTTCCACGAACAGTAGGTGTTGTTCTGATCACCTTGTTGGTAAATACTTCAAGCAAGAGGCTCTGAAAGCATTAAAGCATACTTCTCCGTCGACATTCTTCAACCGTACGGATGTAAACAACTTGTTGGATAGAACCAGGTCAATGCTAAAAGATGTTGGAAAACTTAATTTTGATGTCCAGATAGCTATGTCAGATGACGATTTTGTTAATCTCACCAAACAACAGTTTGACGTTGTCGCCACACATGTTACAGACTTAAGAAACTCTGAGGTACGCTCAATAAGAACATGTCTTGCTATTCTCCTAGTAAAATTACGCACTGGATTATCGAACACAATCTTGGGAACTCTTTTCAGCCTTAAGTCCTACAATATACGGCGAGCCGTACACTCAGCTCGAGAATCTCTAATTAAAAATTTTGTTCCATCATTTTTAGGATTTAACCATATGAGTCATTCCGTTTTTGCCCAGAGCCATACAACTCCAACTGCCAAAACATTGTTTACAGGAAACAATGAAGACACAGCTGTTCTGATCCTAGATGGGACATACATATACATACAGAAAAGTTCATACCACAAGTTCCAGAAGAAAACCTACAGTATGCACAAAAATCGACCTTTAGTCAAGCCCATGATTATAGTTGGATCTGATGGCTACATTTTGAGTGTCTTGGGGCCATATTATGCCAATGGCCACAACAACGATGCCTCAATTACCAAGCATTTATTTAAAACCAATGCTGAAGATATAAAGAAATGGATAAAGGACGATGACGTATTAGTAGTCGACAGAGGTTTCAGAGATGCTCAAGCTTTCCTTGAGAGTATGAACTTGAAAGTAGAGATGCCTTGTTTCATCAAAAAGGGACAAAAACAACACACTACCGAGGAGGCAAATTCTTCACGACTCATAACAAAAGTTCGATGGGTAGTTGAAAGCGCCAATGGACGCATTAAACAGTGGCGCTTTCTCGACAAGGTCGTTTCAAACCACTTCGTTCCCTATATTGGAGATTTTGTCAGAATTGTTTCTGCATTTAGTAATTGCTTCCGGGCTCCACTGATTAATGATTTTTGCAATGAAGAGATCGGCCAAACTATGCTGGATAAAGCACAGCTTGGTAACCAGGTACAGAAGTATGTCGAGGACAATAATTTAATTCGCAAAAAGGCTATTTATTCTGAAGTAAATGGCACGGAAAACGTTTTAGATTTTCCTAAACTTACTCTCCAACAAATCAGAGATATTACTATGGGAGTATATCAACTGAAGCAAGCCCCAAGATATACAGAAAGCCATTTATCTGATAACAATTACATGCTCCAGACTTGCCGTGACCGTCCTAATCTATTACGAGTAAAACTAACATCCAGACATTCGTCCTCAAGAGTGTACAGTCTATGGATTGAATTTAGTGGAGATGAAGTCACTGGTTGGTATTGCACCTGTAAAGTTGGCGCCCGGGTGGTTGGTTGTTGTGCGCATATTGCATCTACAATGTGGTACCTTGGTTATAGCAGGTGGGAACTAGAGACACCAAGCACGTGTAAATATGCAGATTCAATTTTGAATGCAAAAGATGTGCCACTTGAAACAGATTCCGATTCTGATAGTGACGGTTTCATTGAGGAGTGAATCTCTGACACTCATATTTATTGACAGAGGTTAAGATGTAAATGCATAGATATAGTGAATTTATTTAACAGGGGGTGGTTTTTTTCATTGTTGTATTAACAAACGATTTTTTTCGGAGATCAAAATTAAAATTGTTCTTGTCTTGCGGAATTCTTTTAGATTTTAATGTTGAATACTTTTTTTTCTCGCTGATCTACTGTTAATTATCTGCTCACTAATTAAGAATAAGAATATGTTTGTACACATTTTTAGTCACATGTCAGATATATAAAAAAGAAGATGTGTTATGATTGCCAATGAGGTTAGACCCACATGAGTTTTAGTCATAGCTTAGGTATCAGTATTTTTGCTCTTACTGAACATACTCTACATTAAACAATATTTAAATCTAAATAATGAACTACAATTATACTGAAATAGAAGATAGTTTGGTACACCTTGTCAGCAAATTTTGTTAAAGTTTTTCCTCATTGGAGCTGATTGACGTGTGATAATCACGTGTGATGCTAGGTGTCTTTAATAAACAAGACTTTGGTCACTTTGGAGATTACCCTGTTTATGTGGTATTATGTACATATATACCAAAAGAAATGTGTTGATATATGATTATGCACTATGATAGGTTTATCTAATTACCTTCACTTATAATACAAACATCCGACAGTTATGATTCAGACCAATGGCGTACATTTTGTTGTCCATATTACACTATATCTTAAGATGCTTTTTACAAGTTTCTGCGTAATACATACTTAACCTAGTAGTAAGTTATACCTGTTTGGCGGTTTATACTCTATACTCAGATTGTTGTCTTTTTGACATGCACATTCCCGATTTCAATTTCATCTATATGCAGTGGAACTTTTTACAAAGGATGATTTTCATTGGTTCCACGAACATTCACAGAACATTGTGTAATTTTGTCAAAGAAAACTGCCTGTTATTTCATTATTTATATAATTGTTTGATCATTGAATAAATCAATAGTTCCAGTAATGCATTCTGTTTTTTTTTTAACTTAACTGCTATTGTACAAGGACTTAACATAATACTTGTGATATAATGATGAGAAGGCCTTGAAGGTCAAAATAACTTTTTTTTTTTTTTTTTTTTAAACTTTTTCGTAAGACTTTATTATTTGTTGTTTTTTTTTGGGGGGGGGGGGGGGTGGCGTTTTTTTTTTTTCGTTTAGTAAACACCAAGCTTCAAGTTGGATAGTGATAAATCTACAAAATATCAAAACCGTATAGATGACAAATTAACATAAGAAAAGTACAATATCAGCGTAAATCATATAGAGAAAGGTCGTTGCTACGCAATGGATACGGTTGCTAGGTAGTTTCTAAGCATTAAAAAGCTAACAAAATGTAAGTTATTTACAACTGTCATGTAATCACCTAACAATAGATACCTAGCTTTGGTCAACACACGAGGGGTTGCATAAACCTTGAAGAGATATTAAAGGCTGTGGTTGCTTAGTATACAGTGCTGTTGCTAAGGGTCATTCTGGTTGCTAAGATATGATAAATACTCGTATTTAATAATTCAGATAAATGAGACATTATAGTTAGAGATTTCCATATATGTATTGTACAATGATACATTTTTATTCATAAAAAAAAAAACACATTTTTAATGAATATGGTTAAAAATAGCGCATAAATAGCAGATTTTAAATCTGTTGCTAGGCAACCAACAAATGATAATTACAAAAAAAAATTGTCATTTTTTTAAGCTTCTATATTTAGTCTATTAAAATTATAAAATTCAATTCATTTGGAGAGGGGGCCAAAAATGGCCCTTATTGTACCTTGTCCTTTGTGCGCATGTGTCAAACATATGTTGTGCTCATTAGAACACGGCTTTGTTTACAAAGCGTAATAAGGACGTCATATTAGAATCATCGTTTTAAATATTGTTTGATTACATTAAATTTAGAATTAGGTTCACAATCATCCGTGTACTTTTAAAACGACAACCTGACAGCTTAGAAAACATTTAAACAAAGTTGCTTGATTTAATTTAAGATTTAATGCATGTATATGTAAAATGCTACTTAAGATACTTTTATTTTTTTAAACGAGGACACGATACAAACTAAAGTCCATAAAAAATTCACAAGGAAAGTTTAACATGGAGTTAATTTTTCATGCCAATTTTCTAATCAACTGATTTTGATTAATCATGGTATATTTTGTCCTATTATAACGGTAGCATTTTCAATAATTGAGCCCTCTGACAAATTAAGATAACTTGACAAATTGAATCAAATTAACGGTAACTATAGAAAACACATCATAGGAGTTAGTCTGTTTTTGCACCAACGGATTATCTTTACACTTTAAAACGACCCAAGATGAAAATTCTACCTGAAAGTGTAATTGTAATCCTAATCGTAAGCGAATGATAGTTTATGTATTTATCAATGTTATAAAGAACAAGTGCATTTGTTGTGACATTTGTCACATGACTAGATATACCGGTTTAAGGTATTCTCTAGAGTAATGAGTATTTCACGAGCTAATATAAGCGGGAAGAATTGTAACGGTAAATCTGTGTGTAATTATGTGTCATTCGACGCTTGCATTTCGGACAGTTCAGTCTGGTCATTTGACCTCACCCACCCACCCACTTTTTATTTTGTCAATATTGTAAATTGATGTATTCATGCTTATAATTGATGTGGATGTTTTTTAAGAAATATACATGCTTGAAAAGATTGTTAACAAAGATATTTCTTTTGTAGATTGTGTATAATTGAAAAATGATATGTTGAAGAAGCGGCTACGGGCGTGCAGACAAATATTCATATATTGTAAATAAAATGAATAAACATGCTTAACCGTACTGTTCAGGCGAGCTGATATCCCAAATAGTGTTTTGTTTTTTTATGTATAAATATTGTATGTGAGTTTGAGTTGACGAACAAGAACATAATCGCAAATGTCTATTAGGACGTATCACACTACCTTCTATTCTTACATCGATATTTTATTTTAGGACACATGCAAATGTATGAGTCTTAATTATAGCATGACGACCGTTAAGTGACCTGAATTAATGAACAGATTAGATAATATCTTAATCATGAAATTCACCCTTTGATAACATGTTTTACCTTTTGTCGGTCACAAGCCAGTTTTACTTAAGGATGATTGCTGCTCAATCTCAAAATAAATAGGATCCTTCTTTTTCAGGTTTTTTACATTCAGTATAGATAGATGTTAAAAAAAAAAAATTAAAAAAAAATATGGGTTCATGCGCTCTTTTTTTCGATATACTAACTTTAAACATACCCATATATGGCATAGTTGTGAAAAGCTAGAGAAACAGTTTTTTATATATATATAAAAAAAAAGAGATGCACAATACATTTACACTGTACAAATATTTTTATTGGTGGCAAAACAAGTAGAATATATATCAGTGTTACATTTTTCAATATTTTTTTCTTTAAAACCAATCAACAAATTGTGTTATTTTAGCAGTTGAGTTAAAATTTGAAAAAGTACGGGAAAACTCGTGATTTCTTGTTATTTTCTTAAAATAAACATCTTTGTAATAAATACATCCCCACAATATTTTCAGAATATCTTCCTCATACATTTGTTCTTAATTTCCAATAAAAAATAATATATCATCATGCGCTTTATTTCTAGCTAGTCGCTGAAAAAAAGTACGGGAAAATGCCTGATTTTTTTTAAGCTAGAACTAAAATAACACAAAAAGTGAAGATAAATCTATAATTATCCATGTATTCTCAACTGCATGCATCAATGTAAATATAACGGAATTTGATGAGGGTTAGCGCTATAAAACCAGGTTTAATCCACCATTTTCTACATTTGAAAATGTCTGTACCAAGTCAAGAATATGACAGTTCTTGTCTATTCGTTTTTGATGCGTATTGTTACGTGATTTTGCCATGTGATTATGGACTTTCCGAATTGATTTTCCTCTAAGTTCAGTATTTTTGTGATTTTACTTTTTTTTCAAAGTTTGTTACACATCAACTTGTTATAATTTTTATTAGCAAAGGCAACCAAATTTTCTAACTTTCTAGAAGCACATGCATAAATCAGATTCACAAAAGTGCATACAATGAAATTCATACACCTAATAAGAAAAAAATATTGCTTATAGTATTTGAAGATTGAAAATTTCTGAAAATTTCACATGATCAATGAATTGTGAAATAGAAGTCATTGTCAGCTGACAGGCGTCCACAACACATTAATCCTTCAAATGAATGTAGACCAAATATCATTTACCTATTATGAAGAATATTGAAAAACAGGCCTAATCATAAAATTTTAACGTTTGAACCATGCAAATGAGGTCACTGTTGGGTGGCAGGTGTACACAAGACTGACAAGTACACATCTGGATGAATCCATTGACTAAGTATCATTGGCCTACCATATATGGTAACTGAGGAAACAGACTTTATCACAAAAACTTAACTTTGTCACTCCTTAAAATTTAAAAGATGGTCAGTTACAGATGTCAGACTGACATGTTCACCTCCAATTGATTGCATAGATCAAATAGCATTGACCTACCATGTAAAGTTCATAATAAATAGAACTTATAACTATAACTTAATCTGGTCTCCATCCAAGTCATAATTTATATAAGTTAACTATTATGGGTAAAAGTACGGTCTTCAACTAAGAGCCTTAGCTAACACCGAACAGCATGGTCTGATTAAATCAATTTACTTGTATGAAAAGCATAAACACTTTCAAGGTAAATTAATAAATAATTAATCCAACATAATTGCACAAGATTCAATATTAATGCACGGAGCACAACATCATAATAAGGGTTAACTGGGTATGGAGAAAATGACAGATATTCCAAGTAAATATTCAAGCCATAACAAATAAAAATTTGTAAACTAACAGTTTTGCTAAAATTGCAAAAACTGGTTGTTCTGTATTGGTAAAGTTTTCATATACTTTGAGGCGATAAAAAGTTACACATAATTATTTACTTTATATAGAAAATTTGTCCATATAATGTTCCACAAATAATACTTGATTTCAAAGTAAAATAACTTCCTAAAATTCCATTCTGATTGATATATGGTATTGTCATAAATTGATTTGTATGTGAAGAGTGGTATAGCAAACATTGAATTCCCTTACAAAATGTTATTGTACAGTATAAACATCGGATAAAAAATTACACAAAAAAGCTTCTCTATATTAAAAAAAAAAAAAAAAAATCTGATACACTTGAAATACTTTTAGCTGATTTTGTAACTCTTAAAGATGATCCACACTTTTTTTGTGAAAAATGAGGTCAAATTATTTTGTTGTACAAATTAACAGGAGGTATCAAAACTACTGAAATTTTTTTACGTATCAATATTTTGAATAAAAGGAGGACATTCTAACACCCTAAATGTATGCGAACAAAAATTTGTTGTTATTGTATTGCAATGTTGCTGTCCATTGTATTGTACATTAAATCCTAACACAAAAAAATATGGCTGATTTACTATGCGGGTAAACATGGTATATAGTTTTACAAATTAAAGTGCACATATGGTCAGCTTTGGTCAATTTGGTCAAATCATTTTGTTGTACAAGTCAACATGAGGTATCAAAGTACTGAAATTTTGTTACGTATCAATATTTTGAATAAAAGGAGGACATTCTAACACCCTAAATGTATGCAAACAAAAATTTGTTGTTATTGTATTGCAATGTTGCTGTCCATTGTATTGTACATTGAATCCTAACACAAAAAAATATGGCTGATTTACTATGCGGGTAAACATGGTATATAGATTTACAAATTAAAGTGCACATATGGTCAGCTTTGGTCAATTTGGTCAAATCATTTTGTTGTACAAGTCAACATGAGGTATCAAAACTACTGAAATTTTGTTACGTATCAATATTTTGAATAAATGAGGACATGCTGGCACCCTAAATTTATGCAAACAAAAATTTCTTGTTAGTGTATTGCAATATAGCTGTCCATTGTATTATACATTGAATCCTGATATAAAAAAAATACGGCTGATTTACTATGCGGGTATATAGATTTACAAATTAAAGTGCACATGTGGTCAGTTTTGGTCAATGCGGTCAAATTATTTCATTGTACAAGTCACCATGAGGTATCAAAACTAATGAAATTTTGTTACATATCAAGATTTTGAATAAAAGGAGGACATTCTAGCACCCTAAATGTATGTGAACAAAAATTTGTTGCTATTGTAGTACATGTATTGCAATATTGCTGTCCATAGTATTATACATTGAATCCTGACATAAAAATTATGGCTGACTTACTATGCGGGTATACTGATTTACAAATTAAAGTGCACATATGGTCAGTTTTGGTCAATGCAGTCAAATCATTTTGTTGTACAAGTTAACATGAGGTATCAAAACTACTGAATTTTGATACGTATCAATATTTTGAATAAAAGGAGGACATGCTGGCACCCTAAATTTATGCGAACAAAAATTTGTTGTTAGTGTATTGCAATAAAGAACAGAAAAGGAGATCGACGTTTTTTGTAATTGAAGAAAATTAGCAAATTGCAAATTATTTAAGTCTATTATAAATGAAAAGATATTTTTCACAAAAGCTTATTATTAGCAGGTTTTGAAACCTTATACTGTGACTGGACTACATAAAAACTTACTGTACACTGATGTGAAAATTACAGGTAGGGTCGGACTGAAACTACTATGTGTTATAGTAGTCTCAGGGTCAGATGCCTATCTTATGGAATAGAAAACATAGAACAGACAAGAAAATAAAAGATATTAATTCATTACTGTCAAACAATCGTTCTACGTGAATTATATTTATAAGCTAAATGTCTTTATTTTTTTCAATCTCGGTTGCTAATTCATTTCGAACATTACAACAGTTCCTTATAAAGTTTTTGGAATGTGTATATATATTCCATTCATCAGGCGATTTGGTGTCACTATATCTCAGTAGCATGGGTTCGAATCCCGGTGAGGGAAGAACATAAAATTTGCGAATTTACATATCTAACATTGTTGGGTTGATGTTTAGACGAGTTGTATATATAATATAACAAGGACATTCGGAAAATCGAAAAAAAAAAAAAAAATAAAACAAAATATCGTTTAAAACATGACGGAAAACTTTACAAAAGTTATTGAATAAATACGAATATTTCGTTTTGTGTGTGTGTGTGTGTGTGTGTGTGTTGTAATGTGTGTTTTTTCTGTGCTTCTGTTTCGTTAAGTTGTATTCCTGCAAATCTTGTTTATTTCAGTATTTTGACTTACATTATCTTTTGAGTACAACTGTCTAATACGCGTGTCCATGTGTATATTCGTTTAGATACACAAATAGTGTTTAATTTCATGTCATCTATAATACTAAAATAACGAGGTCCATTTGTCAGCCGTCATCACGTAAAAACGATGAATCAAAGAATTCAACTTTATATATAACTAATATAGTACAATGGTGTTGATTAAAAATTACACCACTCCAGGCCCATTTGTTTTCCACGTAATTAATATTGCCAATAATTAAGAAGTTCCGGATCGAGTCCGACACCGATACCAATAGTATATTCACCTGTTACCTATTACTTTATCTGTACGTTCCGCATCTGACAGGCGCACCACTAAATGGTGTAGTTAGAATTTTTCTGTATACTGTTGAGTAAAAAATACTCCATTCCAGGCCCTTTTGTTTTCCAAATTATTAATATTACCAATAATTGATAGGTTCCAGGTCGACGGGTTCAAACAGAAAGATTTTGAAAGCAGAGAAAACTGTGCATCTTATAATCGGCATGACTTTATCAGATGACAATACCAATACTTAAATAAGGCATACGCATAGTTATTTACTTTAATTCAGTCACGGACCCGCGATATCACGGGTGTGTTCTAGTAGATTTGAAAAATGTAAATCATGGTTTTTACCTGGATATAAATAATTTCTTGTGGAACAAATCGGTCAAAGAAATGTTTTTTTTTTTCTATGGTGGATCACTTGTTTCACTTTTCAATGTTCTTTTCTCTTTAGTTTCTGAACACACTAAGGCCATGCGTAACCAATCTTCAGATTAAGGTCAAGTTAGGGTTACATCACTACGGATTCAACTGAGGTTGAATTATTCACTTGCAAGTCAATCATACATTTACAATGTTTTCGATCTTACTTTGGCCGCTTTAATTACTGTTTGAGACAAAAACATTTTTTTTTTATCTAAATGGCATTTAACAGGTTTACAGAACATTTTCAAATTTTGTTAAATTTTAACATACATTTTGTATTATAGCAAATACTGTAAAAATTCTCTATCAGAGAGACCGTTTGTCAACAACTCATCATATTTACAAAACTAATATCTTGCATTCGTGTGTTGGTGAAAAAGGTCCGTCAATGTTGATTCAGATTGTAACATTTATATAAAATCAAAAATACAAAAAATGTAATAGAAATTAACGTGTAAAACTATAAATTAAACAACAACCCATCCATAATTATTTACACATCCTTTGGGGAAAATTCATGTACAAACTTATACATGTTATATGTATCTAAATATCTGTCAAATTTGCTTTTAAGTATAACGATGACAATCTTTACAAGTGATACCGACAAATTGGTGGAGTAAACAGTCTTGTAAAACTATAATATTACTACAGGTTACCTAAGTTTGTATTCCGAAATGAATTAATTGTCGAAAATAACTGGAGTACAACAACCATTACAATATAATCACATCATACGTGAATAATTAGCTCTAAAAGTCATACTTATTTTACACTCTTCAGAAGTATTAGTGATGAAATTTCTATATATAACCCTCAGACGTCGTCTCGTCTGATGCAAACAAAAAATAATAATTGTTGCTGTCTAATGAAAGTATTTTCACCCTCTCCTTTACGACAGATATACGATAAAATAACTAAATATGTAATAATATGTAATAAGGTACAAATAAACAAACAAATTAAAACAAAACTCAGCTTTACAAGCAAACTGGTACCTATGAGACTGTACATTATGACAATATATTTATTCTATTGCCGGTTGCTGTGTGTGTGTGTATTTTTCTTGTACCGTTGTTTCATTGACGTGCGCCTCAAATCTTTTTTTATTTCAGTATTTGACTTCGAATTGTCTTTTGCATTCAACTGTCCAAAATGCCTTCCCAGGTGTATAGTTGTTTACACACGAAATAAGTATACTAAGTCCCCCCCCCACACACATCGTGTTTATGTTGATGTGACAAGAGAGTTTAATATAAGAGACCATAATTATCTCTTCTTGTATTAGACCGTTTAAGATTTTGGAAACAACTCAACATTTAAAACTAACATCTTGCATTCTTGTGTCAGTGAAAAAGGTGCGTCAAGATCGTTTCAGATTGTAACATTTATATAAAATCAAAAATACAAAAACTGTAATAGAAATTAAAGTGTAAAACTATAAATTAAACAACAACCCATCCATAATTATTTTACACATCCATGTTCCAACTTATGCATGCTATATTTATCTAAATATCTGTCAAATTTGCTTTTAAGTATACCGATGGCAATCTTTACAAGTGATAAAGACAAATTGGTGGAGTAAACAGTCTTGCAAAATTATATAATATTACTATAGGGTTACCTAAGTTTGTATTCCGAAATGAATTAATTGTCGAAAATAACTGAAGTGCAACAACCATTAAGATATAATCACCTCATACGTTTATAATTAGCTCTAAAAGTCCTACTTATTTTACACTCTTTAGAAGTTTTCTAATTGAAATTTCAATATATATAACCTTCAGAAGTCGTCTCATCTGATGAAGAAAAAACAATAATTGTTGCTGTCTTATGACATGTAGGAAATTAATTTCACCCTCTCCTTGATCATGTTTACGACAGATATACGATAAAATAACTAAACAGGTACAAATAAACAAACAAATTGAAACAAAACTAGGCTTTTAAAATGTAAGCAGACTGGTACCTATGAGACTGTACATTATGTCAAAATATTACCGGTTGCTGTGTGTGTGTGTGTGTGTGTGTGTGTGTAACAGGTTTAATGATAACACATTAATTGTTACTTTGACACGTTAAACCTGTCAAGGATTTGAATTCTTCAAGGAAAAGTCCCGTTATCTCCATGTACAAGTTAGCACAGGCCAACATTTATCACCATCTGACATCGTTTCGCTAATCTGCATATCCTGTTTTAACTTTTAGCAGGAATTGAAATTTTCTTCAAACGTTTTTTACAATTCTATCTTGTAAAACAAGGAAATGACACTTTGATTTTTTTTCAAAAACATTTATAAATGCCTTAATACAGGGAAATCTAACTTTTTTTGTAAGTCTACATATCCCTATAAATGTACAATCTAAATTTGAATTATACATTCCTTTATTACGAGTGGAAAAAAATTGGTGTATATATATATATACATTGTTTTAACTTTAAATCATAAGTATATGTATGCTCTTTTCGGTTCTTTTCGGTCCTTTTCGGTTCTTTTTGGTCCTTTTCGGTTCTTTTCGGTTCTTTTCTGTAAATCGTCGCTCTTTTCTGTAAATCATTGGACCGCGTTTTATGCGTACTTTATTTTCAAATATTTGTATTTAATCCTGTTTATATAACGGAAGTATTATTTTACTTTATTTTCGATGTTTATACTACGAAACAAAGATATTAAAAAATATTTTTAAAAAGTCGATGTAGAGCGGTCCTTTGTGGCAGGACTGGTTTCGAAGTTAACTTATGTTAACTTTACGGCAGGACTGGTTTCTAAGTTAACTTCTGTTAACTTATGACAGAACTGGTTCGAAGTTAACTTATATTAATAGCGGACCTGTTTCCAAGTTAACTTTTTGGCAGACATAAAAACAGTCCTAGGACCACGTCCGCTTTTCAAGAGAATCTGGCCTAACCACAAAAACTTAGGATTTAATAGCAAATGAACATGATGAACCATAAAATGAGGTCAAGGTCAGATAATTATATGAACCCTACAATATGTACCGGTATATACAATCTGTAAATACATCAAATATACTAAACCTACTGTTTATAGTAACAAAGGAACAAACCTATTCAGGATAAATTAAAATGGACCAAATAACCATTTAAAATATTGTCAAGGTTGCATAAACCTTGCCAGATAGGCATACATGTATTTTCATATCTAGTGTTATAAAAAGCTTGTTATTTTGAAAATGAGTAGCGAACTTTCTTTTAGCAGTAAGCAACGAATGTTTATTACAGACTTCCTTAAAAAACAATAAATTGTTTAAAATTATCCTAATAAAAATACAAATTATCGAATAAAATAAGGTCACCTCAGAGAGGGTACCGTTGCAAAGTTATCCTCAACTCTTTAGTTTTAGTTGTTGTCTACAGGGATTTTGTCGGATTCGTGAATTTTGCTGGTTGTAGTTTCTTTCCATATGTATCTGCTTAAGGTATCAATGTGCTATTTACAGGTTAACATCAACTGATAATGTTCATATATCTTCGCTATGGACTAACTGTTGATATTTAAATATAAAAAAAGAAGAGGTGGTATGATTGACAATGAGACAACGCCCCACACTATACAAAATCACACAGAAATTAAAGACGATAGGTCACTGTACGGCGATCAACAATGAGCAAAGCCTATACCGCATAGTCAGCTATACAAGGCCCAGAAAAGACATATGTAAAACAAAATATATGCTTAAACCATGTATACTGTGAACTATAAATCAATTGTGTTGTCGACATTCATCCCTAATCTCAATTTTGGAATACAGCTTTACATTCAAAGTAAATTGTATTAATTCATGAACTCATTACGTTCATGTTATAATTAAGTCTCCTCCTTACTTTGAGATAACGACAACTCACTGTAACTCTTTTTATCAAGGGTGAAGTAAAACATTTTATTATGAAAATTAAATAGTCTGAAGTATTTGATAATGTCTACCGTCTGATGTAATGAATGTTTGGTCTACTCTCAACTCCTTCTATTTACAGAAATTATATAGGTGCAATCATGTTTCGATTTAGACTACATCCAACTCTTGTTTAAGGTAACACGATACCGAATGACGTTACGCCATGAGTTATCGTTCCTGACGTTATCGAATAACGTTCACACATATAAGCCAATGCAGCGGGTTTTGTGTGGCATTTTTTAACGGTAACTTTCTCTAGATGCAGAGTGCCGAGAGTTTTGATGCAATACGTAGCGGTTATTTGACATAGATTGTTTTATCGTTTGCCCGCAATCATTCTACTCATTGTTAATCTTTAAAAAGTATTACTTTACTTTTTAAATATTCTCTTTCTTTGATATTTAAGCATCTGCACGCTTTATCTATATATGTTCTTATGCCTAACAGACACAGTTTTATCACTTTATTTTTATTCTTGGTATAGATATAGGAAGATGTGGTGTGAGTGCCAATGAGACAACTCTCCATCCAAATAACAATTTATAAAAGTAAACCTTGGTTTATTTTTGCAGTAAGTACTTATTCATGATTCACGCCGTATCACCATAAAATTTTGTTTTGAAAGTAGAAATCTAATTTATGGAAGCTTAGGATGATGTGTGAAAAAACGGGGAATTTTACAACTTTTAATTCGTTTTAAAATGGTCATTAGAAACACCGCTCGGACAAAATTGAAATTTATTTGGATGAGAATACGGATATAATTAGGGGGAAAAGCACAATACAAGCAGACGTTGAAAATCATACATAAAAAAGTTTGTTTGAATGGAATGTAAAAAAGTGGTTATTTAGCCGAATAACTTTTCCTGTGTTCCATGTGTAAACAGTCTCTGAAATTCAATGGTCTGTACAGAGTAAATTCGATATAGTTTTGGAAATATTTTAAAATGCAGTGCCAGCCCCGAGTATCCACTCCTACTCAGGACGGACAGCAACATCGGAATAAAGCATTAGAAAGTTAACGAAGGCTGAGAAATACATGGGCACTTGATTCGGCAGAAATAAAATAAGAAAAAATTCAGGTTCCGTTACAGTCTGAATAAAGCCAGCCCGAGTATCCATGCACCTGCGTCTACAAACGCAAGTTGATAGTTGGGGCTGGCTGTAGTCAGACCGGTTTCGTGTTCCCTGATTCCGTTATATTTTTTTCTCGAAATTTACATGCATGCAAACGGCTGACTTTTTATTATTCAAACGGCAATAGACTGTAAAAAAGCTAGAACTTGAAATCATTTAGATTTTATATTCGTGTTAATTTACGCTTGCATGGGTATTCGGTGTTTTTTTAGTTTTGAGTTGGAAATAATGTACATGTACAAGTTGGGAGACAAAACGACTGAAAGAAAATTAACAAAGTTACCTTTTATGGCTCTGAGGGCCATATTGCTCGCATACTAGGCGTCGGAAAAGGCCCGGAAAGTTTCTTTCTTAAAATTAGTTTTTAGACTGACAAGTATATAAATATATATACACATGTATAGCGTCAGTTAAAAATTTACCGACCATCATCGCGGATGTCCTGCCTCTATTGCAAAACCTTCTATTGTATTTATTGTTAACTTGTTCTCGTCCTGAACATGCATGAAATAATTTTCACTGGACGTTAACCACCCATTATCAAAGCAATCAATCCTACAATTTACACCCGTTTCTTGGTACTTTAGTTGTTAAAATTAAAATCATTGCCTCTAATTTTTTCAAAAAATTCGACAAAGTTAAAACGCAGACCGCGAGGAAGACCAAAATTGAACAGTTACGCAAAACTAAATATCTACGTTACCGCTTGCTCATTTTGAAAGTGGGGTAACATGAGACTTTATTTGTAAAAGTACAAGTACAAATACAAATATTTGTTTTTATGTACATGTACATGTTATTTGTACAAAAGTTGGCTGATAGAAGGATAAATGGAGATACATGTATGTGATATGCAATTTATAAGATAGCAACGCTGGGCATTAATTAACTGACATCAACACCTTGAAGACATCAAGAAGATCGCGACTAATGGAATAGTATCTTTACACTTCTTATTTATAGTTTTAGTAAACGTTGGAAAATTTTGAGTATGTGTAATATAATTGTCACAGTAACATTTCAGTCTCTTAGTAAATATTAGTTTAATCTTAAAACTTTTGCTCTTCTCTAGAAAATTCAAACCATTATCAAATATAAGGAGATGCGGTAAAATTTCCAATTAATCAACTTTCCACCAAAGACGAAATGACGGAAATTCTAGCCTTCTTACATTGCTACTACATTTCAGATCTCCAAATTACCATTCCATTATATGAACTGCATATTCAAAAATATGCATTGTCACCAAATTACTTATAGAGCACGTATCATCATATTGTTTTACATTTGTCCGTTCGGCCGTTTATCCCGCACTTAGTATATATAGGGTTAATTCGGCTAATTATTTAGGACTACAGTAGTTTTGCTTCAGCTTTAAAACTAAGTACCTGGTGTTACTACTCATATTATAGGTGCGCATATGGTCTGGAGTTTTTTTTTTTTTGGTTCATGACAGGTTGCTGGATTAGGCATTTTGATAAAATACAAAGGCACACAGAGTACAGACTCCAGCTTACATCTGATACAGGTTGAATTTCAAACTGGAACTTTTAAATTTGGCAGTTGTTTTACTTATATAAAGAATGCATATATGATCTCAAGATTTGTTATGTAAATAATTTTTCACAAATGACAGAATGTTGAAATTTGTGAAATTTTGCATACAGTTTGCTAACCCGAATAATTCAGTCCCTCCCCGTAATCGATCTCTCCTACTTACTTAATGTAGTAAGCGGAATATAACGACTGAATTATTCGGGTTAACAGTTTGCAAGGTTTGTCCGACTTGCTGAGCAAACAAGTAACACATTTACACCACGCAGAATACACTATACTACATGTATTGTATGTACCAAGTCAAGAATATGACAACTGTTTATCATTCTTTTGATGTTTTTCAGCTTTTGATTTCGTCATTTGATAAGGGATTTTTTCGTTTTGAATTTTTCTTGGAGTTTTGTTATTTTATTTTTTAGAATGTGTATTTTGTCATGATCGTTATTTTTCCTCATAATTTTCACAAATAACAGAATGTTTAATCTTTTTTAACTGGTGCATCAAATGTGTCTTTTATAAACAACTGTTTTCAAAATTGTATTGTATCGTCCCGAACATGCATGAACTATTTGCCACTGAACGTTAAACAGCCATCAAACCGAGCAATTAAAAAACAGTTAAATGAATCAAATTTTTTAAAATACTATATTTCTGCATCACGGGATGCAGTGATGATACCACCATAGTCTAATATGATGGAGTTAAAAATCAGTAATTCGGATGAATCTCACGTGAAATGTTTCATTTAATTTTCACGTAAACTTAACAAAAATCTCAAGGTATTTTTTATCGTTTTAATCAAATTTTAGAACAAAGATATTATGTAAACAATTTTATTTCAAATATTTACGTGAATTTAACGTGTACAAAATTCCGGTGATTTATGCATAAACTGTTATCATGAGATTCACATTGAACCTGTTCACGCAAGTTTCAAGTATATGCTCGTTTGATGTAAAAATCAGACGATATTGATATTAATTCATATGAGTGAAATTCCATGTGTAGGACGAAATAAAATTATATCTGATTCAGTAGAATTTTATATTGCATTACTAGGAACTTTACGACAGTCGACAGGGGAAATGAAAATAAAATATACTCATTCAGATCCCGACACATATTTTTTTCTTCATTTCTCTGAGAAGGAATTTAACGTTACATTCCGTACACCATAACGTCACACGTTTTTAGTCAAATTCTGGGCCTATCGGTCAACGTTGAAGCCATTTATTTCAAAAACAAGGATGGTGACATATGAGTTTCTATACGTGTATGGATTCACTATGCAATCCTGGATATTATGTTAGTTTTTTGTTTTTCTCCGTATATAAGAAAATAGCCATCCATTCGAAAATCTAAAAAGGTAAGCCGAAAAAAGGCATTTCCCCTATATACCTAAGTAAATTTGTCGCCAAAATTGACGTTTTCCTATGAAAATTACAAAAAAAACAAAAATGGTGACCCCTATTTTTTATTACATATTCCGATGTAACTCGATTCAAAGTACACGTATGCCAAAAATTTTGAAAATCGGGAGATATGCCATTCGGTATCGTGTTACCTTAATATATATGTGATGGTGAGTTCCTTCTAATTGAAAGGTAATCAGGTAGAGGCTAACTATACAAAGAATATACTCACACTCATATGTCGAAGGCAAACTATCAGTGCCAAGGCAGGACAAAAAAAAAATAAAAACGACAAAATAAAAACAGATTTGTCAAAAATTAGGTGTTTAATACGTAATATCAGTGTGTTCTGTTCAGTTGTAAGATCAAAGACACCTTCTTATTATAACAAAATATGGAATCGTATATTTCGTGTTTTCTGAAATGAACACGCCTGTGGAGAATTAACCGCACTGATTTATAAAATATGATTGAATGTGTACAAAGTGATAACAGGCAAAAACCGAAACAACAACAAAACAATGTATCATGAATATCTGTCCATCTATGTGTTAAATTATGAACCAATCAAATTATCTCCAGGACAAGTACTGTCGATTTACGACAGGAAATAATGTTTTATTCATTCATTTCCATATGCCTAAAACTACAGTAAAGTGGTGTAGTTGGATAATGTTACGAGCATCTTCATTAAAGGAAAGGAAATTTTATTGCATTACACTAACAAATATTATTATGTATCGTATATATTCATGTTGAGCTTTACATACTATAGTGTATATTCATGTTAAGCTTTACATACTGTTCCATCCGGTCAAGGTTCATATACAGAATTATGCATACTGGCCATGGTTTCACATCAAAAAATATAGATAATATAGTCTTACTTTACGTGCATATCATAATCACAATTCGTATGTCATTATCCAGAATAATATCATTTTTGCAGAATGCATATTGTGTTAATAATATATACTTTAAGGGGCTCTAACATGTATTATCCGTATGGTAGTTAAAGGCAAATAGATAATTATTTGTTTACACAAAGTCAGTTGTATCCCAAAACACTGTATAAACAATCTATTCAGGATACTGACGCTTTTTTTGTTGGTAAGTGTCATCATTTGTGATGTCAAGTGTTTTTCTGATATTCCTCTTATAGTTATTTTCATTATCATGAACTATACCATGGGATTTTTACTGTTTGGTTTTCCTCAAAGAACCACGATATAGGTGGTAATTATCGTCTATGGTTTAGCTTTTGGTTATCTGAACATTACTGCTCCAGTCGAGGTCATCTTTTAATGATCATGCAGATGACAAGACGATTATATTATTGAATCATCATCACGGGGAAAGGTGTATGTGGTATTAATAGTCGGTTGTTTTCTGTCGAATGATTTGATAAGTTAAACACCTTCATTACTTTTAAATCATCATGAATTAACCCGTATACTATTTATCATTTGTCCTTTATTAATTACCATGATGTATGCAATGCACTTTTGTTGTCTGATTTTATCCCAAAACATTGTAATGAGATTTGATATGACTGCCAATCAGGAAATATGATCGTAATGATTAAATACCAATAAAATGATTTTTTAAAATAACAAGTCAATTATTTTTTATTTGGAAGTTTTTGTTCTTTTTTTTTATTTTCCTCAATTTTTATAGTCAATGGAAAAGTATCGGAAATACATGATTATATCTACTATGATTTATGAATAATCTATTCGCAAAAAAAACATAACGAAACTTTAAACAGATGCAACTATGTATGAAACTGCAAATTATGTTCCAATCTATGACTTCCCATATAGATAAAGGCAACAATGGTATACCGGTGTTCAAAAGTCATAAATCGATTGAGGGAAAACAAATCCGGTTTACAAACTCAAACCGTGGGGAAAACATCAACTATAAGAGAAAAACAAAGGAACAACAGAAACACTGCAGTGCAACAAAAACAATCGCCAACATACATATAACTGAACTATTTCATAGCTACTGCCATATCCCTGATTGATACAGGATATTTTATGAAAAGGGTTTTATGGTAGTTAAACCTTCCGCCTATATTATTTTGGTAAAACAAATTCCATAAAATGATAACACTACGTGACAGAAATATATCACAATCACAATCAAACGCAAGAACACTCATCACAGAGAAAAGTGCATACAAATAATATAATGGTAGCCACAACATGCAAATCGCAGACCAACATTGAACGACATCAGTGAACATATTTCGAAATTTCAGCTGAATAAGGCCAGCATTATCAGAATGAATAATTCAGATATCATAAAAATTGCCAAGTATAATTGTATATTTATGAATTAAGTAAATTTTCTACTTATCAAAAACATGCGAAACTGCTTGTCCTTTTGACGATTTTTTTGCCTTTGAATGAGTTTGTATTCGCAATATATATGATTGATGCATAGAAAAAAAAAATAATGTTCTTTCTTTGTTGTACATGTAGTATTAATTACGCCATTGCATTTAGTTTTCAGCTGTTTCGTATATTGTAATATCTGGGACTTTTACATCCAAATAGTATAAGTTACATATATATAGTGTGTTAGTGACCTTATACGATATATACAGGGTCAGTAAAAGCCTTATGGGGTGAGAACGAAGCTCGAACCCCCCCCAAAAAAAATACTGACTCTGTATATATCGTATTAGGTCACTAAACACTATTTAACGAATGTATCTTACCGACTATCTGTATTTGTTGAATTTAGACTAGAGTTGCCTCATTTGCAATCATACCACATCTCCTTATTTTTATAATAAAGTGTTCAAGTGCTCAATTTAAGAACCTACTTCCATTGGTCTGCACTAAAAATAAATAATGTCAACAATAACAATTCAATATGAACAGACGTGATATAGCAATATTAAACAGAACTTTCTTTACATTAAAACAATGAAATAGTGACCAAGTCGTAACCCCACTACTAACCATGTATGGAAATAAACCCCGCATACCTGCTTTCCTAATAAAGACTATACACGGTCTACACGTGGACCCTTTTAATCAATCATGTTCCTATAAATGTATAGGATTCATGATTAAGCATATATATTTATAGGCACTGGTTGTGTCATTGTTGAAGGCTGTACAGTAACATGTACAGCTACACATTGCTGTCCCATATTTTACGGATAGATGACAAATTTGAAGTGATATCAAATAACCTTGCAGTCTGGTCTGTTTTATAAATTGGTCCTTGATTGATAATTTTAATCTTAATTTGAAACCAACATTTATTACGTAACATGATGAACACGTATCAATTAAAATACCATTACATGTAATGTATATGCAAATAACTTATCTGATTCCAGATATTAAGAAATACTAAAATGCATTGGCCATTTATCATTTGACCATTGAAAAATGTATGTTATAAAAACAAAGACTAAAGATAGTTTTTGAAATATGATTAAAAAATTGTGTTTCGATGTCCTTGTAATCATAATTGTATTACAACTTAACCACTTTCTTAACAGCCCATCCTTTTTGTGATACGAACAAAATCAGATAGCCCAAATATAAGTTCGCATACTGTTTAAACAGGAAGTTTTTCTCATTTTGTTTCAGGTTCCTTAAACTTCTACTTTGAATATGTGATCTTGACTCAACAAATATATAGCCATCTTGGTTGTATGTCTGTCAGAGCCAAACAGACAACGAACAGGGAACCAGTAGCCCGATTGAAAAAGGTAAGATTTTAATTTCGGATGAAGTACATATGTGTATTAAAAGTTAAAAGCCAGATGATCTTCAAAAAGGAACAGGAAGTGACCCTGTGTAAACCGTAAGTAGCTATTTTTGTACATTTTGAGTATAAAAGTATACAGAAACATATATTAAATACATGTAGTTAAATGATACCGGGAAAATATTTTTCAAACCGGAAGTTACAATTTATCTCCCTTATTTAATACAAAAATGTATAGAAACCATATATGTTTGGAGTTATTGTACTATAGGTAGCAATAAACAGTTAGGAAAAATTATTAAAATTTGCCCTTATGAATTTTACTATCCCCTTTTCATTGCTTTCTTGCAATATCAAGCTTACTGTTTGTGTCATATATGGGCATATGTATGTAATCAGAATCTTCCATAGATTTTATATCCAGTAAATAAAATGGTAAAATATAATTTCTTTTTGGTGTATTCATAGCAACAATCTGCATTTATTTGTTATAAAATATTGCAAAAAGGGGGAGGGGGGGGAAGATGTCACATATAATTCCCCACAATTTGGCTAAAAGTAGAATTTCAATCGCTTGAAGTAATACGTTTTCTTAAACTGTATACATACATCATTCAGCAAATCCAATGAAAATCATATGTCTTTCGTCTCATTTTTTTGTAAAATTGCTTCAAAAACTTCGTGTAGAAAAAGAGTGTTTGTAAACAGTACATTAATTTCTGGACCGATGGCCGGTCTAGCTATGAAAATACGGATTGTCAAACAGAAAACAGCCCATAAAACATGTAAAAAATAATCTTGATGCACTTATAAACCATCTTTGAAGGCTAAATTAGCACTCATCTGTCTAAAAATGAATTTTATTACACAATAACTTTCCTATTTGAAAAATCCACAGGGGCCAAAATGCGAAACTAAACTCCTAACTGTGTATTGCTACCATAAACTATCATTTGACGTTGGAAATGACATTTTAAACCGAATTTTTACTATTTTCATATCAAAATAATTGGGGTCATTTTGTGGAAAGACCTTCAATTGCTCTCTCAACAATTGGTTTTTAATTATATGTAGCTTTTCTGTCGTATCTCCATTAATTATGTTAAACTTGGGGTTGATTGTGATGAATTTGTGCAAGCCTCTGTTATTTAGATGTGATAAATTTAGAAAAATGGCATTTCTGTTTTTGAAAGTGACTTTATCAGCAAAATATCAGGCGAACCCACTAGGGCGAGCTGATATTCGAACTAGGTCATGTTTTTCTCTGCCTGTTTATGACGTCTTTACACTAAATCCATTGGATGTTGGATGTGTACGGATTGATAGTTTATTCTTAGTTGCATGATTTTTTATTAGTTGTTAGTGGCTTTGAACTAGCTGTCAGATAACTGCAAGTACTCTCAGATCTGTTCATAATGTCTTTTTGTGTAAGGATGTATAAGTACCGGGCCACGTCCACTTGTATTTTGTCCATCTGATGAGTTAAGCCTTTTTCAACTGATTATTATAGTTCGTTCTTATGTTGTACTGTTATACTACTGTCCCAGGTTATGGGGAGGGTTGGGATCCCGCTAACATGTTTAACCCTGCCACATTATTTATGTATGTGCCTGTCCCAAGTCAGGAGCCTGTAATTCAGTGGTTGTCGTTTGTTTATGTGTTACATATTTGTTTTTCGTTATTTTTTTTTACATAAATAAGGCCGTTAGTTTTCTCGTTTGAATTGTTTTACATTGTCTTATCGGGGTCTTTTATAGCTGACTATGCGGTATGGGCTTTGCTCATTGTTGAAGGCCGTACGGTGACCTATAGTTGTTAATGTCTGTGTCATTTTGGTCTTTTGTGGATAGTTGTCTCATTGGCAATCATACCACATCTTCTTTTTTATATTGTGAAGTCAGTATTGAAAAATAAAATGCCATCCTTATGTTTATCTACAATTTGATATAACTGGGTTTTTCGTGTTAAGTATATGAAGTAAATTAGATGCTGTTTAAAAATTTCTACACCACCTTCAAATACAATTGTCTATATTTTGAGTAAGAGCTGATGAAGTTTTCTATAATTTTAATATAATTTGACCAAAAATGAGTACAAAACACTGTAAAAATATTATTGAGAAAGCGGAAGTAGGAATTTTTAAATGTTTATTAATTGTTTATAATAAAATGCACTACGATATAACTGTGTCCTCGGACTAAACTGCAGATATACTTAGAACATTAACTATGAACGAAAAACTGATGTTTATCTGTTGATATCCTCTGTTTGATTTAAGTTCAGTTGACTTTATCATGACATGTTTCTGCACTATTCAATTATTTTGTTTATACAATTTAAATAAGACTGGTGGCATTAGTTATCCCCAGTAAAATCGAGAATTATAATAATGTTGTCCTGCCTATGTCCATCATCATCTTGTGTGGGGTTAATAAACGTGATGCAGTATCTTAATCAACAAAGTGGAATGTATAAGTTGTATTCTTTTTATTCAATTTAAATTTGAACACATCGAGAATAAATTACTTCTACAACAAATATGTTGCACGTTTGATTAAATGACTGTTCAATTTGTTCTGGATTAAATATGGACAATTTTGTAGCTTTGTTTATCTATTTTGACTAAGTTGTCCGTGTTTTGTCTTTGTTGGTTTTTTACTAAGGGGTAGGGCTAGACCAAACGGCATTGATAAATATTAATTTCATTTTCTAAAGTGAAACTATATTGTGTGTAACTTGTGCACTTAAAATAGATATATGAAGATGTGGTATGAGTGCCGATGAGACAATTCTCTATCCAAATCACAATAAACCTGGTATCTTGGACACGTTTTTAATGTACTGGTGATACCGCTTTTGAAACATGGCAAATGTGCTTGCGATATGAGACATTAATATAAAACACAGTTGTAAGTAAAAATGCACACTTTTGTTAAGGGGTTAGTTAAAAAAAACCGGGTTAACCAAAGAGGTTCCGGTATTTAACAGGTCCTGGTCTATAATCATCAACTTCGTACTTTATTTGGCCTTTTATTTAGTCTTCTAAAGACTGATATTTGAAAGTAACACTTTTAATACTTAGTTTCTCAACCATATTTATATCTATGAGATTTCAAAAATGTATACGTCGTTTTGCAACAAATGCAAAATCATTGCGGTACAATTCATATCAGTCAAGAAATAACGCTATAAAAATAAAGTGCGTCCAAACTGATACTTTTTTTAAATTTAACTTAATCAGTGGCTCTTCTATCAATGATTTGAAAGCAAAAAATTATCTAAGGTTATATATGCCTATGGATATAAAAACCTTTGGTTTTTGGGTAATCATATGATTTTAAAATAGAACATAACAGAAAAAAAACATATCAATATTATATTTTTTCAGATATCATATTGGGTGACCTCTCCACAACAGAGGAACCAATCATTCAAGGTAATTTATAAATATAAGAATAAACTATAACCATGGATAAGACATGTAAGAGACTGGAGTGAATTGAAACAACACACTTAAAATCTGTATGAGAACAGTAGTCTATATTTCACTCTGTCAAAGTTTTCTATGAAATCACTGTGTAAGGAAACATGAAAGTGAGATAAATGTGAGCCAAAATTTGTTCCTGTGAAAAAAGTTCCAGGGGAACTTATAACACAGGAAATATGTCCTGGGAGAACTTTTTTCGCAGACAATTTCTATATAATTTTTTCCATCTCAATTTAGTAAGTTGCACACTTTACCTTGTGAAATAAGTACTGGGTTGGTGAAATTTGTTCCTTACCTTGTAATTTACAAAACTCACAGCTAAATCAATATGTTTATCAAATTTCTAAATTACAGCCAAATGTATTGAATGTGCAGGTAAAGGTAATATGTTTGGTTAGCTTGCTTGCTAGCTGAACCACAAAGTCATTATTCATTTATTATGTCTGGTAAAATACCTCCTTTAAGAGTAGACTAGTCCTGGGGATAACCAACTGAATAGAAAAATGTGATAATATGCATGTTATTGTTCATGACTAACAAACATAAATGGAATTCATTGGTAAAACGTTTCATTTTCTAATTATTAAATAGGTTTTTGATTTGTGTCAATACTGGGTTGCCGACTAAGAACCTTAACATAAAAGTTTGTTTTTACCAGTTTTAAGTTGTTTTTTTCCCTCCAGATAATGAACAGGAAGTTGAAGAACCTGCATTAATTCCTTATGACCAGGAAAGCTGCAGCAATCAGGAGGAACAAACATCAATTCTCAGTGATATATTGCCAGGTATCTACTGAAATAGATATTAGATAACAATTCATGTATACATTTATTGCCATGGAAACATAAAATCAGCAGAAAAATGGTGGAATTTAATTTTTTTCAACTATTTCAGTAGTTTCACTTAATCAACCTACTGAAATCTGGAATAAAATAGTTATTAAATCAATTGTACAAAATAAGACTCAATACTTCCTTTTTTAATTTTTAGAATAAAATGATTTGCTGAGCCCAGCCTGCTACTACCCCAGAGATTGAACCCTGAACTGTTGGGATCAATTTTGACACACTATTTTTTGCATCATTCTGTCTAAATTTCGGATGTGATCAAATTTTTGACATAACAGAGTTTTTTGACACAAATAAATTTGGTAAAAAATCTTTCTTTTTTTTTCTTTTTACATTTATTGGAATTTATTTAAATTGCATCACATTTTAATCTTTTAAATACATGAATCATGCACAACTGCAGAACTTGAAAAGCTAAACAGCATATTTGAATTTAAAAGACTTGGTTGAACCATTCATATGTTGACAACTGTGCACACAAATATTGTACTTTATAGATTAATAACAAAAGTTTTCCATTGAAAACACAGAAACATAAATTTAAAATAGGTGCATTAACATTTCAGAGCAGAACAAATGCCCACCTATACAAGAAAGTGGCAAGAATACAGTCACACTGACAGCTGAAGTTCATCATGCTTTTGGTAAGTTTTGTACATGAATATACCAGGAAGGTTAACAAACATTGTTTTAATCTTATACTTACAAATTTATACTGATAGCAAATATACTGCAACAATGGACAAGGATAAATACTAGGCCAGGATTTGAACCTGGAACCTCCTCAACTTTGTTGAGTTGCTCTTCCATCTGAGCTACCTAGTTTTGTATTAGGAACAAATTTACCCATCTGTACACCTGATGTAACGTATGTTTTTTTCTATTAAAAACAAAGTTACAATGTATACTTGAACGTTTTTAAAAAAATTAATATTTTTGTATATACAATCATTGGAAGAATGTGAAGAGATTGCAAATCTGACTAATACAATACTTTTGTACTTTCTAAATTGATCTGAAAACAATATAATTATTTGACTGTTGCAGAGGAGTCTAATGTATGTTTGATATGCAAAATTTACTCTAGATTATGATATCTTTTGATTTTTATTGTTTTAATCCTCTCAAAGTTTCAGCTGTACAGGATGATCTATTTTTATTATTATTAATAAACCTTTAAAGATACTTATCTCCATTATAGTAGCTGATCCAGTATGGACAAAGAGCTCAGAACAGGGAATTCAGATTATCTCTTCTTGTGGAGACCATGGTAAGTTTTGTTTCACTGCAAAAAAATAATAAAGTTGTAGTATACCAAATACTTTTCAAATTGAACAATTAGCACTTTTTCTTTCACATTGATGATTCTGTCTTGATTACTTTCTGAAATGGTACAAGTAAGATTATCTTTTATTAAGAAAAAAAAAACCAAGTAACAATTCTATAATTATCTTCATTTCACCAATTCATGCAATTCAACAAATATCATTGAACAGTACATTCTGAAAGATGTGTACATCAGGATTCCATTATACAAGTGTTTGAAGCAGAACCAGTTATATAATTTACTCCAGTTGGTGTACAAGGCAAGTTATTCTGTTGAATCTGTGATAAGAATTGCATCTTTGTATTCTAAGGAAAATTGAATGGATAATGGTTAATTGCTAATGGAGATAACTCTGCAAATTTTTAATGTGTTTGCTTCAGCAGCTCAGTGAATATAATATAATTTATTTCTAATGAATAAATGATTTTATTCCATATTATTTTATTACATGTATTATGAAGTTAATTTTAACCAACACATTGTAATGGATTGTTTCAGATGCCAAACTTTCCAACAAAGAACCGAAGAAAACTATAGAAAGTATACATGTAGATAAAGAAATTAGGAGATTATATTTTATCAATATCAAAAAGGAAGCTGAAAACAGAAGGGGAAAATTAGCCTGTAACATTTTAGAACCTGTAAAAGGTATAACATTTATTTTCTATATACTTTTTGCTAGCATAAATAGACAGCCACATATAACTATTATAAGAATATTCAGTGTTTTATGGTTTTAAATTATGGCTCCTGAGAATAGTTTCCTTAAACAGAAGTGCGATTTTTAATACAGGTAATAATTTTGTTTTCTTTAATTTAAAATTTTCTTCCAGATGTGAAAGTCATTTTAAAAACAAGTGACCATCAAAAAGAAAAGACAGAGATGAAGCCAGTTCATGCTACGAAATTGACTGCAAAACGGAAACTTTTTGTGACCAGCCAGGGAAATACTGGTAAGGATTTAATACTCTTAAATACATGTGAAACTGCAAACTACTGCTCACATGTGATACCCCGCTCCCAAGTATTTTGATAAACAGGAAGTTGCTGAGTGAAAATGAGTGATGAAAATGAAAACGCATTCACAAACCAGTCATTTGGTTTCAGACAGGGTTTTATATATGTCACTTACAGAATGTATATAAACCCTGAAACCAAGTATCAGAAATTCAGATTATATATTTTTTTTCTTTTTGTTTGGTGGTGTCTCTATTAAAGCTATATAATAATAAATCTTTAATTTTTCATAAGTGATTTTGACGTACATTTTCAGATTATATACGTTTTTAACATTTTTCTTTAAAATATTTAATTTTACTAATCTTTCAGAACCATCTAGTGGAAAAAAGACACCGTTGGATCTTGCTGTGCAGTTGCTCGGAAAAACACCAGAAGTGTTAGAGTGCATCAAATATAAAGGACTCGTGCAAAACCATCTAAGTCATGCACCCTTCTCGATGAAGTATGACAAATTGTTTTCCAAACTCCAGATAGACATCAGCGCCAAGTACCATGAACTGAAAAATAAATTAAACAACTCTGAGATGCATGAAAACATGGAAAAGGAAAACGCTGACTTGAAGATTGCACAAAAATTACTAGACCACTGGGGAATGTATTACTTCTGATCAGAGAAAATTTAATGAAGCAGAATTGATTGTTAATTTTTATTAAATTTAACTTAAATAAGACCACATTAACTGCAAAATGATTGATTGATATTTAAAGATTAAATTCATGAATAGACAACATTATTGATAACATGATTGATTGATAAATATCAATGATAACACAACTGATCGAAAATAAGTTTCAATGATCGATAACTTTATATTGATTGATAAAAGACCATTTTGACTGATAAATATACATTTTGTACAGTGTAAATGGCAGCAATGATTACATTATTAATTGATAAATGATATGATTAATAACATGATTGATATGATTGATAACTAAGGATTATACGATTGATAACCTAAGATTGATCGAGAAATGACATCAATGATAACATGATTGATTGATGGATATAACACATTTTTGGCTGAAGTTCAAATTCAACAAAAGAACACAGGATACTGGTTAATAAAATAATACTTCTTCTATTGATTGATTGATTTTAATCCTTTTCAAATTTTACTGACTTAAAACTTTGATTATTATTTTGTCACCTGATTAGAAGTAGTATATTTCTCTGCAGACAACATTAAGGAAGCTGAAAAATCATTACATAACACTTTGATTGATTGATTTAAAATAACTTGAGAAAATTTTCTATTGATTGAATTACAACAAATGATTATACTGACATTTGATTTGGAAAATACCGGATAACTTTCAACACCAAGAACCAAAGGCGGATAATTCACCAAGAAACAATGCCAAAGATAATTAAACAACAACCAAAGGCAAAGATAATTTTATATGGAACATAATTGTCATAATTTGCAGTTCAATTGTACAAAATTCAACACGTGATTTAAAGTCTGGAGATGTATATGTACAAGAAAGATGCTGATGGTCAGGGTGGGACCTTCCACAGGTATTATCAGTATCAATCTTAAACTTAGGTGATGCTTGCATCGCCAAACTTTAACTACATGTACACTCCACTTAGAAATTGCTAAGTTTTGGACTCTTGAGTAGTCTACTCTTGTTTTAGAAATGATTGCATTTCCAAACTCTAGATAATGATACTCGGAGTGAAATTAGCCAATGTTGAATAGAGGTACTGACATGACTGAATTGTTGATAAGTTATGATAACTATGCAAGAAGAAATCATCATTACATCTGATCTTCATAAAGATAAATTTACAGCACTAAGCAGGAGACAATTTATAGCACTGCACAGCAGATACCATGTACCGCACTTCTTATGTATGACATTCACAAGTACAAGAAATTGAACGGGAAACGGCCCAATTGTAAATCCTTCATATCATCCTTTGATATATAATTTTTTAAATTGAAAAAGCAGTAAATACTATTGTGATTATTTCCGAAAGAATAACTATAAAAGAAAATTTTAAAAGGACAGGGAACATCAGTTAAATTACAAATCCTTCTCCTTAATATATTTATTAAAGGTATTAAGTCACATGACGTAACGGTCAAGTGATTGTTTACTATAAACACGTGTGTGTGTTTATATCAAGCACATGGTGTGTGTTTACGTTCTATTTGATTGGATGGCATATACCCGTACTGCCGGTTTTACGGGTATATGCCCTCATGATTTTCGTGAAAAGCATGATTAAGTATTACTTAAGGGGGTAGCTTGAGAAAATTAAGTTATTCGAAGTTTGCCTATAGTACGACGTAGCAGCATTCGTTATTGTGGTATGTCTGACTCCGAGAAACTTCTAGATTCCGACCATGAATCTTTGCCAGCTGGTACTAGTGTACATTCGTTGCGTGATGGTATTTCTGCACATAATACTGGGAATAACGACTTGGTGGATACTTTCTCTCTGTTTAAAACCTATCTTGATGGGAAGATCGCTACTCTACACAAAGATTTGGCAGTTGGCAACGAGAATTTTGCTACCAAACTCAAGCAGGAAGTTTCAGTTAAACTCAAAGGTGAGGGCAACCAGATACAATTCAACTTTAATTGTGAAATCATGGCCGACCTCGTTAAGCTCCAGAAGCGTATTCCTGATGAAGATGCAGCTTGTCTTAAATTGGTATCTGGAGCTATCCTTAAGGTTAAGAAGCGAAATAAACTCATCCGCATTGCAGACAAATCTCCTGCAGGATGGAAAACCGTCCGTGAATATGAAAGCGACGACCTTGCCTCCGACTCCGAAGACGAGAAGCGCATTCGTTCTGCAGAAACCCGTGCCATCAGGAGTATCAAGGAAAAGAAAAGACCTCATCCTTATAGAACCGCTACAGCTACTGCTTCTGCTCCTTCTGCACCTATGCCTAATCAACATAACGCTAGACAAAACAACTACCAACAGCCGCCCTTTCGGACCGGCAGACGGAGGGAACCGTCATCTCAGGACATCTGTTACAACTGCAACCAGCTTGGCCACTGGCGAACTCAGTGCCCCCTCCTATTCAGTACAACACCAGGTGTCTCAGGGACAACAAGGCAACAGAATTAATGATAAGTATTTTTATACTACTTTTTTAGATGAACGTAATCTTTACGGACAGTTTGAACTGTTTATGTCACATGCAAAATATTTTGATAATATTGATATTTCATCTGTTGCAAAAGGGGTGAAATATAGCTTACGCAAGCATATACAATTTTGGAAACATATAGGTGCTAATGAGTTTGTTATAAATACTATCAAAAATGGGTATGTTATTCCTTTTTTGCAGACTCCTACATCTATGTCATTTAAGAATAACAAATCTGCTAATGTCCATTCTAAATTTGTAAATGAAGCAATTTCAGAATTACTTGATATCGGAGGTGTTATTGAAACTCCATTTCAACCTTTTGTTGTAAATCCGCTTAGTGTTGCAGTTCAAAGTTCGGGCAAAAAACGTCTGATTTTGGATTTAAGTGAACTGAATGTTTTTATTAAAAAAGAAAGAATTAAATTTGAAGACTGGAAAGTGGCTTTAAACTATTTCACAAAAGATTGCTATCTATTTAAGTTTGATCTTAAGTCTGGTTATTTTCATTATGACGTATGTACTAAACAACAAACATATTTAGGATTTTGCTGGAACAATAAATTTTACTGTTTTACAGTTTTAGCCTTTGGTCTTTCGTCTGCTCCATATCTATTCACTAAATGTTTACGTCCAGTCGTAAAATACTGGCGAGAAAACGGCGTAGATATTGTGCTTTACTTAGATAATGGACTTGGAATGGGTAAAAATGAACAAGAAGCTTCCGAATGTTCATCTTTTGTAAAAACGTCTTTGTTAGAAGCAGGGTTTCTTATTAACAGGGAAAAATCTATTTTTGAACCAGTCCAATGTTTAGAGTGGTTAGGTTTAGTTTGGAATTCGTCTGATTTTTCAATTAGTATATCAGATAGACGGATTGAAAATACCCTAGCATCATTGGTTGATGTTTTGAATAACTTTCCTAATTTCACAGCACGAGAATTGGCTCAGGTAACTGGAAAGGTAATTTCTATGTGTCCAGTCATGGGTAACATAACTAGTAAATCCAGAAAAGCGCTTCGGACGCAATAAATTATTAAACGTGTTGTTTTATATTTTTACATCACTGGGTCGATACCTCTGCTGGTGGACTATCAGTCCCCGAGGGTATCATCAGCTCAGTAGTCAGTGCTTCGGTACTGACATGATTAAACAAACTTTACTAAAATTGTCCGTTTATAAATTTTGAAATTATTATGAAACTAAGGTTTCAACTCCCTCAGGCAAAGTTGGCTTTAGATGAATTTGGCTATTTATTTAAGGTATTTTTAACATATAGCTCTTCAACGATTTTCGGTACTTATACATCTTCGGATTTCAAATGTTTGGCTTTGAGCGTTCCTGATGAAGGTAAATCCAGAAAAGCGCTTCGGACGCAATAAATTATTAAACGTGTTGTTTTATATTTTTACATCACTGGGTCGATACCTCTGCTGGTGGACTATCAGTCCCCGAGGGTATCATCAGCTCAGTAGTCAGTGCTTCGGTACTGACATGATTAAACAAACTTTACTAAAATTGTCCGTTTATAAATTTTGAAATTATTATGAAACTAAGGTTTCAACTCCCTCAGGCAAAGTTGGCTTTAGATGAATTTGGCTATTTATTTTAGGTATTTTTAACATATAGCTCTTCAACGATTTTCGGTACTTATACATCTTCGGATTTCAAATGTTTGGCTTTGAGCGTTCCTGATGAAGGTAAATCCAGAAAAGCGCTTCGGACGCAATAAATTATTAAACGTGTTGTTTTATATTTTTAATGACCCGTTATTTACACTGGGCTATTGAAAGCAGAGTAAAGTGGGATTTAAATTTAAAATTGGAATGTCCCGATTGTGTATTCAATGAGCTCACATTTTGGCTGAATAACATTCTAAGATTGAACAGAAAACATTTAGCAGGTTATTCTTTTCCCCACGTGGTTGTATATTCTGATGCAAGTAATGTAGCTGCTGGTGCTTACTCGATAGATATTGACTCTAATATTTTTCATCAGATGTGGACTTTACAAGAGTCTATACAGAGTTCTACTTGGAGAGAACTTCAAGCTATTTTGTTAGCATTGATGTCTTTTAAAAACCGTTTAAGAAATAAATGTGTTAAATGGCATACAGATAACAATAACTGTGTTTTCATTGTTCAGAAAGGAAGTTCAAAAGTACATTTACAAGAGATAGCTATGAATATTTTTAAGTTGTGTTCTGAATTGAATATTACGTTAGATGTTGTTTGGATCCCGAGATCTGAAAATACTAAAGCTGATTATATTTCAAAAATGATTGATATAGAAGACTGGGGAACAAGCATAGAATTTTTTAAATTTATAGATGATATGTGGGGTCCGCATACTGTGGACAGATTTGCGAGTACTTTAAATAAAAAATTACCCAGGTTTAATTCTAAGTTCTGGAATCCAGGTGTTGAAGCAGTTGATGCGTTCACGCAAAATTGGAACAATGAAGTTAATTGGATTGTTCCTCCAATTTCTGTTGTCTGTAGAGCAATTAAACATTTGATTTTATGTAAAGCTAGAGGCACTTTGATCGTTCCAAAGTGGCCTTCCTCGTCATTTTGGACAATGATTTTTAAAAGAGGTTCGCATTTGCAACCATATGTAATTGATGTTTTAGAATTTCAACCAAATCAGAACATTTTTATTCATGGTATGAATAATAAGTCCTTGTTGGGATCTTCTGAATTCGTTTCTAGTGTTTTAGCTATTAAATTGAACGCTGAGTTCACGTAAGAATTTACGACAAGGCTGTTGAGCAAGGTCGCATAGTAAAGACAAGGCCAAATTTATTGGCAAGGTCGTTTGTTGATGACAAGGCCAAATTTAATAGGCAAGGTCTCACTGACATGGCCAGTATGAAAAAAACATAAATCTGGCAAGGTCATTTAATTATATTGTAAGCTTGTTGTATAGTAGATTATATTTCTATTTCATATGCACGTTTTTCAGATATTTTTTCATGTGGAATATGGAAATCCTTGCCTAAGCCAGTCGACCAAGATTTGACATCTTTATCTAATTGCCTACCTGAGTTCTGTCTGCGTTCGAAGGCCGAGAATACCAAAAGAAAATATTCATATGCATTTAACAATTTCTGTAAGTGGTGTAATAACTATTTAAATGTTAAACCTTTACCAGCTTCAGATTTTTATGTTTCATTGTACTTAATACACCTGTCAAAGACATTTAATTCGTATGCTAAGGTTGAAGAAGCATATTATTCCATAAGCTGGGCTCATAAACTAGCAGGCTATCCAAACCCGTGTTATTCACAGTTGTGTATATCGGTTAAAGAAGGAGCTCATAGAAAGATCGGACATGCTATTGTAAATAAAAAAGAACCAATTACACCAGATATTTTAAAGAAAATTGTTATTAAATATGGTCAAGAATGTAACAATCTTATAGAAATTAGAATTTGTTGTATGTGTCTTATAAGCTATGCAGGGTTCTTAAGGTTTTCTGAAATGGTAAATTTAAAAAGATCTGATTTAAAATTTAGTGATTCACATGTCTCTTTGCTCATAACGAAAAGCAAAACTGATCATTATAGAGAAGGCACACAGGTTTTAATTGCTAGAACAGATACACAAACATGTCCTGTTAGTATGTTGGAGAAATATTTATTATTATCTAATATTGAAGCTTCATCTTCAGATTATATATTTAGATCCATGTATTAATGTAAAAAATCTAAGTCTTATAAACTGAGAGGTCTTAAACCTTTATCATATACTAGAGTAAGAGAAATTATATTATCAGCTCTTGAATCTATCGGTTTAGATAAGTCCAAATTTGGATTACATAGCTTGAGATCAGGTGGAGCTACTGCAGCTGCATCAGCTGGCATTCAGGATAGATTATTCAAGAAGCATGGTAGATGGGCTTCAGATAAAGCCAAAGATGGCTATGTAAGAGAAAATATAAAAGAAAAACTGACAGTGTCTAAAAGTTTGGGAATATAATTTTCATAAATATACTTTATACATTGTATATGTATCACTCTATGTTCACATCTCACATCTACTTGCATTTTTTGCTTTCTTTGTCGTTCGAAAGGCTGCTACAGCTGTAGGCACACTTATCCTATTTATGTGTTGTTTTATTTATTAAATAATTTATATTCGTTTGAGTTGGCGAATTAGAATATAAATATATTTATTAAAGGTATTAAGTCACATGACGTAACGGTCAAGTGATTGTTTACTATAAACACGTGTGTGTGTTTATATCAAGCACATGGTGTGTGTTTACGTTCTATTTGATTGGATGGCATATACCCGTACTGCCGGTTTTACGGGTATATGCCCTCATGATTTTCGTGAAAAGCATGATTAAGTATTACTTAAGGGGGTAGCTTGAGAAAATTAAGTTATTCGAAGTTTGCCTATAGTACGACGTAGCAGCATTCGTTATTATGTTTACCCACCCACCCACCCCTTTTATGAGATGGTTATCGTTAATAGGAGTATATGCATTAGTACATTATATTAATATGAATTTTTCCTCTTTTGTAGATAGTTTTTGATTGTGTTACTGTTACTTTATATAACTGTGCTATTGTATGATTGGACTGATGGTAGTGTGCCTGAATTTAAAGTGAAGGACTTTAGTTTGAGAATGAAATTGAATGTAATGTAATATAAAAGGCTGCTACAGCTGTAGGCACACTTATCCTATTTATGTGTTGTTTTATTTATTAAATAATTTATATTCGTTTGAGTTGGCGAATTAGAATATAATTGAGGTATAATTGCTTATAAATGAGAAAACAATTCCCTAAAGTTATGCAAGAACATGATGAAAAGAAAAATAATGTGAATAAAAGATCACAGTACTGTCTTTTACAATGAGTGGAACTTCTAACTGTTTAGTCCACTATACTTATGATAATGTATGAAAAACATTTACATATTTTAGAATATACCCGCTAAAATGTAGATATAAGAAGATGTGGCATGAGTGCCAATTAGACCCTCACAGAAGTCACAATTAGTTAAATTAAACCATTACATGTATATAGGTCAAAGTACGGCCTTCAACACAGAGCGTAAATCTAACAACAATCAGTTATTTAACTGCTGTCTTTTTATTAGATCAAAAACCCAGACTGGTCTTTAACAGCAGCAGTAAATCATTACTTATATATATATAATTAATCGATCTTGATTTTATTTTGAGGAACTGAATCCCCACCCCCTTTTTAAAATTTATCTGTTGAAAAGATGGATGATATGAAAGGATTTATAGGGTTGATACATCAGATATCACAGCAATTTACTGTAAACGATCACATCATACTGGATATGACAACAATTAACTGGATTTGACAACAATTAACTGGATATGACAACAATTTACTGGATTTGACAACAATTTACTGGATATGACAACAATTTACTGGATACGATTACTATATACTAGATATGAGCACCATATACTATACATATACTGGATATGACCAACAAAACTGGATATAGCATTTTATAGATACAGAGGCATTGTGGCATGTCAAAAGACATTGGATTGATGTGGCGTCTTAAATATTTTAATTTTTCATCTAGGACTTCATAAATATTCTGTTAAATTTCTAGCTTTTCCTAACTAATTTTAATGTTTATAATCATTAATAAGTTAAAAGGTAATTAAATTTGTACAGTTAGTTTTTGAGTGCATTACAAATTTCTTCATTTAAAGAATAAAGTTAACTAATTATCTAATAGTCAATGTAAATAAAGATGGGAAAAGTCATTATATAATTCAAAGTACCAAAATAGCATAAAAGGGCCAACAATAAAATCATAATGACTGGCAAGGTAATAAAAAAAATCCCGATTTTATTGGAATTTTTAATTTGTTTTGTTTCAAAGAAGGTGCAATAAAAAAAGTGGTTTCAGAGAAGAAGTAATAAACAAAGTGGTTTCAGAGAAGATCTAAATGGCATTTAAGGGTTTTCTTGCTGTGTAATTAATTTCTCCATGTTCATGATGTTTCATTAATATTTCATGCCATATTCTGAATTGCAATATTTCAAAAGTCCAAGTTCAGCACCGTTAAAAAATGTTTAGGAAGTTCCAATAATAAATAAAACTTGTTTTTCTCTCTCCTTGGATAAACGTTATTTACATAATTTAAAATTTATAAACCAAATAAATGATAAACATAAATGTATGAATAAGTTAATTTCTTTGTAAGAAAATATGAATGTCTTTGTGTAAACAAACTTCTTCAAATAACAAAAAATGAATAATGACAGACATTTAATTTATTAAAACTAACAAGCAATTTTAAACTGATTATAGTTTCTAAATGTACCTATTAAACAATGAATAAAAAAAAAAATAAGTTGGGCAGCTAATATGGGTTTAAAATGGAAACCTAACTAATTATTACACAGCAATTTTGTTAAATGATAGGTATAAAAAAAAGTTTCTTTTGGACTAAAATTTGCAATGTGGTGGTGGGTGGGGAATGCAGCCAAGATATGTAAAATCTTGCCAGTCACAAGCCTGGAAGGAAGGTAACTTCAATCAATATGGAAGTGACCTTCTGAATGCAGAGTGAACCACCATAACAAGTAATATACTAGTTACATGTAAGTGTAAGAATGACTCTGCATTAATAAGGATTGTATTTTTTTGACAATATTATGTTCTGCATTTCTAGTACATTATGTAGATTTAATTTAATTGTTTTTGTGTCAATCAAAAATCAAGTAATATTTTAAATAGCCATGTCCACACTTATACAAAAGATACTTATCTGATATGAGGGGGATAGGACCTGTATCAGGACTACAGGATCGGGTAATTCTTTATTCAAATTTTCGGGACCTCAGGATTTCATTATTTTAATTTCGGGATCAGGACCCCTCCCCTCAGATATGTTCATGTCAAAGTTTTTTTTTAAAAGACAAGTTAGGCAAATGGAATTTTTTCATAGATTAAGATTTCCACTTACAAAATCAAACCAAGGTTTACCCCTGGTTCTGAAAGGTAATGATCTATTACATATAAATAGACAAATTTTGTACTGCATGGAATTCTGATGTTATGTGACAGCGCATCAACAGGGTGCATGATATAATAAAATCAAACCCGGTAAAATAATGATATCAAACCCGGAAAAAACAAACAATCTCAGAGCTATATATTACAACTATGACACGTACAAACTTTTGAAAATATCAGTTATTAAAAAATTATTTATATTTATATCAAATATATGTCCAACTGGCATGACTGTCAGACTGGTTTGTAATTTATATTTACAGAACAGATAGTGTATGTAGAGTTTCATAGAAAAAAAATGTAGCAATTAAAAGATTATATAAATATGGAAAAATAAAGACGGTGTATGACTGTCAATGAGGCGAAATCTGTCACAGCAAGGCCTTCACAACTTATATTTTTACAAGACAATAATAAAAATCATTTCCCTTGAGACCGTCATTTAATTTATAGGGGATGCAAATGGGATTCTGTTAAACAGACCTATGATAAATTTAAAATCTAAGAAATGTTTACCTTTAAAGTCCTTTTCATATAGGGTCAAATCACATTTTTTTTTGTACTACCAGACTATGATATTGCTCAGGTAAAAATCATTTAAATGTAAACTTTTCCTACACTGGTTTGGTTTCGCATGGAATATTTAGGGCCAAGATTCTGCACTTAATATTTATTTACAGCAAGACTTCTGGCCGAGAAAAAATGACAGGGCTTTTCATACATGTATGTACATTTACAAGAAATTGGATCATTCATGGCATGACCTTATCATATACCTGTATGAGGGGGGATAGGACCTTTATCAGGAATCCAGGATCGTGAGTTTTTAAGCTTGGGATTTCACGAGTGACCCTTTCGGTATCAGGGAATTCTTTTTTTCAAATTTCAGGACCTCAGGATTTCATGTTTTTAAGCCCAGGATTTTTGGGATTTCATTTTTTGAAGGATCAGGACCCCTACTACCCCCCTCATATATATTTTAGATTTTTCACACCTATATTGATTTTTCTTAAGCCAGAAAAAAGGTATCTATTCCCTCTGGACCATAAGCCACCAGTTCTACATGTATGCCTATACTATAGTAAAATTTTATAAAAACAACTTTGCTTAGACAAAAATATTGGAATACTGGTCTTCTTACAACAAGTCAGAAAATGTTTTTGGTACAGACTGCCTATTCCAGCGGCACATTCAATGGCCAATGACCGTGTATGTATGTATGAATTGGTGGTCACTTTGTTTACTTGTCTATATTCTATTTATATTGAGAAATAGGTTAATACTAGTATTACTTATAGTTCTGCAACTCTTTCTCCCGAGACCGGCCATGCATAAATTATTCTTGTTGTGACTTTCTGTTCTATATTATCTTTTCAATGATTGAAAAGGAAATACAAATGTAATGTCAGCCATGTAGTTGAGAGGAAAATAAAAAATTGTGAAAAAGGCCAATGGCCTAAACGTCTTAATAAATTGGTTTATTTTTACAATTATACTTTCTGTTCTTGCATGTGCCCAACTTCGGCCCCTAGGAACTTTTAGTATGACGTCACTCATCTGGTTTGGGGCAGTCGATCTACACTTAAGGATTTAAAATGAGCAGACGCTCATATTTTGGCTTGCGAATATGGAACCTTAATTCACACAAGTAGGCTAGCCACCACCATATATTTATTTATGTAAACTAATGTTCAACGATATATATTTTTCTAAATAAACATCTTGTTTATGTTTATGTGCTTTTAGTAGTTTGTCAAATATCCCAGAACTTGGGTCGACGAGAAAAAAAAAACAATGGAAACTTCCACTCGAGTTACATGTATATTATAATGGTATAAATATGTATTGGCTAGAACGTTGGAGGAAGGCGTCCCAGAAAAACCTCTTAAATAGTCTTCACAGTTATCTGGACTACATGTAGCTAGGAACTTGAGAGAAGTTTGCTTTCATTTTCATTCAGCCATATATTATATGAGCAAGTCATTGCCATCACATATCAATGTTTTTTTTTACCTTAAACTTGTAATCTCTACATGTACATGTACAATGTATGCACCTTGTGGGTCCTTAATTGGAAGAAATATATCTTATCGTTTTCTGTCACTTGTCTCTGACGACGTGGGGGGGGGGGGTTAAAATCTAACACACATACGAAAAATCAGTGATTTCTTCCATACTAGTGTGGAGTTAAACCACCCATTGACAGAAACAAGTGCCGGGCGGCACATTGTCATTGATATCACATCAGTGTATCACATATGAAGTCGCCATCGAAGTCCGTGACTATAAACATTGATAAATGCAGAAGGAGTCTCTCAAACCACATCAATGATAATAACCGTTTAATAATACTACTTATTCACTTAAAACAGTTGGAAGTAATCATATATATTAAAGGGACAGTTGTGTCGTCTGATTATTATCTGGCGATGTCACACGTGGTTGTCCGTTAATTTCACATTATGAGACTTTATTCTTGGTAAATACGCTTGAACTACAACTTACACATACAAAATGATCATACTAGACATCCACAGCCACTAGTCTGCTAAAAATACTACAAAACTGCAGCAATTTCACGTTTAAGCATGAATATTCCTTCCTGTAGAAAAATCAGACAGGTGCTCGACTCATTCATGCTGCAAGCATCGAAAAGACCCCGAAATTTTTTGATTGGTCGATTAACCAAAAAAGGCGGGGCCTAATCAGTGATAAAAAAACGGCTAAATTTAATAAACTTTACGTAAATTTGTGAATATGAGGTTAAATGTCAGTCAATATGAGATAAACGCATCATATTTCAATACTTTTATAAACCTTTGGGCATCTCAATGACTGCAACTAACAAATGTAACCTTGCGACGCCGAGATATATTTGATGAAGTCATGAATAATAATAAGGCAAATAGAGTTATCTGCGCTTGGTAAAAACTACGGGAAAAAATGAAAAAAAGTGCCTTAACGTACCCGCGTATTTTTTGTAAATATTTTTATTTAAAATGTGTTCCAACAAATTGTTCGTCAATCTCATAAACTGAAATTCAATTATTATAAATAAACCACACAAATCCATTAAATATGATTACAACGATTTGTCTTTGCAAAATAAAGTTTTTGTTTTATATCCTGTGTCCTTCGATTCAAGGTAGTAATACCAATACCCTAGGGTTCCTATGGGAGAATTTCAGATTCAAAAGAATATGGATATTTTATTGCTTTTAAACCAAGATAAATATAATATTTTATCATTTCTTTAATAATTTGATGTTAAGAAGTATTATTAACCATTCATCAAAAAGTCTTACATTAATTTTACTTGTTTAACCTGTTTGTTCTTCTGGGGCTGTTTTGTTCTTTATTTATACAAATAAAATGTCAATATTTGACTTCTAGCTTAAACATGTTAAAGGTTATAAAAGAAGAAAACATGTTTGATTTGATAATTAGATGACAGACATTTGTGACCAATAGATATAGTATTTTAAATTTATCATAAAATTTCAAAATAAAAATCAAACTAAACGTTTTATATTCTGTTTTTGTTGTCCTTTTAAGAAAAACAATTTCATTATTTAATATCTCTACAAATATGCCAAACAAAAACTTTCCTAATTTGAAAGAAGTCGGGTAAAGTAATTCGAAAACTATATGATTCTTTACTAACAACCAATGTGTTGCTTGTACTATAAATATCATACATGCAACGTCACTAGAATTCTTGACACTCCCCACATGTTCTTTGAAGAGGAACGGGAAGTCTTAACATTATATATAGGGTGCGCTTAATTGATTTACTTGTGCTGAATGACATTTTTATTTCTTTTAGGGTTGTTTTGCTATTTATCTATACAAAGCAAAATGTTATTTTCGACCTCTACCTAACGGTAAACAGATACAAAATATTTGAGCTTTTTATCAGACACCAAGAATGTGACCAATATACATATACTATTTTTAATTTATTTAAATGTTTTAAAAATAAAAAGTAAATAAATCCTTTTTGTATTCTGTTTTGTTTTAATAAAGTCGATCGTAAAACGCAATTTTTAGTTGTTAAATGTTTAAAATTAAGGCTTTTGTTTAACAGCATTACTGATCATTCATTATTAAATGTCTCTACATATATGCCAAACAAAAACGTTCATAATTTGAAAGAAGTCGGGTAAAGTAATTCAACAACGATATGGTTCTTAATTTACAACCAATGTGTTGCAAGTACTATATATTATATAATACATGCAAATACGCTCGAATTATTGAAACTCCCCACCAGTTCTTTGAAGAGAAACGGGAAGTGTTAACAGTATAAATAGGGATCGCGTAAATGTTCCATTTTAGAAAAATATTTCCACTTGCATAGGGTAAGCATTTGTTTCTTTAAATTTATTCAATTATTAGGCAATTAATTTTGAATATATTGTGAAAGTTAAACATAAAAAAATACTACCAGTTTATGGCAGGGCATAACACTAATGAGTGTTGCCACTACTGAGAAGAATACACAGAAGAAAAAAATCAGATCGATGAAGTGACTTTTTGACATAACATTGTTGTCCCAAATACATTTGACTTAACTTGAAAGGTTTCCGATTACGAGGAAGCCAATCAATTTTTCACAAATGGACTTTCAATTTTTGATTTGAGTAAAAAAGAAAACTGTTTAAAAGACATTAAATCAACATGTGTTTGACATCGTAGTACATTTATATAATTGACATGCTTTCATGATTAATCTGTTCTAAATCTCTGTATTAAAAGCATGAAGTTTGAGTAAAGAAGGTTTGTAAATTCTATTGACAATTACAACATTATGATGATTTAAATATTTCTCCCATTTTGCCAGATGTTTTGCTATCTCAAATAGGAGGATTACTCATTTGAGTAAAAAAAGGGTACCAAAAACCTTCTGTCAACTGTGGACAAAATCAACCAGGAAGTCGGGCCATCATTCCTTTTATGACCCGAATAAAAGATAATTTGGTAATAATTTTTGAAATATTAAATATCATACGAGAAACAAAACTGAAATATTACCTCAATATGTTGATGTTAAACAAAAAAAAAAATCATCCGCTTTCAGTTAAAACCTTCGGAATTGATACATTTGAAGATATTGACGTGTTTTTGTCAGTTTAATAAGCTTACTTAACATGCTAAAGGAACTATTTCGACTACATATACCGTCCCATCAGGACCGCTAAAATATTTAAGTTAAATTCAATCATTTACAAATGTAATACTGGTAAAGATCGTTCCTTCAAATTCTTCTAATTTAAAATTGAATTGAATAATGTTTAGTTATTTAGTTGAGATGCTTTTTTTTTTTTTTTTTTTTTTTTTTTTTCTTCTTTTTTTTTTTGTGCAAAGGTAATATACTTTATTTCAACTTTTCTTTTTGCTGACTAGTAATTTATTCTGAATTTTTTTTACGTCTTTGCTATATAGAATTTCATAATGATTAATGTTACGTAACAATTTAGATATGAGATATAATTATGTGAACGTTTTATGAACTGTAACGCTTCGATTGGTTTATGTGGTAGAGACATGCTTCATAAATAAAGATTTAAAAAAAAAATCAATCAGCCGAGACTGGGAACGTTTCAACCCTTAACGAACATAACAATAATGACCAAAATTAAATAACTTCAACGTTCAGTCAAAACTATGATATTTTTTTTAAAAAGATGCCGGAATTATTGAGTCAATAACACACAGTTTAAGAAGAGCATTTTTCACTTCTTAAAATATAAATAAAACAGAACTATTGTATTATTAGCGAGACACATACATGTCCACAGTATAACAAGCAATAAATCGAATCCGATAAAAAAAAATCAACTAAATAATTATTTAGATGTATAGTTAAGACAACATATGGAAATAAATCAATTTTAATATTCTTTTTTTTTTGTCATGGATGCGTTACGAGTCAATCGTCGATATTCATGTCGATGAACAAATGATTGTGACGAAATAACATAACTTTTCTCACATTATAGGGAATAAACAAATATTTTCGTAAATATCTTTATATAAAATGTGTTCCAAGAAATTTACCGTCGATCTCAAAAACTGAAATACAATTATCATTATTAGAGCACACATATCCAACAATAATGATTGCAACTTTTATTTGAATTGGAACGATTTGCCTCTTCGAAATGAAGTTAATAACTATTTATTTAAGGAATGACTGTAATATTTTTTCTGTCTATGAAGAAATAACATAATAAATTTGGTGCACACTGAATAACGCCCGTAGCGGGTTATTTAACAGTGTGCACCACATTTTTATGTTATTTTGAATAGACAGAAAAAATATTACAGTCATTTCTTATAATTTAATTCTAAATTACTTTTTAAACCGTAGAAAACCATGAAAAAATGCTGATGACGTCACTGTCACATGACTAAATTATGTCTATGGACTCATAACAAAATAACGTCAGCCAATCAGAAGACGCGTTACATCCAAAATTAAATTATTGTGTTATGTTCTATGTCTAACGAATCAAGGTACCCATTTTCAATATCCTAGTGTTCCTTCAGAATAATTTGTTGGGGGTATGTAGGGATTGAAGGTACCTGGATTATAATTTAGTACGCCAAAAGCTCGTTTCGTCTACATAAGACTCATCTGTGACGCTCAGATCAAGTTATATATATATATATATATATATAGTTATAAAGTTAAAGAAGTACAAATTTGAACAGCATTGAGGACCCAAAATTCAAAAAAAGTTACGCCAAATAAGGCCAAGGTAATCTATGCCTGGGATCAAAAACTTCTTAGTTTTTCGAAAAATTCATTATTTTGTAAACAGGAAATTTATAAAAGTGACCATATAATTGTTATTCATGTTAACACCAAAGTGCTGACTACTAGGCTGGTGATATATTCGTGGATGAAACGTCTCTCAGCTGTATGGTCATTATTATTTCCACGACAAATATAACAATGTGTATGCCATAGTTGATTATTAATCGTTATGGTTTACATGTACTTGTATAATCTGTTTTTTGGGGGGGGAGGGGGGGGGGGGGGGGGCTTTTTTTATATATACAAAACAAAATGTCCTTATTTGACCTATAGTTAAATGCAATACACGAAGGAAACATCTTTAATTTACCATTCAGATAACAGACCAATGTGACTAATGGATATAATATCTAAATTGTTTAAAAACTTGTATTTGTATTCTGTTTTTTTTTTAATAAATCCTACCGTTAAACGTAAATTTTAATTGTTAAATGTCTAAAATTTGGCCTTTTTCATACATCATTACTTAAGTAAAACTCAATGAATGCATTTTTTATTGTTAGATATCTCTACAAATATGCTAACCAAAAACGTTCATAATTTGAAAGAAGTAAATTGTAAATTTATTCGAAAACGATATGGTTCTTAATTTACAACCAATGTGTTGCATGTGAACTATATATAGCATACATGCGACGACATTAGATTTTTTGTAACTCCCTAAGAATTCGTGGAAGAGGAAGGGAAGTCTCAACAATATAAATAGAGTGCGCCTAAATGATTCACTTCAGAACGATATTTTTAATTGCATAGGGTAATCAATTTTTTCTTTTAATTTCTTTAAAATATTAGGCAATTGATTTTGAACAAACTTAAACATAAACAAATACTAGCAGTTTATGGTAGGGAAAACAAAGGATTGTTGCTACTGCTGAGAAGAATTTACAGAAATTTGAGTAAAGTACTTTAAATTAGTAAATTCTTTTGACTATTACAACCTGCTCATGTATTAAAGTTTTCTCTGTTTTGAAATATTTAAAGCTGTTTTCTTTCCTATCTCAAATGTGATAATTACACATTTGAATTAAACAAGGGTACCGAAACCCTCTGTAAACTGTGGCCAATCACAACACGGAAGTAGGACATTCATTAATTTCCTGACCATGTGAAAAGAAACAAAAGTAACCATTTACATGAATTATACAGTGTTAGTGGATCTTTTTTTTTAAACTTGTAAATTGAGCTCATGCCCACATACATATATCAGTGCCAGGTAATTTGAATTTTTGGTTCACTAATTCTTAATTCTTTATAAGGTGCCGCTTTGTCTATGCTAGGAGCCGATTTGTCTAGGTGCCGAATTGTGCGAATGCCGATTTTTCTGTGTACCGAACTGTCTAGAATTCAATCCATTAATTAGATTTTACTTCGCGAATGAAATATAACAATTGCAAATTGTTCCTCCATATTTGCCAGTGAACTGTGAATTCAATTCACCTAGTACTATTATTTTGTTGCAGCAATATTGTTTCTTAAATTTATCATAATACGATTTTACATAAACATATTTTAGAAAAATTAAATAACCCAAATCATTTTACTAAGTGATTTTAAAATAAATATTGCAACATCCCAACATTATACAATTTGAACGTTGTCCTTTCTATAGTGAACATCGTTCAGTAATGCTTATTAATCGAATTGTTTAATATGGTATACCGTTTTTATATTATTATAATGTTAAAATATTTTGTTAATATAATAATATATGCTATGAATTATATAAAAGATCATTTGATTGAGAATGGAAATGGGGAATGTGAAAAAGAGACAACAACCCGATCAAAGTGCAGGAAACAACCGAAGGCCAACAATGGAACTTCAACTCAGCAAGAACATCCTGCAACCGGAAGCGTGTTTCAGTGGGCCCCTAAACGAAAAAGTGTATTAGTTCAGTGATCATGGACATCATATCAAACTCTGATATATATATATTAATTATATTATTATATTCCGGGTATCTATTTTATTAATAGGTAAATAAGAAATTGTTTATACTTAATAAGATATCTTACAAAACAAATAAGATAAGACAGCAAGTGTTCATTTCCATATTCCGAAAGAAAAAAAGGTATTTAATTGCAAATTTTGATCAAACACAAAAGTACTTCAAATATTTTACCATAATCAGGATTATGTTACATTTTATCGCACGTGACATATTTAATTTAGTTTGTTAAATATGTTTTTAATTCGATTAGATATGTTATCAATTTTTTTTGAAACTCTTTCATATTATGAGATATATTTGTAATGCAGAAAAAAAATATATAAGATATTGATAAAATTGAGAATGGATTTGGAGAATGTGTCAAAGACACACCAACCCGACCAAAGTACAAAAAAGCAACCGATGACCATGAATGGCACTTTAACCCAGCGATAAAATTAAACACCAAAAAGCCTGCTTCAGCTGACCCTTAAACAGAAATATGTACACGTTCAGTGATAATTGAGGCCATACTAAACTCCTGAGCATATAAATGAACTACAAACTTTTATAGCTTATAAGATATTTTTTGAATAACAAGATATTGTTTTTTTCTATCTAAATTAGATATAATAATTTCGATACGTTATAGAAACAAAACATATTCAATAAAATAAATGAGATCTCTATTCATAATTGCGAATCTATGAAATTCTAGTATATACTTTATAACATATCTAAATTAATTTCAATTACAAACATCTCAATTTTGTTTTTTTAAAGATATCTGATAAAATGTATGTGGCTTTTTTTTTATATGTTTTGCAGTGTATAAGATGTCTGACAAACTGAATACGATATTTTGAAAATGGAAAAAAAATAAGAAAATTAAAACAGCCTGCTATAGTTTAAGTCATTTCTTTTTACATTTGTATTTTAATGTCTTCAAATATCCTTCAAGTTTTAAATGTAGCCTTTGTTTTTAGAAAATCAGCACAATACTGTCTCACGTTATCAGAATACAATTGAATTTAGCATACCGATTTGTCAACTAATATTCAGTCTTGTAATACTAATCATTTTGCATCCAAAAAAAAAGAAGAAGTGCCTTACTTACTTGTATTTAAATTCAAATAAACAAGTGTGCTAGTGGTGGATTTTTATTTGAAATCATGGCTCAATCGAACGGAAAGTATAAATATTTAAGTTATATAGAATTATTGTCTTTTTTTGTAATCTTTCTTATGTATTATTATATATAATTATTAAATGACTGAATAAGTAGTTAACGATAAATCTTACGAAGCGATGGATCATATAATTATGATTCAGTATACTACAAAATATAATATATAACAAGTGTAAAAGGGTACAACATCACCAAAAAAAAAACCCACACAATGAAACGAACAATATGTTAGATATTTCGGATAACAGATGTCCTTCCTCGGTAATAGGACGATGTCAAATGAATCATGTCAATTCAATTTAAGACTCTATCAAAATCTTCAAATTTATACAATTTAAGGGAACGCTGGTTCAATTTAAAAATTTCCGAACACGGCACAAAGCCTACAAAGATATGCCAAAATAAAAACAGTAATTTGCTATGTGAACTTGCACAACTCTATATTCCCAAAGGTGGTGACAGTTGAAATGTTAAAAAAATGTGTGGAAATACAGTCCCCAAAAAACGGTCCTGACCGATTTAGGCTGGTATAATATTTAAAATATGACAACGGTAGAGCAAATGCACCAGCGACTGCGTATTTAAACATCCTAAATTATATATAAGATTAGCAGGGACATATAAATATCAAACAGATGCATGTTTATACTCACCATACTTTTGAAATAAAGGAAAACAAATAAATATCCTACTTTTTATGAAAGAAATACACTTCCCTTTTTAATAATATCTTATGTAGAGTATCACGTGGTAAAATGGGACGTGATAGGACTGTATAATTGTAGTAATTATCATAACACATTATGTCTCTTTAAATCGGAAAGTTTAAATCATGTAGTTTTAATATACCCAAAAGGTATAAAACAAATTACATTAAAAATTTGTGTAAATAAATGTATTATACTATATGGTGCGATGCGAGAGAGAGAAAAGATTATCATTTGTAGTGGGTGTGTTTTTTTCGTTTACATTTTCCCCCGCAAAGAGATGTTGTACGTTAACCTGTTTCTCCGGACAATTTATTGTTAACAATTTTGTGGATTGTTAATAATATTGGTTAAAAAAATTAGGTTGATAAACAAAGTTTCAAATCTGTAACATTCATTAATTAAGCATTGTAAGTAGGGATGTCAAAAGGACTGACATTTAAAACTCGAGTTCTCGGTCATAATATTTGCGAGTACGCGAGTACTCGGATAGAACTTTAACGTCCAGTGATTTTTTTTAATTTTTGTTGAGATGTGGTAATAATTCACAAAAACCTAACTATTATAATATGATGGCATCGTTTGACATTTTCGCGTATTGTTACAGAAAAATCAAACTGTATAAATCAAAACTATATTTGAGCTTTAGTTATGCGTATTGCTAGTCTTTTTTAATAGAACAATGGATAACGGACAACAATTTCGAATTGAATATCTTTTCATAATCCAAATTATTGTTTGTGTGTTCAAAAACCAAAGCAAAAACTTGCCAATAAAACCACCAATATGTTCATAACGTCCGACTTGACAGACAATCTGTATCAGTTAGTATTTTTTTTTTATTTTGCGACTTGTCTAATAATTTGTCAACACAATAGTGGATTTAAATCACTAATACGGAACGAAAATTGTATTAAAATTAAACAATAATAAAGTTTCAAATAAACATTTATTACATTTAATGTAGATTTCATACCAGATTCACAAACAAAAGTTGGTTAACGGTTTTAGTCATAAATTCATAAAAGTGTTAAGTTGTGTATAAACATGATAAACACCGTTAAAACTGTCTCTATTCAGTTGCGTAGAGTCAATCGCATAGCACTCTGTTTGTGCCCTCGTTCAGAAATTTTATATTACCACAACTTCAGACAAAAGTCTGTCTCTAAGTTTTGTTACAACAAGTCCTGCAAACAATCCTCTGTATAGGGACGGGCTATGCAGGTACTGCTGAAACACGTTTTCCTATTATAGATAACCATGAGTCAGAGAATAAATTATGTCACATAGAAATATGATAATAAATGCATTGTATATATTATGTTTAATAGTATTACGAAAGATATTTCAAATGGAACTTAAGTGAGAGTTAATGCAAGGAAATATATCTCAACATTTCAGTCTGGTTTAAATCAGTTTTTTTAAACATTAGCATATTAATTGTCGTCCCTGATATGCATCAACTGATTGTAAATCAGCCATCAATTACTCTCATATTTTTCAGTCTTTGTGTCGTGAGGCTGGTAAGCACTTACTTTCAGCACCAAGTGTTGTTACACATTTATATCCATCATTTGTATGTTTTCAAAACAGCACTAATAATGATATGCAGGAATGAGTAGGTTGTAGGCAGTCTGAATTTAAAGCAGGAAAGCACGTTTTTGTTTTATACTCCCTTTTCAGTCAAACGAAACATAGAAATATAAGTATAATGGAAAACTAGAATCAATAACATATTGCTAAAAAATCCTGTAAAATGCATTCAATTGTATAATTATGTCGTAGTAACATCCTCATTGTGTATCTTCATTATTTCTAAAAAAGAATTGTTCATTTATCTAAGAAAGACACCAATATTTTTTTCTCCCATTACACTCAAAAATAATTCCTGTTCGTTTAACAAATTTGTTATACAAATTGAAAATATATTACTTGTTGGATAGAAACGCTTCTCGTTGACTATTTCGAAATTAATTGAAACTAATTAACATGAGAAATTAATTACAATTAAAAGATGTACAGGAGAAGGTTAAGGGCTGTGAGCAAATACTGATCCTTGAATTGTGCAGGTGTCAACAAAGAGAAAAAACCTATTTCGTATAGGCATCAAAGAGATTGATTGATTTCAAAAATTAAATAACCAAGTACATGTATATTTCCAAGACATTTTCGTTTTCACTTTTTTTAGCGACAAAAAAAACATAATGCAACTCTAATTAAAGTTATTGTACAATGGGAACAGAAACCAGCTATGAGCAACAAGGATTGCTTCATGAAATGTTTTCTAAGCAAGCAAAGAAGACGCCAGAAAAGATTGCAATTGTTGAAGACAGCGGGGCGAAAATAACATTCAAAGAGTTGGATGAAAGTTCTGACAAACTTGGAAAACATTTAGTTCACAAAGGCGTTACCATAAATTCGTGTGTTGCAATTTATTTGGATAAAAGCATTGCGTATGTAACTGCGTATATTGCTATTCTAAAAGCAGGTCAGTATTGGTTTTCATTTTTCTTTTATAATTTAAGCGTTTTCATTTTCACAAATTTGCAAGAAAACTGTCTTTGTTTTACATATATCTTGAATTTACTGGATCCAGTTTGTGACTACGTGAAAATGACAGAACACTCGTTTTGCAAAGAAAACCCTTGGTCCTCGTTTTGATTTTCAGCAAAAATTTAAACACTTGTTTTTTTCATTACAAATTTTATTTATTACACTAATAGTCATTACTTAATGATGTGTTACAAAAATCAACCAATAAAATTGATTCTGTTTGCCCCCCAGATCACTTTTGAAATGTTTATATCATTGAAAATGCTCCAAATTATCTCCCTTTGGTTCAAAAATGCCATGTTTTGGCATCAAAATTGAAAGTATCTTTTTAACACATCGGTGACCTATATGTTTTATTATTGTTTTCAAATAAGCTGTACATAAACTAAATAATTGTAAAATTTAAGCGATTTCTGTATTTATGTTATTTATTTATTTCGATACTACCAATATTTCTCCTATTAGTTCAACAGAAAAAAGTACCTTAAAGTTTACAAAAATCTATACTTCTTTCCAAGGCAGATTGTGGGCGTAAATAAACGGTGATCCCAATTCTTTTTTTTATTTTATTTTTATTTTAAGTATAAAATAAAGTTCATTTATAGAAAAATATAGCGAAATCCTACATTAAAAAAAAATGATTTAGACCCGCGAGCCCCCTTAAGTTGAGGTTCTTGTATTGCACTAAAAATTTCCCTCAGAATCAGGGATTCATTATCCGATCGAGTCAAAACAACGACAAACAAAATAACATATTAATAGCAAGTGATAATTTCAATACAATCTATCTAACATTTGTTCGACACATGTTAATAACCAAACCGGTATAATCTTCGTGGCTCGGTATTTGTATATCCCGTAATTGCGTTATTTTTGAATGATAATTCTCGTAGGCTTGTCTTTTGTTTATGATATGTACTTTGTCTTTACGTATTTTTTGGCGTTTTTTTAAATACCTATAACGTTGGTCTGTTCTTATTCATCCCTTGATTGTGCCATTGTAAAACATTTGTGTATAGTTGTCTTTCATTTCCGCTTATGTACTTTGTCTATATGCCTTTTTTTGTTGCTTTGATATATATGACGTGGCTCTATACTTACACAGCCAGTCATTGTGTTACTGTACTTTGATAATTTTGTGTATTATTTTCTTTACTTTTTGCTTATTTACTTGGTCTATATGCCATTTTGTGCTTCTTTGTTACACATGGTTATATTTTATAATGCTTAGGATTACAACACAATGTTGACTGCTGTACCCCCAATTTGACATGTTAACCTTTAGTTCTGTTTGTTTTGTTCACACGTCAATATAATGGAATTTGATTCGACTGTCATACAAGTGAGAGGTTTAGTTAGCTTTCAAACAAGTTTTAATCCACCATTTTCTACAAAAGAAAATGCTTGTAACAATTCAGGAGTATGACAGCTATTAGCCTTTCATTTGATGTGTTTGAGCCTTTTATTTTGATATTTGATAAGAAACTTTCCTTTATGAATTTTTCTTTAAATTCGGTATTTTTGTGCTTTAAATTTTTTTCAAACCTGATTCAAACCATTTAAAGTTTACTTCAAAATGAGTTGATATTCGAAATGAGTACATGATAACAAAAACAAGAATGTGTCCAAAGTACACGGATACCCCACTCTCACTATCATTTTCCATGTTCAATGACCGTGAAATAGGTTAAAAAAACCTAAATTGGCATCAAATTAGACAGATCATATCATAAGGAACATGTGTACTAAGTTTCAAGTTGATTGGACTTCAGCTTCATCAAAAACTTTTTTGACCAAAAACTTTAATCTGAAGCGAGACAGACGGACGGACGAACGAACAGACGAACGACCAGACGGAGGCACAGACCAAAAAACATAAGCCTCTCTACTATCGTAGGTGGGGCATAAAAATACTTATAGATGACCATTATCACCTTTGTCTTAATTGTACATTCTTTATGCCCATTGACAACGAACCATCTTCCTTACGGGTGTAATGATTTGAACACACTCGAGACACTTTGCAAAATATTCTTTTTTTAATAAACTTTTGCAATTAAACACTTTACTGTGAAATTTCCATGCAGAAGGTGTATGACAAAAGAATATCAATATGCTTTCTGACTTTACCACATGACGTCTGTAACATATGTACACCATGGAATGTAAGGCATATCAATGTTGAATAATCTTAAAGATTTTGCCAATTGTCTCAAGGGTCATCAAGAGGTGCCATTTCAAACCGTTTGTTAACCTTGTTGATCAGCCAATTTTTCAAGATTTACTAAAAAAAAAAGATTGTTGGTATGTCAACACAATTCCTAAAATCCAAACCGTATTCAGTTCTATATTAAATAGTAAAACATTATTATAATGACACCACATTTGATTCAAATAACTCTTCAGCTAAATTACGTTGAACAAGTTCTTATTTAAACATTTGATTCCAAATTGCATGTACATCCAAGATAAGTATGAAGATATGATCCTCCTAAAGACATAATGATGAAGTCGTTATTGTCATAAAACCTGTCAGTTTTCCTATCAAAAGTCGGTGGTTCTATCTTGGTGCATTAACATCCTCAACCAATAAAAACGAACCGACTACAATCAGCACAATAGTGATACAAGTATCGTTACCATCAATCAATCAATCATTCAACCAATCAGAAACGGTAGTTCTTATAATTGTAGACTTTTATGCAATATAAATTGACGAAATTGTTCAGGATCATAAGAGTAATTGGTTCTGATCTGTTTTATGTTGATAGTCGGTTCTTGTGTTAATAGACACGTTTGAACAAAATATGCGTAATCAAAACCGTAAATGAACAATGGATTACTATTATTGAATTGAGTTCATTGTCTTTATTTTATGTTTTTAATGACAAACAACTTGATATCGAAACAGGTGCTGCTTACCTACCCCTGGATGTTATATACCCACTGCCTACGATGAAATCTATCCTTTGTGATGCAAAGCCAATAGCAGTTATATCTATCAAACAGTTAACAGACACGCTAGGTGGTAAGTGAAAGATAATACAGACAGAAAAGGTTATATTGCATCTTAATCAATAAAAACATCTTAATTATTTTTCAGAATAAGTAAATTTAAAATTGTCAAGGACTAGTTAACAATAAAGATTTCTGATTACCAGTTGTAGTGAAATCATATGTAAAAGTAAAACAGCAATATACTACCAATGCTGGACTCATCTAGAAGATAAAATTAAGCTACAAACAAAAACGTCGGAAATGTCATAAACTCATGAAGGTGTATGGACAGGTTAAGTTGATACCTTTTCAAAATTAAGAGCAAAATCTATGGAAGTAAAAAGTACAATTCAGTTAAAGCGGATTTCGTTAAGTGTGTAGCGAAAGGTAATATTTTGGTTAGCTTGCTTGTTAGCTGGACCGTGAAGTCATCATTAGGTCAGGTAAACTACCCTCCTTTCGAAGAAACATAGTCCAACAGACAGATCGTTTGGTTTTCTGTCGGACTAGTCTATTCTTAAAGTAGGGAAGTTGATCTAACCTAACAATGACTCCGCGGTTCAGCTAATAAGCAAGCTAACCAAAAATATTACATCTGGCTACACACTTAATGGAATCTGCTATAATGTATGGTTAATGCAGATTTTGTAGAACAGTGTTTGTTTTAGGTTTGTTGTCATGTGTTTTTTTCTTAACTCAGTCAAGGTTTGAGCAAAAGTAAAATATATGATAAAAGAGATGAGTTGCATATTGTTAATTATACTGCAATCAGCTATTTTACTATACAGATAAAGCTATACGTATAAACGTTAGCTTTATACGTCAATGACCTCAACTAAAATTGAGAATGGAAATGGGGAATGCTCAACTAACCTATAAGCCCCGTCTCCTCACCGGAACTACTGTATGTCATCAACAACGTCACGTCACGACAACGTAAAATAACAATGGTCAAACTTTGATGAATTTAAACTTTTATGTCTTCAAATTGGTTATTTATATGCCATATTTATCAAATGTTATTAATTAAGTTCATTTTCCCTTTCTAATCCCTTAATGTCTTACCGTCTGGACTACGCTCATAGGGAAATATCCCAAAATGGTACCCCAAGAGTGAAATTCAAAACACTTTTTTTAACAATATTTGTTACATATTTTTTTGATTTTTTTGATTTTTTTTATCGATTTCAGTATAAAAAAAATATACGTATAGTGTCTTGAAATATGAAATTTATTTGTACTCGGCACGAAACGGGCTCGGTAGAACCTCGCATTTTCCCGTTTCTAAGCCTCATACAAATAAATTTCATATTTCAAGACACTATACGTATATTGTCTAATTATCCTCTTTCAGATGGTGACGTTCCCTTGTCATGCTTGTCACCATCTTCTGGTGTTTATAAATCTCTACTTGTACGATTCGCTCGTGTATGTAACAACGTATTATAATTAGGCGAAAGAAATCTAAGTTTTACTGAAAAATTATAAGCATATATATATATATATATAGTTCTAACTTGCATACACACTAAGTGTCCATTTAACCTTGTTTATGTTTTGGTTTAGAGATAAAACATCTATACACATTTATTGAACTGGAAGAAGAACTAGTAACAGGGGAAGCAACCCTCCCAACAAATTTGACTTTAGACAATCGTGCTTATATTGTATATTCATCTGGAACAACCGGAAAACCAAAAGGTAAATGTTTTTGAGTAATACATGATTGTATTTTTTCATCATTACTCAATCAACGCTAGTGAGTGTATTGATATTCTTTTATCGTAACATCTCCCTACATCGTAGTGGTACACCATGGAATAGACAAAAGAACAGCAATAACATCCATGAATGTTTTATTGTTTTGATTAATAAAGTGTTTGATTTTAATCTCACGAAATACTTGTATCTAACTCTTTATGCAAAATGCAGTTCATAAGAGGCTTTAACCATATTGATATATATTTGCAGATGCTATATTTCTTACTATTGATGCTGATTTAACATGTAAAGGTTGATCGTCAGCATATTTTGATCTTTATGTTGAAAGTTTTTTTTCAAAAAATCGAAAATCATGTGAAAAGGGCAAGAACTTTTAAAAAAAGTCAAATAATGATATCGACCATATGCTTTATAAATCAGATATGTTCTTTCTGTCGTAAGTAACTATAATCCTATTCTTATTCCACTAATGTGACCTACTTAATTAAACTATTTACCGTGTATGTTATAACAGGATCAACACGACGTCTGCCACATGTGGATCAGGATCTATTTAACCTTCAGGAGCATATGCGAGAACCCTAAATTTTTGTTTGGGTTGGTTTTGCTTGGTCTTAAGTTTTGTATATTGTTTCTTATATACTGATTTGTGTCTGTTTGTCTTTTTCTCTTTTATCCACGACGTTGTCAGTTTATTTTCGATCTATGAGTTTGACTGTCCCTCTGGTATCTTTCGCCCCCTTCACCATTAAACAAATATTGTCTTATGAATTCAGTTTGCTGTTCAATCTATCAATTTTTGTATTTATACAACATTGTATTGTAAAAATAATAAAAAGGAATGACTTGATCTCCACTGGTGTGAACTTCTATAGATCAACGGATTATCGAGCAATCATCTAAGTCAGTTCAAAACCCATCATTATGGATGAAAAATATGAATAAATGATGGTTTTATGTCTTCTATATATCATTCTTCAAAAAGTTTAAAAGTGAGTTTCACAGTTGTGTGTGTGTGTGTTTGTGTGTTACAATAAGCGGGGTTTAGAAAAGGTAGGTAACTCGACGTAAAACTTATTTATAGCTGTTCGTCGTATTTGTGGATTATTTATAACAATTACTTGTTTTTGTTTTTTGTGTGTACAGATATTATAACACATGCACAGGTATTATTACAAAATTATCATGATAAGTGAATTGCACTAAACAATAGTTTTAAAGTTTTTAACAACTTTTAACAGTTATCTTCAAATCTTTTAAATACCTAATTTTTCATTCATATATTGCATAAAAAGGTAGTAAACCGGTTAATTACTGACACATACAGTTGAACTAAGTCTTTCAAGATAGGGTATATTAGATTACATCATGGATTTATACTGTTAGAATGATTCGAATATCATGGGTAACGCTTTATCTTAGTTTATAAAGCCTTGATTACGCTAAAACTACAAAGGGTATTGAAATATAAGTTAAATTATTGTTTAGATAAAAATGATTATTCGTCTATTATCTTATTTTTAATTTCAACACTGTGTTATTATATGTTAAGTACAGTTTCAGTTGCTTAATAAAGTACGTGTGTATCTCGACCCCAAAGGGTGACTGGGGAATAGAAATATGGTTACTTGGTCTTCTCCCGACCGGCGGTAAAACGCTTGCTGAAGTGGGGCGTCCTTTTGGCTGTGTGGGATGAATCAAGTTCGCAGTCGCGTCCGGTCAGAATGGGGACGTTAAATCCGATGTCTCAGGTAGAGCGAATGCCACGCTCTTTGCACGTTAAGAACCCTGGCAACAACTCTTTGAGGGGTCCGTAGGTGGCCTGTTGCAAGGCAAAATTTCTGCCCCTATCCGATAAACCCTCGTTTTCCAGTGGCAGTCCAAATTTCCCCGACCATCATCCCAGATGGCCTCTACTGTGACAAGATCTACCTATTGTACTTATTGTGAACTTGTTCTCGTCCTGAATATGCATGAAATAGTTGCCACTGGACGTTAAGCAACAAACAATCAATCAACCAATGTATTTTGATGGTGTTTAAATACAACACTGTGTAAGATAGGTTATAGAATACTAGTATTGTATAATACAAGGTAAGAAAAAAGAAAAATCAATGAAATCTATAGAAGCACACTGTAAAAGAGGGACGAAAGATACCAAAGATCATATTATTAATTATTAATACCTAATAAAATCTTTATATTGTCAGTAAATGTCAAATGGGGTTCGAGAAAATACAATATATATGAGGTCAGTAAATTCAATATTGGATAAGAGTGAAATTTGCTGACCTCACACTTGTATAGTATTTGGTCAATCGCGCACAATATAACGAAATTATTTTACCAACTATCTTTAAATCTGGAATTTCGATGAATGCTCTAGTATCAAATTGTTAAAATATTTAATATAACAATGAAAATACTTTAATTGGTCTTTTCAAAATAATAAAAAGCCAACAGTGACAACGCGTTAGCTTGTTATGTGATTTTGCACTTGTTTCAATCGCTCATCATCATTTGCTTCATCTGTTGTCCTAGTGAAATGTTTTAATATCACTAATATCATGAATATCCATATACTAGAATAAACCACTCCCACTTAACTCATATGGAATTCCGATAGTGACATAACATGAATTTTAATTTTGTAAGGGCTGATGGTTTGTCAACAAAGAGTAGAAATAATTTACGAATAATTTGGGCATGAAATTTCTTGCATTTTATACCAGTATTTTGTTCACTCATAGGATCAATACTTTCATACACTTCACACATGACCTTTATCTTGTATGATAACAGTTATCAGTCCACACTGGAGATTATTATTTTTGTACCAATGGGGAATGTCTTTGCCAACGGAGGTGCAGTAGTTTCATACCAATTTAAACATAAAGCTGGTTTTAATTTGAAGGAATAATTCTACCGCATAGTTGCTCATTATCTTCATATAACAATAGGCACAAAACCATATATATTTTGAAGGAATATCGTGTCCTTACATATCATACCACTGGAGACATGCAATCTTCCTTGTTTTATTTTCGTAGGAATAATTTGTCCACACAGAGGAGCAGTATTGTCATACCACTGGAGACATGAAGCTTATCCTTTTAACCAAGATGATAGAGTGGCCTGCAACATATTTTTCCCATGGGAAATGCTGCGACCATTATTAAAAGGTATTTTCATTAGATGTATTTCTAAATAAACACCTAATGCGTTTGTAAAATTATAGTAGAAAGTATAAGCATCTCAATAAATATATCAAGCTTGATTTTAATAAACATTGTTAAAATGAAACAGCATTTGTGCTAACAAAGTCATCATTATTGATCATGATAATGATATTAATTGGTTAGTTCACCATTTCGTGACAATTTTCTCGAGTCTAATAATTTTCAATCCATTTGTATAAACGGCTGTAGTCAAATTTTGACCTATTTTGCTCCTGGTAGTTTTTAAAAGCGAATACAAATTAATACAAACAAAGTGTAAGTATGTTATAAAACCATAACATACATTAGTAAAAATAACCTGTATCTTCGATGAGTTTATAATGTGATTGAAACAATCTCCCACATTAGCAGGTGTAGTGTTTTGTCAGATTTTTTCAATGTTTATCATGTTATAATTTAATTTTGGTTGTCACACGTCTTCTTTTTAACTAAATTATTTTTGTTTATCAGCTCATAGACTTGATTGTGTCTTGTGACCGTGACGTCACCAAAGTCTTTTAAATGGTTTACTATTTGGAGAAATTGAATGACAATAGAAAATAATGATTGAAATGTCTTGACAATAATTTTATTTGCTATAAACCTAATAAACTAAAGGAAAGAAACGAAAGGTCGAAATTTCACAGTGATCTTTTGATATCGTATAGTAAAAAAATGTTTTGTAAGTTCAAACCTGTGTGACGAAAAGAGAGGACAATACTTTTGGAAGTGTAACTTTTAATGTTAAGAGTTGGTATTTTAATCAATTTGTTGAACAGGGGAATCAAAGCGGTAATTGATTTCTGAGATGTAAACATGCACAGTTCAAAAGTTTTAAAATATTGCTAGATTATTTATTTAATCGACTTATCAACACCTAAAACTTGATATTAGATGTTAATTGGAACAAACGGTGTTTTAAACTTCTGAATATATTACAATGCATTTCGTATAAATCTGATAAACATTTCAATGTTAAGAATTCTATCAATTTTACCCCCCAAAAAAAACTCTTAAACGTGTTCTGACGATACAATCTATTGCTTATTTTCAAAATAAAAAAATAAGAAAATATTATAATTTCTAACAAGACACATTCCAAGAAAGTCAAAAGATATAGACCACCATAGGGCCTTCGAAAATGAGCAAAACCAGTACTTCATAGTCATATTTAAAATTCAGCTTAGATACAAGTAACTTGAATTTTCTGTGGCTTGTTTTTCAGGAATAACAATGAACATCATACCAAGCACAACCATCTATGATCCATATTTACTGTGTAAATACATTAACAAAAATAAGATTACACAAATGATGTTCACGCCGTCGCTATTAGAAACAGTTATCAATACTCCGGAATTGATATTGGAGGAACTCAAAAGTTTGAGGTAAAATATAAATATTTCACTTCATTTTTTTTCCGTTACCTATTTGCGTGACATATATCAAGTTAGTATACAGTATGACTAGTACTACCACACTATTAACTTGATATAAAGTTTGATGATAATGGTACAAAAGTCAGACGCGCGTTTTGTCTTAATAAGACTCATCAGTGACGTTCAGATCAAAATAGCTATGAAGCCAAACAAGTACAAAGTTGACGAGCATTTAGGCCACAAATTCAAAAAAGTTATGCCAAATACGGCTAAGGTCATCTCTTAGTGGGATAAGAAAATCCTTAGTTTTTCGAACTTTTTTTTTAAATAGAACATTTATACAAATTACCCTATAATTGATATTGATGTCAACACCGCAGTCCTAACTACTTGGCTTGTGATACCCTCAAAGACGAAACGTCCATCAGCCGTGGCATCGACCCAGCGGTGTAAATAGTTATCAAAGGTGCCAGGATTATCATTGAAGACACCAGACGCGCGTTTCGTATAAATAAGACTCATCCGGAAAAAAATCGGGTCACCATTTTTTTTGGTACATTCATGTATCAAAAGAAATAAAATCACAACATTTGCTTTTATGAAAATTACTTTATTTGAGTTATCTCCCCTTAATGTGCAAAGTATTTTTGACAAAACACACAATTGTCTATATTTACCTCAAAATTGTCTTACATAAATCACATGCTACTCTCAAAATTTGCACATTTCATCAGACCAACGTCATCTGCTACTTCAGAATCCAAGATGGATGAAGACATCCGAGCCAGCTTTAATACCTACAGTGCAAGCGAAGGCTATCTAGTCAAGGTCGTTAAATACTTCCATCATCATAGCTAAAAACGAGAAAACATCATATTTTCTATTGCTCAATAAACGAGTTTTTTTCCAATCAAATAACTAGCTCTTAATATCCGTATATTTGAAAATGCTTAGGTAGACTTTCTAGCTAAGTACTATTTAATTTCAGGCAAATTTGGATTTGTGGCGAAGTTGTGACTACAGCGTTGTTTGCCAAATGTTTCAAGTTATTGCCATTGGTTCAGTTTTTTAACCTCTATAGTACATCAGAATGCCATGACGTTGCCTGTCAGGATTTGAATAGTTATTTGGAAAAAAATAAGGTTAGATTTTTTATCACCTCATCGATAGAACACGTAGAAGTGAAGATAGGTATACTCCCTTGAAATGTTTCATCAAAGTCCAGTCATACGTTTGTTTGTATTAAACAGTCAGCTTTGCGATCAAGATTTGCCTTTTCGAATTGATTTATCTTATCGATATTACACATGCAATAAATTTTACAATTTTCGCAAATAACACTTACAAGTGGTCACTAAACCAAGTCAACTATCAGACTGCCTTGCTTTGCATAAAAAGTAACAAAAATGGACAGGAGAACGCTTGACGAACAATGAAAAATAGCTGAATGTTGTTACGTGTTGTGATTATGTGGTGAAGCTAGTTGATGAGAAATTTAAATGTAACGTCATTTATGAAGTCTATGTATGTGGTGCATTCTTTAAGATTAGGCAGGGAACACAAATATTATCACTTATGATTTATTCCTTTTTACTGATTTTTGTATATTTAGAATTTATTGACCGAAAGACGGGTTTGTCCAGTTGGTTCAGCTTTACCTGGTGTTGACTTCGTTCTTATTGACAAAGACAACAAAATACAATCCACTGGAGGAAAAGGAGAGGTATATGAATATCTAAAAACAAATGTTTTCTTAATCATGTTCATTGGTATTAAACTGATAACCGTCACTGGAATTACGATTTCCACAATATGGCGACGGCATATAAGGCTAAAATCTTTAAAGTGATTTTTTTTCTAAAATGAGGCATGTTTTTATCAATAGTTACTCAGCTGCAAGGTTTTTCTATACCACTTCAACCTATTTGAATCGAAACGGTGCACTGAAATTGTCTAAGCGCTTTGAAAAAAAAAATTGCCGTCGGAAGATAATCGTTTTTAGGAAAAAAATCCAATTGTCAATTCTATGTTATAATCTTTAAATTCGATCGTTTAAGCATATCTCCAACACTGAAAAACTATGTTTGTATTGATATTTTCTACGATTGTTAAGAAAGTAAACAGATACGCTTTTATCAATGATCACTATATTATTTTCTACTCATGAAAGCGAATACCCTATGAGTTCTAAGTGTTAAAGTTGAAATCATCATATACTTAATTTTACGTAGTAGAGAATTGATAAAAAGTAGTAGATTCATAAACGATAACCAACAGCGACTTTTCATGGAAAAGCTAAGTGATCATGTTATGATATCATTTTAATACTAAAACCAAAAGTAAGCATTTGCTATGATGAAAAGGGAAAGGCCTTGTACGTTAAAAATCATAAGTGCAATGTGTACATGGATGTTTATTTTATCAAGGAATTGTACTAATAAGTAATATTTACAATTCCTTAATTTTATAATCACCTGTGTATATATTTTATTAGATAACAAAAAGACTAAACTACTGTTTATTGACATGCATTGACAGATATACGATATAAGAGTGATATTTGATTAATTATTTTTATCAGTACTCGTGGTCTAGTGGTACCATGCATAGACTACAGACTTAACCGACGAAAATACGCGCGAGTTCGAACCTTTTATTAGTCACTCGTTTTTGAGAAGATAACATATAAGTTAAAAGTTAATAGTTATGATATAAGTTATCTTAAGTCAACATGGTGGTCAGTGGATTCTTGAAAAATAATCTTCTGTTAAAACAATAGACTGACGTCAGAAAAATGGGTTAAAGATGCGATAAATAGTTGGTCGACCGGAGTTGTAGCTGTTTAGTCTTTAGTATTTTTATATTGAGTTTCTTGTACAATTGTTGTCTGTTTGTTTTTATCTTTATTTGTCCGTCGTAGAGTTGTCCGTGTGTTTTCGACTGGCGCAGCTGTATATCTCTCTGGATTCATTTGCCTCTCTCTTGCTTATTATGGTGTCCTCCTTTATAAAAGTAGCCGTTTTACAATGATTTTTGCATTCCAACTCGACACCATTAACATAACATGTCCTGAACGTAGCTGTATTACTTCATATATTTTCATTTCAGCGCTTAAAGAAGGTTTAGGAATTTTTCATTGTGTACGGTTACTATCTTAACACATTGTTATGGATGTTCCAATATATGGCGGAATTATTTGTAACTATATACATAGTCAGTTCCGAATGTATTTTTTAGTCTTAATTAAAGAATGTTTCAATAACAAATGTTAATCTTAATTATTTACAAAAAATACAATACAGTTCATTATAATACAGTCAAAAGAAAAGAAAACAGTGGATATCAGAAAAAAACACAAACAATGATTACATATTAAAGGTTTTCAAAGTATTATCTTATTGCTATCTATCCCAAAATTAAAACATAATTTTTTTCACTTTTGAATTTAGAAAATATATTTTTAAGATCTATGTTGGAGGACCAACTTTATCCCATGGGTATCTTAATAGACCAAAAGTTGAAGAGCTAAGATTTATAAGAGTGCCAGAAGGTGTAACAACAAGTCATGGGAACCGACTTCATAGGACTGGAGACTTGGGATACATATTATCTGATGGAACATTAGTGATTTGTGGCAGATGTGAATCATCTGTCAACATTAGAGGTCATTCCGTAGATATACAGGTATATTCATCGAGATTAGTCAGGTGCTTTTTCTGCATTTTGTACTGATGAATAAAATTATATTATCAAAAAATACACGAAAACTGTCTATTTGTAATGAAACAGTTTGGTATATTTTTTTTTACATTAGCTTAAAAGCGTATTAAGGCGACAGTAATCTTACAACATTTTCATTAACTTGAGCCATGAAAAAAGTTGCAGCAACAATATGAGCTAATAAGTATTTTGAGAATCTTTTGAGCATCTATTGAAAGTATTATTTACAAATCATTAACATGTCTGTGCGAAGTAGCTAGAATTTTTTCCTAGCATCCCAAACATCACCAAACCAATATAATGAAAGATCAGGTAGACACTAGCTTTTCCTTGGAAAATGAACATTTCCAAAAGATATCTTGAAAATATTTGAATGTTCAATAGAGTTGAATTTATGTGATTTTTTGCAAACGCTTCAAAACTTTCAAAAAGAAAAATAATTTCCACTCGAATAACATAGTTTAACTTAACACTAGTAACGTTTGTTGTTACAAAGAAATGTCCAAAGGACAATTAATAAAAAAAGAAGAATTGCAATCTTTAAATTCAAAAAGCAAGATGCAGTTTTAATATGTTTTGTTCGAAACTGATGCAATGCGAACCCTCAAAAACCACCTCTGAGATAATCCATGTGGTTAACAAAAGATATAAAAAGATGTGGTATGAGTGCCAATGTGATAACTCTCGATCCAAGTCACAATTTTTGAAATTAAAGGTTGTAGGTCAAAGTACAGTATTAAACACGGAGCCTTGTTTCACACCGAACAGCAAACTTGTAAAGGACCCCCAAACTGTCTTACCAATATAAAAAAGTATGCACTAAAGAATATAGTGAACATAACGAACATAAATTTAAACTAATTGTATCATACATCCTTCGTATACAGGGATTGAAGACAACCATAAGTGAATGTAAAGGGGTGACTTCCTGTGTAGTTTTAGTAAAAGGACAGGAAGAAAAAGACAAGTTCCTGGTGGCATGCCTTGTACAAGAAGAACAGACAACTACGAAAGAAATAAGGGATTCACTCAAACAAAGAATACCTTTTCATATGATTCCATCATATTTTGTACCTTTGAAAAGGTATTTTTGAATTTTCTCCTAGATGCTATTTTCATTTACAAGTATTCTGAAAAACAAATTGCACCAATTGGAGTGTTCCAAAAAGTAAGATCACAAAAATACTGAACTTAGAGGAAAATCAATTCGGAAAGTCCATAATCACATGGCAAAATCAAATAACAAAACACATCAAAAACGAATGGACAAGAACTGTCATATTCCTGACTTGGTACAGGCATTTTCAAATGTAGAAAATGGTGGATTAAACCTGGTTTTATAGCACTAACCCTCTCACTTTGATGACAGTCTCGTCAAATTCCTTTATATTTACATTGATGCGTAAACCAAACAGACACAATAAATAAAATAGTCAAAATATGGGTAGATCAGTCATCATCGTATAACAATTTTTAAAGGAACAATTTAACAGAAAACAAAAACATCTATCTATAAACACATTCATTAAATTGAGTGTCTGACGTCAGAAAATTTTATACGTCACATAAATTTGTCGTTCAATGTGCATACAATCAATTTTAAAATTTGCATAGGTAATGTTAGCGTATAGGGTTAAAAAATCAAAAGTATGTAAGAATAAATTTCAGAAATAGACCGAAATTAAAAATAGTCCAAAAGTTATATACAGAATTTATCAGAATCCACAAATAGTAAATTCCACTACGCTATTGAATGATTTTGACGTTTATGGTTCAACGTATTTTGTAGTTCATAATAGAAACATATCATAATGACATAAACTAGAACAATATCATACTGACGGGATCTTTTAAAGTACAGAGTCATGTTATAAGAACAAAAGAAATACAAAAAGTCGCATATACAAAGCACGACACCAAAAATTCAAAGACAATACAAACACATGGACGAGATGTACAAGTACCGAGCCACGTCAAACGGATATCTCATAAAACCATTCAACAGTAAAAGTAATATTAATAATAGAACAAAGACAAATGAAAGAACTATAAAACACGTTGTTAAAATGATAAACAACATCAGTACGCAGAATCTATACATCAAGACCATCATGTATTATTTGTGAAGTTGATACGGAATATTTATCAACAAGGTCTTGGTACCTTCCGATGAACTTGTTTAGAAAAAGGACGAGACGTTCTTTGACATACCCCTGGTTCATTACCTTTCTACTCAGACACTGATGACGTTTTACAAAGTCTGAGTAGGAGCTGCAAGTTCTTGAATATCGAATAAGTTGGGAAATATATATCCCATATGCAGGCGAAATTGGTATATTGCTACTAAGGTGGGGGAAATTTATAATTTCAAAATTAAAATCGTCTCGTTTGTCATAGATTCTGATACTGAGATGACTGTGTAAGTCAAATTCGAGATATAAGTCTAAAAATGAGGCGGAGAAAGCCGTGTCTGTTGTTTCTTTAATCTCTAGTTCTGGGGGATATATTAATGGAACCCAATCAGAAAAGTTCGGATTGTTTATGGAAAGAACATCAATATATCTGAAAGTGAAATTAAATTATCTGGCTTCTTTGATCCTCTTTTTTTTGTCAATTGTCTGGAGGAACTCCAACCCTTTAATGAAAATTGAGAAAAAAGCAGCAACTATAAAACAGTGTTAAATACATATTATATAAATACAGAATTTGGTAATATATTAGAACATTGATTTATGATTACTAGTATATAATGATATCTACGATTACTATCTATAAGTTTTTTACCTACAAAACAATAACATTTATGCAATAATAAAACTCAGAACATAACTTTGTTAGAGTGGATACTATTTCTTTATAACTTAAGTACCAAGAAACTAAATCGTTATGACAAGTTTGTGACTTACTTACATTCTAATGATGAGTTTTGGAAAACGGAACTTTGAAATGTTTACTCACTGTTGAAAAAACGACTAATTCTCTTCATCGACTGTGAAGTTTGACAAGGGTATGTAATGTTGTGTGTCATGAACTGATAAAATTAAAAAGAGAAAAGGGAAATGTGTCAAATAGACAACAACTCGACCAAAGAGCAGATAACAGCCGAAGGTCACCAATTTGTCTGAAATGCCCGAAATTTTCTCGACCTAAGCCATGCGTCTGCAGGCTCCTTTACAAAAATGGATTTTAGTTTTAATAAGTGCTTATGGACGTCATCGTAAACACCGAAATGTATTAAGAAACAAAAGTTGAAAATCATGCAAGACTAACAATGGCTAGAGGCTTCTAACTTGGGACAGACGCAAAAATGCAACCGGGTTAGACATGTTTTTTAAGATCACAACCCTCTCTACTATACTTCTAATTAATGAAAAAAACAATCACACAACAATAAGCAAAGTAAAACACATATTAAACACAACAATAGGCAAAGTAAAACACAGATTAAATGACGTCCGAGTCCGATGTCAGAATAGGTAACAAAAGAAACTATTCAAGATAGCAATGATGTAAATTATCAAATGACTACTACCAGTTACTATTATTCCAGCTCTAGACATCAATTAAACTAATATAAAGATTGTGTCGCCATCATATGAATATCAAGTACAATAAAAAAAAAGTGAATTGATATTAAAGTCAAAATATGATTTTTTTTTTTATGACCGGACAACAGTTTCGTAACTCCAGCCCTTCATAAATATGTTGAATGGTTTTTCTACATGCATTGTTATATCAGATTTGTTTTATTACAAGAAAGAGTACAAGAAAAATCTACTAATTCAAACATTTTAAAATTGTAGACTTCCAATAGTAAAAACAACAGGAAAAGTAGATGAAAACGCTTTATCAAAGACTGACGAAGAACTAAAGAAATACCATAATCTTACTGCAACTCAACTGACTGACATGGAACAAATAGTTGATAATATCTGGTTTGAAGTCCTTAACATTCGGGGTATACACTTTGATGACAACTTCCATGAATTAGGAGGGTTAATATTTTTAACTAATAAATTTGTGAATTAAATGCATGCGTTACTCAATAACTACGTATTCAAAATGCTTCAATGTACATTTGATATTTTCTCTATCGAACTTTGTAAAGTTAAGAATACAATAAACAAGTGCGTTTTTTTTATATATAAAGCCTCGGTCACACCTTAACAGATAGCTCCAACGGCTGCCTAACGGATAACTTTTTTCAATCCGTTCATGTCCGTTAGACGTCCGTTCATATCCTTTAGATGTCCGTCCATAACGGTTATACGTTCGTTTAGCGTACGTTTTATCCGTCGACGTTTGTTCTGTTCGGTTGAAAATTTTAAGGATGTTCAAAACTATGAAAGGACGTCCAATGAATGAAATGTCAGTTAAATGTCCGATTTGCGTCCGATTTGTACGGTACTCGTCCGTTTCGTTTCCGTTCTTTATCCGTTACTTGTCCGTTATACATCCGTTGTAGGTCTGGTACACAAATTCACGAACGGCCTTCTACTGGATGTTTATCGGATAAAAACGGGCGTTGAACGAATGTGAAATGGACTTATACCGGACGTATAACGGATAAAACGGAGGATGAACGGATCTGAAACGCATAAATGCTAATTGAAAATTTCGCTTCAATAATGCCAATTATTTGTGTGTCAGATTTCTTGAGGTTAACGAATTTTCATTATTCATAAGGCCAATTAAAATTAATTGATAGATTTTCATCCACGCCCGCCCCTCCGAAATCGTCCCGCCCCGATTTTTTTTTATTTTCAAAAAATTACGATTTCCGGATTTTGTTCATTACCGTTTCCAGTAACCGTAAAAAAATTTGTTTCCATCAGAACTTCCTGTTTCAAATTTCGGTTTTCGTATTTCTTCGAGTAATTTAAAATGATTCTGCAGCTCTATGATGACAAAATCATCTACCGAGAATAGAGATTAATTACGAGAAGGGTATAAAATAATCGGTTTACAAGTAATACGCTGTGTCCAAGAACGCAAATCGCGGCATGACACAAATTTCTGTGGTTAGAAAACCGTTTGATTTTTTATTGATAAAATGACTTTGTGACAGAAATTTTGGACTGTGAATTATATCCAAAGAGAAAGAACCGTGGAACACATTGGTACAAAAACATAACTGGATTAAAAAAAATTGACACAAGCACGAACTTGTTAGATTTATGACAGTATAATGAGTTCAAGAAGTCGACAAACATACAGTTAGGTTTACCCATGGCTATTGTTTTTTTTGTTGACAAACAGCAAACACCTTCTGTCCCAGTACCCTCAATAGAGTCATTAAACAACTTCTTCTTTTTTGTTAAGTTCCTGTTTTACATATTAATTATATTTGCATCTATAAGAAGATTCTTAAAACACCAACCCTATTATTTTCAAAACTGTTTGAGTTTTCATTTTATTTAGTACTCATAATTCTTTTATTGCATACCAATGCATATTTGTTTCATTTTATGGAGACAAAAAAAAAACATAGCTTAGAAAGACAAATAAATTTGGTGAAGAGAGCATTTCTCTATGTTTTTGCTCTCTACTAAAAATAGGTTTCTAAAGCAGCAATTACATGTGGAACAGTGGTTGCCAGTCAGAGGTATTTATTTACCTTTGAAAAATTATATACGATTCCTTATACATGTATATACATGATATATTAAAGCTTATTATTACACTTGCATATATGAAGAACAAGTCACAAGAGGGTTTCATAAGAAATAAAAATTAAAATATAAAATCCTCCCAGCTCCATTTTTTTCAAAAATTTGGATGAAAATCTACTAATTAATTTTAGTTGGCCTAATCGATCTTACCGTAAGGGCACGTCTTCACTATCAAGCAACTCATATTCATGCCAGACACTACCCTTTCGTGGCATTTTGAAAAACAAACATACACCAGTTACACAAAAATATTTTGAATATTTATGCAATTTACAAGTATTATTATTGCCGCCTTTAATTTTTCCGTATATCTTGTTCATCCTTTTTATCGTGTATGCTTCCGTTAGGTGTCCGTTTTTGTCTGTTCTGTCCGGTATGATTCCGTTTCTCGTACGTTGCATACCCGGTGTGTGTCCGTTATGCATTCGTTACTCGTCCGATGTATATGGTCACTACATCAACAGACTCCCAATGGATAACAATTTTGTCAATGGACAACTTTTCTTTTCATTCGTTAGCCATCCGTTTGTGGTACCCGGCAAGGTGTGACCACAGCTTTAGGATCCGTTTAATCAATTATCACTTCCGAACACATGTATCTGTAAATAAAAGCCTCAAACAAAGAATGTAAAGTACTTCAATGTTTATTTATCGGAACATTACTCTGCTACACCACTTTGCGAATATCATACAAATAACGACGCGATGCAACCAAATTGTTAAAACTGAGATGTTGAAATATTCTGCTGTAAGTGTAAGTGGTAATCAAACTAATATCACTTTTAAATGTTTACCCTGCTGATGTCCAATGATTACACCTGTGATACTTTTGCTGTTTGCCTTTACGTGTATGTTTCAAAGTACACTGCACACGAGGATAACAGTGTTAAAATTGATTGCTTAATGTTCTTAATAGATAAAGTTATATTTGACACTTTTATCCCAATATTTTGTATAATTCATTACATGGAGAAAGGAAATGGGGAATGTGTCAAAGCGATAACAACCCGACCATACAACAGACAACAGCCGAAGGCCACCGATGGGTCTTCAATGTAGCGAGAAAATCCCGCACCCGTAGGCGTCCTTCAGCTGGCCCCTTAAAAAATATGTAGACTAGTACAGTGATAATGGACGTCATACATAGATATGAAAGTTTATGAGTTTTGATAATTGATTCTGGAATTTTATGACAAGTCAGAGCATTTCTGCAGGAGTAAACAAACAATAAATACTATCTATTAATTAGAACATGTAGAACGAAAGAAACAAGATACGAAACAAAAATTGAGAGAATAACATTTAATCATTAAGGAACTAGACAGGGTTGGTGATTTGCACTAGACGTGATGCTAAGCACATTTTCATCTACAACAATTTAATGAATTAATCCACATAACAACAAAAATCATAAGTCTCAACTTTTTAAAGATTATCTAAAGATAACATTAAATTAAATAAGTCACTATATCAAAATTGTTATACATTTGAGTAGTTAAATGTATAATACATATTTACAAATGTGTATCATGTACAATAAGTGCGCTATCTATTTTTTAAATACATGTAACTATATGATCAACTCATACGATATGGTGGTATTGTTAATGTTGTTGTTATTGATAGCAAATCCAAAGGTTTAACCATATAAAACCAGACAAGACCAGTTATCTTACATTTCATTTCTAGATAGTTTTCAATTAAGCAACATCTGCTAAATTTTTGTTTTAAGGAAGAACTCTTCTGACGTTTCAATCTCATCCAGTCTCATTGAAATCTCGTTCTGAAATTATTTCCAAAAACAATAGTCAAAAGTGGAAAATAGCAGTGGATTTGATAAATATCATAATCGAATTGTGTATTTCAAATACGTAGTTTCTGAGTAATAGCATTTTCTGATTATATCACTAATCTAGTCAGTCTTTTTAGTGAAAATTTTGAGAGAATGTGTGAGGGTTACAAAAAATGATTTACCAGAAACATGTACATCCCTTATAACTTTTTCTTTTCAAATTTCTTAGATACTGCATGTATTTTTATTTTTCAATCATGTATATCAAGTTGAAATAATATGTATTTCGTTCTCAAAACTGAGAAAAATTCACAAGTTTACAAAAATGACAACATGGTAAATTTGACACGAAAAGCATCAAAATATGTTAAAATTTCTTATATTAACACCTACCAATAGTTTTTCTTTAGTTGAATTTATTCAGATTGGTCCACTTCATCTTTATTGAGAGCATGAAAACAAGTTTAATTGTAGAACTGTGATTTTTTTAACGATAATTGCCCAAAAATGGGTAAAAATTGATGAAAAATGGAAAAATCATCAAAATTATGTACTTTCAAAGGGCTGAAGCAAAAAAAAAAAGTGCACCACCATATGATTTTTTCTTCACTTACTATTTTTTATCAGTCATATAACCACAAAAATCAGGTTTAGAAAAAAAGTTTTATCTAGAAATGTTTGGCTCCTCAGAGGTGTACATCTTTAACTTCATCATGTTCATGATCGTCAGCCTCAATCATTTTCCAAACATGCCAGACTATACTCATGCATTCCTTGTTCCTTATTTGTATGGAAATATTAAGATGAACCATGTTTTGTTTCCAGAAATTCGTTGCTCGCTGCAGATCTTATGACAAAATTAGAAAAAAAATTTCAAGTTGATCTAGATGTTTCTGACTTATACATATACACAAACATTAAACAACTGAGTCAGTATATAGAAGCAAAGAAAAACAACAAGACGGAAGAGCTTATTAGATCCGAATTGACAGTTAATCTCAAGGATGAAGTCAACAGACATAAGTTGAGGAAGATAAATAGGTAAGGAGTGTTTAATGTTTCAAAATTTGTAAAGTAATTTCATCTTATTTATTCTATTGCTGTTTGAAATTATTTGTTAAAGGGTGTCTGCAATAGCATATTTTTTGCATTTGTTTATTTTAGTGAGTACATGTACTCATAATAGTATTCTGATGAAAAAAAGAAAGATAATCTGGTTCACAAAGTGCAATTTTGTGAAGTGAGCTTCGCTTATCTGATGATTTACACAATGGGATATCTTTCCGGTGTTTTGTGTTATCGTTTACTGCGGACTCTATAACATGTATAATTCCTATTTAAAACGTGTATACATATATCATCTAAATGCTTGAACCATATTATTTTCGTTAAAAATACAGTTCTGGTTGTTGATTATAATTTCTTGTTCAATGTATACATGTTACAGTACTTTTTTAAAAAAAGAAACAAATACCCCCTTTCTTCCCTTTCTTCTTTATGTAAAAATAAATTTCCATTTTCACACTTACATGAAAGAGAATATTCTGCTGTTTTATTTTTGATAGATATTTTAAGTTTTCATTAATCATTTATTGTTATTTTCAAAAATCTCATCCGACCGCATCTCGATGGTTATATAATGTTTCTCTTTTATAATTTGTTTTATCTTTTTAATTATTAATTAAGAAAATAAACTTGGTTCTAAATGAAACAAAAATACTCAAGTCTGTTGAATCAAATGTATATGTAATAAAGGAACCGCTAAACAATGTATATGCAGTACTTTGTTGCTATGAGCTTCCTTCATATTGTTCTTGTCTTATTGTATGATTTAAATAATCCCATTTGAAATTGTCTGGCTTGAAACCGACTATGCTGACTATGTACATTTAAAATTGCATGCTCATTTTTTATCATCAAGTTTCATAATATCAAATAGAATTAGTAGACATGGGTAACTAGTCCTTATAATTGAACAAAATCAAATTTTAGTAGAAAACTGTTTTAACGTTAACTAAGCTTCTTAGTTAGGGTTTTCCTTCCCGAATCGTTTGAGAATATTCCAAGATATTGTAAGTCAGGTCTTAGAAGAAGCGAAACGATATCGCAGGAAGGTCGTGGGAAAATAGGAAAGTTCGCTGTACCATCGTATAGCGAGGGTGTAGGGAAAGCTTAATTATTGTCGTTGCTGGTGTCATGACCGTGCTGTTGTCGGTAATTATAAGTATTAATGACAATTGGAATTAATTAGCTCGCGGAATGAACGGGGTAAGATCGTAGAATTATCGTAGCAAGAGCAAGCTATTATCATACAAAGAGCGTGGTAATATTGTGCTGCAAGTGAATACCTCGTGATATGGTCGGAGTGGGAACGTGATTAACCTATGAAGATCATGATAATCGTGAATAAGCGTGTTTAATCGTAGCGGGCTCGTTGAAGAAGCATAATGAGGACGTAGTAGCATCGAGTAAATAACAATGCCGCTCATACCGTGACCTCACTATAATCTGAATTAAATTCCAACAACGCTTATAATACGACTATAGGTTTATACCATGCCATGATCTCTCAAGAATCTGAATTTATTTTAGATCGCACTGATCGTGATGCGATCTTGGTCTACTGTGACGGAAGATTTCTTTGTGTTTGCTGTGTTATTATGTAAGAATGTTTCATACTGTCACCAGGATAATTATAAACATTAAAGACGCAATCAAGTAAACATGACAATTTTAAATAATTTCCAATGAATACTTCCCCGGTGTTATCACTTCTAAGAAAATGACTAATGTTTAATCTTTATGATTATAATTGTGTTAAATATTCTGTTGATACAATTTCTTACAAGTTATGAACAAATATTGTCTCCATCAATGCAGGTTCTAAATTTCTTCGTTATGTATTATGTTTAAGGTACATTATTTTAATATGGGTATGTATGGTTTTAAACATGTAATTTAATTATTGATTTTTGTAGCTTCGATCAAAAAATAAAAGCTTTCTGGTATCAAAAAAGTAACATAGATAATAACAGAAACTACACACATGGAAAAGTTTTACTGACAGGTGCTACTGGATTTCTTGGATCTTTCATACTGAGAGAACTGTTACTACAAACAGAGGTAATACTTAAGCTTAATCATTGCAACAAAATTATTTCAAGAGAAATCTTAAACTTTTTAAAATCAATTTTAAAACAAAAAGATGTGGCATGATTGCTACTGCGACACATTTGCAAAGTTCACATACTATTGGTGAACACAAGTCATACTAAAAGAATTGTATTTCATTGTGTAATGCTTCCCCATTAGTTTTCCCTATGTTGTGCATTTTAAGCCGCAGGCAACATTTCTTTACTAAACGGAGTATTAATGAACTGTAGCAAAAACGCAATCCAACGATCTTGAATATGATTCATCTATATTTATGCACGTGTTATACAAAATTATTACTGAAATAGAACACATTTTGTCGTGCAATGCTGGATTAACAATTAAATTCGCTTAGTTTTTCATTTTTTGTATCCACATTTATAGTTCGTGATATAAAGTATTCGTTCCATACTCAGATTAAGGAACAGTTGTTTCTTTTCGAAGAAACAAGTGTTTAAATTACCCGATATACAGCCATTAATGTGTTTGATGACGACACAGAAATGTCAGGTATTCCACCACCAGACAGCATCGAAACAACACTTTTTCATTAGACAAACTTACTTGTCAGATATTAGATGGGGTCACTAAATTTTGTATTTGTTCACAAAATTTATTTTATGATATTGTACCTTCTATTATGATTATAACGTAATTTAAATCGAGAAAAAGAATGTGTTGATTCTTTTGTCTTTAAAAAACAACAACGTATAATCATCAATAGGGGCCATTTTATTCTACAGCCGATTAAACGGTATATGGATTGTTTTCATTGTTTAAGGCAATACAGTTGCCAATCATTACTTTCAACCACTTCACTTCAGCTTAAGTTGATAGTTGTCCCATTATCAATCATATCCTATCTCCTTATTTTTGTATACAAACATTTTTCAGAAAAGTCGGTTTTCCATTTTGAAATATTTACATACATGACAGTGTTAAAAAAATCTATAAATACGGATTTTTGACATATTTCAATATTTAAGACTTTCAAACTGTTCCCTTTGTTCTGAAGGTAGTGAAACAAGCAACCGTAGTTACATTTTTTTTCGTCTTTGCAATTTTGTTTTCAAATGGAGATATTTGATTTTTTTTTTAGATTTTAACGGACTCGGACATTTTCCAACCTTGTTGTTGTTATCGGTTTAATAACCTAAATAACATCATTAATGACGTTATTCATGCTTATGTGCGACAAGGTGGGAACTTTGAAATGTTTTTTGAAAATAGCAGCGTTGGATCTAAACCTCTTATAATTCTTATATTTATTAGGTACATTTAATCTCCTTTTGTATATGAAGCTAGGTAGTTTTTTTTTTTTTTTTGTTTTTTTGTTTTTTTGTAATATTTTTTTACACGATGTACGTTTATATATAAACATAACAGTGTACCGATACCTACTTATCGCTGACCAATGTAAACAACATAAACGCGATATTGCTCTGTTACACGCCGGATTGCTACAGCTACAGCTATCTACCGAAACCAGAAGATATGTCAGGTCACTAATTCCTGTTTATAACAAACTTTTTGTATTTGTGAGAGCAATGGTATTGGATCGAAAAGTACTTTCGTTTAACTTTGTGATGACTTATGATGGCTTTAAATTTCTAAATGTTCAAATTACATTGAACATTTTTTTTCAACGATGATTCGAAATCAGTTGAAACAGTTACTATGAATAGCATTTTCAAGCAAAGGTGTGTTTAATTCTTTTGTAAAACGAAAGTTATTTTTAGTTTGAATACTATTTTTTATAGTTTAGTTATCCCTGTAAATCTACTACTTTGAGGAATGTGATATTTAAATGAATTAAATGATCGATCATTTTGATTGATTAATTGAATTTGTATTAATTAAAATGATAAATCTATTTATAACTTTCCAAAACGATAGTTTAAAAAAAATGTTATGAACATATAAACTTAAAATGGTTTGTAAATATGTGTCTCATAATCCAACTGCATTGCTTTTCATTGAATTTTCTAATGTACATTTAAATTATGTATTGTGTAATGTACAATCAGTATGTGAACCAATATTAAAAGAAATGTATTATTATCTATTATTATTTATTATATAATATTGTTTGAATGTACACCAATATCTTATTACGTCAACAAAAATTGCCACGGTGCAATACAATAAGTGACAACAACTTAAATATGCCCATGCAAAATGACAATATTTCAGATAGTTTTAGCTTAGTAATACTTGTAAATGTCTTGTGTTTGCTTATTAGTAGATATTATTTTTATTTGGTGAGTATCAGTGAGTACAGTCAAGGAATCTGAATTGAGAAAAAAACAAAACAATAGGAAAATGTAAAAAGTGTATTTTGATAAGAAATCTCTTTTCTATGTATTCTAAAGTTATTAAACTGATATTTTTCGATTTTTTTTTAATAAAAAATGAAAGTTTCAATTAATACGCATGTGCTTTGTAGCCAAAGCAGGGGTGTGATTTTCAACACATTTTTGTATTATATGATAGTTGTGGGAATTTTCTATACAAGTCACATTTAATACCTGTAAATATGATCGTAGTATTTACTTGTAAATAAAGTTAAAGTATTATTATCTGATTTCTTCATTTTCTTTTCAAGATATGAATAGATTTTTCCCTCAATCATTATAACTACAATATAACAATAAGCTTGTAAGACAGCAAATAGAGCAAACATCATTTATAAACCTTGCGAGGGTTGCAGGTATTCTTGTGTCTTAAAAAATGCATGTGTTTATACATTTATCTTCGAGTTCAATAATCACGCACACTACAACTTGTAAGCATAATACGCTATTGCATATTAAATGTATGGACTAAGTATGATCATAATGATTTCATTTTTATAATATCAATATTAATTATATTTGATAGCATATGTAATAATATAACAAGAACAAATATATATTGTGACATACTTCTATACTTATCCATATATTTACATTCAAATATATAAATACACATTATATAATTTAATACATTTAATTGTGCACAACCAAATGTCTGTATTTGAATAAACTTTGATATGCATTATATCATGTTTTATTTCAAATATGTTGGCTACAAAATAACAACCTTAAAATCAAATGTTTCATGGTCATGATGGCACGATGCAACATGTACATAGTGTACAGTTTACAAGGTTCATTTTAAGGAATAGATCGCTTGTAGTCAAACTATAATAAATAATTTTGACCAAGAATTGTTTGAAACCGTGGGAACTGTATTTTTGTCAAATTTCCCACAACCTTATTTAGAATACCTTTTCTATCTTTTTTCTGCTGCGTCATCTATATGTATAGTACCTTGGTTAACAACAATAGACCTGTTCTTCAAATCATTTCTTAAACTGAAGAACATGTTGGTATTAAAAGGCAAACTATCTAGTTGTTATTTCTCTCTTCAAGTGCGAATGATCTGGTATGTAGCCATTATCAATGCCTACTTCACATATGTAATCTATAAAGGATTTTTTTTTAAATCAAAATGAAACGTTTTTGAGTGTTTAAAGTGGTATCGTCTTTTCAGCGTAAAACGTTTAAGAACCGGATATATTTCTCTAATTTGGTAAATAAAATTCTTATCATATTAAATTATTACAAATTGTCCCTCTAGATAATATTGGACCCATTAATAATTATTAGAAAAACTTGTCTTCAATGTAATAATCCAATCCCATCAGATTACCATCTTCATATCCGTCGTGTACGTTTCATAATAATGTTATGCTATTTTTCTTAATTATCGGGACACTAAATATGTAGTTTGAAGCGCAATATCATAGGTAGTTGCATGAAATATACAAATTCATATATATATAAACACGAAGAACAACTCTTTTTTAATTGTATTTTGAATTATTATAATTTTTTTTATAAATGGACACCACTTAAAAAATATTTATCTAGATATGTTGTCCTCTGTTTCTTCGTGACTGTATCTTGTATTTTGTAGTAATGCAATGCCTTTGTATCACTGCAATTCAGGTCAGTTTAAGTTGTATACAGAAACATGTTATTAGGGTTTAATCAGAACAGATAAATTAATTTGACATAATAATTATACTAATGAAGTATATATGTTATCCGAAATGTTTATAGATAATAATATTCAATGATTTGTTTTTAATACTGTTGTTGTGTTGTACAATGTTCAGACGTGTTTATATATAGACACCAGGTTTGGAACATGACGCCCCATCTAGCGAATTTTATGGCTGTGATATAATGCCGATATAATGTAATCATCATTAATGAACCCAAAGGAGATTATGATGGCCATTTTGTTTGTAGTTTTTATATTGTTTCAGTGTATTATAATATGTTTGGTAAGGGAAGTACAAGACACGACACCATACGAAAGACTTGAAAAGTCATTACGTCGGTTTGGAATATTGCCACCATATGAAGGCAATACTTCAGAAAAACAATCTTTGGTGCAGTCCAAGTTTACACGAAGAGTGAATATTATACACGGTAGGATATTATTGTTTAAATGAAAAATCTATATAATTTTATAGAATCTCATTTTTTTTTAAATAAAAAGAAAGTTATGAAAATCATCGAACAAAGTTAAATTTCTTATTAAAAGGATTTAAATGTGTTTACTACTATATGTATGTTTATATAGATATTAGAACATGTGGTATGAGTGCTAATGAGACTCTCCATCTAAGTCACAATTTGTAAAAGTAAAATCATTATAAGTCAAAGTACTGTCTTTAGCACGGAGCATTTGTTCAAACAGAACAGCAAGCTTTAAGGAGCCCCAAAATGTATACTTATGTTCCAATCATGACGTATATGAAGGAGGATTACTACGTACAAGAAAGCTGTTGCATCAGTGCTTAAAGTTTGAATGAATTGGATTAGCCATTATGAAATGATTGTGTCACCGATGACCAGATATATGTTCCACTTGTGATAGCCACATTCTAGATCTTTGTTCTTCAGTTTTAACGCTACCATGTTTAAATGTTTCTGTATTACGACGGTGTAAGACGAGGAGCAGTACATTCAAACAGGCTTACACCTCCAGTGTTTTTTGACGAATGATTTTTTTTATGAATGTTTTATTGTGTTTGTTTGTCTTTTCGCCGTGTTAAGTGTTTTTCATTAATTCTATGTATGAATGACATTTGTTTAGTTATGTCCGCTCTTGTTTGTGGAAAAAAAGGATGCACGGTTGAACTGGCCTTATCTAGAATAAAAAAAGTGCAAATCCTACTATTGAACATTTAAGATACGAGCAACAACGTTTTGACAACTTTACTTAAATTATCAAATTTTAATATTGGCTATTTGAAAAACAAGGTCATAATAAATAGAAAGTATTTTATTGAAAATGTAATATCTTTGCCACATTAGAAATTAACGTAAACATTAACTTAGAATAATTATTAAAGGAGATGTATCATTGATGAAATTTGGTATGACGGATGAATCATATCATACTCAATCAAGTGATATAGATTTCATTATACATGCTGCAGCTTATATGAACAGAGACCAACCTTATCCGGTAAAGTATATATTTTATCTAAATGACAAGAATAGTTTATATATGTCATGTACATGTATGTACGTAGCATATTTGTATTAAAATTCAGATACAAAGGGTTTAATATCTATAGATAGGTCATATGGTGGTAGCAAATTAAGACGTTTAGACCAATATTTAGTTGTTAAAATACATGAAATTAGAATTTCAAAACAAATTTACACATAATAAAAATTGAAAATGTACGTCGGCGTTAAGTCTTTATATGGCATTGTATAAAGTGTTGAACATATTTGCTGTATTTGAAAGAATTTATTATGATATTTAAGAATTAAACTTACACTGCAAGTAAACTAATAAGCTTTCAATAATTGAATTTTCAGTAACATATACATTTTAAAGAAAATCTCAGCTTTGAACAATTTTGCTGTATATCAAATCACTGGTTTATAGATAAAAAATTCCAATTTATATTAAAAATAAATCATAACACTGAAGCAAAATGTTTACAAAGATATCCAAACGCTCTAATTCGTATTTGCCAATCCAGCATTGCATAATAGTATTTTCTATTTTCATACTAGTTTGACGTTGTAGGAAAGTGATTGTATTCCGTTTTTCTAATGCTACACGCAAGGTCTGTAGACCTAAATGTTGTACCTAATTTAAATAAACAGACGGCGGTGGCTTGCTTGGTTGGTGATTTAATGGACATAAATTCATTTGTTTCAGGCGTTTGTATTTCCCAATGTGACTGGAACAGAACATGTTGTGATGTTCTCATGTACTGGTAAAATAAAGCCAATACATTATATCAGGTACATGTAATATATATTGTTATTTTCATGTTTTTTTTATTGAGCAACATCTTGAAACAAATGCTGTCATTTGTAAAGGAAACTAGGATAAAGAGAAGAACTATTATATATGTGAATGTTATACAAGTAAACATAAGAAACTCCTTAAACTTTAAGCGAGAAGTTGAAATATTTAATAGAAAAATTTAAGTTAGGAAAGGGAGTTTATCAAAACTATATGAGAAATATTGAATGAACTATAAAATTGAAAAAAAAACATGTATTTACGAAGAATATTTCTTTACTGTTTTCAGGTGGAGAACATTTGAGTTTTATTTTTTTTAACGTTTATAGAAAAGAAATTTAGATATCGTTAAAAGAAATTAAAATGATGTTGCATGATAAATAACGATTTGAAACAATGAAGTATAAATAAAAAGACATGTATGTATATTTCAGATAGTACTTGTAGCACCCCAGCAGTGAGAAAAGGTTTCAAAAACTCAGACGTCCAAAAACAGAGGCTTCAAATAAAAAGTCCATACTAAATGATTACATGGTTTAAACACAATGACAATATAATAATCACATTCCCAACAGAGTTAGCACAATTTGACGAATGACAATTGACGAGGATCTTTCTTTTTAACGGCAAACAAATAATGTGTCATGCTTAACAAATTTTATCTTTACACATAACTATTACCGTTTTTTATAAGTTTCAACCTATTATTTTCCAAAGGTATGAAAACTTCGAAGAGCTCATACTTTAGAAAATACATTCATTTTTGTTTTATTACTACTCCTAACCAAATTCTTGAAAACAATAGATTATTACAATCAAATACTCAGGTTAATTAAACGTGTTAAACGTTGATAGTGGCTGTGACAATTCTTCTAAAAAAGCAATATGTATCGTATCTATATATTACGTGTATAGTATGCTGAAAATTTATCTAGGAAAAAGTATTACCTGATTACCTTTTGAATTTTTGAGTTTTGTATTTGTAGTACTAATTCAGTCTTCCCTAATGGAAACATAGATTGTTCCGAAGACGATATCATAGACCACTATGATAAGAAATTAACAGATGGATACTCAAAATCGAAGTGGGTAGCAGAACAATTGATCCATATTGCACGAAAGAAAGCAATTCCATGCGTTATCTATAGATTAGGTAATATGAAAATTGCAGTTTATCTTTATATCTATTGCAGGGGGAAATAAAAAGAAATAAAGGTGTACGCATACGGCAATCTTAAATCATGTTTTGTATTGTGTCTAAATATGTCTTCCTTAAAAAGGAGATTATAAGCAAATACTTGAAAAAAATTGCTTTCTAGTTCTTAACCCGGATTTATTTTTTTTTCAATCGATTTATGAATTTCGAATAGCGGTTTACTTCTGTTGCGTTTATCTGTAATGTAAAAGAAATTTTTAAGCTGTGAAATAAATAGAAAAGTACATATGTGCTTGTGTGTTTGTAAAATAAACATAAAAACACTTAAGTTTAACTTTATTCGCAAATTTTGAGGAAAGGGAATTTATGGAAATTATATGATAAATATGGAATAAATTATACAAATGAGTAAAAATTTTGCAAAATATGTGTCTATGACAGATATTTCTTTACAGTCTTTGTGTGCAAAAAAAAGTGAGTTGTTATTACAAAAAAAAATAGTGCTTATAGTAAGTTTTCATATTGTATAAAGAAATGAAAAGGGCATTTCATGGGAAAAAAAAACAATTCGAAAAAAGAGGCATAAATAAAAAGACATATTAGCCTGTCAGAGAGATAGTACATGTAGAACCCGGCAAAGAGAAAAAATCAGGAGTCAAAAACAGTCGCTTCTGCATACTCCACCACAATTTTATGGTTATTTTGTATATTGTATATATTGAACAGGAAATTTAATATTTGATTAGGTCAGATGATCTAATATACAAACAAACTGACAATGTTTTCTCTTTCTTCCTCGTATACCTCTGTCTATTGTGCTTCACAATAACACACAGCAACCTTTACTTTTTAATGGATATAGTTTTACTATCAACAATACATTCATTATCAAATAGACCAGTTACAGGTCACCATTTTAATTTGTACAGAAAGTATAAGATATACAGATAGAGACTAACTGTTATTTTCTATGCTTAAAACAATATTATAATGAATAAATTGTAAGAGAATTTCAAACTAGAAAAAAAAGATAGTATTTCAGTGAATGATTTTAACTCTACAATTAAGATTGGTTTAAGAAACATTTGACTCTTTTGAACTTAATTTGATTACTTCTAAAAACAAAACAACAGATTTACATGTGTTCGACTGATGTGAGTTAAGTTCAACCTTCATATATTCATATCGGTCTAAACGTAAACTTGAATATGTCTGGAGACAGGACGCACGCATTACAGAATCAATACGATTTGACATTCATGAATCTTTCAGAAACTTGAATATGTCCTGAGAAAGGACGCACGCATTACAAATTCATTCAGATTTGACATTCATGAATCATCAAAATCTTCGACAGGTAATTTGGCTGGTGAATTTGAACAGGGAATCTGGAATCATCAGAATGCAAGTCTAGCAATGCTTGAAGCATGTGCCAAATATAAAGTTGCACCCGATGTTGACTGGAATATTGAGATGACCCCTGTGAACTTTGTGGCTGATTTTATTGTTCGCTGTACATATAGCCTATCTACCACTCTGGGGAAGACTTACAACATTAGCAATGACCAACCTTTACAGTCAAGGTACATAAAATAATTTGATTTTCAGATGGATATCCCTGTCTTTAAAAAGTAATATTTATAAATTGCAATTGCTTTATGTTACGGAATAAACGTTTACCAGTGTAATGTCGGATAAAAAAAGAAGAACATTTCTTGTGAGAAAAAGTTATCCTCTTTTCAATTTGGTCACCTTAGTAAACCGTTTAAAAAGTTATATAATATAGAAGACGATCAAAATAACAGCAAAAAATAAAAGCAAATATATTCAATTGTCTGCATGAATCGACGCGGAATTGCGATCATAATGAACAGTTTAGACGTTAGAGCGATATATATTTAAAATATTTATTTAAAGTTAAGTAGTAAACTTCAATTTTCGTATATTGCCTCATTTTACCATCATTCTTAATAAATACCATGTTGACTGTCGGAAGTACGATACAGTTCCGTTCTGTTTCAAATGTTATTTCTATAACTTGTAGCTTCAGCACTGTCTTTTCAAATTTCTGATATCAGAGAAAAACTTAAACAATGAATAAGAGGGTTTATTCACAAATTAATCCTTCAACCATTGAATTTCATCTCAATCACTAAATATTTTTTATAAAAGCTAAGTTTACAGTTTTAAAAATTTACTTTACAGATTAGTGTTTGATTGGATGAATGCACATGGATATCCCTTAGAGATTATACATATCAAAGACTGGAAAAAAAGGTAACTCTAAATGACATATAAATTGTGTATGGTACCATTAAACGGTTTGCCTGCCTAAGAAACACGTGTGAAAATCGAATTTCTCTAGTCAAAGCTAGATTTATTGTATATTAAATAACTATCTAAAAGCCGGAGGGTTATTAGAACCATAGACATTTGTTTACCCTAATTTGTCACATATTACCCTGCTTCTGTGTTTAGAAATGAATTCGAAATCTTTACTGTTGTCAGCTTCCATTATTTTGTCAACGTCAGTGTATTTTATTCTTCATTTTCATCTCCTGATATAAAAAAGAAAGTCGATCAACAATGTAAGCTTTATCTGTATAATTATATTTTGGTATGCTCCTACGTTTAGCAAAGATATACTGCAAACCATTTTATTTTACATAGCACTGCGTTGTACATTGGAGGAAACACAATTATGAGTTATACATTTAATTTTATAACATTGACTTACCTCTGCACAATGGACACTTTCTCTCGTGGTTTAGTTTGCCACCTATGTTTTATAGAAATTGACAATGATGATGGGATGAACAATATTTTTTCGACACACGAGATGTTAACTTTCCATTTCAATGTAGCAATATAACAGCAGCGCCTTTGCATGGAGGTTGAATCTCCTAGCTATAACGGCGGTCCAGGTCTTGTCTTTCCTATCATGGTTTCATTGAAAGGGGGTTGCTACTTACAAGGAAGCTATTAAACCAATAGTTCCAACCGCTGAAGTTGGAATCATCCCTTCGTAAATTTTAGGGACGAGTTGAGTCACCGTAACACAATATCCGTTTCACAGATGATAACGGATATGTTCCTCGTGTTGTAACTACGATCCTGTCCCCTTTTAATGAATATGACCTTCAAAATTAGACTGATTACTGGACGAGTACTAACATGGGCAATACGGGATCAACAATTGGAATAGTTTTATCAATGTAGTGCCATAAAATATTTCTGCTAGCCCCTACTTTCTTTCATAAATTTATACCATATAGTTTAAAAAAAAACATATTTGTAATTGCCAGTTTTAAACAAAGGGTTCAAATGTTAAATGAATGCAGGCTAGAACGAATTATTTCCCACTGCATTAACAATGGTTTATTTCTCGAAAACAAGCTCGAAGCCCCTTCTTTATTTCTGCATTTTAAGTTTCTTTGATTATATTCCATCAATTTCAAATAGTTTTCTAAAAGCTTGTTATCTCAAAACAGAGTAGTTAACATAGGAGATTTATATGTTTAATAAATTAAAAACGCCTTTTATAGAATTCTAGACGAGCTGAAAGGAGAAAAAAATCACGGACATACTGAAACCAATTTGCAAAGTCTGTTAGAGTTAAATCATAAGTATGTATATTTGATGATATAAACTAGTGTATACTGTACCATGCAAAAGACATAATTGCTTTTAAATGTAAACCACAATTGACACAAAAGTAAAATAACACACATGTCGAATACACCGTATGTTAAGTCTTTAAATATATAAAAGGAAGTAAAATGAATTTATGGACAGGTTATGTCTCTTTGAAATTGATAAAAAGACGAATTGCTGTAGTAAAGTTAATATGATTTGTGTTATAAGAATTTATAATTCATTATGCACAAATCTATTTTTGCAACTTGAAGTTTTACAAATTTGTTAAATAAGCACTGTGACAATATCAAGTGTTCATAAGTTAATAAATAACATCTTCACGATTGTACGGTCATGAAAAACCAAAGAATGATGTATTGTGATTTTATTGCATTCACTTTAGACACATAATAAGTTCGTTTAATAACAGTTCTGTTATATGTAACCACCAACGATTTCACATACTAAGTAGGTATTAAAACGTTTGTCATGATTTTTGTATTAATTGATGTTTTTTCCTTTTCCAATAGTGACGATTTCTGTTCCACTTTGAAGACCTACAAGACCGGCAATTTCAAAGAGGCATTAAGAGATTTCAAGTTATCATATCCATACACTGATTACATATTACTGCAAAAATATTTTGAATGGTTATCTCAGCATGGAGACACTGTTCCTTAAGTACACAAGACTCACATCTCAGGTGAGTTCCTATATTTGTTGTCGTCTGTCTTGTAAAAGGATTATATTCACTTCAAACTTAGTACAGTATGACCATGGTGTACACAAGTTATGTTTGTCCTTACACAAGTAACACTTCGGTGTCACATATGAAGCACAGAATCTGATCATCTTTTTCGAAGAACCTAAAATTGACACCAGTTTTGAATGGAAATTAAATTGCTCAGTCTCTAGTTTTCTATGTTGTCCTCTGCAAACCGTTATTGTCTTATGGTTTTTCCCATGACTCTGTAATTTGTTTAAGACTTATCAGTTTGAATATATAAGTGATATCATCTATGCATAACGTGTTTAAATGTTATAGCAGAAAAAAAACAAGTATATTCTATTCAGGTCATGCCGATTTGCAGGCAGAACTATAGAACGAGTTTCTAAAGTGAATTTTTAAAGTATTACTATTGACAAGTTTATTTCTAATTCGCAGAGTTATTTTAGAGAAAATTTACTTTCTTAAAAATGAAAAAAAGTATGTAATGATCATGCGTTCGAATCGCTTTACTAGATTTACCTCCCACAGAACCGATAACAGATAAATATTTGAAAGTCGCGTTTGTCATACAAAACAAAATGCATGATGCACAAGACATATGATATAAACGACAAGAGAGCAGATCATGAACATGTCCAAATGTGTCTGGTGAGCGACAAATAAATTACATTGTATCGATGATATGCGCTGAAAAAACTCGCCAAAAGGTTAAATTAGGCGACCATTCAATTGATGCTTTAGGCATATAATTCTCCAAATCAAATGATTTATAATCACGCTAAATAAAACAAATGTTAATCATGCCTCACTCAGGGCCATATAATTTTTCGGTGTTCTCCCGTACGTCATGTCAGTTCGCCCTTATGTCCAGCTTAATGTCAAAGGTGTTGGCCAATATAAGTTATGATGTGTTAGTCTAATCAACTTGAAACTTTCATAAAGTACAAATGTTTGATTTTTTGGTATTTTAACGCCATTTTTACGCACCGCATTAAGGCGTTTAATGGCGGTCAGTTTTTACTGGTAGTGGAAGCCGGAGAGCCCGGAGAAAACCATCGACTACACATGTTAGACATATAGTCTTTCAAATGTAGTGTCAAATTAGAGTTTTGATCCCATTTTCACGTTCAACTGCAACTATAAAATGATTATGCGAATGGGGTATATGTGTATCATGAACACTTTCTTGTTGATTTTTTGTCATTTTGGCACCACGTGTACGAACATTTCATTTTGCATAATACGTGTAGTATATAGATAGATAGATATATGTGTATAATTCCCAATTTCTATTTTACAGACAAAAACCAAATTTGATATGACGACCTTCTATATGATCCTAGTAGCAAATGACATTGCCAAAAGTGTACTTTATGCTGTAGAGCGACCACATTATATGAGTGTTAATGAATTATTCGTAGAGTCATATAAGAATTAATTATTTTTGTTAAGTGATTAGCAAGTGAGAATTAATCTTCTTGTATGAGTAAAAACAAATCGTTGCATGCAGAACTGGGAAACTCTGTGGCATATAGGTGCTGTTTAACAAGATGAGGTATGTCACATATAACTATAAAGGCAACAAGCGTCTTATGTTCAACTTAGTGTAATTTTATGATTATAATAATAGATAGTAAATAGATGCCTTTGTTATTTATTTGGTATTTTCAGTTTTTCTATACAATTGTATTTAAAGTATAATGTGGATGTCAAACTATTTTTGCTGATAAATATTTTTCAGAATTTCCAACAAGTTTTAAAAGCTTGCAAGCCATGGCTGGTTATCATTATTAAATATTTCATAAATTTTCAAAAGTGTTTGGTTTTTTGAAGATTTAGCATATTTTCTTTCAATTCACATTAAAACAAATTTAGGTTTCTGATTTTAAAATTCGGGTAACCGCTCTGTTAACTTAAATGGGCTATTTGTTTTCAATAGTAGCACATGTACCTCATTTAAATGTGATATGTTATAAACTGGCGTTGTCAGTTTTTTATGAGTTTGAATATCCCTTTGGTATCTCACCTCTCCTTTATAACATACATTTTTTTATTTAGTTTTTTTTTACATATTTTTGAGTAGTAAGTTATAGTTATGTACTAGTTGTTGATTTATCATACTAAAGTTTAACAATTGTTTTCCCCTAAATAAGTCTATTTCGTACTCACAACATACTTTATTTATTTAAAGCCAGTATGATAATATCATAGAAAAACTTTTATTAAGAACCAGCATGAAAATTAATTTAATAAGCTGCAATGCACCATCTTTATGTTTACTAAGAACATTTTGTTTCTCATATCAGGAATAACACGCTTCCATCGTTTATATAATTGATAAGCAGATTAGCTAAGGGAACAATATATGCCTTTTTAGCTCGTCCGTCGTCGTTAACTTTTAAAAAAATCTTCTCCTCTTAAACTACTGGGCAAAATTTAACTAGACTTGGCCACAATCATCATTGGGGTATCCAACCAATCAAGATGGCCGTCATGGCTAAAAATAGAACATAGTGGTAAAATGAAGGTTTTGGCTTATAACTCTGAAACTAAAGCATTAAGAGCACATCTGACGGGGTACAAGTGTTTATCAGGTCAGGAACTATCAGCCTTAAAATTTTTAGATGAATCGGACAACCGGTTGTTGGGTTGCTGCCCCTAAATTGGTAATTTTAAGGAAATTTTGCCGTTTTTTGTTATTATCTTGAATATGATTTTAGATAGAGATAAATTGTAAACAGCAATAATGTTCAGTAAAGTAAGATCTACAAATAAGTCAACATGACCAAAATAGTCATGTGACCCCTTAAGGAGTTATTGTCCTTTATAGTAACTTTTTTTACCAATTTTTTCGTAATTTTTTGTAATCTTTTAAAAAATTCTTCTCCTGAACTTCTGGGCCATATTTAACCAAACTTATCCACAATCATAATTAGAGTATATTGTTTACAAAAATGTGTGCGGTGACCCAGACAATCAACCAAATTTGCCGCCATGGCTAAACATAAAACATAGGGGTAAAATGCAGATTTTGGCTTATAACACTGAGACAACGCATTTAGATAAATTTGACAAGGAGTTAAATTGTTTATCAAGTCAATATCTATCTGCCCTGAAATTTTCAGATGAATTTGACAACTGGTTGTTGGGATGCTGCCTGCTGTCTCCCCCCCCCACCCCAAATTAGTAATTTGTAAAGAAATTTTGCTGTTTTTGGTTATAATCTTGAATACTATTATAGATAGAGATTAACTGTAAACAGCAATAAAGTTCAGCAATGTATAGTATAGTTCTTTTAACTTTTAAATCATGCATAAATGCAAACTTTCGTATTGGTATATTTTTGTTTAAAATTTTGCAATTGGAAATTGTTCATTGTAGTTTTTAAATATTTAAACAGAACTCATAGTAATGTATGATATTCGTGATAGTTATTTCTTTATTTTTATTATTATTTTTAAATACTTTTTAATTCATGATTGGTCTTTTATTTTTTACATATGTATAGTGCTTTTTTGTTGAACTGTATCGTTTGTCATATACTGTATATGCTTATTAGTAATAAAATACAATAGTCAAACTTAATTTTCACATTTACTGCGACTAGAGAAACAACAACGGATATATTACCTTGTATTACACTTGGGAAAAACACAAAGACACTTATCGCACCCTAAAAAATTATCCCGCTTTGATTAGTTTGAAGCCGTCACGTGGTGACCCCTATGGATCCGTAAAGAGGATTAGTAAATTTCATAGGGGGTGCATGACATCACATAGACTCCGGCCTCACACCCTATGGACTTTACTAACTCTCTTTCGGTTACTGGGTCAGTAGCGTACCATATTTTTTTCTATAATTAAACCGTCGGTTTCCCGTTAAATGGTTTTGCACTTATTGTCTAGTAATTGTTTGGGCCCTTTATAGCTTGCTGTTTGGTGTGAGCCAAGGCGTTACCTTGATTTACTTTTATAAATTGTTTCTTGGATGGAGAGTTGCCTCATTGGCACTCATACCACATCTTCTTACACCCACATAAATTATAATAGTTTTCTACAGTATTCTACTATATGACTGTTCTTGAAGAGATTATATCGACTATTTGAACATGATGATGATAGAGGGTTGCTTAACTTCTTGTGGCAAGTTAAGAACATGTTAATGTTAAACAATGTTTAAATATTAACCCTGCTTGTACAACACCGACACGACGAACCAGATTTTAACGTATTAGCTTATAAAGTAATATTCCACAGGAAGACATATCACCTAACTCGGACACAATGATATTCTGACTCCGAGTCGACCAGTTTTTGCTCTTACTCCTTAATGCCACGTGGATAGCGGGAAAGCAGCAACTATCTATTATACAGTCTTTGGACCAGGCTAGGTTAGAACCGATGACCTAATGCAATTGTTTAAAAAGGTAGTTTAATCCCTGTAAATAAAAAAAATCATAATTAATTCTCAATGATAAGTGTTTCATATGATTAAATAATATGTGAGTAACACATCAATGAGAGAGGAATCCATCAATAAAAACATTCTAAAATATGTATGTTGAAAATGACCTCTAATACAAAAAATGTTCCTCTCACACTGCCACAGACACAAAGATAGCGTGTTTGATATTTTGTGCCCGACTTATGGTTCCGCTACTGCAGTAGAACGTTTTAGTAACGACCTTGTCTCGCCCTTGCTACGTCTAAGATACCTTATTACCACTTAATCAATATCTGTAAGCTTCTACACAGACTTTCCCGGTCGCATTACGATCTCAATATGAGTCTACCATGACTCAACCACGCTCTTACCACGCTCTGTATTGCTATAAATATAATCACTTTCCCACCCGTTTCGTTGATAAAACATGCCACTAAGGGTATCAAAAACACTTAGAGGTCGTGGTGCTAAGTATATGTATCAACAGGATGAGGTCGTGCAATTTAGGACTTTTAGTAGATTTGGTAGAATTGTATTGAGGTCGTTTTGAGGACGACAAGTGCGTAATAACAGCGTATCACTGTCTTCATCATTATAGTATAATCGTATCAATGTCGTAGTAGAAGCGAGATAAAGACGTAGTGAAATCGTGATAGTCTCAGTCAAGTCTCAGTTAGGTCGCAGCAAAATAGTTGCTATTGGCTTTGCCGGTTGCACCACGTTTCCAATAAAATGCTTTTGCGCCTATATAGGTCTAACTGCATCCTTACTACGACTTTCTGACATTTCTACTACGAATACTTTTGCTCACTACATGTACGTTTTAGATCATGTTAAAAAATGGAAGTGGACCTCCATGATTATGATGACGCGAAAAGTCCTTATTACAAACTTTCGAATAACAAAAAAAAAAACCACACACATTCTATGTCAAAGTCGACAAATTTTTTTTCAAAAGATAACGCACGGTAACTGCTGTACAATTATGTGCATGTTACCAAATGTTGCCAAAAGAAAAATGTTTGAATTTTGAGCAAAACTGTTTAAAGTTTAATATATGAATTTTAAATCGAAAATCACAATCAATGTACATCGGCTTTAAGGGCAAATCTGTACATGTATGATCTGTTAGAACCCCTTGTCATGATTAACAGATATCATCTTGCTACAGCTATGAAAATAATAGTTGAAAATTCGCTGGGTAAAATTGACCTGTTCTCGACAGACTTAGGTATAATCTTTAGGTCGCATTTTTGTTTGTTACATTACCCTTATGTTGTTTCGAATCTTATAAATACTTGGCGTTCAAACATTTCATTTTAGCGTTCCTTATGAAGGTAAATCCAGAAAAGCGCTTCGGACGCATTACATTCATACAGTTTTGTTTATTTGTTGTTTTTTTTTTAAATATTCGTGCTCCTTGTCTGATGAAGCAAGAAATAGTATTAATCGCATAACTATCAATCGAATCAAAGAGTACAAATCATCGTCCTTTTTCATTACAACCCTAAGAACAAAACCAGACATGCATACAGATACAAATATATTTAAGGAATGACTGTAATAATTTTTCTGTCTATGAAGAAATAACATAAAAAATTTGGTGCACACTGAATAACGCGCGCAGCGGGTTATATAACAGTGTGCACCACATTTTTTATGTTATTTCGAATAGACAGAAAAAATATTACAGTCATTTCTTATAATTTAATTCTGAATTCCATTTAAAACCGTAGAAAACCATGAAAAAACGTTGTTGACGTCACGGTCACATGACTAAATTATGTCTATGGGCTGATAACAAAATAACGTCAGCCAATTAGCAGACGCGTTACATCCCAAATTAAATTATATTGATACAAAGAACGATGGATGAATATAAACTCAATGACCAGCGCCAAACAATTTAATTAGAACTGGCGTAATACAACCCGGGTGACAAACATGTCATGCTTATGCAATAAAATTTTTGAAATAGATTTCACATTTTTATATGATTTCATCCGTTGAGGTAAACTTCTATACTTTTGTAGATTAATTAATGCGAGCTATTATTATAAAATTGAGAAAGGAAATGAGGAATGTGTCAAAGCGACAACAACCCGACCATAGACAAGAGAGCAGCCGAAGGCCACAAATTGGTCTTCAATGTAGCGAGAAACTCCCGCATCCTTAGGTGTCTTTCAGCTGGCTCCTTAAAAATATGTATACTAGTACAGTGATAATGGACGTCATACTAAACTCCATATATACATAAGAAACTAAAATTAAAAATCATACAAGACTAACAACGACCAGAGGCTCCTGACTTGGGACAGGCGCAAAATTGTGCCAGGTTAAACATGTGAGATCTCAACCCTCCCCCTATATCTCTAGCCAATGTAGAAAAGTAAACGCATAATAATACGCACATTAAAATTCAGTTCAAGAGAAGTCCGAGTCCGATGTCAGAAGATGTAACAAAAGAAAATAAATAAAATAACAATAATACATCAATAACAACAGTCTACTAGCAGTTATCTGACATGCCAGCTCCAGACCTCAAATAAACTGATTGAAAGATTATGTCTCCATCATATGAATATCAGGTACAATCCCTCCCGTTAGGGGTTTAGTATCCTACTATCATAAAATATATGAGAAGAACATAACCCGTGTCATTCCAACAACAGTTTTTCAAATACATGTGTTTAGTTCCGATGCAAAGACCCTATAAGTGAATCAATATTAAAGCCAAAATATGCAATCTTTAATGACCTGACAATAGTATCGTAACTATATCCCTTCTTAATAAGTCTGTGTAAAGGTTTTGTAAGCTTTTGAGGTGAATACTGACTTTTTGTGCTTTGTAAAGAATATTACAACACAAGATTGGATGTGAAATACCCGAACGTATAAGATGTCTGCATGTTGAGTTATATTAAAGAATTATTTCCTTATACCGATGATAACATTTAGTAAATTTTTTCACTAGTTTGTGATATCGAAAACCTTGGTGTAATAATTTTTTAGTAATGCATAAATATAGTATCTTCTATATGATAGCTTGCATAAACATTTAGTACATTTTAATGACTAAGACAAATATAATTGAGCTATGATCTTTCATTAGAATAAGAATACACCAGCGATTTCACATACATTTAGCGGGGTTGAAAGTATGTAAACTGTTTTAGGATGTTTTCGTCTTCTATATTACTGTGTTAATGTTTCAACGAGGCATACATTATCTGTTTTCATAGTTTATTTATCCAATCACACAACACACAAAAGATATAGAAGTTGTTAAAACGATGTCTTTATAGCAGGATATAAGGACCCCTGGAAATACATATATCAAGTAAAAACAACTGAGTTCTAGTCATTCTATGTTAATGATGGACTTCCCAAAAGGAAAAAGAGAATAAAGGAAATTTCTTTTAACTATAATAGAATACAGTTATAGTACAAGGAAAATAATCAAAAAGAGTATAATTCCGAAATTCATGTAGGTGTTTAGTTTCAACCCGTTTCCAGTAGAAGACAAACAGCATGCTGGTTCTCCACAGCATTGGGCTAAACACGTATCTTTTTTCCATGTACAAGATGGATTTTTCTTAGAACAGCAATCAACCGGACAATTTGATGTTGTTTCTCCTACTTCACATTGAAGATTAAAGCAGGTCTCGGGTATAGTGTTAAGATCCCTCTTTCTTCTGCTGTATGACTGTTCACAAAATTTTTTAAAACATAGAATATGCGCCCAACAAAGGCCAGGGATGTTATATATCATTCTTAATCCCTGAAGGCACTTTTTTCGGTTTGTATCTTGACCATCACAATCACCACATTTGAATTCGTTTTTATATTTACTAGCTTTACTAGTGCCGTTGTCTTCTCCGCATTTACTACAATAGTTATTGCTACTAGCGGATTGGTAAGTGTTACTGTCGCATGTGGGAGGATTTCCCGGAATATTACAATTGTTGCAGCAACTGTACCAGTGAGTTCAAGATGTGCCACCCCACTTAAAAACTTGGCATTTTCCCTCTGCTGGCTGGTCACCAGCAGCTCGGATCGGTCTATTATTAATGAAATCTGAAAGTAAAATTTGTTAATTGTTATATGCAACTGCCACTTTTCGTAAAAAATTATATCCTTGAATAGAAAGTTGATATGGAATACTATTTTATTCACAGATAGAAATATTGAGATGTGTAAGTGTATGCCCTGAACTAATTAGATCTTAAACTTATAATACAAAACTGTACTACTCCGACATCTACGTTTGGTCTTCGCCGCTACAATGTGTTTTATACTTGTATGTATGTTGTCTCTATTTGAGATGAAACACACAGCTCGATCGTATCTGGGATCAAACACTGAAAAAAAACTAAGTATCTATGAATTTATATAGATATTTCCCAAAATATTTATATTTATATCTTATTATATCCTAAGACTTAATTGATCTTCGAAGTATTAATTTAATTGTTTTTAATGTGTATCGAATACTGTAGTATGTAATTTCACATGTTTCAAGAAAAGAAAATAATTACAAAAACAATATATATTTCCCAAAAATATGTTTGCACTTTGGATACTGTGGATTCATTTTATTTCATTGGGTACCAATTTTCGTGTGTTTCATGTGTACAGGTTAACCATTAAATCAAATGTTCAACGTATTACAAATTTACTACATGTTTTGTATTCAGAGTTTGATAAAACCATGAAATCAAATATCCACACAAACACAAGTTTACTTCAATCACTGAAAAATTCATACCCAAGAAAATAAATGAATCCTCAGTATATGAAAATAGTATCAAGGTAGCCAAAGGCCTTCGACTATACATAGTCCATTGCAATTGCGTTAGAATCCGATTCAAACTATGCACCGCAAACGTAGTACTTACTTTTAAATGTTTTGGTTGAATGTGATGTTCTTTTAAAATGATGTTTACGCTTTCCAGTTTCGCTGTCATAACTTAAACCTTGTATAATTAATCCTGAAGAATGTATTTTAACTTAATTATCGTAGCAGTCAAAATCAATAACAAACTAAGATTTAAAACCATTCATTCATATCCATGATTTTAAAACCATTCATTCATATCCATGATTTGTTTTGTGTGATAGTAGTTCTAACTCAGGGAACAAAATAAGTTGCAAAAAAATAGGGGCACCCCTTCTCTGTTTCATCGCAATTGCAACCTGAGTTTCGTGTTTTGTCTCTCAATAGGAATATTATTAAGTTGCTATTCAAAACCTATACGCCTAGGTCTTTTTTATATATTGAAAATGACATTTGTATTTTTGAATTAAATATTTAGATTTTAAAATTCTTGATGTTTTGATCTTAGAAAGTATGATTTATTCTATTCTTGTTTCAAATAGTATGTAAGAACGAAAAACGTTTCCGGTATTAAAAAATATCTAACTGTATTTTTTCAAAATAATTTTATCCCACGCCACTACAGTTGACTGTTGACTCAATTGTGTAAATCACAAAAGTTGAAATCGAGACGTAAGTCAAACGAGAGTTACCCATTTTCACACGTAAACTATTACAACATTTGTTGTTTATTTTGTGTGCATTTCTGTTTTCATTTTCACTGTATATGTAGCTAGCTTTTTGCAGCATTTTATCCAAGTTTAATTTTTTTACAAATCCAGTGTAGATGCGTACATCGTATTCGAGTTCATGAAATACGCGACACTAGACGTTCTGATCTGCCTCAGAGCTAGACATAAAGGCAACAGTAGATAACCACTCTTCAATAATCAAAAACCGATAAACCGAAAAACCGAATAACAAAAAACCGGTTAACAACCCAAGGTCAAAACCAAAACAATGTCATAAATTTTCTATGTAATAATCAAGTTACATAAGCGAATATACACAAACAATAGGTTGTTTGGACTTTAAATACATTATTCATGTTGTCAAGTGTTTTTGTGAATGTGATTTTATGTGTGCGTTTCAAATGAGTTTGAATGAATTTCAATGCCATTCATTAAAAGAAAATATAGTATTTCGTGTTGTATTGTTTTGTATTTAATCAAAACTGGTAGAAATACACACAACTATTATTTACTTAAGAGATACATTAATACCAACATTTATGATAAAACAGCGTTTTTTATTTGCTATTGTTAATTATCCATTTTTGAATGGTGACGTCCCCTTGTAACGATCTCATGGGTGTATATATATCAACTTGTTCGATCCGCCCATGTATGTAAAAACTTATATGATTTTAAGAAAACTAAATCTGTATTACTATAATATTATTACACCAGGTTTTTTTTATATCACAAACTAGTCAAACAATTTAAGACTAGTTACAGGGACATTATTCATGTTATTCGTAAATATAAAACATGGCATATTTTAGTATTAATATTGATTCACTCATAGGGTCTTTGTATCGAACATAAATACAATAATTCTAAAACCAGTTGTCGAACATGTTATGTTCATCTCGTTGATTTAAGATATTTCTATTTTCTTGTGTGACGTTTATATGTTTATCTACGGTTATCTCCGCAGGTTAAACGCTCGATGATATGTCAGAATTAATGTTAACTTAACCATGTGCCTGTCAGAGTAAGCATTCGGTTCAAGTACTGAAATTCTTTCAATCATTTATAGGTGAATTACATATATGTGCCTGTTTATGCTTCTTTGTGATGTACAATGATGTATTTGTTTAGTTTTATAATGATGAAGATTATAACACTGCGTTGACTGCTGAACCCCTGATTTTGACATTTTGACATTTCACATTTTGTCATGCTTGGGGCATCTCCTCAAAGTACTTTGATATTGGAGATTACCATATTGCTTATAATATATAGTTTTCTGAAAAAAACCCACTTCAAATCTACAGACAATCTAACTAAAAAATTGGTTACAGTATGTAAGCTGAAACAAATTATTGAATATAGAGTATATTAATTTTGAATATAGGAACAAGGTTAACTTTAAAAATAAAACTGCAGTTTTTTTTTGGGGGGGGGAGGGGATCTGATGCATATGTTATGCTGTTAACTAGAGAATAGAGAATTGCTAAGGAGTCTGTATCAAAGAGACATAAACCAGATAAAAAAAACGCAGCTTTGTATGTTGTCAAGGGTTTGAGAGTACTCATACTACTTAGCTTTTATTAACTTAAGGAGTTATAACACAAGAAGACTAGAATATATATAGAATCAAACACTGACAGAAATATTAGGAGCTCATTTATAGGTTTAAATGATTTTCAACCATATGAGTACAAAATTATATAATAAAACATCAATGCATTTGTTTTCACTTCACTGCATTTCATATTGAACGATTTATTGCGTCATTGAAGTTTTTACGCCATTGTAAGCCCTTGTGTACAACAAAGTGTGGATCAGTTGTTATTGTTAGAGGTGGAAGAAGCTGGAATACTCGAAGAAAACCATCCACCTTCTGTAGTTAAACTGATAAATCTAACTAGATTCGATTAGAACGTAGTTACCATTGCCATGTGTTGATTTCTTGAATGTTTCAAAACAAGAGGGAATTACTGCGCTGGAAACGTGTAATTCTTTAATTTCCTTTTATTAAATTAAAACAAAAAGATATGAATGCAACATAAATATATAAACAACACTAAAATAAGACAAATATATACCATATAAATGTTAATGTTTACATACCTTTACTATTTTCATTTTTTATAGACTATCATCAAAATATGTGCTATGTCGTTTAAACCCTATTATAAAACTAGGGTTGAAAATCAACATAAGCAGGAAATCGGTGCACAACAATTTCATCATATTAGCATAGAAATAATATAAGAGTAAATGTTGAACTGTTTATAAAGAACTTATAACTGTATGACTGAATTTTCAAAAGGAACGGTTTAAATTTCTATGGATGGACTAAATAATCGTCAGTGTATAACTAACGTCTTATAATTGCATTTAAATACACACTTTTTGGAAGTAGTTATTTCTAATACTTGTGTTTTAAACAAAATTAGCATGCAATTTATATAACTGGTTTTCCCCTTCAGTTAAAGAAACCATGCACGGTTTCGAATGTAACCTTATGCATGTTTATTGTGAAATTAGGTCCAAAGTATGTAATCGATATTCAAAATTGACAGTATGATAAAACAAATTCAAAAAAATGAAACAAACAAAAACTGAAAGAATCACAAAAGAATCTAAGTATATGGTTGCCCAAACTGTATGATACGTTTTTGGTACAAAAAAAATGAATATGACCTGCATACAACTGACGATGATGTATGATGTTTTTCTGGCATTGCACAAAAAGCGTGCAACTTAAATACAGATTGCGATCTCCCTATACTATACCCTTTAACTTCTTTTTGTTTATTTGGTAACAATAGAAATATTAATATCTATTGATTGCCGATTATACTAAATGATTACATATTTTTAATTGAATTTCGTTTACATTATGTACTAGTAGATAGAATCCATGTATTTTTCTATATTTTTTGCCGAAGATTACCAATCACCTTATCAGAATTTTGATTTATTGTGAAATATACCTTTCTACAAATACAGAAGTAAACGAGTCGATTGTTCATCCCCTTTTTTCCTTTAACAAGCTTTAGTAATTATTTGGCCTGAATGATTAATCCATTAAAAGGTTACTGACTCCATTGAAATATCTGTATAGTTAAATTGAAGTCACATTCCATACAATGGTTATCTTCCAGTTAATTATTTGTTGGTAGTGCCCTAAAACCATGTCATTTACCTCTTATTGTATGTTTCGTAAAGAATAATAATGTCATGGAAAACCGTTTTTTTTTCTAAATGTTTGATAATGGCCTAATATGGGAAACAAAGATAAGTCTATTTCAAGACAAATTTCTTAAAATGCGTTTGCGAGACTCAATCAACACCGAATATTTCACGTTTTCTATAATTGAGATAAATAGCATGAAAGTTTTGAAACACAGTACATACATTTGTATAATGCCACAGTTAATTTCCCCCAACTAGTCTTTGTTAAAATGACCCCCCCCCCCCCCCAAAAAAAAAAATAAATAAAAATACTTGAATTAATCTTTGATTTGAATAAAAAAGATCTGGATTTGATTGAAGTAATATCCAGTCCAGTACTACATTAAAAATTTCATATAACTTTTTTTATGGAATAAAAGATAAAACCCATCACGGGATTTTTTTGTTTAGGGGCCTCCGGGTGCGGGAGTTTCTCGCTGCATTGAAGACCTATTGGTGACCTTCTGCTTTTGTCTGTTCTATGGTCGGGTTGTTGTCTCATTGACACATTCCCCATTTCCATTCTCAATTTTATTAAACCTACTTTTGAGGCAATATGTAGCTGAACCTGACATGCGTGACATGCAACACGATGATATTGCATCATTTAATTTGTAGCCACTGTGTCGTATCATTGTTTGGATAAGCATCATTTTGCACATTAGTTGTTTGAAGAACATTGTATCTTTTCATTTTTCTGTATACAGGTTTTGAATATCTTTTTTTGATATTGTACAAGATCATGTCTTATTTAACGTTTCATGGTGTTGATGTACGATATATTTTTAGTTTTATGAATTTTACGAACAGGTCTAAGGTGAATATTTCTGCACAATGAATGGTGTGAACGGAAACTCCTGAATTTGATGATATTTTTTTTAAATAGACCTATGGATTGTTTTATAGACCCTTGTCTGTTGTTAAAGACTGAAAGTTTGTGTTATCGTCTAGATATCTTTAATGGCATAATTGTCTCTGCACTCTCACCTACGTATACATTGTGCCTCCTGTTAGTTTGAGTCAAAAACATACAAGAAGTATGTTCTTATGTATAAAATAAACTTTTAAAGAATCAATATGTTAGGTTATATTTTGGTATATGTGTACTCATATTCAACGTTAGGATATTATAGAACAAAAAAATCTGTGTTTTTTTCTCTTTTGTTTTTTGTATATGTTCTACATGAATTTTGATGATAAAGCTTTACTCAGTAGTATACTTATAAACTTAATGTTACCTTTTATTATAATTTAGGCATGTGTAATATGCATCCGCGTAATTGACTATAAATTGTATTCTTCTGCAACCTTCAAAATTTTATCCTTGTATTTTGTTAGTGTGTACATACTATGAAATACATTTGTGAAGAACGAAAGGTATAAGACATCACCACAGTTTAAATTTCACAATATACTACATGCACTAATCAACAATAGTAACGATACCCAAGCATGAAGTCCAATTCATCATAAAATATATTAAGTAGCAAACACTTTTTAATAAACATTCATTTGCAAAGCAAATTCATATGATTAAAAGAATTTGAACTTATCGGAAAGTGAATAAAAACGTGTAATTGCACAAAGTGGTCAAAGTCATTTTGCGGACAATGATGACAAAGTCGGACTAGAATTATGTATTCAAATATCTACAAAGGCATTCAAAATATTACGCAGATCATATTCAAGTTTAAAGTTTTAAGGTCTTATATCGGTTTTTTAAATTTTTGGTGGTTTTTTTTTTTTTGAAATAACAGAAATTGCCTAAAACATGGGAAAAAAAATCGTTTCTTTTGTTTACTAGTATACATCAAAATTATGATTTACTGTGTTCATTCATGGGAGTGAACTTCGTCACCACCCATTACAATCATGAAATGCACATCTGCGTGGGAGATTAATCAGAAATAGAAATATTTAGAGCACTTGTGATTTGAGAAACTTTGTAGGACGCATTTCTAATAAATTAGATGCGTACCTGAGAAATTACGATACATGTTTTCCAGTAATCAAACAAAGGAAAAATGTTAATCATTAAATTGTGTTGTATGTCATACATGTACAGAAATACTACAGTATAGATTAAGGCAATCACTAAAATTTGGCAATCTTTGTTGAATTTTGTTTTAAACAATTTTGATTTAGTAAGCCTAAGTAATATCTTCCTCAATTTTCTTGTTTTCGATTTTGTTTAATTTGCAATTTATATATATTATATTGGTGGAGTATGAAAGAATCTTTAAAATGAGGATTTGCAAATGCAAATGACAGTTATCGTGCCAACGAGGTTTTATTGATTTAAATTGTTTTATTCTTGAATGAATAAACTGTTCAACTATCTCCGACGCAATTGTTATAAACGTTCCAATACAATTCATTGTCAAATTGTGTGTATTAAAAAGACTGAACTTAGGTTCTCATTTCGAATAGTCATCAATTGTTTGAAATCTAGAATAAACCTGATGATCTTTACAATACACATGTATTTAGTTATCCTCTAATTGGGTGTCGAGACTAACAGACTATGTTTTAATGTACGGTATACTTATATAAGATCATTCTATATACAAGTGACAGGTTGTGCCTTAAAATGCAAGTAAGCACATTTAAATACGTTTCTTAAACTTGCTAAAGGTCGCATTAGCCATTTTTCGCAGTTTCTCATCAATACAGTTGATTTCTAAAGACACTAAACAGTTCTTGTCTATGCACTTAACATATATTTATCAAAGACGCTGAAGATACATTGAAAAAAGGACAACCAAAAATATTTTTCGAAGAGTAACTGGTAATGCCATTGCAAAAATTTGAAACATAAAATATACAATTAGCTGACTATGCGGTATGAGATTTGTTCATTGTTTAAGGCCGTATGGTGACCTATAATATGTTAATTTCTGTGTCATTTATTGTCTCTTGTGGAGAGTTGTGTCATTGGCAATCATACAACATCTTCTTTTTTACATAGATTTCATTTCAGAGGAAATTGATTCTTCGTGAGAAACAACATTCATGTTAATTCCTATAAAGATTTTTTTTCCAAAGTCGTGCAGTAAATGTATCGTTTATTTCGCTATGTAAATCGCATATTATCAAATAAGAAAAATTGAACAATTTTTACCGGCACGGATTAAGACAAAGAATATAATTCGTAGGGAGCGCTATGGCGTGAAACGTTGCTAATATATCTTATATAGTTTAAATGGTACAATTTATAATAAATCCTATAAATGAATATCAATTTTCCATTACCAATTGTGCATTCTCACAATAGATTTTGTATGATTTGAGAAACGTAATAAAATGTGCTGACATGCATTTGTAGGCACACCTTGGTATTTAAATTAAGGAGAATGATTTTAAAGAATTCTGCGTACATTTATACATATTAGGTAAGGCTTGAGTGACGACCTTTAAAACACCAAATTACAGTGTTACACGAAAACTTTTAAACATGAAATTTAAACAATGTATATTTTGCATCTAGCAATTAATGGTATTTATATGCGGTGTATCGATTATATACTTAAATTAGATATTCGACTTGAATACATTTAACTGGTTATCTGGATAGTAATAACTACATGTACCTATCCTACGAAAGGTATACTTTGCTCATAAAAAATAAACAGAAATCAACGAACAATTAGTTAATTCAATAATTGACATATTTTGTTGTCTAAATCTGCATAAAATTGGCTAATCTGATAACAATATGCTAACAAAAACAAAATCACTGAACAACTAAAAGAACTAACAATAGTATAACATAGGATGATGATCTAAAAGAAAAATATAAGAGTTAAGATAGTGAGGTGAACAATCCAATCTTAATCCCGAGACTCTTAAATACTTGGTGACTTTATTTGTTTCAAATTTCTTAATTTCCTAAATTCAAATGCAGCATAGACGGTCGTGTCATTGGGGATAAAGTCTACCAACAGTACATTGACTCATTATTAGTAAAACAGGGGAGAAAATGTTTTTTTGGGAATAATTTATTGTTTGGTTGATGCATAATTAACCCATATCAACGTTAATTTAGAATTAATTAGATCTTTTTATTTGTATGTCTACGGAAAGGTAGCATGTTGATACATTTAATATAATTTCATACGGTTGAACGTAGTGAATTAGAGTGAAATTATCTTCTCTTGTCTTTTCATGATGTATATAGGTGTCGTACCTATCGAGTGGTCAGTTTCCCGCCGAAACGGGGGTTTCGGTCATTCAACACGACAGAGCCAAATCGATCGGTCCTATCTTAAACACTTGGTAAATTGATTGTTGTTAATGGCTGCAAATGAGAAGTTAGATGTTCATGACCGTGAGGTTTCGCTTAGTGATTTGATGCAAGCTGTAAAAACGCAGACAAATAATCAGTCCTTTCTTGACCCCAAGTCATGGTACAACGGACAAGCCTTGTACCATGGTCAAACCAGTCAACCCAGTGCGAAATCAACAACGCCAAGGAGCTTGTTATGGATGTGGATCGTTTCAGCAGCGGCGTTGTCGTGTAGCTTTGCACTTTAATTATGAGTTTTGTATTCTTTATACTTTCACAGTAAAGGTTTTTTAAAGTCATACATGATCATGGGGTGACGTACATTAGACTAGTATTATTTAGTAAAGTTTAATACAGAATGAAAGTTGTTATAAGAGAACAACAATGATAAATATCAAATTAACGGCATGTTATTAGAAATTATCGCTGGGTAGAGTATTTGCATTGCCTCATTAATTTATTTCACTATATTCAAAACATACGATCATTATCAACAGCGATAAAAAGGAGGATGAAAATACAAAGTACACATTAAAAACTTAAGTGAGAGAGAAACTGGTAAAAAAAGTAAACAAAAAAAATACAAAGAAAACTGAGTGTCACAAATCGTGTTACACTAGTAACTATCAATAATTATATGTAAAAATACAAGTTAAACATCATATGTGTAACATATGCAAACTGACTGAGGAATTGCTGAACCAGACTTTTTAGTAATAACCTACTTTATTTTGGTATTTAAATGTAAGTTTAAATTCTTTATCGTAATTCTTGGAATTCCTATTTGTAAAGATGAACCAGTACGTGAACCGTGTTAAACTAAGGCAACAGTATAAAATCTGTGTATAAAGTAAATCATTTCAGAAAAGTTTTGACAATACTACATAGGGTAAGTTCCGTTTCTCTATTGTTAATTGCAGTTATGTAATTGGATTTAAAATGTAGTTTTTCAAACATTTTAGAAAATAATTATATCCAGTTTAACACATAAATGAAAAAGACTACATGTTCATTAATTCATATCCCTCTTTTTAATGGGATGATTTACTGATTGTATAGCATGTATAACTATACTTAATATAAACATCGATTAAGGTTTATTTTGGTTTCATTTTTTCTAATACTTTTCAGTTACAAAGAAAGCAGCCCATTTCTCACAAATGTAGTATTCAGAAAAAACATGTTTCAGTTGAAATAAAAAAAACGAATACATGTATGTGCTTCAATCTACATTTTTGAATTTGTACATGCACAGATGACTTTATGTTATTAAGTTATTAAATATTAATTGAGAACATTATTAATTTCAATTGACAATTCCATTTCGAAGTCAAAATGGCCAAAGGTTGTCCTGCTCACAGTCGACATAAATATGCTAAATGCCGCCTGCGTTATGGTAAAAATACAAAATTTTATAAAACAAAAGGAGATTATTTTACAATGATAATGATACTGTGGTACACAGCACCCCAAAAACCGTATACTAATTTAAAGGTTTTATACTTGGTAAAATAGTTTGCCGTCAAGTGTTGTTGACCACATGCTATCATTATTTTAATCATACTATTATTTGTGAACCCAACTTATTTAGAAAATATATTAGAAAGTTTTAAAATTATGTAGGAAATTTAATAATGGGCGCGCCCTATAGTAATCACTTTTTTTATCTGCTGTCACCGTGATTTTTCTATATCATATGATTACCAAAGTTTGCTTCTACTGATTGAAATAAACGTATACACCACACTACACATAACCAGAGAAGTCTCTCTTTTATTTTTAAAGCATTTTCGATTAATCACGTCTGAACAAAGGACATCGGCTGGGGAGGCCCTTTATCACGTAGACATTTTTCTTGGAGTCAATCATTCCGCACTACCAATTGTCTGTCAATGGTCAATCATGAAAATATGTTACTTGTGTGAGTAATATGAAACTTGATCAGCCTAAAAAAGAGGCATTTATAGCAGTGACTTTGTATAGTGGGTGTTCATTTCCCCTTTTCATTGCTTATGGGTTGAGTTGGAGGGAAAGTGAAAAATAGGGTTGCTGTGAACTGTTATCACCATTTTAAATTTGTTGTTAACTATTTTGGCCAAAAATCGAGGTGTTGTTAACATGTTAATAGACCCCCTATTGCCCCCCTCATAGAAGATAGGTGTATATTGAATTTCTATAAACCTGCTTGATCTAATACATTTGATACCTTTTTATAACAATGATTTATTCAATACATTATGCAATCAATGTGTAAGAAATGTATATCTTGTTAAATAATCTGATACCTGTAGATATCTATTGAATGGATACAAACCAACAAACAATTATGTAATCGTTAAATATTATTAAGTTACTCCATACATATTGCATGTACTTTTAAATCTTTTAAGTTTCTCCTTTGTCGTAAAATTTTTTCTTAACCATTGTCGTCCGCCCTTAATGTTAATTTCAATACGAACGTCACGATATAGGGTAGACTTCATTGTATCTTTTGTATCTTTTGTATCCGTTGTTCTATTATATGTTTGATTGGATGGATAGGTTTGTATTACTCATCCCACTTGGAATTATACAATGAGGACATCATTTTTATACAGTTTAAAGTTGAAAGGAATAACAGGAAAATACAAACTACGAATCATTCTTCCTACGTTTCTGCAGTTGTATATGTTATTTTACCAAACATGTATATTGGTAATGAAACCAACTTTTCTAATCTTTTTTTAATCCGAATTTATTGCTGCTTTTTCACCAAGTTTTTTATATTTTAGAAGCGATGTCAAACATTTTGTGATTATAGGTATAATTGTCTTCGAAAAAAATCTGGAGATAAGTTTACAATACTGGTACGGAAAAAATGATAGATGTTATATAAAAATCAGAATAAATTTGTTACACAGTGTGCTGATACATAATTAGTAACGGAAAAAAACATAAGCAAGTGGTGTGATAACAAAATCAGGATAAATTCGCTACACAGTGTGCAATTGTTCTAATACGGAATTTATTTGGTCAATAAAATTCATATCAGGTTCTCATTATATGATATTGTAAAATTGTATTAGATATTTTATACATTTGTAAGATTTGTTTAACGTTTATATGTTAAGTTCGCTTTTTTCGCATTTAGCTGGTGTCAGGTTTATGTTGTGAGCTTTTGACCAGTTCCAAACATCTAATATAGTTTTATTTGCACAAGACAACAGCAATATATAAAAAAAAAACATTTCTTGAAATCTCATTCAATATCAATGATATTTGTTAATGCTTTAAAAGTACGAAATTCCATTATGCAATTCCTTATAATTACTTAGAAGGATTGTATTGCATTTAACGTTCTGTTATGATATACATCATGTATACATGTATATGTGTATGATATACTTATAAGCTGTATTACTTCTCGTTTGAAATAAACTATTAAACTAATAAACGTTTTTTTTTCTTCATGTTTTTACTCGCTAGGTCATAAATACAAAATATAATGTATATAAATAACAATACTTTAAGAATTGTTTCATTTCAGGGAGAAAGTAAATTTAAAGCAATGAATCAGTATTTTGTATATCTTGTTAGATGCTTGATACTGTCGATCAAATATCTGCTGAATTTTGGAGACAGACTGAATTCAATGAATCAAACTATTTTACACATTGTAAGATGGTCAGTATGGTATATGAAATATCGATTTAATTTTGGAGACAATTTGCATACCGTACGACTATCCCTCCAACCCCTCAATGCCAATCCAGAAGCTCCAAACTTCAATATTACAGCACTAGGAAACGGGATAGTTGCTCGTATGAATCATATCCAAATAAATCAGGAAAATGGTAATGATAATGGTATATGTATTGTTCAAGTCGAGGTTGAGGTTGTACTCCCATTGGATATTACAACTATGACTATAAATAGAAATGGCAATGGAGACCCTGGGTGGTTCCTTCGGTGGATAGAAATTGATGGTGGACATCGGTTCTCATTTTATAAAACGATCACGGATGGTGTTTTTTCCAGTAGAAAAGATACGCTTTTACCTCAAGATGAAAGCAGTCAATATAATTTGGATCTACGAAATTGTCATCTTGCTGAACAAAAACTCAAATATGGATATGAATTGTACAATGGTGGTGACCTAGAACTACCTGTTAAGGTAAATGAAGATGTTTTTTCTATTCTTAATCTTCCGTCATATTTTATGGCTAATAATTTACTAATTTTGCTATTTATTTAATTGTATGACATTCAATAATTCAAACAAGCAAGCCAGAGAGATGCGAAGGACACCAAGGTAGAACATGAACTGAAAACGTCATAATTAAAAAAAATAATAAGATGAAAAAATGAGCAACACGAATCTGCTATAAAATGATACTGATCTTAAGTGTAACTGTTATACTTTAATAAGGCAATCCAGTAGATGCAGTATCTTATTTGGAAGAGGAGCCTCCTTCAAATATTATATATAGCATTGATTTGATCTATAAAAACGAAAAAACAAAGTCATACCCATGAGATTTGTCCAATACTAACAAATAAATCAAAAACATTCAATGATTGCCCTTAAAAGATTTGTATATTTCCATTTTAAATTGGTGTGGACACACAAGAAAGGCCATACTAACTTATATCTAGTTATATTCTTGTTTATTATTTTTGCTATTAAAACTTGTATAAGTCTTTGAAAAAAGTTTTAAAAAAAAACTGAACTCTAAGTAAAATTCAGAAGGGAAAATTTCTAATCAAATGTGAAAATCAAAAACTCAAACACATCAAAAGAATGGGCAACAAATGTCATATTCCTGACTCGATACAGGTATTTTTCTTATAATGATTACACCTGGTTTTATAGATAGCGTAAACCCTCCCCTATAGTCTATATTATTGAAACAAATAGAACCTATCGTTTAAACTCGTATTTGTATTGGTTTTAAGGATGTTCGCTTGTCATGTTTTCGAATTTTTTGTCAGATTTCCGGAATTCCTTGGTTTGATCAATTTGAATTCATAAGCCATCTGTACAAGTCTCATACTTTCGTTGCTATTTTTTATTAGTTTTTGAGAACTTAGACTTGTCGATGATAAAGCAATATAAAATCAAAATTTCAATGAATAATATCTCGAAAACAAGCACATTGACCTATTTTGGTTCTTTTGTTAATCCCCTATCAATGTAAACTAATGTTATGAAAAGCTTGTTATTTTGAAACTGATAACTTCCTTAAAGGACAAAAACGCCTTAAAAAATCCACAAACTCTATCGTCTTTTATGTATATTTGTCCTCTCGATCATTTAATATCTCAAAACTTCTGTCTGTTTGTTATATTTTATCAAAGCAATAATCCAAGACATTCATAAAATCATACTTCAGGCTTATAATATAATATCAACTAACAATATCGTTAATATCAATTATGTTGGGATGTTGTGTTGGTAATGATATGCTTTGAAATTGTTTTTTTTTTTAAGGCAGAGATTTTCAAATTAAAGTTTTTAAAGCAAAAAATGGTAAACAATGTGATTCAATAGCAATAAATGCACGGAGATTTTCAGATTTTTTCTTTTTATCATAGTTTCAAGATAATGGACACATTGGTAAAATTCGTAATTAAGGGCATATGCTGTTATGAAAGATAATCTGAAATGTATTGAAGTAAATTGACAAAAATCAGATCTAATCATTCAGATTATCTAGATCATGTCATATTTACTCTGACTTTGGAGTTTTTCAAGATAATGGACACACCTTGCATTTTATTCATAGGTTCTTTGTTTAGCCATGTCGGTCATACTGTTAAGCAGGTGTATTCATCAGACTCACTTTATAAATTAAGTGATAATCTGTAAAAGTTTGTCCCAAAGGTTATTGGACGACGGATGCCAGTGAATACAAAATTGTACTTGATCAATCAGTTTGTTATCATTATTGACAGACATAACGTGCACATGTACAGTGACCTTTAACTGCGTACATCAATATTATTTAGTATAATACGCAGAGTTATCATATTATCAATTATATATCCCATTTTGTGTTTACGGTGTACTGATTCACAAATAGTTCTTTCAATATCTCTACAGATAAGAAATTTGCCAATGGAAGAAAACTTTTCCTTACGCTATTTTGTGGTAAGTATTTAGAAGTTATAATTTTTAAACTACTTTGTATCATCACGATTTTAAATCTTGCACATATGATCAAATTTTCAAGTTCATGTTAACTTGATAAAGGTAGAATACTATTCGTACCTTTTTCACAAAAAGTAACGTTCCCAGAATTTTTAGAAAGGAATTTAAAAAAAAAATGTCAAATTTGATATTGTTACTAGTTACCATCTTTAGGTCATCACACGGCCTTCATAAATAAACAGAACGCATACTATCAAAGGAACGTAGGTATGTTTATCCAGTTTGTTTCTGGTACTTATTGAGTACTGTTTCTCAATGGCAACATCCCAGGTAACTTAACTTAGCATTTCCTACATGTTGTTTTTTTATCAAGTATTGACTGCAACATAATATGTATCAACAATCCAAATGAGTATGATAATTGCAGCTCAAAATAAGATATTAAACAAATAATAATAATTTACAAAATCAGCTAATACAATTTTACAGACAAATAGTGTACTGCCAGAAGCCAGATTGTTTATATCCAAAGAAATCGTAATCTTGAAGAATTGGCTTCCAAAAAGATGGAGGGCGTTTGTCGACATTAATACAGCTTACCAAATGTATTTCAAAACTCCAAAAGTAAGTACAAATTGATATATATCGCACACACGTTTTGAAGTAATGTTACATTGTAATATGTATGCATTTTTTTCTGAATTTCATAATATTAACATTTGATACTAAATCAAATCAAAAGCAAATTATGTCAATTTTCAAAAGATGTCGTATTTATGTAACGTTTGACTAACACAGTCCTCACAAAACACAGTTTTGGATTTGTGTTATGATTTAAAAACTATCAACACTTATGACAACCAACATCTAATAAAGATAAAATAAAGGAATTTCAGCTTATTGTTACTAGTAAACTGTTTGCTTAACACAACTTAAAAGATACCAACCAAAGTGATTGTTTGTGCATTGCATGTACAATACTTAAAACTATTTATGAAAATATTAGTATGTACTCATTGATAAGTGTCAAATTACATTTTCAGGGTAACATCAATTGGGAAAACGATCTGCATTTTGCACAGCAAAGACTTAATCAGTGCAACTCGTCGTTAATAAGGCGGGTAATTGATCAAAGGGAGATTGCAAACATCATGAACATGTAAGAGATATCCCATTTATATCTTGTGTCTCTTGTGTTTTCTTTTAAAAAAAATAACAGTTAAAGCTGTATGCTTTTTACCTGCTTTCATTTTGATAATCATTTTATTTGCATGGCAATTGACTGAATAAACCGTGTTTGCAAAGCTTTGAAAGCAAAAAAATTATATGAAACAGATGACAGTGAACTAGACAGTTTTTCTGCATGATTGATTATCATATACAGTCCAGTAGACCGTAGTTTCGAAAGTTGAAATATGAAAATAATGAAGACGTCAAAATAACAGAGAATGTGATAAAACAAAATCAATCGGACTAAAATTGAGAAAGGAAACGTGAAGTGTGTCAAATATACAACAATATTATATATAGATTTTTTTTTATATAGATTAGACCGTTGGTTTTCCCGTTTGAATGGTTTTACGTCTAGACATTTTGGGGCCCTTTACAGCTTTTTGTTCGGTGTGAGCCACGGCTACGTGTTGAAGGCCGTACATTGACCTGTAATGGTTAACTTTTATAAATTGTTATTTTGATGGAGAGCTTTCTCATTAGCACTCACACAACATATTCCTATATCTACTAACAACCACAATTTGATTGATTAAAATAAAACTAGGTTTTAGTGAAGGTATAAGATCTCAGCCGCACATTTACCATTACGATGTATCACTAATCTAAGACTTCACATCGACAATGACTATGAAGCAGAAAGGCCCATTCCTGGTTTTTCATTTCACTAGCGTCTTCAGCGACACAGTAGAAGAAACAACAATATTTATTATATGATTTAGTGATATCTTTGGTTGATAATTCAAAGATATGCCCGACGTAATAATTCTCAGACAAATAAAACTAATGGAAACAAATGTTTTACATTTTGTCATATTGTTACATTGTATAGCTTTTCTTGAATGTCATTTTTCTCATGGTCAGTGGCAATTATACATCACCTTATTTATTTATAACAAAAGGAATATCGTTCATAACTATTAGAGCATTTGAATGATGTTAAATCATAAGCTATAGTATGTGGTTTTTTTTTATGTCTGCACATGCTTTTTTTCAATTAATAGTCTGCCTAATGGTAAACTCAATGCGATTGTTGACGTCAATGCAGTAATAGAAAACGAGCGGTTATACCTCACTAATATCAACATACCGGACAATCTAGGGGTAAGGCAATGAGTATATCAACAATTCACTCACACACTCACATGGTGTTAAAAATTGCATTTACTTCACAATGTTTTATTTATATCAGGGTTGTCAAAAAGCAAGTTTAATGAATATTGAGCATTACTGTTTGAAGTATAGGAGAATAAAGAGTCTGCTTGTAATAGTGAGCCCTATGATAAAATACCGATTGAATTTCATAAAAGTATTTAGTGGCCATTTATGAATGATGATTTACCTATTTAATGTGTATACTGCTTATAATGCATACATACAATTTTATGAACTTACAGTTTTGGGAGAAAAATAGGAAAAATTTCTGATGTCTCTGAGTACATGGAGTAATAAAATTTTCATAAGCACAAAATAATATAAGTATGTTGTGCAATTCTATTATAAAACAACAGTTTGTCTTAACTATTTAATTTTAACAAAGGCTTGCAAAATATCGGCGCCAAAGAAAGCAAATGCTTTCTCCTGTCTGAGAGTGTTGGTCATACCGACCTTTTTTCACAACATTTTACCTGACACACCTGATTTGTAATTAGAGTGGCTACTGAACTTTCCAAACATTCTTAACTAATCAATATATATGATTGTTTTGAAATAGTTTTGAATTTCCTGACCAATGATTACTGAGTCAACTATGTTTAAACCATACTTTTCTTCGGAAAATGCCAGTACCTAATCAGGATCGATATGATCAAACATTCGATTTATTATTGTTTTAAAACGTTGAACAGCTCCGTCATAAAAAAGATCGCTGAAAAATATCTAAGGTTTTATACATATCACGATTGCATGTAGCATATTTGGTTAGGATATAGACATTCGATTATACACATACGACAGGTTAAAAATTAATCGATAATAACACATTTATCTGTTAAGTATAACATATGGTTTCTCTCATTTTATTCATTCCATAATTCATTATTTAGTATAGTCGTCTTTGTTTTTAGATTCCTAGTCCAGTAGTGTTATTCCAACAGACAGATGAGGACGGTTTTCGACCTGTTGCTATTAAATTGAATGTTGCTAACGGAGGAGAAGTTGTAAGTAGTAAATGCATTCGGACACAAATTAGACATACATATATTAAATAGTTCATGAGATTTTTTGGTTTATTTGCGTTTATTCATTTCAGCGACACTATTCTGTTGTTCCTGTGGTAGATTCTCTTAAACAGTTCATTACTGAATTAAAAATCATTTCCCCGTTAAGCTACATTGCTGTTGTATACTTTAATAATGGGTTCACAGCAGCCCTGCAATTATAGTCTAATGATGTCTTCATGGACCCGATGCATTTCCGAGGGACTAATTTGAAAGCAAAAATTACGTAATACATTAGATAACCATCTACCAGTCTATAGGAGAAACATATCATTGACAAATTAGCAGGGTTATAATTAAAACAATGTAAACACAAAATTATGACCAGACCTAATGAAAATGACTTAATTATTGCGTTCGGTCAATGTAATACTCGGCACGGACAAGTTCACTGTCAAAAATAAATTTTAGTTGTTTCCGACGACTTCCATGAAATATATAAACAATTGTTTTACAACAGCTAAGCGGCATGCAAAATTAGCATACCACATTACTAAATCCATAGACCCAGGCTATTGCCTTTATAACTTCTGAATTAATTTATTTTATAGGTAATGAATTTCCGTGGATAGAGGGGAAAATGTACGTTCGTGAAAATTTGATTTTGGGGTTTTACGAAAATTAACATAAGACTATAAAACATTCAAAATGCGGCTAGCCTGCACCATAAAGTCCACGAAAATTGATATGCAATGAGTTATAATGAATCCCCAATACTTTAAACCCGGATTTAAAATGCAATTCCTTTATGTCAAAACCATCCTTCTAAAAACAAATATTAAGTTCAAAACCGCAAACATGTTTCGTTTTAATATATGCAGTACCTGCGAGAAATACATTTTTGAACAGGTCCCTAAATAGATAACGGGAACATATTTGGTATGTAACTGACTAAATGTACAGCGAACATTTGTAAACATGCAGTATAGGAAATGTTAGGGTCATTCCGTTCATTATTATTATTGACTTTACTATATACACAAACAAATGTTGAGAAAGCACACTTTATACTGGTCTTATAGTCAAACGTATAATAAAATCCACTTCTGCATTACCGACACTTTATCGACGTTAAATGCAACAGTGTTGTTAAGACCATTATTAAACAGTTTCCTGGAGATTGTCAAAATGCAGTTCTCATGATAAAGTTAACTGAAATTGAATTCATAAGTAGGTTCATATTGCAAAATAATTATTTTCTGATATTGTTTAAACTCGTACATTTGAACTAAAGGTGTTTCAACCAGACGATGACCCGAATGCTTGGATGCTAGCAAAGATGTGGGCAAATATATCAGATGCATCGATGCAACTAAGCGTTGTTCATTTAGGTATGCTTAGTTTTAAAAAATTGTACTTCCTACGGTGGTTTGCACGAGAGGCGAAAGATACATAACAGATGAGCAAACTCATGATTCCAATACATTGACAATGCAACAAGAAAGAAAAAACTAAAACAAACTAAAAAAAGCAAAAAAATAAAAAAAAAAATATTTTGCAAAAAACTACAAACTTAACAACCCAATTCGACAACTAGTTGATCGCAAGTGCTACGCAACATGTCACATCTTTTCAATTACTCATATATCAAAATCAGTAATACATCTCAAATCATTGCTCACCTTGAATGAAAACCGTATTGTTGTAACACCATTATAAACATACAGTCATCGGACAAAAGTGAGTTCCCTCTCAAAAAAAACCCTATCTGTACTTGTAACTGGCATCAACTGTGAAACAGATATTCCATAATGATCGACCCAGGTATGATCTTAATTTCAATACTATGAACTGTTTGTTTACTGGCTTCTTAAGAAGTAACACGCTATCATTCAGTGATGTTGGTCTTCTTTAATGCAATACTGATATCTATGTATACACAGTTCAAACATGCCCAAATCGAACATTTCGAGGAATGATTTAAGATCCGTTTTCACAGATTTTTTAATTGAAGCGTAAAAAATCATTTAAAAAACATGTCGACGCCGACTGACGACGGAAATATAGTGACACGAAAGACGACAATGGTGTCATCTTGATTTCAATGTAAACCGATAACGAAGTATATGGACATTAATTTTTGTTTTTGAAAGAATATAAACACAATAAACATACTAAACGTCGAACATAAATGCAATTGCATCGATCACGCTTTTAAATTTTAATTTTGAACAGTCGTTCATTCTATACGGTTATTGTTCGATTATGGTATTAAAGTCTTTACATTATTAAATGATTCAATTATGTTTTAAATGGAAGAAAACAATTGATCATTCTGCATTGTTGTCGTATTCTGCCTTTGTGTTTTTCCCACACATAAACAAAATATATGATATAACTATATACATTTTCCTCTGATATAATAATTTTCATTCATTGCAGGGCTTACTCATTTATTAATGGAAGGAGTTGCTATTTGTGTTCACCGCAATCTCTCATCAAGACACCCAATTTATAAATTGCTTGTTCCACATTTTTATTATAACCTTGCTATCAACGAGTAAGTTTCAAAAATATTTAATCATACAAAAGAAGGGTAATTTTTCAGCCTTATAAAGTTTGAAATTAGGAAAAAGAACATAGTAAATAACAACCTTCTACAGATGTTCATGACTCAGTTTGTGGCTAGTAAATACATGTTGATATCTTAAACAATTTTCGAAAGAAAAAAAAATCGATGTTGATTCAATCGTCTTGCATCTAGTGCAATACTGTAAATAACACATAAAAGCAACATTATGATATCATGATATAGTTTGCGAAAAACATAATCAATGGTTTCAGGATTTTTACATGATATGTTAAGACGTATCAACTATAACTAGGGTAATCCTACTCTTATAACAAAATGCATGTTTAGGAAAAAAAATTAATTTGGAAAACATATTGTATTATAGAAATTCAGCATGGTTCATTTTGTTACATAATAGTGATATACAGAACTTAAATATGACCAAATATGTCATTTAACAAAATTAAGTATGAAGGTTTTTTGAAATATTTGAAAATTAATTTGCAGATAATATAAATGTTTCACCTTTTTTATGAATTTCATGCTAAGCAGAATTTGAGTGTTTTATCAAACTGTTACAATTTTTTTTTATTGTAGAATGGCACGTGATCTTCTGTTTATTCCTGGAGGATACCTTGACACTACAACGAAAATTCGTTCAGCTGGGGTTTTACAATTGATAAAACAAAGGTTTGTTTATAAACTTCTAGGAGAAATATAACATATTAACAAAGATCAGAAATAATACGCTAATCACTATTTTCTGGTAAAGCCGGTTACGTACATTTGACAATAAAAGAAGCCACAAAGGTTAAACACAAAATACAACATGATAATTCAAAAAAAGGCAGGGATATAATGACCAAGATAGAACACGTGAGCAGTTGAACAAATGTTTAAAACCCGTCCTGATTTATAATTACGATAGATTCCTGCTATTAGTTTTAATAAAAATTATGCATTTGGCATGCTGATGAAATTGTCACAATATTATATTAAATAGAATATGGGTCTGCACCTCCGTGACAAATTTATACAGAAAACGATAATTGTCCTGAAATGGTGAAAGTTCACAAAAATCTTTACAACATTCCATACTGTCAAGGTAACATATGTCTTAGAAAGAAAATCTTTAGTATGTTTGGACTTTGAACAGTCTGCATGGGTCATTAGATCATCTGGAAAACGAATGAAATGCGAATACGTACACAACATGAATTCTCCACGTTTGTTTAATGGTTTCTGATGAAGTTTTAATAATTTGAATTAACGATATAGTATGTTATAACTACATTATGAAATGTTGGGTCAAATCAGTATATAAATATATAGTTTATAGGCATGTTGTAGATATTCAGATAAATACAAATAAGCCTGTTTATTTATTTGTATCCTCTCGGTTTGGAGTAAAAAACATACATGAAAACTCTTCTTGTATATGTTTTCATAGTTTACAAGCCTATCAGGTCGAAAAAGACAATGAAAGGTGTTGTTAATTCATCTATGTGTATTTATAGGTTGGGCGATTGGAATATGAATATCGATGGCACGTTTCCAGTAGACCTACAGGAAAGAGGAGTAAGTAAATGTTAAAACACTACGCCATTTGCAATATATTTTTGAATAGTTTACATTGTATGGTTTGCTTGCATGCTTTCATATACTTGTACCTGTATATATGATGTATGTTTCAAAAGTCAATTGTAATAATGCGGAACACAAATAAACTATCATTGTAATAAACAGGTGCACAACACAACACTTTATAGTGTCTGATGGAGGGATACATTTGTTAAATCCTAATTTGTAAACAATCACTCTGATTAAAACAAAAAAATCTCCTAAACTCACAAACTGAAGGGGCTTGATTTCTTTATTGATAGCATATTTGGTACGTTCAATGGCAACACACTGTGCTCTTCTTCTTATCCATTTGTACCTTTATTCTTATGAAACTGACTGCATGCAAGAACTTCTTAGGAATAAATGAAAGAAGTTACCATTGTCTTTCAACTTTACCTTCCGCTATAAAGATTATGTCCATCACTGAAAAAAACTTTGTTACTATGTTGCCCGTACCTATCCCATGAAACTAGAGGTATAGGAAACAACAGCTACAGTCTGTCTGGCTTATATTCAACATACTTCTATATGTGTCGCGTAATAAATTCCCGGTTCATGCACATCCATTAAGAATATATGATTATTTTTTTAGAGATAGTTTAATGTATTTACAGCTTACAGGTGATGGTGGAGTTCACAATGTTAACATACCTGGGTTTTTCTATGCTGAAGATGGTGTGCGACTATACAATGCTATACATAATTATGTAGAGGAATATGTCCATCACTACTATTCAGGAGTAAATGACGAGGGTAAGTTACTTTTAACTGGTAATATTAAAATATTGACCTTTATTACATCAATGAAAAAGATGAAATCAGTTGATGATGTCTATGAAAAGAGTTCCGTGATCAATATAAATAAAAGAGAATTTGGTTGTACATTTTGGATCTTATCATTGTAAACAAATGGTTAATTGCTGGAGCGTCGAAAATTCATTAAATAATATCGTTATTGTCATAAATAGGAAGACAATTGAAAAGAGGAAGTATCCTATTTGTGCTGCCTTGTTTCAAAATGAACTCGTTAAGAATTTATGAAAAATAGCTTACTTCTCGTCATTTGTTAATACTATTTAAGATATCTAAGAACGAATCCTTGACTTAAATTCCTTTCTTATAAAAAGCCCATATAGGAGTAGTATCATCTGTTACCTTAAATGATTCCAGAAATCAAAAAGCACTGTATATAACTGGAATGATGAATGAAACAGACCTTAGAATGATGCAGCTGTAATATTTAGCCCCTTTGGGTAATATAGTGTGTTGGCTGTTTCAAGACGAGTGACATATGTGAACAGGACCTATTTACTTTTCCTGAGCCCCTAAGATCACCAGCTTGTTTTATTGAACTCGTAATTTCTTAAACCTTTAATGCGCTGCGTTTTTCTTTGTTAAACCAGATCCTACGTTATTATTTATATTTGCTTGTAAAACACTTAAGCTTATTACACTAAACAATTAACAACCGAATAATCTTAACAGTGATGATCCTTCTTTACGTTTTGGAATTGTCTTCTCCGATAAACCATACACAAAGAACTTTGTTACAACTAGTTTATCCTATTACAATTTTTTGATTTTCTGGGTTTTCGGTGATCATTATTTGCAGAACTTTTTTTGTTTCACTTAAGACAATCGCCATTATTGAATCTCATTTGATGAATTACAAAATGTAGGCAATAACCGAAATATTTTTAACGATGTCATCCTTAGAACTTATTATTTTGTTGCTTGATTAAAGATATCATGGAAAGGTTGTTATGCGACACTGAGATACAGGCCTTTTATGCAGAACTAGTACTACCACGTGCACAAGAAAATGGAGGAATTGGAATGCAGGTGCGTTAACTACCATATTAAATTGTACAAACAAACAAAGAGAGAATATATTGCTGATGTTACAAGAACGTAAAAGAAATTCATAAAAAAGTAGATAGATATATAGAAATAAGATAGTTCAAAAATAAATATTTTCTGTTGTCGCAGAAGAAACATTTTTGAAGGAGAAGTATTTGTTATACATATTCTAACGTATACGTTAAATAAACAGACGAAAAAAACATTAAGTGTTTGGTACTTGGAAATAACTTAACTATTCACAGGTACTACGCAGTTTATTTTTCAGTGAGCTAAATTTGTCTGAATTGTTCAATTTGAAATTGCAAGTTCTACAAACAAATGCAGTAACTGATTCGGAAGGTTTATATTTTTGGGTTGAAATCAGGAATTATTCCTGGTAGAATATGACTGTTTTAAATCTGCCGATAGAAAATACACCATATTTCATACATATCAAGTAAAAACAACTTTTTTAAACATTTTACAGGGAGTTCCAGGAAACAACGGCAGATTTGGGACAACTGGCCAGCTTATTGATACCCTAACGTCAACAATATTCATATGTTCAGTTATGCATGCAGCTACGAATTTTCCACAGTATGATCAATATGGATTCCCGCCAAATTATTCAACGTTACTTCATGGAGCACCACCTCAAAATGCGGTATTGTTTGTTTTATTTTGTTTATCGACTATACAATCACGTGTTCACATTAGAATCATTACATTGTATTGAATATAGTGTTTCCTGTTTAATATAAGAACTCCAAATTCTAAAGGTTGGAATAACAAATATTTAAAAACAAATAACTTTGTAATATGTGTTATAGATTAGTTAATAGCTATATTATTATCGAATTACTAATTTTTTTCTTATTCCAGGCATAGATTACTTTAGACGATTTGGCGAAACATTTTATGGAATTTTTGGTCCTCAATGCTCTTCAACTTAATACTTAATACTTGTTTGGCTTTTACTATTTCGATCTGAACGTCACTAATAAGTCTTATGTAGACGAAAGCGTTTCTTACGTATCAAATTATAAACCTGGTACATTTGATAACTATAATGATATTTGATTGATGATTAAATTAAAACTTTGTATATTAGGTGATTTATTAGCATAAATAGTTATCAAAGGTTCCAGGATGATAATTCAGTACGCCAGACGCGCGTTTCGTCTTCATAAGACTTATCAGTGACGCTCAAAATATTTATAAAGCCAAACAAGTACAAAGTTGAAGAGCATTGAGGATCCAACATTCCAAAATGTTGTGCCAAATACGGCTAATGTAATCTATGCCTGGGATAAGAAAATCCTTAGTTTTTTCGAAAAATTTAAATGTGACATGGCACCAAAATGATTATAGTTAAATCGCTATATTTCTGGTGAATTAAAATACTACCGTTTGTTTTTTTTTAAGAATGTGATAGAAGACCAAGCTGTACTAGATTGTCTTCCATCAGTCAGAGAAACATTCGACATCATGACAATCTTTACTCTTCTCAGTCAAGAAACAACACAACCACTCGGACAATCTGAAGTTCAATTAATTGAAGACCCAAATGCAGTCACAATCCTTAATACGTAAGTAGAATAGAGAGAAGTGTATCGTTCTTCGATCTTATACAGACTTTCGGTTATTGCAAATGTGTTGAATAAGCTTTAATGCGTAGTGTTTTGTAAATCTTCCAATGATTTGACTTTTTATCATGAATTTTCCAGTCCTTACAAACACAGAATTCAGTGGTTCTAAACTTGTTTTGTCCTACGTCCTATCCAGGGTTACATGCATATGCTGAATTTGAGCAATGCCATGCTTACAGAAATACATTTTGTGAATTATTTCAAAAGTTTCTGATGCAATAGCTTTTATTCTTCTTATTTTTAAAGAAGGTAATTTTGAATTTTCTAGCAGATTTTCGTAAGAACTATCATAATCTTCATATACATGATATATAAATCTAAAAGCTCTTTCTTGGTTTGTTTCCATTTTAAAAGAATTGTATTCGCTACAGTAGTGCTAAATTACTAGACACTTAACAAAATTGAAAAGAATGAAAGTACATGTAGTATGCCTGTTTGTATATTTACCCATTCGTGTTAGAATCTATGTAACGGTATTGATGCCATTTTACATATTTTAGATATTTTATTGTTAAATTTGAAGTCTGAATTGATAGTTATTCCAAAAAGTGGAATATTTGAACAGAGTTAAAACATGTTTTTTTCAAGTTACTTTATATTGTAGGTTCAAAGCAGAATTGGCCCAAATTGAACAGGAGATTAATGTGCGAAACCAAGCAATCATAGCAGGAAACCAGAATTTCATTCCATATACCAGACTTTTACCAAGCAATATTCCAAATTCAATTGCAATATGAAAAACATACATTGTAGTTATTGTAAATACATAGCAACAAATAATCAAAATATATTTAAGTTGATAGACTAGTCGTTACAGTTCATTGTAACTGGACGTTAGGGCTTCCTAAAGGATTGCTAAGAAGTTTTGTGAGTTTGTAGTAAATGAATACTATTGTGGTCTACATCGTCACCATTTGGTCCCTGGTAGAAATACGCCTTTTTGGCAATCTTTCTAACTCTCTTTATAATCGTATTTGAAAAAAAAACATGGGTTATGTATTTTGTAAATCTTGTATAAATAAAAACACTAAATGTGTGTATTTATTTCAAAATATGAATTGTTTAGACGAGGTTGCCCAAAACCTGCTGTAATATTTGAAGTGGAAGAATTACCTTTTTCATATACTTTAAATTAATTTTCTTTTATAGTCTCTCATATTTCTTAATAGAATATTACTTGTATTTTATATTTGTAAATTGTCTGTTTCATAATTTGTATATATTTTGTCTGTACTAACATTGAGAAGGGAAATGGGGAATGTGTCAAAGAGACAACAACGCGACCATAAAACAAACAACAGCAGAAAGTCACCAAAATATTGCACGCAGCGAGACTTTAATAAAAAAAATCTGTCTTTTAACCGTTGATTGTATATATCACCTTATTTTATAAAAAAAAAATTGAAAACAACACGTATAAAAATTTAATGCGTCCGAAGCGCTTTTCTGGATTAACCTTCATCAGCAACGCTCCAAGCCAAACATTTGATATCCGAGGATGTATAAGTACCGAAGCCGTTCAAGATAACAGGCATGACATAAATAAAGAAAAGCATAACAGTTCATTGAGTTCAATGACATTCTTCGTAGAAACCAATTAAGTTTATTGGTCTCGGTTAACCTGTCATAACGTTCACGATGTCAAGCGAGAAGGGTCACAAATTAACATGAATGAAGGATATGTATTATTCATAACATAATAGTATCTATTTGTTTTTTCTTTACTTTTACATAACTTAAACTATCATCATTTGCGTTCGTAAAAAGATGTCAAGTTTGAAGAATTCCAACAGAGAGTACACCTTGTCGCAATTTATTCCTATCGTTACGATTGATTAAAGTCATATGAAACGAGTGACTAGCGAAAAATATGTTTTGTCCAATTATTGAACCAAGGCATGTATATTCCATAAACATAGTCTGCTGTGCACGATTTTATCATTTTTTTACGCATCCATATCGTATAATTATCATTTTTTTTCCCGGTCGATTATCATGCGAAAACATGACAGTTAATTAATTATGGTTCAATCAAAGCTCAATAACGTAATATTCTATTTCCCTATTTTTTTTAAATATTTTTAGATATAATCCATATGTTTCCATAGTAACCATTTTCATTGCCAGATTTAAGTTGAATTTAAACTTTAGTCTGTATATTGCCATTATAATTCTCAAATTGTTTTAATCTTGTTTTTGTTTCTAAATTTGCAGATTTTACAAATTTTTACATTTTTTTTGCTAAAAATTGCAATTTTGTAAGCCCCGTTTTCATAGCAACAGACCTATTATTTGTCATTAAGTTGAATTTCTCCTGTAAATAATAAATAAACGGGTAGTAAGATTAAATAAATTATCAGTTAACTTTTTAATTGCATTTTTTAATGAAAAAACTGATAAAAATTTGAAAATTTAACTTTTTTGTTTCCATGGTTACCGCTCTTGGAAACAAGATCCCCAAGAATTTTATTCCATATATCGAAACTATAACATGTTGGCTCAAAGGAAAGTATAATGCCATATTCCAACATGGTAGCGTAAGTTTGCTACACATCCTTAAAACTGTCTAAATTGGTATTTTATATACCTGTTGAAGTCTTCCATGTATCCAAGGATCAAATCAGTGTAACATAAAATAGTCTATATTTTTAAATTCAATCATTATATCAATTTGTAATGATATTCATATAAATTATAGATATTTTTACCAATATATTGCTATTTGAGTGGATATTAATGCCCAAAGTAGACCTATATCATAGTTGAAAAAGAGCAATTTTGAAGGTAAAATTAGAATATCCTGTTACCATGGCAACCATGGTCTATAGCAACAATATCAATATATTAGTGTATTAACTGATTAAGTTTGAAGCTTTTCTTTGCGTATCACGACCTATATGTGGCATGGTTGATATTTACAGAGAATCCATGTTAACGGTACCAAACTATTTATTTTACTTTCCTCCTGAAACATTTTACACACAGAACCTAAAACATATCCCAAATAGTTGAGTAAATTCATCTTATCATTTGGCATCTGTTGTACTTCGTTAACTTTATAGAAAAACATTCTTTCGACACCTGGCCGAAATCATCATTGGGGTATATGTGTCCGAAGATCCCGCTTTCCAATTATAATGGATAAAAACAAAACATACAAGATAAACTGGATTTTTTTTCTTGAAAACCATTATCGATAGATAATAGTTGAATAGAACATACATACTAAAAATATTAAGGTTTATCTACTATATATCTTTATCAAGATATGTTTATATCGTCCTGAAATCTATAACCATGATAACATAAAAGAAATAACATTTCTACAAATAAGTCAAACATTACCTTAAATTGTCAGATGACTCCTTACAGAAATGATTGCCCTAATTGACAATCTATACCAATTTTTCTGGTGTTGCGTATTACCTTGAAAGCTTTAAAAAATAATTTTTCCGAACTGATATGCAAATTTGTCAACATGTCCTAAATCGTCAGACGACTTCCTAAAGTATTTATTCTCGCTTTATGTTGATCTTAACAAATATGGAGCATGCTTGACCAGTATAAACAGTAGATTACTAAAAACTGTAAATAGCAAAATGGATGAGCATCAACTATTACATATCTTGCTATTTTAGTAACTCTCTCCGTGTGGAGGTGTACACATTGTGGTGTTTACAAAGTTTAACTTGTTGAAGCAATAAATTACTAAGTACTTAGATGAAGCATATCCGGTGAAATAAAAAGATGCATTTCATAATATTCTCGAGGATTCTGTTTTTAGTGAACATTATAGCTGGACCAACTATTACATATCTTGCTATTTTAGTAACTATCTCCGTGTGGAGGTGTAAACATTGTGGTGTTTTCAAAGTTTAACTTCATGAACTTGTTGAACCAATAAATTACATGTAGATTTATTTCCATGTGTTCATTATAAATATTATAAATATTCAAACATAATTTAGAATTAATGAAACCCAATTTCCTATTATTAGACATATAATTTGTAAGTAGGAGTATGGTTGAACGGCCGCGAGTATATGTAGTATATGCACAACCCACGCAATAAAACTATATTATGAAGTTGTTAACTGTAATTTGTCGAAATTGCTTCGAAATTACCCATCAAATAAAAATCAAATCAAAAAATAAAATGTCACTGTGACATTATTTAACAGGTTTTTATTTAAGGGTTGTAATTTACTTCTTCTGAAATGATCACATCTCAGTAATTCGTGGATATTAAAGAACTCTTGTTTTTTTTTTTTTTTTAATACAGTTTGTTATAACATATTTAAGTATTCTAAATTCTGAATGTCCTCGACGAATTAAACGGACGTTGTTTTTAATTTCAAAAGTAGAACAGAATGTAGTCGGGTGAGGTTTAGGAATTTTTGTCAGATGTTCTCGTGTTTTTTCCTACTAAACATGGTAAAATATTTTGCCCCATTCCACCCACATATTGTTCATATCAGACTTCAATAGCTCACAAAAAGGTTATAACCAAAATCTAAGCAGATTCTAGATTAAGTATCAATTTTAATAAGTTCTATATCTTTTCAATCTATTTTCACCTAAGTACATCCTTATTAAATATTAATATGTTAAGCCATATCCCACATTTTTATGAGACGTCCGGTGTTTCAAAGCTTTAAGATCGTCTTTGGGGGATATTTTAAATTGTGTGTCCAATTTGTAACTGTACAACTGTAGATATATTTCTATAGTTGCATTATCAAGCACGCCGCCGTGTATATAAAAAAAAAAGTAACCACGATAATAATCAATGAATCCAGCTCTGATCTATCGTATCGACTGAAATTTACATTGATTGAGATAATTTTGCTAAATATACTAAATTCTTTTTGACACATTCCCCATTTTCATTCTCAATTTCATTTTAAAAAACGAAAATCCACGATCGCAAACCTCAAGGCATTCTTTTTTTTTCCGTAAACTCATGATCAAGAAAGCAAAAAGCTTACGGTTTCGAGTGTAGTATGTGGACAAGGGGTCTCGGTGGCCGAGTGGTCTAAGTAGTTACTATTATTATCACTAGGCAGTCAACACTGAGGTTTTGAATTCGAACCCCGCTCGTACGGGTGCACTCGACTTCAATCTTAATTGATTAGGATTGTCAGCTTTCCTATCGAAAGTCGGTGGTTTTCTCCGGGCACTCCGGCTTCCACCACCAATAAAAACTGACCGCCACGAAATAGCCAACAAGCGGTGTTTAAAGTGGCGTTAAAACACAAAAAAATCAAATATTTGTGTACAACACAAGCTAAGGAGAATAATCTACCAAACTGTATCGATAGTAGACTTAACTTCATGTCAAATTATAAATCTTCAACATATATTGTTGTGAGCACATATTCCTTATATACGAAAGCCGACAAGGCTCTCCTATAATTCAGAATTCAACATTCGGAATTCGAAATTCAGCATTCGGAATTTGAAATTCAGCATTCAGAATTCGGAATTCAGAATTCGGAAACGTTACTTTTTAATGTTATAAACTTAGTTATTATTGTAATAATTACTATTTAGTTTTCATTTTGATATGAAAATGTAATACCTGTCTTTATATCATCTACTCCTTCTTATATAAAGAAATTCTATTTATTTGTCCATGGCATGAACTATTGAAAAATAAGCACTTAGATTTATAATTCTCTGTGTCTTAATTCTTAATTACTAGTAGTAAATTCCTCATTGAAACTTCATAGATTTTGAACTTATAATGATTTTAACATTTAATATTTAATAATATAATTATATAATTCGATGTCATGTATCACGTGTATGGACATATATAATCACATGTTAAACTATAATGAGGTATGACTAGGGGTCTTCAGTTCTTTATTTTTTTTATTTTTTCTGTCATTATCTTTTCTCTATTCTTTGAAAATTTTATCTATTATTTTCTATTATTCTTTATATTGTAGCACATCATTAATTTCTTTTGACAAAATTGTTTATGGCCATTTTTCTCTCTGTTTGCGTGTCTTTTTTTTCTATAATATGATGGCTCTATTCTGTACACCCAATCCAGACCCCAAACAATGTTAAAAGCTACAAACTGGTACTTAGCATATCCGGCAAAAGGATAAGATGTATTTCATTATATTCTCCAGGATCCCGTTTTTAGTGAACATTATAGCTGGACCAAGTATTACATATCTTGCTATTATTATGAATTTGTTTGCCTTTTATGGTCTTTCCGATAAGGCTATCAAGACGCCATCAACAATTGTCATGCAAGGACTTGCTGTAGCCGACAGCTTGACTGCCTTGTGTATTTATGGGTTCGAGCCGATATTTGAAAGTTATTATGAAAATATTGGCAGACCTGGTTCCAACAACAATTTTACCATACCCATTGCAAGCTTGGAGGAAATCGGAGACATCAATATTGACATAACAGATACTAAAAATCTATTGGATATCAAATACCCACTGTGTGTTATACACTTCTGTGCTACCCAGTTAGCCGACTGCTTCCATCTAGTTTCTGTTCTTTTGACAGCTTCGCTCGGACTACAAAAAATGTTCGCTGTACTTAGACCGTTCTGGAGTATCACAATAATAACAAATAAAAAGTCGGTTATCATATGTTGCATTTGGTTTTTTGTTGCAATAGCAATCAGCGTACCTAGAATGTTAGTCGTTTCCTTTGAACCTGTGAAGGATAGTGCGTGTTATATATCAAAACCCAACGGAATACTTGAGGGTTACGTTCTAACATTTCATCCAATCTTATTCAATCTTCTATTGATTTTTGCACTATGTACAATGCTAGTGTCATCGTACTATATAACTTTTATATTGTGTAGCAGAAAACGAGTAAGGAGACATTCTTCAGCCTCGATGTCGGAAAAGAAGTCATGTGTTCTTATCGTCACAGTGATGATAGTTTTTATACTTTCGGAAATACCTCGACTTGTCCTAAATACATCAGTGATCACGACCTATGCTTCATATCTGGGAAAGGAAAATATTGCATGGAATAAAGTGAAAGACGAAATTGAGAAAGAGTCCACTGTTTGCTTCAAAAGAGCTGAAGATAGTGTTTTGACGACTATTTTATCAGATTTAAACATTTCCGATATCGAACATCTGAATAACAAAGTACAAACTGTATGTGAAAACAAGAATTATTCGGAATCGATTGATATGGACTACGTTGATTGGCTAATCGATTATGTTGAAAACCATGTTTACAAATATTATGGACTGCAACTGAAATTCAGAATCAAAGAAAAATATGAAAATATGATAGAGGACCTATTTGAAAAGCTGTCATCATTAACTGAGACAAACTACCGTAAGGCTATTTTGAGAATAAAACCAACTTTAAACTGTTACGATAACATTATTAAAGCGGAAATCGTCATGATCACGTTAATTCTCAATTACAGTGAATGCTACGAGAGTTTGATTAACTCCCTTCATAATAATCTCCCTTTTTTTTTACTAGGTGCATCTCCGTACAGCGAACCAATGAACTATGTGTTGAATATTATTTGGGGGAATATTAATATAAGCATAGAGAACTTCAAACTTTTAACCGAAATCTTAAAAATGTCTACCGTTTTGGGTTGTGCATCAAACTTCTTAATTTACATACTGATGAGTCAGAAATTAAGGCGAACATTTTTGTTTAAATTGAATGTTTGTAATTGTGTTAATCTAGTAAACGCCTTTAAAACGGAAACCTTAGTAACTTCTTTACGAAAAAAATAATTCATACCTAACTTTGTTTTAGGAATATTTGTTCCTCAATGCTCTTCAACTGCGTACTTTATTTGGCCTTTTAACATTTTTTTATTCGAGCGTCATTGCTGAGTCTTTAATAGACGGAACGCGCGTCTGGCGTAAATGAAAAAAATGTTATCCTGGTACATGTATCTATGATGAGTTTATTTATTGTAAGCATTCATTGTATGTGCTATGGTCCGACACATGTATCTACTTCGGGCTTAATGAAAGTGTTCTAGTCTAGTAGACTGACGATTAATTTCATTAGACAAAGTTATAATTTCTATTTGTGTATTTACGTATCTTAATGGAAGTGTTCTAGTCTAGTAGACTTTTAATAATTTCATTAGACTAAGTTATATTTTCTATTTGTGTACTTACGTATCTTAATGGAAGTGTTCTAGTCTTGACTAGTAGACTTATAATAATTTCATTAGACTAAGTTCTATTTTTTTTCTGTGTCTTTACGTATATTAATGGAAGTATTCTAGTCTAGTAGACTTATGATTAATTGCATTGGACTTAGTTATAATTTTTATTCGTGTATTTACGTAACTAACATGTATTTTGTTGCTATAAAAGATTTGTCTGGTTGACAATATGATAAAATGACCTTATTCTATCACACGTATAACGTGTACATAAGAAGAAAAGATAATGTATAATTGATACATTGTCAGTTCATTTTCGATCGATTATTTGGCCTAACTGATATTCATGCTACATCCACTGTTTTGGTGCAATTATGCTTGATAGTAAATCAGGGTCATATGAATATAGATAAGTATTTTACGTGAATTGGCATGTAAGGATGATAAATGATCGTACAGCCTTGAGCAACGAAAAAAAACCCATACCATACAGTAAGATAATAAAGGGTAAAACATGAACATTTTTAAATTATCCGATTGAGAACACATAGGCCAGAAATGCAGAACGTAAATAAAACTGACAATTTGAAAATTATTTAATAGACAAAATGATTAAATGAAATACATGTAATGATTTTCTTTCTTTGATGTAATAACAAAAAAGAAAGACACACACAAATTAACATGAACAATGTTACTTTCACACACATAAAGACACTCTCTAACAAGTATACATTTAGTAGAAGACGGGTTTAAAACCATGACATCGAATCAAATTGTCCATTTGATTTTGTAAAGTGTTTTGAAATATTTTATAGGGCTTTGAATATGTTGAAATAAGTACATTTTTGTCATAGTGAGATATTTAAAAAAAATTGTGTGAAGTATTAATTTTGGAATTTCGTTTGAATGTCATGAATTATATCAAAGCTTGTACAATTACAAAGAGATGGTGGTCACTTTTGTAAAAACGGCACAAAAAAATAGTGTAAAAAATCATCAATTTATATCAAAATTAAATAATAAAAAAAGTCAGAACAAACACTCGATTTCATCGTTTAAAAAATGAGTTATCTTGTTTATATTGTCAAGAGCTTCCTGTACATGGACAGATAAACAAAGTTAATTTGGAAGTTAAGTAGCATTTTACATCACAATTTCTCTGTTTTATATGTACATTTGTAAGTAGCATGTCATTTGAATATTTAATATGTTATTCAATGAAGTTAATCTCTTGAATTCCAGTTCCTGGTTGCTCCTTTTGGTCGTGTTCTGTTCCAAAGCCAAATTTGATAATCTGTTCCTAAACAAGTGTTCATAAACAATTTCTTTCCATCTTGTGAAATTTCAAGGCACTTATTTGTCAGCACATGGTATAGTGTATTATCCTAAATAGAATACAAATAAAATTAGATAGAACTTATTTAAAGCAAACATTATATTTAGAGTATTGAGATTCTGAACATGCACAGTGTATGTTGTGATTACATGTAATATAAAATAAATTGGTGTTGACACATAAACAAGAAATAATTAGATATGGTCTGGAATGAAATTTTATAAATCGATTAACAAACTTGCCATTCTTTATACATTCTTTCTTCCATGCCACGAAAAAAGTAATTTGCAAACGCGTCAACTTAGTCCTGGTATCTATGATGAGTTTATTTGCAAAAGCTTCATTTCTCAAATAGAAACTGTAATATGTTTGTGCTGACAACACATGTTACTTTGATATCTCTCATTAGCTAAATTTTTTTTTTGTAAGAGAGTATGTGATAAAGATAACCTTTTTATCAATTCTAGAATTGACGTTACCACATATATTCTTACAATTAGCTGGAATGTTCTCTATAGCAATTATATTTGCGACGTTATAATCTTATTTTCCAATTGCTATCTTACTAGAGAAAAATTACATTTCTACATAAATAGGTTGGCCTTTTGTGTACCAAAGGCAGGTGAATGAAGTAAACTTAGGACCGCTGTGATTGGATGTAAGGGTATAATATATTTCTTTATTCATCTATCAATAACTGCAGTGTGTATATTTACAATATACTTTTGAAACCTTTTGAAATATATTCTAGAGAATTATTCAAAAAGTCTTCCAAAATTTCATAAATTTGGTGTAAAATTACGTTGGTCATGGATAACATAAACAAGCTCCGTTGGAAGTTGGTCATGATACTATTTCGTTTCGACTTTTAAAACAGAAAAATAAGATTTAATCATTCAGCATTAAATCAATTTAATCAATTGAGAGTATCGTCTGCTAAACCAGAGTTAACTTTTTCTTTAATTTTGATGGACCTAAGTGTCTTTTGTTAACCTACATTTTTCATAAGCGGTTTTCCCGCTTTTATTTGGTATACAGTTGCATGCTTTTCGTGATTTGTTCATTGTGTGATTTGAACTCTGAAGGAACACAAAAAAAGAACAGGTGGATTCGGACATAAGTAGTTATAACAATGCCAAGAGGTAGAGGTAGACGTCGCCGACAGGACCCGGTTAGAGGTCCGAAGCTACGGGTTAGGAGGGCTCCTAGGGAAGTACAACAGCCACAACCAGTTGTCAGAAATGTGGGAAGACGTCCGCCAGCTGATGTAGAGCAAGAATCATATATAGAAAGAAGACTGCGGGTTGATGAACCCGAAATTAGTTGACATGCGAATGAATGAGCCGCAATTAGCTGTCTTAGGTGAGGTTAATGAAGTTTAGGATGAACCTATAATGTTACCTGTCTTTTCATGAAGTTGACATATTTATAAGCCAAAAACTAAGGATAAATTTTGAAATCTTGAATACATTGATTTGTTTCTTATGAATCGTAAAAATGTTAACAGCTAAACAAATCACGAAAGCACAATTGGCATTAATGAGGGTATGCTAGTTATTCAGAACAAAGTTAAAAAACATTCTGTTAGTTCTGTTGTAGATTGGATTGATTCATTTATTGCCTATGCCCAGGTCCTTATCAAAAGGTATCTTGGAAAGGCTAGTGAACTTTTCTCGTATATGTCTATATTAAGCGGTGCAGCAGCTAATCATTCTTTTGAAAAATGATATTCTTATGACCAACAATCCCGTTTAAGGGTAATAAGGGATCATAAAAAGAAATGGTCCTCCATAGATGTTTTTTTGTGGTTACTTCTTTTAACTACCAATACTCAAAAACAACAACAAGCTGATGTTAGTTATAAATGCTACGATTTTATTTTTAAAGGTTTTTGCAATAAACGCAATTGCCAATACAGACATGCATGTCTCAAATGTGGTTTGGATCATTCTTCCTTAAGATGTCGTCGATTTATGGATAATGAAGTTGATACTGATCAATCTAGGTATAATGACATTGCACATTTGCTAAACAACTCAGCTAATAGACAAAACCCAAAAGGAAGTTTTAACAAAAGATAATTTACATATTTTCAGAACTACATCCAGACAAGTTTAATATTAAGGCTCGAGGAACATCGTCGATTAATGTAAATGAACTCTTTTATAATGCTGATTTACATTTGTATGCTGACAGTGCAAGTGGTTTTTCATTGGGTTGTGTAGTTTATTTAAATGGATCATGGACATTTTTACAATAGCCATATAATTGGGACGAAGTTTTATTAGTTGACATCACTTATTTGAAAATAATACCTATGCTTTGGTAATCTTTTTATGCATTTTAAATGAATTTCATTCTGTTAATTTGGCTATTGTTGCAATTTGAAATATAAATTATAAAGCTTCAAACAGCATTTAACTTCGCTTTTGCTGCATTTTTACGTGTGAATGAACTTGCCACTACATCAAATGTTGAACATAGGCGAGATGTTTATATTGAAAATGTAAAATACGCTTTTTGTTGCTATAATTTTTTTCAAAACCTGATCAAAAGGGAGATCCATTACTGTAAAAAGTTTGTTGATAAAAATAAATAAAATGAGATTTGTCCTCTACATAGTTTGCAAATAAGACCTAGAAAAAACGGTCCTCTTTTATAACATACTAATGGGAAATCTTTATAAGAGTTCAGTTTCAAATTGAATTAAACATTCAAATTGGAATCCAGTTATTGAGTTTAGACACACATTTATTTAATACCCATTCGTATAGAATAAGAGAAGCGACATCAGTCTTTTTGTCTTGTAACTTTGAAATTAGATAAAACCATTGGGCGCTGGATGTCTTCATCATTCCAGAGCTACATTAGAATTCCCAATTTTTAATTTTGGTTTAATAAAATGACATTTGGTTTATTGGTTTATCTTTGTAATTTAGTTCAAAATTTATGCAGTTTTTATAAACATGCAATAAGTTGAACAGTGCTGTTGAATTTACAATTGTGTTGTAAGTTGAAAATACAGTCAAGTGAATAAATGTTGAGTTGTACACGTTGTTTATAGTTGTACTGTTGTATAGTAAAGTTGATACACTCCGTTTTAACTGTTGTATAGTATAGTTGATACAGCCCGTTTTAACTGTTGCATAGTACAGTTGATATACCCGTTTTAACTGTTGCATAGTACAGTTGATACGCTCCGTTTTAACTGTTGCATAGTACAGTTGATATACCCCGTTTTAACTGTTGTATAGTATGGTTGATATACTACGTTGAACTGGTGTCTTCCTCCTATTCCCACTTTTTAAAAATACTATTCCTTCTATTCCCACTTGCAAATAACAATAGATGTTTTGATAAATAATTTGTTTTTATAACAATCAAGGTTAATTAGAATTTCACCTAAGATTAACCTGTATTTTTTTCAAAGCATAACATGTAATTCGTACACTGTTTAGGTATAATACCTTGTTTATTTGTAATATGTTTCTTATTTCATCAAAGAATTTACTTAAAAATAAAGAAAAATTATGATAAATAGATTGGAGTTGTAAACAGTGATTGTCTAATGTTTGTGCTACAATGTGTGATTTGATTTAATGCTGTTGTATAATTTGTGTTATATTATTCTTGCTTGAAACTACAGTTGAATTTATGTTATAAAATTAATCAAATAATTTACTTATATTTGTATTAATTTCTTTCATATTTATTTTGTTTAATAAAAATCAGAATTCATGTAGAAAATAACTTATTACGCGTTCTAATAAAAACAAAACACTGGTCAATTAACAGTTGATTAAAAAATGTTTGTACAGTATAATCCTTTGTTTGCACATGAAATTTTACCTTTTCTTACCAGATTTATAAAAAGTGGGAATAGAGGGAATGAACCGTTGAACTGTTGTATGGTATGGTTGATAAACTACGTTGAACTGCTGTATGGTATGGTTGATTTACTACGTTGAACAGTTGTATTGTATTGTTGATATACTACGTTGAACTATTATATAGTATGGTTGATATATTACTTTGAACTGTTGTATAGTATGGTTGATATACTACGTAGAACTGTTGTATAGTATGGTGGATATACTACGTTGAACTGTTGTATAGTATGGTTGATATACATGTACTACGTTGAACTGTTGTAAGTAATGTTGATTGAATTGATATGGTTGAGTTGAAAACCTATGTAATTTCAGAATTTGTTTTAAGTGCTTGTCATGGATTGATAAATTTTGTTTGGCGATTATAACAAACGGAGTTTGCTAGCATTGGCTGAATTTATCACAGTTGGCGTCTGGTAGCCCAGTTGCCATTTGGAGAAAACATATGATGGTTGCCCTTCAATGTTTTTATCTTGGACATTAATGAGATATTGTCGATGAATGCAAATTTGTTGGCCGGTTGATACATAGTTGAACTGTCCTTATAAATCCTTGACCAAAAATTGCCAAAATTCAAACTTACTATTTGTTGTTTTTTATTATGATCATATGTTATATAATTTGTCTTACAATTTGTTTACAGTTATTTAACGAAGGTAATCTGGAGTCGTTTGAATTTGGGTATCTTTTATCTGGTATATCGTATCCCTTAATTGACTTCTGTTGGTTTCTTTCGAATATTTAATAATAAAGTATTAACACTTCATATTACTGTTTTATCCAGGTTTTTATCATAAAAAGTTGTAAATTTATAAAACTTTAGTATTGTCGCCTATGGCAGAATAAATAGTACCGATTTCCCTTTTAGTAGGATCATTGTGTTATTGATCTTAGAAATATACACGAGAAGACGGTGGAAAACTATGATGACGACTGTTCACTAATTGACAAACAAAATGCATATTCAAGACGAGATCAATGTTTGCCGTTTGTGCAATATGAATATGAACCCTGCTTTATATTAAGCTGGATTTTATATGAGTTGATTCACATTGTAACAGTCTACAGAAAGACCTGGCATTATTCCAGACTCATAAAAACAACTCCTTGTAGACCAGTTTTTGCTCTTTCTCATTATAATAACGCGAATAGTGAAAAATTTGATAAGTTTACTAATGAATAGTAAGTGCTGTTAGATTATTAACTTGCATACATGTATATGTCATTCAATCGGCAGCTGAACAGCAATAGAACAACTGTATTGTTAATTATTCAGAAAGTCTAGGATAAAAACGAAAATGTTAAAATTTAAGATCATACTTCTCTAAACTCCCATGCTTGGTTACCGCCCATCTGATGACAGGCTTGTACTTGTATGACAGGGTTACCACTGTAATCAAAACACCCATAGTCACGTCGTATTTCTCTGGCTGTAGTCATATACCATAGCTAAAGAACAGAGGAAATAAAATGTTAGTAGCTGTGATAATATTTTGCGATCTTGAAAATGCTGTTACATAATTTCTCATGTTTGTTTCTGATCTATAAAGCAACAACAAAACAGACAAAGGATTTAAAACATGAGTAAATGCATGCTTTTTTATGAAGCTTTGCAGGCGTCATTCACTCACACAATGGTTATGTTACTAACGACTTTTCATTTTTTAATTAATATTTCAAATTTAGAGAAATTCTCAAAGATGTTATTGCTTTGTCAGAAAAGTGTCATGCTAATTATATAAGAACACTGAATTATTATTTTGAGTTTGATTTACTCAAGCATTTCAAATGTCAGGAGATAAGAAATGATTGTATTAGAGACAACCGTTTATCATAGTTCTAATTGTGTTGATGTAAGCAGCGATTTGCAAACGTGAGACCTACAAAATTGAGCCAAACACATACAGTAAAGTTACCTACCAAATGCATGACAACATGCGAAGCAGTTTTAAATGTACAAAAAAAAATTTGATATGACAGAGAACATTTAACGACATACTAATCAAAATTTGAACTTCTGGAAATAAACATAATACATATAATAATTATGACGGGATTTGACATCTTTGTGGGCGCTTCACACTCCACCTATCGAAAACGGTGATGATAAAATATTTTTTGTTTCAAAGTATGAACTGCTGTTAGACAATCCTTATTTTTTCCTTTAGGATATATGTCATGTATATTTACCTGCAATTTTAGTATTGAATGTATGATTGATATTTCATCTCCCCCTTTTCTAATTAATCACCATGCTGGTACATTACCATACTGGTACATTTACTTTTGTAAACAATTTCATCATCAAAAGTCGTAACAAACGCAAACTAAATCTGTATGTTATAACTATAATACATTAGTATCCCCAAAAGTCATATCCGGAAGAATCACAATGTTTTCCAACAAACGCAATTTTAGTGAAATATTGAAGTTCAAATGCCGTAGGGCTGTAGGAAGATTGAAACGGTCTGCTAACTAGATGTATAATAGATCTGAAGATAAGTTTTTAGACAAAATTGTACCATGAAGACATATAATAAGTCAGCATGGTACACTTATCTCTCAAAACTAATTTTCAAATCTACATTAAATTTTATAAATTTTATAACAAATCAGTCAGGCCAAGTTGATTGTTCGAATCGAAAGAAAATGTTCATTATAATATACAAATTTTATTCGTATAATTATACTACTCACTGAAATGAAGTTTAAGCAATAAATAAAATAAATTACATGAAGCAAAAATCAGCTAATGTTACAAAAATGATAATGATTAAAATTAATGACATAAAGATTACTATCAATCTTACATTTTGTGTTACTGAACAGTTTGCCATTGAAAGGGGCTTCCCTGTTTGTCCATAATCACAATTGCCTGCTAGGCAGTAAGGTCGAGTCTTTGCTCGTATCTGAAAATATATCGTTACATACGTTTTAACAACAATTCCTCTAATAATACTTGCAACTATTTCAGCTATCAAGCTAAATGGTGCCCTCGTATATTTCCTTTCTACAGTTTTAATTTAACAACAACGTTTAAAGTGTTTTTCAAAAATAAATCATCTGCTTGTAAACTGCTTGTACTTGATTCAAGTTTGAACTCTTTCTTTGCACATGAAAGTATGTTCTTATTTGCTGTCTTTTATAAGGGATTATTTGTTGCACTTTGTAAATTCAGCTGTTTCACAAATCACGCCTAATTGTGGGTGATATATACCGATAATCTTCATACATATGTACTTTTGTTTATGTATTTGAACTAGTACTTGTTCACAAATATGATCCCTATGTTTTATCTTATAAAGACATAAACTTCGGGATGTTACCAGCATATATACACATGGTAACGGTGAATTTTGAATATTCAAAAATATTCAAAATAGTAGTACAGAATGTAAGTATAAGTTTAATCTCTTTCGTTTTGGCCATATACATGCTAAAAATATACCACAGAGCCCTTTGTTTTGGACTTCGAATAAAATAGTAGTGCAAATCAACATTCCATTCTCGGATATATTTTTACACGAAACTTCATAATAAAAGTGGCACAGTTTTAGCGGGAAAGCGAATTCCTATAGGAAATTGCATTGTCTATATTTACAGAAATGCAACCTTTAGTAAATGTATTACTAGTAGTTATTTTGAAGATTGCAGAGCAGAACATAATATTATTTGATTTACTTCTGAAGATCTTCAGGAACTTTAAGAATTATACATACTAGACAGGCCAGGGCCTAAATACTTATCTGAAATAAGGTAAGTTCCGAATGCAATGCATATATGTGAACCAATAACCTTATCATAAATACCAGGCTTGACAATTTGAACACCAAGGGCGAGTTTCGTTTACAAAGGACATTACATCAGTGACGCTGGAATAAAAACATTAAAACGGCAAACCCAATCATGAAAAAATTGTTGTATTTTCTAATGTCATTTGATAAAAAAGGGTATTTTGGAAAAAAAAATCATAGACGCAGTTTATCAAAATTCAATACACATGAACATCTTTTAAATCTCTAAATCTATGTGTATTTCGTCATTAACCTTTGTAACTTAATATCAAGAGCTTGATAAGAAAATTTAGTGACTGAGTTCGGTATTTTTGTAATTTTACTTTTTACCAATGCTGCAAATATGTTTCTGTGCAATAATATTTACGGAATTTACAAAAATTTAATGTTTATAAACATCTGATACAATTAGGAATACGTTCACCATAGATATAAAGTACTTCTGCTAGTGAAAACGTCATTGCAAACACGTATTCATGGAACTATTTTTGCATTGTATTTCTATTTCAATACTTTACAGTGACATCATCTTCAAAATTATTTGAGTTTACGAGAAAACATTTTTTTCTTTTTCATTTTAAATAAAAAAAAGATTTTTAAAATTATTTCATTTTAAATGTTCAACTTGTTTATGTCTTTTAAATTAGGATTATGCTAAATTTACCTCTGCATTATGAACTGATATTCAGTAAAAGAAAGTTTATTATAAGTGTATAAATGGGTTACCTGTCCATATGCTAATGATTCACCTGGTACCCACATTTCAGGATAAACATTCTTCAGGAACCATTCAAAACTCTTGCATTTCAATTTCTTCCGTAGTTCAATTCTTGAAGTTATATTACCGTAATCTCCCTGCAATATGAAAGTACGAAGATGTGATATTGCGAATGAGACAACTAACCACCGCTGTTGAAAACAAGTGGATATAAGCAATTATTCCCAACCGTACGACCGTAAATACCGACGAGTACCCTTCTTAGCCTATGTAGCTTAGTGTCATTAGTGATAGTGTAAAATTTTCACTTTGTTTTTTGTCAATTGCAGATTGTTGGAATGGGAGTAAGTAAAATAAAAGTTGAGGAAGTTCGCTAGTACGACCAATGCTATATGTATTATTTGCGCATCTTTGACAGTCAGCTTTGTCCATAAGTCTTGTAACTTTACTTTATTAATAAGCTGATTTGGATAATATATGTCTAACTTATCAAAAAATTACTTAGCTTACGTATGAGTATACAATCAAAAATGTGTCATTCGGGTGATTTACCCCAATGGTCAAGATATTAATTCCAGCCAAAACAATGGATGGCCATTGTATGCTTCCCATCAGGATTATGTTAATACACAAAACGAAAAAGAAACCAACTATAATATGCCAACGTATTGTGGAGTTAAAATAAAGTATTGCAAGTATAATTTATTACCAGATTGTGGCCTATTCTGTCGTAATAGTATTCTTTATAATCATCAAGCCACACTTCGCATAATCGAACATTATTTTTCAACAATACATTTATGTTTGATCTCCATTTGTAAGGGGATCGTTTTCTAAATATATGTCCGACATGCGAACATGGCGTTGTTTCTAAAGTACCACCACACATCCATATCTACAATTCAAACACAACAGATTAGTACAGGTAGTCTACAACGGACATATACATTTTTGAGAATAATTTGCCAATTATGTAAGCAATACTGAAACGATCCATGTAAGGAAAGAGATATGTTCTTTCTCTTTGTGCCTTCTGCTTTTTTTTTTTTTTTTTGTTACATATGTTTTTTTTATATAGTGATTATGGTTATAACGCAATGTTGACTGCTGTACCCTGATTTTTTTATATTTATTCTTTTAATTTAATATTATGTTTGTTTTGTTCCATTGTCATTATAATGGAATTTAATGCGACTGTCATACAATTGAGAGGTTTAATTAAGCTTTATCCACCATTTTCTACATAAGAAAACCCCCGTACTAAGCCCATACCAAGTCAGGAGTGTCACAGTTATTATTCATTCGTTTAATGTGTATGGGCTTTTGAGTTTGCCATTTAATAACGGACTTTACATTTTGAATTTTCATCAGAGATCGGCATTTTTGTTATTTTGCTTTTTCCTTGGTACATGTACACTTAGATTCTAGACTTATCATGGTCATTCAATTTATAAGGAAATTAAAAACTATTTTACAAGCATCAAAGACAATTGAAATAATTATATGATACGAAATTATTATTGGGAAAAGTACGTTCAAAACAGTTTTGTTAATTAAAATGATTAATAAAGTGCTTTATCGAAGATTCAATATTTTGTTTAACAATCTGGACACATATTTCAAAACCTAACAATATAAAATTAAGCTGATTTATTAGACGTATTTGTTCATATTGTTGTTTCTTTTATTAATTTTATGAAATTATTCAATAAACTAATCAAAGATAAAAGGATTATAATTTTGTACGTCTATAAAATATTCATCAGTGACGTTCAAAAAATATATATCCCTATTCTTAAAAGACAACAAACAGTAGTGCAATTGCACATATATCTTTTTGTATATATAATGCGGAACATACTCTAAATGATATTTCTAGATTTTCACCTCCCCATATATCCATTCCATCATCATATGTGCCAATGTAAGTAAAGTAAGCATGACTGATCGCAAATAAACCACCAGCCATTGTTGGTGATCTACAAAATGAAGATTATTGTTTCATAAGCCAAAAAAATTATAATAATACGAAAGATCTATTTGTATCATTAAAACATGTGACACAATAAATTATTGTTCTTTTTTACAAATGCTTAATATATCCCAGCTGTTAATTACATTTCATGAAATTTGAATGAAATTTAATCTTCTCAGTTAGACGTTTGATTGCATCTCAATTACATTTTTTTAAAATTTATTTCGAAACTATAAAGGAACAGAGTAGGGGTAACAACTTTACCTATCTCACTGTGAACATGTAAGTGCCTTCCAATTAGTATCTCCTTATGTTCCACAATCGCTTGAAAAATGTATAATAAATGGTAAGATTTTGAACAATCTTAAAACGCTTAAGTAAGTGATAATTTGAACATATCTCTAGGTCCCAGGGCACATGTCGTTTTACATGAGACGTCAGATCGCAAGGTCGCCTACCAAGGCCCCTCACAGTCGGAGATTTTATTGACCCATGTATAAGCCAACTTGATCATTCGTGGCATTATTTTAAGTTTTTAAAATATCGATAAAATCGAAAATAAAAAAGATAGTAGAGTAATGTAACTGTCAATGCCACTTTTCATATAAACTCGATTGGTTTATTGATTGATTGAATGTTATGATATTCCCTTACATCATGATGAGTTTAAGAAGGTTTTTATTATTTCTGTTACCTAACTGGTGTATGGTCTTCGTAATTTCTTCGTTTCCGTTCTTCTTCAGGTATTCCATGCCAAGTAAAAACCATATTCCAATCAAATCCCCCGACACTAGTAGCTTTTGCATCTTGGAACTGGAAACCAAATGTGTCGTCGTTAATCACATCGATGACAGGTGTAACAACCGTCGTCCAGTTTTTGGCTATTCTATCTAACATTGGTTCAATCCAGCCTAAAATGTGTTATTCTATGTCAGATTTTGGGACCTCAATGCACATCAAATTCGTACTTTGTTTGCCTTTTTAAATATTTTCATTCGAGCGTCACTGATGAATCTTTTGAGTCGAAACGCGCGTCTGCTGCACAAAATGTTAATACAGGTATATATACTATATATGTTTATTTTGTTTTCTTAGGAATGTTCTATGTTTGTAACAAACACTATACTATCGCACATTTAAAAATAATTAACTGATGAGCATTTACCGTATTTTTAAAGAACCCCAATTCCAAATGAATTTACTATTGCTTATAAAATTTATCGATGACATTACGTAAAGAGTGTTTATGTTTTACCAGATGAGGAGGTTTTTGATGCCATTTTTGATCCCCTAGAGTTCGAGAATCAAAAAGAATAATGAATACATGTAAAGCAAAAATCATCCTGCAAATGTTTACAAAACTTTTTAAAAAAGTTCGTCGGAAGGTTCCAAGACCTTGTTGATAAATATTCCGTATCAACTTTTAAAATAAGACACGATAGTCTTGAAGTATAGTATAGATTCTGGGTACTGACGCTGTTTATAATCTTAATAGGATACGTGTTATATAATTTGTCTTTATCAATATTACTTTTACTGTTTAGTCTGTTTTTATCAATATCCATTTGACGTGACTGTGTGCTTATACATTCCCTCATTGTTTTATTGTTTTATGAAAATTCTCGTAGTTTTGTCTTTCATTTTAGCTAGTTTGCTTTGTCTATATGTCATTTTGTGTTTCTTTGATGCATATAATTTGTAGTTATGCATCCGGTTACTGTGCTATTGTAAAATATGTTTGTATTCTTGTCTTTCATGTTTGTTTGTGAGCTTTGTGTATATGCCTTTTTATGTTTCTTTGATACATGTATGCCGTGGCTCTGTAATTATACATCCCCTCATTGCGTTATTGTGTAATGGTGATTTTTTACATTCCTGTCGTTTTGTTAATACATTTATGCTTTGTCTATTTACCTTTTGTGCTTCTTTTTTTACATATGTGTTAGTTTTAAAAGGATTGAGATTATCACAAAGTGCTGACTGCTGTACCCAAATTTTTGACATGTTTACCTATTATGTCTGTTTATTTTGTTCACATATCGTTATCATTATAATACAAATTGATGCGACTGTCTTACAAATGAGTGGTTAAGCTAGGTTTAAAACCAGGTTTAATCCCCAATTTTCAAGAAAATCCCAGCACCAAGTCAGGAATATGACAGTAGTTATCCTTCGTTTGATCTGTTTGCCATTTGATTCGGGACCTTCCTTGAATTTTCCTTAGAGTTCAATATTTTAGTGACTTTACTTTTTACTTTGTCCGATGTTCAAGCCTCATTAATTGATTCAGATGTAAAAAAGGTTAAAAGCTGGAACGGAAGCTTTAAACGAAAAACGTTTGTGCATAACACATCTTCAATTCTCTGTCAAAAACTTGCAATCGGTTAAATTACGAATAAAACATCTTTATAAGTAAATGGTACTCAATATCTATAAAAAAAACTGAGAATAAATGAGAAAAGTTAATCGGTATTTATAAATACAAATGTTACGTAGAAAGCATACATTGCCGGATTTACCGAGGGCACAAGGCATTTGCAAGGGTTACGTGCTCCCTCCCACTTGGGGTCACCAACACAATTTCTTACAGTTTTATTGATACTGTAACAGCTTATTTAGGTCGAAAATTTACTTACCTTCAGCACATTCAATGTGAGAATCCAAGAATACCAGCACTGTGCCGGTTGCTGCTCTGTATCCACGTAACCTCGCTCTGATCAGACCTTCTCTATTTAACGCTCTTACAACTTTTACTTTCGGAAAATCCTCTAGATATTTGTCTAATGGTTCTGCTAAGTGAGCTAAAATGCATCAATTGTTACAAAATATATCTAAATATCTGTAACACATTCGTATAATGTACATATACATGTTTCTTTTGGGGTTCTTTGAGTTATTGACTTATTAAAGAGGTAGACCTAGGTTAAGGGAAATAACTCTTAAAATCAGCAGTACGTTTATGTCAGCCATTTTCATAAATATGTTCTAAGCTTCTTGGATACATAGATTATTTCCAATCTGTTTCAGGTAAATGCTTCAAATTCATTGACGAAACCTGAATTTTACAAACACATAACTGATTTAAAGAGCTATCTCCTTGAACCAAGGTCTACCCCCTTAATGTCTTGTTTTGTCCTACATCTACGTCTACTTGTGAGCCTATTGAATGGAAATAAAACATCTCTATACAATGTAGTTTAACAGCCTTAAATTTTTTTTAGTTATGAAATTATGCCCAACTATTACGGTTTTGCGCTATGTTCGTATAAGTGACCCCGTAAATGATAGTTGTTTTACTCAAGTCGAGTCATTTTTGTACATCAATGCCAATATAAACTAGATAAGTAATGGGCTACTGAAGATATATAATAGCTATAAGCAATGATAAATACTTACGCATGTCAGAGCAGTCATCTGCTAATATAACTTCTCTGAGAAGATGCTTAGGCGTTCTATTGACAATACTGTGGACGGATCGTAGTAGCACAGACCAAGCCTCGTTGTGAAATGTAACAATAACACTAACGTCGGGTAAGTTCTCAGAATATTTGATAAGTTTGCACCTAAAATTAACATTATATTTTAGTCTTAAAAAGACGGTACTCAGGATAAACAAGTTAAGGATATTTTACAGTTTGTATGATGTGCGCGTGTCGACCGTGAAAAAGAGACCACTTAAGGTGGTCCATAACACTTCAGAGAGTTAACTATTCAAAAAATCGGCTTAAGGTTTTAATCAGATTATATCGTTAAGGAAATATAATTTTCGAAATTATCAAAATTGGTGTTTGTCAAACTGCTTTTATATATCCAATGAAATGTACCAAATGTACATTTACAAAATTATTCCCTCTTCCGTCATTTTGTTTTTTTAATTCCGAAAGTTTATATGAACGTTGGGGACGGATTAAAACAAAGGGTATTTATGATACATTACTTTTCATCTCTAGGGTCTTGTAATGTTCTGTCTAATGATATACGGTTACTGAGATATTCGTTGAATGCATTGTTTTTCCATCCAGTTTTATAATCCCTCTTTTGTTCTTCAGATAACGAATCTTTACTAATGTTGACTGGTTGTCCATTTTCTCCTGCAACAGGAATAATCATTATATCACTAAATATCTTATAGTCTTCCCGTTTGAATGGGTTAAAAATAGACTAAGTCAGTTTTGGGCCCTTTATATCTTGTTGTTTGGTGCGAGCAAAAGTTCCGTGTTGAATTGGAGACTATTCTTTAATCTATAATCATGGTTTACTTTTACAAACTTTGACTTGGATAGAGTGTAGTCTCATTGGCATTCATACCACATCTTCTTATATATATAATGTTATGGTTATGGCCTGTTTTCTATTTCTAGTATTTATAGATATTTCTCGTATCACACTATACAGAGTGTAATACACAAATAAAAATGATACGAAAATGTATAAATTTGATGGGCTTATCCAACATCATTAAAAGGTATTATATAATGTCATTTTCATGGGCTATTCAGTGGGTCTTTTATGACTTTCAAAGGTTAATAGACAAATTAAAACGGAAAGTCCCTTAAAAATATAAAGATTAAAAACTCAAACAAATCAAACGAATGGGAAACAACTGGGGTTATCCATTCGGTAATCCTCGGTAGAATCCGATACTCTCCTTCTAGATGAGGGTACGGAATCGGTCGAGTTGAGACGAATGTGGGATTATCCTGACTTGGTACAGGCATTTATAGCTTTCTTTTGGATATGAGACAAGACTCTGTGTTGAAGGCCATACATCGAACTATAATAGTTTACTTTTTTTTAGTTCTTTTCACATTGTGACTTGGATAAAGAGTTGTTTCATTTAGCACTTCAGGTATCAACATATAGATTCACATTCACATTGAATTTCTTAACTTTTTAAGGTTCTTGACATTGTGATTGGATTAAGAGTTGTTTCATTTAGAACTCATACCACATCTTCTGCTTTACATTATCTTAGTCAGAAAACGGTGGATTAAACCTGGTTATATAGTTAGCTAAACCTTTCAGCTTTTTTGTATGACAGTCGTAACAAATCCATGATTCAGCAACAGATAATTAAACTTGAACTGCAAATTACGAGGAATTATGCATACGTCAAAGATAGTGATTGTCAACATACGAGACCAAAAAAAGACAGCTATAAATGTATATCGTACGATTAATTCCCATTTGGACATCATATGATTATTTCATAGAAAGAGTTTCTGATGTATGGTTATGTATGTGTGTATGTGTGTGTCGATGGACTGGTGAGCCAGTCTTGAACAGTAACTATGTTTGTATTCATACATTGGTACCAACATGTACATTGTACTTCCACCAATGAAAAAAAATGTCTTCGTGTTATTGTAAATGTAGATTTATAATTTGAAAGAACGGAAATTTAAAAGAAGAAGAAAATAAAACAAAGAAAAAGAAAATTGTGATAATTTGATACTAATGTGTTACTTTCCGAGTAACTGTCATTGTAATAAGATGTCAAATTTTAAATTAGTAAAAAACAATGTCTTGTCTAGTAGATCTTTCTTTTTTGTTAAATAGTCGGCTTTTAGATAGCGTTATTACAAATTTATTCATTTATACATGTACATTGTATGTATGTTGTCTATTTTATAGGATTTATATCTTTAATTCTAATTTTGCACTTCAGGAATCAACATATAGATTCACATTCACATTAAATTTCTTAACTTTTTTTAGGTTCTCAATCCTCTTTGCAGATTTACTTAAATATACTATTGATCGTAGTTAAACATGAACTTCATATACTTGGTGGATTAAACCTAGTTTTATAGGACTTCAGGTATAACAAGTGCAAAGTAAGGGAGCTACCATTTGATTTTTATGGGGGGGCTAGGATGAAATTAAAAAAAAATAGGCAGGAGTTTTGAGTAAAAAAAAAAAGGCAGGATGAGACACTTGCAAAAAAAAAAGTCAGGACGACAATTTAGGTAAAAAAAAGTCTGGATAAACTAAAAAAAAAAGGCAAGACCGAACAGAGTGAAAAATAAAAAGGCAGGACAGAGATTACAGCTAAAAAAAAAATGCAGGACAACATTTTTCATCCTAGCCCCCCCCCCCCCATAAAAATCAAATGGTAGCTCCCTAATATAGATTGGGGTTTCTACACATTGATATCGTAAACCATCAGTATTACCTAGTCCTTCCTTCACAAGTACGTCAACTTTTGGAAGGTCCTTCAGTGGTGGTTTTATTTGTAATTTTTCTTCTTTTTTATTTACTTCCTGTTTATTTTCATCTATATTCACATTTTGTTCCTGAATATTATCAATTTGTTGATCAACAGCTGGTTCCTTCATTTTATCGTGTATTGGAAAATTAGGAGATTCCGGATTTTTATCATGGTCGTCTGGTGGTTCTAAAGGTTTTACATGGTCACGTGGTGGTGTATTTTCATTGATGGCTTGTCTCAATTTGACATCATAGACATCCATACTTTCTGTATCAACGTCATTCGGTCCCGTCATATCTTCAACCATGAATATTGAATACCAGAGAAATGCGACTAAAAGTAATAGGAATATTGGTGCTGATAATTTCCGTCGGATCAGTCGTACTAAATTCATTTTTATGGTCCTGAAACGATTACAAATAGCATGATTTATTACACTTAATAAAGTGATGTTAGAGAGTATTTCTTAAACGTTTTTATTGTTATGTAAAACTTGGTGAGGTAAAACAAATAATATTTTTAACATTTCTTATCAAACATGTATTTCATACGCATTTTGTAATCAACTTCTTTACATACATTTGTACATGTATGTATTCATTAATCATTTACTATTTAAATATCTAAATAAATATACACCCATGGCTTTCGAATGTTTTAGTTTTAGTCCTGATGAAAATTTATATCAATTTTGTCTAATACTTAAGGTAGATGGGTGTGGAATTGATATAAATTATTTTTTTAGATTTTTTTTAATAGTTTGTAAAAATGTACTTTATATCATGCTTTTTTCAAATAGATACTAAAAAGATGGTTCATGATTAACAAACATACAACAGTTTAATTTGAATTGATTAGCATAATGATATTAAGATACAATGTATACATGTATATGGATCTGGTTCACATTCGAAAGAACTATTTTTTGCATGAACAATATGCATTTATGATTGATAATACTTAAAACACGTTTTATTTGCCTTGTAGCCATAGAAGAAAAAACATAGGAAGTTATTTTTTACATCAATTTATAGTAAGAAACATTTAGAATTATCAATGTTTCTAGATTATAGAACGATGATATCACTTGTTTATCTTACAGTCATTTTAAGAATATTTCTCATGGTTGAAGACCTTATGGTTGTTTATTCTTGCTAATATCAATTTATTTCTATTCCGTTATATTTGGGGTTTTCCCTTATCTATTTCTATCTTTAGCAACTGTGGCTTGTAGAACAAGTTTGTAAAACAAGTTTGAAGAACTGGTTGGATAGTATCTATATATAAGTCTTTAGTGAGTACTGCACGAGCATTTCATAGGCGGGAATACGGGTGGGGTATATAAGTCCGATACTTTGATAATTTGTATCGAGGTTCTCACAGTAACTTCAAAGTAACAACACGTTCTGCATAGTATATTATTTTTATTTATTTATAATGATTTAGTTTAGAATAGCTAGATGTGTATTTGCTGGGATATATTTGTAATGTCTTATTGATATCATAATTAAATGTTGTATCGCGCAGAAAATAAGTTACTGCGAGCAAACCAACCCTACATTTTGACTTGCCTCTTATTTCGCTATGTAGATAGATTAGCAATGTTTTAAATTCGGACGAATTTAGAGGTAGAATTTAAGTTTAATTTGAGTTTTGATAGATAGTTGTTTCATTGGCAATCATACCTAGTCTCCCTATTTTTAAAATATTTTTAAAATATATATATAGAACAACACTTAAGGGAATTGGCTTCTCAGTTTCAAAGTAATTAACTTTTCAAAACACTAGACCAAGTCTATATTGATAGGGTATTAATAAATCCAAAGAGCAAAAAATATATATGGGTCACCGTGCTTGTTTTCGAGATATTGAAATTTTGGCGGGAAAATATTCTCTCATGACTTTATTTAGCTTTATCATTGACAAGTTGAAGTTCTCAAAAAGTGTTAAAAAGTAATTGAATTTTTATAAGACTTTTACAGATGGCTTAACATTGTACATGTAAAAGATTTACAAAAAGAAAAATGGGTTTCACTGGGCAAATTTTTTCGACGCATTCAAATGGATAAAACCAGAGGATTCCGAAAATCTGACAAAAAATCCAAAACATGACAAGCCAGCTTCCTTAATAGTTTTACCAATACCCTTACAAATGATCTTCATTAAACTACGCCTATCAAGATCACCAAAGGTTACGATAAAATAAATCTCATCTTATTTGTAACCGTTTCTATTTTACTTGTTTGTAATTTTGTTTTTGATAAAAGAGCAGTTACTGTAAGATGGTTGATTACTAATTAATCCCTTATATAAATTTCGTCATTGTTACAACTGATTGTTTAAAAAAAAAATTGCGTTTGCAAGTGAATAAATGCTAAAAAAATAAAAAGTCAACAGAATTTGGCATAGGCTTCCCTATGTTGATGTCCGACAACTGTCGAAGACATTGTACATTTGGAAACATTTGCTTTTAACATAACATGCGAAATGTCATTTACAAATATTGTTTCATACATTTCTAATTCTATGACATTATTTGGATAAGAAGTATCGATCCTTTACATGGGTACCCCGATTTTCTTTTTGTACGCTGTATTTATTAGCACCTGTTATAACTATATGTACATATCTACTAAATTCCAAAAATCTAGATCTCGATGTATTGTTTACATCGTATTCTTATTACGTGAGATTAACTTCAGTTATATAGTATATGCATGCTGAACTGATTATCCCTAAAGCTGGGAAATCCTTTATAACATTGAAACAATAAAGTATTGCATGTTTGCAATAACTATAAGACAAAAAACGATATAACAACGTCAAATAACTAATCCGTATTATCTTGAGACATAATTTAAAATGATTTTAATACCCTTTTCCGGTTAGCTCTACATTTTATCACATGAATGACAACGAACGCAGCAAAATAGATTACTTAACTTAACTGCTGAATCAAAAGCCATTTTTTTCTTTGTTTAAAAAAAGACGGGTGACACACGTGGACCTCAGTTTTTTAATTTCCTGTGTTATGTTTTACATTCTGTTGTGTATCGTTTTGTCCTTTTCCATATTTTCCCATGACATTGCTAGTTTTATTTCGCTTATGTGCTTCAAGGTACCCTTGGGTATTGTTTGCCTCTGTTTTATTTTAAATATACTTTTAATGCATATTTATTCCTGTTGAAATGATTCAATATTGTATGATAGCTTCAACTTCGACAAACCGATGCCCTACTTCGATAAACATATGTTCTACTTCGATAAACCGATGTCATACTTCGATAAACCGATGTCCTACTTCGATTAACCGATCACCTACTTTGATAAATCGATTTCCTACTTCTACGAACCGATCTCCAATTTCTACAAACCGATATCAAACTTCGACAAAACGTTGTCCAACTTCGACAAACCGATCCTGTTCGGAGTAATTTTTCAAAAACTAAGCATAAGTTTGCGACTGTCTCTGACAATATGGACTTTTAAGTTTCTTTTAAGATTAGTTACAGCTTTTCATTTATAGACCTATTAGACCGTTGGTTTTCCCGTTTGAATGGTTTTACACTAGAAATTTTGGGGCCCTTTATAGCTTGTTGTTCGATGTGAGCCAAGGCTCCGTGTTGAAGGCCGTACATTGACCTATAATGGTTTACTTTTTTAAATTGTTATTTGGAAAGAGAGTTCAAATTGTCTCATTGGCACTCACACCACATCTTCCAATATCTATATAATTAACTATTCACAAATTCCTCTCTAGATTTCCAAAATTCTAGTATTATTTAAAATTGACAATATTCTAAAACAAATATAGTTTGAAACTTTAACAATGTGATTGCATTGCGCAAATATAGTCCCCGACTGTTTGGTATAATATTTTCCACTGGACGTTAAGCAAACACCTTGCTATATGTATAGCCATCGATATAAAAGCTTGTAAACTGTATGTTATCCCTGGTGGCATGGAATACGAAAGATTCAATTATTTAGGACTGTTTGTATACATTTTTTTTGCTTTCACCTACACTGTTACAAGAATTGTCTTGGGCATTGTTAAAAAAAATAACACATTGGGATATTCTAATTAAATGCATTTAAAAGTTTTTTGTGACATCCCAACTTGTCATAATACATTTAAGTTGAGTCGAAAGTATAAAATAAAAATAGTTAGGTCGTATAAGTGTAATTTTACACTAATGGAGACATTCAAAATTGAAGTCCCTGAAGGTTAATAAAACAAATCTGAAATAAAAAATGCGGATTATTCCCAACTTTAAGTTTACAGTTGTTATCATATATATATTATTGATATTATGGCGTTGTCACTAGATATTTAACTTAATACCAATAAAACGTTTCAAAACTTATTTTATTCAATTAAGTCAAGGGAAATTTCGTTTATGATCACATAGTTTTAAACTTAAGCCTTCCATTTTACACACCAACACAATGGTTTAACAGAAAGCAGAGACTCATACGAACGGGCATATCATGTATCATAATAAACTGAAATGACATAAACATTTTATTTTTTTAACGTTGTAACGTTCATGCATTAAGCGAACATTAGGCGTACGCCTCCCCCTTTTCAAGCGTCAAAATAATTATATCATATTTTTCTTGATTATGTAGAATGCAATCGTCTTTCTTAGAAATCCTGGATCCGACCCTTGTATTGGTAGCTCTTATAATTTTATTTCTTTTAAACTGAATTGTTTTCTGCGTTTTGTTGTGCAGTTTGTTTATTCCTCTGTGACAAGATGCCAAGGAGGAGGATTAAAATATCACAAAACATTTTTTACCCAGCATTTTTGTGCCTGCCATTAGTGATGAACCTCTAGGCTTTGTTGGTGGTGTTGTTTTGAAATTAAGGTTTATTTGTATGTTTCAGAGTAAAGTGTGGTCCTTCTTGCTCAACTAGTATACACTATTATTTAGGGGCCAGCTGACGACTGCCTTCGGTTGCAGGTATTTCTCGCTACGTCAAAAACCATTTGGTGGCCTTGGGTTGTTTTCTGTTCTTTGGTCAGTTGTTTTCTCTTTGACATTCTACGTTTCTATTCTCAATTATATCTACTTTAAATAGTTCAAACTGCATGGTGACAGCCTTTCGTTTTGAAGTGTAAGTTTTTGCATTTTCTAAAAATGTAATTAGTACATTTATTTCAACATATGCAGTGTAGCAGTGTTGGGGAAAAAAACGAATCAACTTGGCACCAGGTTCTGAACTGTGCATTGTCATAATAGAACTTTCGGATTAGTATATATGCGAGAGAAAAAAGGGTACACTGTGGAAATAGAATATGGTCACCCCTTGGATTATTGGCTGTTATTCTGTAAGCATTTAATTTTCACCCATTTTTTCTCTAATTTTTAAAAAAGTAACCCCTTTTTTCTCTAATCTTCATTTTTTTTACCTTTATTCTCTAATCTTCATTTTTAAGGACAGTATTCTTTAATCATTTAACCCCATCCAAACCCTCAAGTATGCAAGGAACGCTCTCTGCACATCAAAAAAACCATTGCAAAATTTCTCTTAGTGTTCATGTGAAATTTGTTCGGCAGCATATCTGTCCGTATCCAGCATATTAATCTAATTTTCCAGTGATAATCTATATGTCACGCACTGCACCCGGTGTATATATTGTTTATATATTCACGTCTTGGACATGCATGAAATGTTTCCATTTGATTTAAGCAATGATTATTATCACCAATCAATCAATTAATCAATCGATCAATCAGTAGATCAATTGTTCAATCAATCAATCAATTAATCAATCAATCAATCCGTAGATCAATTGTTCAATCAATCAATCAATCAATCAATTAATTAACCCATCAATTAATTAATTAACTAATCAATTCAACCAATTCAATCCAGGTTATCGGTCTGCTTTCAAATGTCAATAGCATGCTATTCTCTATAATGTTCATGTAATATATGACACCCGTGATAACAATTTTTCTTCCTCGGGGTATCCACGATATAGTATGAAAAGTTATTAAACTTCCTCCCCTATCAATTTTTCAAGATCTAAAAACTAACAAACATCTTCCTCGGATGAAAATGAATAAGTAAAGACAAGCCAGTGTAATTTCAAGATACCTTAACTCCGGCATTAATGTCAATTTTAAATATTATTATGACAAACATCTTCCTCGGATAAAAATGAATAAGTAACGACAAGACAGTGTACAGATGCCTACACTCCGCCATTGATATCAATTTCAATGTGTTCTGCAATATGCATAGGAAATTATATTCTGTTAAAATTTAACGGATTTTTAAAATTAAAGATCAACAAAACGTGCCAACGAATACTCAAGCTGTTGCTTGATTTTGCAACGTTTATTAGACGAAGGTTAAATATTGTTCTTGTCACAAATCGATGTACTCATCAATGTACTATCTTAAATGAATAAAAACCGACTAATCGACATTATCTTGTATTTGGATTATCTCAATTATCTCAAATATCCAAATAAGATGTAGTATGGTGGCCAACTTGAGACATCTCTTTACGAAATGACGTAGATTTTTTATACAACTATAGATCACCATACAACAATAAGCACAATCCTAACCAGATGTGAATTCAGGATTTTGAAAAAAAGGGGGCTCAAACAAGACAACATTTGGAGTGAAACACGTAAAAAGTCTTATCAACCATAAATGTAGCTCCATAAAGGAAAACCGGGCATCATCCCTTTCTCAATCCGCATCTGCATACCGCATGGTTAGGTTATAAAAGGCACAGACATGACACTTGATTTATTCTCTGCTCATTACGAAGCGGTTTATCAACATAACATCAAATATTTGCCACTGAATCAGTGTATGGCAAATTTCAATCGACCAATCAATCATCTGGTATCTTGACTTTATTTTTCTAAGGTAAAGTAAATTATTAATTGGATAACGCTCTTTTAAAAATGTGATTTAAAAACAAAACGATGTTATTTGTTTTGAAGCGTTCGTGTTAGTGAGGTGTGAATATTTTTACTTTTGTTATACTAATAAATTTAAATATTAAAAGCACTCCACAACTTTAAAGATCGTTTCATCAATAAAAAACAGGATATAACCAATCACCAAAAATAAAAGACATAACAAGCAGACCACATCAACCAACAACTTCTCCGACAATAAAGAGAAAAGTACAAAATGTTTGATTTTTTTTAAGATAATTATTTTATTGTTGACTCAAACGGACGTCTTTGAACTTTCGTTCCGTTCGATAAACAATTTGAATAAGGGAACAATAATTTAACGTCAAAAGGAGGGAAGGGGGTGGATGGATGGGGTATGGTTCCGCCTCCAATTTGCCGACTAAAAATAATCTGGTCAAGCAGAGGACACAAACATGTTCTGAATCCTTATTTTCCCATACATGTACATGTACCATAGAGTGTGAAATTTTTAACAATATAATTTAGTTGATTGTTGAAAAACTAAATAAATTAAAATTTCTTTTAAGGGTTTTCTTATCCCAGGCATAGATTACCTTAGCCGTATTTGGCACAACTTTTTGGAATTTTGAATCCTCAATGCTCTTTAACTTTGTACTTGTTTGGCTTTATAAATATTTTGATATGAGCGTCACTGATGAGTCTTATGTAGACGAAACGCGCGTCGGCGTGATAAATTATAATCCTGATACATTTGATAACTATCTGACTGAGACAAAAAACATAACCATCCCTTAAAGTTCAATGAGTGTTCCCTAAGTACCAATTGTGAAATACAAATCATGTACGTAACAAGATTGATGTGTTTAACGTCCAGCGCAAAATCTAATACATGTATTCATGACGAGAACAAGTAAGTGTTTTATGATCATTAACCTTGCTTAATACTAGACCGACATGCTGAGTCAAATTGTAGTGGGCTAGTTAACTAGGAAACGGTCTGACGGATTTCGAGCCTATCAGTCTTAAAACCGCTTGTCTGGCGGAGAAGAAGCAATCACCAAGCTTTAAGTCTTTGTTTTGACAAGGTAGGGAGGACGTTACAAGAAAGACGAATACTACTTAGTAATTTCCAGCGGCAAATATTTTATGTATGTTCAATGTTACAATGTAATAGAGTCGTCTAGGATAAAGGGGGAATCGGTTATATTTATTTCGTTACAACTTAAGGTATAAGGTTATCACGAAATGAATATAACCGATTCCCCCTATATCCTAGACGACCTCTTATTTATTTCGTGATAACTTAAGGTAAAATTTACCTTAAGTTATCACGAAATTTTACCTTAAGTTATCACGAAATAAATATAACCGATTCCCCCTATATCCTAGACGACCTTTATTACATCATTATTATTGTTGATTTGTTTAAATGGGAAACTTAATTGAAAAAAGCATTTTAAAATTTATGTTTGTTTAAAGCACTTTCCTGGTTTTAAATAGTATCCAGTGCCTTTTGAAGACTAGAGGTGTTCTATCGTATTAAAACTTAATTTGAAATAATAAATATTAGGCCACAACTTTACATTTTGTTTTTTAAGTGTTTATAAAACCTTAGGGTCAAAAAAGACCTACATGTTATATGTGTTTTTTTATCTATTTATATAATATAAAAAAAATTATAATCCAACAAAACTAAATGAACTACGTTTTCTTACCTGATCAATGTTGAAAGATGAATACACAGGATGATAATATTTTAGATAATCAATTTCATTGTCCATTTTTCAAATGAACAGCTGTTTCGTCATATATTCTCCTCATTGTCAAACTGCTTGATTCGATGCATGCATTGATTTTCACTAGTTATTTATCACATATGACACGTGGGACTTAGATTACGTTTTTACACCCTCAATCCGAATTTTATGCTTTTATGTCAATGTATTCTCATTGAGATAAGTTGTATTTTACTGTTCATGTTTAAAATTTACGATTTTCCTTCCTTTTTATTAAAATGTTAATAGAAGGAAATGCAAAAAAAAGGCCTTTGACATTATCTAATACGGAATATATACTTTTTTACGGTTGATACTTAAATTTTAATATTGAATGATTGATTGAGTGGTGTTTAATGTCACTTTCAGCACTTTTATGTATGTGTTATTTCATGTTTGTCAATTTTAATTGGCGGAGGAAGATGGGGTGTCCTGATAGAACAAGCGACCTTCGGTAGGAAAACTGACACTCACGTCGTAGTCAATTTAGATCGGAGCCGATAGCTCTTGCAAAGTCGGGCGGGATCCGAACTCATATACCCAATTTTGACTGAGTAGGGATGCAGTAGTTTGACTGCATGCTTACGCTTAAAAACCCGATGCCACGTTGAAAGTTTTGAAAATTATAGTCATATATTAAACAAATATTCTAAAAGGAGACCTGTATTTTTTATAGTCATTGCTTGAAAAAAGCAAATGATTTCCGAATGTCATTTGATTCTATTTAGATCTGACTACATGTATATCACATATTCGATCCGAATAGAAAATAGAAGGAAATTTAAAAAAGGACTGTAACATAATATAATACGGAATATATTTAAAAGAATTCAGTGATAAAAGCATGAACCGTATTAAACAAAAACACACAGCAACTTATCTAATGAATCCATATATATTAATATACAGATTCAGCAATCTAATTAAAATATTGATCTCTGATTACGTTATACTACATATGTAGTATAACGTAATCAGAGATCAATATTTTAATTAGATTGCAGATTCAGATTCAATATTTTATTAGTAATTAAGAGTCTCACCACTTGTAATACATATAATACAATTTTTGTACATGTATGTTAATTTAGAACGGTAAATATATACAGTGTATGTAGTACTACATAAGTAAATATATTTTGATAACATTGCATTTTATAAAGTCCCTGTTATTGTGTACTGGTATATCGTTTGCTAATTATGTATCACGCATCACTGCAAATATTCGTGTTTAAGGTGACTGTCCTTTTGTATTCTTTATTGGAATTTTAACGTTTGCAGTATTATTCTTTCCTATTTTAATATCTGATAATTACCTGTATATCATGTCGGTAGGGACAAGGAATTGTATATTTAAAAGGAATGGAAACGCGGCTCGAGATCAATCGGGATACCCGCAGCGCACCCGCAGAGCTATAAACCATGTCTGGCTCAGGCGGAAGTATGATGAATAATATAAAAAATCATGACGGAGTTCCATTTCCTGTCATATAAATCGGTCTTTTAATTCACGGGGTCATCTTACTTGAGACGATATAAATGAGAGAGAAACCCGAAATCAAGAATAAACTTTTATTCCTAGCAAAAAGTAAGGCCTTAGGTATCATTTTAATGCTTCATCAAACATACGTTTGTAATATTGTATTGAGTAAATTCTCATTAGAATAGACCTCGGTCTTGAAAATTGAGGGAGTTTCATCCGGATTACTAAACAAAAAATACTGTGTTTTGATTTTTTTCTAAAAACTTGAAAACTGCGAAGTGCAAAACAAAACAGTTGATATCATTATGAAGCTGAAACCTTATTCTATCGCTTAGGCTCTTTTTGAAGTTTCTTGTAACTTTTAAGAATTTTCTACGATTTTTCGAAATTTCAGTTTTGAGTTTCAATATTCTGTCAAAATATGTCTATCAATCTGGGAGTGCACTACGATTTCTTTATTATATTGGAAAGTAGAAAGAAAAAAGTGAGAAAATGAGATATCATTTTAAAGAAGGAATATTTTTCTACAATTTGATCTAAATTACGAATGCTAAATGTAATTGGTACAATATATATGATTTTATTTCGAAACATGTTGAAAATTTGAAGTTGTGCGTCAACAAATACATCGACACTTTGTATTTTGGTATAAGTTAAATAACTACTTTAAATAGATGTGACATTGACATATAATTTAAAAGCTTAGTCTTTTTTCTATCGCATAGTAAAATTGAGAAAGGAAATGGTGAATATGTCAAAGCGACAACCACCCGACCATAGAGCAAACAACAGCCGAAGGCAACCAATGGGTCTTCAATGTAGCGAGAATTCCCGCACCCGTAGGTGTCCTTCAGCTGGCCCCTAAAATATGCATAATAGTACAGTGATAATGGACGTCATACTGAACTCCGAATTATACACAAGAAACTAAAATTTAAAATCATACAAGACTAACAAAGGCCAGAGGCTCCTGACTTGGGACAGGCGCAAAATTGCGGCGGGGTTAAACATGTTTATGAGATCTCAACCCTCCCCCTATACCTCTAGCCAATGTAGAAAAGTAAAAGAATAACAATACGCACATTAAAATTCAGTTCAAGAGAAGTCCGAGTCTGATGTCAAAAGATGTTGGTTTTATGAAAATGGTGATAAAAACGAATTAGCTATGATTTTTCAAAATCCCATGTTTATATTTCACATTGACGCCATTTTGTTTGAAATAACAGACAAGATATTATATATAAAAGACACACGATTGGGATTTATTGTGCCTTAATATACCATGTACGATGTTATGCATTTCAAGTTTTATTGTCAAATGCTGCTTTAGATACTAAATCGTTGTTTAGAATGCAGTTTGCCATTATAAAGCGTTGCCGCAAATTACAATACGAAACAGCAAAACTGTTCCTTCCTTTTTCTCCCAGAGCAGTAGTCTATAGGCCGCAAAAGTATTCCTTTGGTGTTAAAATAAATAAAATGCGAATGTGGGAAAGTTTGAACTGTTTCTAATTAGAAAATTTATTGCATCTCTGCATAATTTAGCATTAATTAACAGGTGAGCTCGACATTATTAATTTTTAACATCTTAAAAGTATGTAAGACCAGAGACAAATTAGCTTATCATTGATACATGATATATTATACCTGCAAATTGGAACATCCTGCATGCCGTTGTTTATTATAACACCTGTAATCTGAGTTCTTTTATCTAGATAATATACTGCAGTTGTTAAAATTTTCCTTCCTTCATAATAATTTATTAACTTCGTCATTTAGTTACATTTTTAAAATGTTCTTTATTTTGCATGAAAACTTTTTAACACTCGTAAAATGTCCGATATCATCTGATTATGACATACCTTCATGAAATAATACGATAAAAAAAAAATGAATAATAAGTTTTTTATTACTAACTTTGCATGTGGTTGTATTGTTATATTTTTTTTTCTTGGATTAATTTATTTTTCGTTTCATGATTTATCACTTAGCTACTTTACCACGTTCGTACTACACAATGTAAGTACCGTTACTCTACAATAGAATGTGTATTTCGAATTATCTTCAAAAATAACAATAATATGATTTATTTTACGCCAAGCAAATTGAAACAGAATGCCCCTTAGAATGATGTTTTAGTCATTATTTTTTATTACAGAAACGAGGGGGGATAGGACCTTTATCGGGACTCCGGGATCGGGTGTTTTTAAGCTCGGGATTTCGGGATTGACCCTTTCGGGATCCGGGAATTCTTCCTTCGAATTTCGGGACCTCGGGATTTCGTGTTTTTTAAGCCCGGGATTTCGGGATTTCGTGTTTTTAAGCCCGGGATTTCGGGATCAGGACCCGTCCTACCCTCCCTCAGAAACATGCCTAAGAAGAAAAAAATATCATTGTCAAGTTAGATAACTAGTGTCAGATTAAATGACCACGTTCGATAACTTCTACCAGATAAGTAATGAGCCAGTTAGAGCGATGGGGTGTAATCAACACCCGGTCAAAGCAAGAGATGCATCATAATATTTTCTTTGAAGTCGGCCGCGTTTCCATTCCTTTTAAATATACAATTCCTTGGTAGGGACTAATGAAAGGAGATTATTTCTTCTGTTAAATAATATTACAAAAAATCTCAGTTTTATGTGGTCTGTTTAGATATTTGCTTTTAGTTGGGAGGAACTAATGTCACATTGTTTAATTACCATTTCGTTCAAATATTTTTCAAAGGTTTGTTTTAAGTAGTGCCAACATCGTGCGCAATGTCTTTGTCAACGGATTTTTTTTTCTTTCTGTTATTGATTTATTGATTTATTTGTAATTGAATGTCTTCACGTATTGATTTATAGTAATATACTCGATCTACCACACCAATGAACGTTCAACATTTTATTATGGTGGAACCAGAAACTTTGACTAAAGTTAAATTTGCTCATTCAATTTTCAAAAAAAAAAAAAAAATCAGTTATCTCCCTGTAGTGTTATGTAACGCTTTAAATTGATATTAACTTACAATATCATGAACAGCTCATATACAGTTACTGAGATACTGATTAATGTCTTGGACATGATCTAAATATTTGCCACCGGACATCAATTAAACATCAATCAAAAAGAATGGTACATGTACCGATGTTGGTTGTGATCGAAGCATCCGGTTCCGTTATGTGTTTCCAATCGAATTATGTAAAAAGGAACATACGAATAGCATATAATATATATAAGGTCTGAGTGGGGTTCAACGCGAGTCTGGCGTACGCGATTTAATCCTGGACTATCTATAACGATTTTATCATGGCATACAACACTGACAGATAATGTTCGCATTGTCGAAATTGACTTAACAAATACAATTTCCGTTTGATCTATGATAACATGAATTGAATAAATTCATTAAAAGTTAACGAAAGACTATACCTCTACCCACCAGAAAAAAAAACTGTTTATCATTCTCAAACATATAGGGTCAACCTTTTTTTGGTAGGGATCTGGTTGTTCAATGTATAGTGTTAATTCGTCGTTTTGGTTGTTATCGTTTTGTTTGCCTAGGCTTTGTCGGTTTTTTCAACTAAAGAGTTTTGATATTCTCCATTGTATCTGTCGTCTCATTTTCTAAAGAACACGCGTTTTAAGGAACAATCATCTTAAATTACACGTGCATGCAAGACTGAATTATTAAAGAAAATAAAATTAAGAGGTACTTTCGCATACTGATATCGAAATAGAAGAAATTTTGGATCAACTTGATTTTAAAATATAAAATTAACTTTTAAGTCTTGATAACCACCAAAGTATTGAGAACATGGTAATTAAATATTGAAGATGTTATAAAAGACTTTTAATCTAATGAATTCCAATTTCTGGTTGGCCCAGGTGGTCCACCTCTGTTCCAAAGCCAGATTTGATGGTCGGTGCCTAAACAAGTGTTCATAAATAACGTTTGTCCATCTTGTGATATTTCAAGACACTTCTGTGAAAATACATGGTACAGCGTGTTATCCTAAAATTACAAATAAAAAAAAAAAATCATAAAAATGTTGTATACGGCAACGCAATACATTTGTTTCCAAATTGAAACATTAATTTCGAAAATCGGAATTGAAAAAGGAGAGTTTTACTACAAACCTTCGTCTCAATTTTAATGACGTTTACCTTTCATACTTATGTCTTACGTACGTCATTTTTTGTTAGATGTTATTGGCCTTGACCTACATGTAGCTTTTAGTCACTACGAGAACTAAGTCTACATTTGTATCAGAATTATACTTTGTGTCTTTTGTAGGTTTATTGGTTGTTTTTGTGGTTTTTATCGATCTAATATGAGCTGAGCCCATTCAGTTAATTGTTATAATGTGATCTTGTGTAGTGTTAATATAACAACAATGTTCTATATAAGGAAACTTTTATGTGCCTGTCCATTTCGGGCCTCTTATAGCTTACTCTGCGAAATGGGTTTTGCTCATTGTTTTAGGTCGTACAGGAATTTATAGGTCTCTGTCATTGACTCGTATCATTGCAAATCAACCGTATGTTCGTATTATTATATAAGACTGATACCTCTCGATATTCCCATTCCTGGTTTCCTCTCATCTGGTGACATGATTCCATCTGTATACCAGGTTTCCCGCTATAATCGACACACCCATTGTCTCGTCTTATCTCTTTTGTCGTAGTCAAATACATTACCTTCTTTATTAGAAAAAAATATGTAAAAATTTTAAACAATCTATTTTTGTCAATCTGATGAGTCAACTGAAGCCTTTTTCAACTGAAAATCATTTTAAAGTTCGTTCTTATGTTGTACTATTATACTACTGTCCCAGGTTAGGGGAAGGGTTGGGATCCCGCTAACATGTTTAATCCCGCCACCTTATTTATGTATGTGCCTGTCCCAAGTCAGGAGCCTGTAATTCAGTGGTTGTCGTTTGTTTATGTGTTACATATTTGTTTTTCGTTCATTTTTTTTATATAAATAAGGCCGTTAGTTTTCTCGTTTGAATTGTTTAATATTGTCTTATCGGGGTCTTTAATAGGTGACTATGCGGTATGGGCTTTGCTCATTGTTGAAGGCCGTACGGTGACCTATAGTTGTTAATGTCTGTGTCATTTTGGTCTCTTGTGGACAGTTGTTTCATTGGCAATCAAACCACATCTCCATTTTTATATGTTAATGTGTTTATTCGATTTCTAAATTCCGTTTTATAATTCAGTAAAAGTATCAATCTATATAATAATTTGAGAAATTACATGACTTTTTGTACGTTTGTTTTCTGATGGAAAATCATGTTTCTCATTGCTTATTAATTTTACAAATATGAATGGAAAACAAAAGGCAAATTTTGAAAAAAAGAATCTAACACCATGCGTAGACGACTGACCGACAAACAGAAAGAAAGAGGTCAAGAAAGAATATGGAACGCTTAATAAGGACGGTATTATAAAACTTTGTGCATCTAAAAAAATCAATCATCGAAATGCTGCCGATACAAATCAAATAAACCAGGTTTTTACTTTGGTGTGCGAGACGCGCGTTTCGGATACGTACATGTACGACGAATCAGTTGCACTCCTATCAAAACAGTTTGGAAATATACAATACTGCATAACAAGAAAGAAGAAAAACCACAAACAAATAATAAATGGACTTAATATAGACTTTATATACACTGTATGTGTCTGTCAGGAGCCTGTAATTCAGTGGTTGTCGTTTGTTGATGTGTTTCATATTTGTTTTGGAATTCGTCATTTTTTGTACATTTTAGGCCGTTAGTTTTCTCGTTTGAATTGTTTTACATTTGCCATGTAGTGGCCTTTCATAGCTCACTATGCAGTATGGGCTTTGTTCATTGTTGAAGGCCGCGCTATGGCCTATAGTTGTTAATTTTTGTTTCATTTGGTCTCTTGCGGAGAGTTGTTTCATTGGCAATCATATCACATCCTCTTTTCTATATTTGTTATAACAATTTTTGTTTAAATAAAAAATGAATGCGACTCTATATCTTACATTATGTCCCGATGAACAATTGACCAGTGAGATGGGCTTCCCTTGTTGTCCGTACTCACAATCACCCTTAAGGCAGTATGGTTGGGTTTTTGCTGCTATCTATGAACAAAAAACAATATCTATAAATGATATACATAATATAAATACCAAATTGAAATCTATTATTTTTTTTTGTCTCCGAGATAGGGATATGTTCTTATAGAGTGCTAGACCAACTAATTTCGGTCAGTTTGTCAATTAGACGATTTTAATTATGACCATATCTGTTTGCTCCTCTTTTTAGTTTTATTCCCTAAAAATGACACATGCATGCAGACGTCCATCTTGCTGATAATAATTAAAAATGAAAAGGAGATATCAAATTTGCCTTCTAAATTTGAATTTAATTTGAATCCATTTTGTCGAATACGGACCAACAAATAAAATGAAAGAATGTGTTAAAGCAAATATGAGGATATAATCATTTATGTGTTCATCTTAATAAAAAAAAAAAAAAAAAAAAACAGACATAGAAATGTTGTTAAAACATCGACAATATATTATACAATCACTATTTTACATTGAAATATCACTTACGGTGGTACCTAACACTAAAGGGAGATAACTCTGTAAAGTCAGCTAAACGTTTTGATTACGTTGTGTAGTAAAATGAATATTAAGCTCTCAATTATCAAAATTGGTGTTTGTGAAACTGCTATATAACCAGTGTAAATTTTCTGACAAAACGGTTGCTTCAAAATTTTTGATTTTTGGTATTTTTGTTAAAGGGTCAAAGTAAAAAAATTTATGAAAATTAAACGAGCCAAAATAATTTTAGTGAAAGTGTTGGGTACCACCCTAATCTATTAAACACACTGCGAAGTTAAACATACATTTGACATGTACATTGTAGTGCTGCAGATCTTCATCGCAGTTATTTACATCTACATTTACATCTACATACATCTACATCTATCTCCATCTACATCTACATCTATCTACATCTACATCTACGTCTACGTCTACATCTACATCTACATCTACATCTACATCTAAGTGCACTTATACTATACCTGTCCATAAGCCAATGATTCACCTGGTACCCACATTTCAGGATAAACATTTTTAAGGTACCATTCAAAACTCTTGCATTTCAATTTCTTTCGTATTTCAATTCTTGAGGTTATGTTACCATAATCTGATGGCTGTAAGTAAAATGTTCATATAGACGCTTCTATATACTCTAACGATGCCGAGTGCTCATACACATGTGTACTGTTAGTTTTTTGTTATCCATAAAAAACTTGCGATGATTGATAGTTGCTTACATTAATCTCATGTATCATTGGAAACCATACGTTAATACACGGAAAGAAATAATATGAAAATTAATTAAATCCACACAATATATATTTCTTGAAAGCGCACATAACCTTAACGTTTTGTACACACTAAATAAAAATCATGCATAATAAAGTGACATATATATGAAGGTACTCATGAATATGTCTTTTTAATAGAATACAAGTACACACCCGTGATATCGCGGGTCCGTGACTGAATTAAAGTATAAAACTATGCCTAAGCCTTATTTTAGTAATTGGTATTGTCATCTGATAAGTCATGTCGATTATAAGATACACAGTTTTCTTTGCTTTCAAATCTTTCTGTTTGAACCCGTCGACCTGGAACTTATCAGTTATTGGAAATATTAATTATTTGGAAAACAAAAGGTCCTGGCTATCCAGGAATGGAGTATTTTTTAATCAACAGCATTGTCCTATATTAGTTATCTTAGAAAGTCTTGCTGATTGCTGAATAAAACTACAATAGGGAACAATTTGACAATGATTGAATTTAGTAGTGTCAGTCCTTTGATTATGACCCGTGTATATAGCAAAATCCTAAATACACCGTTTGGTGGTGCGCCTGTCAAATGCGGAAGGGTACAGATAAGGTAATAGCTGAATATACTATTTGTATCGGTATCGGATTCGACCCGGAACTTGTTAATTATTGGCAATATTAATTATGCTGAAAACAAAAGGGTCTGGAGTGGTGTAATTTTTAATCTACACCATTGTCCTATATTAGTTATATATAGAGTTGAATTCTTTGATTTAACTATGCGCAAGCCTTATTTTAGTATTAGTACTGTCATCTGATAAAGTCATGCCGATTATAAGATACACAATTTTCTCTGCTTTGAAATCTTTCTGTTTGAACCCGTCGAACTGGAACTTATCAATTATTGGTAATATTAATTATTTGGAAAACAAAAGGTCCTGAATGTAGTATTTTTTAATCAACAGCATTGTCCTATATTAGTTATAAATAAAGTTGAATTCTTTGATTCGCTGTTTTACGTCATGCCCGCTAACAAATTGAAACTTATTTTTAGTCCAGATTTTTAGTATTCGTATTGTTATCTTAGAAAGTCTTACGGATTAAAATACTACAATAGGTAACAATTTGACAATTTAGTAGTGTCAACCCTGTGATTATGACCCGTGTATATAGCATATTAATCCTGAATACACCGTTTGGTGGTGCGCCTGTCAGATGCGGAACGTACAGATAAGGTAATAGGTAACAGGTGATTACACTATTGGTATCGGTATCGGACTCGACCCGGAACTTCCTAATTATTGGCAATATTAATTACGTGGAAAACAAAAGGACCTGGAGTGGTGTAATTTTTAATCTACACCTTTGTACTATATTAGTTGTATATAAAGTTGGATTCTTTGATTCGTCGTTTTTACGTGATGACGGCTGACAAATTGGACCTCGTAATTTTAGTATTATAGATATAAGGACAACGGGGAATTGTCAAAGAAAAAACTACCGGACCAAAAAACAGAATTAAATCTCAAGGCCACAAAGGGCCTTCAACTCAACGAAACAATACCGCACCGGGATCGGGATTCAGATGACTCCATACCAATAATGTACAAAAGTTGTCAAACACTCTGGATGACATGAGTTAAACACAAAAAGACCACCCGTCTTGAAAAAAATCGAAAGTGTAGCCAGTAACTAAGACAAACTGTATGTAAATCAGTGGATTAAACAACAAATGTTACCGAAATACGCGTGCATGTATGTTTTCACAGCAACATATTTGTTACATAAATACAAAAGTATAAACAGAAATGTGCTCTGCATTCTCGAGGACCAACAATAAAAGAGTGACAGCGATAAGAATCAAAACAAATATGATTTCAAGTAGTTTCAGTTTCATCAACGTTTTCTTTAATCATTCATGAGATGTAGAATTATAATAATATGTGTTTTTAAAAGCTTAAAATATATCTTGGAAAATGGCTGACACTAATTCTATAGCTAAGATATTCTTCCCCTTAATCAATGTCAAACAAAACACGTATCGTGACTGACACAAATGAAACACTGATATTAGTAAGGGTTGTCTCCCCTTAACCAATGTCTAACAAAAAAGTATGTATCTTACAGATTGTATGCCTATCTTGTCATAATAGTATTGTTTATACTCATCAAGCCACACTTCACATAAACGGATATTATTTTTCCGTAGTACGTCAACATCTTTTCTCCATTTGTAAGGGGACCGTTTTCTGAAGATATGTCCAACATGAGAACATGGCGTTGTTTCTAATGTACCACCACACATCCAAATCTGTAATTCAAACTTAATAATTAGAATGCACCTAATAATAACGAATGGTGCAGGTATAAATTGACTATTTTCATGACAAACAACGTTTATCATACATCGCAGTTTAAGATGAGCATGATTGTGATAACATTTCTAGGAATTTAAAAATGATTGAACAAAATCATTTATCTTAACTTCTCCAATCATTAACTGTTTTGAATTATTTTGGGTGGAGAAATGTAACAGAAATATTTTCAATAATGTTTTAGAGATAGAAAAATTGATCAAATGATTATTCACAGTTAGGTTAGTTTATAATATCATTGTGTAGTACTATTTGACTTTGATGGTATCCTCTAAAAGATACATACATGTGTACAGTACCATTTAACTTTGATTGTTTTCCCTAAAAGATGCATATATAAAGAGTCAACATCTAATACATAACAAACCCTAAATGATATTTCTAGATTTTCACCTCCCCATATATCCATTCCGTCATCATATGTTCCAATGTAAGTAAAGTATGCACGACTGATCGCAAATAATCCACCAGCCATTGTTGGTGACCTAGAAATATATGTCAAAATTTAGTTCGGAGACCTACAAAGTAAGCATAAGTTCCTTTTTTATGCTGCAATATACACATCTGCTTTACATCCAGTTGCAAATATTTCATTGGTGTTCACGACGAAAGAATATCAAAGTTAAGATGAATAGAATAGGTCGGTCCTGTAAAAAGGACGAACCAGGATGAAAGGCAGAATATTAAGACTGCATCTGCAAATCTAGAATACATTCGATAGGGATATATATATTTAGCCTTGTAAACCGCCACATATACTTGTACATTGTATGTACCCCCTCAAAGAGTTGTTGCTATGGTGCTTAGAGTATAGAGATCATCATACTCTCTCTACGTCCCAGTTCTGATGGGGCCTGTTTGCATACCCCTTAGGAAAACCGTAGTATTTGGAATGTTTTAAAGAATCTATTTGTGTATTTTTCTGACAGAAAGTCAAGTTTTAAAATGAGTTTAGATATAAAGATGAGTAAACTAAGCATTTCATTAAAACTGGTGTACATTTACCTGTACGGCAAATAAACTTCGTAGTTTCTTCTTTTCTGTTCCTTTTCCGGTACAGAATGCCAATTAAAAACCATTTTCCAATCAAATCCCCCGGCAAACATGTCATTAGGACCTTGGAATCGGAAGCCAAATGTGTCATCATCAATTATATCTATACACGGAGTAACAACAGTCGTCCAGTTTCTGTTTATTCTATCCAACATAGGTTCGATCCAGCCTAAAAATAATTCGAGCCAAACAATGAACGATATTGTTAAAAGACATTTCGAGAATGCAAAATAAAATGTTTTTTTAACTTATAAACCACCTTCTTCGTCTGAATAACTATACACATTTACAACTTATGCGGATGCATCCCCTTCCCCTGATAAATACTATATATATGATATATAATCGTCACAGAGTTGAAACAATTTTATCATTTTTGTTAATCATTATCGCACCAGCAATGATATATTTTCAGGATCATTTTCCAGATTTCGAAGAAAATAAAAGAGTATATAGTACTACGTAGTTATTACATCTTGTTTAAATTGGTTGTGTTCAGGAAAATAGAACTTGAGATAAACCAATGACAGCATTCTCAAAAAAAAAAAGAAACAAAGGAAGAATCATCATAAGCGCGATAAAAATACATAAAATACGGATGGACATTGTGGTTCCAAGCAAATGTTCAGCGAAATATTCTGTTGTTTTCTAATCTTTGGGCGGGTTGTTGACTCTTTTACACATCCAGTGTTCCATAATATTTCTGTTTCTTTTATATTTATAACAAATTGATTTATTTTGTTTAGGATCTTTGTTATTTAGAGAGTGACAAATTGCATAGATATATGTATATTGTGGAACATGGTACATGTATTTTGATTCAAGATGTGTTTTCGGGTCCTACTAAATTGCGCCCGTGATCGCCCGGGGAAAATATATAAATATTGTTGTGGCATGAGACAACCATGGAAAAAATGGATTTTTTTTTTACAAAATTTACTGCTGGATACTATATATCTTATGATCACAAACAAGCTTCTGTCAAGTTTGGTACAAATCCAAGTTTTCTTTTTTGAATTGTAAAACATTTTCCTTTCGGGGCCTTTTATAGCTGACTATGCGGTATGATGTTCACCATTCAGTTGCGAATATTAGACCTCGGACACTGCTTTTTTTTCAAAAAAACGAAATATACGTTTTGATCGAGGACAATATCGATCGTTCATGATTCTTCTATATAATTACTCTTGTTTATATTCACTTACTTATATACAATTTTGAAATCTAAAATGTTAAAGTGCAACAATTCTATCTACACGCTTTAGATGTAGCATCGTACATGTCCCCATTTATATTAAAGACTAAACAAATAATGATTTTTTTTATGCAGGAAAACAATTATTGTGTACAATATTATTATTCTATTTCTTCCCCGGGCTCTTTTTCTTTTCCCCGGGCGCTTTTTAGTAGGACCGGTGTACTCGTTATTTTCGGATTCTCGGATTGCTGTTTTATTGAAATTCTTATTCATGTTACACGTATACTTTTAATTTACGCTTATACCTGTATTCATTTTGCCTTTGGCGAGAAATGGCGTTTGTTTTGGCAATCACACTACACTTTCGTATTTTTTTCAAATATATGTTAGACATTCCATACATTTTTGTACCTTCAGTGCATTCGATGTGTGAATCTAAGAACACCAGCACAGCGCCTGTTGCAACTCTGTATCCCCTTAGTCGGGCTCTTACAAGACCTTCCCGACTTTTAGCTCTTACGATTTTTACTTTTGGATAGTCCTCTAGGTACTTTTCTAATTGTTCTCCTAAGTGAGCTGAAAAGTAACCCACATATAAATGATTTGAGAAGGGTGACACTCATGGTGATCTGTATTATTCATACATACACGTACAAACACATTACCTGAATGCCTTTTACAATATGTTTTTTTATTTTTTATATCATATATCGTGTGTTCGAAACTATTGAAAACAAAATTTTACCAATTTATAGTAGTGTCAAATTTAAAAAAGAATTTATTTGAATCTTCTTGTATTAATGGCGCGTCTCGCCTGCTATTATTTTGTTTTTTGTTCCGGTAAGTTGCAATCTTCGTGGTTGCTGGTCTGCCGGTAATAATACTGATTATGTTGCGTTTAACTTTTCAGTAGTTGTGAACATTAACATGCATGTGTAAACGACATTAGCAAAAGGTTCTCCAAAAATATAAACTGTTTTCCTGTTTTGTCCCCCACGCAATGCGTTTTGGGTTACATACAAATGCATGACGTCCGTCCGTTCGTCCGACTTTCCGCATTTTTGTTGATGATATGCGATATACAAAGTTGCATTGTTAGCGCTCTGATGTGTACAACTCTTGCCAGATATTTTTTGCTATGAGATATTTATAAAAGAAATTTGTATTTCTTGACAGTGAATGCACAGATAAAATATATACAACGCAGGGCACATAGGAACGTTGTTCTCTTATTATAAACTAATGTATTTGTTATATAGTTATAGAACTCAAATTTTAGTAGAAAGGACTTACGCATGTCAGAGAAGTCATCTGCTAATATCACTTCTTTTAGAAGAGGATTTGGTGTTCTGTTTATAATACTGTGAACGGATCGTAGCAGCACAGACCAAGCCTCGTTATGAAAGGTAACGATAACACTGACGTCAGGTAGATTTTCAGCATATTTGATAAGTTTGCACCTGCGAATAAAGATATTTTTATATGATTTTTATATGGCACACAAGTAGAAAAGGGCCTTAAGCAAATATGAGGATCTTCTGTCTATGTGAATATGAAACCAGCAACAACGGTAGGTCTAGATTTTTTACGAATTTCTGTCAATCTGTTTTTAAAGGGAAAATTCACGATTTTTTTCTTATGGTTTAAATATGTTCATTATGACATAATATATATATTCACAAAGTTTTATCGCTATATGTGCAGTAATAAAGGAGAAATTCAATAATTAATGAAAAATTATCAACTACTTCCTGTAGGTCGTGACGTTTTCTCCTGATTTTTGCATGCCGGGATTTAAAATACAATCATTAAAAGTCTTGGTTTTTAATCATATTTTAACGTAATCGTAAGCGCGCCGATGACTAATGCTTTATCTAATAACCATCCGATAATAAGAAGATAAAACGCACAGACGTTCAATTGTACTCATTCGTGAGATAAATTATCTTTGTTAAACGTATATATTCGAATTATGTTTGTAGACAACACAAAAAGTTATAAATTTATTTTTAATAAATGCATTTTCGGACTGATAAGGTGAACAAATTAAAGTACAATAATCTGTAAAGACAATATGTTGGTGTACTCATGATTATTGACCTTTTACTATCTCTGCTATGACTAGGTTTATACGATGTGTGTATTCACGGTTCTGTGGCAATACTTGTAGATGGCTTGTTGAAAGGTAAATTGTTATTTGCACTTCGTTATTTAACCACGCCTCTAGGGCACACCTTGCCAGGTGTGACTGTCTATTCGGATCAGTGGGAGCATTTAATACACACATTACAAATACATATTCAAGTTGGTGACAAATAAAAATTGGTCGCCGTGGAATTATTTAATTATATTTGGTGCTATTATTTATTTGAATTCAAATAAGTTAATTTACTAAGAAATACACAATTTTCGGTTAAAGACGGGAAACTTAATTCATATGTCAGAATGAAATGATATACAAGTCTTGTCCTTGATTTATGTCTCATAAAAAAGGGGGACTAGAAATTAGAAATAGCTTTACTAAATCATTTTTATTTGTCTTTATTGGGCGAAAAAATGTACGAGAACACTTACATTTAGACTTTTGAAAGCCATGTATTAATTAATATATGAAACTATCTGAAGATAACTCTACCGAAGCGGAATATAATATGTACGAATAAAGAAAAAATACTTTTGTATTGGAATGGAATCGAAAAATTACAAATAGATATTCTTTTCAAGTGTGAAAAACGTCAACCAAATTTATTCATAATCGGGAACGTCCTTATTAAAATCTGAGACTACTATAATAATCGTCGTCTCCCAACGTATATATATACTTAAATAACTATTTGACCAACGATGTTTAAAATTAAAAGACAACGAATTTAATGTTATCATTCCCTATTTTTGAATGTTATTATAAGTCTGTTCAACTTGCAAGAATACCCCTAAAGCGGACAAATATCCGACAAACAGTTTATTCTTTAAATTGCTGTCATTGAATATCAAGAAAGAAAATAAATCCCGAAATTGATACTCAATAGTTTTCCTAGAAAATATTCACATCCCTTGGGGATTATTAGTGTACGTCCAGTTGCATATATTTTACAGGAATGTTGGAACAATTGTGATGATGACAAATTTCGTCCTTTATTCGAGAACAATCTAATTGATATATAAATCTGTGAGTTTACTATGTTCTTAACTTCGATGAACCAAAGCAAGTTATAAATTGACCTGTATTTAAATCAAATTGTTTCTTTTTTTTCTTCTTCTTCTTTTGGTATACAATAGTCTATCGAATTCGTTGATTACATACTGTTGGCATACGTGGACTAGTCTATAATAATTTACAAAACTTTTACCACAATTTACACAAAATGTATGTTTCTTTCTTATGTTCAATGTATACATGTATACATATTTTAAATTGCGCTACTGACTATAGTTCCGTAACTTTCTACCTAGGCGTATGTATACACGAATCGTCGACAAGTGCGCACATTTTTTTAAATCAATAATTCTGGTATGTTCCAATCTGTCCTAAACTATTGACAATGAGTATATATTACATTTCCCCAAATTAACCCTTGGAAAAATATGTAAATAGATTTGTATTTCTTCAATTTTTTTTTTGTATTAATTTTTTTTTATAGATAATATTCTTTACACCAGAAATGTTATTTATAAACAAGCGTATGAGTTCAGTAATGACTAGTATAAATATCACTTTCGGACACGCAAGACAAAAATGTATATTATACATGCACCTGATAGTTCAAAATGGAAAGTTATAAGTAACGGTCGTGTACACTGATCAATACCTACAGAAGTGAAACGATGCATGAACTTGCAAGCCAGCCGGACAGGAAATCGATTGAATACCTGGACGTGTCACCTTACACCCCTTCCAATACCTTTGGGAGTAATACCTTTAGCCATGCTGGTGATCAGATGAGGGAAGATCCGAATTTATTTAAATAAAGTTTATTACTTGAAAGAATTATGAACGAATTAGATTTTCGAAAACAATTTCCACGGAACACTTATTTATGATTTGAACTTTGACATTTTAACTAATTACAATATTATCAATTAAAAATAACAGACTATATGGTTATTTAAAAATATAAGACCATTTTCCGTATCAAGTTAGTCAGTCAGATAAAACAACCGTACGATTGACAAGATATCGACACGCAATTACGACTACATCGTTTACTGTAGTTTTGTTCCTTTGTGGTTTATAGACATATCGGGATTTTTCATCGGAGAAGGTGACAAGATGGCGGAGAGCAGAGAACTGATACTCACAATTTAAAATCGATGGTGATCTCTTATTTAGCGGAATAAAACTTTAATATCTATAAATTTGAGCATTTTTATACAGAATGGACATAATATCAATTTTTGATTTTTTTGCGAAGTTTCCCTTTAATATATCTTACTTTTTTCTCCTATCAACACCCCTTAAAATGACAAGAAGCTTGACAGTAAAATATCCCAAGACCAAGTCAATGGCACTTGGTTCTGTTGGCTTTACTGACTCACAAACCTGACCCCTTCATATGCATGTAACATTAACTTTAGCATGACTTTTATAGCAGGAATCCAATGTTGAAAAATCTTTCTTTACAATTTTGTAATAAAATCGGGTTCTTTATTCAAAACTTAATAAGAGGCGATCTCTGCCTATTAAACTTGGTTTTTATCCTTCAAGGAATGTGGTTTAAGAAAGGTAGTGATATACATGCTGCAAAATGTAATTTAAACTTTTGTAGTGATGGGGCGTTTAACAACTTGTCATATCAAAGGACCCTTTATTATTGTTAAAATTCGAGAGTTGGTCCTTTGCTATTAATGTCAATAATGTGCTGTTTCTTTGACATCACTTGTTCTAAAATTTGATTTATAAATACTGTTCAATTCTTTGATCTTTCAGAGTTCTATCCAGTGAGATGCGGTTACTGAGATATTCATTGAATGCATTATTCTTCCATCCAATTTTATATTCCTCCTGTTCTTTTTCGTTTAAAAATATTTTACTAATGTTGACTGGTGCTCCACCTTCACCTACAGTAAGAACAAATCCAACGTATCACTACGTACTATTTATATACATACAAATGTACATGTATTTATTGAACCTGTCTAAATCAAACCTCTTCGGGACAAGATTCGGTGTGGACAACGTACAGGTTTCACTGAATTCTATTACATTACAAATATTTTTTTAATACTCTTATACTCTTTACTCTACAGAAAAAGTTTACGTTATATGTCACTTCTTATTTTAAAAAAAAAAATGGTTTCACAGTTACATATAAGAATAGGGAAATATGGTTTGATTGCCAATGACACAACTCTCCACTAAAGTTCAAATGAAGTGCTTGGGTGTAAGTTTAACTGTACAGCCCGCATCAACAATGAGAAAAACCCTTACCGTATGGTCGGGTTTAAAAAGTCCCGACATGAAATAATTAAAATTAGAAAATTAACAGATATGCATGCTGTAGAATTACGCGTTCTAAACATTCAATTTGTTTCTTATCATTTTTACAGTCGTTGTTTCCGGTCCTTCGTGCAAGTCGATATATCTTACAGAAATTATGTTTAGTTTTTATATTAACTTGCACTCAATGACATTCTTGTATGCATGAAATACTTTCTACTTGACAATAAATAAACAATAAGCAATACACGTGTGTACCGTTTGTTGAAAATTAAAATAATACAATCTAAGTGAAATGCCAATGTTAGTAAACTAAGCCGATATAAAAATGTAAGAATGCATCCTGTGCATGTTAAAATCGTTTTAAGATTGCACTTGATCCATAACAATTCATGTTTGCGTCTGTTCCAAGTCGGGAGCCTCTGACCTTTGCTATTCTTGCATGTTTTTTTTTTTAATTCTAGCTAGTTCATTTGCACGTTTTTGATTTTAGTGTGATGTCCATTATCATTCAACTAGTACATGATTTTGTTTAGGGGACGGTTCAAATCTGAGTTCGGGATTATTCTCGCTATGTTCTGGGCCCAATGGTGACCTTGTGGTGCTTTCTGCTCTTTGGTTCGATTGTTGTCTCTTTGACACTTTCTCAATTTTCACTCTCAATTATGTCTATGTTATTACTAGCGTGTGATCTAGCTAATATTCCATTTATACCCTTTCAGTCTAGTGTAAATTAGGGTAAAGCAGTATAAATCCATTTCTTATTAAAGTACAATTGTTATGAAATTCGAATATCCAGCTAATAATAGCTTTCGTTTAGTGTGACACAGTCATTCGTGTAATAAACTGGCCATTGTTTGTTTTTGTTTCATGGTGTTAGGTTTGCTGAAATGTTATCCCAATAAATGCATGAACATACATGCTATTTTTTGTAATCGTTTATTTAAAATTTGAACTAAAATGACTATAATCCTTATGTTGGAATTTATTAGCTGCCTTCATTTATTGTCGCACTATTATAATTTACTGTATGCGTAATGGGTTTTGTTCATTGTTAAAGGCCGTATATATTATGTCCTATAGTTGTTAGATTCTTTGACATTTTATCTCTGGTGGAGAGTTTGCTTGTCTCATTTGCAATCATACCACAAATTCTTATTTTCATACTCTTATATGATAATGATAAACCACTACACAAGTTTAGGTTTTCTAAGTGTTTCAACTTTGTAGTTTCGACCTTTTAAACTTATTAGATTAAAACAGATTAAAACATTACCTAATCCTTCTTTGACAAGAACGCCAACATTTGGAAACTCCTGTAACGGTGGATTAATTTGCAATTGTTCGTCTTTTTTATTTTTTTCTTCATTGCCGTCAGATAAGGTAACACTATAATTATTTATATTTTCAGTTGATTTTTCTAATTCGGAATTTATAAAATAAAACGAGCCTGCATTTTTATCATTGTCATCCGGTGGTTGTAAAGGTTTTATATGTTCACGTGTCGGTCTGTCTATATTTGAAATAGCTTTCCTTAACTTTACGTCATAGAGATTCATACTCTCGGAGTCAGTGTTTTCAAGTTTTATCATATATTCAAACAGGAGAATAGAATACCACAGAACTGCGACTAGAAATAGCAAGAATATTGGAATCGGCAATTGACGTCGGAGTAGTCGCTCAACATTCATTCTTCGGGACCTGAAAATAGAATCAAGAAATTTATATCAGTGATTTAATCTATATGATCAAATAAATTTCATAAATTTCTAATCTCGACTTTCTCATTTAAAATTTTCCAAATATTGAATCACGTGGTAATTCGACATGCTATGTAATCTACAAATTACACGCATCATATAGGACCGACCGTGCAAGGCTGTTAGCCATTCAAGGTCGTTGACATTTCCGTCATCGCAACATACCGGTATATCGCGTGCTATGACCATGATTGTTACAAGAATGCGAATGAGTATTTAAAATGCATATGCAAGGCCGTAGCTAGGCCTCTTATTTTAGTGAGTCAAAATAATTGAGCCGAGCGAAGCGATGCGAAATTTTTTTTTGGAGGGTATGAAATGAATGGTGCAAAATCCTGCATTCTAGGCATTTTTAGAGAGTTTGATAATGTTTTGAATTTGGACACTTTTTGTATATTTTTTTTTTGTATTTTAAGACTTTTACTAACACCAAATTTTTAACAACTTTATTTAAATTTATATGTAAGATAATCCGGCATCCAAATATCACTGATTTGAGTCTGCTGCCAGAACATAGAACAAACATCGATTCAGTAGAGTTTGCCAAATTTTTCTATGGCCGGTTCAGTCAACTCGTTTCAGAATCATAATTTGGTCTGCTTATATCCTTATCGCGATGAACATGGCAAGCCCGCACAATCTCTCGTCACTCATGCATGCTCTTTTTCCAAGTTTTCAGTCGTTTCAGGGCAGTCTGTGTTTCTAAAGGAAGCACATTATCATCAACACAATGATCAATGTCTTCTTCCTATTCCCTCTCCATCAGCAATTTGGTAGCAGCATCGGTAGTAACTGTTTTGTTTACAAAAGGGAATTAAGCTTTCCTGTAAGCACCTTCATACAGTTGCAGTTACAAAATATTAAACTCGCTTTTATGCTGACAAAGAGTAGACAAACTAGGGATAGAATGAGATAAGAAAAATGTATATGATTCTATCTATAGAGTATATATGATATGGGTACAGGGGAATTGGAATGGAGTTTTTGATGTTTACATGTAGGTCAAAATGCAGAAATCGATGGGTCTCTTTGAAAACTGTTAAAATATAGAAAAATAAAGGTTGGCAGGTAGGTGAAACTTACATAAATGAAGAGATAAATGAAAAATGAACAGATTGATGCCCGATTTATATAATTCAAAGGCCCTCAATCGGCACCAGAAGCGACGAAGCAGCGCATCTATTTTGGGTGGGCAAATATCCACTTTTTGATATGGGACGAGCTCTGACGTCCCACGGCCCCAGCTTGTCTGGCAAAACAGCCGTTGGACGTCAGAGTAATCTCGGACTAGTTTTTAACTAGAGATCCATGATGATTATCATTACTAGATTAATGTTATCGAGAAACATCACCCGTTGAGATGCTGAGTTATATCCAGGAAGAATAGTTTAAAAGGAATGATCGGACAAGATATATAGAAACTGAGACTACTATAACACATGTGTTATTTAGTAGTCTCAGATACTAATTAAGGTTGAGACAGAACAACAAATGACCATTATATTGATATATATGTATAAAAAAAATAATCAGTGTCGAAATTTTAGTGAGGCAATTGCCTCACTTGCCTCAAGGGTAGTTACGGCCTTGAATTATGAATACTTAAAAAAATGTGTAGGAAATTTATAATGCGTAGGTCTGGAATACTTACCTTTCGTAAGAATATTTAAAATGCATGTGTATGGTTTATTCTGGCACGAGTTACATTTGTATCTCCTCTTTGGTGAATTTTGATTTAAAAAAAAACAACCCAAAATTAATCACATAAATGTAGGGTAACTGTTATATTGCGCACTTAAGACTAGTTTGTTCTTCATACACTATATTGTCATACGTATAGACGACATTTCATTTACCATTAATTTGGGGTGAAATAAGTATGAGATTCATTGTATACATCTGTAGTAAAATTCTTTTCATCTTATTAAAACAGGAAACATAATACAGGATAATTGTGATAATAGATTTGATTATTCAGAATAAAATGTTTATGTAGCTAGTGACATATTTTCCTCTTGATTCGAAGCCTGTAAACTGGCCTTTTTTTGTCAAATGCGACCAAGTCAAGCGTGTCAATTCAACACACACAAACGGCAAAGGAACGGCGCTTTAATTGTTGTCCTTCATCTAAAAAAAATCAATGAGGCCAATAGCACCCGCTTCAGCGGAATTCGTTGCAAGTATTTGGATAGATAAAAGTAAGATAAAAACAGTCACGGACTATTTTCCTGAATATGCATGTATAACTAGGGCAAAACATAACGTATCAATTTACGAACAAGCTGTCGTCATTTTGTGTGTGTGTCTGTTATAATTGATAAGTCTTACACAAACATTATCTACAATGTACAATTTGTATATTTGATTGAAATAAATCTTTTAGTGTGCATTTGTAGATCAATATATCATCAAGTTATAAGAAGTGTACTATGTTATTTTTATTTGTCTTTTCTCCGGAGTTCTAAATGATATCTGAATTCTTTCGTGTAGTCCTACATGTACATAATATGTAACGTAAAGGAAGTTCGCTTCTCAGTTTCAAAATAACAAGCATTTCATACACATGGGAATTTTTTTATACTAAGTGAATTAATAATGGAACGAAAAAAAAAAACGATAACAAATTGTGCTTGTTTTTGAGATATAAGCTATTGCAAATATGGCGGGAAAAATATTCAATCTTGATTTATCCCTTAAAATATACTAGTCTTATCTATATAAAAATAACAAGGATTATATGAAATTGCCTCTTATCACTTGCTTGTAAAATATTTTTGAAAAGGAAAATGAGTGTAGCGGGAAATTATGGTATGGCTTTCAAAGAGATAAAACTAGAGGACTCCGTAAATCTGACCCAATAAAAATCAAAAACATGACTAGTGAACATCCTTAAACAAACCCGAATCTATAACATGTATAAGCATTGTCAAAGTTCGTCTATGTTCAACGTTTTGTAGATCTTGTGTGTATGGACTTTTTTTTTGCTTTCTAAACCTTCTATTACTCTATTATTGCTTTCCAGACAATAGACAAACGCATCGGTAAAAATCACAATTTAAGTGCAAGAACTCTAATTAAAAGTCGTTTGACGGTTTTGGTGTAAATGGATTTTCTGTGTCCTAATTCATTCTTTTTTTTTTTATCAGTTTTCAAGATATTAGACAAATTAGCATCTTAGCTTCGTGTTCTAATTTTAGCAATGATGGTCATGTTGGTTGGCAGATGATATCTCCGATCAGATTTATAAAATTAGATACCAAATGATGAGTTTGCGTTGGCTTTGGTAGCTTTTGGTTAATCAGTTAACGGAATGCGATAGACGGCGGACTCGATAGGGGATTAATAATTTACCGGACCCTCGGACGAGGAATACAAACATCAGATTATCTCCACAGTTCAAATACAAAATAATTACAAATCTTGACATTTTATAATAGGTATACATTTTTCTAATTTCAATATGTTTAACCCCACCACATTCTGTATGTTTGTGTCTGTCCCAAGACAGGAGCCTGAAATTCAGTGGTTGTCGTTTGTTGATGTGTTACATAATTGTTTTTTGTTCATTTTTTGTTCATAAATTAGGTCGTAAGTTTTCTTGTTTGAATTGTTTTACATTTGTCATTTAGGGGCCTTTTATGACTATGTGGTATGGGCATTGTTCATTGTTGAAGATCATAGTTACGGTGACCTATAGTTGTTAACTTCTGTGTCATTTGGTCTCTTGCGGAGAGTTGTCAATTATACCACATCTTTTTTTTTATATTAACTCTAGAAACCGAGAAAAAAAAATACCCACTTCATAATTTTTCTTAATACTTTAGGCCAATCTTAACCTTCAGTGTATTGTCTTCCCACTTTATATAATAAAATAAATAACAATGTCTTATGTCATGATGCACTACACATGCAAAATATAGAAAAACCTAGGGCAGAGACAGAAACACAAGACATATATATCTAAACTCAATTGAATGGTAGGTCACTACTGTAACAATTGCCTTCAACAAAGAATATAAACTCTCGCAACAATGCAAAGTTAAACCCGTCTTTCACTAAAGTTTGAGCAGGATTCTTTGCAACGATTACATGTATCTTACCACGGTTAATTGATAATCGGGTTGTGCAGTTATGTCAATAAAATAAAACGGTAAGATTAGACATTAAAACACTAAAAATTAGGGTTTAGAATTAATTTTTATAATTAACCCAACCATATGATAGTACTATGGTAAACTTATGGAAACACATGATACAGTCATGAAATTGAATATTTGAAATAGTACGAACAGAACAATACAAGACAGAGTTGTAAACAAAAGAAAGTAATTAATGATACATATCGAATTTTCAATCCCAATGCACAAATTAAGAACCGTAGTTTTCATTCAATTTATTTATCTAAAATGTACGTTTGGGTTAAACAATGGAAATTAATACTGTATATTTATATAAACGATCAATCTTGTAATAAAATAAATAATAAACAAACAATATGAATCATATATATCAACTACATCTTCTTACCTGATCAATGCTACACTATTATGTCGATGATGATATTTTAGATAACCAATTGCGTATTGTCCATTTAAGAAATGAACAGCTGTTTGTAGTATATTCTTTTCATAGTTATATTGCTCCATTTCATACATGAATTGGTTGTTTCTGCATTCATCCAATATGACACGTGAGACAAAATATACTATCATAATTTGTACAACTTTTATCACAAATCTATTTATTGAGTAAATTTGTATTCTATCGATTATGTAAACAACTAACTATTTTCCCTTTTTATATACAATTATGTCGAAAAGTAAATTGAAGTAGAATACTCAGAAATTTTTAGTTGTTTAAGAATTGAATACTTCTTTTAGTAACTTCATTCGGGTGTAAAAGCGTTGACCGAAGTAAATTTTGTATGAAGCGCTTCGATCCGCGCTTCTTCCGCGCTTCATTACAACAATGTGCGCACGATCAACGCTTTTACAACCCTATGAAGTTACAAAAAGAAGCATTCAATACTTATAATTACATTTTTTTTAGCTAGGATCCTGAAAAAAAAAACGATTTTTATCAAGTTTTTATTTAATTTATTGTGTGACCTCGTATCCTCATAAATGATAAATTGTATTGTGTAATGAAGTTGATTTAGGAATAACGCGAGATTGAAGTTCGCCAATCAGAATAATTATAGTGTAATAGAATGACATTCAAAACAGTGTGGCTGTGGCCATTGATTAACACATTAAATTCATCCATTGACTGGGACAATTTACGTGAACGTTTGTCTGTAACGACCACTGTTCACGACGTACCTACGATAGACATTTAAACTGTGGGGTCACCAAAGGTTTCTTAACGCCTTTACTTATAAAATAATTCGATAAAATAATGGTGATAATGGTAATAATGATGATGGCGATGATGATAATGATAATGTTGAAGATGATAATGGCTATTCCAATGACAATGATAATAATAATGATAACGAAGATGATGATAACAATAATCACAATGAAAGTCATAAGGCTTCTCGTCATCTGATTCGGATATTTGTCAACCTTTTCGCTTCTAATCTAGGCATTTCATTAAATGATAGGTATAACTAAAAACAAATATATTTTGAACAACAACGCACGACAACATATTTGAAACGAGATTTGACCAAGAGTCGAAGACACATTCTTAAATTTCAAACTGAAATACTGGCAGAGATCTTGAATAATAACAAACTTACGGATAATTGTAAGAAATGCCCGTTTCCAAAATTTAACGAAAGGTTTTTGGGTGAAATATTTACTGAATATGAATCACTAGAACCAAAACTCATCACCGCGTACCTGACTGAAATACTACGCAGCACAACCTAATTATGTTATAGTTATTGACCAAGCAAGTCGGTATATGTCATTTAATCTGCACAACACGAGATGACCCAATAACCTGAACGACGTAGGAGTTCGGGTTATTGGGTCATCTCGTGCTGTGCAGATTAAATTACATATACCGATTTGATTTGCCAATAACTATTTTAACACATGACGCAATCAATTTACGTGAACGTGTTAGAAATGTGGACGTTATTCTGCAATCCACGGGTCCTAGGAAAGTTTCTTGTAGGATAAAGAAAGGGGGAAATACGACTTTGGTAAGTTTTAAATTAATCTTTTTTTTATATTTAGACTCATTCTAAAATAACGATTTAATGGTATATGTTTTTTAATTGTTTCCGTTAATTTATTCCCAATTTTTATTTAACTGGTGACGATTAAGACTTTGATAAATTGTATACATGTACATATAAATTTCACGAAAAGAAACTCTGTTATCATGGCGTTAAAACTCTTATAATATGAAACAAGCACTGGGTGTTTAATACAAAATCCTACATATGTACATGTACCATTACAAGTTATTTAATTAGTCAACGGCTATATACAAAAGACTGATGAATAATTTGTTTGTTTCTTGCAATGCAGAATCCATTTATATATCAGTCTAATAACATGCAAATAAGGTACAAAAAAAGTCATGTTTTTACATACAAATCGTGTAAATTGATATATATATATATATATATATTGCTTCCAAATCCAATTATACAGCTGTGTTGTAGATATAAGCACGCCTTTAACAAAGTAACAGCTTTAATGCACGGAGATATTTCATCAAAACTTGAAAGGGAAATACATAGATATTATGTATGACATATGATAACTTGCGTGTCTCAAGTCAGAACCTCTTATTCAAGATCGTTCATTGGTTGTCGTTTGTTGTTGTATATCATATGGTTTTTGGTTGATCGTTTTAACATTGCGAAACCTTTTATATGTTGCTATGTCGTATGGGTTTTGCTTATTGTTAAAGGCCGAACCTTGACTTATTGTAGCTAAATTTCACATGCCCCATTAGTTTAGTCTTAGATAGAGAGTTTTCTGCTCATTTCAATTGACAATCATACAACAGAATAACACATAATAAATTGTTTGCGCCTGAAGAGGTTTTCGGGTTGAACTTTCATCGTAACGCTCAAACCATATAATGTAAAGGCTGATGATGTTTAGGAACCGAAATCTGTGAATGTCATCTGACCAAACAGGACATGAAAGTATAGCCAAATATAATAGTATCTTCGGTCAACTTGACCACATCTCTGAATATTATTAGAAGTGAAGATTGATAGCATAACGTTTTTATCAATCGTAAAAAGTAATAAAACGAACTAGTGCTAATTATTTTAAACAGTAACGACAAGACAAATAGGGACATACACATGTACCTATTTCAATTGTTATTCTGATAATATGAAGGATAACCATTTAGAATATGATAGGGAGATACATTTTGTACATAAGAATCATATTAAAACAGGAATAACCCAAATTTTCTGAAGATGACTACTTCAATTCTTCAATAATCAAAAGTAAAGTCTTCCTTCTTAGTATTCATCATTGTTTGATTGATCTGTGTTTGCACAACATACAGTTGCAAATGTGCCATACATGTTCTTGACGAGAATAAGTAAAATAAAACACCATACAATACAACTCGACAAGGATGTAGGACGGGTGACTTGAACTGTCACTATCGTTTTGGCGAATTTGATAGGGACAGACATTTAACATGATAAAAAGTACACCTACAAATCCTGCAAGAAGTTGTTGTTAGCATGCAGAGAGTGCATCACTTTCTCTACATGGAGACATCGGACTAAACAAACATATTCCTACTTAACCTTGTTATATACATGGTATGCACTTTTGTTATTTACGCAATTATCTGACTGGCCGGCCTTTATTTTGTATGTGAAGTCCTAATGTTATTTTAAAAGAAGTATGCAACGTACTATTAGGGTCTTATTTACAAGTGCGAACAAAGTAGTAAACGGTGAATAGCCATCTTAATGTAACTTTATCAACATTCGACATGATACCCTGTTATATTCAAAGTGAAAATGGGCCGTGAAAATACATATTTGTCATTAAAAGGGTATTATTAGTTACATAGTGTGCTAGTGACCTAATACGGTATACATGGGGTCAGTAAATTCCATAAGGGGTGAGAGCGAAGCTCGAATCCCCATATGGAATTTACTGACCCCATATATACCGTATTACGTCACTAGCACACTATGTAACTAATTTATCTTACCGATATCATAACATGTGAAATTTAGACTAGTGACCTATCAAAATGAGAAAGTCTTCGATACTGTTAGCATTAAGAAACTAGCTACTTCCATTGATCCTACAAACACAGATGCCAACAATAACAACTTGTTAGGTTTAAATGTGTTTTATGAATTTATTTCCATCTTAATCATCAATTTCTTCGTCTGTTGAAACCTTTAAGATTTTTCTCAGTACCGTTTTGTTTTTATAAAGGGAAGTAGCACCACTACTAACCGTGTACACTGTGAATAAAAGTGTTAAGAATCTGAACACTTTTTGAACGCCCTTTTGTAACACTTTTGGAATGCGTAACAGTGTTCTAAATATTAACGTTGGTGTTCTAGTTTTTAACATTATGTGTGCATCTTTCGAACGTTATGTGTGTTATTCTTGAACGGATAGTGTGTACTCCTTGAACGCCTAGTGTTTGAATCCGGAACGCATAACAGTGTTCTAAACATTAACTTTGATGTTCCAGTTTTTTACATCATGTGTGCATCTTTAGAACGCTATGTGTGTTATTCTTGAACGGATAGTGTGTATTCCTTGAACGCCTAGTGTTTGAATCTGGAACATGTCCTTGTGAGCAAGATTGTATGCCGTTACGCGTTCCAAGCCTTGTAATACTTCTGGAACACTCGGACTGTGTTCCAGAAATATGTGTTAATGTCCAGAACACATAGTGTATATTACTGGAACACAATTTCACATGTTCCAGAAACAAGTGTTCTATTCTCTGAAATATTATTGTGGTCTTGTAAAACAAATAATTTAATTGATTAAAAATGTCTTTAATTGATTAAAAGAGGTAAAATAAAAAAAATAGAAAAGTACAATAAAATGTGAAATATTGAAGCAACTTTAAAATTACAAGTTAGACAAGTTAGAAATATAACATTTGTAATTTGCAAAATGTGTCCAAATATTTTATCATAAACAAAATGTTCGTCATAATTAAAATTATTTAAGAATTGAATGCTTCTTTTTGTAAATTTATTGGGGTGTAAAAGCGTTGACCGAAGTACATTTTCTAAAAATGTACGCACGGTCAACGCTTTTACAACCCTGTAAAGTTACAAAAAGAAGCATTCAATACTTATAATTACATTTTTTAGCTATGATCATGAAAACACGAATTTTATATATTTTATTATTTAATACACATGTGCACTTTATTGTTGGAGCACGTGTTATCATGAGTGAAAAGTTGTATTAAGCAATGCAACTGCTTACGGAATAACACGTGATGTGCAGTTAGCCAATCAGAATAAAATATTATAGTGAAACATACATCTAATGTAATTATTATGTTACAACAAAGTCTAGTGGCTTATGAACACAGTTTAACTCATCGTTTGCAACTTCTTAAGTCAAGCACTGTCCTGAATTTCTTTACAATATACTGATGTCAACGGCTCGTTTATCACCAATATTTTCCATAATTCACAGCCTGCAAAGCACTCAGATAGTCAATATCAAACATTAAATATCCTGTGTATATGCTGCTAGTAGTCGAGTCGGTGTTCATGTAACACTCTGCTACTTTGGGTACTTTTAAACATGATTTGAGTCGTCTACAACAGATTTTGAGTTTCAATTTTTTAGAGGATTCGTCTCCTTGGGTTATAACTACTCTTTAATCTTGTTATCCACCAACCGTAATTTCTAAAATGTAAAATATAATGTGTATGAGTAAACAAAGTATTGATCATGCCGATATTCCTTAAGAATTAGAAACTCTTATTTCGTTTTTGTAATTCCATTATACTTGTCAGCATTATAAGTTACATTGTAAGATGCATTTGCTAAAGAGTGGTATTTGAGCGTCACTGATGAGTCTTTTGTAGACGAAACGCGTGTCTGGCGTATATACTAAATTTAGTCCTGGTATCTATGATGAGTTTATATACATACATTTTCAAGTATGTGGGCTCTTGTGTTCTATAGTTTTTTTTTTTTTTTTTTTTTAAATATGATAGGAGGTGTTCAGCAAATGCTCATAGGTGTTTTAGGCAAAACTTTGTCGTTAAACATGTCACTAAATTAACTGCTTACATTTCAAGAAACTAATTTCCATTTGCTTTTTTTTTAAATTTTTTTAAAGATATGTTGTAATTTCACTTATGATCTGTATACGGATAATTCCAATTTAAATTGATGTAATCATATCGAATTTAACTCAAATAGTTTTCTGATTAATGTACACCAGTGAATGGTGCACATTTTATTGATAAATCTGCAATAACAAAACTTGTAAGAAGTCAATCGGCACTCCTAAATTCTTAAACTTACATAAAGTTCATTTATGGTGCAGAATAAGTAGTCAACTCTTGAACTGCGAAATGTTCTCCTCATTCTCGAGGTATGCACGAACAATTACCCCCTAAGTATACTGCAGTTGTGTTTGTACCCTATAAAAGTAACATAGGAATACATTACAATACATGTATGAAGTGCACAACGGTGGACATTTGCTAAAATGAATTACTAAGAATTCAGTATTTAAGAATGAGAAAGCTATCAATAACATATGTATACATGAGAAATTTAAAATTAGTGTTGCAGTATGCCTTTTTACAAACTTATGTCTTGACATTGCAATGTCATGACAGTTATTGTATTTGTGAACAAATCCTTATGCATTGGTTGTATTGTATTAACAAATGTAAATCCTCAAAAGTGTAGATAATCGTTTGATCTTTTTATTGCTTTTATACACACTGTTTGAGCCATGTTTGGAACACATGGCGTTCAGAGAAAACGATTAGCTGGAACGTATCATGTTCGAGACCAGAACACATTTACAATAGCAACGATATCATTTAACCTTTACGTATAAATTTACATTGGTTATTTTTTTTTTAAAACATGATCATTTAAATGTATTCTCTCAAAGAACCTCCTACTTTTTTAATCGAATTATAGCATAACAGTTATGTGTTCAAACAAAATGTTCTACTTCCATTTATACTTCAGTGTGTCCTGTCAATGTAGAAATTTGTTGATTTAATACTAAAAAAAAATTTATGTTCGTAATATGTTTTAAATATAGATAAACATACCTTTTTAATCAAGTTTTGTTGTTAATTTTCTTCAGTGAAGGTTCTTCAATCACGATCAAAAACCAAACTTCCGGTACATTAATACTTCACGCGCTGTTTTGTACGCGGATATGTTTGGAACACATGGCGTTCAGGGAAAATGGTAAATTTGAACGCATCATGTTCGACACCAGAACGCTTTTTTAACAAACTATAATTTGCTTATGTTGATACAGCTAAAATACATTTATCGTCAAATTATAGTATGAATCACCCTTATTCATCGTCTGTTTGACTCTGAAGCGATGAAATATTTTTTTTTCACTCCCCATTTCAATATTAGAACATTTTTAGTGTTCAATTTAGAACACTTGTTTTGACCATGTGCGTTAAAAGACTGAACACAATGTGTTGTATTCGTTAACGCTGGCGATCAATGTGGAACACTAATGTTAATGCCGGAACATAATGTGTTTAAAATTGGAACGCGTCCAGACGCATCAGGCGTCCGCAATATTTGTAGTGTATGAAATAAGCCCCGCCTCCCTTTTTCTATATCTAATATGGAATTTAAAGAGACGTAACACCACTGCTAACCGTGTCTGAAATATAGGGAGATACTTTTTGTACATAGGAATCATTAAAACAGGAATAACCCAAATTTTCTGAAGATGACTACTTCAATTCTTCAATAAGCAAAAGTAAAGTCTTCCTTCTTAGTATTCATCATTGTTTGATTGATCTGTGTTTGCACAACATACAGTTGCAAATGTGCCATACATGTTCTTGACGAGAATAAGTAAAATAAAACACCATACAATACAACTCGACAAGGATGTAGGACGGGTGACTTGAACTGTCACTATAGTTTTGGCGAATTTGATAGGGACAGACATTTAACATGATAAAAAGTACACCTACAAATCCTGCAAGAAGTTGTTGTTAGCATGCAGAGAGTGCATCACTTTCTCTACATGGAGACATCGGACTAAACAAACATATTCCTACTTAACCTTGTTATATACATGGTATGCACTTTTGTTATTTACGCAATTATCTGACTGGCCGGCCTTTATTTTGTATGTGAAGTCCTAATGTTATTTAAGAAGTATGCAACGTACTATTAGGGTCTTATTTACAAGTGCGAACAAAGTAGTAAACGGTGAATAGCCATCTTAATGTAACTTTATCAACATTCGACATGATACCCTGTTATATTCAAAGGGAAAACGGGCCGTGAAAATACATATTTGTCAGAGGAATTTTTAGTTAATATTTTATTAAAAGGGTATTATTAGTTACATAGTGTGCTAGTGACCTAATACGGTATACATGGGTTCAGTAAATTCCATAAGGGGTGAGAGCGAAGCTCGAATCTCCATATGGAATTGACTGACCCCATATATACCGTATTACGTCACTAGCACACTATGTAACTAATTTATCTTACCGATATCTTAACATGTGAAATTTAGACTAGTGACCTATCAAAATGAGAAAGTCTTCGATACTGTTAGCATTAAGAAACTAGCTACTTCATTGATCCTACAAACACAGATGCCAACAATAACAACTTGTTAGGTTTAAATGTGTTTTATGAATTTATTTCCATCTTAATCATCAATTTCTTCGTCTGTTGAAACCTTTAAGATTTTTCTCAGTACAGTTTTGTTTTTATAAAGGGAAGTAGCACCACTACTAACCGTGTATATGAAATAAGCCCCGCCTCCCTTTTTTCTATATCTAATATGGAATTTAAAGAGACGTAACACCACTGCTAACCGTGTATGAAATAATCCCCGCCTCCCTACTAACCTAATTTCAAATATATGTTCCGGACCATATGAGTATTTGGACCATACGCGTATGGTCATGACCATATGCGTATACTCATATGGTCCGACCATACGCGTATGGTCGGACCGTACGCGTATGGTCGGACCATATGAGTATAATACTCGTTTGGTTATTAAGGGGCTGGACCATATGAGTATTTGGACCATATATGTATATTTTTTTTTAAATTACATTATAAAAGTTTCAATAATACAAAAACTTTATCTAAAAAAAAAATGATGGTAACATGACAATGTATTATTTTTATGCTACAAATTCTACGTAAAAATTAAATATTGATGCCATAGTTATTTTTCATCGTTAATTACATTCTTACATGTAGGCTTGGGTGACATTTACTTCCATACGGTATCATAGTTTTTTTGCATTTGCAAGTCTTGGTTGTGCGGGATCCTTTTTATTTACACCTTTTGTTTGCGAATGAAAGGCTAGCCTTTTTGTAACTCTGCGTATAGTGATACCGAGGTCTTGGGCCATTCCGATATGTCTATGGTGTTTTTTTAAAAGAAGCTCTAGATCTCAAATATCGTAACATGACTGCATTACATCATATTCACAAACCACTTAAATAAACTATGTTACTTTCCAGTAACTTCTTAATTGTGCAATGTTTTTCAGTTCATAATTTTTGGATTTTTTTTTTAAGTCGAAATATTGCCATTCACTCGTAATGACAAATCAATATTGACCATCGGTAATGAACATAAGTATAAAATGTGTTTATTATAGTTTTGACAAATAAGTAAGTAAAATTAACTGGGTGAAACTTCTAATTTTTATTTAGCTTATCTTTTTATTATAATATAATAATAAAATTACCTATATGATAGCGTCTTTTTGATGAACGGTCATACCATATGAAGAGTTTAGATTATTAAAAGTACACTGTAACAGAATGTTAATTACCCCGACCATACGCGTATGGTTGGACCATATGAGTATATACCCATATGGTCATGACCATACGCGTATGGTCCAAATACTCATATGGTCCGGAACATATACACGGTCTCCACGAGGCCGTTTTTAACCAACCATATTCCTAGAAATTATAGAAGGTAAGATAAACTGCATTACTGTCAAACAAAAAAATATTTATTGGAATGTTTTATCTAAAAGCAAAATTGTTTAAATATAGAACAATCTGATAAATAATATGTTCACTTCTCCGGACGCAATAGTCTTGCAATGAGTGCATTGGATTTTGTATTTGCCAAATCAAATGGTGTTTGATTGTTGTTGTCGGTTCGTGTTTGTAGAGCCCTATTATTAACTAGAACTTTTACAATATCGAAATGTCCTCCAGCGACAGCACGGTGTAACGGAGTCTTTTTATAATTGTCACATTTGTTAATGTCAGCACCCTTTTGTATTAGAAATTTTGCTATTTCAGTAAATCCGTTTTCGATAGCAACTAATAATGGAGTGGTTCCATTTAAATCCTTATCATTAACTTCACCTCCGTTTTCTACCAAATATTTAAAAATGTCAAAATGACCTTCTCTACATGCGGCAAACAAAGGCGAACCTCCCCATTTATTACACATCTTAATGCTAGCATTATGTTTATGCAACAGTTCAACTATATCTCTAAATCCCCGTCTGCAAGCTGTATAAAGCGGAGTGCGTTTTTTAAAATCTGTTATATTCAAATCAGCTTCGGTAAGACTGTTAACAAGGATTTCAGTAATTTCTGTGCGGCCTTTATCGGAAGCAATAAATAATGGCGTCATACCTTCATCATCACGCTTATTTATATCAGCATTGTTTTTGATTAAGGTTTTTACGATATCGGCGTGTCCTTCGGCAGATGCAAAAAATATCGGAGACTGTTTTTTCAAATCGCACTGCAAAATATTAGCATGATTGTCCAGAAGTATTTGAACAACAGCACTATGTCCATGTTTGCATGCAATAATCAAAGGTGTTCTGCCTTCATTATCAATTGTGTTTATAGATTCATTAACAAATTTTAATAAATGTTTTAAAATGTCTGTATGTCCTTTCATCGAAGCAACAAACACTGGTGATTGGCCTAGATTATTGCCAGTTGAAAAATCCGGCTTTTGGGCTGATAATATTTGTTTTTGTACAAGTGCCTTTACTATTTCATTATATCCTTCTCTGCAGGCTACCAATAACGGAGACGTATTTGTTTTATCACCCAGTAAATGATCAGCATTGTGATCGAGCAAAACGTTTACCACCTCCGTTTTCCCTAAGAGACATGCAACAAACAAAGCGGTTCTTCCATATTTGTCAACTTCATTGATATCGCAATCAAAATCCACTAACATTTGAACAATATCGGCATATCCTTCCCATGCAGACTCTATTATTGGCTTTCGCATTTTATATGAAGAAAAATGATGCTGCCTCCTAAAATCTATATAGTCTTCATAATCGTTGTTATCAAGTGAATTATTGTGCGTATCACCTTTTAAATTCTTTAAAAGTGTGATTGCTTTCTGTTTTCTTGATCTAAAGAATGAAATAAATTTCTCTCTGTATGATTTGTACTGTAGTTGACTGTTATGGAATGTACTATATGAAATTCCTTGCTCTAAGTCTATTATTAATCTGTCGAAATATCTTTGTTCGGTATTCTCGTCATCTATTATAATAACGGAACCTTGATTACTGTCTGTAATACTCGATTCAAAACAAAATCTTTCAGCAATATATGAGCTTAGAATGAATTTAATAAAAATATGTAGAGATGCCTGGCCACATACCAAAACTGCAGTACGGTACACTTTAGAGTGAATAAAATGATAATAATTCTCTGTTTTGGCTAAGTACATACCTTCAAGGTTCTTTAATTGTTCTTTTATTTTACTTTTAACTGGTTCTAGTTGAGATCCTAAATTGAACTCGATGCAAATATTTTCAAAAATCTTTCTTTCATTGTCAAACTCGTAACCCTCAGTAAGTAAGTCTTCTTTGAAGTTGTTATTTAGTATCGCGCATAAAGTTATTATACAGAATTTAAGATGATTGGTATCTTTCAAGGCTAACAAATCATTCTTAATGAAATCATTAAGGTTACTAAATAATCTGATAATCTGATCGGCTGTTCGTCCTTCAGCTATTTTACATAGCAGCGGAAAATACGCTTCGTCCGAATTAAGCTTCTTTGTAAGTTTAGATTGTGATTCTGGAGAAATGTAATTTCTTATCATTGCCAGCTTTTCTTGGTCGTTTAAAGGCCAATTAGAAATGTCACAGACAAAGTTTTTGATAGGATTAAGGCGTTGAAATATATGATCATTATACAAGTCTACACCAGTAGCAAACAGAAACATAACGTCGCCAAAAGGTTTCCTCTCATTTTGAGATTGTGATGCAGCATTCAATAATATTAGAACATCATCTATTTGAGCAGACCACTCATCCACAGCCTGCGCATTAATCATGTCTTTTCCCAATAGGTCATCTATAATGAATATTTGGTTTCTTTTCTGATCATTACATCCAAGTATGTCGGAAGGAGATTTCACTGTTGGAATTATTTGATAACCCTTTTCATCTTGGGTGCTTAGGGCCAGATGACGGATGATTGATGATTTACCATTCCCGGAACGACCAACTACTAGAACACATTTGTTGCTTCTTAGTTTTTCTTCAACGTTTTTACTTGCTTCTGTTTTAATAAACTTTCTGTCATCTTTTCTCCATTTTTCGACGTGTTGGTTATGTATTTCTGAAATGTACATGCAAGAATATTATTGTTTGATTAATTTTACTTTCCTTTACGTATTGTGTTGACGAAAAAATCTACATATGAAACTTATGATCATAGGCACCTAACAATAACATATTTGTAATGCAAATTTAAATAGGACGTTGCATGATGTGTGGTACATGTATGTTTATTTAGAATACGAGTAATAATTTTTATAAATTCAGGAATGTAATTTTGATGGACGACACAGTCTTTTTTATAAGAGATCCTGTTACAAAGCTGTCATACTACATTTTAATAAATTTTGAAGAGGGTATATAAAGTTAATTTCGTATAATACAAGAAGGACGCATATGCAACAACGATTTTATACATATACGAAACTTAATGAATGTTTAAAAGAAAGTGTTTGAAAAAGGAAATATTAATACTGATAGCTTTTGTTTAACAGTAGACTTTTATCGTGAACGCGTCACGCAACACTAACAGAACAACACTGTATTCGACTAAAGTAATGTTGATATGTATTTGTTGAAATGACTTGTATTCATTGAAATGTCTAATCTAATACAACATGGTAAATGAAATGAAAGTAAAAAGACACTTATCCGGATAAGAGGCAATGGCACTCAATTTAAAAAGGTTTCAAGCATAAATCAGGATCAATTATGGAGAGAGACAATATTAAGAAATCTTTGACAGATAACAATTATAATTAATTTCAATAATATTATTATGAACTTTTTTTTTTAAATAAACGTCAAACATAACTGGGAAGACGAAAATACTGCGCTCGAAGATTTAATGCAAGCAGATATTTGAAAGAGTAAACAGGTAGAAAATGAAATATTTTAAAAACTAAGCCGGTATTGTGTAGATCAATACCAATAACAATACATTTCCTAATGAAATGAGTAAAAAGGCAGGTTTGATATTTTAAGAACTAAAATTTTATTATAGTTAGAGTGAACAACAAAAGTAAACAATTTAGATATGATTTGATAAAAAAAAATGTATCACATAAGTCTATCATCAGATCATAGCTGGTAAAAATCAATATAATGACTGATAATATAACAAGATAGTTTTCAACCAAACGGAACCTGACAAAAGGGGACAAAATAAAACATAATAAAAGGACACGAGAACGAAGGACGAATTAAAACGATTCCAAAATGTTCGCCGTTCAGTTTTTGAGAAATCTTTCAGGAATCAAAATAATTTTATGTCAGTTTAAGTGTGACGTTGGATATTTTTAATGTTAACATACCTTTTACTTCAGGAGGTATAACGTCTTCAGTGTGTTGTCTTGGCATGTTTTCTGTTGGCAAAGTATAAGGAATATAGTCAATAGTAAATTAGAATGACATTATGTTACAGATTAAAAACTAGGGGATTGATTGTAGCTACGACGTAAGGAACATATCCCATATCATCTGTGAAACGGTAATTTCATAACTGTCATAAAACTCGTGATGACGTCCATAAAGTTTACGAAGGGGTAATTTCAACTTCACAATTTTGAACTCCTGGCTTAAATATAACCCAATGATGATTGTTTCCATATTTAGCTCATTGTCTGTACTTTATTATTTGCCTGGTCACCAGTTATTAGTACTGTGCACACTTGTGGAATGTTTGTCAAATCATTTCAGGGGTCAATCATGAAAGTTCATCAATTTTTAAAGAAATTAAACAATAGGCATTGTGCAGCTTCTTGTTTGTCAGGATAATATGGACATATTTTTATCTACGGTTATCAAACAATGGATGAACAACATTAAGTTCATTGATACCTTTATGATTATAAAATATAAATATGCATGCACCAATATATTACATTTAAATGTACAGTGGTATATTCATTACATACCCTTTATATATTTCTGGATGCCATCTTCTACTTGTTTTTTGATGATCGTATTCATTCTTATGAACTTTCCTAAAACGTTTAAAACGTTTGTTATTTTAACAAGATAAACTAAAATGAAGTTAAAAAAACTAACTCTGTCTGTGTAGAGTATATTTTCTTCGTTGTTGATAGTGTTGTTTGTATTTTTTTGAATGTCTGTCTTAGCACATCAGTAAGTTGCATGTTGCTTGTCTTATTAATATAACTACGAAAGCATTCAAATTTCATCAGGAATTTCTTTGTTGGGGAGAAAATCACTATCCACGTGTGTTTATTAACCATTACTGTAGCACTGCCACCCTTCTCGATAAAACTTTAAATCATTTTCAATCCACTGGAGTAAATATTCAGCAACTACATTCAAACAAATTTGACATTTTTTTGATACGGGTTAATTTCTAAAATCCCAATACAATTACATTTTCTGTTAAGGCGAAGTGTACGTAATTGCACGCCTCTAGCGGAATACGGGATTAAAAACGTTCGTCGTTAGTTACGCAAGTTATCTCCCTTACTCCAAGAAAGGACACACGAAAGTCCACGAAAGAGAAACTTCTTTCTTTGGTCTATAATGAATCGAACAAACACGCCTGTGCTGTCTTAAACCTCATAGAAATTATCTTAATAATTCCAATTAGAAATCACAGCATTCTGTACGTTGTTCTGTGTGCAGCCTGACTAAAAAACACTTTGTATTTGTTTTAGACGCGTAGGAGAAGGCATTTCGTGTTTATGATATCAACAGAAAGAAAAAAACGCCTCACAACAAAATTATAAACAAATAAACATGTATCAATTTTTATTCTATTGATATCAAATTAATTAAAATGAGACCTGAATTGACCCAACAATATCGTTTTAAAAAGCCGTAGTCTTGAACGAAAAACTCAACATAAAGTTTTATAATAGGTTACAAATAATTAATGAAAGACGTGTGAATTTAATTGTTTAATTAAAAAGACGTTGAAATGTTCCTATTTTGTGCAATTGAAAATTTAAGGACATGATTTATATTCATATAAGAAATCAGACGATACCAAGAGAATAATTTGACCACTAGTGCAACACTTACAGGTCGGAAGAACAAAGACGAAAAACAAACAAAAAATAAACAAATTAGGCCCCAAAAATTATTCAGTAACTTAAAAGTTGTCTCACTCTAACATTTATCTTAAAAGTAAGTAAAAATTATGTCATTCAACTCCCAGTTTTCAACTTTTTCTACATGTGCAGAAAATAAAGAGGTGTCTTCTATTCCGTCCGCAATTTATGGGAAAACTAAATCTAAATTTAGAACCATATTGAAATTGAAAGTACACATGTAAGATAAAATATAACATGTCATTACTTCTTTCACAAATTCCAATTTATAAGAGATATATAGCGAAATCTGTTTTCTTTTATTGTGCGTGTGTGCATCATTCAAAATTAGAGAATGTAATTTTGAAGTATCAAGTCTCAATTCAAGATTATGAATGAAATAAAATTACGGGGGGGGGGGGGGAGGGGGGACCTTTATCGGAACTCCGGGATCGGGTGTTTTTAAGCTCGGGATTTCGGGATTGACCCTTTCGGGATCCGGGAATTCTATTTCCGAATCGGGATTTATTTTTTTTTTAAATTCAGGACCTCGGGATGTCGTGTTTTTAAGCCCGGGATTTCGGGATCTGGATCCATCCGTCCCTCCTCCCTCTATTATGGTTAAAGAAAAGAGGTCAGGGAAGTTTTGTAATACTGCAATTTAATATTTAGTGGAATGAGAGGTGAAATGTGTTCAGACTATTACATTTCGATTTTCTTATAAATTTAACCCAAGTTTACTGCAAGGGGTGTTTAACGACCTCGATGATTATCCATGAGGATCTCGCACTCGGTCAGCTCTAGGTTTTCACCTAGTTCATGATCATATCAGAATTGAGAAGCCTGTGGTTTACTAGTCTTATAATATGAGACTTTGGAGTTCATATAATTTACATTCAACGTTTTTTATCGAATATTTCAAGTCTTTTTGACTATCAATGTTGACCCCCCCCCCCCCAAATTGATTGGATAAAATGAAAAGATTACCGCCCCTATTACAAACTAAAGTCCTATAAACTGACTGGTATTCGAATTCGTTAAAAGAAAAAAAATGTATCTCTAATACCGTAATGCCGAAAAACAATCATTTGTTTCCGCGAATTCCGAACAGCTAGAAAAAAAATATTCCCGAGTTTCAATGTGGGTAACTCGAATAATTCAAACCCTTTCCATGTCCGATTTTCTCCCACACGAGAAATGTAGCATTCGTACCTTAGCTTAATAATACGACTGAATTATTCGGGTTACACTTTGTGTAAATCCCGAATGCACATAAAAGTAAAAGTCCAGTCCGACTTTCGGGAAAGGACTGTTGTAGATTTCAGATTGATTTCCAGAAATAAAAATCATACAAAAATGTTTCACTCAAATATTCGTCTTCAGACGTGTAAAATTATACAATGGTTACTAGCCGGTCTGGATTGTGATAAAAAGAAGCGCATGCAGTGCATAAAATATATAATGTCGTGGCTCAGGGATATGTTGAATTATAGAGATGCTTATGCGGCACAAAGATAAGGTTAATTTACCCAAATGTACTAAGAATTATCACACAACTTAAATTTACTTAAATATTGATTTGTTATCCTGTGCCAGACAGATGGCTCATATTCTGAGAAGAGACCTTGATGAAATTAAGTTTTATGGGAACACAGATTTTGAAAACACATTTTAACAAAAATAAGGCACCAAGGTGGAAAATAGTTCTAGTTCATAATGAAGAAAATGTCAACCGTTTTCTAGCTTGGCGATCTCCGCACGCACCTGAATATAAAAGACAAATACAAAACAATAGAACACAAAACGTAACATAAAGAACTAAAGACCGAGCAACACGAACTCCAACAAAACGGTATATATTTCATACAAATATAGAACTATATGAAGCGTCGTAACTGTTGCGGCGACGTCAATAACGTTGTCGTTGTTTTTTGTTTTTTTACACTCAAGATTCAACTTTAACAGGGTATAGCTTGAAAAGTAGCACGGTTGCTAAGGACTTTCTTTGCACCAATCGATTCCTCAGACATTTTAGAATCGTCTCATAAATTAAAAAAAAAATCGATTGTCTAATATAATAGAAAATCTTGGAAATGTAACAATACCTGCCGAATTTCACAATTTTCCCTATATATCCTTTGTAATTTTGGTGTATGATGCTGTTAACTTCAACATCTCGTATCTCAAAAACGAAAACGGTTACCCCCTTTTTTATTTTATTTTCCGATTTATTTTTACAAGCAGAATCTAAATGTAAAATTTAAAAAAAAAAATCCATTGTGTAGTTTAATTACGTACACTTCGCCTTAAACTAAGTTTTTTAATTAATATTTAGTTTTGAACTTGAAATACCTTTCTTTTGCGAGCTATTACTATAAATTATTTCATTATGTTCATTAAGTTTGATTTTTGAAATTGTTAAATTCCATTTGGTAAATGTCTCTGTTCAGCTAAAATCTGATATCAGTACCCTGCAGTTGAATAGGCAAAAAGTAATGGATACTAAATGACGCCATTGTGTGTACATTCAAACGAACATTTCTTTATTGTCCTACTCTTTAAATGCGAATATGAAATCTGATCTGTTCATTTTGATATTGTGTTCTATCATGTCTATCCTTACATTTTGATGAGTCTAGGTTCTCTTATGTTTGAAGTACGCATGTCCGTAGAGGAATATCCATTTACCAAAACTATCTTTTTGGAGTTTTCTTTTTCTTTCTTTTTTATCAGTATATTGAAATTGATATCAAAGTTATAACTAATAATGCTTTCTATGAAGTTCAATATCATGTATAACTGTTAGTACCAACAGACACTTGCTAATGCAATAGGTTAATACAAGAAATAGAAAAGGTCTGTCGGAAAATAATAAAACAATATGTTACTCCAAAATAAAGAGTTTGATATAAAAATAACAGAAAACTTTTTTCATTTAAAAATAGCTCGCTCAAGGTTTAGTTATTAGTATCAATTATATATAAACATATCATATAGTACAAGAAGCTAGGGACATATGTCGACATGTATATTTGTAGTCCGCTAACAATATTACCCGTTTTCCAATTTTAACTTACAGCCATAAGACTATTGTATTAAAATGATAACTTACTACAATAACCAACAATTTGAACGCAAAACATCAAAATAATAGACAGGACAATTGCAACTGAAATATAAAAAGAAACATGTGTATAAAACATGGTAGTTATATAAAGAAATTGGTTTCTGACGTTATTAATGCATATTTGCTGTGTGCTTTTGTAGTTGTACAGAAGCTTAGGAACCATTCATGTACGTAATCATGGTGATTGTACACGCGCTGGTATATAACGGACTGTTTTGGTTGCAAGTCAGCCAAGTTTATAAAACTAGAAAGATGTGCAATTTGATTTTATACGTTTTTCTTTTGTTTCTTTTTTTTAGTGTAAAATAGAATGGAAACAGGGAAATTTGTCAAAGAAACAACAACCCGACCAAAGAGCAAAAAAGCTGCCAAATGACATAATGGGTCGTCAAAGTTAAGAGAACATTCGCACTCAGAATCAGTCTTACGCTGGCCCCTAAACAATAACATGTATAATGTATACAAGTTATCAAAATGGACGTCACAATTAAAATGAGTTACCAAGTATAGATAAATGAGGACAACATTGAATAGATATGTACTAGAGTATAAATTTAGATAGGTTAAATTTTCCCGAACGTATATATTGTGATATGTTCAGAAGACAATAAAAATCAAAATGAAGGAGTAAACAAAGACTCACAAAACCAAAGGACATTTACATCAACAGTTATAAATAATAATTAAGAAACAACACGAACTCCACCAAAAACCGGGAGTGAAATCAGGTAATCCGGAAGGGTAATCATTTCCTACACCGTATACAGCACCCGTTGTGTTATTTCTTTGTTCAGTTCGGTAATGATGGAAGGTTATTAAGACTGAGGAAGAATATCAGATATGATTTCTGATACACTTTTGTCATAATGGCCAATCAGCTCATGATGGCGACCGTACAATTTCTTGAGTGATGACCTTAATTTGATTGATTCATAGCCCTGTCTTGGCAACTTTTGAGAAAGCAGTATTCCTAGTTCAACAAAATCAACGTACTTTGAGCTAGATCTAGAGTAACGTATCAATTGAGACACATATACTCCATATGCTGGTGCCGCTGGGATGTTGCTATACATAAATTGAAAGTTGTTATAAATGTTGGTGTTCAACCTACCATCAGTAGTCATTTCGAGAAAAGGGTCTAAATATGAAGCAGATTTATCTGTGTCGGTAGTATATTTCATTTCAAGTGCACTTGGATATATTAAATGTAAGTGATCACTGAATCTATTATTATCATTAAGAGACAGTACATCATCAATATACCGAAATGTGAAATTAAAAGACTGGGCTAATTTTTTTCTCCTTTCTGTACAAGCCCTTGGATAAATTCTGCTTCATTGAAATATAAAAATAAATCTGCAAGTAGAGGAGCGCAATTGGTACCCATTGGGATTCCAATAGTCTGTTGGAAGACCAAACCTCCAAATTCAACAAATGTGTTCTACGTAACCGAGAATTTTCAAGCTACATGTTTGTATGGATTATACAGCCTGAGGATTGTGAAAATTTTTATTTGATGAGAAACTAACTAATTTGTAGAATTGAAAAATTAAATACATACAAAAAGTATAGCTTTGAGAATATCAAAAGAAAAGGAAGGGTCACTGTACTATTTTGTTTGGACGACTTATATATGTTATAAAATAGCAAAATTTTATCAGGTTCATGTGGCATCCTTCAGTAACCTCCCCTAAAATGCCAATTCAAAAACATAAAAACATCAAGCAAAAAATAAACTACACTTGTAAAATTATTACTATTTATATGATCAACATGTTCAAATTGCTTTTGTTTTGTTTTTCCATCAATTTTCTTTGCAAATGCTTGCTTTTTTTCTTCATTTTTTTTTTCTAAATTAACGTCTCTTAAACAGTCGTACCTTAATACTACACAAAAACGAAAAACTGTCTGCGTTCGTCAATATGCTGCTGAATGTATATCATGACGTCTATGTTTTGAAGTATGTGGTCAGTAAGCTTAAAAGTTTGAAAATTGATATAAATAGGAGCCAAATAAAGATATACATTCAAAATATGATAGATATTTTAATATTCTTCTTTTGTTTTCCTCGTGAGAACATCGATGTATACACTACATAGAGCCGATTATACGGTTATATAAAACGTAGTGTAATTTCATAATATTAATTTAAAAAAAAATAATATTAGAAGACTAACGTGTTTTTACTTACATAGCATGGATACAATCAATACTGTATTCTTTCTTTCTGGAATACGTATAACTCCTGAAAAAGAAGAATGATACAAAACATACTATAAAACAAAATTTAATAAAGAGAACATTGATGATGCAATATTTACTTGCAATTGAATAATTCGACCTCATTGAAACTTCTCCGTAACCCCTTAGCTAGAGATAAATAGCGCATGAACTGTCCGTGTTCAGTACTTTAAAGGATTGAAAGTGAAATTTGACAGCGTGTGCCCCTTTACGCATTTAAGATTAAGTGGTATATTTACAATAATGATGTTGATATGCGGTGCACGTATGTAAGTTCATTCAGCTATCTTTTTCATTATATAACAGACAATGTTGTGCACATTGAATTACCATAAGAAAGTGCTACTTTTACCTGGTTGGGTTTCTTTCTTTGCTGTTGAATTTTCTCAACTTTCTAATTGTCATTTTGTTCTTATCTATTTCAAGTATGCGGTTATGTTACTTTGCTTGTATAAAAAGAGAAAGCTCTCTTGAAGTTTAAGCAACTTTTGTCCCTTTTTTTCTTTTGTATATTTATATAATATATATCTTAAAAGAATGCAAATGAAGCATCACTCGGTGTATTTAGTCTTAATGCTGCATGTACATTGTCTAAAATTAAAGAATGTAATAAAGTCAAAACTGATATCAAAGTTTTATTATTGAGATATTTTAGTTTTTTTTAACGGCTTTCGTTTGAATGTCAAAAACAACTGTATTCTTAATAGATACATTCTTTCCATTCCTGTATGCGTATTTTTATATATGATTTTATAACTACAATGTATATGTTTGTCAAAATTAGTATGGAATTTTATATAAAAAAAAGATATACGGTGTTGCTGAATGCATGTTAGCAAATTCTTTTAATAATAAAGTGTACATATTTAGAGAGCACGAATATTAAATCCACGAAGGTTGTTCAACATTAATTTTTTAAAGTTTGTCCTATGTGTTTTTTTGTGATGACATGTAAATAACGGAGTATAATCTTTTAAATACGTCAAGTTTGGACGAAAATATAATTCATGCCTGAAATCAGAGGGTAGGTTGTTGGATCCTGAATGCTTCAACTTTTTACTTGTTTGGCTTTATAAATATTTTAATTTGAGCGTCACTGATGAGTCTTATGTAGACGAAACGCCCGTCTGACGTACAAAATTATACTCCTTGTACCTTTGATAACTATTGTGTTTGTGGTTTTTCGATAAAATATAAAATAAAATATTTGATTTTATCAGAGTATCTAAATTAACATTTCTATGTGAAATTGTAAGGTAAACGGATTGCACATCAAATTACCAATCGACCAGCTACAAAAAGCTTATAGCCATTTTTCTTATTCGTGAACCTTTGACAAATGAGACATTGACCTGTTTGTCTATTTTTGTTAAATATTTAGTCAACATATTGGGGAGAATCAATCGATCATTGTAGTTTAAATTACTTAGTTTATACTTAATTCATTTAAAAAAGTATAGAATTACCAAATGAAATGATTATCATTGTTCAAGACAAATAATATGTTTTAGATTGGGATTTTTGTTTGTTTGTAATAATGAATAATGGAATTTATAAAGAGATCAACCTGGACTTAACAATTTATCCGTATGAATGATTCCATTGTATATGCATATTATTTAAAAACGCTATCTTAAAGAATAATGAGTTAACATAAATGAAATAAAATAGACAACATGTTAAGTGCAAAACTGACCTCGGTGAACAACTTTTGAAACATCAGTTATTGGTTTAAACGAAATATCAGGTAGCCTGCAAAACAAAAGGGAATACATATATCAATAATGAAATTTTAAGTGATGAAGAGTTTCAATTATGATTATAATAAATAACAGGTATAAGAGTCAACCAGAGAAATGATGGGGTCAATATAATTATGAACCCCTAGATTCCAGGTACATGTACATCCTATATTAACAAGGAACCATGTTCTGTTTTCTTTATTAACAAAACATTTATTTATCATTGTCTTGACATAATCATGATAATGCAGTGTTTCTTACAATGAGTTCTATCTAGCAATTTAATTTTCAGACTTTATCAAGTTTGTAGTTAGCAGTCACGATAGTTTACCTTTTCTTCCTAATAACGGGACAAGAGAAACCACCAATCAGATGATCTGTTTCAACACATTCATAATCTGAAAATATTTATGTTTAGATTATAATATAAGAATTCAATACATATAGATAATAAGATAAGAATTGAGAAAATATTGTACCTTCAATATCATTATTTTTCCTCAAACGGGTCATAGTCGCCTACAGTTTAGTTGTACTGCTATTGATTTAAATCGACAGGGCAACGTAATGAGTATTGTTTATTTTAGTTCTCCTCAGATAAGACCATACTATATTTGTAATGACCAACATAAGTCATACCTTGAAATTGATGGTGCTTTCACTGTAGTATAGGTAGATCAAGACCTCACACCTGTATTTTTATTTAGAGGAAATAATAATAACCCGGCTGTATCAATAGCAAAACGTAAAAGATTAAAAAAAAATACAGCCTTAGTTCAAATGAAGGGAAATCAAGAAGAAAATCTAACCCGTGCCCAATATAGAAAATTTAAGCCGGGGACAAGGCAACACATGAACCAATTAGAAAGAAAACCAATATAAGACAAACACGGACAGTACACCGTAAGTATTGAATTAACTCAGATAACGGAAAGTTGACAGTTCATTTTGTCGTGCAATGTATCCAAAGTGGTTCTCATAATGTTCATATTTAAAGCAGAGTAAATAAATCCTAGACAAAGTGAATACGCTAGACATACATGTATTAAGAGAGAGCATAGCTAACCCAATTGAAAAAAAAAACGTTGAGATACTTGTATATATAATTAAACTCATCATAGATACCAGGAAAGACATTTTGTATTTGAGCCAGACGAGCGTTTCGTCTACAAAAAGACTCATCAGTGACGCTCGAACAAAAAAGTTAAAAAGGCCAAATAAAGTACGAAGTAAAAGAGCATTGAGGAACAAATATTTCTGAACGTTTTGCCAAATACAGCTAAGGTAATCTATTTCTGAGACAGAAAAGCCTTAGCATTATGAGATACTGTGTTGGACCCGAGAATCGAGGAGTCGAGGACAAATACAGCTGATCGAAAATCTATAAAGGGCCAACACAAAAACATCCACTACACAAAACGTTTATTAAACATGTTAAATGCATTTAGTTTTTCTAATTAGAGTAAACTACATTTGAACTACCACACTTACATGTACCATGAATTAAGGAGATTCAGAATTTCATAACTGAACTTGTCTTTTCGCATTTTATTGGTTTCCCTTGGTAACGGCTTACAGATGTATTATAAATGTCGCTATACTCTCATTTATGATAGCATTTCCTTTTTGTTTACATGCGCTAGGAGTTTATTATTTTCATTGAAATTGTTACATGCAATATGTTTGTTTCATTTTTAGAAACGTTGGCGGTTTTCCTCTTAATATTTACTAAGAAAGATAAAGAATTATATATATGGTCTCAAAACATGGTATTAATATAGTTTCGCTAAAGAAAGTGAAACACTTTAAATGATCAAACCAAATCATCAACCTAAATGATATTTATTTGTTCTCGCTTGTCATCAATTCTGTAAATGTTTACGGACACCTTAACACTGGTTACCGTAAAAACTGAGGATATTATATATCTAGGTCTTGACTGCATTTTTAAGTACTTACAAAAAAAGACACACCAATTATCATCTTAACAAAACCACTACCAAATGGTTAACATCGTTTAGTTTATAATGATAGTTAAAACATACCAGGGGTGAGTATTTCATTGTCTCTACACAATTTCTTGAAACATGAACAATCCTCACTCGATGGGACACAGAAGCAACGATCTTTTGGTGTAGAAACAAAAGCATACCCGCTTGTGAAATCACATCGGCAAGTACTGTCTGTTATTGTTGTGCCATTATTAAAATTAACTTGACCCTCGTCAGTACATAATGATTTTTGGAAGACACATCTGCTGTTTCCGTCTGTTTTGAACTTAAATGGCTGAAACCTAGGTACATTGCATGGTTTTCCGTTGATATTGCCACTTACTACATATTTATATCCTAACAAGAAAACACAATTGAATAAAGAGCAACTGTAAGTACTGTTATGAATGCACACAGTATTTATAGTTATTTTAAAATTTTATGTTTGATTACCTGTGATGTCTAACTGTTTATATGTTTAAAAAGAAAACAAAAACGTATATATTCATTGATGTATGACAAGCATATGTTTGAACGTTGAAGTAACCAGTGAGGAATCGACATTTAATTGAGAATAAATACAATTTAATTTTGTTAAAAGAAGTAAAAGAGTCAAATGGGAAACTAAACAACTCTGTATAGATAGATATGATACTAAATTAGAACTAAACAGTACGAAGGGAAACTTAATTCAGGTGTGATGAGGTTTAAGAGTGTTTCAAGAGAGACTAATAGTTATATTCAAAGAACAAAGATGGACAAAAAAGATGGACAAAAGATATCATAAGGACATAAAAACTAAATAAAAAAATCAAGAGACAAAGGCCGAAAAAATGACAGAACAAAACAACACTACAGTGATTATTAATGACTGAGCAATACAAATCCGACCAGAACTGTGATATATTGCATGTGCTCCTAACGAGTAAGCAAATCATGTCCCATATTTTGCACATTCAAGTAGTTTTGCTCATGTATGGGAGTAATTCTAACTCGGTAGGTCTCATTCATGGATAGTTGATCAAACTTAATACAGTAACTGGTTTAAATTTACCGCCGTTTTGTTGTTTGTTGAACATTTAAACACCCAGAGGCACACATCGTGTATATTGTTATACTCCTGAGCATAGACCAACCCGCAACTTATGTTAATGTAACTCAGTTATAAGAATAAGATTATTTTTATCTTCAATTTGATGTTAAACATTGATGACAGTCTTAATGAAGAAAACAGTTTTTGATGTATCTAAAATAACTCATTGGTTGTCAACAATTACGCGCAATATTCTTTCAAATTTTTTGGCGAAATTGGGTATTGGGCTTCCTTTGACAATAGTTACCTTTTTTGTCGATGACATGAAAGGTCATTACGTAAATGTTTAAAAAAAATGTCATTTGAAGAGAAATCGGATATTTTTCAAAAGATACTAGACATAAAACAGATAAATATAAGATGTAACACAGACACAAACACAAACATATATATATTACCATTTTGTATTAATAAAAATCAACGCACACTGAATTACATTATTACGTTACAAAATTACCTGGCTTATGAAAATCTTGTTTGTTTCTGCAGAATTCTTTATATTCTAAATTATTTTCATCAAATAAGCAATAATACCAACTCTCTACTGTGTTGCAAATTCCTTTAGCCCTTAATTTCCATTGTGAGGAATCCGGACATTGTATTCCATTCACAATACCAATATACACTAACAACATGCACGCTAATGTCTAAAATAAAAAAAACCTCAGTAAATGCATAATTTCAATATACAATAGACGTAATTAAAGGATAATCTATAGTGATATGTTGCATCGTATGCCTATATTTCATAGCAAACCATGTAACTGTATCATAATATCACTATTCTTTGACATTTAAACACTTTCCGGAAACATTGTGTGAAACAAAATTAGCAAGACATTATTTGTTGTTTTAAACTCGGTTTTGAAATGATCATTCGGCTCTATCAAATACAAAATTTTTGATATATTTGATTTTCATCTCAATTTTGAGTGATCTACGTTTATTACTTGCAACACTGTAATATGCACAACTTATATATTCATATTATACAAATACCAGACCTGTTCCAATATATAAAAACTGACGTTTAATTTACATAATGTTTCATGTGCATTTGTAAAGTTTTCACAATATAAAATTGAAGGAAAAGGGTATATGTTTTATTCTTTTAACTAACTCAAGTAAGTGTTTCCTATCATACCAGAGTATTTCCCAACTATTAATCTGTTTTTGTAACATAAAAAGCTTAACATATGATTATACTAGGATAATATATTTGTACAGCAGACATTGCATCTCGTCTAAAACCGAGTCTTTAGAGGGGCTTGCATTTCAGTATTTCCGAATGCATGATATCGAGCAAAATATAAGAGCATTAAAGTGAAACTACTTAGAATTACTATCACTCGGGCAAAAATAATCACGAATATAATGCCTTACCATGTAAAAACTATCATAATATATAGCTTGCATCAATTATTTCTTAATAAAATATGCAGAATGAAGACACAATGTAGCATTTATCAATTGAGGAAAGAACCACTTGACGAGACACCATGCATCAATTCACCACCTGTTCCGGTGAATGCATACAACTGTCAGGGACTACACCGCAAGATCATTCTTTTGACACATATATTCAATAACTCTATTTCGTTCAAAATGAATTCATATTTATATATTTAGCACTTTCATGACATAAATAAAGATACAAAATGAACATCACTGTAGATCAGAATGAAGCCAGATATGGTGTGTCGCATAATAGGTGCATTAATCGATTCGGAAAAATAACGATATGGAAACATCAAACCGGATATAAAGTTTAGATAACAAATGGGAAAGCATGGACAATTAACAAATCCAAGTAAGTATCGCTCTGTCATCTGACATATTTTTCTTTTGCTCCGTTATTTTGGTATTGCTTGTTCATTAAGGTTCTGGATCGGCAAAGGTCAGCTTTTATACGACCAACGATCATCAAACGAAATATTTTGTGTTTTCACGCAATTGACTTTTAATCACTGTAAAATCATTTCAAAGATTGATTTGGAATATATCCATGCATTTGTGTCAAATGTCCTTTAAAATCCATCTTATAATCATTTGACAAACTCTTTATATAAATAAAATAAACATATTTGTAAACGAGATTACAATTTTCCCACTTTTTATTATTTTTGACACTGTAATTTGCAGTGTATGCTTACGAAAGAACACCTGCGCTTCCAAATCTCATTTTGTTCGTCATACATGCTTTAGGAACCAATTTAAGCTTTCAGTGTTTTATTTTCTTAGTTGTCCTCTATACTATTGTATAGTTATAATCCTGTGGTATATTGACGTTTAAAATATGCTTTTGTATCATAACGTTAAACTGATGAGTACCCTATACGCCCGTTTAGTAAAGAAAATAAAATAATATTATATTGTATTGCACGCTGGTGATCTGCAAAAACGTGTACTTCTGCTTTTCATTTGTACAGAATTAAATATTCAAAAGTGAATTTTTCACATTATAAGATGATCATTTGAAATATATACTGTTCTTAGCATTTGTCTAGTTAATTTCAAATATTGTGTATTCATATGTTAGAAATGTGTTAACTTTTCAAGACATTTTAAACTGGAGAGAGTACGCTTGAGATGTATTCAAAATTTTGCAGTCTAACCAAATGTGGAGCAAGATTAACATATTAAGCAAAAATTCTTGTTTATTGACCGTATTGATATGTTCGTATAATATGATCTTATATATTACGCTGTTATTCAATGAATAACTTCTAATAAAAAAAAAATCAACTGAAATGGCGAAAGCAGAACAAGGACGAAAAATAAACTTAAAAAAAAAATCTAATATTAAAGTTCTACAACAAAAATATCATAAAAAACTGGGGGTTATCTCAGGTGTTCTGGAAGGGTTAGCAGATCTTATTCCATTTATGGAAGCTTTCGTGTTCTTCGCGTAAAATTCAGTGATGAACCTAATAAGGAAGGACTTATTCTTATACAAGTAAAGAGCTTCGGTGGCCAAGTGGTCCAAGTAAATACTATATAATCGATAGACAGTCAATCCTGAGGTTGTGAGTTTGAACCCCGCGGGTGCACTCGACTCAAATCTTAATCGACTAGGATTGTCAGTTTTTCCTATCGAAGGTCGAAGGTTTTCCCCCTTCACGTCGGCTTCCCCAATCAATAAAAACGGTGCTTTAAATTGACGTTAAAGACAAAATCAAATTAAATCAAATCGTATACAAGTAGACATGATACTGGTTACATCAATTGTAACATTTTCGCCGTCATTTTTGAAACAGGTATCCTATATGATCAAATATCTCATGATGACGTCAGTCCAACTTTTAAATCGATGATTTCAACTTCAACACTTCTTTATCTTTGTCAAAAATCTTTGTTTTTTTAGATGTAAGTTAGGATATGAGACAAACTTAGCTTAATCTTTTGGATCTTTTATTGTAAGTTCGACGAATAAGATGCGTTTAATAAGTCAATGAGCTACGAAAGAATTAGTTAGATGCTTCCACCTATGTAATAAAACGTGAAGTTGGAAGATAATGCAAGCCACTTATCATTGTTATTAGGTGCTCAGATATAAAGTTTGCTTTATATGAACACAGATACAAGTCTGAAGAAGTCGATAGGATTAGTAGGGTTGGTTCCAATCCACAAATTATAAAATCAGCAATTGACTCAAGTCTACAAAATAAGGAGGTGATATAATTTTCAACGACATGAACGAGACAGCTATCCACCAAAGCTTGCATTAAGTTGATGTAAGTAATAATAAACACGATATGGCATTTAAAACTGAAAAGAAAACAACACCAAATAGTCGGCTGTAGCCCACCAGTATAAAAATTTGAAACAATTCAACAACAAAAACTAACGATGATGTTTGAATTTCTTTTTAAGAACATCAAATACGACAGCGATAAACACTGAACTACTGGCTCTAGACTTATATGGTTTCCTTAACCATGTTAACCCAAGATTGTATCAAATATTGTGTGCAGGTAAACGTTGAAATGTAGAACAATGTAACACTGTTAAAAATCTTCATTTTTATCCCATGACGTAACTTATATATCATAATCTCCGTTATTTGGTTTGGTAAGAAAAAAAAGATATAGATTTTTAAAATAATGATGACCAATAACAAAGTCTGAGTAAAAACTTGAAACGAAAAGAGAAAAGAGACCCCTTCAAATAGACTGCCTCCGTTAATGGTGTAGTATACTTATTTTGTTGTTAAATTCGATATATGAACACCTGAAAGTCGGAAATTTAAACCCACAACACATCTAATCTTTTGTACACAATGAGGACATCAACAAGTTAAAACGGTCAAATATCCTTTCTTTTGGAGTAATATTCAACTAAAGTTAATACGTTTGCTAACCTGTAAACTTTACATTTAACAGACAAGTCATGACAACACTTTGTAAATAACTGTATTTCTTTATAGAATTTAAAAATAATTGACATTAAAGAATTTTCTGAATGTGCAATTTTCTTTCTTACCTGCTTTAAACGGACCAAACACATTTCGTTAATATTTCTGAATTTAAATTAAATGCCTATTCAAAACAGATTTAAACCAGTTGACATATTAAACCTTTTCAATGATTTCTTTGTATATAAAACTTTCACCGTTAGTGATTTTCATTGAAGTTTACATAGTTAACAAATATTAAATTATAGAACTTGTATATCAGGTGATTGCTATAAATATGTAACGTCATACATCATAAATAAAGAAAATGACATCATATCTATATATAAATGATTAAAAAAAACATACCAAAACAAGCAGACATACATTATCGGCACTTGTCAAAAACATAATGGTAACACATATCGGTACAGAAAAGGAATCCGCATATAGCGTTGCTACTTTTTATCTATTTGTTATTTTCTTTCATAAAAAAGGTATACACAGTCTCAAATTGATCGTTAGACATTCACACGTTACATACGGATATATTTCGCCATTGGGAAATGGTTGACAAAAATGTTTATTACACTTCACGTCAAAATGCCAGATTTTGATTGAAAACTCAGAAGGAAATAATTTACTCTTTCCCATGGCTCAACGAGACTAATTTTATTTAATGTCACTCTCACCTGTAGATCAATACAAAAATGTCATATTAAAAGACAATGAATGTAATTTAAATCACAAAGTTGAAGATAATATTCATGGTCTTTGTTTGGATTACAATAACTTCATCATAGACTTACAAAATAAAAATAAATTATATTGCTTCAATTATGTTTTTTTAGACCTTCTTTATGTTGCTATGTGCGTGACGGCATATCAGTTTTAATTTATATTTGACTGTAAGAGCGCCATATATATTGAAACATAAAGTACGTGCGAAACTGTATGATTCAAATATATATTGATCGAGGATCAGACTTGTCCGAAGAAGATGCAATCGTAGTATTACTTGCTTTATTTGACTTTATTTGGCGAAATCTAACCCGTTCGTTTGCTCTTAATATAGACTAATCCATCTATAGACAGGCAATGTGGGATAAACTCATCAAGCAAGTGTTCAGTTAGCGTTATTGATACGGTTAAACAATATAAACATTATATGTGTTTACGCAAAATAAATAATGCGACACAGCAGATGATTTTCCTGTAAAGCGGAGTTAAAACATGTGAAAATTGTCCCATTTGCGAATATGTTGGTATGAAAGTAAAACCATAACGACAGCAATTGCATAATCTGCAAATGTCGTTTTTATAATAATGTTTTGGTGGCAGTTATAGGTGATTAATATCAGTAATGATTATAACGGCAATGATCATTTCCACACACATCTTCAAAAAGACTGTCCTTATGCAAATTGAAACGTGAACTTCGCCCGAATAGTTGGAAACACATTGGTAATATCTAGGTTTGTGTTTAGGTTGGGGTCATGCTATGACATTACTTATTTGAATATAACATTAAAAAATGTCAATTGATCATTAAAATGATAAACATGGTAAAACAAAAACACTTTAAATTTGTATCAGGAAGTAAAAGTTGGGATTCTATGACATCTCGCAGTTGTAGTATGTGTTTTAAAATGACTACACACAATATGGCAATTCGGATATTCACGTTTAATATTATCCTTTTTCTTTCATGTTATGCAAACATATGTTTTCATGGTGTTGATCAAAGGTAAGAATTTTATGTAACTCAAGGGTAATGTATCTTCTGCTGTGTCCCTATTTTCACAATGTTTCCCCATTATGTCAGGAATTTGACAGAGGGCCATTCCTTTGATGTGTTTTATCATTGGATTTTGCTATTTGATTTCAAAATTGACCTACGATGGGTATGACTATTACTTTTACACCAATTATGGTCATAGAGATCCTCAACTGTTTTCATGTATTACTCTTATCTTTCAATAATCGAATTTTATAGTCCTTGAAGAGAGTAGATACAGAGAAACGTCTTACACGCATGGAACTGATAAGGTGCGTTTATGTCTTGTTAATTTGATAAGACAAGCCTATGTAATATAAGGTATGTTAATAAAGGCAAAAATAGTATACCGCTGTTCGAAATTAAGACACCTGAGAACACAACAATGCTATTATATTCTGGGATGGCAATAGAAACTTCAAACCTGTCATCTATTTTGTGAACGCGAATCATCTTCTCTTAAAACACAAACATTTAACTATTTTACTATTTACAGCTTACAAGAAGATTCGGTGTATAATAAGGACTATTTTTGTTGTGACTACTATGAAAAAATAGGCACGGCATGTGTTGGTAAGTTCATTAACATATGTTTTGTTGCAATTCTAGATTAAATTCTTTTTTTTAAATGAGGTGCTGATAGACTTTATAACATGTACACGGTATGCTCTTCTAAAAGCTTTTTGTTTATTTATCCCGAAAAAAAAATCGTTGATAAAATTAAGAGGTAAATGATATAATTGTTAAAGAGAAAGCAAACTATCTTGCATAAAAATGTTTTTGCATTTTGTGTGCAATGTCAATACAGTAAATAACTTGATGACATCTTACAAATTTGATGAATTTATAAAATTATGTAAATCACGATACATACATCTACATGTATATTCACTTAATATTTACTTTTTATCTCTTATCTGGTGTTTTTACCGGATCACTTATTCTTCATAAGTTGTTGTATATATCAACTGAGAAGAGAAGTACTTTTGCCTGACATATCAACATGATTGAATATCGAATAACATATATTACCGTTTGACCAAATCAACTTTCAATTTGCGGTTGATGCATGCAGAGAAAATTTCAATTAATAAACATATCTTTTAGTCAATGTAAACAATGTGGTAGTAGTTTTAAAATTCAAGATCGTGTTTACATATATGTCTTTTTTTAAAAAGTAATAATATGAATCCAAAGTATATATTCTTTGAGGTGAATATTTAAGGAAATAGCATGGGGTGTGATTTCTTTACTTACAAATGTATCTTTGCAACTTTGAAAAGAAAATGCTGCTTTATAGGTTATGAATTCACGGATTTTCAATAGGGGCTGCGCCCTGATATTTTAATATTCATATTAACTCATATATATAAATAAGCTTTATTTAGAGTCGATCAGGTACAAGAAAAATGTAAACAAACAGAGACAATATCAGCCATTATGTGCTTTTAACCAACAATGGATTCATAAGATCAAGTGTCAAGATTGTTAATTAAATGAGCTACACAAACTTCTGAAAGAAAATAGCATGAAGCTGACTAGATGATACAATATCAAATTGAATACAGTTCTTGATAATTTGAATTTCATTATAATGATAATAAACACTGAATCTTAATTCATTTTCAGAATGTACTATAGGATACACGTCATCAAAAGGTGAGCCATGCGAGCCTTGTTCTGAAAATAGATACGGATATCGCTGTGCTGATAAATGTCTGTTATGTTCAGCATATCAAAGGTTTGAAAACAGCCTTAGAAAATAATGTTCTTACTAAATTAGTTTTTTGTATCACTTAAGATAAATGAAAGACATCCTAACTGCGTAATATAGTAATTTGTAATATTTACCACGTTCACTTATGAATCCATTGTTGAATGTGAACACCAATATACTACATTTGAATGTAACAACTGATTTTGGATAAAAGAAATTGATGTTAAGCTGTTAGAACGAACCTTTTTGTACCTTTAATTTAATAAACAATTGTATGTACAAAATGTACAAAAACTGAATATTACGTATTTCAGGTGTGATCATATTCATGGATGCATGAATGAATCGACAACAGACAGTACACAAGTGTCAGGTAGTTGAATTTAAAAATTAAAACCGAAATGACAATTACATTCAAAGGTTCGCTATTTGAATTGTGATGTATTGGATTCGGTAAAGTGGTACATGTACATGATGTATGTTTGTTTCTCCATAAGTTTAATATGCTTAATAAGAACAAAGAAGTGCTCGAAAAAAAGCCATTTACATACATATACCTTCTTTTAGTAAACACATATTCTTGTGTCCATAAGTTTAATATGAAATGAATAAAATAAAAAGCCAGACCAAGATGACCAACATAAATACCTCTTATAAGTTCAAAAATATTCATTTGTGGATGAGTGCAATCTGGTTTATAAATACAGTACTGATAACTTCCAATAGACGAAACTGTAATGTTCAAACGTCTAAGCAGACAGTCTGTACGCTTGCTGAACATGCCTTATTTTATGTGTTTTCATATTGACCCGTATGCTATGAGATAAACATGGTAAACAAACTTAGATTCAGACGCAATTTGACAGGCTGCCAGGGAAGTAAAAGAACGTTGATTTTTCAAGAATGCAAAAAAAAAAAACATCTGGTAAAAAGAATGGAATGTTTGAAAATAGGTCACACAAAGCAAACAATAACTGTATCGAGGTGTCATTTTGTTTGTGTTTCTTAAAAGACTGATGATTTGTTTGCCCTTTTCAGTCACTATTTTAGGTTTCAATTCTCATTATAATACGCAGCAATTAAAAGTACACGTAAAGGCACTGCATTGGACGAAACACCCGGAAAGATATACACAACATCAAGTATACACACAAGCTTTATTTGTTTTGGGACAAGTACTATATTTTTTTTTTCTTGGCCTAATATGTCAAAATGTTTATCACTTATTCAAACATATCAAGAACTTTGGTATTAAAACTTTGTTGTTTGTTAAATGAAAACTGGAAACTACGGTCACAATTGATTAGTAGATTAAATGGTACTATTTGTTTAATATGTTTTTTTTGTTATTATATTGATTTCTGTTTTCATTCATATTATGTCGCTTACTATATTATATATGTTGTTGGTGCTATAGCATTATTTTATATGCTGATTTGCAATAAACTTATTACAATTACAAGTACAGGTAACTACTGACTATATTAACGTTAATAAAAATGTCATTGTCTTCATCATAAAATAGATGGCAAACTGAATATCTATACAATATCAATGTGACGAAGACTTTCATACGACAGTGTCATTAAAAATTGTCAATATTCTGAAATACTTCATTAGCCGGATCGGAACGCATCAATATAAACAAATGTTTGAACATGAAATTTTTAATCATATTAAGTATATTATAAATAAAGTTCATTAACATAATAATACATGTAACGGGTCTAATGGTTGTTACTTCCGGCAATTGGTTAAAAACGGTGTCATATAATGGAACAGTATACCTCGACACATGATAGAAGTTGGAAGCTAAAGGCGATTTTATTTTTCACATGCAATAACATTTCATACAACTTACACAAATATGACACATAGAAAGTGTAAATATTCGGAAATGCAAACATTAATAAATTATTTCAAAGAAGATCATGAAGATGTTGTATAGGGTTGAAATTTTTAGGTATGCCACTTATTTGTGACAACAAACTGTTTTCTTGGTTGCAGTTTTACCTATTATATTCTATTACTGATTTTGAGATATGGAAAGCGTGTGATGCATGTATAGCAGGACTGTGTACACTATTGATGTTTATAGTCTCGCTGAGTTATAAACACAACATAATTTTGGCAAATTTTAGTCGTTCTTTGAATAAACTTATCATACATACTAGGATCGAAGGATTATATACAAGATGCGATTGTTTTCCTAAAAAAGACTGATAGATGATCCTTGATGACAAAGTTATAGAGCATTGATGAACCAGAATTTTGAAAGTTTTTCAAACTTTAATTCAACAAATTCATATATTTTAAGTTTATAAATTTATCAGATATGCCATTTAAGAGTCAAAGTAACACTGTCAAAAAGAGGAGCATTTTCCAAAACTTATACTATGAAAAAAGAAGAAGATGTGGTATGATGGCAAATGACACAACTCTCCACGAGAGACCAAAATGATACAGAAATTAACAACTATAGGTCACTGTACGGCCTTCAACAATGAGCAAAGCCCATACCGCATAATCAGCTATAAAAGGCCCCGAAATGAATGCACTAGTAAAATATGTGTGTGTTTTTTAAAACTTCCAAAATTTCTTTTCAAAAACAACAAAGCATCTTCTCTTCCTAAATAAATCAATCTTCATTCTTTTCGATTCATATTTTTTCTATTCATTTAGGTTACAACGCCACTGCAGTGATGGAGTCGCGTACAAAAACTTCCACTTTTTTCGACAGATATGGTAAACGAGTTTTTATTCCTTAGATTTTTTGTGTTCATATGTTTTATTGTTTTACGTGATTTGTTAAATTGTAAAGACAAATCTGAATATATATTAGAATTCACATCAAAGGTTTTCGAAGGATATTTACATTAAGGAACCATTATACCTTGCACAGATAGAATGATGTAGAATATAATTGTTTGAATGAGAGATAACAAGGTAATATAATATGTTATATGCTGCTCATAGAATAACTTGACAACAAACGGAGCGTTATGTTCATACTAGGCTTCTTTTAGAATTGAAACAACATTTTTTAAAGGACATTCTATGCAAACACGTTACAAATTTGAAATGTAAAATAAAAATGTTATAATGTGTTTAATACTAGTACTGTTGTCCAAAGGTATCATATATCAATACTTTTACAAAACCAGCAAAAAAAAAAAGAATGAAAATGCTAAAAAGGAAACTTGAGAGTAAATTAGTTAAACTTACCGCTTTATGTGGTAATGGTAATGTTATTATAACCACTGGGTAAATACCTCTGATGGATAACTGCTAGTTGTCGAGGATATTCCCTGCAGGCTGGCAGAGAGTATTTCGGTGCAGGAATTCAAATACGGATATTGGTTTATTCAATTATGCTGTTTTTCAATTTCCCATTCAAGTTGTATAATGACAATGCATCTTCATAGCTCTTATGCCTTTTGTATATTTTTTCTAATCCTAGTGATAATGAAGTAACGTTATTTATCGAAATGTACAACGGGTGTAGTGATATTAGTACCTTTATTGTTATCCCAATATTTGCTCAATAAAACATGGAAATTATATTTTTAGATATATTTGGATATAATGCTGTATACACACTATGTATTGGATGTGCTTTAATATTCGGCCTTGTTCTAACTGGAATCTTTCTCTACAAACGACATAAACATAGAACATCAGCTATTATAATTAGTCATGTCCATAACGACTCAATTCGACATCCGACAGCAAACAGAACGGAAGATATCTACGAGGAAATCGATGACATTACACTTCCTGATCCTGATCAACACCAATATTTAAATAATTACACTACTGAGCTATCTTCTAATGATTCGACAAGCTCAGATAGGAAAAGCATATCAAATCCAGAAGAACAATACCTGAACCCGTATCAAATAATCGTTCAAAACATTGAAGATCGTCCATACAGTTTTATAGGGAGAAGCGGATCAGAAATAATAGACGATACATATACAACAGAAAGTGCAGGAGTTGAACAATATGAGGAAGAAGCTGATAAACCAAAGGAACAAAATTTCAGGAAAAAAACTTTGAAAAACAATGGTCATTCCCTAAATTATCCTGAAATTATGTTCATAAATAGAATAGATGCAGACATTACAATTAAAGAAGATAAGTGTAAAAACACTCAAATATCTTCAAATCATTCTAAATTGAATCGTTGCCCACAGGATAACACAGAATACGTCGAAATCGTCCACAATGTATAACGTATTCGCTATATTGAAATAGAAAAGCAAAAGGTCTGCGCTTAAAATGTCTGTATTAAAAGCAATCGTTCTTATTTTATAACTTATCGATAACAGAAAAAATAAAAACTTACCTTTAATTTCGACACTTATATTATTATAACGGGCTCGCCACCATGGTTTTATAGTATATTGATGAACAACACACTGGTGGAATAACGTTTGCCTTGTATATACTTGCATATATCATTACCCTTCATATGATTAGCAGGATCTGTTTCAATGGTTATGTAATATTAAGATGTATGTGAATTATAATTGCTTCTATTTTATTTACTTATGTACAATCATATTTCTTGTGTCAACGAAGAACATCAGAAAGAGATTTTATGTAATACTGACGAATCAAAGACAAGTTACCTTGATGATGCACTTACTGGCATTCTTTCACAAAGTGTTCAACAACAAATTGTTTTAAGCCCGAAAAGTCATTTTTACTGTTTAAAAAAATAGATGAAAACTCAACTTGAGGGAATGACAAGCAAAAGTGAGACTGGGATCATAAGGTAAGCAATTAATCCCATCTTTACACCACTACTTTCACCAAAACATCCAAGATACAATAAATCAAAATGACATAGAGTGTATCCTCTACATTTTTCTGTTAGTAAGCCAGGAGATCGCAACGAACGGAACTGTTCATTAACTCTAGAAATTAAAAGGACCTTCATACGATTGAATGTCAAATGTGTTGGATTTATTTTACGTAAGGAGCACAACACAACACGAGTTAAAAGCTATTTATTTTAACATATCACATAAGGATAGAAATTGGCGAAATGTTGAAAAGAAATACTTTTGTATACCGTGATCTCCTTAAAGGAACAAAGAACAAAATCCAAAGATTAAATATCACTTAAGTAAAAAGTAAAAAACAAGTACAACTAATAGCACTTTAACTTGGACAACCTTTGCTAAAAAACTTCTGAACAGGCAAAACAGAAAACGTTGAAGTATTCAGAAATACATTGTTTTCTTTTTTTACGTTTTGCGTGTTATATGAATTTTCGATGGACAAATCAATGAAATAATTAATTGAATATAAAACCAATTTTCAATAATAAAAAACAATACTTCCCTAAATTGAACAATTAGAAGAACAAGGACACATATCTGGAAATTAACACTCGAGAACAATTGACTTCAAAATTATCTAGCCCACGTTGACTCAATACAAAGCTTTTTAGTCGGTATATAACCTCGTTATTTTTTGTATGGCTATATTCATATAACAGGATCGAACGTATACGTACCTAAGAACAGCTTATTAAGCTAAAAGACTGGGCGAGAAAAAAAAATTAGATTGCCATTTCAAAATTTGAAGATAATCGAGAGAAACTAAAACAAAAAGAGTTAAACAAATATATGTGTTAACGTTTACATAAATCAACGTCGGACATGCAGATACGTACAACAAAAAAATCAAGATGACACAAACGTTTTGAAAGTCTGACCTGTCGTTTTTGTTGTCAATTCCCATATAATATTAAAAAATCATAAAGAATATCAACAACATATTGAAAAATTTGCATCATTACATATTGCTTAAACTTTTTATAATAGGGTTTTCTATATGAATGGGATTTTAAGTAAATAAGCATATTCACAGCGTAAAACGTCACGTGCATTTACATGTATGATTTTGGAAACACTTTGTATGTACAATTGGCATAGTTTGGTCAATATTTTCCATTATATACATTTCTCTCGGAATATGGAATAAAACAATTACTGTCTTTTGCTTCGGTAAATATGTGGTTTTATTGACTTTTGAAAAACTGATATTCACTTCGGCCTTCAAAAGTCTATAAAACCACATATCTACCGAAGCAAAAGACAATAATTGTATATTATCGATGCGTTTTATATTTCTTCATTTCATCTGTATGTTGTACATATCAAATTAACCTTGTCGAACGCTTTTTTACATTTAAAAAAGAAAATAAGATTATTATATTTATCAAAGTTGTACATATATCGATACTAGTTTGTTATGTTTGGTAAGGTACACGTGTTTATGCTATTTATAGAGAGGTCTGTTTGATTGGATATATAAAGTATGCGGTTAGAATTTAATGCACGGGTAGTTAGATAGTAGTTAAAGTCATTCGAGTCCTTACAGTCGACTTTTCTAGATGCTTTGTCCAAATAAATAATTATAAAATTATTTATTTACAGGTTGATTTTCCAAGATGAGTCGCAAATATTGATATGGCAGTGCTAGTTACTTGAATAAAAATGCACTTGACTTTTTAAAGTGGCAACTCTCATGTGAGCGTTTTGTATAATATTGATTAATGTTTTATGTTCGGTTGAGGTTACGGATTATAACATAATAAATAAATGTATGACTGTTAAATTGTAGGTGTTGTTATGTGAAATTCTCTACAACCTAAACGTTTAATATACAATCGTCTAGCGAAGAATCAGGTTGTAAATGTAAGTATTTAAAGAGGCAGAAACTACATAATTGTTTGATATGCAGTTTTTCATAGACCATTGTTTATGTACTTTTGGAAACTAATCATAGCTTATGATTGTTATTGAGAGCAAAAACCATGATTTTTGTTATCTGTTCGAGAAAAGTATAAGAATGTACACTCACATCACGAGAGATAATTTTACACTTTCCGAAGCACGTTTTCGCAAAAACAATAAGAAAATTACATTTTAATTTCAATAACATTTTTGAATTAAACTCATCTCATTTGCATGATAAATCTTTTTCTGAATATTTTTAATTATCAATTTGCAGAATTTTTAGAAGAAATGAGGCACGGAAGGGGATTTTTTTCATAGAGTTGTTGAAATTCCATGGATATGTTTTATATTATCGACTAAAACATGTAAACTGCCAATGATTAAATAATCAACAATTCACAGACAGATGGTACATTTGTATCATATAAGTTTTGATATACTTGTTTGTTTTGTTTTGATTTTTTTTAATATTTTATTCATTTCGCCATGTCTACGTTTTATCCTATTGTGTACCTTCATCGTACGTCTCGGCTAATCACATTTGTTTACACTGAACTATTCTCACATAAAACATCAATGTTTGCCCTTTTTATGCTGTTCAAATCAGGAACATCACTATTTCGATAGACGCATGATCAAATTGATGTCTAGGTCGCAAAAACAAAATTGTAAACAAGACCTAGATTCACCACTGTTTTGTAACGGTAAGTGAGATTTGTTCAACCTAGTTAGCAACTAAAGTTGTGTTTGATCCTTTTACTCATCGTTTATTCGAGCGTCACTGATGAGTGTTTTGTAGATAAAATTGTAATCCTGAAATATAGGATGAGTGTACTTACGCTGTCTCTCTAATTTCATCATGGTGCAGGTATTAATCTCTTAAATATCTATACGATCTCTTTTTAACTTTTATTCATTTTTTTTCTGTCTTGATTACTTGTTATTTTTGTTTTCACGTTTCTAAGTCAATAAAACTTCATACTCATTTATTTGCATAATTCTGGTCATTTGCACTTGGGACATATTTTCAAATCATTTGTGTCGGACACTGATTTTCCAGCCCAATATATGGAGTAGTATGACATTCTGGGTTGAAATGTAGTTTTATCGATTTTGTCATTTGCTGTTCATAAATCTTTGATTTTTTGTTTTAACTTTTAAGGATGTTGTATTCCAGGAATAAATTATCTCTGTTATATAATGAATTTGTTTTTGTCCCTGCTTATAAGGCTGCTAATGATAATTCATTGGAATGAGTGTCGTAAAATCATCCACAAGGCACTCCGTACTTACTGTTCGAAATGGATAAAACGAGAAAATGCTGACAATAAATCGTTTGACTCTTTTTTTTATTCAGTAATGATCAAGTTTTGAAGAATATTTTATTCTCAACAACTATTGTTTTTGTCATTGCTGAAAATGCTTTTTTATAATATCATTATTAAAATTTCACATTGAAGTTCGGAAAAAAGGAATCATAAAATCACCAACATTCCAACTGACTCCATTTTCGGAAAATAACTTCTGCAACAAACATTATCTTTTAGCTATTTCTGTAAAAGCAGAACCAAATACAATGAAAGTTTAAACTATATACTGGCTTCCACATGTTCCAAAGCTGCACAAAACACCTTACAAATATAGATTTATTTTGTCTTCAAGTCATTGTTCCACTACTAAACAGTCTATTTACTCACTAGTACTTTGGTACAATAAAAAAACTGATAATATATTTTTTAAGAAGGCTTCCGAAAATAGTGGAGTGTCAAAACTTCGTTTGAGATCTTAACAGTATAAACCCTGCCCCTTTATCTCTGGACAAGGTAGACAAAAACACAAAACTATACGCACAGAAAAAATCAGTTCAAAAGAAGTCAAAATCCGATATCAGAGAAGCTAACCAAAGAAAGTAAATAAAATGACAGTGATACACAGATTAACAAAGGACTACTAGCAGTTACTGACATGCCAGCTCCAGACCTCAAATATACTGATTGAAATATTATGTCTTCATCATATGAATATCAAGCACAATCCTTCTCTCCAGGGGTTTAGTATTATACCATCATAAACTATATGAGAAGAAGTACACATAGTTTGTTTAGGGGCCAGCTATATCATGCCTCTGAGTACGGAATGTTCTCACTATATTAAAAGACTATTTATAGCCTTCGGCTGTTTTCTGCTCTTTGGTAAGGTTGTTGTCCCTCTGACACATTCCTCATGCTCATTTGCACTTCTCTGCTGGTGGAATTTTGATTCACCAAGGGTCTCAACAGCCAAATAGTCAGACATAAATCAACATTGATAATTTCAAATTATAGATTAACTGTTTACAAACTTAAAATTTTTGAAATACTAAGCCTACCTTATGAATAGATACCTTTGCTGAATTTTGTCAAACTTTTAGGAAATGATGGTTCTGAATGGTCATCAACTTCGTACTTTAGTTTAAACATTTTTATTTCTAGTGGATTAGAACTTCGTTCTTTATTTTGGACTTTAACATGTTTTGATTTGAACATGTAGACCGTCACTGATGAGTCTTTTGTAGACGAAACACACGTCTGCCGAAATGTAAAATTTCCATCCTGGTATCTATGATGAGTTATTCAATCTTAGCTTTATTTGTAAGAACTGTTCGGAATATGTATCCTTTACTGATGTTCGTACTTGGCAATTTAACTTTTTTAAGGTTTAGTAGACGACGAGTGAGTCTAATGAACATTATCATAGGTTTTGTCCCTTTGGTGAGTTTTTGTTTACCCATAATTATTATCTTGTTTCAACCAGACAGGTGATTGTTCATGCCAACAATCGATTTAAAGTGCATTCAGGCCAACGAGGTGGAAACAGTTCATAGGGAAGGTTAGTTATCCTAAACCAATTGTGGACCGAAGTAGTGATTCTAAACCTATAATGGCTGCATACTAGTATTGAAGAATTTTGAAAAACAAAAGTTTGGTAATGCCACCATAGTTAATCTGTGAATGTTGGAACATTTCAAGCCAGTATAATGAATCTTTTAAATTTTAAAATGGAACATTATCTCCGTCAAACGAACTCATACTCATTATTGATACAGTAAAGGCATATGACAGGCCAAAATATAGCTGTATCAATTACAAAGTTCTCATTGACTATTTTTTTTTTATGTAAATCAGCTTTTTCAAAACGGAAAGTCCCTAATCACACAGCAAAATCAAAAGCAAAAACACATCAAACGAATGGACAACAACTGTCATATTTCTGACTTGGTACAGGTATTTTCTTATGTATGAATGGTCGATTAAACCTGGTTTTGTTCCAAAATACACATAATATCTATTAAACTATTTCCCATTACAAACAAACATAACAAAGTTTAAATGATTATACATCTTTTATGCCTAACAACAATAAATCGACTTGCATCAGGTCAATTATTGTCAAATGTTTCCTTGTCGAAACTAGGTCAGAATCATGTTTAACATTGCATCAATTTGTGTTTTTATCGTTTTCAGACAGACTTCTTGCATAGGAGTAGGAGAATGTATTAAACAAGATGCGTTAGGGTGAATATATAATATGTAATTTTGTATTTTGTTTATAAATGACACTGTTTCTTACATAAGGAAATTGTGTAAATGAAGATTTAAAACAAATAACGCTAATGGTTGAGTCAATAAAATGTATAATTAACTTCAAGTTGATGATTTACTGCAACGATTGGGCATTAATTTGCTAATGTCTATTAGTTATAGAAAGTAAAAAAAGAATCATGATTTATTACTTGAATGGTCCTAAATACGTTACAAAACTAACTTAATTTTAATTGTTAAAATTGTTATACCCTCCTCATAAAATATACTATACTGATATACTTTAGAAATGCAACAATCGATCATATTTTTGTTTTTCATTTTATAATACATATATCACATGACATACTAAGTTGAATTTAAGTTGATTCATTTCTTTATCGTAAGGTAAGTTTGAAATTCGAAAGTTGAATTGATTACGTCACGCTTAACGTTTTAATTAGGTGGTATGCACTAACATCCTGTTTTTCTTCATTGTTAGTCGTATCAATTGCCAAAGTCAAATACAGCTGTTAAAAACCCTACACGTTTGACTGAAATGTTAACCAATACTGCTGAGATATTTTTAGTCAAGTTTACCTCCTTCTGATTTTTCTCATTTCCACCCATATCAATATAGTGTTGCAGTAGTGTGGTGTATACTAAAGCCTTTATAAACAATACTTAGTGTTGATTATGTAGAGTTTTAGCATACTTATAACATTGCTGATGAAAATCTGCCTACCATGACATCCAATGAATTGATAATACACACACTTTGTAGCCGTTTTAATGTGATATAAATGACGTTACCAACTTTGATTGAAAGGACGTACCGTTAAACTATAGGTTGACCGGGTACATAGGTCAAAGAGTTATGACTATCTGCTCTGAAGTTTCAAGGACTTAAAAGTAATGTTATAGCTCGAAATGGTTCTCAGAGGAACGTGCACTGAATTTTGTTTGTCAGTTTCTAATGACTCAATTCCAGTTTTCATTTCTCAGTTGTGACAATAGTGACAATTTTTTACTGATTTAAACTTGGCAATGGATTGAAAAAAAAATCACGTGTGCGTTTCTAATTTTGCGTAAACAAATCATGTGACGCCAAAAATTCGCTATGTTTGATTGTCTGAGGAAAGTCACGTATTCATTGTTCTATTCAAAAAGCAGTACATAAAACTAGATCAACATTGAAATTAATACAAGTCATAACTTGCGTTGCGATTTTAATGTCCGGCAGTATCTCAACTTTGTCAGTCGGTGTATCTGTCCTTTCGTCTGTTTGTTCAAACATCTCGGTGTGTTTGTATTTCGTTAAAGAATACTTTGATTATGAATTCAGAAATTTTCCTTGAACAGTTACATGCACACCGTTTATAAGGTAACAGACTTAACCACATTGTAACTTCACAATTCATCATGGCTTCTGAATCAAACAGGTGGCAAATTTTAAAACAGTTAAAAGGGTGTATAAAAAAACCAGTTAAAGACCGAATGAAAACTTGTTTTTTAAAGCGTGTATTTATTTTTAAACGTTTCGTAGCAAAGCAGCCAACAGATGCTGCTGTTAAGACCAAAAAAGATTTTTTGTCGTCTAGTTGTACGTATTTCTATCAAAATACCGAGGTAGTAAAATCCAAAAGATATAAATTGACGAGTAATAGTCATTATATATTAGCAGCATCACCTTAACATGATTAACACAACATTCACAAGATATTTCACGATGTAAGAGACATCGTTATCCTTAATACACGGTGAAATTAAAGACAGGCGAAAGATACCAAAGAGACATTCAAACTCATTGTAATCTGCAAATAAACTGACAACGTCATTTAATAATAGCGAAAATACCAAAAAGACAAACAACAGTATATCAAAAGTGAAATATATAATTACACACTAACATCAAAATACGGGGTGTAATACGGGTGTATCGAAAGGAAAAATAAGACAATATATGGAAAAGGAGGATGAGATAATGCTCTTGCTATGTGTGTAGTTGGCAAACAACCAAGTTTTGTTTGATTTTTTTATTTACAAATGATTAAATAACGAATTCATGGGAAAGAGCGGGCTATTAGTTTCTGAAAATTTCACACAGTCATTAAGTTCTTAAGGTGGTACCCAACACTTTCACTAAAATTAATTTGGCTCGTTTAATTTTCATAAAATTTTGTCAAAGTATTTACTTTAACCCTTTAACAAAAATATAAAAATTTAGAAAATTTTGAACCAACCGTTTGGCTGAAAAATTACACTGGTTATATAGCAGTTTGACAAAGACCAATTTTGATCATTGAGAAGCTGAATATTCCTTTTACAACACAACGTAATTAAAACGTTTAGCTGACTTTACAGAGTTATCTCCCTGTGGTGTTAGGTACCACCTTAAATGAGGAGGCTAACTAAATGGGTGTTCATCAAGTGATGAAAATCAGGCTTTTCATTTTTTACTTGGAACAAAAAAGTAAAGGAACAAGTGATAAGCACAAACCCAGAGCAAAATATTCTGTTAGTTTGACATTTTTGCCATCAGGATGTCTCTTAATATCATGATATGGCAGACGTGTAAACGAATGTGTCGACAAGGTTGAGAGAGAAAAAACTACAATATGAATGAATATGACAAAAATGACACGAACATCAACCGTTTGCCGTTCTGAATTTTCTCATTACATTTGCGGTGTTATATAGACGGAGCATTTTAGTGTCTAGTATATAACATTGTATCAATTGGATATACTAATTTGTTTTATTAACATAATATGATATGCTCTTTGTTGTCTACAGAGAAAACAGTGGAGTGAATATCTATGTGTGCTGCGATAATTATGAAAAAGACAATGGGACTTGCATTGGTAAGTTCGGATCAATTAGTCAATAAATAATTTTGAAAAAAAGCTACTCAACGATATACGAGACTTTTGTATCTTATATTAAATTGATATTATTTATCATTTTTGTTTATTGATATTAATAACTAAACATATAGCTCTAGTGTTGACTAATTTAAAGCGATTACACCATATAAACCGGCGGTTTGGCTATCTATTTAACAATATCACCCCACCGGTTTTTTTTCTTAATATGTCTTGTACTAAGTCGTAATATGGCAGATGTTATCTGTGTTAATTTTGTTTATGCTTCATCGATTGATGACTTTTGAACAGTGGTGTACCGCTAATGCCTTACTTTATGCAAAACAAACAACTTACCAACACGGACAACGCTATATTGGTATATGCAACTTTAGAAGACGCATTGCAAGATACATCAAGTGTGAAACTTTTCGAAAGCTAAATGAATTTGAACACTAGTGATTTGTTTATATAAACACGCAGTATTAAAAGATTATAAATATAACAGATCAAGATTTGAATGAATGAGAGTATATTTCTATTAAAAATGTTTGCCTTCCATGTTCTTTATTTTAAAATAAACGACTGTACGTAGGGAAATCATTGCATAAATCATTTATGAATAAATTATTCAATACTGTTTCTAGTTTAATATTGTTGCATTGATTCAAAGTATATATCCAATGGACAGTGATACATAGATGTTGATATGCTACCCATTTTATTTGTGATCAATTAAAAGCTAGTTGGTGAGCTTATGTTATTGTAATTCCCTAACATTAACTCCCAAAGGTCAAATCGTCTTTTTTCAGTAGGTTAATTTTAATAAGGTATCATAAAAAGGCAACAGAAGGATAACGTTATTCACTAGTCTTAAATCGATCAAGCGAAAACAAATCGGGGTTATACACCGACTTCGAGGGAAATACATTAAACATAATAAGAAAACAACTGAATAACAGAAACACTGAACTTTTACAAACACACAAGGTATACAATCATCAGTCAGGAGCATTACTTAAACAAGTAACATTTAAAATTACCTATACAAGTAACATTTAAAATTACCTATACAAGTGATGTTGAAAACGAGGCTATTTTAAATATTACTTATATAAGTAACTTTTCTAAATATTATTTTTATAGGTGTCCAACTATACAGATTTTACTAGCTTTAACAAATGTTCACAGTCATCTGGTTATTTTTCCCATGAAATATAAAATCTAATCTTTCTGAAACACTAATTGCCTTTCTGACGCACTTATCTTTCATATCGACGCTTTTGGGTCAAAGATTGGTCTCTTGGGACTATTAAAATATCATTTTCCTCAAAAATCTTGAAGGTAGACAGATATAAATAGATAGAAACATTTAAAATTACCTATACAAGTGATGTTGAAAACGAGGCTATTTTAAATATTACTTATATAAGTAACTTTTCTAAATATTATTTTTATAGGTGTCCAACTATACAGATTTTACTAGCTTTCACAAATGTTCACAGTCATCTGGTTATTTTTCCCATGAAATATAAAATCTAATCTTTCTGAAACACTAATTGCCTTTCTGACGCACTTATCTTTCATATCGACGCTTTTGGGTCAAAGATTGGTCTCTTGGGACTATTAAAATATCATTTTCCTCAAAACTCTTGAAGGTAGACAGATATAAATAGATAGAAACATTTAAAATTACCTATACAAGTGATGTTGAAAACGAGGCTATTTTAAATATTACTTATATAAGTAACTTTTCTAAATATTATTTTTATAGGTGTCCAACTATACAGATTTTACTAGCTTTAACAAATGTTCACAGTCATCTGGTTATTTTTCCCATGAAATATAAAATCTAATCTTTCTGAAACACTAATTGCCTTTCTGACGCACTTATCTTTCATATCGACGCTTTTGGGTCAAAGATTGGTCTCTTGGGACTATTAAAATATCATTTTCCTCAAAAATCTTGAAGGTAGACAGATATAAATAGATAGAAACATTTAAAATTACCTATACAAGTGATGTTGAAAACGAGGCTATTTTAAATATTACTTATATAAGTAACTTTTCTAAATATTATTTTTATAGGTGTCCAACTATACAGATTTTACTAGCTTTCACAAATGTTCACAGTCATCTGGTTATTTTTCCCATGAAATATAAAATCTAATCTTTCTGAAACACTAATTGCCTTTCTGACGCACTTATCTTTCATATCGACGCTTTTGGGTCAAAGATTGGTCTCTTGGGACTATTAAAATATCATTTTCCTCAAAAATCTTGAAGGTAGACAGATATAAATAGATAGAAACATTTAAAATTACCTATACAAGTGATGTTGAAAACGAGGCTATTTTAAATATTACTTATATAAGTAACTTTTCTAAATATTATTTTTATAGGTGTCCAACTATACAGATTTTACTAGCTTTAACAAATGTTCACAGTCATCTGGTTATTTTTCCCATGAAATATAAAATCTAATCTTTCTGAAACACTAATAGCCTTTCTGACGCACTTATCTTTCATATCGACGCTTTTGGGTCAAAGATTGGTCTCTTGGGACTATTAAAATATCATTTTCCTCAAAAATCTTGAAGGTAGACAGATATAAATAGATAGAAACTTGTGAATTAATTAAGACTTGAAGTTATTTATAATTTGTAACCAAAAACAAGTACATATGTTCATTAAATAAGTGTTATTACTAATTCTTTCAAAGATGTAAAAAATAACTTATTCAAGTAATATTTTTGTCATTATTTTTAAAGAAACCCTTAATCTCTATACTCCTCTTAAATCTAATAAATTCTTCATTTTATGATATAAAATACTGTACAAATTCATGAAAACTACATTTAGTTCATGCTTCTATTGAAATTTAAAATAACTCTATTGAGTTATTTTATAATTTTTTAAAACAAAAATTACCTATATAAGTAACTAAAAAAAAATACTTGTTTAAGTAATGCCCCTGACTGATCATGCCAGTAGTCCGTCCGTCGGTATTGGAATTACTTACATGTCATAATATATTTGCAAATCCTGTTAATAAAATACTCATTGTTTTTCAGGATAGCATTTCAACTGTAGTATGCAAAGTAAACGATTTTAAACAATTCTATTTAATTTCAATCATCGCCTTTGGATTGTAAAAATTGAAATGTATATTTTTCTGTAAAAATGGAAGGGCAAAATAATCCATTAATAGTGTCATGTTGCTTTTTCATGTTTCTTTACACACTCTGAAATTCCTTATTCATGGAGAACAACTCTCTTTTGTAATTTAGTCTAGTTTGAATCATATTGCATCTTAATCAAACTTATATTTTTACAGAATGTGCAACTGGTTATACATCGAACTCCGGCTATCAATGTAAGCAATGTTTGACCAAAAAATATGGAAAGAAATGTTTAGATCAGTGTGACTGCGCAGTTGAAAAGTAAGTATAATAACTACAATATGTATTCAAATCTATTCAGGTATCACTATACATTTTATTATATTTCATGAAGTTTGATTTCACTTTACTTAAGCATCTGATTGGTTAGCAAAATATATCAAAGGAATACACATGTATATTTCCAAAGTACACAGGAATGCATTTATGAAATATTTTAATTTATTGCCACTGCATGTGTACCTGCAATAACCGTCGACATGAAAATTGAGTCCATAAAACGTAGAAACCTAAATGATTCATAGATTAACAAAGGGTTGAGCCAAACTCTAAATAGTTAGAAATTTAAGGCAATATAATATCTAGTTAAAAAGTTATAAAACCCATACGTTTCGTAAAGTTGGATCAAATAGTGCAAAGGCAATATACAACCTCTTGCAAAAGTTTTGAAAACATTTTGTCTAAAATCTGGCAGGTTTCAAATATTACATTAATTACTATTCGCTATGGTAAAAATACATTGTACTCTCGTCAGAGATACCAGGTTTTAAATAATGTACACCAGAGGCGTATTCCGTCTAAAAAAGACTATTCGGTATAGCTTGAATAAAAACGTTGAAATTAGCAAACTACAAATTTAAGAGCATAAAGGGTCAAGGATGTCTAGTTTTGCATGTACTTAGGCTAGCATAAGCTTTTCAAAAAACAAGTTAAAGCTTTGTAAAACGTTACGTATAGGCATTATGACCAAATCAATGATACTTCACAAATGTCATGACCAGGCTAGTGTGCCCATCGGGGTGAAACGAGGGAGACGAAGCAAAAAGGGCAAAACTCCAAAGATGAAAACAAATATAACAATTCAACTTTAAATTTATTTTTTTTCTACGACATTTTTTATTTGTACATGTCATACCTATTTATTTATTACAGATGTGATCATGTGAGAGGATGTATCAATGAATCATTTACCCATGAAAGTAAATACTGGTATTATAGATGTATTGATGTCGAAAAATAAACTATGAATTATAATTTTATTTAATTGCTTAGAAAGCTCATATTTTTTTTTTACATATTCACAGTTGAATGCGTTTGATCATGCATACACATATTTATCATCATGTATGATGCCACACGATATACTTATGATTGGTGGAGTAACACAATTCAGTGTTACTACGATACATGTTCACATTCTAATATTAATTGACTGCAAAAATATTATTCATATTTCAATTTTTAATACAAAATAAAGCATTAAGCATTCAAAGGTTCAAGGGTATACATATTCTTTTTTAAACATGAGACAATGGTATTTTATTTTAATGGAAATAGTGGCACAGTTGTACCCCCTTTAATTTTTTCTAAGAATACTTTCAGGATAAAAAATTGATGAGTCTTTTATAGACGAAACGCGCGTCTGGAGTAAATTTATCATTTCAATCCTGGTATCTATGATAAGTTTATTTAACTCTTCAGGAGGTCTCTGATATAGTGACAGGTATATTAAGGTTTTTGCTGTTTAAAGTTTTAATGTAGGAATTCTTGATTTATCATTTTAATTCATTTCATAGATGTGTTTAACTTAATTTACAGTATGTGACCTACCGAATTAGACTATTTACCGGATTTGTTATCTCATGAGCAACACGACGGGTACCACATGTGGAGCAGAATCTGCTTACCCTTCCTGATCACCTGAGATCACCCCTAGTTTTTAGTGGGGTTTGTGTTGTTTATTCTTTAGTTTTCTATGTTGTGTCATGTTAACTATATATTGTTTTGTTTGTTTGTCCTTTTCATTATTAGCAATGGCGTTGTCAGTTTATTTTCCATACACCCATTTTAAAATTTAACAATATATTTTATCTTACACATCCGAAAAGTCTAGCCTTAAACTATTTTTCAGATATTCTTTTTTTTTGCAAAGTCGACACACGAGACACGATCGACGAAAACAGTTTGCTATCAAATTATCCTGCTTTTATAGTGGCAATAAAGGCAAATAAATATGTTGATGCTTTGAACAGTTACATACATTGTAACGACAACTGAAAGGCATGAACAACATGAACAGATCATCACCGTCTGCAAGAAAATTGTGTAAAAAGTATTGATTTGAAATTGAACTCAAATATTTGTGTAGTATTTATTACATAATTACAGTCCTATCAAATACATATTATATACTGGTGAGTTTGGTGTGTGCTTCAAATAACCTGATACTTAAGTATTCATATTTATAGTGAACCTAAAAGCATGTTAATAGATAGAGGCAAAATCACTTTAAAGACTAATATTCAGTTGTTTATGCAATCAACAGGTATTTCTATACCCACAACCATTGAAAGCTTTGTGTGGTTGCAGACCTCTAAGCCTTTAACAGTAACAGACAAAAGTAAGTTTGTTAGGTTTGTAAAATAGTTTTAAATTGATGATGAGTTAAAGAAATGACAAAATTTAGTCACAGAAAACAGATCCATTACATAAAATTGCGGCTTTGCACAATTCGATATGGCTTATACTGTATTGGGATAAATAGTTATAAGAAGATAAATATTTCAGACTTTGCTGCATTCAACTCATCATCATGATAATAAATTCATTTAAAATGTCTAATATATTTTGTTCTTGAAACTTAAATTTATCATAATATATGATATCCTCCTTCTGGGGAACTTTATTTTAAAAACTTGAAAAGACCACGATCGGTAGTTGATTCATATGTTTATTTAATTATTGCATATTGATTGGTTATTACTTAACTTTAAATAACAGTATACTGCAGTGTACATATCGTTGTAGATGGACATTCTCCAGGTTTACTTGTATATATAATCTGTGCAGGATGTGTGACATTTGTTATAACAATAACAGGAATAATAATGATACAAAAGAGGAAAAGAAAACAAAGTTATTTAACAGCTCGCCATCAGGTTAACAACAGTTCGAATCAACAAACAGATGATTTGTCTGAAGACCAGTATACAACAATTCTGTAAATAGTTGTTATTGAAATGCAAATATATTTGACAGAGCATACTCAATTACTATTTCACGTTTTAAAGCAGTGTTTTGTTTCTTTTTAGTTTATACCATTGCATTGAAAGACATATATGTAATGTAGATACATCGTTTAGGACTGCTGATGCGTGCAACAAGCTTATCTTTTTGAGTCGCTTATTTAAAAATATTTGACCTATTACATGTATCAAAACAAGATTAACCATTGAGTGATTGTTATTGTATTAGTCAGTTGGTAGATATACATGTATTTGCACATACAGTATTCTTAATTTATAAAAAATATATACACTAAGAAATGCACTAAACTGAAAATTCCGCTTAGGAGGCGTGTTTTGCTCCTTTTTGCAGTCGAAATAACAAGCTTGAATACTAAACTTAATAATGAAGTTGAGTAACATTGTTAACCTAGATGTTCCGATTTTACTTAAGCCGGCTGCTAAAATATTTTATAACCGTATTATGTGTTTACCTTGCCTATCTACTTGAATGTTTATCCATGTCTGCCACATATATACTTTTTGCTCCATCTGTTTTCATATCCTGTGTCCGTTGAAATTAGCTTATAAAATGTACATATAATGTCTTTGTGGTCATTACCTATTCTTTGTTCATGTTTGAATTATTATAATTTATACAAAATAGCTGTAACCATACAACGAACTAATAATGCACATAAGAGCTGTCAATATGGTCAAGAGGAACGTACTCTAGAAAAAAAATTAAAGTGCAAATGTATAATTTAAACTATTTTAAATGTACTCAACTTCCATATTAAATCGGTATTATTAAAATTGAAAAACTGTTTTTCGTTGCTAATACCAAATCTGTATACATGTTTTTTTTAATCAGTGTGAACATTATTCTTCTAAATCAGTATGTACATACAACTTATATCAAACAATTAAAACGTAAACATTTGATCTTTTATGTTAAGAAATTGAAATGGGAATAGGAAGATGTGATATTATTATTATGCTAAAATTCACGGGAGAAGTCAAAGTAACCATATTTAAATACCCAGTCATATTCGGTTGGAAAAAAATATTTGATTAATACATGTTATGCATATGCTGTTGAAATGGTCCGTAGTTTTAATTTTGCGGCGTCTCATATGCATATCCTGGGACTATATTTTAAATAGTAAAGTTGTGCATGTTGTCACCTGATAATCTTAATGTAATATGTGTGATCAATAGTTTCATTACAAAACAGTTTTCAACGGACATTGTTACTGCACTTTTAAAACGGGTTCATAACGAGGGACTCTTTACTCACAGAAGACAATTCTCTAAAAGAGGTTTGAGGAAGAAAACTAAAATCAATGCAAAATATTGTTTGGTCTCAATCACCAACATGTCCTATGCCAAATTTGTGTGGGTTCGCATGACGGTCTAATTATACATTGCGATATATTTAAATTGTCGACACAACCAGTCTTTTGGAGTTCATCATATTCTCTCATTGTTTTATTGTTGCATAGATCTGTATTTTAGGTGAATTTTGGATATTTGAAAATAACTACTATGTACTGTTACCTTCACTACTAGTATGGTGCCATTGTCTTATTTCTACCGATTACGAATTTTGACTGAGGTGGGTTTGAATGGCTATTGGTGTATATATCATGTATATAGCAGAAACGCTTATAATGGCGACACAGCCGGTCTCGTTCATCATTTTAATTCTATCGTATATCTCGTATTTTGTTTTTGACTTGATTTGTCTTCTTAATTGAATTGAGATTTGATCATCTATGAAGTAACATCGCATGAACTCATATACATTATATTTATTTTCTTGATTTTACCTCCAAATTTAAAACCGACAATGAGTTTAATCATGTTTATTTTTAGTTGTTGGCGTAGTTAAATTCTAATCGTCTTGTGAAATAAAACCCAGTAATGAAGACTTGGTTCGTGTATATACTACAATCTAGAAATTGATTATACGTTTATACATCTAGGTGCAAATGATTTAGTATTAATGAAATCAAAAGAGCTAATAGAGAACATCAAATGTTCAATTTTAAGAATACAGGTTTTTGCACCTGACATCAGAATAATATTGTCAGACAGTTTTCCAAGGCCCTATTGGCATAGAACATTAAGGCCAAAGTTAGAAGACATAGCTAGAACAAGAGTCAATTGTGCCTTAAGATCGCTTATAAAGACCGAAGGCCAATATATTTCGAGGTATCTAGCTATCAAGCCTCTGAATCCTATTTATTTAGACATGACGGCTGCCACCTGTCAGAAGTCGGTATTGGCATTTTTTTAAATGACATTCAGGCTGCCATTGAAATTTTCGTACTCGGTGTTGATAAGATTTTCCACCAGATAAATGAGCGCAGATGATGTTTGGCGGTGAATGAAGATTTATAAGATTCCCATTCATTTGCCGGTATAGGGAGACAATAAACAGACTTGGAACTGTCCCCCTCTGGCACAGATATATACCCTACCGGCTTTAGTGAAGGGGTATCAAATAATTTCCCAGGGTTCACTCTTGTCATCAAGAGGAATCCCCTCCACTTCTGGTCTCAGAAGGAAGGTGTCATCTCCACAGTACACATAATTCAGGTTGTTTGCATTTAAAAAATCAGAGAGACTGTTGGTTTCAGAGGTTTGTGTAAACAAAGGGGGTTCTCCGTCCAGTCCACTCTTGTACGTAGGAGGGATGTTTTGACACTTATGTTATAAAAGGGTCACCGATATGCTCTTTTTAATCCTTTTGCTATCGGTTTGTTTGTCTCCCTGGAACTGGGTAAACCATTCTATTTGCGGCCTATCAAATATCCACAGATACATATTTTGTACATATACTTGTTGTATTATTAGTAATAAATATTCTATAATCTTTCTACAATTTGTATTGTCTGTTTTTTAGCGCCAGGAGTCCGTTTATGAACGGGTCAGATGATAACTTCATTTATTAATCCAAAGTAAATGCATAGGCAATGCCTACTGTAGATTTTTAAAAGCTTGAGTGTATAATTGTCACATTTTTTTGGTGGATTTCCTTATACAATATCTTAAATAAAAAAAAAACAGTAGTAAGAGATATAAAAGGGAAATTCAGATTCAGAAGTCAAACATAAACTGACTACACCAAATTTAAAAAAAATGAAAAAAACCAACAGAACCGAGATATTACACAGAACCAATACATAGAAAACTAAAGACTAAGCAACACAAAACCCACAAAAACTGGGATTGATCGGAGGTGAAACTAGTCATGCCCTATATCTTGAGAATACTGTTTACAATAAAGAAACGATGTCTGGATACAGTCATGTGTTCCAAAATTAAAATCAACTATCAAAACTGTAAAATATTAATGGAAAAAATACATCTGTATTAGAGATGTGAAATACAGTATATATAAAATCAATCGTCGAAGACAATCAAATATCTCGTGAATTAAAAGCAGCCCTAAACTTTGTAATATTAAAACCTGCCGTCTTGCATTCTAGTAAGGGTGAAACAATCATGACAAAAATGTTTACGCGCTTTAACAAGAACATGACAATTATCAAGTTAAACTTCCGAGCAAATAACAAAGCCTTGGGTTTTGACTTTGAATAATTATATTTATGAGCTAACCTTTTTGTCTTGGAGTAATTTTGTTTAACCTTTACATTGTTAACCTCGCTTTGAATGCATGAGCTTTGAATGTCCCGTTATTATTTGCCGTTTATATTGTGTATTGTATAAGTGTTTTGTAACTTGGGATATCCTAGCGGTTTGGTATCTTTAGTTATTATATTGCCTTTTATGTTTGTTTTCTGATTCTTTCAATTTCAGGATAGGTTATGACAAAATGTTTGATTTAAAAAAAAAACACCGTTAAATTTTGTCAGTATATTTCCGTTTTGTAAAAACAAACAAGCGGATATTTATCCTTTAAAAGTAACACGAATCAAACAACACAATGCAGCAGACAAGTGTTAATAACTATTGAACATGAAATTTTAATCAGGTCAGACACTTGGCGCTATCACTCTGAAACAGGAAATATAATGTATTCGTACACATTAGGTTTTGTTTGGCTTTTGAATATTTGTTCAATATTTAGTCAAAATGTTTAAAGCATACGGAACATGTTTTTATCAATTATAATTAATTAATCTGTCATAAACCGAAATGTTGACCATGTTTTTCATACATGTATCTCTTTTAGTTTGTCGACTACACCTCTGTTAATAAGTCGATACATTTTGAAAAAGACTATAATATTACATAAGTGAAAAACATAGCATTTATAATTATCTTATCATGCGTGATATGTTTTATTTCAACATCTTACCTACAATTCCTCACGATTGAGTGTGGGTTGTTTATGACATGTCCAGATGTATAGTTTTGGTCAATGTTTAGATTTAGTATTATCACTCCCTGTATAGTGACAAAGTACTGGTGTCATAATTACCATCGTATACAGCAAATCAAACATACACAGTTTGCAGCGATGGAACGTGCAGATTAAGTTCTTTTGGCTTCGAATGTGTATGGGTAATGGTAATTATGTGGAAAACAAAAGGCCTAGAATTGTGTTATTACACATTAACACCAACCTATATTATTCCTACGTACATGTTTCATCGTTTTTTACGTAATGTTTGCTAACAAGTCAGAAGTAGTATTTTATTAGTTTAAATTTGATACAAGTTTAACCATCTTGAACAGTTGTTTTGGTAGATTCTTTAAAATAAAGGTCATGTCGGAATTTTTACATTTCAATTTCTAAAAAAATTATGGCGTCTTAATTTACAGTTTTATATCTCAAAGTATCATGAGAGGTTTAAATGAGGTGTTACATTACAAAAGACTTCGAAATGTCTAGTGTAAAAAATTCAAACAGGACACACATTGGATTAATTTATATAAAATTATATAACAAGAACCACACCAAAAAAAACGACAACAGACTTAGAAAAGGTGCATACACATGCAGTCGGTTTAAACGTTGTAACATGCGCAAATATTAACACTAATCTCCGACAATAGATATACATATCAAGTTTATTGGATACCCTATAACAATGTCAATTAAAATTGCTTAACTCGATCAAAAAGACATTAAAAAAGACAATTAAAAAAAGTTTAATCTATATCACAACATAAATACCACAGCAACAAAAAGATGGAGGAACAGTGAAAAAAAGCACCTCTTATCTGATACAAAAAGGCGGTAGATAAAATAACGTACATACATGAATTTTAAAATTATAATTGTATTGCAAAAGTTACGGGAGTAAACTTTTATTACAAAATTGATGACTTTATTGTTCACAGTACGAGTACAAAAATAAAAATGTATCGACATACAGAATACAAGTTAAAGTTGGTACAAATTATAATAAGTGAGCCGAGATACAACATAAAATAAGAATATATTGCATTACAGAAATGCATTACAAAATGCATTAACATGAAAGTACAATTTGAGAGTACTAGCTAGTTACTAAATTCCAGTTAAAAACTAAACACAAGTTATCATATAAAAGGTGGTCAGTCACGTTGTTTATTAAAACAAAATGTTTATCTGGTGGTGACGTTGATAATTATATGTGAATAGTTGTTCGGGGCATATTAGTTTTATTTACTTTGGAACTATGCCGCAGAGCCCTATATTTTGACTTTTGAAAAAAATAGTAATGCATATGAACGTTCGACTCTAGGTTATAACTATTTCAAAAAAATCACAGTTTTAGACATAATATGAGTTCCTATGGGAATAAAATTGCAGTTTCAATATAAACAAAAATGCAACCTGTACCATTTATATTGAGTGGGAAAAAATTTGGTTTATATCCAAGATGATTTTAATAAAATTACCTCGAATATTGAGTTTAATGAATAGTGCATGAAGATTAGAAAATCCTGGGCCTTCGCTGTGATGATTCAGCATACATTCACAGTTTACAGTATGCATAGTTTACTAAAAGTCCTAAATGCTAAATAAAGAAATAATACGTGATGTTTTTATTTGTCATGTGATTGTCATGGTAATATAGAACCGGAACCGCGTCAGTCAAATTCCGGCGGTAAACAACAAACATGGCAGACGACAAGTATTCCAAACGTGTTCGTGGAAAGATGGCTAGTACAGGTAGAAGTAAAAAGGCGGACCGTATGAGACAAATGAATACAAAGGAAACATTAAGAGGTGAAGACCATGATTATGGTGCTATTTTGGGGGAAGGACCTATAAGTGTAAATGCAACTGATTTGCAAGTTGGGGAAAATGTAGAACTTGGACCCTCCAAACCTTGGTTTCAAGGAAGACGTGTTGTTGAGCTAGATGTGTTTGCCAGGTCCATGAACTGTGAGAAATGCAGTTCATGGCTCCGATTATCTGATATTAAAGATGAGATGATTTATGTGATGGCTATTTTTTATATATCTCGTGTCCAAGCAGTGCTTGTCAACACATCAGTCTGGTACCAACGGGGAAGAAGAGCAACGGCAAAGGCTTTGATATCAACTACAAAGTTTGTTTAGGTAATATACATAGAAAAGTAATGCAAATGGTGATTGTTTCCAAGAGACAACTACATAACTATGATCATGGGAAAATATAAAGATAATCAATATAAACACTTTTCATACAAATTTTTCAGGGGTCCAATTGCAACTATACAGCAACTCATGAACTACATTTATCAACACCCTTTTTTGCTTTATTTGTACATGTTTCCAAGTTGATCAATTAGTAACTGAAATATGGATACATGAATTTCTTTCTGTTCATTTTCAATTTTTGGGGTCTCCTCTGACTCTTAGATCTGTCGGGCCATAAACAAGAATAGGTTCTACCTACCCAGAAAAAAGCTGCCTACTCAAATTCTTTTATTATCCTGATATGAAGAAGTTTTTTTTCAATCAGATATGCATGAAGACTAATTAACATCCAATGCTTCAATTTCTTTAAAAAAAGAAAAAAAAAAATGCCGACCTACCTACCCACTGTCTTAACCTTGAGTAGGGTTTGGGCAAACCAAAATATTTCTAATTGTGGCCTAGTTCATGTTTCAATTATCTTGATTTCTTTTAAAAAACTCAGAGGCAATCAGTTTGTAATAAACAAGTAATGCTGAACTCAAATACGTATACCCAGTGTAAATTGCAAGATAAAAAATACATGTACATGTACATTGTCAGAAGTATAAAATGTACTCTGACACTGCGATTTATTATTTACTTAAAATGTAAAAGGTTTTATCAGTTGAATGAAGTGAAGTCATAAGTCTTAGGTGAGGGGATACACTTGACTGCACCGTATTTCTTATATTGTCCTTAAATTAAGGAAGGGTAAAAACTTAGAATTTAAATAGTGGACCTAGCCAAATATTGTAAATGTTTTTTTGGAAACAAAATAATATTTAAATCTTTCATTTTTCAGCCATGATTAATGCAGGTATGGGACCCAGCCACGTGAACAACTTCCTTACAGGATGCAACATTCCTCCAGTAGATGCCTCTACATTACGTAAAAAAGAGAAGAAAAAAAAGAGAAGGAACTAGCCCCAGTTATAATTGAAGCAGCTGAAGCATCATGCAAAGAAGTACAGAGAGAGGAGCTGGAATGTTCAGAGTCCAGTGAATTAGAGGGAAGCTTTGATGCTGGATGGCAGAAGAGAGGTTCTGGTTGGTCTTACAATAGTCACACAGGTAAATTATATTATCAGTTATTGTGATATGGAGTGTAGATGGGCTTCTATTTTATTGATCTCGTATACATTAGGATTTTAGCCTTTTGGGTACAGGATCCATGTGAACCTGGATATTACTTTGAAATTATAATGAATAGTATTTATTAATCTGTTTTCTTTTTATATGCCCGTTAATACAGTTGTCTGTCCATCCGTTCATCGTCGCCATGTCGGACAATAACTCAAAAACACTTGAACAAATTTGCATGAAAATTTTGTGAATTGTTTATATCTAATGACTTCACATGCTTGAGCTGCATTTCATTTTTATATTTTTTTTTAAATTGCGGTTGTATATTGGTATCACCTTAACCCTGTCGTCGTTGTCAGCGTCGTCCAAAGAGATTTGGTTTCAAGACAATATCTTCAGTTTAATTGAATAGAAATCTATGATTTAAGATTTCAAAAACTAAAAAGAAAATTTCTTCAATAGTTTTTGTTTGCCAATAAAAAATGGAGGGAGGTCAATTTGCAACAGCATCATTAGCGGATCCAGGGAGGGGGGTGTTGAATGGGAGCATAAAGATGGAACCCAAACGCCCCCCTTTTTAAAAATGGCTTGATACGCCCCTGCGCATGGCGGACTGCACAATAGCAAAACAATGAATATAAATTCATATCAATCATTAACCAATTCTAAGTCTTTGATTACAGTTATTCTCTCAATCTCTGTCAGAAACCTATTATGTGTCAAATATTTAATTACAATCCAAATTCAGACCTGTATCGCATGATCAAGCACAAATATCATGTTCCTTTTTGTCCTAACTGAACATTCAGGGTTGGACCTTTGTGGTGGTATATATATATATATATATATATCCAGCTGTGATTGACGAAGCAATTGATTTATAAATTTAAGATTTTAAGTTTTAAAAAGGGGGATTTTTCAGTTTTGAGCATTAATTATACACTTAATTTTGGTGACTGGGATTATCTATTAAGATAAACTCCCTTTTTTAATGGATTTATGAAATTACATGGAGAAGTTATTGTCACAAAATTGAACTTTAATCTATTCTTTTAAAAAAAACGGGGTATCATGCTCTCATGGCCAGCTGTTTATTATTAAATCACCAAAGATTTTCAATTTGATATCTTCTTTTTCGTGAATATGTTAGCTAAAAAAGAAATGAAATATATTGAGTCTCCCTTTTTTACATATTATTTCAGGTCATGCAAGTCTAATTGGAGTCAATACTGGGAAAGTTGTAGAATTTGACGTCAGAACCAGAAATTGTAGTATTTGCCAATATCACATAGGAAAAAATGAACCAAAGCCACCACATGAGTGTAATGTTAACTGGACAGGTATAGAATAATGATTAATTTATAGAAATTAAGAGGCGGACTATTCAACTTCAATATATGTATAGGGTCTTTAGGAGATAACTGTATTGTTTTTTAAGCTCCGACGGCATCAATTGGGGATTTGATGGTCGCAAATTAAGTTTAATGGCGACGCGTTAGCGGAGACAGTAAATGGGTATTTGCGACCATCAAATCCCAAATTGATGCCGTCGGAGCTTAACATACAATATTGTTATCTCCATTCTAATGAAACCAACATAAAATAACGTTAAAACTTGTATTTAAAATCTGTCATATGCCGCTTGCGCGTACATTGTACGTACCATAGCATCAATTGTCAATTGATGCCATGTAAATAAGTGACGTTATCCAATCAAAATGAACGTTACAAATGTTGTTGCATTAAAATTGCTATTTTTCATATGTTTTATACTCCACCTAGAAGGGCATTATGTTTTACGCCAATTACAGTCTCTCTGTTCATTCGTCCATAACCATCTGTCCTGCTTCAGGTAAAATTTTTGGTCAAGGTAATTTTTGATGAAGTTGAAGTCCCATCAACTTGAAACTTAGTACACATGTTCCCTGTGATATGATACTCCTAATTCTAATGCCTAATCATATTTTTAACACTTATATTTACTCTTTGCAGTCACCGAAACTCATAGATATTTTCTGAATAGTATTGGTGGGGTGTTTTTGTCTTGTCAATAACCCATACGCTAGCCGTAACACCTACATGTATCTGTTTTTTTTTGGGACCGCGGCATATACAAATACAAGCTAGAAATTCAAATACACCCCAATAAAAACAATTGTGTGTTGTTATGCAAAATATGTACTAAATATTCCATATTGCTTAAAACAACAGATTGGTGTAGGAACTTTGAGGCCCCAGGGGCAAAATAATTAGAAAAGTGCTTACCCCCTGGAACAGAAAACAAATCATTTAACATGTAAATGCTACGATTTATATTATTGGAAAGGTCTTTTGTATAGAAAACAATAACTGTGCTTGGAAGTTTATGCAAATATGAGATGTCATTTTTTAAACTTTTAGAGAATCAAATATCATACTGGTATCTTCATACATACATCTTTTGCAAATATGGCTTTGTTTGAACACTTCAATTTCATATTCTAGCTAAATTTTGTTAGATTAATGGTAAAAGATGATACTGCTGTAACAAAATTTCTAAATTGTAAATTGTGAACTTTCATTGACAAATAGACAAACACTAAAATCTGGACTGGAGGCAGAGGCAGGATTTGATAACTTATATAATCCTGAATGTCAGAATGATTAACTGCCAATCATTACATTAAAGTATTCTGAAATGCTTTCAATTTGTTATAAGAATATTTTAAACAGGTTCAAGACAAGTTATGTCAGAAAAAATGAACATACATGTATGGTAAGCTGGCAATAATTTATGTTTTGTTATCAAATTCTTTAAAAATAAAGAAAAAAGGGTTCCTTCTGCCAGTAGTCCATAAACTTGCCAGCAAAATGACGATTGAAGTCGCCAAAGAATTTTAAAAACCTCTAAATCTCGCCGGCCGACTGACTTTATAACGAAGTCAAATCGCTTTTGCTGTTACAGGGGTGATGGGTAAATATGTGCTGGAAGAGAAAACTTCATGTATGTGCAGTCATTTATTAAGGATTATAATTATGATACATAAGTATTGTTTTGAGAAAAAGGGTTTTAAAGAGTATTCTATTTGAATAAATGATTTTATATGTTGCATAAATATACAAATGTATAACGGTCAAATTGAAATATGTCGAAAACCTAAAGTCAAAATAGGAATAGTACAGATTTTTAGTGAAAGTGGGGGCATATAAACGTTGAAAATATGCTGCACAGTCCTATAGTTGGATATTTGAAAAAAATAGTAGTGCATATGAACTTTCCAATTTCAGATATAATTAAAGTTATAAAACTGCATCATTAAAATGGTTAAGTTTTAGCCGTAACAGAAGTTCCTATGAGAAAGTGCATTGTTGATAATTACAAAAATGCAACATGTAAACATTGGACGTCAAACCTAACACACTATAGACCTTTAAGTTTCTTTTTCTGTGTGACCCTTTGATCTCTGGTGGCCGACTCTTGGACCAGATCTTCAGCGTTTAATATGAATGCATAAACGATGCATTATATAGATCGTAAAGCCATATGTTAGAGTTCATTAAATGTTGAATAGGAAGTATATTGTAAACCAAAATCAAAATTATGTAGCAATTATTTATATTTATTTTCTTGCAGATCAATCTCAATTCATTCAATTTAATTACGAAGAAAAAAAAAAAAAAAAAAAAACATGAACAATTTGTTTTTCGATGAAATATGCATAGATGTCTTTTGATACATAATGTCATATAGGAGCAATTGTCTTATGCCTAGAGAGACCAAAAAACCGATGAATATGCATCTTATCAAATTAATAGCATAACTCAATAAAACTCCAATATTAAACAACATTGGTAAACAAATGAGCACTATATGTAAAGAAGATATTTCTATATTAGTAAATACTGCATTCCTAACACACACATTGCATTTATATTATCTAATATCAACATGAACACACAAAAAAGCAAAATTATTAGAGATTTTTCAATATTGATATATATTTAACGATAAATATTGCTCACATTTTGAAAAATAGAAATTTCTCAATGTCTGCGTAGCAATGTTCACGTGCCAATACCAATCAATTACAGTTTAAGTTGTATCGGTAAAAACTTTTTTTTTGTATGCGAACTTTATCCGTAGGAACGTAACCCCAAGTAACTGATGTATTAAGTTAGGTCTTTTTACATTGATTAGACTGATTTAAGTCAGTGCCATTTTGAATAAGATAGTTTACTATTTCAGTTTTTTCGTTTTCGCTAGCTACCAATGAAGGAATGGTCACAAAATAATCCGAGCCAGTCACTGTACTTCTGTTTTCTACCAAATATTTAACAATTTCTAAATAACCTTGTCTATATGCCGCAAATAAAGGCGACGTATTCCATTTATTAAACTTTGTAATGTTAGCTTTGTTTTCATTTAACAGTTTAACTATGTCTATAAATCCTCGTCTGCAGGCTGCATATATCGGAGTACACTTTCTCTGGTCTGTTATATTTAAATCAGCTCCACTTTCAACAAGGATTTTTACAGTTGATGTATGTCCTTTTTCAGATGCAACGAATAAAGGTGTTCGACCTTCCTCATCGCATTGATTTATTTTAGATTCGTTTCGAATTAAAATGTTGACAATATCTGCATGTCCTTTGGCCGCCGCAATAAATAATGGCGACCTTTGTTTAGTCCAGTCCAACTGCGATAAATCAGCATGATTACTAAGAAGGAGTTGAACAACATCAGAATATCCTTTTTTGCAGGCTATAAATAAAGGAGACCTACCATCATTATCAGGTTTTGAAACGTGTTCTTTACAAAACGGTAAGAGGTATTGCAAAACGTCTATTCTTCTATGGATTGTTGCAGTAAAAATTGGCGTTTGTCCTTGAAGATTGCATTTCGAAAAATCATTTATCTTACTAGATAATAATTTAACAGTCGACAAGGGACTCTCAGAAGTAGCTACTAATAATGGCGAGTTACCCTTAAGGTCGCACAGGTTAACATCGGCATTTTCTTGTAGTAAATATTCCACTATATTATCGTATCCTCCTCTTGACGCGACCAATAATGGTGACTGTTTGTTTTCATCACAAAGCGATTGCATGGCATTTTTTTCCAGCAAGACATGTACTACTTCACTCTTCCCTAAAAGACAGGCAACAAACAAAGGCGTTCTTCCAAATTTGTCACTTTTATTGATATTGCAATCAAACTCCAATAACAGTTCAACAATGTCTGCGTATCCTTCCCACGCAGACTCAATTAATGGTCTCCGCATTTTGTGAGAAAAAAAATGATGTTGTTTCCTAAAATCTATGTAGTCATCATAATTTGTTTCATCAACATTTCCGTTTATTTCACTGTTTGCACTGAAATGTTTTAAAAGTTCACTAAATTTCTCTTTTCTGGTTCGACAATACACACAAAATTTATTTCTGTACGACTCATTCTCAAGTTGATTGTTATGAAATGTACTATACGTTTCACCTTTTTCTAAATCAAACATCAATCTGTTAAAAAATCTTTTTTCGGTATCCTCGTTATCGATGAAAATTGTATTTTTATCACTGTTTGTCATTATCGATTGAAAGCAAAAACGTTCGGCAATAAAGGAGCTTCGAACGAATTTGATAAAACTATGTAGAAATGTTTGACCGCACACCACAACAGCAATATGATACACTTTGGCATGAATAAAATGATAATAATTTTCCGTTTTCGTCATATACATTCCATCGAGGTTGGCTAGCTGTGCTCTAATTTTACTTTTAACTTGGTCTTTATTAGGTCCTAAATTAAATTCGAAGCAAATATTTTCAAACGCCTGCTTTTCAATGTCTGATTCATAAACATCGTTTAGTATTTCCTCTTTAAAATTGTTATTCAATATTGCACATAATGTAATTGTACAGAATTGAAGATGGTTCTTTTCCTTCAAATCCATTAAATCTTGTTTAATGAAACCTTTAAGATTGCTAAATAATTTGACGATTTGATCAGGTGTTTTCCGTTCAGCTATTTTACATAAAAGAGGAAAATACGCAGCGTCCGATTTCAATTTGTTTAAATGTTTAGTCTCCCTTTCTCCGGTTATGTATTTGTTGATCATTTTTAGTTTTTCGTCGTCTGTCAAAGGAAATTTCGATAAAGGGACAACATATTTCATGAGTAATTTGAGCTTTTGAAAAATGCTGTCCTCGTAAATACTTAACCTGGTAGCAAAGAGGAATTTCACTTGGGCATTATCTTTGGTATCGTTTTTGTCAACAATATTTATCAACGTGACAATTTCATTGATCTGTGACACCCAGAGATCGACGGATTGTGCGTTGACATTCACCTTCCCGCACAAATCATCTACAATAAATATTTGCTTTCGATTTCTGTTCCGCAATTCAAAAATAATTTCAGGACTCAGCACTATTGGAATTATTTCATATTGCTGTTGCTTTTTTAGTTTTAAGGCAATGTGACGAATATTGGAAGATTTACCATTACCGGCAATACCAACTACAAAAACACAATTGTCTCTCTGAAGTCTTTCAAATATGTTTTGTGTTGCCGATGTCACAATAAACTTGTCATCGTCCTTTATCCAGTCATGTATATGCTGATTATGTATATCTGAATGATAGAAAACAAAGATTAACCCGACAAAGCTTATGTGGCATAAAAGAATTATAAATCAATAAAAATATAGTAGATAAGCCAATACACATAATAAGCGACTGGTGATGTTTCATAGCCTGACCGGTTTTGGTCATTAGAGGCAGAATGGTGGATTACTATTTTCACCCTCTTTATATAAATACATGTATAGCAACCATGGTAACCAGCGGTTCAGTTAAAAGGTGGTTAATATTTAACCGGCGGTTCAGAGTAAACTGGTGTTTTTGTTAACCGGCGGTTCAGTTATCTTGCAGATCCGAGATGTCCTCTGGTTGATATCTAAACAAGTTCAACTATCCTGTCAGTGATAAATCCATTGGGATGTTCCGTGGTTACAGCAATCTGTTTAGCTTATGTACATGTTACATTTTACGTTTTAAGTTGCTACGGTAAACATGTTGACATATTACGGTAAACGATTTGACATGTTACGGTAAACCTTTTGACATGTTACGGTAAACATTTGACCTGACGATATAACCCACATTCGGGCTATATCATTAGGTAAAGGGTGTTTTATTCATTTATAAAGTACATGGTTGTCATTTAGTTTTGATCTTTGGCTTATGACACACCTACAAATAAAATTTTGAAATAGTATTCATGGTTGTCATGTAGCAGATTAACTCTGAACCGCCGGTAACCATGGTTTCCATATCTTTATTAATCCACCATTCTGCCTCTGATAAAGGTCCGTTTTGGACCAAAACCGGTCAAGCTAGGAACCACCATCAGGCGCTGTCAATTATGTATATTGGCATACCTACTTTATGTTTTTGCTTTAATATTACCTCCCGCTGATACACATAAAAATATGGCTCCTACTAACGAAAGCTCTATTTTAAGTTAATGTGTTTAGAGGCCTCTTATGTCAGTACACCTTTCCTATATTGCATACCTTAATTATAAATCAATACCTTACCAACTTTGGTGGATTCGTGTTGCTCAATCTTTGTTTCTTTGGTTTTCTATGTTTTTTGCGTACTGTTATTTGTCTGTTTGACTTTTTCCTTTTAAACATGGTTTTGTAGGTTTGTTTGTGACCAATGAGTATAAAAGTTCATTTGACATCCGTCGCTCCTTTAAATTGGTATATATAGGAATGATGTACATTGTATAACCTCAATATAGCATACCCTTTTTGTTATATGGATTGACACAAATCTTATATAGCAAGACTTTCAATCAAAATTAAAATCATAGATACACGGGAATCATTGAACAATTAGCTGCAAATTTTAAAGAAATTGTTAACACCATATCGTACTCACAAATAATGTTGTTCATAGATAGGAACAGCATTAAGTTACAAGTTAAATAAGCAGTCGTCAAATATATAAAGCTTATAATACGCAATGCTTGGGTCTCCTTCATACTATAATCTAATACATAGTACTAGAATCAATACTCTCGACAGTTCAATTTTCAATTTTAAATTTTGAAAACGCTCGCCGAGCCTCGCTTTTTAAATTTGAAAATGCAACTGTCTCGAGTATCACACTCGATGCAGTTGTAGAATCTATATCTATATATACAACAAATTGAGCAGTTTGATAATACGGTAAGATATAAGTCAATCATCTTTAAATCTCCATGTACACTAATAGTCTTATGAACATTCAAACATCGTGTACATTATCTAGACCAAAACAAACGATTTAACGATTTTTTACAATTGCTTAAAAAATGTATCGTATCATTCACTAAAATGTGCACAGAACTCTTACAATGCCACTGCTGGTGGACGTTTCGTCCCCGAGGGTATCACCAGCCCAGTAGACAACACTCCGGTGTTGACATGAATATCAATAATGTGGTAATTTTTCTAAATTTCCGGTTTACAAAACTTTGAATTTTTCGAAACACTAAGGATTTTCTTATCCTAGGCATAGATTACCTTAGCCGTATTTGGCACAACTTTTTGGAATTTTTGTTCCTCAATGCTCTTTAACTTTTTACTTGTTTGGCTTTATAAATATTTTGATATGAGCGTCACTGATGAGTCTTATGTAGACGAAACGCGCATCTGTCGTACTAAATTATAATACTGGTACCTTTGGTAACTTTTACAAGCCACATATTTAAAACGAAGGGAATTCAGATACTGTTGGTACATCGCAAAATACCACAAAATCATAGTCAAATTTGGTTGTATACGGAAATGGGTCTAAAGAATATTCCCTTGAATTTGACACGTCTAGGAAATCAATCCTACTGTTGATTTGCAGTAAAAAGTTTATGGGTCATAGACATATATTTTGAGTGTGTCAAAGTACCATCATATTTTTTTATTTGGTATTTCTATAGAATATGTTTGAAAACTTTGAAGACTACATACTCGAAACGCTGTAGATTTTGACTTACATTTGACAGTTGTAGGAATGTCATCCTATATTTCATTGCAATAAACAGTTTATTGGTAATTAATTGTATTTCTTTGTGTTTCAGAGCATCATTCATTGTCTTAAATGTCTTTGTAAAAATATCGGAAACATCAGGCTTTTAAATTGCCGTGTTTTTCAGTTATTTATTTTAGAGTTCTATTCATTGATTTTGAAATTATAAAAGAAATAACATCAAACCTCTTTTAACTTGCAGCTGTATTTCTTAGTATAAAAAAACAAGAAAATTATCGTAAATCCCATTTCACCCCACACTAGAATCAAAAGTAAAAAATTTGAAAGGTAACAAACAATACCTCTTATATTTTTCCGTCTGGTCTCTTCCTTTGCAAAGTCGCCAGCAACTAAAAGCGTAATTATGTATTTAATTGCACAGATGTAAGTGGTTAACAGGACTTAGGAACGATAAATAAATTGATGACTCAAAAGTGACACAAAAGTTTAAACAATAGACTATTACTAGTATGACAAGCAAGATGGTTTATTATTTTTATAAAGATGTAGTAATAGGTTAATAATTGAGTAACATTTACTGCATACATATGCCTAACCTGTATAAACGACAACTGTCTAGCCTGTTTATCCGACCATAATGATACTTATTTCGTAGATGTTCAACTTTTACTTTCTACTTATTGGTCGAGTAAAACATAGAACATGTAATATGCAGCATACCAGTCGTATAAAAGCCTGTATTTACTGGTTTTTTGTTCGCTGCTGAAGAAACGGCATATTCTATATAATATAATGCTCTTATTTTAAGATTTAGGGAAACAAGATAAGAACATGCTTTTGTTTTGTTTTTTGTTTAAGCATTTATAAATCGGATATTTTGTCATAATATTTCGCAATTAGCAGTTGGTTTGGTTCAATCATAACAAAATAAACAAAATAAACTCAAGAAAATCGCTGATGTATTATTTGGCGTCTAATATGAAATAGCCACGAAATGATTAAGAAAAAAATCATGGGGGATGGAATATATCGTGATTTTACCACGGGTTGGCCCTTTATGACACATATTTTACCCTGAGCGATATTGAGGGGTAAAATATCGGCATAAAGCAACCCGTAGTAAAATCACAAAATATTGAAGCCTCCATGAATGATTTCGATTCTAATACGACAAATACGGCTATTGGTTTCGATCGAAGCGCTCTAGGTGGAGGCAAATATGTGCCGTTCCCATAAAAAAACGCACTATTAAATTGGCATTAAAGACTTTACAATAATAAAACGTATTTTATTTAGATAGTTTTGGGTGAATTTAAATTATAATTTACTTACAATGTCTTATATGTTTAAAAAAATTATACCACATTTAGCATCGTTTGTTTACGTTTCCTTGTTGTGATGTTTTTTGTTTTGGCAAGCGTGTATTTTCCAGTAAAATGCTTATATTCTTACGTCATCGTTCTATGACATCGGGTATCTAATTCATAAAAAAAACATATGATGTGGAAGTACGATTGGAACAGCCTGACACTATGTTCATATTTTACCACGGGTGTGTGCTCAAACCGTTTGAAGGACGTCATGTTAGAATGCACCATTAATATTAATAATTGCTTTGTTTATGTTTCTCTTTTCCATATACGTAATCTTTAGTTTGTTATCAATCAAATATAAGAATATGTTTCAAATCGGTACACTGTACTTTTTTGTTGGAGGTGTTGTTGATTGGTGTTTGTTTTTATCTCCGGCGGATAATATTTAATTTATATTAAATTTGAACAAAACGTGAATCTTTGTTGATTTTCGTATTGTCCTTTCATGCGACAGTGCTAGGTATGTTTTCTGTTTTAAATCTTGTTTACATAACAAAAAAAATAAAAAATAAATAAAAACAATTCGATTGCCTTATGTTAAAAGATGTAAGGTATACCTATATTTGTATAGGTATTTTTATATCTATGAACATTTTAATTTGTTTTCAACTGTGAAACAAATGTATACGTTATAGTAGATCTTAAGATGGTTTTTCTGACCACCATTTTTCGTTTAATATAAAAGATTTATGTTTTAAAGTCGACATTTGTGTATCAGTGTTAGAATTTGAAAATTCCAAAGTAAACGAAAAAGTAAAAAAGGAATCGAATGAACTCAAAAAGGATCATAGTTTGAATAATTTTTTTATGCTTGCATTTCCACACTCGACCACTACTTTATAGGAATAACAATAGAAAAAGAAAAACAACATCTTTTTGTGGAAACCTTTTACTGATGTGTATTATGTAAAAGCCTATAGCTAGTGTTAGTTAGTTTGAAAAAGACTATCGTCATTTATGACATATATACATCGCCGTATTATGAAATTATAATATAAATGTGATACTTATAATTATCACTAGAAATATTACTGTAACATATAATTAAAGAGGGGTAAATACCATTTATTCGTTCGTTTACTCTCTGCAATATAATTTCTTCCATCATTACAAATTGTCCTGAAACAAACAAAAAACGTATAAATTCTCCTTTCTTGGAAACCCATTGATAAGGAGTATTGTCCACTTCATATTGTCACCATGTACGTTACGTTACTTGATGATGCAGCAATATCATCTTCATACAGCTACATCATGAACCCTTGTTGGGGAAAACAGTATCTATATAATATTTGAAATATCTAGCAGGGGATCCTGATAGTAAACGATCGCTATAATCAGTAATCAGATAGTATTAACAAAAAAATAAAATCCAAATGGATTTACAAAAAAAGGCCGTTAATTTATTTTAAACAAGACGATACCACAGTAAATCATCATAATACGTAACGGTCGCCATATGTGGGATACGTGTCCATGGAAAAAAATATCCCTTTTTTCATATCTTTAAGTGTGGAGTTTCCTGTGAAAAACAGAAAAATCTTAATCGAAGAACATAAAGAAAGATCATTTGATTAAATTAAAGTAAGTTTATTTCGGCAGTTTATTCAGATAAATCAACGAACAAATATTATTAAGCAAAGCTAATGGTAAGTGTTGTTCACGGGTGTCATTCGGTTTATCGAGAGAAATGATCGTGAAAGAATATCTAACGGCGGTCAGGTATTGGGAGACGATCGTGAAAGTTCTGGTAACGGATCGTGAAAGACATTTAATCGAGAGGAAATATGAAAGATCATTAAATATTCTAAGTTGATTAATTACACAGACAAATTTACGACAAAATAAAACTGTCTGTCAAAATGGTTTAACATTATGATCAGTATGTGAGAATATCCAATTTCAAAAGCACATAGTTTTTACAAAACAACAAAAGGCAGATTGCTTCTCGACATTTCCGAATGACACCCGTGTTGTTGAATGGATCATTTAAATTCAATTTAAACGGGGCTTTACTAAGCTTGGTAATTATTTGTGGTTCATATCAATACAAAAACAAGTCTACTAATAAAGATTAGCAATTAGTGCCCATATAAATACCTACAACATGTTGATAAAATGTGTTGCAGAACCGTGCATGAATAACATGAAGGAGGTCAATTTACAGTTTGAATTATGTCATCCCACCTTAAGTAAGTATATCTAGCATATTAAGCATTATAATTAGAGATGTAGGTTTTTAATGTGCTGCATCAAATCTATTTGCATTCAGATTTACCAACCGATCATTTTAATAAATAGAACAACTGGTGTTTGTTAAGATTGTGTAAAACTGTAGTGTTATGAATGTTAAAATCATAACTGTCAACTGAATAAAAAAGCATCATCAAAAGCACGCAATTTATTTAAAACATTTAGGGAATTTTTAGAGCTCCAAAATGAATATGATTATTTGCTGTACGATGCAACTGAGAGAAAGCAAACACATATTGGTTTAAATGATGTAGATAGTAACAGGCTTTTCACTTTTCAGGTTAAGACATTACATGGCGGAAAATGTATATATGTAATTAGCTCCAATCAACTGTCATTAATTCATTTTCGTTTTATTATGCATTTATTGCACACTAAAGTTCAATATTGAAATATTAATACGTGTGTATCGGCTATGTTTATCTGCAATTTGCACAATTTGTTATGATAAACAATGTTCTCACAAAATGTTTGCAAAAATGCATTACTTATGTCTGTATTTTACACGTATGCCAATCTAGGATCACCCCCATAGAGGCACAACTCAAAAGTTGTGTCTTGTTGTAAATGTTTTAATTTTCACTAAGTTAAATGAACAACATTTTAAAAGAATGCTTTTTACAGATAAAACGCGCACACGTTAAGTAGAACAAAATCATCTTCACTAAAACGAAAATAATATTCTTTGCTGTTTACAATTATATTTATGATACGTCATCAGTGATACAGTTTCGAGTGACAATTGTTTTCCCGCTTAAATTTGTACCAGTCATTGTTTCTTCCTTTGAGTTTATTGTAATCGACTTCATTACCCGAATTCATGTCACTCTTTTATCAACATACCTACAAGTTAACTTATATCTGAACAAATTAAATACAGAACAATGCAGAACTAGCAATCATAATTGAAAGTCAATGAACGGTTAAAAGAAGTAAAAAATCACACTCAGCAAAGACATTGACAACACTGAACGATACAATTCAGAAAAGTTCATCATAATATATAAACAATAAATGATCTTCCAAGTCTAAGACATCTATTTTATATCCATTATTATCTTAAAATAACACATTTCCAATACTAAATCAACAATCATTTAAAAAATACCACTTCAAATAGGAATAGAGATTTAGATTAACACAAAGTATGGGTAAATATAACGTAAATATGTTATGGTACTGCTGTCTTTTTATTTTTGTGTTAGTTTTTGATTTTCATGTGATTTCCATCAGTATCATCTTGGCAACAAACGGATATTCAACAAAACCCAATCTCAACTCCTAAAGTTACCTCCCTTGAATTTCAACTTATAATTCAGAACTATAAAATTATGAGCCTGGTACCTTTGATAAGTATTTACTGACAACACTATTAAATTTAATTACATAGTTAAAAATTTAAGGTGTTTCTAATACTTAAAACATATACCAAGAAAACACACGAACGCTTGCTGCTCTGGTTTGTATTTTGGTTTCGAAACATATGTCTTCAATATGCAAAAAAAAACTATGAATTTGTTGTTCTCTTCACGTTAGCTGTAATAAAATACAAATTTCAAGTACGCCGAGAGTTATTGTAATCGATATCTCAAGCTCATTCTAATTACTTAACAAATTACAGATTTCATTACTTGATTCACTTCATCGGTAAAACCAACAATTTAAAAGCTAAGATCGTATAATCAGCAGTGACTATTGCCAGTTTATGCAGTCTGAATTTCGGATGACATTTGACTTAAGTTATAATCGAGAGACGATCGTCCGGCCCCTCAATCACTTTATCGAAAAAAGTCAAATTACTATAGACATGATAGAGTAGTAAATATATTTACCATATACTCACATTATAAAGTACCAGACGTGAGTATAATATCCAATAACTTAATCAGTATCATACTTACTACATTTGTCGATTAGGTATTTTCCAAATATGCTGAACAAACAAACTATAAAATCATTAAAACAAAAGATATTTAAATAACATTGGTATCAATGATGTAAACATGTTCAATGATGCGAACCCTTAGACTCAATAATTTCAGATTCAACATAAAAATTAATTGCTAACTACAGAAAGATGTGAATTTTACAATGTAAATGATAACAAAAGAGGGACGAAAGATACCAGAGGGACAGTCAAACTCTTAAATCGAAAATAAATTTACAACGCCATGGTTAAAATTAAAAAGACAAACAGACAAACAATAATACACATGACACAACATAGAAAACTAAAGAATAAGCAACACGAACCCCACCAAAAACTAGGGGTGATCTCAGGTGCTCCGGATTGGTAAGCAGATCCTGCTACACATGTGGAACCTGTCGTGTTGCTAATGTTATTACAAATCCGGTAAAAAGTCTAATTCGGTAGGTCACATTCATGAAAGGGATTGTATTATAGTTACGACGTAAGGAACATATCCGATATTATTTGTGAAACGGTTATTCCATAACGGTCAACCAACTCATGATGGCGTCCGTAAAATTTACGAAGGTATGATTTCAACTTCACCATTTGAATCTCTTGGTTTAATAGCTTCCTTGTGAGCAGCAATCCTCTATCAAGAAAATCATGATAGGAAATGCCGGAATATCGTATCAATTTGGAGCTATTTACCCCGTATGCAGGTGTTGCTGGAATGTTGCTTCTTAGAAATGAAAAGTTCACAATTGGAAAGCTGAAATCATCTCTTTTGTCGTAAAGTTTAGTTTTCAACCGACCCTCATTGTAAATTTCTATATGTAAATCAAGAAATGAGGCCGAATTAACTGTATCTGTTGTATCCTTTATATCTAGTTTGATGGATTGATGCATTCAACAAAGTCACCAAATTTTGAATTATTTAGTGAAAGAACGTCATTTATATAGCGAAAAGTAGAGTTAGAGGATATTGATAACTGTATGAATTCAGCCTCATAATAATAAAGAAACAAGTCGACAAGAAGAGGGACATAATTGGTTCCCATTGGAATGTAAATTGTCAATCAATTTCGAATCTGTAAACCTTAATTTTCATAAATAAATTTTATTCTAGGGCAAGATATATAAAATTTGAGAGATGTGGTATAAAGAATCGGCATAAATTTACAAATCCTCAACGATTTCAAATCTCAAATGATTTAATTAACATATCAATGTAACTAAGACAAGAGGAGGTAATAGATATAGGAAAATGTGGTGTGAGTGCCAATGAGACAACTCTCCATCCAAATAACAATTTAAAAAAAGTGAACCATTATAGGTCAATGTTCGGCCTTCAACACGGAGCATTTATTTCCTCCAATAAAAGACTGGTTGCACCAAAAGTATAAACGTCTCCTGCTATTCATGCATTACTCGCGATCTGAATACAAAATACAAAAGTCAGGGTGTGGAGTACATCGGGAAAAATGGAAAAAAAAAACAGGGCAAAGTTCAAAACCACACAACGAGCAACAACAGTATGGAAATACATCATAGAAAACAAAAGGCTGTACAAAAAACAAGGGGAATCTCACTTTGTTTTGAATACATGTATTAATACTGGAAACAACTAAACACTATAACAAATGTATGATAGTAATAGACATACCCACAATAAATCATTAAATAAACATACATCAACTTACACTAACCGCATTAAATTGAACTCAGTAATAATGAACTGAACATTGTAACTAACATACCAGTGTCGCGATTAACAGTTACTTTTTTTGAGTAATGTCATAACATTATAATAAGTAGGTCCCTTTTGTTTCAATGATAAACATAATGAAAATTTATAGAAAGTCCGCAAACTTTTATTTGTCCTCTAATAATTATTACTTGATTTATATCACTACAACAGTAGGGTTTTCAGCAGTTTGCTTATCACAACCAAGCTTCTGCTTTGAAAAAAAAAAACATTCGTAATACACACTCTCAAAGACCTAAACTAAAATGTTAAGCAGGTATTGTATACATTATTCGGACAGGATCTTAACAACAAATCTGACAGTGTTAAAACTATTGATCCGATTAAGACCACATACCTGTCAAATTTTCAAAATGCTCATGGAGGTTTTATATGCAAGATGGCTCTCAAAGTCCTACAAAATACTTAAAGGGGCCTTCCAATTTATCATAACGATTTTTATTTTATTTTTCATTTTAGCACAATCCTTAGCCGTGGTAAAAATGTTTGTTTTGTTTTAAATTGTGGACAAAAATGGTCTTTTAAAACTCTCAATGGGGAAACCCCCCGCAAAAAATGATACTTGACAGGTATGAGACCAATGGATGACAATATCTCATAAATATAGATATATATATATATAAACAAATATATTGTGTTGTCTTGGGCCGGATCGGATCATTATCTTTTTTTCAAACAAAGGCAAAGCATATGATATGTTTTGTTGAGCTTGTAAGGAATTGCACGGTATTTAAAGTAGCATACCTACATTGTATGCATAATCTGTTCAATAAAAAATGACATGAGAGGAAACACATTATCTTTGTTTTTTTTCATCCGATTCATTTTATAGACAATTTTAAAACATAGCTAGTTTCACTTAACACGTACCGGATAAAACAAGAATCAAAATTACCAATTTATCTCTACGTGTATGAACTTTGAATCCAGTAAAATCTGAAACGAAGGTTTGATAATTTAAATAAATTCATATATAAATTAACAAGATAAATATCTCTTCATGTTTGGTTTATATCAATGATTCTGTGTTATGGTAATAATTTTGCTGGAATTTATTTTCAAAAAAGCAAAGGGCATGCTTCTTTGTTAGACTATTTTGTATAGATAAAACAGAGGTTGTTGTATGATTACCAATGAGACAACTCTCCAAGAGAGACCAAACGACACGTACAGAAATTAACAAATAAAGGTCATCTATTGCCTTCAACAATGAGCATACGCATAGTACGCTATAAAAAGCTCTGAGATGAAAAATGAACAACAAATCAAACGAGAAAACTAACGGCCTTTGTATGTTTTTTAGCCAGTTGCAGTGTATATCTGTTGTATGTTTACACAATTGTGGGATGCATAATCGCAATGTTGTCATATCAACCTACTGTTTTTGCATCCCAAAATTGTCATATTAACCTACTATTTCTGTTTGAGAGGCTCACTTAATATTACAAGATGACAGTCCGTCACAAAGGGTAAAGTGATTAATATAAGTTGCAAAACTGCTTTTCCAATACTATATAAATAAATATGTTTTAACTAATTAAACTAAATGTTATTAATATAACTGAGCTGTAAACAACAGTCATAAAAGTGAAAAGTTTAGCTGGTTATAAAATCCGCCATTTTTAAGGAAAATGCATGTACCAAGCCAAGAATATGACATTTGGCGCTAACATTCGTTGATTGATAGCGTTTGATTTAGTCAGTTTTAACGGCATACCTCTTTTTGACATGGTTAATGGGATATATCTAAACAATCCAATTATGTGCAACTTTAATAAGGTTGTATCTACATTGTTTGACTGCAAGAATAACAAAAAAATATTCAGTGACAAAGACTGAACAAATTACCTCATCGCAGCAATAACTAACCATACAAGCACTAATTTTGTAAATTTATATAATTTATTTCAGATTTGTCAGGATGGATTTTAAATAATACCAGCAATATTGGAACACAATGACTACAAAAAATTGTCCATATCAATTTAGAGTGTCAGCATATCCTCTATGCATTCATAATATTGAATCGTTAACAAAGTCAGTTGCTAAAGCTGTTTTGTGTAAAAAAAGCTATTCATGCTACATGTATTTGAACGCATCATCCGACACTTACATGACTGATTTCATTTGTACTTTGTTTCGAAATGAGGCAAATAAGGCGAATTACGATTAAAAAAATTCTATTACAAATGTAAAGCAAATAACTAGATTAAGGACGATACTGTAGATTGTGGTAGGAAGCAAGGTGAACGATAATGTGTATAGCATGCTAAAATGTTTTTCCAAAGCGTTGGATAACCTTTCTATTTGACTTCTTAAATTTAAACAAAACAATGTTTTTTATGATAGCTGCATGTGTATTTGTCAATCACAAGTTTGTTATTTATCAAAAAAATATGTGATGCATACATTTGTACAAGAATATTTAATGAAAAAATGAAATTGTAATGTGTATAATATTTATACAGAGTCTATTGAATATAGTAATTGACTTTACTGTGAAAAAAAATAATCCAATTATTCTTTACGCCATAAAAGCTCATGTATAATATGAAAAAGTCTTTAAAACGACAACCTGACATTAGCAAAACTGTCTTCTGTGGTTGTCAATAGCAGACTTGTTCCAATATTTGATTTCATTTGTATTAATTGGATTGGATACTAAACTTCAACGTTTCTTCGCGACAAAACTTAACTCATGAGCAAATAACAGATCTATTATAATTAGATCGTACAACTGAACAATGATTTTTATTTGATCTAATATTTTTGATAGTTTATTTGTCTGAAGTGCAAAGAAAACTAAACATGATTTGCATAATACATGCAGATGTTCAGGTTTGTTGGATACATATATGCCGATTCAAATACTTAAAATGCATACAGAAATCCCCCATTTTATTTGCATACGTTACCAATAGTAGAATATACAGGCACTGCTGGTGTTTTGTGGTTGGTTAAAATAACTGTTCTGTTGTCTTTTAACCTGTAAAATGACCATTCATTTTTGCATGCAGTTTTGTAACATCATTTTGTTTATCTATTCATGTCCTATGGTTGACACCAATCTGTAAATTTTTCGACATTCTAATAAACATTTAAACGTTTAAATCTAATATATGGTTAGAAATGCTGATAAACATTATACTAGTAAATATATAAAGACGTTATATAATTGAATTTGAATACAGATGCTCAATCGTAAGTTGCTACTTGTCGGGGAATTTTGAAGTCCTCAATGCTCTTCAACTTCGTACTTTATTTGGCCTTTTTAACATTTTTTTATTCGAGCGTCACTGATGAGTCTTTTGTTGACGAAACGCGTGTCTGGCGTTAATATGAAATTTCAATCCTGGTATCTATGATGAGTTTATATACTTAGATTACAAGCTTTATAAGTACAATTCAAAAACACACACTTCTGTCCTATACATAACTTTTGCTTTAGTTTAATTGATTAAATAGTTCAAAACTAACATTTTTAGCACGTGGCTGTTATTTGTTACGGATGGAGGAATCTGGAGTGTCCGGAGAAAACCAGCTTCCTTCGGTAGGAAAATTGGCAACCCTAGTTATCAAGAGCTGCCACATGCGTGATTCTAACTCGCAACCTTATTGTTGAAAGGCTGCAATGTAGTGATACAGTAGGTTGACTACTAAAACCCCTTGTCCATCAAGGCTCCTTCTTTCAGCTTAGTTTTTTGTTTATTTAAGGTATGCTTAATTTTTTTACTATTTGTTTTCAATCACACCCCCTCAGACTAAATTTGCTTTAAGTTTGTTAACTTAAATGTTTTAGATCTTTACAATCGTTCGTTTTATATTCCGGTGAGTTGAAAATATGTTTTACTTTATTTATGTTTGAACTGTCAGCTCTTAAGTACTGCATTATCACCATATTTACTAATATATCTGTCCGTTGTCGTGGTGGTCTGTCTTTGACAAAGATTCAACATATGAGTTAATTTTTTTACCAATTGTAACCATTGAAAAACTTCGTATCCGTTTGTTTGCCTCATACTGTTTTGAGTACCTCTCGAGTCTCTGGTTGTTGTTCATGTATATATAAATTATTTTATCGTCTTACAAACATTGAAAAAGTCATTTCAATGTATCGCTGTTGTCCGTTTTACTAAACGTGTCGGCATTTTCGGTATTTTATGTTCTTAAAACATTGTGAATAACACGAAATAATTGTGCCTGTGTCAGGAGTGCTTGTCTAATTAAAGGTTCATCGGGAGTGCTGAAAATCAGATTTGTGCAAGCTAAGGATGTAAAGTTACCGAAACACGTACATAGTTTTAAACCAAGAAATCTAGAAAAGTCGTCGAAGGTCAGCTCTGCCTCGTAGAATTGTAATCTTAACTAAATCTTGGCATTAACCACGTTTGTGGTCTCACGGTAGTATGCTAGCTTCGAGTCAATGAGTTAGTTTGTTTCGATCCCCGGTAGGATAAAAGACAACATTTGATAATTTGATGCTTCTCTGCTGGTCACGGACATTTGGGAGTAAGATCAAAGTCCGTCGGTCCTAATTCATAATAATATTTCTAGTTGATCGACTTTCTGTGTACACTGGCCGTTTGTACAAGCAAGTCAAGAATCGTGTTCATTGAATCGGTCTAGTAGTATACAAATCACAAAATACTTAATTACGTGCACGTGGAAAACTCAAACGGAAAGTATTTCATCAAATGGCAAAATCATAAGCTCAAACATATCAAACGAATAGATAACAACTGTCATATGTATTCCTGATTGGTACGGACATTTTCTTATGTAGAAAATGGTGGATTGAATCTGATTTTATAGCTTACTTTACCTAAAACTTGTATGACAGTCGCATTATATTCCCTTATGTTACCAACGATGAAATTCTATAACAAATAAAACAGTTTTTCAATTCAAACCACTTTTACACGTTTTCATCCTGAATATTTCGAAACTTTCCACCAATTTGTAACAGTCATCCAACCATCCGTCAATATAAAAGTTGTGTTAAAAATTATGTTTAGGGTATAATTAAATATGTGTTTCAATTTCTTTTTTAGGACTGAGATCATAGTCACAAACTTAACTCCTTTTCTTGATAATATGAGAGGATATATGAATGACAGACCGAGTCATGATCATTTGATTAAGTATGTTATTTCCAACATCTTATAGTTAATATCCTACTACAAGATCTGTTAGAGACAAAACTGATCTAGCAACAATTACAAAAATATGGAAAAGCTTTTTATTAGGTTTATAACACTTCCGATGTTAACTAGTAGTTTACTATTCATTCATTTTGAAGTATATAGTATATTTATACAATGTAAAACTGGTCAAAATTTGAAAGGTGGAGTTGAGAGTTGAGAATTAATCGAAATTTAGTATGGCATTTACATTGTTTTACAGATGGAAAAAGTCAGCTAGAATGTCACGGTATCGCTTTAAATCTATTGAATTTGACCACTTGACCTCAGGTTACTTCATGTATATCAAGCAAAATAGAAGCAATCTGCCTTACCGATTTGTTTTTATGAGAGGGCAATTCATGTCTTTATACCATTGGACTTGTTTTATACATACGTAATCTGAAAAATAGAGAAAAAGTGTCCATAGTTGGACACAATCATTATCAAGCATAAATAGGGGATCAATTTTAGGTGCTCGTGCTCGTGATTGGGTCGATTGCTACATACTGATTGTCATGTGTACATGTTATTAAAATAAAAGCATATCCTTAATACTGGACAATGACTGCATATGATATTGCGATAAATTACTAAATGAAGTGTGTTTTGCTGTTTTTGTTTGGGTTTAACTTCTCGTTCACATTAATTTAGATAAATGGAGTTGCACAGTTTGCTTTGCATCATGATTATATTTGGATTATAAGATATAAAAGTGAACACATATATACGGTTTGCTATGATCATGATAATACCACACAACCCTGAATAAATAGTATTTATAAAACAAAACAACATTTAAATATATATATTCATGTCTGTTGGAACAGATGATACAAAAAAAGCAAAGACAAAATGACTGACAACAGTCTTCGACACATTTCTTAAAATAACGGCTTACATCTTGCTGTTTGTTATGAGTCAGGTCTCCGTCTTGACATATAATGGTTTTCTTTCATAAATTGTTACTTGGATGGATAGTTGTCGCATTGGCACCCATACCACATCTTCCTATATCAAATAGGTGTGATATCACGTGCTCTTGAATAGTGAACATTTAAATGATAAAAGCTTTAATAAAAAAAATCACTTCTGTTGATTCAAATTATTCATGTAATTAGAACAAAGTTATCGTGATAATTAATTGCTCTGTATACAAAATCATGGTACTACTGTCGTCCTTAATTTTTTTAGAGAATACATCTTCATGAACCTCTTGTTTTAAAATCATATACTGTAAGAAGACAGGTTTATAGCTTAATCATCTTACAAGTGAATATCATTCATAAATACTTTAAGAAGTTTAACAAAGTAGTATGTCCGCGTAATAGTACACGAGACATAAACACACACATAATATTTATTTCGAACAGGAAAGCTATACATTGTACTTACCAGCAGTAAGAACCTCATGATCTCCACAGGGTTTTTTGTAACATGAGCAATCTTCACGTGTTGGATCACAATAACACGTATGCTTTGGTATTTTGACAAAGTTGTATCCTCTTGTATAATCGCATCTACAAGTTATGTCAGTTTTTGTTGTACCATTACTGTACACAATTTGACCATCTTCTGAACACATTGACTTTAAGAAGACGCAATCACTGTTACCATCCATCGAAAACTTAAATGGCTGGTAACGGGTTCTGTTACAGGGTTCACCGTTTAAATTACCACTTATTACATATTTGAAACCTAAAACGTTTTAACATGTTTAATTTACATATATTACAATACTTAGATCAAACCAACTACACGGAGAATAAATACAAAAGAAATTAAAAACCAATTGTTCAGAGAACAAAACCAATTGTTCAGAGAACAAAACCAATTGTTCAGAGAACAATTGAAGGTCTTTCCACCAAAAAAAAAAATTTTAATATGGAAGTTGTAAAATTAAGTTAAAAATGTCATTTCAATCGTGAAATGATAGCTTAGTGTACGCTGATTCCAAAAATACATGGTTTCTATACAATATATTTTAAATAAGAGAGATTAATTGTTACTTCCGGTTTGAAAAATTTTACTTCCGATAATATTTGAATATTTAATTGACACTGATTCCAAAAATATCTTGTTCTATATACTTTTATATTTATAAAGTACAAAAATAGCTACTTCCAGTTTACACAAGGTCACTTCCGGTAGTTTGTTTTCAAGGTTAAATGGTTTGATACCTTTTGTTAAAAGTCTCATGGCTTTATCATGTATACATTTGAAGTAAAAACAAAGGTCAAAATCTAGAACGTCAAATAAAGCTATGACCTTGAGATCAATTTCAAGGTCATAAACAAAGGACCTCAAATCAAAAGACCAGTTGTCTTAATCATATTTGGTTAATCAGTTATATCACCATACGCGTATTTTTAAATACAAGAGGGGAGAAAACTCAATTTTACGTTCAATGTACCCTTGCAATCAAAATTTACGTGTTACGACATGTCGCAACTAATAATTTAGACAAAATAATTAGTCGATATCTTATACGGTTTCTGGAAATGAGTGGAAATAAGCCAAATTCAAAAATTAGAATATGACCTTGACCTTTGACCTTGACCTAATTTTCATTTTGTTTGGACCAAGGACCTGAAATCAAAAGATCCTAGGTCTCTACCACTTATGGTTTACAAGATAGAAATGCATATCACTTATATCAAATGCATAAGGGAAAATAATTCTCATATGGAGCGTTCATATCGCTTCGGTCAAAATAATACAAATCATGCGAAGGATATAATGAGCAATTTTGTTAAATAGATTTGTCGTAATCTTTTACGGTTGCGAAGGAGAAGTGGACACAAGGAAAACAGTGTTTGGGGAGAGATAGAGTTGGTGAAAACAACACAAGTATAAAATGCCCAATTTTAAAGCAACAATCGTGGAATCATTTAGTGAGTTGGTGAATAATGTCGACGATAGTTTAAACTAGTTCTTTAGAAGACTAATTTTGCACTACATGTCTGGTCTAATTGCTGAAGTAGATATTACAGACAAAATGATTGCATATATTGGTTAAATCCATACACTGTAAATTGAAAATTCCTTCTTAGATAGATAACAATGAGGAAAATCAGAGAGAAATCGAGCTTATAACGACTGTCAAAATAATTAGTGTTAATTGTGAGTGTTGTTTAGCGGAATGCATCATGGAAAATGTCAATACAGATCGTTCCCATAACAGGTAATTGTGCACGTGTGTACACATTCTTGATTCTTAAACAAACAAAAGTGTTGTTGCGTCGCATCACGGTGCGGAGCTACTAGTTTCAGTTGACATACATGCCATCTTGAAATGATTACTTATCAGATTTATATTCTCATTGGTTTCATTATGATGCAGCTGAGAAACAGCAACAGTTATTGACTAAAATGAGATAAATAATACAGACTTATCGTCCAGGATAAGACATCAAATGCCCGAAAATTAACTATGTGTATTTCAGTTCCGATCAACTTTCACTACTTTCTGTTAGTTTTATAATGCATATATTTCGCAGATAAATTCAATATTGAAATATTAGAAATTAGTAGTACGTGTTTGATTATTCTGCAATATGCTCGATTTGCTTTGCAAAACAATGTTCCGATACAATGTTTACAAAAATGCATTAACTGTATTTTAAAACTTCTTAAATCAATATCTACAAATACCACATTTCCAATACTAAATCAACAACCAACATGTACAAATATTAGATTTCGATAGAACGAAGCAGTCCATAGCTTTTTAGAAAGCTAAAATTTGCTACCTTTGTTTAAATCATCAGTTTTAAACTTCATTAATCATGATAGTATTTCACTGTTTGTAATCAATACACAGATCTTGAAGGTTTGACATTGCCTGTGTTTCTAGGTAAATTTCCATTTTCGATAAACTTCGCTTTTGTTACACTCATCTAGAGAAGAACAGGATACACAATTATCAAAGGTACCAGGATTATAATTTAACACGCCAGACGCACGTTTCGTCAACATAAGACTCATCAGTGACGCTCAGATCAATAGATTAATAGTTATAAAGCCAAACAAGTAAAACATTGATTAGCATTGATGACCAAAATTCCAAAAAGTTTTGCCAAATACGGCTAAGGTAATCTATTCCTGGGATAAGAAAATTCTTAGTTTTTTGAAAAATTCAATGTGTTGTGACATGAAATTCATAACAAGAGTGCACACGCTGAAATGTCTCGCCTTCTATACTAATCATTGATATAATGTTGATAGTCCTAAGTAAAAAGCTAAGCTTTATAACAACTGTACCATAAACTTAACATTAACCAAGATAACTAAACAAAGACCAATGAACCTTGAAAATGAGGTCAATTTCAGATGAACCATGCCAGGCAGACATGTACAGCTAACAATGCTTCTATACAACATATATAGTTGACCTATTACTTATAGTTTAAGAAAAATAGACTAAAACACAAAAACTTAACACTGTGCAATGAACCGTGAAAATGAGGTCACGGTCAAATAAAACCTGCGCAACTGACATAAAGATCATTAAATATTTCCATACACCAAATATAGTTGACCTAAGGCATATAGTATTAGATAAAAAGACCAAAACTCAAAAACTTAACTTTGACCACTGAACCATGAAAATGAGATCAAGGTCACATGACATCTGCCCGCTAGACATGTACACCTTACAATCATTCCATACAACAAATATAGTAGACCTATTGCATATAGTATGAGAACAACAGACCAAAACACAAAAATTTAACTATAACCACTGAACCATGAAAATGAGGTCAAGGTCAGATGACACCTGTCAGTTGGACATGTACACCTTACAGTCCTTCCATACACCGAATATACTAGCCCTATTGCTTATAGTATCTGAGATATGGACTTGACCACCAAAACTTAACCTTGTTCACTGATCCATGAAATGAGGTCGGGGTCAAGTGAAAACTGTCTGACAGACATGAGGACCTCGCAAGGTACGCACATATCAAATATAGTTATCCTATTACTTATAATAAGAGAGAATTCAACATTACAAAAAATTTGAACTTTTTTTTCAAGTGGTCACTGAACCATGAAAATGAGGTCAAGGACATTGGACATGTGACTGACGCAAACTTCGTAACATGAGGCATCTATACACAAAGTATGAAGCATCCAGGTCTTCCACCTTCTAAAATATAAAGCTTTTAAGAAGTTAGCTAACGCCGCCGCCGTAGCCGCCGCCGAATCACTATCCCTATGTCGAGCTTTCTGCAACAAAAGTTGCAGGCTCGACAAAAATCACCATGTAATTGATATTCATGTCAACACCGAAGTTTTGACTACTGGGCTGGTGATACCCTCGGAGACGAAACGTACAAATATTGCAGAAATGATTTGTTTCTTATTACATATATGTGAGTGACCCACCAAAAGAAAATAACACGTATAACTTTATGTATGAGATGATGCTTTGCCAGACACTTTCTAAGCACAGCATTATTCTAGTGTCAAACTGGCTACTAGCTTTAAATGAGATTTGTTGGTATATTTAACGTCATTTTGAATAACAGAATACATGTACACATTTTCAGATTGAACAAAAACAAACTTTACCTGGTTTATGAAAGGATTCCTGGTTACTGCACACCTCTTTATACTGTTGATTGTTTTTATCATATAAACAGTAGTACCACATACTCGACTTTGAACAAAATGCTCTTAATCGTAAGTGCCACTGAGAACGGTCAGGACATTGCAATTTGATTGCTTCTGCCAACATCAAGTAAAGTAGTGCCTGGTCAAGATAAAATAAATTTATTATAATAAGAGGTACCGACTGAATGTGACTGAATTTATATTTTACAGTAGAATTGGCTAACTTTTCTCTTTTATGTCAATTTATGTTTCTTTTGACCATTTCTCTATTGTCCAAACCCCAATCGAGTTGTCCTCGGATATACAAATATTTGCTTGCCAGGAAACCTTGAGCTTTATTGACAACACCAAACTTATATAATTGTAGTTTAACTTCTCTTTTTTTTAACACACCGGGTTGTCTGATATATGATTGTTTAAATTCTCAAAAGGGTATGGTAAAATTGAGAATGGAAATGTGAAATATGTCAAAGAGACAACAACCAGATCAAAGAGCAGAAAACGTCCAAAGCTCACCCATGGATATTCAACGCAGCTTGCCCCTTGATAAAAATATGTACTAGTTCAGTGAAAATGGACGTCATACTAGTTTTTTAGCCAATTACTAAAACGATTATTACAACGTTCAACATGTTATCTCTACGTCAAACAATCTAAAAATGTCTGTAAGATATAATAGTTGTGATCCTAAAAAACAATTGTTTTTGTATTTCAAAAATAGTAGATTTCATTACCTGAAAAGCTATAGAGAAACTGTAATCCATATTTTTAGGTGCAACATTCACTGACAAATCATGTTATCATGTTGTCATTTTTTTTTTCATAAACATTCAAATCTGAAGTTGATGTACACTGTTCAAGCATAATTGTTGAAGAGGGAAGTCGTCTAAGCTGCAATGAATATAATGAAACTATATGAAATATATTGAGCACAATGTCATGGATATACATAAACATAATTATGTAGTGTAATGTAAGTGTTATAAATATAGACCACTCAAAATAGCAAAGATAAAAACATATTATGAGGATCTGTAAGATTATATTGAAATTTGGTACTTATGATATCACCGTTATGTAAAACAAATCCCAAAACTAAGCTCACATGTACAATAGAGTTAAATAACTTAATCAATAAAATGGTCCTTTTTTCATTATTGTTACAGCAGTCATACTTGTAGGTTGTATGTGCTGGACAATCATATTATAAATCATGAATGCAATTCTTTAAGGTGTAATTATGAATATTAATTTCAGGTAAAAATATATGATTTTGCACATATTTATAAAATACCCAACAAATTGATACACAGTAATTACATTGTAGTATATAAACTATTATCTTACCCTCTATAGATTTATAGAGATATGATTGGTTAAAGGACTACACGTGGTGACTACGTATATTTGATATAGGGTGTCCAAACAAAAAGAGGGCTAGTTACTATACATGGTAAGTAACCATATGGGGTTATTAAGGAGTTATTTCCCCCTTTAAAACAAATGCTGCAACTCTTTATGAAAACAACACGGTGTTGCGGAAAAACCTGAAAGGATTCAACAGACGAAGAAATTGATGATGAAAGGTTGATATATGTTCATAACACATAAAGCTTACAAGTTTTTATTGTTGGCATAACGGAGTAACTCCCCTTTCAAAACAAAAAAAAAAGAAATATGAAAGGATTCAACAGACGAAGAAATCGATACATGTAATGAACGATTAAAATTAATCCATAAAACAAATCACAAGCTAGAAAATTGTTATTGTTGGCATTTGTTTTCTGTATAGACAAATTAAAGTATGATCATAGTGCTAAGTAGAGAAGACTTGATCACTTTGATGGGTCGCTAGTCAAAATACAACATTTGATGATAGTCGGTAAGCTAAATGGAATTAACTAACCCCATATATATCGTATTATGTCACTAACACATGCTGTGGTTTATCGTCTTTGCCCCAAGTTTATTGTTTTCTACTTGGTAATCGTTAATGGCAGTCGGAAGGGTTTAAGAACATCAGTTGTTCGACCTGTTAGTCAGATGCGTTTTGTTATTATATATTTTTTCACTCTTTTGGTCTTTTTGAAAATGTTGTGTGTGGTGTATTTAGACCCCTCTACAACGAAATTTGTTACATGCACATATATAAAAATTGCAGTTTTTATCTAATGCAATCCTAGGTTTGAACGTTGTTTTCAATTTAGACATGTACAATTACTGCAATGTATTACCTTTAATTTATTAAACATTTACAGTATTGATATTTATCAGTAAACTTGCAATTACAGTATACATAAATTATGTATTAACAAGTGCAGTAATTTGTTCAATTACAAATTCTTCCTCGTTGATGCTCGTAAACACTGCAATGATAACACAATTGGCTGTGGTGTTTGTTATAATTACTTACAGTAATGCCTTTAACAAAAGTGGGATATGCACCCGAAAGAATGTGATTGGGTAAGATGTTTGTTCGCTTTTCATATATTTTTTATCTTCAAGTTGATAAAATATTTAATCAATTCATTTTAATAAGTGTGGATACAGCAAGTTTTATTTTCTAAACATATATAATTTGATACACTAAGAAAAAAACAAATTAATATATACACGCGTAATTGTGTGTTATTAATAGCCAAAGGTACAAGGTTTATAGTTTAATACACCAGACAAGCGTTTCGTCTACACAAGAACCCTCAGTGACGTCCCGTTCAATAGTGAGAAAGTCAAACAAGTATAAAGTTGAAGAGCATTGATGACCCCAAATTCCAAAAAGTTGTGCCGAATACGGCTAAGGTCATCTTTGCCTGGGGTAAGAAAATCAAAAGAGACAGAAGATAAAAACACGACCAAAAGAAAAAAACTTAAAGACTGATCAAGACAAACTCTACCAACTCCGGATATGATTACAGGTCGCTCAAAATTACTGAACATGTCGGTCACGCTCTTCCTAGTGGGTATTATTTGTTTAAACGAAAATAAGTTTGAAAGAAAATACTAGCTCTGGAATATCGTATTTTCATTTGATTACATAACAAGTGATCAAATTATGTTTTGCCATATAAACATTCTAAAATTTTGCACACATTATTAATGCGGTTATCTCAGTTCATACTAAATGACTAAGGATTCACGTACTCAAGCAAAAAAATAAAATCCGATCAAACTTCCCCTAGATACTATGCATGTAAATACTTTAATGAGTTACACAACTTTTAATAATAAAATACCCGTATTTTCATGTCAGCGTCAAATTATAGAGTTACTCGGCTCTGGCAATAATCGCGACGTCATACAGTCAACCAGCAGATGATAAGATCCGGGGCTAGTGTTTGACAAATACATATTAAACATACATTTTTTTGGAAATGTCATTTCCCATGCCGGGATATATAGAAACGAACCTAGTAAACTTATAGATCCTCTAAAAAAACTTATTCTAAAAGGTTACTAATTCAACACTCTTATTAGAGCATTGAATATTCTTTAATTAGGTCTTTCAACCTTTTCGGTTGAAAGACCTATTGGTTTTCTTCTGATTATTATTATTATTATTTTTTTTCTTCCGCCAACTTTTTTTTGCTTCGCAGTTTTTTTGTTTCGCAAGATGTCGCTTAGACATATGGTATATGATATCGAACAGTTATTACGCTTTTGTGACTCACATTGTGTAACCAAAATCTTTTCAATGTAAGAGTTATCTCCCCAAACACTGTTTTTCTTGTTATCGCTTAATATTCGCAACCGTATAAGAAACCGACAAATTTATTTTTCCAAATTGCTCGTTATATCCTCAGGATGTTCTGTTTTATTTTGACCGAAGCTATCCGGAGACTCCATATGAGAGTTATCCCCCCTTTTATATATGATATAAGTGATATGCATTTCTAACTGGTAAACCATAAGTGATAGATACCTAGGGTCTTTTGATTTAAGATTGTTGGTCCAAAAAAATGAAAATTAGGTCAAGGTCAAAGGTCAAGGTCAAATTCTAAATTTTGATTTTGGCTTATTTCATTTATTTTCATTAACATTATAAGATTTCGACAAACTAATTTTACTAAATTGTTAGTTGCGACATGTCGTAACTTATAAATTTTGATTGGAAGGGTGCGTAGACAATAAATGGGAGTTTTTGCCCCTTTTATATTTAGAATTATGCGAAAAGTGATATTACTCATGAACCATACATAATACAGACCTAGGGTCTTTTGATTTGGGATCCTTGGTTTATGACCTTGAAATTGAGGTCAAGGTCAAGGGTAAATTGGACGTTCTAGATTTTGACCTTTGCTTCAAATTCATATTTATACATCATAAAGCCATAGAAACTCACATTTTCAACTGAATTTTAATATTTTCATATCAAAATAGATCCTTATTGGTTGAAAGACCTTCAATTGTTCTTTGAACAATTGGTTTTTAATGGTATTAATATTGATTCTGGTATCAGTAAAAAAAAAACAAACTACACATTATTGCTATATACATATACACATTCATGGATCAACACTATGTAGATACCTGTATCTTGCCAGTACACAAGTTCATGTTATTTTCTGACTGTTCATGACATCTGTCCACCAAATTAATTGGATGTTGGAAGTGTACTGATATATAATATTGACTTAGATGCATAATTTTTTTTATAATTTGTTAGTAGCTTTGAACTACCAGTCAGTAACTTAGAGTACTCTTGTATCAGTACTAAGTGTCTTTTTGTTGTTGGAATATACAAGTCTCCGGCCACGTCCACTGTGTGTTTTTTGTTAGATGTATGTTATTTGTATTTATCTGATAAGTAAAGCATATTTCAACTGATTTTTATAGTTAATTCTTATGTTGTACTGTTACACAACTGTCCTATGTTAGGGGAGGTTTTGTGATCCCTATAACATGAATAACCCCGACACATTCTGTATGCTTGTGTCTGGTCCCTGTAAGTCAGGAGCCTGTAAGTCAGTGCCCGTCGATTGTTTATTTGTTACATATTTGAATTGTATTTCGTTCATTTGTTGTTCATAAACTAGGTCATTAGTTTTCTTGTTTAAATTGGTTTACATTTGTTCTTTTGGGGCTTTTAGAACTGACTTTGCGGTTTGGGCTTTGCTCACTGTTGAAGGCCGTGCGGTGAACTAAAGTCGTTAATCTCTGTGTCATTTGCTAACTTGTTGAGAGTTGTCTCATTTGCAATCGTACCACATCTTTTTTTATATATATATAGAATACTTATTGGATTTGAAAGAAAAAGAAAATATAAGATATGCTTGAAGATATTTTCAGTGTCAATAAAGTTTTAAGACAACGATTTGATACGAAGTCCTTCTTTCTATTCATATCAAGCAACGTTTGATATAAAAAAAAATAAAAAAAAAAACCAAAGACAAACTTTGTATAAAATATGATTATAACTAACGATAAACGATCAGAAGAAACTTTTCTCTTGTTATAAACAAAATATCTTTTTAAATTTTCATCTTACAGTAAAAATGATCCAGTTGGAACTACAGCTAGCTATGATATTTTTTGCTGTGACTATTATGAAGACAGAAACGGAACATGTATCGGTAAGTATTTCAGAGTGACTAGATAAGATGTAAATTGCGTTGAAACTAAAGTGAATCGAATGATCCAAGAGTGCAGAAATTAAGGAACGACAGAATACCACTGCTCGAAAGTCATAAATCGATTGACAGAAAACTAATCCGGGTTACAACCTAAAACCAGGAAAAACACATCAACTATAAGAGGATAACAACGAAACAACTGAAACACTAAAGTGCAAAAAAAACCGATACAAAACATACGGCAATGTTACACACACAGAATCAAACTGTAAGATAACAACTGCAATTTTCCTGACTTGGTACAGGACATTTTAAGAAAACATGGTGGGTTGAACCTGGTTTTGTGACATAGTACTTGTTAATTATTTACAATTTTATTTCCGTAGTAGAAATAAAACTTATATTTAGTCATTATGTACAGAAACGTTATATTTGATTTGGCATTTTTAATATATTTGAGTTACATTTGTGCATATTTTTTATAACGAAACTAATTAAACACAGCTAACGACCACAGTGGTACATTAAAAAAAAGGGAAGATCAATAAAAACAGACAAAATCAAACGTACGACTTCACCAACCAATTCTAGTCTAGCGTTTACGATTATGGAACTGGTACCTTTGGGGAGTATTTTTTTCACATAAATAAAAAGTACAATGACTGTTTATTCCAAAAAATATGTTGATAAATTTTATTTTATTATTAATTATGCCCCATCTATACACTTAGTATACATGTTCCCTGTAATATGATTTTTCTAATTGTAATGCCAAATTAGAGTTATTATTATTTTCACGGTCCACTGAACATAGAAAAGAATAGTGCGGATGGGGCATTCGTGTACTGAGGATACAGTCTTGTTTTTGTATTGTTTTTGTTTCTTCTAATCTCTATAGAAAAAAAAGTTGTTGAATTGATTAGATGATTCCGCTACAAGCCAGTGTAAATTACGCATGCTACATTTTTGTATTTTCCTTTAATGTACAGGAAGTCCTCGGTTTCGACGCGATTATTGTCAAAGATTGTTTGTTTTCTCTTCTTTTTACAACAGGCACAAGTTATATTATGGAACACGCATAGGATGATTTTCCTACTTTGATATACTGATATATATATGATTAGTATTGAATATCTTAAATACTGAGATCATGATTAAAAATTATGCGCTTTTTGGGCATTTTAAAAATTGTACAGTAAGGTTATTATTTCAAACAGATTCAATACGTTCAGATACAAATGAAACAAACGACATATACTCAGTGTCGTATAATAAACTGATATAATCTTTGATATATTTCTGACTAACTTTTGATTACAGAATGTAGAGAAGGATATGAGTCAAATGGGGGAAAGCCGTGTAAACCATGTTCATCGAACACATATGGCGAGTTTTGTGTACAAAAGTGTAACTGTGCAATACATCAGAGGTATGCATTAATAAATATGTATCTATGATATCAATTTTAGTGCAGTTAACTGATAATAGTTCATAACATTAAGTCTTAGAAATTAAGGTGGTACCTAACACTACAGGGAGACAACTCTGTAAAGTCAGCTTAATGTTTTGATTACGTTGTGTAGTTAAGGAAATATTAAGCTTCTCGATGATCATAATAAGGGTTAGTCAAAGTACTATATAACCAGTGTAATTTTTCTGATAAAATGGTTGGTGTAATTTTTTATTATTTCTATATGTTTGTCAAAGGGTCAAAGTAAATACTTTGTCAAAATTTTAGGTTATTAAACGAGCCAAATTAATTTTAGAGAAGGTGTTGGGTACCACCTTAAACAAGCATTTCGTGTAGTAATATAATCAAACCCACAATGTTACGTCTGCATACCCTAATTGGCTCAGTAAAATGTACCAGTCTGGAAATGTACAAATTAGTCGCCTCGTCTTGTGTTTAAATATCTGAGACAGCAAAGCCATGATTTTTTGTTATTTAAGAGACATATATATTGAATCTGTCAATGACTATGTGATGGTGTACGTAAACATGAGAACAGTCAAATTCAGTAATTATTGTTTTTACAGTCACTAACCTACACGTTGTGTGAACTTTTTAATTTGCTACTTGTAATTACCATGTATTAAGGGTAACCGAGGAATGGAAATGTAGTATACTGAATTTTCTTGTGTGGAAGTAAAATCTTCTTGAGAGAACATATATTCATCTGTGCTTGGTTAATGAGAAAAACAAGAGAATGTCTTGAATTTAGATTTTAAATCTGCCTGAAAATTTCATTGTTTGTTTAAATTGAAAGAAGTAGAACAGCACAAACATTTAAACGTGTGTTCTCTATAACCAGCTCATATCGAACCTGTTTATGAACGATAAGATAATGCTACAGTAATACTTTGTGTTCATCTTAACCCATCTCATACATTACATTTTAAATACTATCATTTTATTCAGTCTATTATAGGAAACCAACCTTCATAATCATATGGGTTATCCCGCTAATGATTTTGATTAAGTTCTTACAATTAAAAATGAAAATTTGAAGTAGAAACCTCTTATTGCTTGCTTGCTGTTATACATAAAGCCTTGCCAATAGAGTTAATTATGTCCAGGAAGACAGTTATCGTCTGTTGTCGTTTATAGAGACAGCATATAATCTGCAATTTTTTATCATACCCCTTTCAAATGTATTCCTACCTGTTTTATTCCCTAAATAACAAGTAAGGTGTATTACACTGTAAACATTGTATATTATCCCATTATTGATATTAAGATTTGCATGCATTGTTAGGGTTCGATGTACAAATATACATACCAGAAAAAAGTTTTAAAGTACACTTTTTTACAATTTCATTGTAGCTGTCACCATGTTAACGGATGCGTCAGTACATCACATATGAGAATTATTACAACAGATTCAGGTTGGTATTCCAACATGTGAATGATGCTATTCAAATTAAAATGAGCCACTGTTTGAATTCAGATTCTTAAGTATTAATCACAGTCATGTTTTTGTTTTGCATATGTAATAAAGCAGAACACTTTATAAAAACGAATGATTGAAATAACAGTCCCAAATGCTATCAATCGTACTAAGACTGAAGAAGTCATATAAATCCGACCTGACATCCAGTGTTCGAGTTTATTTAGGATTATAAGCCTGTTTGCGTACGTACGCGAAATGAATAAAATTACTAGAGTACTTAACGACTGTTGCTGTAATGGTGAAGCAAGTATTCTTCGTCGAGTAATATATCTAGACCATGAGCTAGTTATTTGGCTTCAATAGGCATCATGAATTGAAAACAAAAATAGTCTTACAGACTGATATTTGCGTCTCAAGATAATACCCGGATAACCTGGGAATAGGTACTTTCTTATTTATTTTTTGTACCAGTTGAATGGGTTATTATGACCTCCAAAATATTGCTTATCGTAGGATCAGGGGCCTGGTTTTCGAAAGTATCCTATGACTAAGACATGTCTTATGATGGTCTTATGACATGTCATAGTCGTCAGATATGTTTTCGAAAGTGTCACAAGTTACGATTTGTCATAACTTTTGTCGTAAACTTAAGACCCCTCGCGACATGACTTATGATGGTCATATGATTGTCAACTAAAATTTTAATTAATTTTCATGTATACTTTCATGTTCATTGTAATATAAATATTAGTTGTGTTTCTCAGTTATCTAAATAGTAAAGTTTTTTTTCTCAACTACGTTAATTAAAATTTGAATCTCCTGCAACATACAATTTGGATTATTTTCCAACTCATGGTTTTGTATTATAAATATACATATTATTTCGTTCCTAGTATATTTAAAATAGTACTGTATTAACGTATGTGCACGGGCATTTCGGTAAGCGGGTACTCGATCTACCGAATCTACAAATTATTCACAGTTAAATAACAACTAGAACACACCCGCGAAATCGCGGGCATTTAGAGCGTATTTGAAAGGATGTAAAGTGTTGTAGGAAGAATTTAAATGTTTTTTTCTAACCCTCCTCCTTTATTTCCAAAATTCACATTTTTTGTTTTCTATTAATTTCATTATGAACATACATTTAGTGTACATGTATTATGAACATTCCAGTCAGGGGCCTGTAATTCAGTGGTTCAGTGATATTTGTTTTTCGTTCATTTTTTGTACATAAATTTATAAGGCTGTTAGTTTTCTCATTTGAATTATTTTACATTTTCATTTCGGGGCCTTTTATATCAGACTATGAAGTATCGGCTTTTGCTGATTGTTGAAGGCCGTTAGGTGACCATTAAATGTTAATTTCGGTGTCATTTTGGTCTCTTGTGGAGAGCTGTCTCGTTGGCATTCATACCACATCTTCTTTTTTTGTAAAACATTTAGTGACTTGAGTATTTCAGAAAAGGTATCAAAAGTCATAGGTAATTTGGGACAGGATAATTGTTTTTCTAGCCCGGCTCCTCCTTTTTCCACAAATAAATCCTTTTGTTTTGTTTGTTCTCTATTAATTTTAATGACACATGAATAATAATTTTAGCGCTTTAATATCTGTATATTATGAACATTCATTAAAGGAGTGGGGGGTCGGGGCAGAGGCGGGTTTAGGGGCGCCCCCCCCCCCCCTTTCTGGAAAATAATTGGTTGCTTATATAGGGAATCACTGAAGCATGACCGGAGCGGGCCCCTCTTAGGCAGTCAACGGGCCCCTGCGTATGAAAATTTCTGGATCCTCCACTGCGTAGGGACCCTGATCCCAATATCACGGGCTTGAAAACATGAAATCCCGAGGTTATGAATTTATTATACAAATTAAATATCTCGACATCCCGAAATTCGAAAAAAGAAATCCCGGATCCCGAAATGGTCAATCCTGAAATTTCAATCTTAAAAACAACCGTTCCAGACGTCCCGAAAGTGTATTTTCTTTTTACAGTCAATTCTCAGTTTAATAATTGATCCACAGCGGTCATTGATATATTATTCAGACCCTCTCTATTAAATAAACCCTGTGACTGCCGTGGATAGTAAACATGAAATTTTGAAACAAATACATATACTACGAATAAAGTGTATTTTCTGTCTGATATCATTTTCAGAAAATGATATCAGACAGAAAATACACTTTATTCGTAGTATATGTATTTGTTTCAAAGTAAAAAGAAAAACGCAAACCGGAGGTCTAATCTGACTTAAATTTCGTCCAATGACAGATATAAGACAGAAAATACACTGTATTCGTAGTATTAATGTATGTTCAAAGTATACAGAAAAACGCAAACCGGAAGTCTAATCTGACTTAAAATTTCGCCCAATGACGGAAACATATCCGGACGTCTTTTTTCTCGTTTTTCACCCAAAATAACTCAATCTGAATAATCATATGAATGGATGACAAATACGATTATGCACTGTACCCATAGGACACAGAAGCATGATGATTAATTTATTGTGGAAAGAAGAGAAGCGACACCAAAAATGAGGTCTTCTCGTTTAATAGTATAGATGTATGTATGATAATACACGAAAGCGAAGTTCAAGATTTATTATATATTACAAACTAAATTTAAACAAATTATCAACTCATATTTCAATTCCTTTTTGAATAAAATTTCATGTTCATTATAATGAAATAAATAAAATATTCGTAAATATTAAGAATAGTAATAATTAATATGTTCATACCTTTCATTTTCATTTTTATATTTATCACTTTTTAATCATTATTTAAAATAAAAGAACATAATGTTCACTTATGACAGACATAAGAGCATCATAGCTATGCCTCTCTTAAGACAGCTTTGATTTACATCCTATGACATATCATATGATAGTCATAAGATGATCATAAAATATGTCCTAAGATATATCTTATGACATATCTTATGATACTTTCGAAAACCAGGCCCCAGGCTACTTAAATCAAATTTAGTTTAACTCCCCTGCATCCTTTCATCAAACTTTGTATACGATATATGTGTCCTTAACTTTGTAATCTTCATATTGTTTATACCAATTGATATAGCTGTGATACAATAGAAATTAAACAAAACAAACGGGACATTGAAAACGAATAAACAAATATATGACACAACGACAATAAAAACATGCTTAAACGATTTCAAGATTTCACACTGAAATTACGTACATTTCGTAATTTATATTACATTTTTTACTTACCTTTCATTTTTTTTACCTGGAAATGTATAATGTAATCTTGGTTGTCCAGTTCTACTATTATAGGTGTAAACGTATGAAAGAGGATGTGGCTATATATTAAAACACTCTAAAACAAGAAAGTGTCCATAGTACACGGATGGTCCACTTGCACTATGATTTTTTTTGTTCAGTGGACTGTAAAATTTGCAAAAAAACCCTCTAATTTGGAATTAAAATCAGAAAGATGATATCATAGGGAATATATGTACTAAGTTGCAAGTTGATTGGACTTCAATTTCATAAAAAAAACTACCTTGACCAAACACTTTAACCTGAAGCGGGACAGACGGACGAACGGACAGACGTACATACCAGAACACATAATGCCCCTTTACTTTCGTAGATGAGGGATAAAAGAAAACGTGTGCATTATTATGAACTAATGTTTCCAGCACAAACTAAAACCACGTCTTCCCTCTTGGAATTCTTACTAGTTTTTTTTATTTAGTTGGTAGCCCAAAAGCTCATGTAGTTTAAAGATTAATACTTCTTATTTCATTGCACTGTATATTCAAAGGTACATTCATAACTTGGACCACTGCAACAACAAATGATCGTTCAAGCACAGATAGTCGAAATGGTATGACCTTTTACTTATGAAGATTGTATTGTTTCGGTTTAATTTCAAAGTGTTTATTTGCGCACACTTGCTTATTTCATAAGTTACTTAAAATTACAGAAACAAATTGTAGATCCATGACATTTGATTTAACTTAATTGTTATCTGGAATAATACAATTTTGTTAAGTTTTAACATTGTTATTGTTGTCTTTTAAGCTATGGACCGTTTTTCATTAATGTCACTTGATCACACTGGTCATTCTGTTAGACAGAACATTTCTCATCCTTTTATGATTTTTAACTAAATAGAATTTTAAGTGGATTGGATAACTAACTAAAATACCTTTTTAGTAATAATCATATGAATAGTCAAGTGTTTTATATGAAAACTAAAAATTGGTAATGTCTTCTTATATAAGAATTAATGATTGTGGTTTAAATGATTATAACACATGAAAAAGGACTAATCAAAACAATTCTGAACTAAGTTTAACTCAAATCATTAGAAGCGATTCAAAATAAATGCATACATTTCTTTTGGAGGATGTTATTTTGTATTTACAAAATTATACCATGTGTATGCTTTACAAACACTAAAACTTTTGCATATATAATAATTTAATGATTATTATAAATTCCGGGAAACGCATTACAATCATATACTAGTATATTCATATTTTATATGAAAAAGAATGGAACTGACGTAATAATGATTATCCTGTATGGAATATTTCAGACTTTCCCAATGATTTACCTATATACTTCGCACTTGGTATAGGAAGCGTAGTTATTAACATGGTATTTTGTATCATTTGTGCGGTTTATTACAAAAGAAAACGAACCAGCAAACACAGTATATCAAGCGAACATGCAGCTATTGGTCCACTGGCAGATGCAAATATTCAAGAACATGCATATGACGAAATTGATGAAAATGCTGTCACAGTCGAAATAACTAATCAGGGAGTTGCTATCGACCAACATAATAAAGGCGGGGAATCGACAGAAGATGGAGCTAGTGGCGATGATGTTCCAGGGCACGCATACCTTACGCCATATCAACCAATAGTTCATTATCCAAATGCAATCTACAAAAATCTGCCATCGAATTTTGACAAACCACAATGTCTAAGAACGTCAGATGGTTTAGTCGAAAAATATGAAAATACAATTATATTCAACTAAATTATTATTTGTTAGTTATTTCAAAAAGAAAAAGAAAAATAATTCGATAACCAACGGGTAATCTTACATTCAACAGATCAACACTATTTTTTCAATAAAGTTTGCCGTATACATTTTAGTATTTCTTCTTATTTGCAGTTTTGTTATTGTATGCGTCTAACCATGAAATGAGAAATTACCATGTAATGTTCAAACTTTAATTATGTATGGAGCTTAATTATGTATGCATGACAGTCTGTTGGCATCTGATCATTTACTGATAATTTAAAGTATACATTCCTATTAATTGTGAATAATTCAATGACATATTGTGATATTCAATAACACAGTATTTTATTTTTACTAGCGCTATTTTGTGCTCAGTTAAACCCTGAACAATCGTGATAAAATCAATAATTTGAATGACTGGTATGAAGAATTATACAAAACAAAAGAATTAATACAAATCATTATTCGTATTTAGAGTGCTTGGCAATATGGTATAAGTAACAAGAGAAACATTTTCTTTACATAACCATTAATTACGGTAAACCTTTATCATTATTGGTATCATCATTATCATCATTAGTAGTAGTCGTAGTAGTACATTGTGTAGTATAACTATAAAACAACGACCACACAGCTGATAGATTACCTGCATCATCAAGCATAATCGGTTGTGATGTAAATCTTTGTCTGCTTTTTACTTTGCAGGAGACAACATCATTCTTTTTACGGTACAGAAATACATACAGAAACCCTTTATTTGGCTTGCATATTATTCTACTGAAAGTAAAATATGAAGTCTTTTTTTGGGGGGGACGTTTATTTTTATGGTGTCTTATAATATTTATTTTGTGCTTAGAACACATAAGCTAGATAAAGCGCGTTAGATTTTGTGCATTTTTTACTGTGTGTTCTTATGTGGTGCAGTTAAACCACTGTGCTGTAAGGGCTGGAGTTGTCTGCACTCAACAACACATGCAATCTTGTCGCCAGTACCTGTGACTGTCGTCAGCTGCGACCTTCCTAGTTTAAATCGCTAAAAATCTCAAGTTTTTCAATTTTTAACTCTAGTTGCATGCAACCTTTGGTCCTTGGTACTGACATTGGTTTCTCGTGGTGATACAGTATGCGATACGGATTTTGCCATGTATTATTCTTTTTATATTCATGTTATAGTATTTCTTTGTTATCAATATACAATATGTTGGTAGAAATGTGCAAATAAATTCATTATTCCATATACTAATGACCCCTTAGAAGTCAATAGAATGTCTTAAGACTTACATCATAATGAGTCAACAGCTAACAATTCAACTAGTTATAAGGGCCACACATAACACAACGTAAGGAATTCAAATGAAAAAAACGTCTGATTTATATAAAAAAAACATTAACAGAAATCAAAAAGTTCGACCAGCATACGACAATCTCTGAATATCACCGGCGGACTTTGGATAGGCCCATATTGAATGTCACAGTGTTAAGGGTGCTTGTTTAGCGTCTCATCATCTCACCCTCTAGCATGGAACATGGATGTAACATCGCCATATAAGACACACACGGTACCTCAGTTTGGATTATAAAGATTGCATGGCACCTTTAATAATCTGACCATGGATATGCATACACTTTTTTTATCTAATGGTGCTTATATATATATATATATGAAACATAGCAAGTCTTTGATATAGGCATTACTTCTTATAAATTGTGAAATAAACAAACAGAAGAAAAGAACACAAAGTCACTGTGTAAGTGCATTAGATAATAAGCCTCTGACATTTTAAAAACAAAATAATACATTACATTTCAATAAATATAAAAAAACTACAGAATTAATCATCTGTTCCAAAAACTGTCTAATATCCGAATCATTACAATTTAAAGGACATGCATCCGACGTAATTGTTTTTAACAAAGAACAATAGGAAACAACTAATATGACTGTCTGTAATCCTTCCTTTAAAACTACAAAAAAAAAAAAAAAAAAAAAAAAAAAATATATGAAATGACCTACATGTGTTTTTCAATATCATTAAAAGCCAGTCAACACTGAGGTTGTGAGTTCGAACCCCGCTCGTGCGGGTGCACTTGACTTCAATCTTAATTGACTAGGATTATCAGTTTACCTATAGAAGGTCGGCGGTTTTCTCCGGACACTCCGGCTCGCTCCACCATTAAAAACTTACCACCACGAAATAGCCTTAATGCGGTGCTTAAAATTGTCGTTAAAACACCAAAAATCAATCAAATCAAATCAATATCATTAAATCAACATCACCATATCCTGATGGAAGTGAACAAATCACAAGTTGTATTTCAAAGGATTTTGGTTAGTCATGCATTTATGAATTATATTCCCTTCATTTGGCTTTAATTTTATTTTCAGTTACTTGAAAACTTGTTCATTTATATACCAAGTAATTGTTATGATTTCCTTTTTGTAAAAAATCAAAGTGTCTTTTTAACAATTTAAAGTGTTCTCGGCTAAACTATGTATACCATCAACATTTTAAGTTTTTATAACCATTAAGCAGCACTTAAACGATTGAAAAAAATACATTTGTTAAGGTGAAGTTAACCATAAAACTACGCATGGAATCGTTGCCAATTAAACAATTGTATTCCCTTCCCGACACCAAATGTCGTTATAAACAGCCAATATAACCATATGAAATTTTGACAAACAACACACAAAAGAACATAAAAATACAGAAAATGTATTTAAATAATTCAGAAAAATGGTACAAAGTATCTGTTGAGATATTACATTCAAGTTAAATATTACGCTGTGACATAGAACGAATATGGTTTAACAAAAGCATAACAAAAACGTTCATTGTTTCTAAAGGACAAATACTATAAAATGTGTATGAATTATATGAAAGTATAAATTTAAAGAACAGCACGTGTTTAAGTGATGCGTCATGAAATTCTTCCGCGTGGAGTTTTAACCGTCTAGCAATGCAACTAAAACTTATATTATTGATTTATTCGTGTTACACTCTTGCTCCAGCCTTTGGTAACAATGGAACGTGTTACGATAGGTAAGTTTTTTTCACGGATTTACAATGTGACGAGGTTAACCATCCAAACTTTAAAATAAATACGCATAATAAAAAAAGGTGAATACAATCAACAAGGGAAAATATTAAGCTGACCTAACACATTTATTAACTTAATAATATAGTGTATATAACAACAAGCAACATAATTGTAATTTGTTATGGTGAATTTTGATAGTCAAATGCAATTATGTCGTCCTTAACATTAAGTTCATTTAATATACTTTCCCGTGTATTCTAAAATCAAAACTGTATAAGTGTATCAAGTAACATTCTTAAAATGTTCAAAATCAATTTATCGATGTTCATCAGTAGAATCATACTAAGATATTTCATAAGTATTCAGATCTAAGCAACGTCTTTACTCCACAAGAAAATCTGCAACATAAGGTATTTACAAAGATGTCTGTATGTATAATTTAGAAAAAAAGATTAGGATACATGTATATATCTTGGCAAAGAACATGCTTGAAATAACAATGGTTGGTCAAATATAATATAAATTGCATAGTGTGTTAGTCACTAGCACACTATATACAGTGGAGATCAGTTCTAACCTCTCATAAATTCTGTCAGAATCTGTCAGGAGAACTGTTCTAGAACAGTATGTAGAACTGTCAGCCTGACACCTTTAAGTCAGTTCTAGGTTAGAACTGTTCTAGCTAGAACTGATTTGGTCAGTTCTACCTAGAACTGATTTGGACAGTTCTAGCTAGAACTGATCCTGACAGTTCTACCCTAGAATAGTTTTAGACAGTTCTAGCTAGAACTGACCAAATCTTTGGTCAGTTCTACTTCTAGAACAGTTCTACGGTTAGAATTTATTTCAAATTCTACGGCTAGAATTGATTTATAAATTCTACGGCCAGAATTAATTTATAAATTCTACGGCTAAAATTGATTTATAAATTCTACGGCTAGAACTGATTTATAAGTTTTAAGAAATATTTGTCTTAATATAAAGGCTTCGGCAAAATAGCGATTAATATTATATAGAGTTTTGCTATTTTGCCGGTTTTATTTCAGATTTACAATCGGCAAGAAAACATGTTTAACCCCGCCATATTCTGCATGTATGTCAGTGCCTGTTCCAAGTCAGGAGCCCGTAATTCAGTGATTTTCTTTTGTTGATGTGTTGTATGAAATATTTGTTTTTCTTTCATTTATTGTACATAAATTAGGCCGTTAATTAGTATTATGGGGGGGGGGGTTATTATTTGAATTGTTTTACATTTGTTATTCTGGGAGTCAGGATGGCTCGTTATCACATAACAAAATTATCCTCATTAACCAAATGTAATATCTATGTATGAGTAGTTTTCATACCTCGGACGGACCTGTTTAACAAAAATATGCTCTTTCTTTCTGCAAATCTATATAGCTGCACAGTACTTCAGTTTTAATTTTAGGTCAAGAGGGACTGTACTATACAAGTTACAGCAATATTGGAAAACAATTTATAGTGCCAGCATGCAGGGGCAGATCCAGACATTTAAAAAAAAGGGGGGGTTCCAACTATATGTTCCCATTCAAATGCATTGATCGTCAAAAAAAGGGGGTTCCAACTCCTGAACCACTCCCCCCCCCCTTGATCTGCCAATGAGCATGTCCTCTTTTTATTCAAAATATTGAATCATAAACAAATATCAGTAGTTTTCATACTTCAGACTGGGTCGTATAATAAAATCTTATGACCACATCAACCGAAACTTACCATATTTGCTTTTTTTATGTTAATCTAAATAGCTGCACAGTAATTCAGTTATAATTTTAGGTTAAGAGGGACTGTAGTATATAAATAACTACAATATTGGAAATCAATGACCACAATTTTTTTTTCTCAGATCAATTGAGAGTGCCAGCATTTCTTATTTTTATTCAAAATATTGCATCAGAAACAAATATCAGTAGTTTTCATACCTCAGACTGACAGTAACATGTAATCATGTAACAAAATTATTTGTCTGCATCAATCAAAACTGACCATATTTGACAGCATCAACCAAAACTGACCATATTTGACCGCATCAACCAAAACTGACCATATTTGCTCTTTTTATGTAACTCTTATAGTCGCATAGTAAATCTGTAATATTTTTATGTAAGGATGGATTGTAAAATCATGAAAATACAAATGATAGAAATATTGGAACACAATGCTACCTAATTTCATTTGCATCAATTTAGAATGCCAGCATGTCCTCTTTTTATTCAAAATATTGCATCATAAACAAATATCAGTAGTTTTCATACCTCAGACTGACTGGTATAACAAAATAATTTGTCCGCATCAACCAAAACTGACCATATTTGCACTTTATTATGAACATGATGTCAATCTTAATAGCCGCAAAGTAAATCACGTATATTTTTATATCAGGATGGATTGTTTAATATAAATGAAAGCAATATTGGAAAATAAAATTATGCTCACATCAGTTTATAGTGCCAGCATGTCCTCTTTTTCATCAAAATTTTGAATCGTAAACTAATTTCAGTAGTTTTGATATCTCAGACTGACACATGAATATAACAAAATTATTTGTCCGCATCAACCAAAACTGACCATATTTGACAGCATCAACCAAAACTGACCATATGTGACAGCATCAACCAAAACTGACCATAATTACACTTTGTTATGTAAATCTTTATATATATATATAGCCGCATACTAAATCACTTATAGTAATACATATTACGATGGATTGTATAATTCAAAAGACAGCAATATCAATGAATATTGGAACACATTGGCTACAAAAAAAATTCCACATCAATTTAGAATATCAGCAAGTCCTCTTTTTATTCAAAATATTGAATTGTAAACAAAGTCCAGTGGTTTCGATATATCAGACTGAGTGACCGCGCTGAAGTACGTCCATTATTCATAGTTCATTATTCATTATTCAATAATGAATAATGAAATAGTTCACTATTCACTATTCACTATTGAAAAATGAATAATGAATAATGAAATGGTTTATGTTTCATTATTCAAATTGAAGCGGTGAATAGTGAAAAAAATATAGAAAAAATTGACTGTAACACAATAGCTATATTTTGATTCGAAATGACCATAAGAGGGTTTACGGAGGACTTAAATGCCACAAAATGCATAAAAATGAGGAAATTTAAAAAAGAAGATGTGGTATGATTGCCAATGAGACAACTATCCAGAAAGACCACAATGACACAGACATTAACAACTATAGCTCACCGTACAGCCTTCAACAATGAGCAAAGCCCATACCGCACAGTCAGCTATTAAAGGTTCCGCAAAGAATATTAGAAGTCCTAAATGCCGAAATACGCGTGAAAATCAAGAAATAGCCAATTTTGAATAATGAAATGGATATTTTGAATAATGGAATGGAGTGCGGCGACCCTATAGCCCCCAATTATAGATAAACCTTATACCTCATTCGAAAGCTGATTACAAGACGAACAAAATGTATATAGTCAATATGTTCCACAACGAATATTAGAAGACCTAAATGCCAAAAAACGCGTGAAGATTAAGAAACAGCCAATTTTGAATAATGAAATGGATATTTTGAATAATGGAATGGACTGTGGCGACCCTTTAGCCCCTATAATAGATAAACCTTATACCTCATTCGAAAGGTGATTACAAGACGAACAAAATGTATATAGTCAATATGTTCCGCAACGAATATTAGAAGACCTAAATGCCTAATTACGCGTGAAAATTAAGAAATAGTCAATTTTGAATAATGAAATGGATATTTTGAATAATGGAATGGAGTGCGGCGACCCTTTAGACCCTAATTATAGATAAACCTTATACCTCATTCGAAAGCTGATTACAAGACAAACAAAATGTATATAGTCAATATGTTCCCCAACGAATATTAGAAGACCTAAATGCCTAATTACGCGTGAAAATTAAGAAATAGTCAATTTTGAACAATGAAATGGATATTTTGAATAATGGAATGGACTGTGGCGACCCTTTAGCCCCTAATTATAGATAAACCTTATACCTCATTCGAAAGGTGATTACAAGACGAACAAAATGTATATAGTCAATATGTTCCGCAACAAATATTAGAAGACCTAAATGCCAAAATACGCGTGAAAATTAAGAAACAGCCAATTTTGAATAATGAAATGGATATTTTGAATAATGGAATGGACTGTGGCGACCCTTTAGCCCCTATTATAGATAAACCTTATACCTCATTCGAAAGCTGATTACAAGACGAACAAAATGTATATAGTCAATACGTTCCGCAACGAATATTAGAAGACCTAAATGCCTAATTACGCGTGAAAATTAAGAAATAGCCAATTTTGAATAATGAAATGGATATTTTGAATAATGGAATGGAGTGCAGCGACCCTTTAGACCCAAATTATAGATAAACCTTATACCTCATTCGAAAGCTGATTACAAGACGAACAAAATGTATATAGTCAATATGTTCCGCAACGAATATTAGAAGACCTAAATGCCTAATTACGCGTGAAAATTAAGAAATAGTCAATTTTGAATAATGAAATGGATATTTTGAATAATGGAATGGACTGTGGCGACCCTTTAGCCCCTAATTATAGATAAACCTTATACCTCATTCGAAAGCTGATTACAAGAGGAACAAAATGTATATGGTCAATATGTTCCACAACGAATATTAGAAGACATAAATGCCAAAATACGCGTGAAAATTAAGAAATAGCCAATTTTGAATAATGAAATGGATATTTTGAATAATGGAATGGACTGTGGCGACCCTTTAGCCCCTAATTATAGATAAACCTTATACCTCATTCGAAAGCTGATTACAAGAGGAACAAAATGTATATGGTCAATATGTTCCACAACGAATATTAGAAGACATAAATGCCAAAATACGCGTGAAAATTAAGAAATAGCCAATTTTGAATAATGAAATGGATATTTTGAATAATGGAATGGACTGCTGCGACCCTTTAGCCCCTAATTATAGATAAACCTTATACCTCATTCGAAAGCTGATTACAAGAGGAACAACATGTATATAGTCAATATGTTCCGTAACGAAAATTAGAAGAGCTAAATGCCAAAATACGCGTGAAAATTAAGAAATCGCCAATTTTGAATAATGAAATGGATATTTTGAATAATGGAATGGAGTGCGGCGACCCTTTAGCCCCTAATTATAGATAAAGCTTATACCTCATTCGAAAGCTGATTACAAGAGGAACAACATGCTTATAATCAATATGTTCCGCAACGAATATTAGAAGACATAATTGCAAACTACGCGTGAAAACTAAGAAATAGCCACTTTTGAATAATGAAATGGATATTTTGAATAATGAAATGGATATTTTGAATAATGGAATGGACTGCAGCGACCCTTTAGCCCCTAATTTTAGATAAACCTTATACCTCATTCGAAAGCTGATTGCAAGAGGAACAAAATGTATATAGTCAATATGTTCTGCAACGAATATTAGAAGACCTAATTGCCAATATACGCGTGCAAATTAAGAAAAAGTCAATTTTGAATAATGAAATGGATATTTTGAATAATGGAATGGACTGCGTCGACCCTTTAGCCTCAATTATAGATAAATCTTATACCTCATTCGAAAGCTGATTACAAGACGAACAAAATGTATATAGTCTTTATGTTCTGCAACGAATATAAGAAGACCTAAATGCCAAAATACGCGTGAAAATTAAGGAATAGCCAATTTTGAATAATGAAATGGATATTTTGAATAATGGAATGGAGTGCGGCGATCCTTTAGCCCCTAATTATAGATAAACCTTATACCTCATTCTAAAGCTGATTACAAGAGGAACAAAATGTATAAAGTCAATATGTTCACGAAAATTAGAAGAGGTAACTGCCAAAATACGCGTGAAAATTAAGAAATAGCCAATTTTGAATAATGAAATGGATATTTTGAATAATGGAATGGACTGCGGTGACCCTTTAGTCCCTAATTATAGATAAACCTTATACCTCATTCGAAAGCTGATTACAAGAGGAACAACATGCTTATAGTCAATATGTTCTGCAACGAATATTAGAGGAGCTAAATACCAAAATACGCGTGAAAATTAAGAAAGAGCCAATTTTGAATAATGAAATGGATATTTTGAATATTGGAATGGACTGGCAGACCCTTCAGCCCCTAATTACAGATATATATAGTATACCTCAATCGAAAGCTTATCAAGAGAGGAACAAAAGGTTTATAGTCAATATGTCCCGCAACGCATATTAGAGAAGTAACGAAGGACTTAAAGATCGAATTACGCATGAACATTAAGAAATAGGCAATTTTGAATAATGAAATGGATATTTTGAATAATGGAATGGACTAGCAGGACCCTTCAGGCCCTAATTACAGATATATATTATACCTCAATCAAAAGCTTTTTCAGAGAGGAACAAAAGGTATATAGTCAATATGTTCCGCAACGCATATTAGAGGAGTAACGAAGGACTTAAATATCGAAATACACCTGAACATTAAGAAATAGCAAATTTTGAATAATGAAATGGGTATTTTGAATAATGGAATGGACTGGCAGGACCCTTCAACCCGTAATAACAGATATATATTATACCTCAATCGAAACCTTATTAAAAGAGGAACAAAAGGTATATAGTCAATTTGTTCCGCAACGCATATTAGAGGAGTAACGAAGGACTTAAAGATCAAATTACGCGTGAACATTGAGAAATAGCCAATTTTGAATAATGAAATGGATATTTTGAATAATGGAATGGACTGCTGCAACCCGTCGCCTCTTATTCGGGATTTTTTTACACCAAATCAAAGCTTATTAATAGAAGAATAAACTGAGAATAAACATTATGTGCCGCAATGACCATTACAGGGATTACAGAGGACCTAAATGCCAAATTACGCTTGAAAATTAAGAAATAGCAAATTTTGAATAATGATTGGGTATTTTGAATGATGGAATGGAATGCTGCGACCATTTATCCCCTAGTTATAGATATACTTTATACCTCATTCGAAAGCTTATTACGAGAGGAACAAAAGGTATATAGTCAATATGTTTGGCAACGCATATTAGAGGAGTAACGACGGACTTAAATGTCGAAATAATACGTGAATAAATTGAGAAAAAAAACAATATGTACCGCACTGACCATTTTAGGGGTTACGGGGGACTTAAATGCCAAAATACGCGTGAAAATTAAGAAATAGCCAATTTGCATAATGAAATGGATATTTTGAATAATGGAATGGAATACTGTGACCCTTCAGCCCTTTATTACAGATCTACCTTATACCTCATTCGGAAGCTTATAAAAAGAGGAACACATGGTATATAGTCAATTTATTCCACGGAGTAACGAAGGACTTAAATATCGAAATATGCGTGAACATTTTGAGGGGAGTTCTGCTGGGACCGGACTGAAAAATTCGAAAATCTTGCACGCTCGTTGACGAGGTTAAGAGGAGAAAAAGTGGGGGCTGGGGTCGTGGGAAAATGTATCTTTGTGGAAGAAAGAAAACACACCAATAAAAATCCACAGATAATAAACACAATGGATTGTGAGATTACAAATATGTCTGATCAGAGAGAGAATATGGCGCAAGAGGTCGAAATTTTGGAAAATACTGCTGAGGAAACCCTCAAATGGCGAGAAGTTAGTCAGTACTCACCCTGGATTGTCAAAGACATTAAAGATGTTGACACGAAGTTGACACGAAATGTGGGTTCGCAAAAAACATAACCTTGTGCTGGAAAGGGAAAAATATCCGGGGATGTGAAAGACTAAACAATCAGCTGACCACCGTCGGGGCAAAGAGAGAGACCGATGGAGCAGTGCAAATCGTGAGCTATTGGATGGAAAAAAAAACAGGCACACCGGCTATGATTACCACGGCTTTTATATTTTTGATAAGGACGGTATAATTGGAAGTGTTAGGATATGTTGTTTAAGCCTGAAAATCGGGTATAAAACCATTGAATTGAGTTTTTGAGGCAGGTGACGACTTTCCCAAACTCGGCATCATAGATCAGTTCATCATTAGCTAAATCAGATCTGATACATTGCTCAACCAAGGACTCTTTGGACTGGGGCAATCGCAAGGTATCGTGGTGTTTTTTTGGTTTTGTTTTTGTTACATGCCTAGAAATTAGTGTGAGATCCATTACGGTGGTAGCATTCAAGCAAGCTAGAAACCCCAGAGGAAGGGTGGCTATAAGACCTGTACCGGTCAAAGCTGAACCCAGGGTACTGCTGGTTAACATCAAACTAACCACAGAACAAGCACCCAGTGCTACAGATACAGCTTTGTCTAGACGTTTATAGGCATTCAAGGTAGTTTGATACCTTCAAATTTCTGCATCGAGTTGATTCGACACACATTGTCGGTACCAAGATTCTAAATCGTTCATTTATTTTATAGGAGCATACCGAGGAGGGCAATGTTTTTGAAGGGACTGTAAGCATCTAAATATAAGATCAGAACGGCTCCGTCATGGAATTGCTGACCACGCTCCAAGTAGAGTCCATACCCATAGGTAATCCGGGCGTTTGGGAATTTGAGGTAGAGACCGTTGCCACTGGGATTCACTGTGTAAACGCAAGAAGATGAAAACGGATAGTGAGATGTTCACCTCTGAGATCGATGAGCCTACCGTCTTGATCGTTGATATACTAGTATGTTTGCATGCGATTGCTGGTTCGCAAGATCACTAGCAAGTATACTACCAAAAGGTGCTTGGGGGTTTGAATGATTTTCATACCAGGACCGTCTGCGGGAAAAAAAAGCTGTAGATTGAAGACTGTTGTGTACCATTTACATAACTTCATGGTTGATATCACCATTCACCAGAATGCTGTTAATTCTGATGATATTTACAATGTGCTCCCCTTCTGTATAACCGTTTGTGATCATACCGAACGTGTAAATCTGCCACTTGGATCCCAAGACGGTGTTGATGTTATTGACAACTTTGAAGTCTACTTGATAGAGTTTGGCGAGGGTCAGCGTTGCTTTAGGGTCGCTTGGTTGGCATCGATGATGATCTTCGTTTTGTGTTTGTTGAGCCGTAGCTGTCGCTGGATTTCATTGTTGATGTCTTCGATGTCATAGGAACCTGTGCTCAGTGCGATGGAAAACCAGTTGGCACCATCATCGGGAGAGTAGCAGATTGAATGGTTTCCTGTATACATATGAATGTTAGGGGTGGAATTATTGGTTTTCAGATTTACCAATGCCATCTCGTAGGTCTTTGATTCCTTGAGTTGCAGTGGAGGTTGAACCGGGAAAGAATTTGGCTATCGTTTCCAGAAACGATGAAGGAAAACCCATGCTTGGGGTTGGTGATTTTAGCAATTGCTGAAACCATGTGTTATCCATTTATTTATGGTACACCATTATCACATATTTTTACTTCCACTCTTCGATACCGTCATACTTCTCAGTTGTTGATCACAACGATCGCATAGACTTCGGCAGGGCGGCTGGCAAAGAGGAGTTACTTGTAGGTGAATTTTATCCATTTTTGTACTTTTTGTACACGACGTTCATCTTCTGACTATCGGATTCAAATGGACTGGTGACTCACATCAATGACAAACAGTAGATACAGATCGTTGAAATCGGAGGGGTTAATGTTGCAGTTGCTGATAAAACGGTCAATGTTGAAGTAGTTAGAACTCTGAGACATTCTTGTACTCTCTGGCGATCTTGGTTTGTGTGAAACTGGCATTGAAGTCTACCGCCAGGTAGCGTTCTGCGTTGAGGGTGACGTAGATAGTTCGCAACCGGCAGTGGTCGAACACGGCTTCATTTTAAGTCCGATCGTACTTTTACCGGTCTGAAAGGCTACGATGATGTATCTCAGTTTCTCCCGACCGCTCTTGGCAGACAAACGCCAGTGGAACTGTAAGGTTTCGGTAGCACTTGTAGAATCACACTGTCGTATTCGGAACCAAAATCGATCTTACTCTTGCTTTGGATGGTCTTTTACAACCGCAGTTTTTTTTTATCGGAAGGAAGGAAGGACGTGAGGAACAAACCAAGAGATCTTACTCAGGATGATTTTCGCCACGTCGTTGACGGCAGCAGCAGGATGGCATTGTCGTCCGAGTCGCGCACGAGTGACAATTCGTGCTTGAATCCATACACAATCTTGTTGTAATCGTCTGCAAAGCCGAAAATATGTCTCAGGGGTGTGGTGAATGAAAACGATCCTTTTATTGGCGGGCTTGGTGATAATATACCCATGACGTGCTGCAAAGCCTGTGTTTTCGGCCTCGGCTTCGGTAGATGAATCTTTGTACCACAGCTAGTTAAGGCCTTGGGATTTGGAGAAATTGTTGGGATAAATCAACATTCCCAGCATAGTGATATCAACGACTGGGTCGTTGATATGTTCGATCAGCTGGCATGAGAGCTTGCATTAATTGTAACTGATAGTCTTAAAGAGAAACATGATTCCATTGTGAATGAGAGACACTAGATCTGCATTGGTTCTTTTACAGTCGCCCCTTTACCAAGAGATAACTTTCAGCGGGATGGAGAAACAAGTCTTGGGTTTCGATGTCGATTCGGATCTCACCTGAATTATTCAGGTTGGCACCAGCTTGAGGTTCGTATTCGTGAACCTTATATTTTTGGAGACTTACGTCGTAGATCAACCCTTCGGTGATTATAAGGATGTTGGACATTATGTATTTATTTATAGCGCTGCACAAAGTCGTGGCTGGTAGCAATGCCAGAACCGGAGATCAGGTTGTTCAACTGGATTTGCTGCGGTTTGCTGGTTGACCATTGGACTGTTGAGTGGACATTCTGCATATTCGGGGGCGGGTCACTTTATCAACCACATGGTCGACGGCTTTGGGGCCCCTTTTTCAACACCTCTCAAGGCTTCATTGGTGTTTGCACTCACGGTCTTACTTCCTATGGTTTTGGTGGCAGAGGAAGTAAACATGCGTCCAGCCAAACTGTTAATTGTGCCAAACAGTCCTCTACCACTGTATGCCTACTTTCAGGCAAAACCTTTCTTGATTTGCAACATTTATTATAGGATACTATGATGAAGCGCCATATATTCTTCGATGCTGATATATCTACCCTTTTTCATAGCATGGATAATCGACACAATTTCGTTGCGCACACCATTATTTCCTGCTCGGTATGCTGCAGCACACAGTTCCAAGCGATCTAGAAGCTGCTTGAAGTTGGAAAAATACACGGTTTGCAGCTCACTGCCAAACTTATATTTCTGGTAGATGTGGGACACGATTCCCATTCACTTGTAATTCTTACTCGCTTTCGGGGTTCTTGAAAAGATGGAATTGCCTTTATACTAGGGATGTCAAAAGATCTGAAATTTAATACTCGGATACTCGGTCAAGATACTCGAGTACTCGGATGAATCTTAAACGTCTATTGAAAAGTTGAGATTTAAGGTGGGATGCAGTGTTTTGTTACATATAAAACTAACGTACTATAAACATTGCTCCTCTGTTTTTGTGTCAATTAAGCAATGAATTACCGACTGCCGTTTTCTACAAATAACCTATCATAATAGCAGTTTGTGTACGTGTTCATGAACCAAATTACAATAAAAAAAAACAAAAAAAGTCCGACAAAGTAGCCAATATATGTATCATCTATTCATGAGGAGTTGGTATCTTTTATGATAGGACTTGTCCATTAATTTGGCAACAATAATATTTGACTTCAAATAACTGTTTTGTGTTGCTTAGTCTTCCCTTTTTGCACCATCGTTTATCTGATTTTCTTTTTTTTTTAAAGCCATGACGTTGTCAGTTTATTTTCGACTTTTGTTTTTTTTAATATTAAACAATTATAGTTAAGTTTAAAAGACAGAGTGATTAAATTAATTTAATTGTACATCTCATACTAATCACGTTTACATAGAAGTCTTGATTAACAAACAAAGGTGAGTTTTATGGCTTGTGACGAGTTAATTATTAATCCATGAAAGTGTTGATCCGTATACAAACACCGTTAAAAATGTCCCTAATCTGTTGCGTAGGGTTCACCGCCGGTCACTTTGATTTTGTTCTTATTTAGAAATATGATCTGGTCAACAATTTCAGACGAAAGACTGTTTGACTTTCTATTTTTTGTTACAAGTAGTGCACATGAAAACATTCCCTCGGAAGGAAAGGACGTTGCTGATACTACTTTAACAAATAGTAGCCGCAGGATAATCATATTTATAATGTTTCTGTAGGTGGTGCAATTAGTAGTGGGTCGGCAAACTTGGGCGGTGGAGGAGGGAGTACTGGCACTGTTGCAGGAAGGTCTGCAATCTTTTTGGTGATCTGTGAAGCTGCCTCTCGCTAAGCCTCAACCACAGGCTTGAACACCTTGTAAAGGTCCCGGCTAAGTTCAATCTTGTAGAGGCGATGTTGCATATTACTGGCTTGAATCTTCCGTTTGGTGTCTTGCAACTCCCTGACAAGTGCCTCACTCTGCATAGGGTCGATAATCTTGATAAATGTCATTTATCTAATAGGATCGAATGCTGTTGAACGCCCCTAAGCGTTGGTGTGAACGCCCCTAATCAATGAGTTGCGCATGAAGGTATTACACAGCTGATACGGATCCCTTTTCTTCGAAAGATTCAAGTGTCATGGGTATGTGCACTGGTGGCCTCAAAGCGTCTTGGCAGGGCATTGAGGTTGAGAAAATCGCTACACCTTACCATAATGGTGGAGTTCCATGCATTGAAATCACCTCCACCGCTGTAGATCGGTCGAAGGATCACTCAACTGCATTTTCAACATGGAACCCACTCAAAATTGCATTTGCAGGGCCATTCGAACTTGCAGGGCTGGGGTTCCTCTGTGTCCAGATATTATCTATTTATATTATCTTAAACCTCAAAGAACTCATTTAATTTGCATATTTTCCATTTGCCTTGGTGCTTGTAAAATCGATGGTTACAAATCCATAGGGCTTGGACCAGCAATGCTTACACAGAGCGTCAAACTGTACTGTTCCTTGGTGAGATCGTTGCAGTGATCGTGTCGGATGTGGTCGATAGTCTTAGCATTCTGCTGAAAGAGGCAGGGGAAGTTGGCATTCTCCCGGATCGACTGGCGGGGCAGTGTGAAGTAGTTCTGGCACAGGTAGAAACAATCGACGTTGTCTTTACACGTGTTCTGTTTTCTCAGCATCAAGTCGTCGAACACCATGAGGTTCACCATGAGGTTCTTACGGCTGGGATCAAGTTCTCGGGGGTTTGGTACATCGCTTCCTTGATCGAAAAAAGTATCGATACCACTCGGGTGTCGTGGTGGTGATAAGGTGTTGACCACATCGATCAACGAGTAGGGTAAATTGCCTTTGCACTGTAGTAGGACTCGATATCTTCTTTAGGGAAGCTTTTTTTCCAGCGCTTGCTCCAACTGCTGGTAGATAGGTTGTTGAAGCGATTATCCGTAGACGTACAATCGATTTTAGTCGGAGCCATCAATCGCGCTGGAATAGGTTGTTCAGCAGCGTCGTCTTACCACAGTCCGATTTCCCAATGATCAACTGACTTATCGATCGCTGAAGTAGGAGGTAGTGATTACTCCTCGCGGGGGCGTTGGCACTGTAGGAAATGTCTTCAACGTTCATTTATTAAAATAACATAGAGATGATTTTCTGCGTGAAAGTCATAGAAAGACGGACACAGTTAACACAAGCGCTAGCGAGGTAATGACCAGCAACGGGCGACGAAGAAAGGTTGGCAACTGCAAGGTGTGCGATGCCAAGAAGTCTCAGTTCGTTGCCACAACCGGTACAGGGTTCATGAACAAACTAATCAACCGATTACCCATGGAATTGCATGTACCCGGACACAACTTCACCGGGCGAGGGACTAGACTTAGAAAGCTACTACTTCCCGATGGCACCCGAAGGCTTGGTCAAAACCCATTATTCAAGTTGACCAAATATCGCCACGATCTTTGTTATGCCCAGCACAAGGATGCAACCGCACGCAACACCATATGTGACGAAGCTATGCTAGCCTCGCTTAACACCATTCCCAACTGTACCACACACGAACGCTTGGACTGCAGTATCGTCGGACCAATCATCGGTACCAAAGTTCGATTCCGTCTGGGTGTTAAAAAACTGTTCGCTGGACTGATGAGCTAGCTGAGGAGTTGCACAAACCAGTTTGACGTTAGTTTCATAAACGCTGTGTAGCGGTGGGTGGTGTGGATGAGACCTGGGCGGCCGACCTCATTGATATGAGTGACTTCTCTAGGGACATCAAGGGAAATAAATTTATCCTGAGCATTATCGATGTCTTCTCGAAATATGACTGGCTGATACCACTCAAGACAAGGGGCTGATGGTGCGGGATGCCTTCCAAGCGGTGTGCCCAAGAAGCTATGTACAGACAAAGGCACTGAGTTTTACAACACACATGTAAATCAGCTGCTTCAAAAGCATGGTATCGATCTCTACTCCACCGGGAACGAAGATAAATCGAGTATTGTCAAACGTTGAAACCGCACCATGAAAGAGAAAATGTTCAAATACTTTTCAGCCAACTCCACACGCACCTATATCGATGTCCTGGACGATCTTGATCGCCAGTGCAATACCACCAAGCACCGCTATCAAGATGGTCCCTGTTGCCGCAAGTCATAAGGAGAATGAAAACAAGTTGTATTGGAACCTTTACGGCAGCATATCTCCCATTAAACCACCGCGATTTTCCGAATCACCAAGATGAAAGGTACATTCGAGAAGGGATACACCCCTGTCGAGGATAAATAGAGACAATCACATTACGCGGGATTCATACATATACTTATACGCGTTACCGCTCTCTATATGTAACGTCATGGTTGCTATATATAAACGTCATTGTATTCCAGCATTAAATCATCCATTTGTATAGACGTCTTTTTCTCTATTCATACAACACAACGCAAACTACAATTATACGATCACGAGATTGGTGCCGTGACCAGGATAAAAGATGGATTCGTCGACAATCAAGTGTATTCGAGCTGGAAATAGAGCCGCTGTCACGAAGTTTGCAGTGACAACAAATATCAAAAAGGCATTTCTGCAAGTTGGACTTCATAAATCTGACCGTGATGTAACTCGCTTTTTTTGGTTAAGTGACCCAACAGATTCAACCAGTCCGTTTACAACATATCGTTTCAAGTCAGTCTTATTCGGAGCTACATGCTCACCATTTATACTGAATGCAACTTTATTAAAACACTTTGAAGAGAATCCTAGTCCAACAGCTTCAAGAATTACACAAGACTTGTTTGTAGATAATGTTTTAACTAGTTTTACTGCCGAAGACGACTTAATGCAATTTTACCGTGATTCCAGGTGTTTATTACAGAAAGGAGGCTTTAACCTCAGATCATGGAACTCTAATTCTAACAGACTACGAGAACTTGCTGAAACAGAAAACGTACTAGATTCCAGTAACGAGGTCAAAATACTTGGAATGCGCTGGAATGTTGCGGACGACAAACTTTTATTTGCCGAAGTAGACATAGATTCAACCATGGTAGATGTAACCAAAAGAGAAATATTACGACAGTCGTCTAAAATCTTTGATCCGCTTGGCATACTTAGTCCCGTGACAGTGAAAGCTAAGATACTAATGCAGTCACTATGGAAACGTAATTTTGGATGGGACGAACGCTTACCTGAAGATGTAACTACGCAATGGACTACTTTATCTACAGATCTTAAAGATACAAAATCAGTTGAATTTACCAGACTACTTAACAACGATGGATTATCGCCACAAACAGCAAGATTACACATTTTTACCGATGCTAGCAAACAAGCTTATGGAGCATGCGCCTACATTGTACAAGGAAAACATTCGCAATTAGTTATGGCTAAAAACAGAGTTGCACCGCTTAAAGTAATTACTTTGCCGCGATTAGAGTTGATGGGCGCCGTAGTTGGAGCGAAATTAGCTAAACATGTGTCAAATATTTTAGGAATTACAGAAATTACATTTTGGTGTGATAGCCAAATCGTTCTGAGTTGGTTGTATTCGTCAAAAATACAAAAACCATTTATAGCTAATAGAATTACACCCCGAGGAAGTATTCACCATTTCCCTAGTTTTGTCAGAGGTCAACCGGACAATCTTTTTTACGATCTTTTCATCTATCTTCTCAAGGGTTTCAACCAAGTCCTTGGCCGCGGTGAAAATCTAGTTTCCAGAGTGAAAGTATCTCTCGTTCTCATCATCCGCCTTACCTGTTGGATTAATCTTTTCAAAGGTACAGTGCATGATCACATTGGTTTGCCCCTTACAATGCCCATATTCTATAAGTTCCCCACGTGACACCCGAGAGACCTCAAGGGGGGTCTGCACATCCATGCCATGATGGGGTCATATTCCAGGTAGTAAATACATCTTTAAAGGCTTTCTACGGCAAATGTACCTCAATGTTATCCCCAGTGGCCTTCCTATCTTCCCAAATCTTTTCCTGCACCTTCTTTAGCAGTCGATCTATCGACAGCCTGCTAACCCCTTTCAACCCAAGTTGTTTTGTCTGGGTGATAATCTCCTTCCTCGTGTGGGGTTTGGGACGACGATGAAATTTAAGATTTGTCTTCGTTTCTATCACCTCTCAACCAACTGATCTTTCCTCAACCGGGAATACCCTCGAAGGTGGTTCATTTTGACTATACCTCTCAGGGCTTTCACGTTTTCAACTACTAACTCCATGTTCACTATTGGATTCATGTCTTTATCCTAACAATAAAAAAATCAATTGAGGTCACCCCAAAAACACCATCCCCAGTTCACTGTTTTACAGACCCAGTTTTGGGACCTACAAAACCTATCCTAACACTCTCGATCCTACATCCTTATGAAAAATCAGAAAGTCGTGAAACGTACCCGGTGTGTCTGGATTTTTTAATCCCATAGCTCAAAAATTGCACAGCTCCATCGGTCTCTCTCTTTGCCAAGACGGTAGAAAGCTGCTTGTTTAATCTCTCACATTCCCATGTGCGAATAGTTTCCCCTTTCGAGCACAAGGTTACAATTTTGCAGACTTTTACTTCGTGTCAACATCTTTAATGTCTTTGACAATCCATGTTGAGTCCGGCCTTAATCCTTGCCATTTGAGAATTTCCTCGTCGTTGCAGCGCTGTTCTCGATTGGCCTTAACAGCGTCCACTTTTTTTTCAGAATTTATACCTCTTTCGCCGTATTCTATCTCTGATCAGACATATTTTTAATCGTAAAATCCATTGTGTTTATTCTATTTTGAATTTTTATTGTCGAGCCTGCATCTTTTGTTGCAGAAAGCTCGACATAGGGATAGTGATCCGGCGGCAGCGGCGGCGGCGGTGTTAGATTACTTTTTAAAAACTTGATATTTTAGAAGGTAGAAGATCTGGATGCTTCAAACTTTATATATAGATGCCTCATGTTACGAACTTTCCGTCAGCCACATGTCCAATGTCATTGATCTCATTTTCATGGTTCAGTGACTACTTGAAAAAAAGTTAAGATTTTTTGTAATGTTAAATTCTCTCTTATTATTAGTAATAAGATAACTATATTTGGTATGTGCATACCTTGCAAGGTCCTCATGTCCGTCAGACAGTTTTCACTTGACCTCGACCTTATTTCATGGATCGTTGAACAAGGTTTAAGTTTTGGTGTTCAGGTCTATATCTCAGATACTATAAGTAATAGGTCTAGTATATTTCGTGTATGGAAGGACTGTAAGGTGTACATGTCCAACTGGCAGGTGTCATCTGACCTTGACCTCATTTTCATGGTTCAGTGGTTATAGTTAAGTTTTTTGTGTTTTGGTCTGTTTTTCTTATACTATATACAAAAGGTCTACTATATTTGGTGTATGGAATGATTGTAAGGTGTACATATCTAGCTGACAGGTGTCATCTGACCTTGACCTCATTTTCATGGTTCAGTGGTCAAAGTTAAGTTTTTGAATTTTGGTCTATTTTTCTCATACTATATGCAATATGTTTACTATATTTGGTGTATAGATTGATTATTAGGTGTACATGTCTAGCTGACAGGTGTCATCTGACCCTGACCTCATTTTCATGGTTCAGTGGTCAAAGTTAAGTTTTTGAGTTTTGGTCTATTTTCTAATACTATATGCATTAAGTCAACTATATTTGGTGTATGGAAATTATTTACATACTTATCTATAATAAAATTATGTCAGTCGCGCAGGTTTTATTTGATTGACCTCATATTCACGGTTCATTGCTAAGTGCTATGTGTTTGTGTTTTGGTCGGTTTTTCTTAATTTATAAGCAATAGGTCAACTATATTTGTTGTATTGAAGAATTGTTAGATGTACATGTCTACCTGGCATGGTTCATCTGACCTTGACCTTATTTTCATGGTTAATTGATCAATGTTTCATTTTCTTGGTTTATGTTGAGTTTATGTGACAGTTGTAATAAAGCTTTATATTTAAGACTATCAAAATAATATCAATGATTAGTAAAGAAGGCGAGACATTTCAGCGTGTGCACTCTTGTTTTTTTTTGTGTGTGTGTTTCTTTCTTCCACAAAGAATGTCTTGATTAGGGATCGAATGGTTGCAGCAGTCCACTCCATTATTCAAAATAAGCTATTTCTTAATGTTCAAGCGTATTTTAATATTTAGGTCCTTCGTTACTCCTCTAATATGTGTTGCTGAACATGTTGACTATATACATTTTGTTCCTCTCGTAATAAGCTTTCTAATGAGGTGTAAGGTGTATCTATTATTAAGGACTAAAGGGTCACAGCATTCCATTACATTATTCAAAATATCTATTTCATTATTCAAAATTGGCTATTTCTTAATTTTCACGCGTATTTTGGCATTTGATCCTCCGTAAACCCTCTAATGGTCATTGCGGCACATATCGTTTATACTCAGTTTATTCCTCTATCAATAAGCTTTAGTTTAGTGTATAAATTTTGCCTTGATTAGGGACTGAAGGGTTGCAGCAGTCCATTACATTATTCAAAATAAGTTATTTTTCAATGTTCACGCGTATTTCGAAATTTAAGTCCTTTGTTACTCCTGTAAAATCCGTTGCGGAACATATTGACTATATACCTTTTGTTCCTCTCTTGATAAGCTTTCGATTGAGGTATAATATATATCTGTAATTAGGGGCTAAAGGGTCATAGCAGTCCAGTCCATTATTCAAAATAACCATTTCATTATTCAAAATATCCATTTCATTATTCAAAATAACCATTTCATTATTCAAAATATCCATATCATTATTCAAAATTGGCTATTTCTCGATGTTCGCGCGTAGTTCGATATTTAAGTCCTTCGTTGCTCCTCTAATATGCGTTGCAGAACATATTGACTATATACATTTTGTTCCTCTATTAATAAGCTTTCGATCTAGTTATAATATATATCTGTAATTAGGGGCTGAAGGGTCCTGTCAGTCCATTCCATTATTCAAAATTTCCATTTCATTATTCAAATTTGGCTATTTCTCAATGCTCACGCGTATTTCGATATTTAAGTCCTTCATTTCTCCTCTAATATGCGTTACGGAACATATTGACTATATACCGTTTGTTCCTTTCTTGATAAGCTTTCGATTGAGGTATAATATATATCTATAATTAGGGGCTGAAGGGTCCTGCCAGTCCATTCCATTATTCAAAATTTCCATTTCATTATTCAAAATTGGCTGTTTCTCAATGTTGACGCGTATTTCGATATTTAAGTCATTCGATACTCCTCTAATAGGGCGGAACATATTGACTATATACATTTTGTTCCTCTATTAATAAGCTTTCGATCGAGGTATAATATATATTTGTAATTAGGAGCTGAAGGGTCCTGCCAGTCCATTCCATTATTCAAAATTTCCATTTCATTATTCAAAATTGCCGATTTCTCAATGTTCACGCGTATTTCGATATTTAAGTCCTTCGTTACTCCTCTAATATGCGTTGCGGAACATATTGACTTGATACATTTTGTTCCTCTTTTGATAAGCTTTCGATTGAGGTATATTATATATCTGTAATTAGGGGCTGAAGGGTCCTGCCAGTCCCTTCCATTATTCAAAATTGTCTATTTCTCGATGTTCACGCGTAGTTCGTTATTTAAGTCCTTCGTTACTTCTCTAATATGCGTTGCAGAACATATTGACTATATACATTCTGTTCCTCTATTAATAAGCTTGCGATCGAGTTATAATATATATCTGTAATTAGGGGCTGAAGGGTCATGCCAGTCCATTCCATTATTCAAAATTTCCATTTCATTATTCAAATTTGGCTATTTCTCAATGCTCACGCGTATTTCGATATTTAAGTCCTTCATTTCTCCTCTAATATGCGTTACGGAACATATTGACTATATACCGTTGTTCCTTTCTTGATAAGCTTTCGATTGAGGTATAATATATATCTATAATTAGGGGCTGAAGGGTCCTGCCAGTCCATTCCATTATTCAAAATTTCCATTTCATTATTCAAAATTGGCTGTTTCTCAATGTTGACGCGTATTTCTATATTTAAGTCATTCGTTACTCCTCTAATAGGGCGGAACATATTGACTATATACATTTTGTTCCTCTATTAATAAGCTTTCGATCGAGGTATAATAGAATCTGTAATTAGGAGCTGAATGGTCCTGCCAGTCCCTTCCATTATTCAAAATTGGCTTTTTATCAATGTTCACGCGTATTTCGATATTTGAGTCCTTCGTTTCTCCTCTAATATGCGTTGCGGAACATATTGACTATATACATTTTGTTCCACTATTAATAAGCTTTCGATCAAGGTATAATATATATCTGTAATTAGGGACTGAAGGGTCCTGCCAGTCCATTCCATTATTCAAAATATCCATTTCATTATTCAAAATTGCTGATTTCTCAATGTTCACGCGTAATTCGATCTTTAAGTCCTTTGTTACTCCTCTAATATGCGTTGCGGAATAAATTGACTATATACATTTTGTTCGTCTTGTAATCAGCTTTCGAATGAGGTATAAGGTTTATCTATAATTAGGGTCTAAAGGGTCGCCGCACTCCATTCCATTATTCAAAATATCCATTTCATTATTCAAAATTGGCCATTTCTTAATTTTCATGCGTATTTCGGCATTTAGGTCTTCAAATATTCGTTGCGGAACATATTGACTATATACATTTTGTTCGTCTTGTAATCAGCTTTCGAATGAGGTATAAGGTTTATCTATAATAGGGGCTAAAGGGTCGCCACAGTCCATTCCATTATTCAAAATATCCATTTCATTATTCAAAATTGGCTGTTTCTTAATCTTCACGCGTATTTTGGCATTTAGGTCTGCTAATATTCGTTGCGGAACATATTGACTATATACATTTTGTTCGTCTTGTAATCACCTTTCGAATGAGGTATAAGGTTTATCTATAATTAGGGGATAAAGGGTCGCCACAGTCCATTCCATTATTCAAAATATCCATTTCATTATTCAAAATTGACTATTTCTTAATTTTCACGCGTAATTAGGCATTTAGGTCTTCAAATATTCGTTGCGGAACATATTGACTATATACATTTTGTTCGTCTTGTAATCAGCTTTCGAATGAGGTATAAGGTTTATCTATAATTGGGGTCTAAAGAGTCGCCGCACTCCATTCCATTATTCAAAATATCCATTTCATTATTCAAAATTGACTATTTCTTAATTTTCACGCGTAACTAGGCATTTAGGTCTTCTAATATTCGTTGCGGAACATATTGACTATATACATTTTGTTCGTCTTGTAATCAGCTTTCGAATGAGGTAGAAGGTTTATCTATAATAGGGACTAAAGGGTCGCCACAGTCCATTCCATTATTCAAAATATCCATTTCATTATTCAAAATTGGCTGTTTCTTAATCTTCACGCGTATTTTGGCATTTAGGTCTTCTAATATTCGTTGCGGAACATATTGACTATATACATTTTGTTCGTCTTGTAATCAGCTTTCGAATGAGGTATAAGGTTTATCTATAATTAGGGTCTAAAGTGTCGCTGCACTCCATTCCATTATTCAAAATATCCATTTCATTATTCAAAATTGGCTATTTCTTAATTTTCACGCGTATTTTGGCATTTAGGTCTTCTAATATTCGTTGCGGAACATATTGACTATATACATTTTGTTCGTCTTGTAATCAGCTTTCTAATGAGATATAAGGTTTATCTATAATAGGGGCTAAAGGGTCGCCACAGTCCATTCCATTATTCAAAATATCCATTTCATTATTCAAAATTGGCTGTTTCTTAATCTTGACGCGTATTTTGGCAATTAAGTCTTCTAATATTCGTTGCGGAACATGTTGACTATAAGCATGTTGTTCCTCTTGTAATCACCTTTCGAATGAGGTATAAGGTTTTTCTTTAATTAGGGTCTAAAGGGTCGCCGCACTCCATTCCATTATTCAAAATATCCATTTCATTATTCAAATTTGGCTATTTCTCAATGCTCACGCGTATTTCGATATTTAAGTCCTTCATTTCTCCTCTAATATGCGTTACGGAACATATTGACTATATACCGTTGTTCCTTTCTTGATAAGCTTTCGATTGAGGTATAATATATATCTATAATTAGGGGCTGAAGGGTCCTGCCAGTCCATTCCATTATTCAAAATTTCCATTTCATTATTCAAAATTGGCTGTTTCTCAATGTTGACGCGTATTTCTATATTTAAGTCATTCGTTACTCCTCTAATAGGGCGGAACATATTGACTATGTACATTTTGTTCCTCTATTAATAAGCTTTCGATCGAAGTATAATAGAATCTGTAATTAGGAGCTGAATGGTCCTGCCAGTCCCTTCCATTATTCAAAATTGGCTTTTTATCAATGTTCACGCGTATTTCGATATTTGAGTCCTTCGTTTCTCCTCTAATATGCGTTGCGGAACATATTGACTATATACATTTTGTTCCACTATTAATAAGCGTTCGATCAAGGTATAATATATATCTGTAATTAGGGACTAAAGGGTCCTGCCAGTCCATTCCATTATTCAAAATATCCATTTCATTATTCAAAATTGCTGATTTCTCAATGTTCACGCGTAATTCGATCTTTAAGTCCTTTGTTACTCCTCTAATATGCGTTGCGGAACAAATTGACTATATACATTTTGTTCGTCTTGTAATCAGCTTTCGAATGAGGTATAAGGTTTATCTAAAATAGGGGCTAAAGGGTCGCCACAGTCCATTCCATTATTCAAAATATCCATTTCATTATTCAAAATTGGCTGTTTCTTAATCTTGACGCGTATTTTGGCAATTAAGTCTTCTAATATTCGTTGCGGAACATGTTGACTATAAGCATGTTGTTCCTCTTGTAATCACCTTTCGAATGAGGTATAAGGTTTTTCTTTAATTAGGGTCTAAAGGGTCGCCGCACTCCATTCCATTATTCAAAATATCCATTTCATTATTCAAAATTGACTATTTCTTAATTTTCACGCGTAACTAGGCATTTAGGTCTTCTAATATTCGTTGCGGAACATATTGACTATATACATTTTGTTCGTCTTGTAATCAGCTTTCTAATGAGATATAAGGTTTATCTATAATAGGGGCTAAAGGGTCGCCACAGTCCATTCCATTATTCAAAATATCCATTTCATTATTCAAAATTGGCTGTTTCTTAATCTTGACGCGTATTTTGGCAATTAAGTCTTCTAATATTCGTTGCGGAACATGTTGACTATAAGCATGTTGTTCCTCTTGTAATCACCTTTCGAATGAGGTATAAGGTTTTTCTTTAATTAGGGTCTAAAGGGTCGCCGCACTCCATTCCATTATTCAAAATATCCATTTCATTATTCAAAATTGACTATTTCTTAATTTTCACGCGTAACTAGGCATTTAGGTCTTCTAATATTCGTTGCGGAACATATTGACTATATACATTTTGTTCGTCTTGTAATCAGCTTTCTAATGAGATATAAGGTTTATCTATAATAGGGGCTAAAGGGTCGCCACAGTCCATTCCATTATTCAAAATATCCATTTCATTATTCAAAATTGGCTGTTTCTTAATCTTGACGCGTATTTTGGCAATTAAGTCTTCTAATATTCGTTGCGGAACATGTTGACTATAAGCATGTTGTTCCTCTTGTAATCACCTTTCGAATGAGGTATAAGGTTTTTCTTTAATTAGGGTCTAAAGGGTCGCCGCACTCCATTCCATTATTCAAAATATCCATTTCATTATTCAAAATTGGCTATTTCTTAATTTTCACGCGTATTTTGGCATTTAGGTCTTCTAATATTCGTTGCGGAACATATTGACTATATACATTTTGTTCGTCTTGTAATCAGCTTTCGAATGAGGTATAAGGTTTATCTATAATAGGGGCTAAAGGGTCGCCACAGTCCATTCCATTATTCAAAATATCCATTTCATTATTCAAAATTGGCTGTTTCTTAATCTTCACGCGTATTTTGGCATTTAGGTCTTCTAATATTCGTTGCGGAACATATTGACTATATACATTTTGTTCGTCTTGTAATCAGCTTTCGAATGAGGTATAAGGTTTATCTATAATTAGGGTCTAAAGGGTCGCCGCACTCCATTCCATTATTCAAAATATCCATTTCATTATTCAAAATTGGCTATTTCTTAATTTTCACGCGTATTTCGGCATTTAGGTCTTCAAATATTCGTTGCGGAGCATATTGACTATATACATTTTGTTCGTCTTGTAATCAGCTTTCGAATGAGGTATAACATTTATCTATAATTAGGGGCTAAAGGGTCGCCGCAGTCCATTCCATTATTCGAAATATCCATTTCATTATTCAAAATTGGCCATTTCTTAATTTTCATGCGTATTTCGGAATTTAGGTCTTCAAATATTCGTTGCGGAACATATTGACTATATACATTTTGTTCGTCTTGTAATCAGCTTTCGAATGAGGTATAAGGTTTATCTATAATAGGGGCTAAAGGGTCGCCACAGTCCATTCCATTATTCAAAATATCCATTTCATTATTCAAAATTGGCTGTTTCTTAATCTTCACGCGTATTTTGGCATTTAGGTCTTCTAATATTCGTTGCGGAACGTATTGACTATATACATTTTGTTCGTCTTGTAATCAGCTTTCGAATGAGGTATAAGGTTTATCTATAATTAGGGTCTAAAGGGTCGCCACAGTCCATTCCATTATTCAAAATATCCATTTCATTATTCAAAATTGACTATTTCTTAATTTTCACGCGTAGTCATGCATTTAGGTCTTCTAATATTCGTTGCGGAACATATTGGCTATATACATTTTGTTCGTCTTGTAATCAGCTTTCGAATGAGGTAGAAGGTTTATCTATAATTAGGGTCTAAAGGGTCGCCGCATTCCATTCCATTATTCAAAATATCCATTTCATTATTCAAAATTGGCTATTTCTTAATTTTCACGGGTATTTTGGCATTAAGGTCTTCCAATATTCGTTGCGGAACATATTGACTATATACATTTTGTTCGTCTTGTAATCAGCTTTCGAATGAGGTATAAGGTTTATCTATAATTAGGGTCTAAAGGGTCGCCGCACTCCATTCCATTATTCAAAATATCCATTTCATTATTCAAAATTGGCTATTTATTAATTTTCACGCGTATTTCGGCATTTAGGTCTTCAAATATTCGTTGCGGAGCATATTGACTATATACATTTTGTTCGTCTTGTAATCAGCTTTCGAATGAGGTATAAGATTTATCTATAATTAGGGGCTAAAGGGTCGCCGCAGTCCATTCCATTATTCGAAATATCCATTGCATTATTCAAAATTGGCCATTTCTTAATTTTCATGCGTATTTCGGAATTTAGGTCTTCAAATATTCGTTGCGGAACATATTGACTATATACATTTTGTTCGTCTTGTAATTAGCTTTCGAATGAGGTATAAGGTTTATCTATAATTGGGGGCTAAAGGGTCGCTGCACTCCATTCCATTATTCAAAATATCCATTTCATTATTCAAAATTGACTATTTCTTAATTTTCACGCGTAATCAGGCATTTAGGTCTTCTAATATTCGTTGCGGAACATATTGACTATATACATTTTGTTCGTCTTGTAATCAGCTTTCGAATGAGGTATAAGATTTATCTATAATTAGGGCTAAAGGGTCGCCGCAGTCCATTCCATTATTCGAAATATCCATTTCATTATTCAAAATTGGCTATTTCTTAATTTTCATGCGTATTTCGGCATTTAGGTCTTCAAATATTCGTTGCGGAACATATTGACTATATACATTTTGTTCGTCTTGTAATTAGCTTTCGAATGAGGTATAAGGTTTATCTATAATTGGGGGCTAAAGGGTCGCTGCACTCCATTCCATTATTCAAAATATCCATTTCATTATTCAAAATTGACTATTTCTTAATTTTCACGCGTAATTAGGCATTTAGGTCTTCTAATATTCGTTGCGGAACATATTGACTATATACATTTTGTTCGTCTTGTAATCAGCTTTCGAATGAGGTATAAGGTTTATCTTTAATAGGGACTAAAGGGTCGCCACAGTCCATTCCATTATTCAAAATATCCATTTCATTATTCAAAATTGGCTGTTTCTTAATCTTCACGCGTTTTTTGGCATTTAGGTCTTCTAATATTCGTTGTGGAACATATTGACTATATACATTTTGTTCGTCTTGTAATCAGCTTTCGAATGAGGTATAAGGTTTATCTATAATTGGGGGCTATAGGGTCGCCGCACTCCATTCCATTATTCAAAATATCCATTTCATTATTCAAAATTGGCTATTTCTTGATTTTCACGCGTATTTCGGCATTTAGGACTTCTAATATTCTTTGCGGAACCTTTAATAGCTGACTGTGCGGTATGGGCTTTGCTCATTGTTGAAGGCTGTACGGTGAGCTATAGTTGTTAATGTCTGTGTCATTGTGGTCTTTCTGGATAGTTGTCTCATTGGCAATCATATCAATCTTCTTTTTTAAATTTCCTCATTTTTATGCATTTTTTGGCATTTAGGTCCTCCGCAAACCCTCTTATGGTCATTTCGAATCAAAATATAGCTATTGTGTTACAGTCAATTTTTTCTATATTTTTTTCACTATTCACCGCTTCAATTTGAATAATGAAACATAAACCATTTCATTATTCATTATTCATTTTTCAATAGTGAATAGTGAATAGTGAACTATTTCATTATTCATTATTGAATAATGAATAATGAACCATGAATAATGGACGTACTTCAGCGCGGTGACTGAGTGAGAGTTGTTTTAACAAAATTATTTGACCGCATCAACCAAAACTGAACAATTATTTACACTTTATCATGTAAATATACATGTATATGGCCTCATTGTAAACATGGTAAACCAATATTATTTCTATGTGAGGACGGACCGTATGATAAAAATGACACCAACTTTGAAACAAAATACACCTTATCATTAATCCTGGCTGACCCGGCCTCTTGAACTTTTGAAGCATAGTACAACAATGACTTTTCCATTGTGGCGTCATATATTTTGTTTTATGACGTCAAAATTTTACGGGAACCTGTGTGATATCCAGTAATGGCAGACAAATAGCGACAAGGTGTATTAATACCATATCTAAGAATTTAGCGCGCCGTTATTTCCTCACTGTATCCATAATAATGAACCGTCATTAAACATGCTAAAGTGACTTTTTTAACATGTTTAAGTCAGTAGTTTGTGATGGTTTTTTTTTAAAACAAATCTATTTAATGGCATCATCCAACACTCACATGACTGATTCATATACTTTATTTTAAAAATAAAATAAAAAGTACATGTATGGAAAGTTCTCTTCTTGGACTAGTATACTGTTAATATAATTTGAAGAAGCTAGGCAAAGAAAAATGTATGATTTTGTTTGTAGCCGAACGTCCAAGGGCAAATATTTCATTCGTGTTCAGATCCAGTATATTTTTCTGAGTTCCATACTCCCAGATATCATTTATAATCGTTATGGATAAGTCTGGCTAAATTGACGTGATGGTGCAAATGTATATATATAGGTTTTTTACGTTATACAACACTTTTTTCATTAATATCCCATAATTCATCCACTGTACAATTTTCGTTTGAACATTTGTCAAAACAGAATCTTAAATGAATGTAAATCCAAGGCAAACAAGGTAAATTACGATTAAAATTCCATGAATTAAATGCAGAGTTTTATTTAGGAAGAGACTGTTAAAAACGGGGAACGAAGAAACGTAAACAATGATGTTTCCGTATGCAATCTTATAAAAATATTTCTCCGATGAGTTGGATAACCTTCTATTCACTTCGATATTTGTACATGTAACGTAATAAAAGTCGTTTGATCAGTAAAAAATATAGAAAATCTGCTATTTAATATATAGTAAAGTAATTGGAAGTGATTTATTTCTTCTAAATTCTAAAGTGCCCTTATTGCAGTGACGTCATTTAGAACTGTTCTACAGTCCTGACTGATTTAGTCAGTTCTGCTGACAGTTCTACGGTTAGAAATGATTTGGACAGTTCTACCTAGAACTGATTTAGACAGTTCTACCCTAGAACTGATCCTGACAGTTCTACCTAGAACTGATTTAGTCAGTTCTACCTAGAACTGATTCTGACAGTTCTACTTAGAACAGTTCTAGGGTAGAACTGTTATAGGTAGAACTGTTCTAGGACAGGTTAGAACAGTTCTATGACAGAATATTCTCACAGTTCTAATGAGAGGTTAGAAGTGATCTCCACTGTATATAATGAATGCATCTTACCGACTATCTTTATTTGTTAAATTTAGACCAGAGTTATCTGATTTGCAATCATACCACATCTTCTTTTTTATATTAAAGTATTCAAGTGTTCAATTTAAAGAACCTCCTGCCATTGGTCTGCACAAAAAACTAATGTCAACAATAACAATTTAATATCAACAATCTTGATATAACAATCTCGAAATATCGAAATAAGCCCCGTCTCCCTAATCACCTAATATAAAAATATACACGGTGTCCACGCCGACACTTCTGATCATATTCCTAGAAATGTATAGGGGGTAAAATAAGTAAGCTTATGTTAAGCTTTCCTTATTGAAAATATCAACATACATATCTCCTCCGTTCGTGTAACCGTTTCCTTGTCAGCTTTATTAATTATATATTCCATCAAGCTAAATGTAAAACCTTTTTTTGGTGAATTTCCTTTAAGACTTATATTCATTCCAAGCGACAAACTACCATCCGAAAAAAGAGGGGACAATTTCGCGTATGTTTCTTATGAGTTCCTTGTGGACAAAATGTGTTTAACTCTAAAAGTTTGTAAAGTTAAGGATATAAGTATCAATATATTTGCAATCAAAAACTAAACAACAAATATTTTTACTGATCTAGTGCTTTTAGGCATCTGAAGACATAATTGTTTAATTCAAATCAATTAAAATTGTCATACCGTGTTTGTACATACCTTTCATGAGAACTCAGTATTTAATTCAAGATTCTATTTACGATATTATTGAGATCGAAGAGGTTTAATATCGCACCCTAAAATATTTGAAAAAAATGTATATACTGTATAACTTTTTTTGTTCACAGAGACTCTACTCAACCGTATTGTTGCGATTTCTACGAGCAAACAAATAGCGGATGTGTGGGTAAGATTCACACTAGATAAAGCCATAAGAAACCTCAAATTTAAAAAAAATAATGTAACTATATGTTTTTTGTGTTACTCAATGGATAGTTTTATTTATAAAACTTATGTACATATACTTTTTTCTGAAGAAAATTCTTTCATTTGTTCATATTTATGAGAAGTTTACTTTATTTTAATTGCTTCCTTCCAGGAAGGAATTCCCCGACATATTTTCCGTATGCAAAGTGACCTCAGTGTGCATGACCCATCTCGTAAACATCCGGTGATCGCAATACCCATGGATATCCTTAAATTAAACTATTATCTGATTGTACATGTTAAACACGTGCTCAATATCCATGCTTTTTTGTTGATTGTTGACACTTCGGCTTTAGGTCAAAGATTTTAACCTTCTAATTTCGTTTTCATGAGACCAAATTTAGAGTTTTACAAACAGTTTCATTGAGTGTGTTGCTAAAGATAACATCTTTGGTTATCGTGCATGCTAGCTGAACCGTGAAGTCATTATAAGGTTAGGTAAACTATCCTCCTTCAAGAATAAACTAGTCCCACTGATAACCAATATATCTGTCTATAGGACGAGGCTACTTCAAAAAGATGGTAGTATACCTTACCTAATAATGACGTCACGGTTCAGTTAGCAAGCTAGCTAACCAAATATATTATCTTTACCTACACACTCAATGAAATCAACTGTAAATATGTAGAAGATATTCAAAAACCTTATGTTAAACAACTACGGCTTTCTCTTTTTTATTTATTGATTTGCTTTTAATTTTATTCATTATTACTTTCAAATAGAATGTAAGGATGGTTTTGAGTCCACTAGAGGTTCGGATTGTATACCATGCTCAAACAACACATATGGAAAGAGGTGTGTGTCTCCGTGTATCTGTATGAATTACCAGAGGTAATGTTTATCTTTAAGCATTGTAAAATGTATATAACGATTGGTAGAAATGTTAAGGAGATGATAAAAGGCTAGATCTGCTTTCAAAGGTAGATCGTGTGAACTAGATTTTTATTGTGAACTAAATAACATAGTTACATGTATTAGAGACAAATGTCTGCTCATAATTAGGATCAAAATGTTTGATGAAATTTCTAGTATTGTCCCCAGTTTTAATTCAATGAGTAAAGAAAACAAATTTGATTTTATATTTTCCTGTGAAGAATGTGATATTTTACTTATTATCATGATTATTGTTAACTATATAAGTGAAATGTATAATGAGAGAAACAATTATAATGTCACTATATGAACTGTGTAATTGACGTCTCAACATATAATATTATATATAAGCATAATATTGAAATTAATAATTTTAAAGAGGAGGCATGCTGTCAAAAATAGTATTATAATTAAAATTAATAATCTATAAAAAAAAATCTTTCAATGCTACATGTTTGTAGTGTTTAATGTCTATCGTTTTGTAATTAATATGCCTGTCTGCCTGTTTGTTTTTGTTTTTGTTTTGTATTTTAGTAACAATCCTATTGTTTGGATTTTATACTAATAAAATTCTTATTCTTATTCTTATTCTTATACTAGTACTAAATTCAATACTTTTTCTTTTCTTTTTAAACTTATTACAAACTTTACAAGTTATGATAATATTTTCGTCACATCTGGCATGTGTAGATATCGGGGGATATCGTTCAACCACGAGTTAACAAGAAAATTGTATGAAACACTTTATTTATACCTTTTTATTCTATATTAAAAACTTCAGGATTTCGTTATCCTGAATCAAGGCCGTTTAACTCTACAGCATATGAAACTATGATTGATAATCGTTAGGTCAATTCGGAATACGTATATGAAAAATTATTGAAACAGAGTGCAATCTGGTAACAAAAACATTCACGCGCAAGAAACCGCATTTCGATATCCTAATGTTGAAGTATGTGTATTTGAGATATTTCGAGGATAAATCATAATCTTTTAAGATTATCATAAAACATATTTACAAATAATGCTCATTTTTGTACTGGCAATTTTGTTAGTTGTGCGAGTACAAGTAAAGTGTGTAGAAAGCTTTGATGCTTGATAACACACCATTTTTTTGTGTGTCCAATGGACAACTGTATATAAAGAACAGACTTTTTTTTAATTAGCACAATTCTGTACGCTTAATTTCCTTAAATACATTTTTATCTTACCGAGGTTCGTTCAGTAAAGCGGGTAAATACTGTATTGTCGTAACGTTTTCATAAAATATTCATGAGGCATAACAAAAAAGCCACATGCAGTCATTTCTATCCACGCGACTTTCTTTTTTGACTGATAACCGAACGCAAAATAACATTCGTTATCGCTTGTTGCATAATAATTTCATCAACAAATATTCATGAAAATAATTTTTAAGAACATAGATAAATGATATAAATATGCTCTGTCGTAAGATATATATACCGATCACAAATCAAGTATATATATATATATACCGAAAATTTGGGTAAACGCATGCGGAAAATATATCAAGAACGTTTTGCGGGAAAATATAAATGCCTACTCAAATACAAAATATTAGAAAAGTCGAATTATTACAAAATAGTTTCCACAATGCATTTGCACTGCACTATTATAAAAATAGTAGAAAAAAATAAATTCAACATGTTCAGATGGATGAAAAATATATGACGTCACTGTACCCAAATAAATTGCAGCGGAAATCTTACTGTTTTTTTTTTTTTTTTTTAACTAAACATTTTGTATTTTTATAATGTGATAGTAATCACGTCTTTTAACATACTAGGTAAATATTACAGTTTATATCCACAGATGAGGCATTTCATAGAGAAAGTCAATCTACGGAAACGTCGTTATGCGACGTGGACATTCTCAAAATGTTTCTTTTAAAAACGAGCAAATTAAACATGTTATATGCATTTATTTCCTAATAAAGGAATAGTACTCATGGAATAATGTCAAATTGTTTATAATATTTGAAGAAATAAACCAAAACATCTGTTTTTCGATTTTTAAGGATGAGAAATTAAACATGGATGCAATCTGAGTACTCCTCATTACAGAATCATTGATCGCTTGAAGGTCGGTTAAATCCCATTTTTCTATGATTCAATAGGGATTCAACTTTGAATTGGTGTAACTATTTAGTAAATAAGGATACGCCAACAAAATCAACACGAAATGGAAACTTTTGTCTTGATCATAAAAAATAAGGTGAAAAAAATTGCCGAAACCCCTAAGTGATACATGTAACTGTTATATAAAAATATCATTATAACACATAACAACAAACCAGTGTAGTACTATACTGATTTGTATAACTACAATAAAATAGTTATAACACTGAGGATGAATTCCCTGTCATTTATGCATCATCCACGCACGAACGTGTCTTAGAAAAACATATATCGATGTACCTTAACCTTACTTCCAGGTATAGAGATGTAAATTTTGCCTGAGATAAGTGCTTGTGAACATTCGCAAGATCTTGCGGGCATCCGATGTTCAGTATTTCAATACTTTGATTGTAATTGCTGATTGCAATTAAACCTGATTTTATGTTTTTTTTTAATGAGAGAGAGAGAGAGAGAGAGAGAGAGAGAGAGAGAGAGAGAGAGACTAGTGGTTGTCAATTCATGTTACATTTAGATTTGTTTATGCAGATGTCATCACATAAGTGGGTGTGTGGATTTTACGACAACAGAAGACGTGTATCAAGGTATTTACTTCTATTTCCTACATACTAAGACTGAGGTAAATAAAAAAAAACAATATTTCACATTTTAATTCGAATCATTAACATGAGACCTCAATCATCCAAATCTGTTGCAAATAGTACCATTTTCACACAAATAATGCTGGATATAATTCGGATATTATGGAATAACTCTATTAAATAGATTATTTATATCGAAATTTAATCCAGTTTGCGTCCACACATGGTTCTGAATATGTGATTATTATTCTTGATTCAGTTTGGCATATGAGTCGAATATTTTTTTGATGCATGGGCGCGATTTTCTTTCTCCAAAAAATTAAAAAATACAAAGCAGAATATACATTTTCGTACACACATATATTTATTCTAGATTCCAATACAATATATCAAACTATACTACCTACCTTAAGTTGTTTCCATCCGGGTTCACAGACACATTTAATCCTGCATATTTGCGACCGCAAACCGGCAATATTGACAGATCTAATATCAAATACGACGGGATGTGTTGAGTATACAGGGTAAGAATGGCGAAAACAAAATCAACGATTCCAATCGATACAATAATTTTCTAAAAAGAAACAAAATGATAAAGTAGTATCGCTATTTTACAAAAATTGTCCCTTTGATCTTAGACCGCGTTTACACTGGCAAAGAAATTGGATCGATCTTTATTGGAATCGATCTTAAAAAGACCAGTTCGCGTTTACATTGCACAAGCAAGATCGATCGAGATCGATCTTATTTAATCCAGTGCGTTTACACCACAACATAAAAAGAACCGGTCTGACCTTTATTTTCCTATCAAAATATAACAAACACCTGTAAAAAGATCGATCGCGATCGATATATGCGTTTACACCAAAAAAAAAGATCGATCTTTTTAAAACCACTTCTAGAGGTAGACTTTTTAAGTCCGATTGAAGATCGATCTTACCCGATCACACTGGACCAAAGATAAAAAAAAAAAAAAAGATCGATCTTTTTGTCAGTGTAAACGGGGTCTTACTGACTGATAATTTCCGTTCTCAACACAGTAAAGTGATTTGAAAATGTTTCGCTAAAAACTAATGGAACACGTCCCGTTGTCAATTAGATTAACAACATCATCGTAGGTAATTTTGTAGGCAAATAAAAAGATTATAATTGGTCATTTTAACTCGATTGCTTTTCTCACTTTCGTTGTACCGCCGCAAACGAGAAAATCAATCTAGTTGAGATGACCAACGATGATTATTGTAATTTATATAATTACCATATAATTTTTTTTTAACAAAAACGAGGGTGGCAAGCACATGAACATGTGACGGATGGAGATTTAGATGAAACAATTTAAGGGGAGAAATCATACATAGAGATTGATAAACATTTAATATTAAAACAAACGGTAAACATCACATCATCCGGTATATCACATGATCTTCTGGTGTTTCATTTGGAAAGAAAACCAGTAATCAAAGATCATAATATGTTTTACAATATCATTCAAATATAATCAGAGAGATTATCATTGTTATTAAACTCGTACAGTTCCTTTACAAACTTTCCGATGGTGAAAAAAAAATTGACAAAAAGATAAACAGCAGTCCTCAAAACTGTTCACTAAGAACTGAATATTCGGCATCGCGTACACACCCTTTCAAAAACTAAGGTGAACTCATATAATTTTATATCAAATAGTGACACATAATATGCCTAAAGCCCCAGTCACACTGTCATGCTTTACTACGTTTTAAAATGCTACGTTTCAACTACGTTTTGAACAAAAATGTCCCGTTATTTTAAAAGCTAGGCTTTACTAGGTTTGTGCTACATTCTTATCACGTTTTGCTACGTATTAGTTCGTGTAGACCCACGTTTCCACCATGCATTGATACGTTTCGATACGTAGTTGGCACGTTTTGTTACGTTCCGCTAAGCTTTGATACGTATTTACTAGGTTTCTACTTCGTTTCAATTTTAGCACCGTTTGTTGTTGTATTATCTATTCATATATTATATACAAAAAAAATATCATCCAATTACGGAGATGTCATTTAATTTCAAACTAGAGGCTCAAATGAGCCTGTGTCGCTCACCTGATATTTTTATTTTTTGTCTGCCAAGTAACTTGGAAGGTGGGGTCATCGGACACATTCATTTAAACTAGATACCATAATGCTGATTGTGGCAAAGTTTGATTAATTTTGTCACAGTTCTTTCAAGAGAAGACTTTTGTAAAAAGATTACAAAAAGTTACGAAAAATAGATAAATTTGACTTTAAAGGGTAATTACTTAAGGGGTCAATTGGCCATTTTGGTCATTTGCCTTTTTTGTAGACTTATTTTGCTGAACAGTATTGCCGTTTACAATTTATTTCTATCTATAATAATATTCAAGATATTAACCAAAAACTGCAAAATTTCCTTCAAATTACCAATTCAGGCGCAACAATCCAACAACGACATGTCTGATTCGTCAGATTTGCTCTAACTGCTTTGGTTTCAGAGATATATGTAAAAATATACATTTTACCCCTATGTTCTATTTTCAGCTATGGCGGCCATCTTTGTTGGTTGGCTGGGTCATTGGACATATTTTTTAAAACTAGATACCCCAATGATGGTTGTTGTTAAGTTTTATTAAATTTGGCCTTGTAGTTTCAAAGGAGATTATTTTTATAAAAGTTAACGACGGACGAGAAGTGATGAAAAAAGCTCACTTGGTCCTTTTGGACCAGGTGAGCTTATGAGACAAATACCTACCAGAGACGAATTGACAAAAATGTTAACCACTATACAGAGATCACCGAAAAGTTTTAACATTTTATAGGCTGAAACGCCAATGCATAACAAAATGTGAAACAATCCAAAGTAGAAATTGTTCGGCCTCATCTAAGATAAACACATAATTTAGAGTTTTCATGCTAAAAAATGTTAAACAATATCTACAGGTTACTCTACAGTTTTGAGGTCGGTAACTGAAAAAGAAAATCCAAATGATAAATCCAGAAGGGGTAGGTTTGTTTAACTTATTATACATTTTAGAATCCATGAAATATGGGACTTTGACATTTTGTATTTAATGTTTATCACAAGAAAAGTATTCGAAAATATATTAAAAAAACAAACACACAAAAAAAATATGTACTCGAAGGACTAATAAATGTATACGAAATGATATCGTTTATAAGGAGATGATGTATGATTGCCAATGAAGACTGTCAGAAAAGGACTAAGAAAAGAAAAAGAAAAAAATATAACAGGTACGGTTTTCAACAATGATCAAAATCATTAACCTAAATACAATACATAAAAGTATATCAATGTTTTCTTAAACCTATTCAAAAGAGAAACCCAACGGAGTGATCCATACCTCGAGGGTTACAGATGTTCACAAAAGTAACCAAACCATGTAATTCTTCAAAAATTTTACAACAATTTCAAACCTAGATTTAAAATTAATTTAATATTATCATTTTAAGCTTTACGCAGTACTACAATTAAAAGAATTGATAGAAAAAATATTCATACAAGAAAGTGTTTTTCTCCACAGAAAAAAAATAAATGTATTCAATTGTTATTTTAAAAATTAGACTCAGTCTGGTTTTGAGGTGCATTTCAAGAACGGCCTCTCTTTGTCCATTAACATATTTTGTTGGTTGCTTTCAGATACAGAATTCAAGACAATTCTCATATATATTGTCGCTGCAGGGTTGGTAACATTTGTATTTACGACAACAGTAATTATGATAAGTCGGAAACGAAAACGTATACAGTACGCAGAGAATATCAGAATCCAGAGAGAAGACAGAATCGCGTATCTTCAGAATGAGAACGAACAAAATGAACAATATTCGACAATATTATAGTTTAATTCTTTCTGAAAATATAAATCTGGATATATTACTTTAAATAGTTTCCGAATGTATAATATATAATTGGGCGATTTAGCGCTTACATTGTAGCATACTCTACGAATACGTTTTGACAATATCACGTGTTGGGTAAATACATGTATATGCTTCTTTGCTTTCTCTTTTTTTTTAAGTTTCATTTTGTTAATATGTTTAGTCAATTGCATGTAGTTGTTATATATATGAGATTGAAGTATAAATAAAATTATCTCGAGAAAGCAAAATAAAAATGTTGTTCTTCTATTTTAGTCTGAGGTTTCGAGTGCACACATTATTCTGCATGGTGTCTGAAAATACTTTTACATGTGATCTTTAAATTTCATATTGTACTGTCATGTGTCTTAGTCATATTTGGAAACACGTTTTTATAGTACATAGTAGAAACAAGTAAAGTCTCATTCAAACACCCAGATCAATACAGACAACTGTTTGATGTACATTGATTGGTGAATGGGACAACCTACACATATGAACGACTAGAAAATTAAAGCCCGTACGTTTTATGTAATACATAACTAAAGGCTTGCATGCATTTTTCGTTCACAATAATTTAAACTAGGGATGTCGACGAGTACCCGAGTTCTCGAGTATTGCTCGGTAGTACCGAGTATCGATTACCAAAATGATACTCGCCTAATCGGTTTCCTGATTAAGGTTGTTGTTTTCTTACTCTTCAACAAAAAATATTTTTATTGAGATCGTCTCCCGGGAATTATATATTAATCAAAATTAATGAAAATAAAAATACGAATGCTTGCGTTTAATTGTCATTTAAAATTCCTCCAAACAGAGGTACATGTAGGACATATGAACAAAAGCATTTATCCAAGGCTTACACCAGTTACTCTTAATCACTCCCCGGCCTCTGTACTGTCATAACTGATATTTTCGTCATCAGGACTGAAGTTAACTAACAAATTTAAAAAATTGCTACGTCCAAGAAAAAGTTGACAAGATAATATTTTTAAAAAGGAACAAATTCGTTGAACCCTGTTTCGACTCTCAGTAAATGATTAATGGCATCAGTAAGTTCTAATTTCACCCCTTTGTTGATCATTGGGTGTGTTGTTTTACAGTTCCCAAAATACTGTTGTTTGAGTAACACATTTTCTATACATTTTAATCAATTACTTGATCAGATTATTACCAGTTTACATAATTAGTACACGTAGTAAGTGATCTATTATAAATTATGGTATAACATTCCTTGGACTATCTAGTCCTAGGTAATAATGTTTAGGGTTTTACGATAATAAGACAAAGGCCCACAAAACATAAAAGAAGTATAATTTTGTGTTTCTAATTTGTTAATGTTTGACCGAGCGAGTACTCGAGTATCGCTCGGTAAAGCCAACGAGTATTCGAGTACTAAATCTTTACCGAGTTATAATCCCTAATTTAAACCCATATCTGCCATTTTCAGTGTTTATTTTGTCTGCCTAAATTCCGTTTTATTAATGTATCTTGCAACAGAACAAAGGATGTCCTTGCATTGCAAACATATAACGCAAGATGCTCTAATTAACATGTTCTATCAGTGTAGGTACCGATAAAAAAAACTCAATTTACAGATTTTAAATATAAAAGCTCATTTTGTAATTCTTAGCCGATTTCTATTTTCTCCGAATGTTCGACTTTTTAGTTTATTTAAAAAAAAAAATGATGTTTTCGTTTCAACTCCAATCGTTCGATGTCGATTCGCAGAGAATAGGAGAAAAAAGGGGGCGGTTAGCAAATTGAATGTTGTCTCACAACATCTTGCAATGCTTTATATTTTTTCCATTCACGTCATGTAGTTTCTTTTCATACTTAAAATAGGTAAAATAGACATTCTTTAGTGTCTTCAAATGGAAAATATCGTATCAATAACATTTAAAAAAAAATAGTTGCAGCTGTAAACACACAAAATATCGCATTTATTGCAGAAGTCGATTTGAAATCAGTTGAAACAATAAAGGACGACTCGTGACTCGAAGTACAAACATTGTATATAGGTATTCACAAGGAGATGCAAACATTTGAAGATGCGATGAGGATTCTTTAAAATACAATATTTTAACATGAAAATTTGTAAGCCGAAAAAACGTTATAATTATAGTTAAATACAATGTTATTGATACAAAAAAATGTACCAATGCATGCATATCAGCTAATTTATGTTCTCCGAGTAAGTTTTTTTTTTTTTTTGTTATTTACAACAAATCCTCACTGTATATACCAGTAATCGAAAACAATGATTTTATTTGGTAATGATTAAAAACTTTGGCTCCTACTAATCTTTCGAGTTTTTAGTGCGAAAGATGATGGATCGTAATCTTGATAAACAATCAATACGGAATCATGATTGGTAAGGTATGCACGTGTAATACGATGCAAAAAGGGAGATACTGAAGAGCAATTCTTTTCCGTGTTTTTCCATTTGCCTTTGTCGTTCCTTTTTTATGATTTTTTGAATAGCAACAGCAGTTTCGTTTTTGGCGTTTATGTTTATTTTTCTGTCAGAATCGGTTAATATCTTCATTCCACATGTACTTTATTTCATCATGGATATTCATTTCATTCTTAATTACGCAGCGCAATAGTCGAATTATAATTAATTCAAGTATATTCATAATAAAAATATCATCGTTCATATGTCAATGACTTTTAGAACAATAGTGGGACTTAGTATGATTGCCAATGAGACAACTATCAATAAAGTCCAAATGACAAAGATTTGATCAATTAGTTACAGGTCACATATAAATTATGCATACGTAGGCATATTTAAGTTATATAATTAGTCATTATCAAAATCTTTAAAAGACCAAAAGCACAGAAGCATAAATATAAAAGGTATTTAATAAAATTGAATAACAAAAGATCAAAAGACTTTGTCAATATTTAATATGAAACTATATTTGCATTTTGAACGGCCATTCAAAGACATGTTGCCAATTTTTAAATTAGTACGAATGTGCGAATAGGAACAGCGTCTGTAGACAGCACATGAACAATTTCGTGATTTTATTAGTGTAATTAAAAATACTTGTATAAAAAAATACATGTATCGCGCATTTTTCAATATTCCATGTGTTTGGTAGCATGTAAACAAGAATTAATACGAGACTGACCCCATATTATGGATGGTTTTGGTAAATCTTTGTTCTCATCTGTTTTATTATACAAATTTAGCATATCGATTCGCAATGACAAACAACTGAGCACGTCATATTATCAGAAGAATTTCAATAATTACTCAAAAAGTATACACCTACATTTAAGAACTTCACATGATCTAGATTTAACTTAAAGTTTGTTTGTGTGGTACAGTTTTCGTTATTGCTAAATCTGAATACTCGGTATATACATATAAGTGGTTCTTGTACTAAATCAAATCTGTCTGTTACAGATTGTATGCGTAGAAATATATAATGAACTTTATAGCTAAACTTCACTAAAACAGATGTAAAAAAGTAGGGTCATTATGAATACTGAGATATAACGTTGTTTTAGTTATTGTCAATTCAAATACATTTCTAAGAAAAAACCTAATAAAAAATGGTAAATTTCAAAGAATCATGACTCATCTTATTCTACCCAATTGTCAGGTTAATAGTTAGATAACATATTCCAAGATTTCTGTTAAATTTAGTTTATTTTGTGTTTTAAAATCAAGAATATAATCTTGTATTTTATATGCCATACATGTACTTGCTTTGAATAGGACAACAAATACAATTGAATTTTTGCCTGTATTTCTTTTACCTGGAAGTTGCAAAGGGAAACACACGCTTTATACGGATCATATGGGTACAGTTCAGGTTTCTCTGTCTGGTATACTAGAAACCATAGATAAAAAAAAAAACATTTTTTTCTAAAACATTGAAGGATAATATGAAAAATGTGTATTTGGATAGGAGATTATTTGGTCGCATATAATACCACTATCAAAAATGAGGTCATGGTCAGATACACTATATGTTAAACAGAAATGTTCATGTACCAACAAATGTGATCCTATACAATTTTAAAATAGACGAGAAACAGATCAAAACACAAAACCTTGAACATTGATAACAAGAGGCGCCAAGGAGCTGTGTCGCTCACTTGATATTTTTATTTACAATTGATGCATGGAATAATCAACCATTATACTTTTGCTTTAGTTTCAGAGATATAAGTCAAAAACTGCATCCCTTTAAATGGTTTACCTTTTTTAGATTGTTATTTGGATGGAGAGTTGTCTCATTGGCACTCACACCACATCTTCCTATATCTATCCCCCATGTTCTATTTTTAGCCATGTCTCCCATGTTTGTTGGCAGGCAGGGTCATCGGACACATTTTCCAACTAGATACCCTAATGCTGATTGTGACCAAGTTTAAGTTAATTTGTCTCAGTTGTTTCGTGAGAAGAAATTTGTAAAAGATTACAAAAAAATAACAAAAATTGTTAAATTTAACTTAAAAGGGCAATACATTGTACCTCCTTATGGGGTAAATTGACCATTTTGGTCATGTTGATTTATTTTTAGATCTTATTTTGCTAAACATTATTGCTACTTACAGTTTATCTCTATCAATAATAATATTCAAGATATTTAACTCAAAACTGCAACTTTCCTGAAAATTACCAATTCAGGGGCAGCAACCCAACAAGGGGTTGTCCGATTTGTCTGAGAATTCCAGGGCAGATAAATTGTGACCTTCTAAATAATTTTCAACCTGCCAGCTTTGCTCTATCTGCTCTGGTTTCAGAGATATAAGCCAAAATCTACATTGTAACCCCTGTGTTCTTTTTTTAGCCATTGTGGCCATCTTGGTTGGTTGGCCGGGTCATCGGACACATTTTTTAAACAAAATACTCCAATGATAGTTGTAGCCAAGTTTGGTTAAATTTGGCCAAGTTGTTTTAGAGAAACAGATTTTTGTAAAGGTTAACGGACGACGGACACAGGACGCAGGACGACGACGATGACGGACGACGGACGCCTAGTGATGAGAAAAGCTCAATTGGCCAATTAGGCCAGGTGCACTTATAAGGTAAAGGTCAAAGGTTAAAGTGAGTGCAACTTTTATTAATTTCGTTTTTGTCTCGCCAACAACGAAAGTCACCGAATGCTAAACACAGGGATTACGAACCGATGGCGGCAGCCATGACGAGGCGTTAACTATTTGCAAATTCTAAAAAGCTTTATATTTCAGAAAGAAGAATAAAAATTTGGTTTGTAATCCCTACGACTCACATCTGGCGACTTTCGTTGTTGGCGAGACAAAAACGAAACTAATAAAAGCTGCACTCACTATTACAAGATATATCACTCTTTCTGTTGTAAAAAAAGTAAAAAAAAGTAACAATACCTTAAATGTCATGAACTGTGACTTGTAAATTATTCAGTTCGTCTTGCGTTTATTTTAAATACTCATCAGAAAATAATATTGATGTATACTGAACGGTATTTAAATAGTCATCAAAATATATATACAGACAATATATAATATAATAACTACCGTCAATTCTGATCATGTCACAAGTACGATCAAAGTATGTATATCGAATTTTGCAAATATGAAGAGATTTAGAATAATAAACTATAGTTGTAATTAAATGTTTTCAAGTCTAATGGAGCAGAGACAAGATAACATACAACTACTTTATATATAACTGTATTGAAATATATTGGCATCAGTTTGTGAAGGGATTACGTTGTCTGACACTACATAACAATAGCGTTAAAGTTGGATGTGATATTTAAAAAATAAGATAAAATATTACGCTAGAACTTTTGAATTTAAAAGTAGTTAAAATACAAAAACTTCATTCTTGTTATGCTTGTCAATGAGCCAAATATCAACAAGAGGCCAAAGTACTGGTCACGTATGCACACAAACATTGAGAGAACATTGTTATCAGCTATAAAAGATTCCGGCATAAACAAAGTGAAAAAAATTCTAATTGTGAAAATTAACGGACTGATGGGTACCTAAACCGGGTTTACAAGTCTTTCCTAATTGTACTGTTTAAATACATGGTATGATTTTAATATGTTCACAAACAAAATGTCTTTTGTGAATATTTGCATTGCTGTGGATATCATTGAACATAAATCGGATTTAACAGTTGACACAAATTTTGCCCCAATGATGTTGGTTTACTCCGTGTACTTTGGCTTAGCCAACCATAACTGGCAGCAATGAGATTAAACGTGCGTGAAAAGGTGAAGAAAATAACAACGCCCAGGGTCCGTGTAACACTTATCAATTCAAAATAAAAAAAAAAAAATTTAGATTTTTGAAATTATGATCAAAGTTTTAAAATATCAAAATATCAAATTTTTTTAAAATTTTAAAATTTTGAAATTTTCACCAAATAGTTAAAATTTCAAAATTCTAAATAACGTTTTAAAAATCTTCAAACTGAACCGGGACAGACGGACGAACGGACGAACTGATGAAAAGACGAACGGCCGTACGTACGGACGTACGGACTAAGGGACGGACGGACGTACGGACGCACAGACCAGAAAAACATAATGCCCCTCACCATCGTAGGTGGGGCATACAGATGATTTATCCCTCTATTTGACTATACGTTGTAATTAATAAAAATAGTTATTTAATCATATTTCAAATATTTATTGAAATTGTTTCCTTCATAAGTTCATGATCGTTATTCATTGCGTTCATTTATATAGGTTACTAAATGCTGAAAATAAAGCTGATGTACTCGGTTATTATAATTATTGAAGGACAAACTTTTGAACTTGCATGAGTTACGCTTAAAAAAAGGATCGTTTGTTAACTGATTAACGTCCAGTGGCAAATATTTCATACTTTTTTCACGACAACATTACAAATGAAGAACATCATAATACTGTTGTCACTGATTCAAAATGGCCACAAAATGCTGTATGGTTATGTATTTAATAAAAGTGTTATGAACTGGCTGTTTCTGTATTGGCACTGGTATAGATTCTTGGTCAGCTGTATTTGCCCTCGACACTACGGGTCTCGAGGCCAATACAGCAAACCTTGAATCTATACCTGTACCAATACAGAAACAGACAGTTAATAACACTATAATACATGTAACTTTCAAGATGATGTTGATGGTGGTCTTATTGTTATTTTCGGAGTTTTGACCTTTTAATTTTAAACTGTAACACGCCCAAGATTTAATGTAAGTAGACCACGAACACCATGACTAAAGGGGTTGACCAAGTAGCTCCCATGGATGAGATGTTGTAATTCTGACAACAACAAACCAAATATTGTTGATTTATCATAACTGGTGTCCCTCTCAGTCACAGAACTAATCAGATTAGGCACATAAACTAACCAATGATTTTGGGTTCAGACACCCTAATATCAATAGAATGAGATATGCAAATGCTACTCCAACTGTATTATAGAACAAGTACATACCACATATCCAGTGTATGTAAAGTGCGGATCCTAAAATGTCATTTTCACTGTATATGCCATAAATTTCTGATGTAGAATGATAAATTAACAGACGATTTTTTTTTGATTTTTGAAGAAAATGAAGAAAATTAGTTAAAATGTATATGTTTAGAAATAAATAATACTAGTAAGACAATGTATGAGATGCGAACGGGGTATAATCGCGCCTGAAGCCATCCAGCTGTGAAATATATACCAAAATAGGTGAATATTTAGACCATTTCACGATCAGATCGTGCAGGTGATTTAAAACTAGCATGTAAGATGTTGTTGCAGAAAAATATTCATTTCAAAACAATTATTAAAGTTGTATAACGTAGAATAGGTTTTGTCATTTAGTTTCTCCATATTGAACTAAATTCCACTTTGATGCTTTCTTTATGCGAGTTATGTTTACTGTCGAATAATGATACTTTACTTTCATTTTCACTGTAGAGCGATTCATTAGTATTGTATATGCGGTGCATTTTCTCTATATGATTTTTTTTTCATCTATTAGTCTTAAATTAGCCGACTTGCTCAATCAATAGATACAGTTAGAGAAGGATTTGATAAAGTTTAACTCGCGGACGAAAGTTTGATTTAACACTCTATTAAATTCAACAGAAATAACATTTATTTCAAATGTATTCCATTTAATTTCGTACAAATCGTAGGGATCTTTATCCTTGGTTTTATTTTCCATTTCCATGACACTCCATCACTAATTGCGTACATCTTGATATAGATTAAACCGTTGGTTTTTCCCGTTTGAAAGGTTTTACACTGGGGCCCTTTATTACTTGCTGTTCGTTGTGAGCCAAGACTCCATGTTGAAGATCGTATTTTGACCTATAAGGGTCTACTTTTGTAAATTGTGACTCGGATGGAGAGTTGTCTTATTGTCACATATGACATCTTCTTATATCTATCTATGGCCCAAACCGAAACGGGATAGGACAAAAAGGGATATTAAAACAAACACATTGGGCTTAATATAAGTGTTGTCAAATCGTACAATTTTGCCTTACCAGTTACTCGGATAGTCGTTCGACCGACTAACCGGTTCACAGGTAGTTTTAATTCATGTTTGAGAGCCTTACCTATAGTACACTACAAATTTTCGTTTTCATAATACGATGAATTAAAAAAAAAAAAAAATAGAGAATGGAAATGGGGAATATGCCAAGAGACAACAACCCAACCAAAGAGCCGATAACATCCGAAGGCCACCCACGAGTCTTCAGTGACGTTCTTTTGCATTATACAGTTATACATGTACGTGTTATAAGGATTTGTCTGTGAGGAATACTGGCGACGTTTGACTTTTTATAATCCAATACCACCGTACATGCTATGGCGTTTATAATATCTTTATATTGAAAAAATGACAAACCTTCTTGATCTCGTCGAATTAAAATGATTCTATTCTTTCTCTTGATGTCTCAGAAAATAATGTGGGGTGTTTCAATTTGAAATTATTAAGCCAGTTGCATCAAGTATACATTAATTACATTCACCTTGATTTTAGTACATTTTTTTAGTTGACATTTCGTTTAAAGTATGACAAAGCTTGCACATTCAGATGTAGGTCTACGCAATATTAGATCAAAAATAAAATAATGTAGTAAATCCTAAAATTTAATCGGATTACTAGTAGTACTGATTTAAAGTAACAGTTTAAAAAACATGTATACTACTCATGTTTACTTGTTATCTTGCCCCAAGCTGATAGTGTGAGCCATATTTGTTCCTGTGAAAAAAGTTCCAATGGAACTTATACCACAGAAACTATGTTCTGGGAGAACTTTTTTCACAGACAATTTCTATATAATTTGTTCCATCTCTACAAAATAAGTTCCACAGTTTACCTGGTGAAATAAGTACTGGGTTGGTGAAATATGTTCCTTACCTAGTGAAATTAGTTCCGGATTTATGAGATCTGTTCCTCACCTGGTGAAATAAGTTATGGGTTTGTGAGATTTTTTCCTCACCTGGTAAAATAAGTTCTTTATCTGTGAAATATGTTCCACTGGTTAAACAAGTAATCTTATATCCTGAGTATTTGTCATCAGTCAGTTTAAAGGTATCATTCAAGTGCATTATAAAAAAAGTATTATATTAATTGTACAATAAATAAAAAGTGTAAATCATCAAATTTGTATCCTTTGGAGTATAGCAATGTTTAATTATATAATCGTAAAAGATATCAAAATGACACTTTTGAGCCAGAAAAGAGTAGAATAAGATTTTTTTTTTATCTTCATCCTATTGTTACAATCATGCCTTCAATTGCAAATATATCCCATGCAAGCACAATCAGTACTGCTTTTAGCTTGCATTATGGTTCAAGTGTAACAAGAAGCATTATAATTTAAGTGTAACAAGAATTTTTATATTTTTATTTTGTGTGAACTTATTCATTGATTTCTATGAACTATGTGCATATTCGTCTTCTACTTTACTTATGATAGTATATTTGTCTTACGTCTGGAATAGTAAGGGTTTAACTAGAAAAGCCAAATACGCTTAAAATTGTCGGTTCATAAAAAGAGGTCAAGGTCAGATGAACCGTGTCATACATATCTCTACAAAACTCCCGTACACCAAATATAGGTGTTCCGATCCTTACAGTACCTTAGAAACTGGCAAATGTAAAAGTAATGTTCGGCCAATCAATTCGGAACATAAGGTCGAAAATATATGAACCCTGACCGACTGCTAGTAGTCTGTTGTTATTTATGTATTATTGTCATTTTATTTCTTTTCTTTTGTTACATCTTTTGACATCGGACTCGGACTTCTCTTGAACTGAATTTTAATGTGCGTATTGTTATGCGTTTACTTTTCTACATTGGCTAGAGATATAGGGGGAGGATTGAGATCTCATAAACATGTTTAACCCCAATTTTGCGCCTGTCCCAAGTCAGGAGCCTCTGACCTTTGTTAGTCTTGTATGATTTTTAATTTTAGTTTCTTGTGTATAATTCGGAGTTTAGTATGACGTCCATTATCACTGTACTAGTATACATATTTTTTAGGGGCCAGCTGAAGAACATCTACGGGTTCGGGAATTCTCGCTACATTGAATACCCATTGGTGGCTTTCGGCTGTTGTCTGCTCTATGGTCGGGTTGTTGTCGCTTTGACACATTCCCCATTTCCTTTCTCAACTTTATCCCTTATTCGGAGAAAACTAGTTTATTTTATTCGAATTTGTGAAAAAAAAAACATGTTTGTTTACATTTTTTATGTCATTGAAATGTCGAGAAGCAATCTGCCTTTTGTACTTTTGTAAAATCTATGTACTTTTAAAAACTGGGTTTTCTCACATAACGTTGAACCATTTTGAAATGCATTCTAAATTAATTTATTTGCTGACCTTTCATATGTTTTCTCGAATAAATGTCTTTCACGATCCGGTACCAGAACTTTCACGATCGTCTCGCAATACTTGACCACCGTTAGATATTCTTTCATGATCATTTCTCTCGTTAAACCGAATGACACCGTGTTGTAGTGAATCAATAAATTCAGAGTCATTACTATGGCATGTTTTATTCTAATTCGTAGACCTAATTTATGTTCATGTTATCTCAAACATGTAGCTGTAAATCACATTCAATTTATCAATCGTATACCATTTAAATGCATGTTCTCATTACGATGAGGGATTTAAAGTTTAAAGATTTGATTGTAATACCAAGAATTGAAAATTTGATAAAATAAAAAATAATCACTATAACGATCGTAAAAGGGATCATCGAACAAAATGTTGAGTCATTTGCATTGTTACGATTGACATTATACATCTAATCTTTATTTGTGTTCCAGACCGTATGAGTATTTGGACCGTACGCGTACGGTCTGGACCGTATGCGTACTTTTTCAAAATACTCATACGGTCGGACCGTACGCGTACGGTCTGACTAATTTTTAAAATATGGTAAAGTTTATTAGATACAAATGCATATAGCAGATCAACATTACTTAACTATCAAATTAATATAAAAAAGTTCAATTGTAATTGAAACAAAAACTTTATATTTTAACTTTTTTAATTCACGTTAATTAAATATGTTAATCTCTTGTATTAAGCATGTTGATCAGTAATACATTAATTGAATTATGAACACTGAAATTGAAAATATCGGAAGTAAACATAATGTGGGAGTTCAATTGTTTTAGAATATTAAGCAACCTTACCAAAAAAATTCAAATGCAAAAGAACATGCACGAACTGCACACATAAAAATGCTAAAAATATTACGTTACTTGAATTGTGTCACCTTGGGCGAGAGTACCGAAATAGGATTCAGATATACAATTAAACAAATATCTAATTTCAATTGTTCGTTTGTTCATTTTATCTATCTAATTATAATAAATTATCAATAACAATTTGTAAAACTAAAAATAAAGATTGTTTCAATTTAACCCATATGATCAAATAACATTGATGGTCAGCTCGTACTGGACCGTACGCGTATACTCGTACGGTCCGACCGTACGCGTATGGTCGGACCGTATGAGTATACGTATACGGTCCGGACCGTACGCGTACGGTCCAAATACTCATATGGTCTAGAACATCTGCATTACAATATTACACTTACAGGTATCATCTCCATTGTAAATCGTGGGTCGTCTCGAATTGTAACTATAAACAGTTGTTAAACAAAGCTTAGCTCATACATGTCAAATGATATTTTGTCTAAAACTGAATCACAGGGTTATTTACAAAATATTTGTAGAAATGTGAACATATCAAATTAATAATTATACAGTATACACGTTGTTACCATATCACCCTAGTTTGTGTTTCATTGTTCTGCATGCTTTCCTTTGTTCTGTAGCATTTTGGCGGGAATAACAAATCCACAATCAAAATTAGGATAATTTATAGGGAAAATGCTAACTATTTAAAAAGTCAATGTAAAAAAAATAATGTGACCATACTGGGATTCGAACTCAAGACCTTTCGCATGTTTAGCATGTAGAACCACAATTATTTTTTTCTCCTGATAAAACTTCATTCAAATACGTACGATCAAATCACCAGACAGTACCTAGTGTTACACACAGACAGTTACATGTACATGTAGTCAGTTAAAACAACAGAAATTCAATGTTACATATCAACTAGTTTAGTTTAATGTTTCTTTGATAACGGTATTGTCCAGTATAACATATTTTGTATTTTTCTAACAATTTTTTAAAATAGTCTAGTAGTTACTTGAGTTTAGTTGTTGGCATGCTACAGGTTATGACCTTCTCATATATTTTATGATGGTATGTTACTAAACCTCTAACAGGAAAATATTCTTACTACTCTTAATATGATGAAGACATAATCTTCCAATCAGTTTAATTGGGGTCTGGAGCTGGCATGTCAGTCACTGCTAGTATAGTCATTTGTAAATTTATGTATCATTGTCATTTGGTTTAGTTTCTTTATTACATATTCTGACATAGGACTTGGACTTGTTTTTGACTTAGTTTTACTGTGCATATGACTGTGTGTGTTTTTTTCTATTTTGGTTAGAAGTATAGGGAAAAGTTTAGATCTCAAAAACAGGTTTTATCCCGCTGCATTTTTTCGCTTATCCCAAATCAGGAGCATCTGGCCTATGTTAGTATTGTATGGTCTTCGTTTATAGTTTCTTTTATATATTTTGGAGTTACATTTTGTAAGTAGGATATTCATTATCACTGAAATAGTACAGATGTTTGTTTAGGGACCAGCTGAAGCACACCTCTGGGTGAGAGATTTTCTCGCTGTATTGAAGAACCACTCTTTGGTTGGGTTGTAGTATCTTTGACACATTCCCCATTTCCATTCTCAATTTTATTACACATTATATGTATATAGCTATTTAAATCGGTTAGAGAGCAGTGGCGGATACAAAAATATAATCGTGAAAACGAAGCACATTAATATTTCAAAAGCACGGCACTGCAGCGGGTTTAATAATTATATTGTGTAACTTGCTTGTCGCATTTTTCCGTGAGTGTCAAGTGCACCATTGTAGAGTACCCGTTAACAAAATGTTGGTCGATTTTGCAATACTAAAATAAGGTAAGACCCAATTCTGGTAGTATAACATAAAGAAAAGGACTATGTTTGTCAGAGAATGAAAGGTATTATTCTGTTATCTTCTTTGCTGTTACACATTATACCCGAACATGCATTGACACCTTATATAAGATATATTGTTTGTAATCAACGAATATGAAGAGGAAGCGTAGAAACTTAATAAGACTTATTAAACACTATAGAGTAAAGGTGGAACACGCCATCGGAAGTACAAAGTCATGCAAAATCCAAAAGAAAAAAAAATGGACCAAGTGAGAAAGCAGCTTCTTTCATTAGTACTAATTATTGCTTCATTTATCATTATTTCCTATATAATTGCGAAGAAAGCTGAAGCACCCGGAGAAAACTACTGACATTCGACAGGAAAACTGTCAAACATACTTTTGGAGTCGAACCAAGATTCGAACTCTGAAATAAGCAATGAAGCAATAATTAGTACTAATGAATATAGCAAGATGTATTAAAAAGAGTTTAAGAAATTAAACAGTAGCCGAGTGCATAGTTCGTTTAAAAACATTTTTGTCGTTGAGTTGCTGTCTCGCTGAATGAAAATAAAACTCGCATAAATATGGCTTACATTCAATTCAAACACATATCTTTTGGTTATTGATGTTGTCAGGTTGCTGTTTCATTGACGTTTACCCTATATTTTCATATTGATGCACAAGACACACATTTATATATTACAACATATAATGTTTAGGTGTTATGTCATGCGTAGATAAGTGAAATAAGCAAAACAGAGACTCAAAGAAATAAATAGAAAAAAGACGAAATGATCTGATGTTTAAAAACTACCTGTTTGTCGCTCGTAATTGGTTGTCTATGAATATAGTTCCTGTTATTTTTATGTAGTTAAGCTATATATATTACTGTGTTTAAAAAAATATATATATATATATATATAATGGCTAAAAGTATTATTTATTTTATTTCTTTAATAGTGAACTTGATTATATTCTTTATTATGCTTAAAGAGATCATTGGGCCATTGTGGGACTACGTGTCAAAGTTGTACCAAGGGGAAATCTGCCTATTCAAGCAGCGACGTTTCGCATGTTTCTTGTGACTTCATTTCATATCTAACCAGTTCCAAATAATTAAATTCTCGAGATCATAATCTTTTCAAGTTTTGTTTCATTCTACAGACTGTGTACCTCAAATGTTTTTACTGAAAAAAAATATGTCTTCACTGGGAACCCCAGAGCTGAAACTTGCATACTTTAGATTAGCGGGGACAATACTCTGTACCCCCTTTTTTGACAATTTTGCACATAGGATCTTAACAGACACTGTCAGAGGTTCAGAGTATTGCTTGTCAAAGACATGAATATTAAGATAGTGAATGCTGCATTATAATAGGGACTGCTCGATTTATTCTCAGTAATTTTGCAATTGTCGAAAATAGAAAATACCCTTTTCTATTCAAAAAAAAAAATTCTACATTATAAGATTTCGACTTTAATTAACTTAATAACGGAACTTCAATAACTAAAACAGTTAAACTTAGTCCAAGACTTTTACAAAAAGGTTGCCACATATGTAATATGATGGACAAATCAACCTTTAAAAATAGGTCCCATTTATAAATGTAGCATTGGCCATGCAATATAAGATGTCTGCTAAGTTATTAGCCTTTAGGATCTCTGCTAAGTACTTGGCTTTCCCATAGAATGGTTTATAAAAGTTAAAATCAAAGTTACTTTAACTTTCACTAATCTCCTAGGTATGTTCTGTTACAAAGATTAACATTTATGTCCAGTGGCACATATTACAGTCATATCCGGATTCATCATGATTAATTATGATGGAAATTGCTATTGTCAAATTCAATATCAAATGCATAGATCCTAGTTCTACAAGGATAAGATCTGTGTGTGAAACATCTGAGATATACAATGATTGATCTATAATTCATTATTGGTCTTTAACACCACTTTTTTCATTATTTCCTATATAATGGCGAAGAAAGCTGAAGCACCCGGAGAAAACTACTGACATTCGGCAGGAAAACTGTCAAACATACTTTTGGAGTCGAACCAAGATTCAAACTCTTAAATAAGATATGAAGCAATAATTAGTGTACATCAAATGTTTTAACTGAAAAAAAATATGTCTTCACTGGAAACCCCAGAGCTGAAACGTGCATACTTTAGGTTAGCGAGAACAATACTCTGTACCCCCTTTTTGACAATTTTCCACACAGGATCTTAACAGACACTGTCAGTGGTTCAGAGTATTGCTTGTCAAAGACATGTCTATAAAGATAGTGAATGCTGCATTTTAAAAGGGACTGCTCGATGTATTCTCAGAAATTTTGTAATTGTCGAAAATAGAAAATACCCTTTTCTATTCAAACAAGGTATTCTACATTATAAGATTTCGACTTTAAGCTAATTACGGAACATCAATATCTATAAAAGTTAAACTTAGTCCAAGACTTTTACAAAAAGGTTGCCACATATGTAATATGATGGACACATCAACCTTTATATAAATGTTGCATTGGCCCTGCAATTTAACATATCTCCTAAGTACTTACATGTAGCTTTCCCATATAATGCTTTATAAAAGTTAAAAGCAAAGTCAACTTTCACTCATTCGCCTACGTCTTTTCTGTTACAAAGATTAAGATTTATGTCCAGTGACACATATTACAGTCATATCCGGATTCATCATGATTATAGGATGCTGGAAATTGCTATTGTCAAATTCAATATCAAATACATAAATCCTAGTTCTATAAAAATAAGATCTGTGTGTGAAACATCTGAGATATACAATGATTGATCCATGATTCATTATTGGTCTTTAACACCACTTTTATCATTATTTCCTATAAAATGGCGAAGAAAGCTGAAGCACCTAGAAAAAACTACTGACATTCGGCAGGTAAACTGTCAAACATACTTTTGGAGTCGAACCAAGATTCGAACTCTAAAATAAGCAATGAAGCAGTAATTAGTACTAATGAAAGAAGCTGCTTTCTCACTTGATCCATTTTTCGTTTGATAGATAGTTTTGTTTTTTATATATCAAATTGAATATAGCAATAGGTATGAAAAAGAGTTCAAGAAATTAAACAGTAGCCGAGTGCATAGTTTGTTTAAAAACATTTTGTCGTTGAGTTGCTGTCTCGCTGAATGAAAAAAAAACTTGCATATATATGGCTTACATTCAAACCAAGTACATATCTTTTGGTTATTGATGTTGTCAGGTTGCTGTTTCATTGACGTTTACCCTATATTTTCATATTGATGCACAAGACAAACATTTATATATTACAACATATAAAGTTAAGGTGCTATGTCATACGTAGATAAGTGAAATAAGCAAAAGAGAGACTCAAAGAACTAAATAGAAAAAGACGAAATGATCGGATGTTTAAAAACTACCTTTTTGGTCGCTCGTAATTGGTTGTCTAGGAATATAGTTCCTGTTATTTTTATGTAGTTAAGCTATATATATTACTGTGTTTTGAAAAAAAATAAAAAATATATAATGGCTGAAAGTATTATTTATTTTATTTCTTTAATAGTGAACTTTATTATTTTTTATTATGCTTGAAGAGATCATTGGGCCATTGTGGGACTACGTGTCAAAGTTGTACGAAGGGCAAATCTGCCTATTCAAGCAGCGACTTTTCGCATGTGTCTTGTGACTTCATTTCATATCTAACCAGTTCCGAATAATTAAATTCTCGAGAACATCATCTTTTCCACTTTTGTTTCATTCTACAGACTGTGTACATCAAATGTTTTAACTGAAAAAAATATGTCTTCACTGGGAACCCCAGAGCTGAAACGTGCATACTTTAGGCTAGCGGGGACAATACTCTGTACCCTTTTTTGACAATTTTCAGCATAGGATCTTAACAGACACTGTCAGAGGTTCAGAGTATTGCTTGTCAAAGACATGTCTATTAAGATAGTGAATGCTGCATTCTAAAAGGGACTGCTCGATTTATTCTCAGAAATTTTGCAATTGTCGAAAATAGAAAATACCCTTTTCTATTCAAAAAAGATATTCTACATTATAAGATTTCGACTTTAAGTTAATAACGGAACTTGAATAACTATAAAAGTTAAACTTAGCCCAACACTTTTACAAAAAGGTTGCCACATATGTAATATGATGGACACATCAACCTTTGAATATAGGTCCCTTTTATAAATGTTGCATTGGCCCTGCAATTTAACATATCTCCTAAGTACTTAGCTTTGCCATAGGATGCTTTATAAAAGTTAAAAGCAAAGTTACTTTAACTTTCACTCATTCTCTTACGTATTTTCTGACACAAAGATTAAGATTTATGTCCATTTACACATATTACAGTCATTTCCGGATTCATCATGATTATAGGATGCTGGAATTTGCTATTGTCAACTTCAATATCAAATGCATAAATCCTAGTTCTATAAAAATAAGATCTGTATGTGGAACATCTGAGATATACAATGATTGATCCATGATTCATTATTGGTCTTTAACACCACTTTTATCATTATTTCCTATAAAATGGCGAAGAAAGCTGAAGCACCCGGAAAAAACTACTGACATTCGGCAGGTAAACTGTCAATAGATATAGGAAGATGTGGTGTGAGTGCCAATGAGACAACTCTCCATACAAATAACAATTTAAAAAGTAAACCATTATAGGTTAAAGTACGGCCTTCAACACGGAGCCTTGGCTCACACCGAACAACAAGCTATAAAGGGCCCCAAAATTACTAGTGTAAAACCATTCAAACGGGAAAACCAACGGTTTAATCTATATAAACAAAACGAGAAACGAGAAACACGTATATATTACATAAACAAACGACAACTACTGTACATCAGATTCCTGACTTAGGACAGGTGCAAACATTTGCAGCGGGATTAAACGTTTTAATGGATCCAAACCTTCTCCCTTTTTCTGAAACAATAGCATAACATCACAACAAAGAAAAACATACGATAAAATATCAATTGGCAGACTTAACTCAATCAAAAAACGTATGATTAAACATACTTTTGGAGTCGAACCGAGATTCGAACTCTGAAATAAGCAATGAAGCAGTAATTAGTACTAATGAAAGAAGCTGCTTTCTCACTTGATCCAGTTTTCGTTTGATAGATAGTTTTGTTTTTTATATATCAAATTAAATATAGCAATAGGTATGAAAAAGAGTTCAAGAAATTAAACAGTAGCCGAGTGCATAGTTAGTTTAAAAACATTTTGTCGTTGAGTTGCTGTCTTGCTGAATGAAAAAAAAAACTTGCATATATATGGCTTACATTCAAACCAAGTACATATCTTTTGGTTATTGATGTTGTCAGGTTGCTGTTTCATTGACGTTTACCCTATATTTTCATATTGATGCACAAGACAAACATTTATATATTACAACATATAAAGTTAAGGTGCTAAGTCATACGTAGATAAGTGAAATAAGCAAAAGAGAGACTCAAAGAACTAACTAGAAAAAGACGAAATGATCGGATGTTTAAAAACTACCTTTTTGGTCGCTCGTAATTGGTTGTCTTAATATAGTTCCTGTTATTTTTATGTAGTTAAGCTATATATATTACTGTGTTTTAAAAAAAATCAAAATACATAATGGCTAAAAGTATTATTTATTTTATTTCTTCAATAGTGAACTTTATTATATTTTTTATTATGCTTGAAGAGATCATTGGGCCATTGTGGGACTACGTGTCAAAGTTGTACGAAGGGCAAATCTGCCTATTCAAGCAGCGACTTTTCGCATGTGTCTTGTGACTTCATTTCATATCTAACCAGTTCCGAATAATTAAATTCTCAAACATCATCTTTTCCACTTTTGTTTCATTTTACAGACTGTGTACATCAAATGTTTTAACTGAAAAAAAATATGTCTTCACTTGGAACCCCAGAGCTGAAACGTGCATACTTTAGGTTAGCGGGGACAATACTCTGTACCCCCTTTTTGACAATTTTCCACATAGGATCTTAACAGACACCGTCAGAGGTTCAGACTATTGCTTGTCAAAGACATGTCTATTAAGATAGTGAATGCTGCATTCTAAAAGGGACTGCTCGATTTATTCTGAGAAATTTTGCAATTGTCGAAAATAGAAAATACCCTTTTCTATTCAAAAAAGATATTCTACATTATAAGATTTCGACTTTAAGTTAATAACGGAACTTGAATAACTATAAAAGTTAAACTTAGCCAAAGACTTTTACAAAAAAAGGGTTGCCACATATGTAATATGATGGACACATCAACCTTTAAAGATAGGTCCCTTCTATAAATGTTGCATGGACATATCTCCTAAATACTTAGCCTTTAGGATCTCTGCTAAGTACTTAGCTTTCCCATAGAATGCTTTATAAAACTTAAAAGCAAAGTTACTTCAACTTTGACTCATTCGCCTACGTATTTTCTGTTACAAAGATTAAGATTGATGTCCAGTGACACATATTCGGATTCATCATGATTATAGGATGCCGGAAATTGCTATTGTCAAATCCAATATCAAATGCATAGATCCTAGTTTTACAAGGATAAGATCTGTGTGTGAAACATTGGAGATATACAATGATTGATCTATAATTCATTATTGGTCTTTAACACCACTTTTATCATTATTTCCTATATAATGGCGAAGAAAGCTGAAGCACCCAGAAAAAACTACTGACATTCGGCAGGTAAACTGTCAAACATACTTTTGGAGTCGAACCAAGATTCGAACTCTGAAATAAGCAATGAAGCAGTAATTAGTACTAATGAAAGAAGCTACTTTCTCAATTGATCCATTTTTCGTTTGATAGATAGCTTTGTTTTTTATATATATCAAATTGAATATAGCAAGAGGTATGAAAAAGAGTTTAAGAAATTAAACAGCAGCCGAGTGCATAGTTTGTTTAAAAACATTTTGTCGTTGAGTTGCTGTCTCGCTGAATGAAAAAAAAACTTGCATATATATGGCTTACATTCAAACCGAGCACATGTCTTTTGGTTATTGATGTTGATATTTTGCTGTCTCATTGACGTTTACCCTATATTTTCATATTAATGCACAAGACACACATTTATATATTACAACATATAAAGTTAAGATGTCATGTCATGCGGTCCGAGACCACAATTAGTTCGTAGTGCATTTCTTTTAGAACATGAATGAAAATTTAAAAAATCCCACCTGTGCTTTCTCAATGAAATTCTTACAGTGTGTTGTACTACTTTTTGGACAAATTATATCAAAATTATAGCAATCTTCGTTGGCTCTAACTCAAAATATGGACAATTTTATGTTTAGGGCGTCTTGAAATCTTTTGAGAGCCTCCGAAGTGCTAATTGCTTAACCTTTTTCAGACCAAATCACTACTTTCCTTTAAAATTCTGGACCCAAATTTTTCTACAGCGTAATTTTACCCCCCCCCCCCCCCTTTCCCTACTTGCAATTTGAGGTATTAAACATGAAGAAATAAATTTGGAAGGGGTATAAAAATTGATGGCAAGTAACTCACTGTCAACAAGAGAGACTCAACGAACTAAATAGAAAAAGACGAAAAAATGTCATTGCAAGTAAGAATACATGTACATGTAAGTGGTTCATACTTGGAAATATGCACTGTTTTCAATATATTTAATACTTTATGAAACAAGGGGTTCGGGCATGAAGGACATAACATATGTTACACTTAATTGGTCGTGTTTTGATATAATTTTCAGAGTATACGGTTTATGGGTGGGTGTCTGAAGTGCATATAAGGGGCACGAAAGGTGCTGTCAGGCTGATTGAGAATATATATATATACGTATATATGATTTAGAGGTAGAAATATGAAACTATGTCAAGCTATTTATGTACCATTAATTGTATGTAAGGGACAAGACTTGTCCCCATGATGAACTAAAAAAGGCAATTAAGATTAAATATTGAATAGGGATTTGGTTCTGAACCATTTTTGAGATACGTCTTAACAGCAACATCATTATATGAGGGGGCGGAAAATGAGCCCCAGAGAAAAAAGAACATTAGCTGACCTGCTATGGTATTGCCCGTGCAGGGGCCTATAAATTGCTTACTACCACTTCATTTCAACTACGGTGGATAGTTGTCTCATAAGCAATCAGTGCACATCTCTTCATGTTCATATCGACATGGCAAGAAAGAAAATGTTTTGTTTTTAGCTGACATAGAGAATGATATATTTGACCTTCACTTTTCATTTGACCTTGAAGGTCAAATAAGGTCATCATCTATGGTACAAAACACATCATATTGAGGAGAAAACTCAACTTAATCGCCAATAACTAAGAACAAATCAAAACAAGAGTTCAATTTTAACCCCTATGAATATGTACAAGTATATATATATTACTCAATACATAAATTATATGCTAAATCCAATCTTATATCAAAGATAAATATTGTTTAGTAAAAATACTTTCCAGGGAAACAAATAAACTGAGACTCAATATGAATTTGATAAATAGATTTTTAATATAAATCAATGATATCCAAAGTACAAATTACATGGTTTATGGAGCATAAAAAAATCGCTCTGCTACATATTGTTGTGGTTTTTTTCTACATTGGCTAGAGGTTTAGGAGAAGGGTTAAGATCTCAAAAACATGTTTAACTCCGCCGTATTTTTGCACCTGTTCTAAGTCAGGAGCCTCTGGCCTTTATTAGTCTTGTATGATTTTTAATGTTAGTTTCTTGTGTATATTTCGGAGTAAGTTCAACCTCCTTGGTATAACGTCCTTTATTACTAAATTATTATACAATTTTGTTTAGAGGCCAACTGAAGCACGTATCCGGGTGCGAGAGTTTCTCGCTGCATTGGTGGCCTTCGGCCTTTGGTTGTCTGCTCTCTGGTCGGGTTGTTGTCTCTTTGACACATGCCTCATTTCCATTCTTAATTTTATTGTGTCTAAAACCCCACCCTGAATGGTTTCCATCTGCCAGTGGTTAAAATAAAGCCTAGACTCTTACCATCAAGTACATTACTCTTTCTCCTCACTAAAATGTAATGGCGGATTTTTTTTAATTTCTAAATCAGATATTCGTAAACATTAGAGATTACAGACAAGGTTTTAGGTGGTATTCAATTGAGGATTTTCCGACAATTTCCATCAAAAAACTTAAAGTACTCTACTAATTTTCGATAAAGTATGTTTCCTTCTGTTTTTTGTGCGTGTTTTTATCGAGATAAAAGATGGGTTTTTAATTTAGCGCTAGCTGATTCACATTTCTTGTCTTTAAAAGGTCCTGTTTTGTTGAATTGTCATCAGAATACAATCATATTGTACACTGCACTTTGAATCAATACATTTTACATATTTGTGATTTTGAAGTTGAAAATCAGATAGTTGGACTTATATGATGTCGAATTAGGATGGGTTTGGTCTGAAATATGAGGACTTCTATTAGTATACCAGACTGACAAGAGTGTTAGATTGCGGACAATATCTCATGATTTAATATGAAGAAATATTTATCCCTTTTCATTTGTTTCTTATCTGTATATTACATAACTGTTTGTTACATTTATTTATCTACTGTATGTCCGTTTGAATGAAGTTAAAATCTGAGAAGCAACATTAAAGAATGATATAATAGTGGGCTTGCACACATTTTGTACTTCTATATTTAGGTGATTATAAATGTAACATATTTTATACATGTACAGTAAACATGCATACCAAAGATAAAATCGAATGTATTTAAGATAACATGCAATACATTACACGTATAGTGCGGTTACCGTTTATAATAACACTTCAAGTCTTGTATTGATTTATGATGGTGGACATCAATTACATAGTGTGTGTCGGATCTTTCCAGTAAAAGATGAGCTCTCGACGACGTAAAGGTAAAGGATCCCATTGTATTTATTTGTTGTTCACTTCTTAAAGTATTTTTGTGTATTTGATTATCTGTGTGATGTGTCGTCGCACACATTCTATTTGTATAAGTTTTCAAATTTAATCTTGCTACACGTATAACTGAGATTATTTGAGTAACCTAGGACTTTATAAAAATACTTTTTAACATAGAACTGAAGTATCTCATATTTGAACAAGTACATGTAATTACATGTACATGTACCCAATACCATGAATACGCTTGGAACCTGGAAGAAGGGAATTACTAGCCTTTGTCGAATTTGTCGGTCTGTATAAATTGATGGAAGGAGTTGCATGTCAGCATGGCAACACAATTATGCTGTATTGTGACATACATATTGTAGAATTCACAAATCACTACTTATTCTCTTATTGTGATACATTTTTCACCAGGCGACTTCTTACCCCCCTATTTGCAATATTTCATCCCCAACAGCAGGGACAAACATTATATTAAAATAAATTGTTGCATGATCAATACCTGTGTTTTGAACCGGACGAACAGTAAACATTAGATACTAAACTTCCTGCATTTTATATTCAAGGAACAGAGTGAGAAAATTAAATAAAAACCTGAACTGAATTGAACTCTGTGTTATCAGTCGTTTGTGTTTGATTATGACGACGTAGTTGATAAATGAATTGCAAAAATGAAAAAAAAAATACGTCTATTTCTACTTATAACATGTATAACCTGACCAAATAAACTTGTGAATGTTTTATGGTAGATATTAGCCAAACACAAAGTACATGTATTTATTAAACAAAAGCAAAACTACTGGAATATGTTGACATGTTTTACCAAATTTTCTCAGATATGTATGATTGTTTTAAATGAATATACGCAGCTATTATGAGTACACCGAGTTCTCTAATAAAACAATTAACGATAACAACATGTGTTGACTTACCGTTGAATGTACTTATCCAATCGAACTTGATATAAATGATAATGTTACAGATACATAAAAGTCTGCTTCATATTTCGAGGATGACTCGTTTCTCGTTTTTTATATATAGACTAAAACACACCCGCGGGGAAATAGAGCGTATGTAAACTGTAAAAAAAAATAAACCTGGAGAATTTCAGGAGAGGTATCAAAAGTCAAAGGTACTTGGGGACTGGGCACATTTTTTTTTTGCCCTCCCCCTTTTTCCCAAATACCGATTTGATTCTTTCTGTTTTTCTGTATACTTTGAACATACATACATATCTATAATACTAACATTACGAGGTCCAATTTGTCAGCCGTCATCGGGTAAAAACGACAAATCAAAGAATTCAACTCTATATACATTGTATAACTAATATAGGACAATGGTATAGATTAAAAATTACACCACTCCAGACCCTTTTGTTTTCCACATAATTAATATTGCCAATAATTAACAAGTTTCGGGTCGAATCCGATACCGATACCAATAGTATATTCACCTGTTAGCTATTACCTTATCTGTACATTCCGCATTTGACAGGCGCACCACCAAACGGTGTATTTAGGATTTTGCTATATACACGGGTCATAATCAAAGGGCTGACACTACTAAATTCAATCATTGTCAAATCGTTCCCTATTGTAGTTTTATTCAGCAATCAGCAAGACTTTCTAAGAAAACTAATATAGGACAGTGCTGTTGATTAAAAAATACTCCATTCCTGGATAGCCAGGACCTTTTGTTTTCCAAATAATTAATATTACCAATAATTGATAAGTTTCAGGTCGACGGGTTCAAACAGAAAGATTTGAAAGCAGAGAAAACTGTGTATCTTATAATCGACATGACTTTATCAGATGACAATACCAATTACTAAAATAAGGTTTAGGCATAGTTATATAATTTAATTCAGTCACGGACCCGCGATATCACGGGTGTGTACTTGTATATACTATAATTACTTATATAAAACGGTCACTGATATATTTAAATTCACCCCAGTAAACTATTGGAATTTATAGTAAATTATAGCAAATTTATACAATTTATTCATAGTATATATGTATGTACATAATGTAGTATACAAAAATATTTCAGTGACCGCCGTGGATAGAAAACTATTGGAACTGATAATATATATAAATAGCAAATACACTTTATCTATAGTAATTGTATGATCATAGTGTACAGAAAAACGCAAAAAATAATTGTTCTGTCCCAAGTCCTTATGCAAATTATGTTTAATTTCAAAACAGGCCTAAAGGGCAGTGGGAGTCTTTTATATTTCTAAAAAAGTCGGTCCGATGACGGAAACAATATATGGACGCCTATATTTTCGTTTTCCTCCCAAAATAACCCAAACTGTTTCTTTTAAGCAAGGATGATAAATGCTAGAACACACCCGCGAAATCGCGGGCATCCAGAGCGTGGTTGAAAGTATGTAGTGTTGTACATGTAGGATGAATTTTTGTAAAACAAATTAATGACTGGAGAATTTCAGGAAAGGTAATAAAAGTTATAGTACTTGGGGACAGGACAATTGTTTTTCACCCCTTCTCCTTTTTTCCCAAAATTTCCAATTTTTTGTTTTCTATTTATTTCAATATGAACATACGTTTAGTATGTTATGAACATACATTACTATAAATAAAGTGTGTTTGCTTTTTACTATCAATTCTCATTCAACTAATCAATCCACGGCGGTCATTCATATATTATATAGACCGTCTCTATATATTAAATATACTTAGTAACCCGATGAATTTTTGTAAAAGATTGTATGACTGAAGAATTTCAGAAAAGCTAATAAAAGTTATAGGTACCTTGGGACAATGACAATTGTTTTTCTAGCCCGGCTCCTAATTTGTTTCCTCCAAAAATCCTATAATTTTTTTTTATATTGATTTCAATAATGTTAGCGTTTATCTGTATAACATAAATTACCATAAATAAAGTTTATTTGCTTTTTACTATCAACTCTCAATTTACTAATCGATTCACGGCGGTCATTGACATATTATATAGACCCTCCCTATTTAATAAACTCAGTGACTTCAGTGGATAGTAAACTTGAAAATGATAGCAGATAGCAAATACACGTTATTCATAGTCTTTGGTATGTACAAAGTACAGAAAAAACGCAAACCGGATGTCTATTCTGACTTAAAATTTCGTCCAATGACGGAAAAATATCCGGACGCAGTTTTTTTCGTTTTTCTCCCAAAATAACCCAAACTGAATAATCATAAAACTGGATGACAAATGCGACAATACATGGTACATATAGGACACAGAGGCATAATGATTAATTTATTGTGGGAGGAAGAGAAGCGACACACAAAATGAGGTCTTCTCGTTTAATAGTGTAGATTAGACCGTTGGTTTTCCTATTTGATTGACTCTACACTAGCACTTTTTGTGGTCCTTTATAGCTTGCTGTTTGGTGTGAGCCAAGGCTCCATGTTGAAGACCGTACTTTTACCTAAAATGTACATGTATTATGTTTACAAATTGTGACTTGGATGGAGATTTTCCTCATTGGCACTCTTACCATACCACATCTTATATTTCTTTTTACATCTAAAAATTGACAATGTGGGTCGGTTGAAAACAAAAGTTTATGACACAAGTGATGAATTAAGTTTTGAGAACCTTTCCATTTCTCTGTAGCATCATTCCAGCAGGGCCTGCATACGGAGTTTAATCTCCCAGTTGATAGAAATTAAAACACCTGCATTTCTTATTATGATTTCCCTGATAGACGGATACTGCTCACAAGGAATTTATAATAAACCATGATCGAGTGCGAGTGGTGAAGTTGAAATCATTCCTTCGTAAATTTTACGGACGCAGTCACGAATTGGTTAACCTTTATGAAATATCCTTTTCACAGATATCGGATATGTTCCTAATGTCGTTACTACTATCCTGCCTCTTTTTCCCAAATGTGACATACCGCTTTTTTTCTTTGTTGACTCGTTACAGGGTTTGTACTAAAATGAGCAATACGACGGGTTCCACATGTGGATTATGACCGGCTTAATCGTTCGGAGCACCTGAGACCACCACCAGTGTATGTGGGGTTCGTGTTGCTTAGATTTTAGTTTTCTATGTTGTATTGTGTGTGTTATTGTTTGAAGGTTGGTCTCTTTGTCTGTATTATTTTAGTCATGGCGTTGTTATTTTTTTCTCGACGAAGTACCGTTTTGTTTTAGTTTTTTTAAGGGTATTTTTTTGTGTGTTGGTGGAGAGGGAGTGTGTGTGTGGAAAAGGGGGAGGGGGGTTCTCATTTACATTCTCCAGGCCACATTTTTGCATCTGTCTTACATATTACTCTCATTCCTAGATTAAAATAAAATGTTCTCTTCTGTGTAGGATAAGATAAAATGTGAGGAAAATTATAAAGGATTTCAAACAAGAAATATTAAAAAATGAAAGTAGATTATTTTCAGAAAATTAATTTGTTTTTATGAGTTACAGTTAGTATTTTTGTGTCATTAACATACATGCACCGTTATCTGTCTAATTGATTAAGTAATATCAACACAATCTAGTAAATATTGCGTGCTTTTATTTATACACATGTAATAATGTTATCTTTACTGTCATTTCACTGTTCTGTATTCGATCATGCGTGCCAGTATTAAAACAATCATTTTAATATTCAAAGTACCCGATTTAGTTCATTATTACTAATATTGTACTTTCATGACAAAAAATATAAAATTTGAAATGAAAGGACAAATTTTATAGGAATATTATGTTCAATGATGACTTTTTACGTGACTGTGTAAATGATCAAAGATTAACTAACTAGACCCTAAATTATCTTCAACTGCTAATTGTTACCGCTGTACGTCAGTTATATTTTTGAACGACTATGGAAAAATAAAAACAAAGACATTTATAGTGATGTTATTCTCTTTGCAATTATATGAAATGATTCGAAAAGTATGTACATTTCAATCTTAACAACTCGCCCGGAACATGAATGAAATATTTGCCACTAGACGGTAATTATAAACAACCATCAATTTTTCAATGAATTAATCGTAAAAAGTTTTTTTACGGGGGGATCGTTTTTGCGTCATAAATTAAACTGAATTTCATATTATGCTCAATACGATCGATATAAAGATATTGCTGAATATATTGCATGACGTTGTTAAAATGAGCATAGCGCAACGAACGAAAATAAACTTTCTTAATAACGAGCCGTTAAAAGAATCAAAAAGTTTATATAAAAAAAAATTGCCAAAAAAGTCTACATCGTACTAGAGACCAAAAGACATAAATACAATGTAAGCAACTGTAAGTCATCAATTACACAAAACGAACAAACAGCTACCAGATATATAAAATCATACGTTAATCCTGCGAATAGATAGTACGGCATGCTTCGACCCTTCAAGTACAACTTGGTACATGTATATCAAACACTATAAAAAAAAATCGGCGATACCAAATTCCATAGACGAAATTCTGAAAAAGACTTTAAATACATTCATAACTACATGTACTTATGCGATTTATGTTTTATCTTTTGGGAGAAACCAATAAACTTGCGGCATATAGGAAAAACGGCACAATTTATTCTGGCATAGGCGACAATACTAACATTTTCTAAATATACCACTTTTTATAATAAAAACTTGGATGAAACAATTATGTGTTGTGTTAGTACTTTATTAATCTGTTTTAAAAATTGAAGCCAAATAGTATCATGACCAACTTCCAACGGAACTTGTTTATGTTATCCATGCCCACCGTCATTTTACCAAAAAATTGTGAAATTTTAGAAGTCTTTTCGAATAATTCTCTAGAAAATATTTCAATAGGTTTCAAAATTTATATTGTAAATATACACACTGCAGTTATTCATAGATAAATGAAAAATATATTGTACCCTTACATCCAATCACAGCGCTCCTAGGTTGACTTTCTTCACCTGTCTTGGGTACACAAAAGGCCAACCTAATGCTGGGAAAATGTAATAGTACCGTTTTCCCTATAATGGTAGACGTCAATATCAAATTGATAAGTGAATAATTCTAAAAATTAAATGACTGAAACTTAACGTTTTATTCACATTCGTATTAATTTTGTACTTAATGTTAATATAATCATGCCATTTGTTTTTCTTTCAGCACGAAGACGGAAAACGTCAAGTAAGTTTTGCCATTTCCACAGTTCATATCACATGACAATGATGTTAGGAGATAGAATACATTCTTGAGCTGTTTGATTTATTTTATGGCATATGCAGGAATTATTTTTTTTTTATACTTAAAGAAAAAGCTCGCAAAACTAAAAAAAAAATAATATCAACATTTGAAGGAAACGGTAATTTGACAATATTGTGAGCTGAAAGCAAAATAAAAACCAACAGATTGTCGATAAGTGATCAGTTCCACGGTTTAATTCTGTGAAACTTGCCACTTAAAGTTCTTACCGTGAACACCGATCATCAAAGTTCCCCTCCAGACAAACTATTACATAATTAATTAACGGTTGCCATTTTCCTGTGAAACTGATCACGATGAAGTCACGCTTTTCTTTTTGATACTGATTATTAATAAGCTTTTGAAATACTTTGAAACTGTTCAAAATAAATTTTGTAAATGGCTACTAGGAATGGGCCAAAAGACTAATAATCACAAGAGGTGAATGTGGCCGTCATGAACTATATATAAATTATGCGTGTAAACCTATTAAGTATTTTCTACACTTACAATGCATGGATGATAACAGACTTCCAAAACTATGCTATCGTATGATGTTTAAAATGAATGAACATGGACGTTTAAATTGGTGTTCTAAAGTGCAAAGACTATTATTTTCAAATGGATTTGGTGTTGTATGGGAAAGTCAAAGTGTTGGAGATGCAAAATTGTTTTTACATTTATTTAAACAGAGACTTACAGATATAAACTAACAATCTTGGTCAGATTATATTGGCAACTCATCAAAGTGTGCTTTTTATTCAAAAGTTAAGGATTATATTTGTATAAATGAAAATATACAGAAACTGTCATATAATCTTAGATATGAAATTTTTTCAATTTTATGTTCAAACCATAAGCTAGCTATTGAACAAGGTAGACATGAAAACCAACCAAGGGAAAATAGGTTGTGTAAAATTTGTAATACAAATGAAATAGAAGATGAATTCCATTTTGTACTAGTTTGTCCAATTTTGGCTGATATAAGGAGAATTTTTTTACCATTATGGTGTCAAAGTAATTGTAACAGAGACACTTTAACTAGTTTTTTTAGAACAGAAAATTTAATTACTTTGAAAAATCTGGCTGTATTTTTGAAAAAAGCTAAATGCTGTAAAGAAGAAGTCTTGTCACTATGACTTGATCAAATGAATATACTTAATAAATAAATTTATTACAAATACAAGTTTATAAAACTTTTTGAAAATTAATAGATATAATCCCGGTCAGGGAAGAACCAAAAATTTGCGAAAGCAAATTTACAAATCTAACATTGTTGGGTTGATGTTTAGACGAGTTGTATATATATATATATATATATATATATATATATATATATATATATATATATATATATATATATATATAAATGTCTAAGAATATAACTAAAACACACTAATTGATACATTAAAAAGTTCTATTAGATGTTAAATAGAAATACGCAATATTTCGCTAAACAAATTAGCTTCATCAGGCGTGTGCATCTCTCAAGGTGAAATTGGATGCATGACAGAAAAATATTTTTGTAGCTTAATCTATACAAGATTTGAGGGATGGGTGTTACATATTAATTCGGTCATAAAATATGTTTGTAGCTACAACTACATGAAGTTGGAATAAAAGTTTAACACATTTATAGATGTTCGATTAATTGTATGAATTTTTATAAATTAATTTGTATGATTTCAAGATAACTATGGTTTTGATTTGCTTTGAAATCTTTTTTCGTCTCTCTCATTGAGTCCATCAGGTTCAAGAGTTCGTAACTGGTGCATCCAAAATCTCTCTCTTTTTTGTCTTCCTTGTGTATCCCAATTTTGATTTTTCTCAATGATTTGAAATGTGATGTTTTCAAAATCATGTCCTGCTCTTAAAAGGTGTCTTGTAATTGGGCAGTTCCTTTCTTTTGTATAAAATGACCGATGGTTATTTAGTCGGATGTTAAATGGGGTTTCTGTTTCACCAACATATTGTAATTTGCAAGTTCCACACGTTATAACATAAATGCAATTTTGCGTTTTGCAATTTGATGTTATAAATATGTTGTAATTTTTCTTTGTGACTGTGCTGATGAACTGGGTTTCTATATTGGCGACTTTGCAGCACTTACAATTGCCCCTTCCGCATTGTTTATAACCTCCGATTGTTGATATCTCCCGTTTAGATACTTTGGATGATACTAGAATATCTTTGAGGTTTTTTGGTCTGCGGTAAGCCATAACGGGAGGTGATGGAAAAATCTCGCTTAAGGAAGGATCGTTTTCAATAAGACGCCAGTGTTTGTGGACAATTGATGAAATATTTGTCAGATGAGGATGAAAGCTAACAACAAACGGGATTTTATTTGTCTGGGCCGTCTTTTCTTTGTATTCAAGTAGGTTTGTTCGTTCTTTTTCGTTTGCTTTCCCGAAAGCTTCTGAAATACTTTTGTTCTTATAACCTCTTGATTTGAGTTGCTGTCTGAGTTGCCCTAAACGATGGTTTAACTTTGATTCCGATGAACAAATCCGTTTTAACCTGATGGCTTGGCTGTACGGAATGACAACAGACCTTCACACCAAAAAAACTGATAAACACCAATTTCTCTCTCCGAAGAGTTGTCACCCGAAACACTGCTCCCGGAGCATTCCGTACAGCCAAGCCATCAGGTTAAAACGGATTTGTTCATCGGAATCAAAGTTAAACCATCGTTTAGGGCAACTCAGACAGCAACTCAAATCAAGAGGTTATAAGAACAAAAGTATTTCAGAAGCTTTCGGGAAAGCAAACGAAAAAGAACGAACAAACCTACTTGAATACAAAGAAAAGACGGCCCCGACAAATAAAATCCCGTTTGTTGTTAGCTTTCATCCTCATCTGACAAATATTTCATCAATTGTCCACAAACACTGGCGTCTTATTGAAAACGATCCTTCCTTAAGCGAGATTTTTCCATCACCTCCCGTTATGGCTTACCGCAGACCAAAAAACCTCAAAGATATTCTAGTATCATCCAAAGTATCTAAACGGGAGATATCAACAATCGGAGGTTATAAACAATGCGGAAGGGGCAATTGTAAGTGCTGCAAAGTCGCCAATATAGAAACCCAGTTCATCAGCACAGTCACAAAGAAAAATTACAACATATTTATAACATCAAATTGCAAAACGCAAAATTGCATTTATGTTCTAACGTGTGGAACTTGCAAATTACAATATGTTGGTGAAACAGAAACCCCATTTAACATCCGACTAAATAACCATCGGTCATTTTATACAAAAGAAAGGAACTGCCCAATTACAAGACACCTTTTAAGAGCAGGACATGATTTTGAAAACATCACATTTCAAATCATTGAGAAAAATCAAAATTGGGATACACAAGGAAGACAAAAAAGAGAGAGATTTTGGATGCACCAGTTACGAACTCTTGAACCTGATGGACTCAATGAGAGAGACGAAAAAAGATTTCAAAGCAAATCAAAACCATAGTTATCTTGAAATCATACAAATTAATTTATAAAAATTCATACAATTAATCGAACATCTATAAATGTGTTAAACTTTTATTCCAACTTCATGTAGTTGTAGCTACAAACATATTTTATGACCGAATTAATATGTTACACCCATCCCTCAAATCTTGTATAGATTAAGCTACAAAAATATTTTTCTGTCATGCATCCAATTTCACCTTGAGAGATGCACACGCCTGATGAAGCTAATTTGTTTAGCGAAATATTGCGTATTTCTATTTAACATCTAATAGAACTTTTTAATGTATCAATTAGTGTGTTTTAGTTATATTCTTAGACATTTGTATAATTTTAATTCAGTAACTGTATCAGTTTATTTTCACAAACTGATCCACGCTTAATTAGATTGAATGTTGATTGTTGCTATTTTTAGACATTATATATATATATATATATATATATATATATATATGTTGGTAATATGTGTGTGTTGTATTGTTTAATATATGTTATTATTGAACTGTAGTTGATATTAAAATGTGAATTTATAAATGCACCGTGGGCTGGAGGCCTGTTTTTGTACTATAAACTTGATTTGATTTTGATTTGATTGATTTGAAATACTTTTTAGACACATTGCTATTAATAAAAGTCATTTTAAAAATGTTTTAAAAAGGGACTAATTGATAATTCATATATTTATGAACTTTACGTCTCTTGTTTTCTTTGAAGGTGAACAATCCCGGAATTTTCTTGATTTTTCTACACATGACTCGGTACCATCTTATGACGGTAGGATTTTGGTCGTTGGAGCATATGAAGCAGGTAAAACAAGTTTGGTGATGAATCTTATTGGCGAAGAAATTCCAACTAAACGACAAAGCACTGACGGCATAGATGTCCACTTTGGAAAGTTACTATTTGAAATGAAGACACAGATGTTTTTAAAGAAGAAAACTGGTAAAAGATTTTTTTTTAAATTGTTTACCTTTCGTGTAATACGTGACTAAAATCGTTTTCTGATAAGAAAAGAAAAATAGGTATAGGAAGATGTGGTGTGAGTGCCAATACGTGTCTATGAATAATAATATACACATATCTAATTCTCCGATTTAGTCCTTCATAACAGAATTTGCAAGGTCAACATGTTAGGATTATCATATTTACTCTTTGGCGAAGATGCAATGTTAATAGATAAAATTAGATGTGGTTTGAGTGCCAATGAGACAACTCTCCACCTGCTCTCCATCCAAGCCACAATTTGTAAAAGAAAAACCTTTATAGGTTAAATTATGGTCTTCAACACGGAACCTTGCCTTTGCATCGATCGGATGAATTGAGCCCTTTTAACTGATTTTTATCATTTGTTCTTGTGTTGTACTGTTGCACTACTGCAAAAGTAGAGGAGGATTTGGTATCTTCAAACTAGTTAACCCCGCCACATTGTATATAATTCAGTGGTTTTCGGTGGTTCATGTCTATTATAATTTTTCCGTAACATTTTGGTTACAAATTAAACCCTTATATAGATATAAGACGATGTGGTATGAATATGCCAACGCTACAACTCTCCATGCAAGTCTCAATTTGTACATTGTCAACCATTTTAGGCAAAAGTACGGCCTTCAACAAGGAACCTTGGCTCACATTGAATAGCAAGCTATAAAGGACCCTAAATGACTAGTGTAAAATAAACTAAATAGGAAAACCAATGTTCTTACCTATAACGAGAAACGAGAATTACTTAATTATGAGCCTGATCAACAAGCGAGAGCTTCTGAATATGCTCCTGACTGAGATCAGCTTTTATAGAATTGAGAATGAAAATGGGGAGTATGTCAAATAAGACAACAACCCGACCTAAGAACAGTTATTTACGCTGCATAAAAAGTTAAATCACAAAAATACTGAACTCAGAGGAAAATCAATTCGGAAAGTCCATAATCACATGGCAAAATCAAATAACAAAACGCATCAAAACCGAATGGACAAGAACTGTCATATTCCTGACTTGGTACACGCATTTTCAAATGTATAAAACATCTAAAAACTGTCTCTTAAATTTAAAAGAGTTCTGTCGACACGGAATGTAGATCCATCGTAAACTTATTGTTCTTTTGTCTTTTTGTGGTTTTCATGTACGAGTACGCGGTCACGTCCACGTGTTTTTGTGATAATGTAAGCCTTTTTCAACTGATTATTATAGTTTGTTCTGATGTTGTATTGATACAACTCTGTGCCAGGTTAGTTGATGGTGGGGATCCCGCTAACATGAATAACCCCGCCACATTTTTCATTTATGTTGCTTTTCTCAAGAAAGGAGCCTGTATTCAGTGATGGTTGTTTGTGGCCGTGTTACATATTGGTTTTTCGTTCATTTTTGTGAATATCAATTAGACTGTTGTTTTTCTGGTTTGAATTGTTTAACATAAACTTATGATTTCGGGTCCATTTGTAGGTGACTACACAATAAGTGCTTTGCTAATTGTTGAAGGCCGAAGCTGTTTATATCTGTGTCATTTGGTCTAGTGTAAAATAATTAATCTATACACTTTTTTTACTGTTTCATTTTCTTGTTCAAAACTAGAGAGTCCAGACCCTTACATGATTAACCTACATGTATCATACAAGTGAAATAAGAAAATCTAATTTAAAATCGAGTTTAACAAAACTTGAAAAATTAAGTAAAGACTGTGTGAGTGACCTAATACTATATATACAGGGTCAGTATATTCCATATGGACCAACAGAAAGCGAATCTCGAGCCCATTATTGAGTTTATAGACACCGTATATGTCGTATAAGATGACTTGCATGTATAGTCCGAAATTACTCTGACGTCCAACGTCTGTTTTGCCAGACAAGCTGGGGCATTGGGACGTCAGAGCTCGTCCCTTATCAAAAATTGGATATTTGCCCATCCAAAATAGATGTGCTGCTTCGTTGCTTCTAGGGCCGACTGACGGTATTGGAATTAAATAAATCGGACATCAATCTGTTCATTTTTCATTTATCTCTTCATTTATATAAGTTTCACCTACCTGCCACCCTTTATTTTTCCATATTTAAACAGTTTTCAAAGTGGGAAAAAAACAAAATACTAAATTTGTGACGTTATGAATAAACACAGAATCGTAAATTTTGAACAAAATGACTTATTTCCTGTCCAGTCACTATAGTAGCTAACATTTACTGTGATATTGTCCAATAAATCCTATTTTGAAATTGTTGCTAACAAAGGTAGCCATTTGTGGGCCTTATTGAACCTATTTTATTGTGGAGAATGTGGACCGATTTTTAAATTATTAAAGCAAGACATGTATTTAGTGTCTGGTGAGCTACCAAAATTAAGAACTTTCTGTCACTGACTTATGCAGAAACAAATGGCATGAGGTATTATAACTGAAGAAATTACCTTCTCGTTATTAAACGGAATACAATACTACCATCGTTGTTTATATTAGCAACTGCTTCCCGGACCAACAAAAAAAAGTAGTTTTCTGTTTTTTTCATTTTCTGTTTGTGAGATCAAATATTTTCTAAGGAAATCTCGATCAATGCACAAAAGTGTGTTTCGAAATCATCATTCTAAAATTAAATCATAGAACTTGAGAGTTGTCTAATTTTGTTTATCGGCATCATTATGTATACATCAACTGTTCACAGATTAACTGCATCCTAACGATTATTCCAAACATGCGATTTCGATACATGGCAATGACAAAATAAACAGTTAAACCTACACTGCATGAGCATAGCGAAATATCTGAACTTGGTCGTATAGAGTAAAACAACTGTCGTTTCTTATGTTTATATATATTTGCTTTTTTTTTGTCATTGCATGCCATTGTGACATCCTTTTTCACAGTAATGTTCGCCCAATCACATGATGGATTTGCATATACTCCTACAGAATGTATCTTTATCTTGCAGATCTTCACAGTTTTCCAAAGGCTGTATACCAGAAAGTGTTAGCTTGTCTTGAAGCTGTACACCAATCTAATGCAGTCAAGCAATCAAAAAGGTCGAATCAGGTTTTTTCTCAAGACGACCAATGTTTGTTTCCTTCAAATCAGGTATTGAATCCAGCGTTTCCGTTTTTGATGCCTGCAGTTCCTGATTTTTTTTACTTTTTTCAAAGTGACTTTCTAAAAAGAATTAACGAAAAACTTAGAACCTTTAAATCAGATGCTCCCCCATTTAGCCGAGAAGTCATTCCCATTCCAATTCTAGATTTTGCAGGACAATTTGTGTACTATACAACGCACCAGGCCTTCATTACATCGCATGGGACATACATAGTTGTATTCAATGGTAGCAAGAATTTAAGTGAGATGTTGGCGGGAGATGGAAAAGAATCTACAGTTCTTGGTAAGTTTATGTCTCACTGAACATAACTTAATTATTAGACTTCTTCAGAGTGCTAGAAAAAAAAAAACACAAAATTTATGGAAACAAATTTTGTCAAATATTGCTTAATCAATATAACGCATTTACACAAAATTCGTAAAGCCTTTATTGAATTGCTAATTTTTTACCCGAATGTTATTGTTAGGTTTTAATATTATATGTTAAAATGATTTTTTGACAACTATATATCGATACAACTTAAAGACCTGTATTCTGTTTCGTCTCGGTATTTTTACATATATTTTATTTAGACATTAGTTTGCCCCTATTGATTTAAGGTATACAAATGAAACTCGTAAGGTAACAAACTTCCACACCAGACACTTATTTGTCTATTTGTCTAGTTCGTAACTAAATGAGCATGCATATCACATTTTAAATGGAATTGCAATATTTTCATATTTTTTAGACAATATCAAACACTGGGTTTCATCTATTCTTGCATACAGCTCTACAGATACAGACGAGTATCCGAAAATTGCATTTGTCGCTACACACAAAGATTTAGTCAAACCTGTACGTATTTATATAAGGAATCAGTAATTGTTCTTTAAGTTAGATCATCGTTTAAAACAATATTAAAATTTTCTCAGATATAACTTTTTTATACTTTTGCCAAACACATGCAAAATACAGGTTTTACAATGTTTAACAAACATATCATAAAGTAAAGGTCACCCTGTTATTTTATTTTCTAATTTAGCTTTTATTATTTACAATAAGAAAAAGTCTATCATATAGAATTGAAGTAACCATCAGAAGATAGGTTTTGTAATATGCTTTCAGAGTTTTGTAATATGCTTTCAGAACATAGAAAATAAAAAATGTTGTCACTGAACTTATTGTGTTGCTACAGGTAAACATTTCAACATTCTATTTAAAGTTTTTCCTCTCCTAACGCGGATAAGCAGAAAAACAGACCCAAGCAAAATTAAATATTAGGTATTTGTTAAAACAATCTCAATAATGCAACATTCTTCTTTTCCTTTTGTTTCATTATAGAATCACACATTTATTGCTAATTATTATCAAAATTTGCAGATTTAGGTAAAACATGTGACCGAATGTGTACTACTATTTTAAATGGCGGTATACAGTTTTTCTACAGTGGAGATCACCTCTAACCACTTATTAGAACTGTCAGAATAATCTGTCATAGAACTGTTCTAAACTGTATTAGAACAGTTCTACCTAGAATAGTGTGTTAACACAATCACATGATTGTCAAAAACAGCCTTATTGTGTCATTTAATGTAGTTACATGTTATACTATGTTCACAATGTATATTATGGATTGCATGGAAAGAGAAATATTTCAACACTCTATGAATTTTCTTTGTTTTGTTTTTAGTTTTTTTTGCCAACTTTATCAATTGCAACTTGCAGATTGGTTTCCATCGACACATTGCATTCTCCTTAAATATGTATTTGTGTGTGTGTTTGTTTAAGTTACACAACCCTTAATTTATAAACATCTATTAGTTCATGGGGGCCTCGGTGGCCAAGTGGTCTAAGAAGTTACTACTGTAACTGCTAGCTAGTCAACACTGGGATTGTGAGTTCGAACCCCGCTCATGCGGGTGCACTCGACTCAAATCTTAGTTGACTAGGATTGTCAGTTTTCCTATCGAAGGTCGGTGGTTTTCTCCGGGCACTCTAGCTTCCTTCATCAATAACTAAAACTTCTTAGATTCTTTAGTTTTCAACCAAGATCAAAAACTGGCCACCACGAAATAGCCTATATGCAGTGCTTAAAAGTGGCGTTAAAACACCAAAAATCAATCAATCAATCTGTTAGTTCATAAGGGAACACAATATTAATTCATTAAAGATAATTAGAAATTTTATTTTTTTAGGACGAAGTACAAAGAAAACAGGAAAGTATCACACAAGCCTTGATTGAATGTTTCACTGACAAACAGATTAAGTCTCATCTTATTTTACAAAGGATATTTTTTGTAAACTCCTTAGACGAAAGTGACACTGGCATCAACGAGCTTCGTACATTTTTATCTAAACTTTTGGTTGACAATCCACAATGGAGACAAAAAGTACCAAAACAGTTTCTTTTTCTTGAAATGATGCTAGCTATATTAGTTGATGAAGGAGAATGCATTCTAAGTCGAGCAGATATCGACATAATAAACAAGGAAAACGAATTCACACCACTCTCAGAGGAGGAACTAGATAGATTTCTTCATATTCAAAATAGTTGTGGGAAATTAACATACATAGATACGCATTATTTAAGAAACTTTATTGTTATAAATCCAACCTGTATAATAGATCTTCTGAAAGGTATTGTTACAGCCTTTCCAAGTTCATCAGATATGAAACACGGCCGAATTCGGAAGTCTGATTTGACAAAAATGTTAGATTTCGAAAAATTCAACCAGCTTAGAAGTTATTCTGACTTTTTTCGTGAGTTATTGGTTTACTTTGACATACTTGCTGAAATACGGCGGTATGACAAAACAACTGGCAGAAAGATAGATATTGAATGCTACTTTGTGCCTTGCCTTATACATCAAACAAACACAACCACTTTTGTGGAAAATTTTATTAAATCCGAAAAGTGTATAAGTTTCGCATTCGTCTTCGAAAAATCATACGTGCCCCCAGCAATCACAAACAGGTTCATTTCATGTGTTTTAAGTATTTGGAATGTCAAAATATACAATAATATTGAACTACTTTTTTCTGCTTTTGTGGTTGTTAGTCTCGACAGAAATCATGATTTAGTTGTTCAGGCGGACCAAACCTCGATTGTAATTTACTTGATTCACAAACAGCGCAAGGAACTTATTATTAGAGATTTGGCATCAAGTGTACGTCAATGTTTGGAAGAAAATTTACAAAGAATTTCGGAGGTGTACTCTGATTCCTATACAGAAAGTCCAAGTAGATATGTTCCGTTTACGATGAAGGTCAAATCGGGTTGTCTCTCTCCAATTTGCTTGAAAAATATCGATGACATAGAAAAGCTCGCGTTCCCATTGGTATGTAAAGCACATGGATATAGAACCCCACAGTCAGAGCTCAATATTTGGTTTACAGACATAGTAAGTTGTTTGTTTTGATTATAGTAATGTGAATACGTTCATGTTAATAATCAAACAGTTGCTATAAGATTGGAAAACGAATATTAAAGACGGAAAGAGGTCATGATTTAGTTTTCTTCTTCGTCAACCCTAAAAGGTTTTAACAATGATATATGCAACGACTATTGATCAACATTATTCACACCTGTTTAGTAAATACTAGGCATGATGTTATAAGAATGTTTCAGGTCAGAGAAAACCTATTAGCAACGATATATATTTGAATCCTCTTTTCGATTTTGCACTTCATTATATATCTACTAGAAGAAAGACAAATATTATCATAGAGACATTTCAACTCACAAGGCGAAAATGAACTCAACCCAAAGTTTAAAACAACATTACACAAAATATAACCTTGAAAACTAAAAACTTGCTAACAAGAACACCGATACAAAACTAGGTACTATTTTCACGAATCCTCACAATGCATTTGAACAACTGAATACAAACGTCATCAACATGTTATTATAAGCAGTATGGAACTTATGGACACATGGTATCTTATCATTTGCCTCCGACATCTTGTCCAGATTGATTTCCTAAATTATTTTGAAAATACATAATAGTGGTAAGTAACGGTAGCATACTTTTAAAAGGTATATCTGACTAGTGATTCGGACTGACGATTATCAGTTCTGTATCTGGGATTTAAACACATGTATATATATATATTATTTTTTAGAGTGTCCAGCAGTGCAATGAAACTTGTGAAGGTATATATCATAAAGTATACTTTTTTTCTCAAAACAAGTCTCATTTTAAAAAAGTTGCGCTAAAATACCAAACTCCTCGGTACATTAAAACATGGAAGTCCGATAAAACCAAAATGATCACGAATAGACTGACTGTCGAGTAGCATACTAATTAACTCCTGTATGTCCGTTCGTCCAAATGTCCTTTCGTCTGTCCGGATGTATATATGAATATATATGTATGAATATTTTAGGCTATCTTCTCCTACAGTTTTGGAGCTACAGCTTAGGATGTATAAAACATAATACTGGGATCCATATTTCAAAGGTTTAGATTTTTTATCAAAATTTCACAAAATGTCAGCTATATTGATACAGGGCAGCATAAAGAGATCCATATTTGTCCGGCTATCTCCTTCTATAGTTTTTGAGCTTCAGCATTAATATGTTGTAGAATGCTTCTGCATGTCCTCAAAATCTATATTTTTCTTCAATAGATACTTTTTGCGTTTATTTTGATTGGCATTTCACCTACAATATATAGCATATGCCTAACAGATGCAGAATTATTACGATTATCCAGCAATCTAACTGTCGAAGAAATACGTCAGCTTGCAATTTATCTTGGTATATCAAATGTTAAATTGGATGAGATAGGGCAAGATTTTTCAAGAAATTCATCAATGGTCAAGTTTGCCAGTTTACGGACATGCAGCGATAACAACAAACTATGCGGCGATTTTATGAAAGCCATAACCACAGCTGGACTAAACAAGCATACAATGTGCATGGTATACTATTGTTAATAATTAAATGGTGTTTGACAACACACAATATTTGTTTTGCAAATCACCAATTTAAAACAATTGAAAATCAATCAACTCGAGAGAATACCCGTTAATTGAAACTAAAGATACACGAAAAAGTATATATACAATAATAAAACAAATATTATATTCTTAAGATAATGTTAATGGTTTTGTTTGGAATTATGCTCAGCTAGCGGTATGAAGTATCATACTTCATATATACTAAAAAAAAAAAGCCAACAATATTCAATCGGTTCATCATTTCAAAATATAAACACTGGTAACAAAGTACATCAGCACGATGAAAAGTATTGCTGAGGTTGGATTTCCCCTAGTATCATGTATTAGTTACATTTTGAGTTAAAAGAAAATTCATATAAAAAATTGTACATGTTATTTACTTTTATGTCTTAGTTAAACTCTTTAAGAAGAATCTAAACTTTTTTCAAAGAAAATCCTTTATGTTATCAAAGTCTTCATAAATGTACGTATACTGAATTATGAAGTTACCAGACACCAATTCACCAACAATTCCCCGTTTGCAGTGGCATTAATTACATGATCTCTCGTTACAACTTCGACCAGGCGCAAGTGCGAGATGGAAACTGTGATATAAGAATGTAAACACCCGTGCTCTTAAACGTAGTAGATATAACATAATCCTAAAGAGAAAATTCAATACAAAAAATCATTTAACAACCTTTAAAGGATAGATTTGTTAACAAATTTGAACATATATACAATTTGAAAACAAATATTAGGGCGCTTTTACTTTTTCAGATAGTTCGGCAAGAAATACCACCAACAGGTTAGTATATAAAAATAGAAATGAACATACTACAAAACAGTTAATTCTAATATGACGTCCTTATTACGCTTAAGCTTTGTAAACAAAGCCGTGTTCTAATGAGCACAAAATATGTTGGACACATGCGCACGAACTTACTGTGTATATTAACGTTATTTCCATCGTTATCCTTTAAAATATATACATTTAAGCAGCTAGCATAAACTTTTATTATATATTTTTATAAAACAATATATATTTACCCTGCTCGTAGTTTTTAAACTTATCAAATATGAAATGTAATGCACATACTCATCGGGGAGGAAACGGGAAAAGCCAACATTTTTACGGTATTTTCGTACGCTTCGACCTATAAAAATACTGTATTTGTCCTATTAGAATCGAAATAATTCCTTCGTGTCATGCTCTATGCTCATTTTAACATGGGTAGGCATTATATTTGACCACATTTTACACCTCGCTAACGCTCAGTGTAAATTATCTACAAATATAATGCCTAACCATGTAAAAATGAGCATAGAGCATGACATGAAGAAAATATTTCTTAATTAAAATTTGCTTCGATAAGTGGAGGTATGGTGGCTTTTGTTTTCGATCGTTTGACCGTAAGTAAACCGTTTCAAAATCTCGTAATCGGTTTTGCGCTTGATTTATACAACATGTAACATCAACATGTTCAAGGATTAAAGAATTATGCTAGCTATTTGTAATTCTTCCACAGACGCTCATGTATGATGTCAGCCTAATATGAATAAACACACAAGTCTGCAAGAAGACATTCCAACATTTTTTTCACCAGTTAAATATTAAATAATCATCAGTTTGATAGGCACCAGCACGAGTTGGTTTTCCGTTATAGAATACACGTTTCACAGATGATATTGGATATATGCCTTATATGGTAACAACAATCCCGTCCCCTTTACTCGAATGTGACCTTATTGCCTGGTTTGTAATAAGTAAACATGAACAACACAACAGGTGTCAAATGAAGAGCAGGAACTGCTTAGTTTTAACGAGGCCTTGAGATCAATGTTTTATTGGATTTCGTGTTTCTTAGTGTTTAGGTTTCTATGTTGTGATTTGCGTTCTTCTATTTGCTTCTGTTTTTCTGTTTTCCTTTCTTTTAAAGCCATGGAATAGGAGTTTTTGTTTCTCCGGATGATTTTGGATGTTGTCTTTCGTCTCCCTTTATCCACTCTTAATGACTAATTTGTTAATAGTTGCTCATCTTGATTTCAGAGACATAACTGCCATAAGTTACAAATAATGAAACACGCACATCTCGAAATAAAATTTATCTGATTCAAATTCATTCTGAATTTAAACAATGACTAGATCTAAGAGCATATAAAAAACGTAATAAAGCGAATTAAATCTACAGGTATTTGTCTGTATTGCGTGAACAAGATGGTGTATGTCTCAAGAAAATTAATAATTACATGCCCATAGCATTAAAACAGTACGAATTTTAATATTACTTGGTTTCATGTTTTACTTTGGAATATTTTTAGATTTACCTGATACTGTTTTGAATCTACCTCCTAGTGATGAGATGCTAGACAAATTGGCTTAGCGCATTGGAAAGAAGTGGATGGAACTAGGTCTTGAACTTGGACTAGATATAGAACAACTCGAATATATCGAATATGACAGCCCGAACGTTCTTCGAGATATAAGTAAAAACATGTTATACCAATGGAAAGAAATAGAAAATGGCAATTCCATTAGAGATCTCCATAACGCCTTTGCAAGAATTGGAAAAAGAGGAAACCTAATCCGAGAAACATTGGAGAATTGTGAAAGTTATCCTAATATAAAACCAGACCTTTTTTAAATTTTAAAGGGGCTCTAAGGGGCAAAATTGGCCCCACTTCAGAATCTATTGATATTTCTTTCAATTGATATCTATGATATGGAGCTTATAAAACATCAAGAATTTTATAGTTATCTCTTACCGTTTTCTTGTTATGACTTCATAAAAATGGTATGCCGACTAAGCTAAAATATCAGCTTTTTATGTATGTTATCCTTTTTTTATGTATTGTGTACTTTTTACAATAGATTACACAGTAAATAATCAACGTGAATACATTATTACTTGTGAAACATTGTGTTTATACAATGAAGAATAAAATTGATATAAAATTTAACCATTTAATATCAGTTATATAGTTGCTATGGTTACAACAAAATTAACCTTCGTTCTATGTATGACTAAATTAGAGGGAATCTACACGTTATTGTTTGTGTTTTCTTTTACCTTAAATTACCAAAAATGAGTTGGTGTGTACTTTTATGTACTCTGCTGATAAAGTTCACAATTTCATAAACTATGCATTTCAAAAATTACTCAAATTTATTGAAATATTGTTAGCACATTTATCTTTAGAAACTTTTCACATGTTCCTCATATCAAACTAAAAATACAATATGCAACCCCCGATCAACAAAACTGTTACCTCACTATGATTCTGAATTTTTAAGCAACAGTTATCATAAATTCAGGTATTATGTTATTAATATCAATATTATTATACCAGTTTGGTGTGACAATTCAGTGTTAGAATTTACCAGTTGAACTATTGCAATAAATGTCTTCCCTTCTATATTCGTCATCTAGGCATAATGGTACCCTGATATCGACGTACGTCAGTTTTTTCCCAACAAAGACATACAAAACAAAAATGGAATTATATCATATGCCTATATATGTCCAAGTAATTGTTCAGTTAAATACAAATGCTAAACATGTTTACTCCTCCGGTTCACTGTCACTATCATCAACTACTTCCGGCTGGTTAGCATCATGGACATAGTCCTTCCATTGCTTTGCTTGATTTCCTTTGGTTTGATGCCGGTAAAAACTTAGAAACCATATAACTGACGAAATATGACTACAAGTACCAACAATTCGAGCACCGGCCTTGCAAGTACAGTACCAAGTTTTTATGCAGCAGTCATCATATGTAATCCATAGGTTATGCGTTTTGCTGCTTGTATGTCTACTTGCCATTCTAACTCTAATAAGTTGATGTCCCTGTTGCATGACTTCATAGTAATCGTCATTTTCTAGATGTTCCTCAGTATAACTCTTTGCTAGTTTAACCTGGTATACACCGAGAGTTATGTCCCTGATGTCCTCCTCCGACAGTTTCGGAAAATCTTCAACGGAATCGTTGCCATCTATTTTTTGCCACCTACCACTTCTGGAATGCAAGTTTTCATTTGAGACTCGTTCCATGAGCTCATTTTTCTTCTTTGACATGTGAAGCATTTTTGTACCTAAGAGAAGGTCATCAGTTTCATTACCAGCATTACGTGGTGGTCTATACTTATTACATATGGCACTTACAAAACGTGTATATTCACCAGCATACGGTATAAGGGAATTTGGTAATACCTTGTCAAGCAAGCGCCACTGCTTGATTTTACCATTAACGGACTCAACAACCCAGCGGACCTTTGTAACTAAACGTGTTGTGTTACCGTCTTCAACCGAAAGTTGTTTCTCGTTACGTTTGAGAAAGCTTGGCATTTTAGTTTGAATACCAAATTCTTCTAAGAGGTCGATACTGTCTCGAAATCCCCGATCAACCACAACAACATCATCTTTATCGAACCATTCCTTGATTTTCTCCAAGTTATTTTTGAAAATTGAGTTTAAAATTTTGGCATCATTGTTTTTGCTGTTACAAAGATAGGGTCCAATCACACTTACAATGTATCCTGTAGTTGTGACAAACATCATTGGCTTAATGAGGTTGCGAAATTTGTGCATGCTATATGTACTACGTTGAAATTTAAATTGTCCACTCTTTTGTATGTAAATATATGTACCATCAATTACGAGTATGGCAGTTGTGTTTGTGATATCACCAAATAATGTTTGTGCCAGTGGACGAGTGTGGTTTTGTATAACACTTTCTCGGGATACATGATCAAATCCTAAATATTTTGGTGTAAAGTGCTGTTTAACTGCATCTCTTGCGGATGAAATAGCTTTCCTGATAGAATCTTTGCTTATATTAAACAAAGTTGCTAATATCTTATTAGACATACCTGAACGAAGTTTGGTCAAAAATATACCAATACATGTTCTCATGCTTCGTACTCGGGTATCTCTTATAGCTGAGTTTGGAATGTGAGAACATAAGTCTTCAAAATCAGTAATAGTTAAGCCAGTCAAATTTCGAAAGTCTGTGTCATTTAAAGAAGAAGATTTATCAAAATCGATTCTTGCGTTTTTATTTTTTAATGCATGTTCTCTTATTGTATCTATCAATTCAAGTAGTCCGCTGCGATTGAAGTCAGAAACAGTATACACACTAGTTATGTCTTCGTTAGCTTCTTTTGTAAAACCTTCAGTACATAAATGACGAGGACAGCACCGTGATCCGGCAGGAATAATTATATTCTTTTCCAAAAATGTATTAAATCGTGCTTCTTGTGGAACAACCATAAGTTTTGGACCACGCTTTTTGCAAAGACAACATTGTGCATGACCTTTAATTGTTGAAGATATCGGAAGCGATATTGATAAAGGAGAACTTAATTTTGCTCTTTTAGGTGCAGATGGTGGCATAAAATCAGGATCATTTGCATTTGTATCAGTTGTAAGGACAGTGGGTGTATTTACTTGTGCTTGCCCTTCTCTGTAGTATTTCCGTCGACAAGTATCACAGATAACGTCATCATCATTGGGTGAAACAAGGAAATTCTTACTGAGAAAATTGCGCAAATTTTTATTTGTTTCTCCACACAAAGGTCTTCTTTTTCCGGGTTTTGTTCTTTTTTCACACAATATACATTTAGAATCTTTTCTTCCCTTTCTTATTCTATCCATTCTGAAAAGAAAACCACAAGAGGATACAATTAATATTTGGTACATTTAATTGCAAAATCTATTCAACTCCTAAAAAATTTCATTGCTATCTGTTTTTGGCAAATATATATGTGTTAACTGTATTTGAAAATCTAACGTTAGCATGCACCTTAAAACGGTGTTTAGATCCTAAACACAATTCTTAGCACAATGTGTTTAGGGTGGTGTTTAGCACCATGTTTAGCTTTAAAAATGTGTTTAATTTCTATACACTTTCATTTTTAAACGTGTTTAAATTCACGGCAAACTTAAATATTATGTGCTTACTGAAAAATGTGTTTAGAAATTAAATACAACCCTAAACACGTTTAGATCTAAACATGTATCACTAGTGTTTAAATTCTAAGCTCGATTTTTACAGTGATAATTAAAAGTTAATTGAAGAAAATAGAAACATCCATGTTTATGAATATAGGCGAAATGTTTTTTACAATGTGGTGTGCAAAATAGCCATATTAAATGTGTCATCAAACAGCCTTCATCAAGGAGCAAAGCTCACACCGCATAGTCAGCTATAAAAGGCCCCGAAATGACAAATGTAAATCAATTCAAACAAGATATCAACGGTCTAATTGATGTTAACCTATTCCGGGTTAAAATTGAGTTGTTATGACAACCCTACAAGACAAACCAACATTCATCTTTAATTTCGTATTTGAATGTTCCAAAATCAACCAAAGGTTTATAAACGGACATGTATAGGACGCATAAACTATAAAAATATGTTCGATGAAATAAACAGAGGACTAAAAATCACATTTAGTTGTGTTAACTCTTAACTTTCATCTACAATTTTACTTACATCATGTACATGGAAAATGAAGATAACTAATCGTATTTTAATATACACCCATTGGGTTGTTTTCATAAACGTTTTTTGAACTGCTCTATTCTAAAAACATATTTTGACAATTTTACCTTAAAGCAAAGATTGACAGGTTTTCCCTAGAGCAAATTCTGACAATTATATCTAGGAGCAAAGCTAGACAAGGTTACCCTAGATCAGATTCTGACTACTCTACCTTAGAGCAAATATATATTGACAGGTTTTTCCTAGAGCAAATTTTGACAATTCAATCGTTGGAAAAGTTACCCTAGATCAGATTCTTACCATTCTACCTTATGGCATAGTAAAACAAGTTTACTTTAGAACGAATTCTAACAATTCTACCTTTTTTGTTTGACAAGTTAACCCTAGATTTTAACAGTTCTGTCAATAGTAAGCAACTTTACGTTATATCAGATTCTGAGAGTTCTACCTTAGAACAAAGTTGGACAGGTTTACCCATATTCTGACTGTTCTCCCTTAAACTAAAGTTGACCAACGAACATATTATGACATCTAGAGCATAGTAATACAAGTTTATCTTAGAACAGATTCTAGAAGTACCTATTTAGAAGTTAACAATAGAACAGATGCCGACAGTTCTTGTTTTACCTTAGAACAAAGTTTACCATAGAAAAAAATCTGTTAGTTCTATCTTCGATCAAAGTTTGACAAGTTTATCCTTTAACAGATTCTATAGTTGTACATAAGAGCAAAGTCCACCTTAGAACATATTCTGAAAGGTATAACTAACAACAAGGTCAAACAAGTTTATATCACTACGAATTCTGACACTTCTACCTTCAAGCAAATTTTGACAAGTTTACTTTAGATCAGATTCTGACAATTTCACCCTAGAACAGAGCTGGACAAGTTTACCCAAGATAAGAATCCGACAGTTCTACATGAATGCAAAGTTGGACCCATTAATCCCTAGAACAGATTCTTGCAATCAAGTTCACCCTAGAAAATATTCTGACAATTCAACCTTAGAGCAAAGTAAAACAAGTTTACCCAAAAACAATTTCTGACATTTCTACCTTAAAGCAAAGTAACATAAATTTACCCTTACACAATTTCTGAAATGTCTACCCTAGAACATATTTTACCATTTCTACTTTAAAGCAAAGTTGAACAAGTTTACCCTAGAGCAAAGTAAAACAAGGTTACCTTAGATCATAGTAAAACAAGTTTACCTTTGAACATATTCTTACCTTTCTACCTAAGATCAATGTAAAACATGTTTAAGGCCGTTTGTTTTCTCGTTTGAAATGTTTTACATTGTCTTATCGGGGCCTTTTATAGCTGACTATGCGGTATGGGCTTTGCTCATTGTTGAAGGCCGTACGGTGACCTATAGTTTTTAATGTCTTTGTCATTTTGGTATTTTGTGGATAGTTGTCTCGTTAGCAATCATACAACATCTTTTTTTTTTATATATACCATGGATCAGGTTCTGACAGTTCCACCTTACAGCAACGTTTGACAAGTTTACTCTAGATCAAATACTGACAATTCTACCTTAGAATAAAGTAAAACAAGTTTAACCTAGAACTTTTCAGAAAGTTCTACCTGAGAGCAAAGTAAAACAAGATCACCCAATAACAGATTCTTGCACGCTTGAATTATAGCAAATTTGGATACGTTTACCTTATAACAAATACTGCAGTTCTACTTCGACGCAAAGTAAAACAAGAACACACTAGAACATATTTTGACAGTTCGACCTTATAGCAAAGTAAAACAAGTTTACCTAGGACTACTTCTGACAGTTTTACCTTAGAACAAATTTTGACAAATTTACCCAATAACAGATTCTGTCAGTTCTACCTTAGAGCAAAGTTGGACAAGCTAATCCGAAATCATCTTCGTACAATTTTACTTTGGGGCAAAGTTTGACAAGTTTACCATATATCAGATTTTGAGAGTTCTACATTCGAGAAAAACTTGACAAGTTTACCCTGGATCAGACTCTGACAGTTCTACCTTGGAGACAGGCAAAACAAGTTTACCTTATAACAAATTATGCAGTTCTACCTTTAGGCAAAGTAAAACAAAAACACACTAGAACAGATTTTGACACTTCTTCCTTAGAGAAAAGTAAAACAGGTTTCCCCTAGAACAGATTATTAAGTTCTACCTTATAGCAAAGAAAAGCAAGTTTATCCTAGAACTAATTATGAGTTCTACCTTATAGCAAAGTAAAGTTAGTTTACCATATAACTAATTACGAAAGTTCTTCATGTATTCTAGAGGAAATGCAGGCAAATTTACCCTAGAACAGATTCTGACAGATCTACCTGAGTGCAAAGTTAGACAAGTTTACCATAACTCAGAGTCTGACAATTTTTCTAGAGACCAAAGGAAAACAAGTTTACCCTAGAACAGATTCTGATAGTTCTACCTGACAACAAAGTTCGACATGTTAACCCTAGATCAGATTCTGACAGTTCTACCTTATAGCAATGTAAAGCAAGTTTACTCTAGAACAAATTCTGACAGTACTACAGTATAGAAAAATTGGACAAGTTTACCCTAGATCAAATTCTGACAGATCAACATTATAGCAAAGTAAAACAGATTTACTCTATATCAAATTCTGACAATTGTACATTAGAGCAAAGGTGGACATGTTTACCCTAGATCAGATTCTTATAGTTTTCCCTAAGAGCAAAGTAAAACAATTTTCCCCTAGAAAATATTGCGACAGTTCTAACTTCTAGCAAAGTAAAACAAATTAAGCCTAGAACAGATCCTGGCAGTTCTACCTCAGAGCAAAGTAAAAAAACAGCACCCTAGATAAGATTCTGACATTTCTACCTTAGCAAGTAAAACGCTAGCTTAAGAGTCGCAGCAGTTCATTCCATTATTGAAATTAAGCTCCTTCTAAATTTTCACGTGTACTTGAAAATTCGACATTTAAGTCCACCGTAACTCCTCTCATAGCGTTGCAGAAGATATTGAATATATACTTTTACCCTGTATTGACGAGCTTTCGATTGACGTATAAAGTATATCTGTAATAAGAGGCATATACAGCGGTAAATTTTACAGGTCTATATTGTTCTGCTCATTTGCCCCAGATGTAATTTGTATATTGTTCTATTTAATATGTTCAAAGGAATCGGATATAAAAATGTTTAAAATGTATAATGCATTTTTTAATTTCCGTTTTTTATCGAGTTAAATTGAGAACTGTGTGTAATACTGTCAATGTCTTCCTTGTTGCTGATTGACCATGGTGTTGACATCTATTGTATTTAGCATCATCTTGCTTATAAAAAGGAATGCTGGTATTCCTACAACTGCAACTTGTAATGCTGTTCAAAGGTAATTACTAATTACAATAGTAAAGCAATATTGAGTATTTTAGAAAAAGAGATGTTTTAAAACTGGACTTTCATTATTTTTTTTCGTGTAGACTTTGAATTATTTCACCTTAGGTTGTTTTATATAACCTCTATAAACATAAAGAATCATTGACTAAATTAACAGTTTATTTAGAATGCAGGATCACTATGCATAGATATTCTTAATGTATGTGTTCCTTAAACTTAGATTTCACTAAGCACTCCTTTAACGTAACATTCTTAAGTCGTGTGCATACAATTACTTATGTCTACTTAAATCATAATTAAATGACAATTTGGCCCTTACTGTCGTTTTGTTGGATGAACATGGACAGGCACATTTATTTGTAATCCAAAAGTTTAGCTAGTGCAACGTTCGTGTGTGTCGCTGGATGGAGAGGTTTGTTTAATTTCTGGAGACAACAATATATGTATTTCTTTAAAATAACATGGTACGGTATTTTTAAAATGAACAGTTTTTATCACTTCCCTTTTACAACAGTTATAAAAGGGTACGATCAATGTTCTATGATGTATTATTAAAACAAATGCATATATCAAACGGGATGTATTAGAATGTTCACGTTTTCCTGATTATTCCAATTAAAGATCAAGAAGATTTTAAAGATTTCAGTGGCGGTTTAAGAAGAGGACGTTCAGGGTGTCCCCTTTAATGGAAAATATTTCATTTTTTAGCATCAAATTGTCCTCAACAAAATTGATTTGCTTCACCTTGCTTTTATTTTGAAAATTTCGAGAACTAAGATCCTTTTTGAAAATTCTGAATCAACCACTCTTTTTCACATATTTTTTGAGTTTTCATGAAAATACTGAATTAGAAGTTTTATGAATGTCTTTAAATTTATTTCATTCAAATAATCAATTATATGATTTCGAGCGGCTAAATTTATTTGTTTGTCTCTTCTTGACCCTTAACTAGTCTGCATGCTGTTCAAATATTGACACAGCCAATATTGTCACTTGAATAATCAAATTCATTCGTACCTTAAAATGAAGATTTGGCGCCACTGTGGTGAAAAATAATAGAACAAGAAAAACTTACTAGCAGAAATAAACCTTTGATTAAGGCAATGTTACTTCTTATAAATTATATGAGTCATGCTGCAATGCTTCCGATGATATCTTTTTTTTTACTTTACGTTCAACAACGAGCACATCTGATAAACAGAGCGTCAGTTAAAAAAAAAGGGGGGGGGGCTATTTTAAGATATAAAAACTGATAAGTCGTTAAATAGACAAAATATCTTATACATCGTTTTATTTCTGACTTTTTGTCTTATCTAGAAAGTCATATATATGATGAACATAATGGATACTTTCGTTCTTATCCTTGATTTCAAGTGTTTATTAGAAATATAACAATTTCTATTTTTTTAAAGCTGATTATCATTACAGTTCAAACTGTAATGTTATAAATACTTCTAACAGCACTCCAAAAGTCAAAGTGATATTGCTCTACATACTACGATCTGTTCAATCGGATATGAATCTATTGTATATTGTTTCTGATTTCCGTTTCAGATTTAACGATAGCTGCAAGTTGAATTGGCAATAATTTCCTGGTTGCTGATTGATCATGTTGATTATATTTATATGTTAATATCAATATCATGCATATGTTGATGAAATAGGGGGGGGAAACAAGCAAAAAAGAAACAAACCTTTTCTGAACCAATCCATTATTGCTTCGTGTAGTATTTTTCAAACTTGTTGACCCCTTTTAAACAGTAGACACATTAAGTAGCATATTAAGCTGACGATATCGGAATATATGTATTTAGTCGGATCTTAACATGCACTTGTTATTTGTTTACAAACCGGTATTGATAAAAATATTAAACAAACAAATGTCGAAATGTTCAGGGCTGAATTAAATCTGTATTTGGGTAAGATGATGCAAGCATACGATTTTTATTGCGTCTTACACTTTGAGAAGCAAATAATCTGTAACTATATTGTGTAAAAACGTTAATTATGAGCTATGAAAGTCAAGTGGCAAGAGCAATTTTCTGAGGAAGTTTTAAAAAATTTCAAAAAACATTTTTTACAGTGTATTAGCTTTCATTAGTCTTCACTATCCTATAGATAAACAAGTTTTGGTTATATTTATAATATAGAATCTTCACTGAAGGTGGAACACGAATGCCCAGTTAATTAATTATATTGATGTGCCATTTGTATGCAAGAGTGACATTCCTTTGTAGTACGTGCCGATTCGAAAACAAGTTATGCGAGTATTGTCTCCCTTTAACAGGTTTATTATTTTATACTTAAGTATAGGTTTCTGATATAATTTTGAATAATCACAAAATGTATCAATTCTATATATTTCAGTTTTTGTTATTGGTGTATCAAAGAAATTGATGTACGAATATAATTTCATAAATTTGAAACGTTTAAAATGATAACATACCAAAATAAAGAACCGTCATCATTTTTGTCAAGTCTTCGACTTTAGTCGAAAAAGCGAGACTAAGCGATCCTACATTCCGTCGTCGTCGGCGTCGTCGGCGTCGTCCACAAATATTCACTCTGTGGTTGAAGTTTTTGAAATTTTAATAACTTTCTTAAACTATATACTGAATTTCTACCAAACTTGGACAGAAGCTTGTTTATGATCATAAGAAAGTATCCAGAAGTAAATTTTGTAAAAATAAAATTGCATTTTTTCAGTATTTTACTTATAAATGGACTTAGTTTTTCTGCGAGGAAACATTACATTCACTCTGTGGTTAAAGTTTTTAAAATTTTAATAACTTTCATAAACTATCCTTGATTTGTACCAAACTTTGACAAAAGCTTGTTTATGATCATAAGATAGTATCAAGAAGAAAATTTTGTAAAAATAAATTTCCACTTCTCCGTATTTAACTTATAAATGGACTTAGTTTTTCTGCGAGGAAACATTACATTCACTCTGTGGTTAAAGTTTTTAAAATTTTAATAACTTTCATAAACTATCCTTAATTTGTACCAAACTTGGACAAAAGCTTGTTTATGATCATAAGATAGTATCAAGAAGAAAATTTTGTAAAAATAAATTTCCACTTTTCCGTATTTTACTTATAAATGGACTTAGTTTTTTTTGCCAGAAACAAAACATTCACTCTGTGGTTTAAGTTTTTAAAATTTTTATAATGTTCTTAAACTATCCTGGATTTCTACCAAACTTAGACAAAAGCTTGTTTCTGATCATAAGATATTATTCAGAAGTAAATTTTGTAAAAAAAAATCACTTTTTCCGTATTTTACTTATAAATGGACTTAGGTTTTCTTCTAGTTAACATTACATACAGTTTGCAGTTAAAGTTCATAAAACATTTATTAGATTCATAACCTATCCTGGATTTTTTACCAAACTTGGAAGCTTCTTTCAATCAAAAGACAGCATCGAGAGGGAAATTTTTATTGATGTTTGTCCTCATTTTTGTTGAGTCTGCGATTAACAGCAAAAGTAGGCGAGACACTGGGTTCCAAGGAACCCTTACGAATTTTTTTTAATTGTTGCTTATTTTACATTAAAACAATTTTCCCCTATAAACGAATGTTACTTTATACAAATATAAGGACTTTGTTAGCTAAAACTACAAATTTAATTAGATATTATGTAATCTTATTACGATAGATTAATATGCTTCATTAAGTGGGGTTTTTTTTTTGGGGGGGGGGGATTGACAATATATCTACCGTTGTTTGCATCTAGATTGTGAACTTGGTTTTGAATAATACTCAATTATTTTTTTTCAGTAATTTTACATTTTGCATTATACATTATTAGTTTATGTGTAAATGCAAATCAATTTCGGAACCCCCCCCCTCCCAATGCATAAATAACCAAATCGTTAACTGAGCATCCAATGTCTATACCCGATTATAGCACGCATGTTGTTGATAAAGACATGCAACAAAAGACAATAATCAACGTATTTTGAGTTAATTTTGTTTATCCCAGAACTTCCACCGAAAGTAAGCTACGATTTGTTGTTCAGTATAAAATTATTTAAAACTTCGTCATTGCTTAAAAGCTTCATCGTTTTTGAACAGTCATAATGAAGCATTATGGACGCACACAGTTTTCAGGTAAAAATGTTCAACACATCCTACTTCCAACCCAAGAATTGATCCTATTATCTAGATGTTGTCGTTGTCTGCTATCTTAAAACAAATTTCATTTTACAGTTTTCTAGCTTTTGTTTATATTTACATGAAGCTTACTGTGACAGTTTATTATCAAGTGTTTTATTTCAAATGATTTTAATAAGAAAACGACAATCCCTTAAATTTTGAACACTCAAAAACGTATACAAAAATCAGTATACATTTCAGGCACATAGCTCCCTTTCAAATGCAACGTAGGAATTCAAACAAAGAGAACTTATTACAAGTACGCTCATAAATCAATTGAGTTCAAAACAAAACTATCAATTGATTGTGTTATACAAATATAACTGCACCACAATTGTCGTTAAAATATATTTATTTTCATATTGCAGCGCTTTGTCTGGTGGAAAACTAATCTACTTCCATGCTACTTTTTGCTGTGATAATTTTGAGAAGGTAGATGAGATTTGCCAAGGTAAAGCTTTTGTTCCTGTTAGTTGTTCTACAGGGAACCTTTATTTTGTCAATGGTTGTAGAACATAAATGTGTATCTTATAATTCAGATAGTAATGTTTTTAAAATATATTAGTGTATTATAGTTTTTTGCCTCATAAGCATTTCTTGAATTCATAAATTATCAAAGTATGAAAGACCTTACGATGACCTTAAGCTGTTTTATTTTGTCTATCGGTATCTTGCTAAGAGTTGTCTCATTGGCAATCACACAACATGATGATCATATTTTGTCTTATGACACAAATGATAACAAATCGAAAGTAAGAAGATATCGAAAAAAGAAAAAATCAACACCACAAACTATAACCAATTACCTAAGGACATATTCAGTGCAAAGGAACACTCAAAAGGGCTCAAGCTTGGATGCTACGTATACAAATTGGACCAAAGTAGACATGGAATTAATGACAAACAAATAATGTATGTTTTACTGCTTTCAATAAATAGCAAACATGGATATATACCAATTCTTCCAACATCAGTTGAAGTATCTATCTGATTTAAAAGCTTGTCTAATTTGATTATGATGTTGAACGTTTTGTCTTCTTAGGTTATGTACTAGATGGCAGTACACATTTGTCTTCATTTTCAAACTGGTGTTGTTATTTTGTTCTGCTATCGTACCACCCTCAATGTTTGCAATTTTAATCTAAGAAAGCATTTAAAATGTCTATGTAAACAAGCAGATGGCATATTTTGTTAGCTAAAGTTTTTGTCTGTTATTGATTGCGTGTTTGTGTTTCAAAAATAAACTTATGTTAAAGCGAAGTTAATTTAAGTTGTTCTAAAACTTGCTGCCATTTTGATTAAAGATATGAGTGTATACAATTGTTTTCTTTCCATTGCAGCGTGTAAAACAGGTTATATTTCACAGCAAGGAGGAATGTGTTATCCTTGTCCATATCCAACATTCGGATATCGATGTGCAAGTTTATGCAAATGCAAAGAAAGTCAAAGGTATTTTTAAAATAAAATTGATAGTCAAATAATACATTTCACGCATTTTTTATTTTTCCAGATATTTTGTTTTTGTATACCTTTTGGCATTCCATTGAAGTCATCATACACATCTGAAGGTTATAACAATATTGTTTTTATTAAAACCAGAAAATGAGAAATGGAAATAAGATATCGTCGAAAGTAAAACAAAAACAAAAGTATTTACTATCAGAGAGGAAAGAAACAAAAACGGAAAGAAGTCTATAAACTACAAATAACAATTTAAAACATATTATCAAAGTTTCCTACTACATGTACTAGGTAAACTCCGTTGTCCCTACTGACGATACTGTTCTCCCCGATGGTGTCACTAACCTAAGGAGTAAATATTTTGTTGTTGACATGAATTATACTTGACAAGGTCTTAATTAAACATCAATTGTACAAACTTTTTTTTGATACAAAAAACTAAGGTTTTTCTACCAACTTTAAAGATTATCTAAGCTGTATTTGGCAAAACGTTTTGAGTTGTTTTCTTTGGGTGTCTTGATTTCCCTTCAACTTCAAACTTCATTTTGCCTTTTTAACTTTGTTTCCATCCGAGCGTCGCTGATAAGTCTTCTGTAGACGAAACACGCTTCTGGCGTACATAATTGCAAACAGGTTATGCATGATGTGTTTATTATCGAATTTAGGTTTTAGACACAAGTTTTTCAGTTCAACAATACTTTGGGATTAAACAACATATGATGAAAATGCGTATACTTTGGATATTTTCATAATAAACAATAAGTCATTTTAAGTACTACTTGCGTTCCGTAAAACAACAGACGGAAAGGAAACTAAATTGACAAGTCATAACAATTCATAATAGATGTTTAAGGGGAAAAACGAACATCAAACACTGTGGTTGATTTATCAATTTATTCCTTTTGTCTACATTACCACTTGTAATTTGTAAATACTTAAGACAAAAGCATTGTTCTTACTCATGTTCTTCCAAGCAACTACATAATTAACAATATATTATTTCGTAGCATTTCGTACCTTTTGAATGTGAATTTAAATTTTCTATAGATGCCATAATGTAGATGGATGTACACATTTGAAGGACAATCCAAGCACATCCGAGAAGTTGCTAACAACCATTTTGATAAAACAAGGTAATTGTAAGTTAGTCTTAATTTCATTTGCATATAGTGTTCATAACGCAAATTCATTTTGATCTTCTGTTGTGTAAAGGTTTGGCTGTAATTATTAGTTGCGAAAATACTAAGCCGAGAAAGACCGTGTGTATTTACGTTCAATCCACCAAAGTCTGTATTCAGAGAGTAATATAATGCAAATCGTAATATCTGGGGTAAACCAAAAATAAAGATGTAAATACGATAAAAATATAAGGTCATTAGTTTCGTTCCTTTCATGAAGAGACCCTTTTAATCAATCTTACATTTGTAGGTTTTAACTTCCAAATATTCCGTTCAACGATTTTTCAGAATTACTTAGAATAAATTCAACTTTCATAACCATTTGACTATTTTGTTTTTAGTCGTCAGTATTTTATACATGTATTCATTAATCTTACTTATTAAATAACTAACATGTATCTAGTACTTGTATATGTTGTTTTTCGTCACACATTATATCATTGAAGTAGGGACATAAGAGTGACATGCACTGAACTAACTTACTATTGCATTTCAGATAACGTTCAAACAACACATACAATAACAACAGAAGACGTATCCCTCACATCTCGGTTGGTTATTACATCTCCAAGAAAAGAAGAAGGTTTAGGTGAATTTTCATTTTTTTTAACGTTTAATTTGAACCATAAAAAAAACAACTAATGTATAACCTAATTTATGTTTATGTTGAAATCTGCAAAAAGTCTGTACGGGGGGAGCATATATTGACCAGTTTTAGTTGGACCAACTTAATTTTTTGGAAATTGAATAAACTGACAACGCCATGGCTAATAATGAAAAAAAAACCAGACAAATAAAAGTACAAATGACACAACAAGACACAACATAGAAACGTAGACTGAACTACACGAACCCCATCAAAAACTAGGCGCACTGAATGAGTAAGCAGATCCTGCTCCATATGTGGCGCCCGTCATGTTGCTCATGTTTTAACAAACCCGATTAAAGTTCTGCATTCAAATATAGCGTTATACTAATTTAGATTGTTGAAATCAATAACTAACTATCAATAGTAAATCATTGATATCTATGAATGTTTAAAATAAAATGGAAGATACAAATGTATCCGCGAGCAACTTTCGCTGTACAGTAACGCATAGTTGAAATTCATTTCATCAGTATGTTTAGTTATAACTTATTTAAATGATATATGTGATCCATAAATTAATGTGCAATTGTTTTGAATAAATTGCAGAGACGGATAATGTGTCCATGTCCTTACGTCGTAACTACAATCCCCTTCCCCTTCACAAATGTGACCTACCGAATTAGACTATTTACCGGATTTTTTAAATAACACGACGGGTGCCACATATGGAGCAGGATCTGCTTACCCTTCCGGACCACCTGAAATCACCCCTAGTTTTTGGTGGGGTTCGTGTTGTTTCTTCTTCAGTAATCTATGATGTGTCGTGTGTACTATTGTTTTTCTGTTTGTCCTTCATTTTTATCCAAGGCGTAGTCAGTTAATTTTCGATTTACGAGTTTGACTGTCCCTCTCGTATCTTTCGTCCCTCTTTTGTAGTAAAATGAAAAATGTATAAACATCATTATGTAACTATTTAGAATAGATGGAATAGTAATCACAGTTATGTGTGCCGTAAAATGTTCATCAGTTGTACATTGTTTAAGTGAGACTTTAAGTATTCGTTTCCCATGTTTCAAGTAAGCATTTAAATATAGATTAGTCCATTGAAATACTTAACGGGTGAAATGTCCAACAAAATTTCTAATACATAAAAAGTAGTATATTTTTATGTTAATGCGGTGGAAACGAATATACTCCGGATGCTTGATGAAATAAGAACACCACTTCATCTTACTATAATGTCATATTGATGTTATAATATTTTCAGTGCCAATTATTTTGCACCAGATGCACATTTCGACAATTATGTTTCGTCAGTGATGCACGATGCGAAAACGTTTTAGTTTAATTAATGTATATATGTAAAACTTTACGATCAGTGGATTATATATAATAACTATATTAAAACAACATTTCAAGGTAACGGTATTCTAACATTGCTCCAAAAAACAAGATATGAAATCCTGTGACAGTGCCTTTTAACTAAGAAACAAAAACATGACAAACATTAATAAATTTTAAATTTTAACCATTTTATGTTTTCTTGAATCTTTATTTTGGGAATGCTACTATCACACCATATACAACGACAACAAAAAAGAAAACAAGAAAAATACCATCGAGTTTGACTATATATATTAATATATGTCTGTTACAGTAATTGGATAGTGTAAACTTCCAACGAACACCATAAACCATTACACCATTCAGCATACACCCTGTGTTACTACACCTTACACGTTACACTTTTGCACCATGCACCTTACACATTATACAATTATGCAATTTAATTTCAAAGAAAGCGTGCGACTACAAAATTATCTATGCATTTAAAGAAACGAATTTTGATCACAATATTGTTATTTAACATATAAAATTAAAAAAATCGATTGCTCTGAATTTTTTGCATAGGTTAAAATGTCGTTTTACATTTATTCACAGCACTCCCGATCGCACGGCACACCTTTACATCATTCCCCTAACACCATACACCATAGCATCACACTCCTTCTACCATTTTACCATATTCCATAAATTATTACACCGTACACGTTTGTTTGTTGTTGGTTTTTTTTTGGGAGGAAGGGGGGGGGAATTTACACAGCTCAAGGGATGTACTTGTAAATCAAAGTTTTTTTTCTTAGATACTGTGCATTTTTGATTCGTGTTCAGTTACTTCAAGCAAATTCTTATTGTCTTGTAGGTTTAATAAATACAGAAGTTTTTATTTACTCCTTATGTGGAGTCAGCTCGTTTCTGATACTCAGTTTTAGTATCGTGTGCCTGTGTGTCTACAACAAATCTAAAACAACAAATGTTAATCAACATTTAGAAAACCAAAATACAGATGGTAATAACCGCCGAACTGACGTAGAGGATGTCTTGGAATTAAGTCAAAACATTTCAACAGACAAAGAAACAGGGCACGACTACGAAGAAATCGACGAGCGAAAAATGTCTGATTTCTTCGTATTATCATCTTTAGAACAAGGAAGTTTAAGTGATAATGACAATGCAAGTGAGTCATCGAATGGTATAAGGCTACCGAATGATGGTTATCTCAATCCTTATCAGCCGTTAAAATCTCCACTTCAGCAATCGGAAAACAGTCATGGCGAATCTGACGAATATGATCATCCCCCAATAGAAAACAGGGCATATACTAATCTTTATCAATCACTTAAAGCTAATAGAGGAGGAAAGATACGGGTATATTCTAGATGTCATAGCGTACAGTATCTTCAGCTTGTAGAGGAACCAATACGAAGTAAAAATGACACAAATATCATGAAAAATAGTAGACGAAATGTCAAAACTTTGTAGTAAACATACAGCACACACAGGTCGAGATTCATTATACTAATATATAACAATGCGTGAAATGGACAGACACATTAGATTTAAGAAAAAATCAAAATGATAAAAATTAAAATAGTCAGGCAATGCCAATTATAATTCAGTAGGATAAAAATCCAGAATGATTCAAAGACATAACAACTGCATTATAACTATGCATGCTATATATGGTGTATATCATTAAAAAAAACGTACGAAGTCAGATCGATTCTTGACAACTTTTGTCTGCCAATTTACTCCAACATTTTGTGAACTATGTATATAAGATTCTGACACCGTAGTTGCGGTTAACCAGTAACCATTAACAGGTTCATGTTCATTATGTAAATATGATCATAACCATATGTAACACGAATTATAATATGTTGTTTGTGTTATATTGTTCATTTTAGTTCGTATTATCATTATGTGTCATTTCACATTAAATACTGAAAACATATATTTACTGACGGTTAATGTGAGTTGATTCGTGTTTGTCAATGTTTTGTTGTGAAACGGCTTCTAACTGATACCATAAGGACGAATTAGTGTGTGTTATATTTACATATGTTTACTTAGCGTCTGTTTCTGTAATGCAACCATTTGAAATACTTGTACCTATCTAATTGAAAATATTTATATTTGTTTTGTACTTAAGCTCGATTTGTACAGTAAAAATAATCTGAGTAATCTTGTAATAATGTGTGTACTCTTTTTTGTTTTTTATTTTATTTCACGATATTCGCGGTACATGCAGGTATCTTTTATTAGACCATTGAAAAAAAAATTGCAACTTTAAAGAAAGGTCAACGCATATACCATAAAGTGAGTGGTGTTATATTTCCGGAATTTATTACTGCAAAATAATAATTCATCAAGTGAACTGTGATTGTTTTAAAAAGCACCTGTAATCCAAGCAGATGAAATAAAACGTATAGAGTGGTGAACATGACAGCCTAATTACATGCATATTAACTAACAACTAAACAGAAAAGTTGGACAGTTATTGTTATTTCTAATTCTGATATTATCTGTAACATATGTGTAGAATATTTGGTTATTACTTTCATTGTTTAAGTTAAAGTTCGATAAACAACGCAAATGTATCAGCGGCTATTCATAAATAAGTCTCATTATGTTCTTAAAAAGTTAAAGTCACTCATACAATTTCTTCTAACATCAAATTCAATTTAAAAAAATAATGATTAAAGCTCGTACTGTTCTCCTTGACATTATGTTTGTAAATATCAACATAGATATTGAGCGACTTATGAATTACAAGACATGTTCGTGAATTATCATGAATAACAGTGTATTGCCAAACTCAAACCCCTTATACAAATATTCCCTTTGATGCATTGTCTTGTGCTGTTCCGTGTGGGGGAGGTAGATGTGGTGCTACAATATGTCCAACCCCGCCTTTTGTGTATGCGCCTGTTCAAAATCAAGAGATTATCGTTAGTATCTTCTATTGTTTACCTAAGAAATGAATGCTTCTTTTTTGTAAATAAATCGGAGTGTAAAAGCGTTGAGCAAAGTACAGTTTGTATTAAGTGCGGAAGCGCTTCATTCTAAAAATGTGCGCACGATCAACGCCTTCATTCTAAAAATGTGTGCACGGTCAACGCTCTTACAACCGTATACCATCCGATGACTCACTAGAATTGTCATTATCACTTAAATCTCCTTGTTCTTAAGATGCTATTACGAAGAAATCAGACATATTTTGCTCGTCGCTTGCAAATCCGTTAAGTTGAAATGGTGAAGTTGAAATCATCCCTTCGTAAATTTTACGGACGACATCACGAGTTGGTTGATCGTTATGGAATAACCGTTTCACAAATGATAAAGGATATGTTCCTTACGTTGTAACTATAATGCCCTTCCCTTTAATGACTGTGACCTACCGAATTAGACTATTTATCGGATTTGTTATAACATAAGCAACACGACGGGTGCCACATGTGTAGCAGGATCCGCTTACCCTTCCGGTGCACCTGAGGTCACCCCTAGTTTTTGGTGGGGTTCTTGTTGCTTATTCTGTAGTTTCTATGTGGTGTCATGTGTTCCATTGTTTGTCTGTTTGTCTTCTTTAATTTTTAGCTAGGCGTTGTCAGTTTAATTTAGATTTATGAGTTTGACTGTCTCTCTGGTATCTTTCGTCCCTCTTTTAATATGTGTCCTATATATGAATGTCGTTGGTTGATTTATATTTGTTTTGTAACATTGGTTATGAATTCTTCTCCATATGATTGAAAAACCAAGTCGACTAGACGGGTTTATCTAGAAAATCATTGGAAAATTGGCTTGTGTTTTAGATATCAAGCCCCAACATAAATAAAGGCAAACGTAGTATACAGCTCATAAATCGATTAGGAGAAAACAAATCCGAGTAACAAAATCAAACCGGGGAAAACACATCAACTTTAAGAGGAAAACAACGAAACAACACAAAAAAATGAACTTCAATGTAACACACTCAGAAACGAACTATAAGATAACAACTGCCATTGTCCTGACTTGGTACTCGACATTTTAAGAACGGTGGGCTGACCTGATTTTGTGGCTACCTTAATCTTGCGCTTTTATGACAATGTTAGTTTAAACAATATTTATTCAGATAAATCAACATTAAACGATATTGTACAATGAAATAATAATAAGGATTCAGAAACAAGCAAATAGTGTTATATATAACACTAAATGGACAACATTACATGACAGGACTGCAGTACAAATAAACGCCAGAACATTCAGGACTCAACAATAAACATGCAATTATACCTTTGGACAAGCTAATAGTTATAAAAGGTTGCAGGCTTTCAATTACACAAGACTCGCGTTTCATCTACAAAAGACTCATCAGTGACGCTCAGATAAAAAAAAAATAAACAAAATAAGAATCATCATTCTCATAGTTTTATAAAACGTATACGTTCATCATGAGCAACCGATTTCCACATTTTGCCATCCCATTTTGTTTTTTAAAGTCTTAAGTTAGTAATCATTCAGTATTGAAGCCCTCAATAACAACGATAATGAATATCATATGAATTCAACAGTGTTAACATACAAGAATTCATATAATTGTACTAACAGTGTGACCATTTTTGCTGCCTCAATATTTGTTTGTGTCGTGAAATAAGAGTCTGAGCCGGTTAGCACACTTCCCATTGGAAAGCTGGCTCTTGGTTGAAAACGTCTTTATGAAAACACAGTTAACTTGTGCTGTTCAGATTTCTGTTAGGTAAACAGCTCGAAAGTATATACAATACCTGATACAAGTTATCGTTAGTAAAGTATATACTATATGTAAAAAATATATAGATGCGTATCGATCATCAACAAAAATTCGCGGCAGTGATATATCAAACATTATCAAATTGTTTACACAAGTACACTAGAGAGAACTATCACACGTTTCTTTCTTCTCTTTCTGGACAAGTATTTCTTTACAAGTATTTCACCATGTTCATAATTTGAAATAATTGTGCATATCATTGTATAAGGTTATCTAAAAGAAATATTTGAAAATTGCTGGCAAATTGTTTTCTAGAATATGCGATATTGACATTATTCATAAAACAATGCCTCAGGGAGAGAACACTGGTGGACTGATACATGTAATTTGATAAGTGTCTATCAATTGTTTGCACTACTTCATACTTTTGTACTTCATTACATTTTCATCAAAACAAATGAAATGCATCCTGCACTTGAACTCTTTGCTTATGTGAATGGGAAGTACAAACGACGGATATTCTAAAAACATTACCCACACACTTCCTGTACTTCAGTACGTAAAAAAATTAACAGGTGTTTAAAATCAAATGTTTCCTTTAGACAAATGTTAGATACCAAAATTTACAAACAAATAAGTGGATGGAAATAGAGAAATATAAGTTACAAATTATTAAATCTCATAAATCAATTGAAAGAAATTGTAAATAAAAGGAAATCAAATGAAATCCAAAAGAAGAGACGTCAGCAAAAAAAAGGAATAGCGTCTCCTAATCATATAACAACGTTTCTGTATCTGTCTCTGGAAGGCCGTTTTGCTATTTATTATAACGTCACGATTTCTCAAAAACTTTATAAGAAATTTATTATAAAATATTTTTTAGACATCTTGTAAATTTTAGAAGATATCTTACATTGTCTTATAAATAATATAAAATATCTTATACGTTAAAAAAGATATATTATAAAGTATAAGGATATCTTCTTTATTATATAAGATATCTTTGATATCTTTGATATTATATATGATATCTTATATAATATAAAAGATATCCTCATATGTTAAAAGATATCTTATATGGTTTGCCAGATATTTCATATACTTTATAAAATATCTTATATAATCTTCACTTACAACAGATCTCATTAAGTATATAAGATAGCTAATAAACTTAAGAAGATATTTTATAAATTATATACGATATCTTATCAATAATATATGATATTTTTTTTAATTATATAAGACATCATACATGTATATAATATATAAGATATCTTATATGATATGTAAAACATCTTATATAATATATACGATATTTTAAATAATATATACGATATCTTATATAATATAGGAGATATCGTATACAATATATCATATATCACAAATAATATACAGATATCTTGTAAAACTGAAATTATATAACAATTTTTTTTTTTCAAATGAGATATCTTAAATATTATATGAGCTGTCTTGAAATTCGAATAGACAGTAAAACTGTTTGCCATATTTCTCTCTAAACTTTCCGCAGATACATTAACATGTTTGTAAATCCTAACACAATATTTAACCCTTCTTCTTTTTGTGATGTTTTTCTTTTTGTACACTTATAAGTCAGCAGTGTATTAGAGTACCACACATGTGTACGGGCATAAGTGCCTGCTTGATTAATTAATGATGAAAATATATTCCAGTTTTTTAATAGTCTAGTAAAAAGTCTATTGTTATAGATATGAAAAAGGTAAAATAAAAAAAATACTGAACTCCGAGGAAAATTCAAAACGGAAAGTCTCTAATCAAAGGGCAAAATAAAATGATAAAACACATTCACCTAATGGACAACAACTGTCATATTTGTGACTTGGTACATCCATATCAAATGTAGAAAATATTGGATTGAACATGGATTTATAGCTATAAACCTCTCACGTGTATGACAGTCCGTTCAAATTCCGGTATATCTATAACGAACAAAACAGACATAATAGGTAAACAAGTGAAAATAGTGGAACAGCGGTCGTCACAATCTTAAATCAGACACATATTTACAAAACAGTACAAAAAGCATCTAACACATTTGAAAAACAGACGCATTGCTTCGCGTGTTTGACGTCAAAAAGTGAACGTCTCATAGAAAGAAAAAAAAATTGCCGTTTAAATGGTAAAAAAAAAAATAATCTAACATGGGGAATGTTGGTATTCAGGGTTAAAAACCAAAAGTATGATAGAATATGGTTATCACTCCTACTCTGTCGTTCAAAGTATTTTCAGCATGAGGAGAGAAGAATAACATAATGCCATATAATAAAACAATAACACATTGGAAAGGGGGGGGGGGGGGTCTTTAAAAGGACAGACTCACGTCAAATGCATCAAAGAAACACAAAAAAAAAAATGCACATACAAAACACATGGGCCAAAATGAAAGATAACACAAACACATTGACGGGATGTATTTATTATAAAGTACTGAGCAAGGTCAAATTGATATCTCAGAAAAAGTCATAATAATAATAGAATAAATGAAAAAAAACCCACAATATAACACGGTAATTAGATGATTAGTAACGTGAGTGCGCAGAATATATACATCAAGACCATCATCGTATTATTTGTGAAGTTGATACGTCATATTCATATTCATTAACAAGGTCTTGGTCTTTTTTTAATTAAAAAGGACGAAAACACAATTTGGACCCCTTGTTGTATCAAGTTATATACGAATACCATTGAAATAATTGATGCAAGCTTTACTTTATTGTAGCGTTAACATGGGTAGGCATTATTCGAAATTATTTGTGTCTGAGCGACAGTAAGTGCTTAATGAACACGAATATAACGACTACCCATGTTGAAGCTACAATAAAACATATCTTATATCAATTATTTCGATTCTGATTAGGACAATTAAGGTAGTTTTAGTGTCCGATGTGCATAAATGTAGCGTGTTTGTGTAGGCTCTTCCATGACACTTCCTTTTTTGTTTGTAAATAAGCAAACGACTGGCAATGTGATTTTTTTTAAGAGAAGAGATTTGAACAACCAGCATGAACGATTGTCGTATCTAGGTCAAATATGTCAATTTCGAATTGTAACACATTACAGTCATAATGAATAAATTAGTAACAACATGTGCATCATTTAAGAGTCTTGAAGTGTTTTAAGTTAATGAAATGTATGAAATGCATGACAAATTTGATAAAATTACTTATTCTGCAGTAGTCAATATACGCCTGTGCAAATAAATCTTATTGGATTCAGAGCATGGATTTATTGTCAAAGTAAAAGAGGCATGTCAATTTAGAAATGCAAGTTGTATACACGATATACACAGTTTTTGATTGATTATTTAAATAAAGATAACACTTTAATCAATAAAATTAAAGCCATAGACTTTTTACGAACAAACTAAAAAACAAACGATCGAACATATAAATATACAAACGTATATTAAAAAACCGAGTGACGGACATAAAACTAAATAAATGAAGATTTTCAACGACTCAAAGTCTGTTTATTTCTTACATTTATTTTAAGTAATCAGCATATTTTGTTAATGTGCTTTCGTTGCCAAAAAAGTACTTGTATTTTTTAACATAAGGTAATAATACATAATTTCTACACGACTGTCTTTATACATGTATGTATATCTGTACATAGTTGTACTACTCGAAATACTCAATCACATGAGAGTGTTGATCTTGTTATATATTATAATGGTTCAGGTGACAAACATTAAGATTTTAGGTTGATAGCATTCTTTGTTATTAACTTATTATATGTTTCCTTATCTAATAATTGAAAGGTTTTAATATCTAATCAGTTCAATAAAACTTATCCAGTCATCCTCCAAATATAAACAAACATTGTGATTGTCGTATACTAATAGATAACGAGTTTTCGAAAGTCTTGTAGTAGAAAGAATGCATCGATTAGAGTATTTATTTCAGAAAGTATAACATATTTAATGTGTTTGTCTTAGAACATATGGTTCAATCAACAGATATAAGTATGTGGGTGACATCCCATTTAACATCTTATTAAAGTATAAGCTTATGTATATTTTGTCTATTTTCCAGAAAACAATTCGAAGCAGTTTTGAACCAGAAGAAATAAATATAGATGACCAGAATGTATGAACGTATTATAGTAATAACCGTGAAAGTTGGAATATTAGTCTTTTTAAAATTTAATAATTTGAAAGGTACATGAACACATTTTTTTCATTCATCAAGTTGGTGCTGAAACAATTACTACTAATTACCAACCAAAACATGAGTTATAAAATCGTCATAATTTTTCTCTCTTTGCAATGTTTGAATAGTGATGATTTTGATTGTCTCTAACATGTCTAAGGTAAAAGGAACCCAGACTATTATACATGACAGGACAATATATTTTCATTTTTCTATTATTAGAATGACTTTTTTAATGTTTTGATCTCCGTTATCTCTTTCTTGTCTTTCGCTACCAGCACGTCTTCTACGGTACAACATTAATATCATTCCAAGAACTAGCAGAACAGTCAAGGCAGCAGCACAAATCGAGTATATAGAGATTGGTTGTAGCGTTGAATCTACATAATAGATAATTCAAATATAATTGTATACTTTAATCTTTGGTTATAGCACAAGTTTGACCCAAACCTTGAAGTAATTGCAACAGAAGATATTTAAGTTTTAATCATTAGCATTATACCCAAAATATATACACAGAAAAAAGTCCTATCAATCTAAATTGAGGAAGATTAAAAAAAAATAACGATTTAATATTCCTATGGAGATATGCATTGAAAAGTGAGATAACTCTGTAAAAAAGGAAGAAATATAAATAAAAATTGATACAAAATTATAGCTTTACCGCTTCTTTTCAACAAAATGTATTGATTCTTCATATTTTAGCCGCCTTTAGAGTATAACACACAACTTGTAAGAAGTTTCATATCTTTTATCAAGTTTCAATCTAGATTTCTAAGTTCATTAGTTGACCATTTATTAAATGTATTAACATGTCATGGTAAAGAATCTAAAATTCTATAAAAAAAATTAAGCATATATTCTTCTGTGTATTGTTTAAAGTTTCTTCATACAATGTAGATGCTGAACAAATATAATATACAGATATAAACATTAACAAATGTTAACATTATTTTTTTTCATAATGGTCACTAAGCCACAAATTTGCGATTTCTTTAATGAAAAATGCGCAAAAAAAATAAAAGTACCCATAACAATTCGGTTTTGTACATTTCATGATCAGAAGATTATACAATATCAAATACAGAATTATTACCACATCAAAGTATCATACTTTACATAAATTTTAAGAAAATCAACCAAAAACTGACCAAAAAAGACTCATTTTGCAGAGTTATCTCCCTTTCCAATGTTAATCTCATAGGAAATTTAAAGTGCTGATTTTGCGTTTTCCTCAAGTTAGATTTCTTGAGTCTTTTTCCTGTGTATAGTCAGGACATTGTGCTATACATTAGACTTAAAACTTTTTCTGTTGCATATAGTTTGAGATTAAAACTTAGTTTAACTGGACTATAAAGTATATTCAACATAATCCCATCTGAAACATTGAAAATGGAAAGTCCCTCATCAAAAGGCAAAACAAAAGTAGTATTTGTAATTGCTGCTTTTCCATTAAGAAAGCCACATTAACAATGTAAGTGGAAGGTTTGGTCTACTTAGAATCTTGAGAATTTGTGTATTGGTATGCCGATATAATTTTGCATGTGCAATGCAGTGTAGTGAACCAACGCGTTAAAAATCATATCTAGTTGAAAACAAGGAAACAGGGTAAAGCACTAAGATCAAATTAACATCGTTCTGATATGTAGTTAATTTGACGATGGACCATAAGAATCATGTCTTGTTATCATCGTAGATTATAACTAAATAGCTCATCATCAAAGATACCAATGGTAAAAGTTTCTTAAAAGTAGTAAAAAAGATAAACCGACTCATTAAAAAAGTTTAACAAAGCAATATTTAATACGATGTTGAAGAGCATTGATGATTTAAACTCTCGAAAGGTTTTCTCAAGTAAAGCTAGAATAGTCTACTCTTATAAAGAACCCACTACTGTCACAAATGTAAACAAATTTCCACTGTAACGAAAACTGTAACATGGATTTTGATTAAGCATAGTATTGGACATTTTATATTATTGAGTTCTTTGATCTCGGTCTATAATTTCAGTAGTTGTGTTTTGTTAAGTTTTTAAGTTTCAAGTTGATCAGTTTGACGTACATTGTCATAATTTGTATAAATAAACATGCCTGCTGTTTAATATCAAATTCAGAATCAACTTATGATAAGTTTTCCCGTTTTTTTTCTCCAGAAAATTGAAAATTATCTGTTTAAAAAATAATTAGATAGAGATTTGTAAAGACCAAACAACTATACACCAATAAGTGTCTAAGTTCTGGTGATAGCAACATACCTTATGCAATTGCACGTATACAGGTACATTGATAAAACTTTGATTGACTTTAACCTTGATATACGACTAAAAATTAATTGGTTATTACCTCTTTCATAAATAAAATTTTCAAACAGCAACAACATTTTGTCAAACAGAAATAGGTTAAAACATATAATGATATACTTCAACATGTATCCGACGAAGTTCACATGTTAAGACAAACATACGGACCTACCAATGTGTTCACTGATATCCATGGTCTGTAGTAACACTTTTATATATGTACCTTGAAAAAGAAGATAACAGTATACTGAAAATATAATAATATAAATGATTTGAAACCTATCTTATTCTTCAACTGTTCATACTTTATTCAATAATTATGTTTTCGATTCGTTTTCATGATTCTGTCTAATGTTGGGATATTCCACAATGTTCCATGGTTATAAGAACAGTTGAGCGGTTATAACAAATTATTATAATCGGGTATAATGACACCTATTCATCATATACAAAAAAAAACCTTTGAAAATGAGGTTCAAATATGATAATCTGATACTGTTAATGTTTTTCAACATCTCTAATAATTATATATTGTTCAACTATTTATACCGACTTGTGTTAATAATAGGAATTATTTATAATGCTGGACTGTTCCATCAATGTTCCAGTTGAGGAGGTAGAATGAGGCCGTACATACAATTGATGTGTGCATGCAAATATGACAACCAATCACCCGATACCAAATTTGAATAAAGTAAGATATTGAATCCTTCAACATTTTCTATTTGCCTGTCTAACAGATCATTTCACTTTAAAGTTGTCAATGGTAACCATGTTTGTAATTATTTAAGTAAATTATAGTTTTGGTTTACATTTAGACAATTCATTTTCCTGTTAGATTTATTTTTACATTTTGGCATGTCGATGGATGTTTTAGATGACAAGAATGTGTAAGTTTTTTTCATTATTGAAAGTATTAGGTTGTTATAAATGTTATATTGGTACTTTCAACAACATCAGTTGGTTGAATGCAAATACTTTAATCAAAGTTTAAATTATAAAGTTGAGAAAGGAAATGGGGAATGTGTCAAATTAATCTCAGTGTATGCCATGTAATCATTAAATCAAGGTGATATGTGTATAAACTGTCATTCCTTATTTGAAAGCAACATATTTCAAGCAATATGTAATAAATTGACGTACATAATGTGCAGAAAACACTTTACTCAATGAATATGTCAGCCCAGCAGTCAGCTCTTGTGTGTTGAGATGAATTATCATTGATATGGTCATATTTACAATTTAACTGTTTTCAACTATGAAATTTGTGCCTCAGGAAAAAATTCCCTAAGCTGTATTTGGCAAACTTTTAGGAATTATTGGTTCTCAATGCTCTTCAACGTCGAATTTTATTTGGCCTTTTTAACTGTTTTTGATTCGAGCGTCACTATCGAGTCTTTAATAGACGAAACACGCCTCTGGCGCAGCTACAATATTTCAATCCTGGTATATTGATGTGTTTATCTAACTGTGAATCCATCTTATTTCGTAAGTACCAATTTTCCTTAGGAAGAAAAGTAGACATACAAGCCGATACAAAACATGTAAATCGAAGAAATTTAAATCTTGATTTATCTGTTTCTACGAAATCAACGAAAATTGGTATCAAAAGAATAATAATTATAACATGTATAAGTAAAATAACTAAAATCCCGCAGAAAATTTAAACGAAAGCAATTAATCAATTGGCAAAAGCAAAAGCTCAAACACACTAAACTTATGCAAATACAATTTTCATATTTCGGACTAGGTACACAATCCCAAGCATTGCCGTTATAAGTAGCATATATGAGAAATCTGGCCAGAGAAGCCAAAGCAATTAAGAACGTTGCCGGTTAAGGGTTTTTTTCCAATGTAAAATGATTGTACAGACATGACACAGCCATAAACATACACTTCCAGAACAGATTTCGAACTATTATTGTAATGCTACAGAAATTATCATAACTGATAATAATGACCACTTACGTACAGATTGAATGCAAAGTTGGGATTTCAAACTAGAAGCGGGTTTCATACACAAAGTTATGATACAATGTATTGATCTTTATAGTACACAATGATATATTGATTTAAAATAGCTTACCTTCAAGATAGAAATGATTTAAAATAACAATAAGGATTTTCATGTCTACTTACTTGCAACTTTGTTTTCCGTTGTGTTGTCAATTGGAAGTGGGTCATTCATGCATCCTTGTATATGATCACATCTGAAATATAAAGGTCTGATATTCATGGTGGTTTTGTAGTAGAAGCTTGTTCTGTCCAACTCATTCACTTCGTTGTTTTCTATTTTGGGTTTCATAAATGTGTGTGTTTGTTCACCTTTTACATGTCATCACTTATACCTATGTCATGCAGAACAATAACAGATAATTTCCAGATACATCTACACACACACTTTGCAAAGTCTTAATATTGACTGTGCAAAGATTAAATCTTGTATTTTCATGATGAACAATTCACTTGACAACGCTGTTTCCAACGTTATTATTGGATAACCTTCTCACATATTTATCATATACGACTGTTATACAATACTCGTAAAATGTCATAAAACGTCGCCGTTGTCTTTTAGTATGTTAACCGGACATATGGAACATTTAATCATTTAGTCATTTTTAGCACAATATGCGAAAGAGTTTGACTGTTCCAAGAGTTTAAACTCTTAACTTTTACAGAATAGTTGATAATAATACTGCCGGCAGATTGTTGTTGTTGTCAGATTTATTTTGAACATTCATTGCATTGTTAAGGATGTACATATAATACACAACAGTGATACATTATTATTAATGTAATCAAATGAAAAAAAACTAATTTATAGTTTCATTGAATGAAAGTTCGTAACAGTTTTAATATGAGCTACAATGTCGACTTCGTAAAAAAATGATAGCAGCAGTCTTGCACCAAAAGATTTAACTTAACATTGTTCATTTTTGTTAGTGTTTGTAAATTCTATTATTTAGACTTGCTAATTAAAAAGTTAGATATAGAAAATCACGTCAAAACTTAGCTAAACATGCAGTCATCCTATTGAAAGTTTCCAAGGGCGCCTTTATGGTTCTATTAATATCGTTATTGCACATATGGGACAAGACGAGATCATATTACGAAAAATAAAAATAACAAGCCGTCAATAAACTCCTCATGGAAACCAAAAGAATAAGCATCACCACCCATGGTTTCAAAGATGGATAACAATGATATATACATATAACATGTATAATTGATTTCAGATTTGTGCAGTTCACAATTGAATTCACTAGAAAATACAGATAAAACTATATGCAGATTTACAAACCTGCTCGTGCATTTTTCATTGTTATTCAATTCAAAATAATTATCTAAGAAACCTGGGACGATCTCATCTCACAAAGGATTTCTATTGTCTACTTATTGTACCTCGGACTTATTTACCCAAAGTAGGTCTTTAAGTTGAGGTTCAATTTACTTATAGTTGATCGGGCATGACTAATTAGATACGCCCTCTTAAAATCAGGGGGTCCGAAATAGGATCGGGAAAAAACACCCAGCAAAATACCTTAATTTACGATTTAATAATCTGTTTGATTCAAAGTGCTTTTGGTAGCTCTAAATATCTCCGATCAATAATAAGGCGGTATTTTGTGGAAATAATAACCTGTCCCGAACCGGGAGATGTGGCTGTAATTGGAATTTATTTATTAAAAAAAATTCCATATCTCATTTACTTATAGTGGCCGTTATTGATTGTAAATATTCATGCCGTTTTAAATTGTTTATGGCATTCGTCTATCGTTGAGAAAAAGAGGAAAGGAGGGCTAATAGCTTAAATTACGAGTTCGATCATTAAGGTTCAAATCTATTCTATTACGGCATTCGATTTACCTCTAGCAAACGCTCTGCCTTATTGTAAAAGTGCCACTCTAAAGGAGTAGGTCCGGTAAGGATCGATTTTGGCCTCAAATTTCAGGTTCATCTGACGAAAGATTTTGACCACTTTTTAAACACTTAAGTGTCTATTTCATTTGAATCAATTAGTTTATGTGAAAGATTTTAACTGATTTAGTCATTAAAAACGATCCGATTCAAGCTCAAATATGATAAATCTACCAAATATGCCAAAAAATGTCACTTTTTAGATGGTTTTTGTCAAAAATGAAAATGGCCGCATCCGTGTTCATCCTTAACCTTTATATATGTTATGTATTGTCATAAAAACAACTTACATTTCAATATTAAAATATAGTGCCAAATCCGTTCCTCTACTACTAACCGTGTATTGAAATAGGCCACGCCTCCCAACTAACCTAATATGGAATACACAAATTATCCACACGGACGCTTTGAACCAATCATAATCCAAGAAATGTATAGAAGGTAAGATAAAATAATTTACATAGTGTGCTAGTGACCTTTTATGATATATATGACCTCACTAAATCCAATATTGAGCTAAGCTATAATCCCTATATGATTATTTTCTGTTTACGGTTTTACATCCCATAATTTAGAAAACAAATCATTCAGTTCTCAAGTTTATTATAATTTTGAAAATAAGTACTTTGACAAAGTCTAAACTGTCAAAAGAAATACTTTGCAAAACCAAATTTTGTCTTTCAAAATTCAAGATGATACAGGAAATAATTGTGTACAAAAGAGAAAATAATTAATCAAAAATGTAATATGCTGCTCAACATGTACCAATAACTATTCAGACGTATATCCATCGGTCACAATCTTGCCCCAATAGCTGAAAAAGCAAATGGTAATTTCAAATTTTTGTAAAGAGGTTCATATAAGTGTGAGGACACTAACACCAAAGCCAATTAATTTCAATGTAAATACATACACGTATTATTGGTTGATAAATGAATTTCACAAAATATTACGATTATATCATTTTCCTTAATTATCAACTAACTTTATTCATATCATTATGTAACAAAATTCAAACCAATAAAGATAGAAATACAATGACAAATTTTTCTGAATACCTCATAACATAATAAAATATAACTTAACTTTATATTTTTTGAATGACTTGTATTATAATGCGTACTGATTTAATAGTTATGACATGCCAGAATATTTAACCAAACTAACATTGTGTATGCGACTTATATTTCAGGTCTGACACATGTCGATCTCTATCCATGCATACAGACAAGTGCATGGGAACGACATTTCTGGATTAAGTGTCTCATAAATTATTAATTACCTGAGACGGAAACAAATATATCTCTACATTATATTGTTGAAGAATCAGTTAAATATTGTAGGATACAATAAAGACTAAAAGTAAAAATGATACAGTAGTATACCGATGTTCAAAACTCATAAATCTATAGACAAAAACAAATCCGTGTCATAAACCAAAACCGAGGGAAACGCGTTAAATATAAGAAAATGACGACACAACATTAAAATGTAACACACAGAAACGAACTAATCATTAGACAAAATCCGATGCGAATAACAAATATAACATCAAATCTAAATACATAAATTTGGATAGAAAAGTACCGTGACACGTCTTATAGTAATGTGAGTTCACACTCAAATATAAGAGGAAACAAACGACACAAAAGAAACACAACGTTAAAATGTAACACACACAGAAACGAACTATAATATAACAATGACCATATTCCTGACTTGGTACAGGACATTTTTTAAAAGAACAAAATAGTGGGTTGAACCTGGTTTTGTGGCATGCCAAACATATAACAATGGCCATTTGTCGGACTTGGTACAGGACGTTTTAAGAAATATATGGTGGGTTGAATCTGGTTTTGTGGCATGTCAAACCTCCCGTTTAAATGGCAATGTCAATCATAATATTAAAATGACAACACTACACGACATAACTATAATACAGACAAATAGAAGAAAATACAGGACAGAGAAACAAACAAATAACAGCCAACAAAGGGTACCAGGTTAAAAATCCAATACGCCAGACGCCAGTCCACTTAAGACTAACCAGTGACACTCATATGAAAAACGTTTGAAAGACAAAACAAGTACAAAGTTCAATAGCACTGAGGACAAAAAGTTCCAAAAACGTTGTGACCAATACGGCCACGATTCTCTGCCTGGTACAAGAACATCCTTATTATTTAGAATAGTTAATACTTTTGCAAACAGTAAATTTCATAAAATGACTATATAATAGATAAATTACATGATCAAAAAGAAGTTGTAATTATAAAATATACAATACAATTTTATGAAATAAAGACTCGCAAAGACAGTGTTTACAAAAAGCTAATTCTGGAACTGCTTGTTAAGTGAAAGTTCAAAGAACAACTCCGTGAAGTAGATGGCTGTAGGTACAAATCACAGGCTAGTTTATATAATATAAGACAATGCAATGCTGTATATAGGGAAAATATATATGTATCTTTTACGGAAGCTAGTTCTTAAAAATACTTCTTCATTCCTTATTAGTGAATACATGGATTAGTGGACTTTTACTCTTGTACATTTAGTCATTTATGATTTAGCAGGCTCAATTAATAAGGCGATAATACTGTATTTGAATTGTATAACTACATTTGCAAATGTAGAAGTAAGTCACAGATATATCAATACAGTAAAAAAGTCGCAGACTTTCGAAAACATATAAATAGAAATGCACATAACATTATTTAGGTAAAGTTAACACGCTATATAACTGTTCTGACGTATTACAGAATGATGTAACTTTTATTTTTGATAATTCGACATTAGTATTGTATATTACCAAAGCAAAGATTCTGTATTTAAATATCAGCAATGAATTTTTAAAAGCAATGATATTGATACCACAACACCTGCACAAATTTATGTCAGCGATATTCTGCAGTTTAAGTATTACATAGTTCATTCGCATAGGTATATTTGATTAAATGTACTGTGTGTCAACTTTAAATTTGCAATCATATATTAATCATCTATAACACAATAAAAACCATCACGCTTCGAAAGCATTATTCAAAATCGCTGAGGGTTGTCATCTTTAAATAGAGTAGTACACTAACAAGAATTGAATACGAAATATTATACATATGATCACTATAAAACAGTGGTCGTCGAGCAAAAAACTCGTCTCGATATTTGCACGTTGTTATGATTAAGAATAGGTAATCAATATTCTGCATTTTTATAACGATGGATAACTAGTGACCCAAATGAAATATAAGGTCGTGGTAATGTTGAAATACAATACCTTTTCATTGACGAATATGACTGTTTAATGTTCTTGCTGTTTATGAAATTACAAATTTACAAAAGTACAATGTATATATTAAATTTTAAAGTATTAACATACACAATAAATGTGTTTAAATACGATATTACAGTCGTCAGATGTTTACACCAATAGGTAAAATCGACTACTGATTAAGAAGCAATTTTGCTATTCTACCTTTCAATGCAGTGATTTCAGTGACACAATTTAAATACAGGGAAAATCTATTTAATTCTTAGAACATGAGAAACGTATATATAATAAACAGAAGACATGTATGGACTTCTAGTATACTAACATTTAATTTCACCGAAAGGTAAGTTTTAACAATATTCATGATAATATTGCATATTTTGGTACAAATGACACGGTTTCCAACAAAGTAAATTATTTCACAAAGTTATTGGTTGGATGGAAAAAGGAAATGTATTGAAAAGTTTATTAGTTTTAAGTGTTATATCTGTCAAGTTTCTGTGAAAATTCCACGTATCGGCAAAAGAACTGAAACTATGCGAATCATTCCCTCGTGTATTTTCTGTTGTTAAAATGCTGATCTAATATATAGTATTAACTTTATCCTGATTAATTGTAAGTAAATTAATTAGCAATTATCATGTAATCAAGTACTCGGCGCGAAGCCCCTCGATATGAATTTCGTAGTATTTGTCATATGTCTGACTTATTAGTTTTTCTCACGTGTATTCATAGCAAAGATAATATCATTATTACTTTTATATGAATTTGTGCATATTGATAGTATTTTTTAATGAATCAGTATACAGATTTTGTTATCCGAGTTTTGGCTGATGTAAGTTCTTATAACTTGAAAAAATTGCTATACTAATTCTCAATCGGTTGTTACTAACCAGATGCTGATTTTATCATTCTAATACGATTTTCATTCCTACAAATGAAATGTTGTAGTTGCACAAAAAGCAAAATGTCATTTACATTAATCTCTTTAATTTATACAAGATGACATGAAAGGCAATTTCTTTTTTTTTAAACTTTACTTCTGCTACGCGTGAGTAGTTTTATTTTGTTTGTTATTTTAATGGTCTATAAAGAGTGTAGAAATTCAATACTGTAAATTAAATCACGCTTAGGGCATTATTAAAAATGTGTTTAAGGTTATAATGTTTGAATTAAACTGTAATACCAAGAATTGAAGATGTTTAAATTTGCCTGCACTCACTATCGTCAGTCTGCAAATCTTCATCTTTTTGCTGTTTGACGACTGTCATATTGAGGGGAATATAACTTATGTCATATTCACTTTTGTCTAAAAGTGACCATTTGTAATAATGAATCATCTAATGCAGTTTTTGAAAATTTCTTAGGTTATTTTCTTACTTAACAGATAATGGAGTATAGGGTTACGAGTTTTACTTCCAATAATATATTTTACATTGAATCTGATACTGTCGAAGTGTTGTTACCTAAATATTGGTGTTATCCTAGATAAAAGAAAGTTTCAGTATAAATATCACAAAACTTATTAACCGCTAGAGATGAAGTCTCATGATACCAAACTTTCGAAAGCATAGTTATACATAAAATTGAGAAAGGAGATGGGGAATGTGTCAAGGCGACAACAACCCGGCCATAGAGCAGACAACAGCCGATTGCCATCAATTGCTCTTCAATGTAGCGATAAACTGTATGCGTCCTTCAGCTAGCCCCTTGAACATATGTATACTAGTACAGTGATAATGGACGTCATACTAAACTCCGAATTATACCACAAGAAACTAAAATTAAAAACCATGCAGACTCACATATATCACATATATGTATAATTATGTTTGTGTGCAATTTATCAATAGAAAGATTGACGGGCTTTGTAAAATTCATTTAAAAAATCACATGTGTGCTTGCCACATGTTTGTCTTGCAATGCAATACTTATACACAAAATTGAAACCAATGTCAGACTGCATCGAATATTTACATTCGTAAATGGTTTTGATATTAACAGAATTGAAATAACATACCAAGAATAGACGATCGAAGATACAATATACATCTTTATCAAACAAGTGCCACATGTGGAGCAGGATCTGCTTACACTTCCGGAACACCTGATATCATCTTCAGTTTTTGGTGTGGTTTAATGTTGCTAAGTCTATAGTTTTCTATGTTGTGTGTCGTGTACTATTATTTGTTTGTAAGCTTCACTTGGCATCCGTCGTCCGTCGTCCGTCGTCGTCCGTCGTCGTCGGCGTAAACATTTTACATTTTGTACTTCTTCTAGAGAACCAATGAATGGAATTGGACCAAACATAGCATGAATGATCCTTATGAGGTGCTGACCAAGTGTTATTACTTTGTAGCCGATCAATCATCCAAGATAGCCGCCAGCAGGGGACTTAGTTTAACATAGGACCCTACGGGAAATACATACAAATGTCTTCTTTTAGAGAACCACTGAATGGAATGAAACCAAACATAGCATGAATGTTCCTTATGAGGTGCTGACCAAGTGTTGTTACTTTGTAGCCGATTCATCATCCAAGATGGCCACCAGCGGGGGAGTTAGGTTAACATAGGACCCTATAGGAAATATATACAATAAACTCATCATAGATACAAGGATTAAAATTTTATGACGTCAGACGCGCGTTTCGTCTACAAAAGACTCATCAATGACGCTCGAATAAACAAATGTCAAAAAGGCCAAATGAAGTAAGAAGTTGAAAAGCATTGAGAACCAAAAATTCCTAAAAGTTTAGCCAAATACAGCTAAGGTAATCTATTCCTGAGGTAGAAAAGCCTTAGTATTTAAAGAAATTCAAAGTTTTGTTAACAGTTAATTTATAATTATGAACATATCAATGATAACTCAAGTCAAAACAAAAGTGTTGAGGTAAAATGTCTTCTTTTATAGAACCGCTGAATGGAATGAAACCAAACATAGTATTAATGTTCCTTATGAGGTGCTGAACAAGTGTTGTTACTTTGTAGCCGATTCATCATCCAAGATGACCGCCACCGGAGGATTTATTTGAACATAGGACCGGATGGAAAATACATACAAATGTCTTCTTTAAGATAAGCACTGAATGGAATGAAACCAAAAACATCGCAATGAAAGTTCCTTATGAGGTGCTGACTTAGTGTTAACGTTGTTGCTTTGAAGTCGATCCATAATCCAAGATGGCCGCCACTGGGGACTTAGTTGAACATAGGACTCTATGGAAAATACATACAAATGTTTTGTTTTAGAGAACCACTGAATGGTATGAAACCAAACATAGCATGAATGTTCCTTATGAGGTACTGAGCAAACGTATTACTTTATAGCCGATTCATTATCCAAGATGGCCGCCAGCAGGGGAAATAATTTAACATGGTACCTTATGGGAAATACATACAAATGTCTTCTTTTGGAGAACTACTGAATGGAATGAAACCAAACATAGCAATTTTAAACAAAACTTTGGCCTAAGACATCTGGTACAATTTTTAATTCTTTTTAATATTATTTCAATATCCCAAGTACAGTCAGTTGAGCGACACAGGCTCTTGCGAGCCTCTAGTTCAGTTACTCTATCTTTTTTCTGTGGGGTCTTAAAACCGACTATATAGCGCGGCTATTCACTCATTGTAGAATACTGACAATGAAATGTACTAACTAATTCTGATGGAAACGGGACTCATGTGCAATCATATCTTTTTTATAAAATGAAGTATTTTCTGTATTATTTTAGATCCATTTTTCCTTAAACGAAGCTGGTACATGGAGTTATGAGATTGAGTGCGTTTTATGTAAGTGTCCAGTTAACAGTTGTGTATAACTTAAAAACACATGTTGTCTTTGGTTACAAGTCCGTGTAAACCTGTTTGATTCATTATCGCTGGTTGTAGTGAGCCTTCATCAACAAGACTCTGCTAAAATAAAATGTAATAATATCCATTTCGAGAATTTACCACATTCAGTTTTTAGCTGATTTTATGTTGCTCACTCCTCAATCTTGTGTGTTGTATTTTGAAAACATTTTTTTTTTCATTTTTCTTTTTTTATTTGGTGTGGCATTGGTAGTTTCATTTTCTAATCATTTCGATATCTATTTTCTTTCTTAGTCCATTAATGATGGAAGTCATGTTTTGTTTTCCAAAGTATCCTACTTTTTATTTGATCAAGTGAGCAACATCGCCCTGTCAGTTTAAAAAAAACTTGTCGAAGCATCACAATACTTTGAGTCCATTTGGACTATTCGATATGTGTATGTTGTTTTTGTAGACCTTTGTTTGTATTTGCTTCGTTTTATTTCGCCATGATTTTGTACTCTTGTTGTTTTTTTTTATCTCCTTTTAGAATAGTCTGTTGTAGGCATGCGATATTGTAATAAACAACACCAGAGAGAAATTTGTGGTTAAAAAGCCAAAGTGTAATATTGTTATATCAAAGTAAAACAACATGACGTAAGCAGTGAACGAATAAACCTCGAGGAATCGTACAGTGCAAGCATTTATATGACACATTTTATAAACTGATAGTAATGCATATAACTAAAACTTTGTAACATTCACACACAAAGCTTTATTCACTAAAATCCTCAATAAAACAACTTTTATCTATAACCTTTATGTAGACCCTTTTCCATTAAATTCACGATTATAAACCTATGAGAGGTACATTGAACGTCTGCGATCAAGAACCTTATTTTTTCTGTTGTTTGTTTAAAAAAAGGTGTGTCAAATTTGATACACACTCTAAAGCCTAAAGAAACTAAGAACGATCTGGCAAAAATAATATACGAGAAAAACACTATGTGGTCCTTTTTAATGGTGAGCAGATAATGCTTTACTGTTTGCTTGCATCTTATAATACCTTTATGTTAATGGAGAGATCAGCACATATCAGACTAATCGTTTTTTCTACACATTATTAGGTTTATACAGTTTAATTCTCTCGACGTCAACATGCTTTTCGTAAACACATTCTAATTTCTATGGGTTCATCATTTTAATTATATCCCAAAATGAAATAAGAAGGTCAATTTGAGATGATTTTTAACTTTTAAAGTTAATCTAAAACTAATGTTAACATTTTCTAGTCATTTGTGCTTGTCACGGTGGTGCATGCAGACATAGCAGGAGCGTTATTCTTGAATGAATGTCCAGGCAAACCGATGTGGAATTTAAGGGCTAATAACCTTTGTGGTGCACTAGATAAATACATGTGTTTGTATGATACAAATGCAGGCAAATTCAGAGAACTTTGCAAAGATGCACCTGAATTTCACAGACCTGGTATGTACAAACTGATTTAGAATTATATTTGATGATTCAATTCTTGAAATGTAAACCTCCTCAGACAAAAGGATTTGACTATTTTTAATTCAGTTTTTATCTGGAAGAAATTTCAAGGAATTGAATAATATGAGTAAATACTTTTATGAGACAGAGAAAATTCGTAACACTTGGTTGTTTGTTATGTACCTTAAGGAGGCTCGATGGTATAAAAATTTCAGAAAAAAAACAACATTTGTTTTTCATTACAAATTTTATTTGTTACCTTCTTTTGTTGTTACTTTATCGTATGGTACAAAAATCATTCAAAACAAACACTTCGTGTTGGCCCCAGATGACTTTTAAAATGTATACATCATTGAAAAAGTTCCAAATTATCTCCCTTTGGTGGAAAAATGCCATTTTTTGGCTTTAAAATTGAAAGATCTTTTTTAACTCATCGGTGACCTATATTTTTTAATATAATTTCCATATAAGCTGTACTTTAACTAAATTGTTGTAAAATTTGAGCGATTTCTGTTATAAATTTCTTTTTTCATTTCGATATAAACCTTATTTCTCCTATTACTTCAACAGAAAAAAAACACCTTTACAAAATTGTATGCTTCTTTCGAAGGCAGATTGTGAGCACAAATGAACGGTGACCCCACTTTTTTATTTTATTTTTCTATTAACTATAAGATAAAGTTTATTTATAGAAAAATATAGAGAAATCCTATATAAATGATTTAGACCCGCGAACCCCCTTAATTAACATTGTAAATTGTATGCCAAACTCCGCTATATATTAGAAATAGTTTATGACATTAATGCTTTATATGTATATTTAAGCTGTATAATGTGTGTATCTGTTTAATCCTATATTCACTTACAGAAAAAAGTGTTTCTATAAGGTCCTTTTTTGTTCGTACAGCTCTTCAACTGTTTTGGTTTTGAAACACCTTGGATGTCAAATACTCGACTTTGAGCGTTATATCAATATATAGAAAAGTGCTTCGAACGCTAGCAATTTAAGCCGTTTTTATTTCAATTTACACTTTTTTTATTTTAAAGTTCCCCAAAATAGGAAGTTTTTATAATTATTAATACAGAATGATGAACATTATTCTGTTTGAAAACACAACAAAAGAAAATAAACTGCAGATTATCTGCACTTTATTCCCCTTGAATTCTCATAGTTTTCTTAGTTTTTTGAATCTGGTTAAATTTGCAGAATTATATAATTATGTTGATTCGTTACAAAATTACATATAAGTAGTTAATTTTAGTAAATTTAATTTCAAAGAAAACGTGAAACTTCAATTTTTGTATTTTTTTTTAAATAAAGAATGTTGATCATAAAATTGTGAATTAATGCATAAAATTAGAAATCAGTTCGTATCAATATTTTGCGAAGTTTGAATGTTGTACACCATTCCCCTTACACCATACAGCATAGCACCATACAACTTCTACCATTGCACCATATGTTAAACACCATTCCACCATACCTGGGTTTTTTTTTTGGAAAGTTTACACCATCCAAGGACTGCATACATATTGTGTTATTACTAATGTTGGACATGCCAATGTGATCGTCTATTCCTGAAAAGTATAAGTAACAATCACGTTCAAGAAATAATTGCAGATGGGAATTAGAATGCATACAACTGTTGATTGTGCGTTATGCTTCTTGCCAAAATAAGATGCATTTCAGTAGTTCTGATGCCCGAGCAGTCAGTTTACCTGGATGATCTTCTGTGACTTTATGATTATAGTGTTCTCGCCATTAAACAGACGTTATTGGAAGCGTAATTCGCGGTCACTAGTTCAACGTATGAATTGCTATCTAGTATGGGTAAATTTAATAGCTTTTAACCCTATTAGTAACTAAGTGTTTATAAAAGATGCAATCTAAACAAAAACATTGTACGTGGCAGAGCATACAGAATAGATGGCATTACATTATACCAAAGAGTCAATAACCTTTGTTAGCTGCTGTCGTAGGATTTGTATTATAGTCTTCATCACAAGAATCTTAGATATTAGTAAAAACGTTTGTTATTTATATATTTTCAATAAATAATAGTTATAGGACCATATGTTTAAAAGATATTTATAATACAAATTGCTTATGCATTTGAATCCTGTCTTGAGGAGTTTTAAGATAAACATGTAATGTAAAAATAAACTTACACATATTTTCAGGGAATATTTTTATTATAAGTGGAAATTTACAGTATTTTGCTGGTCGACCATGTAAGAGCGACAAATACCAACCACATAAATGGTGGACAAATGGAAGCAGTGATTGTCAATATCTTAAGTCAACATGTAATGAAGAAGGTCAGGTTCCTTTCGACAATGGAACAATATCAAGGAATACAAAATGTCGTTGTGACTATACTAATTACTACACATTTGTCAGTAGTACAAGAAATAAATGTTCCTGTGATCCGACAGAGGAAGATTGTTCGTGCAACATAAAAAAATGTCAAGATGACCAAGTTTTGACACCAGGTATTTTGTTTTAACCTATAATTAAGAATGAACTATTTAGAAAAGAGATAAAAAAAAAGTAAAAAAAGTAAAATCTTATACACAAGGTATCGGATTGTTCGCCAAAAAAATAAGATGTACAAGTACTGGTATAGAACTTTATTTTTATATACAATTGCGTCATATAAATATTTAGAATGTACAAACGTTTATATTTTATTCAAAACTCAAAATGGTCTGCTACCATTCAATTTATTAATTGATAATACACATAGTTTTATCGATTATCAGAATAATAACTTCGGTACATTTCACCTCTCGTTAGTTAATATTTCAACATAATCTGAATGTAAAACTAACAGATATGTAACGTATTTAAGTCAACGAGAAAGTTATTAATTATTTATTTTTACATGTTTAAGATTTTTATAAATGTCAACTTAAATACTTGCTGTTTTAGGTCCAACCTACGATAGTAGAGGGGCATTATGTTTTCTATTTTATGAGTCTGTTCGTTCGTTCGTCCTTCCGTTCGTTATTCAGTCCGTCGGGCTTGCTTCAGGTTAACGTTTTTGGTCAAAATAGCTTTTGATGAAGTGAGAGTCCTATCAACTTGAGTTTTATTTTAAAGCTTATGGTCAAGGAAGTTTCTGATGAAGTTTAAGTGCAATCAACTTGAAACTTAGTACACATGTTCTCTATGATCTTGATAATTTGAATGCCAGATTAGATTTTGACCAAAATTTCATAGTTAACTGAACATAGCGAAGTATAGTGCTATCGGGGCATCCGTTTACTTTGACACATTCGTGTTTCTTATCATATCCTTGTGTGTTAACCTACGTTCTTATCAAGCATTAAAGTATCAAACTTAATCGACAAATTATTTCCTGTTGAACGGTTTACCTAAGTGTAAACCAAACATAGCGGAATAAAAATCGCACAGGCGGCAATTAAAACACAAGATAACCGAAATATAATCATGTTGTTCAAAAAATTTCCCCTTTGATATCAGAAATTACAAAACAAAAATGACTTATATATATGCAACATGCAATCTGTTTATGATTTGATCAGGTTGTGTTAGTACTCTGACACAGTTACTTATTAAAATTATATTTATTAACGTCTAAGAATATAACTCAAACATGCTACAAAATGAAATTGATAAATTGAAAACGTTCCATGATAATTCTAATAAATATACGCAATTTATATCTATACAAACTGTCTTCATCGGGCGTATATCTGAAGGACAAAAAAATATGAAGCTTTAACTATACACAGATGGAATAAAAGTAAAACGTATTTATTGAGGTATAATTGGACGCGTTTCATTTTCTCGTCTCTCTCATTGGGCCCATAGCGTTTTAAAATTCAGATGTGACCTTTATAGATTAAAATGTTATTATAATGATTTAAAATATCACAATAGTGTTTTTGGTAAGGGATTTATTATACAATTTTGTTCAGATACTCTGTTATATCTTTTTTAATTATACATGTATTATCATTGAAATAATTGTTTTGTGTTTTTTATTTGATTTGACGAGGATCGCAAAGTCAAACAAACAATGTTTATAACGTCGAGCTGATTTTACGTAATTGTCGCTACCATCTTATTTACCTTCCCTATCTCAAAGAAATGAAATCAAGAGCCATTACCAAAAACCGAATCATTAAAAAGGATTTTTAAAATACACATCATTTAAGAATAAGTGTTTGTTATCTTTTCAGATTATGAGTGTGTAGGCATACATGCTTGGACTGGTCAGTTTGTCTGTCCCGAGTATAAAGCTCCGAAGTAAGCAATTTAAATGGCAAAATGTATATTTACTAAGAATTCCGTAATATCTTTTTCAAATTTTGTCTTATGCTATCATTTTTTGTGCATATATTTTACTATGAAGAGTCTCTTCAATAATTGATGTTTTAGACGAAATTTAATGAAAAACAGAACAAACCCTTTTTTCCTCGTAAACACTGTATGTTACAAAATTGTTATCTGTTAAAGTTTTTATAAACAAAATATTGATTTGTTTTGTTAATTTCAAAGATGCGGTTTTTTTTAATTATTAAATCGTTGCCTTTTAACAGCTCTTACAAAGTAGAAGTCTTTGATTTTACGTTGTGTTTGGAAAACTGTTTTTCCTATTGGTGATTTCCGTTGGTTTTTTTTCATGTCTTTGTTGTCGACTTGTAAGATAAGATAAGATAAGATAAATAATAGTTTATCAAAGTGTCACATCTTGATCTACATTAAAATATATAAAAACGTTAACATCATAAACAAAAGGATCAATACCCAGCCTATAAAGACTTACGAGACACTGTAAGTTTGAATATACCTTTTTAATCTTTTTCTTATCTGCTATATCCTTGTGAATACATTTTGGAAAGCATTTAACTTGTGAATTAGAATCCTCGTGTACCAAACAAATCTCGATTAAATGGTCACATATATTTCGAATAAGGGAAAAAAACAAGCACATTGACCTATATATTTTTTTTGCTCTTTTGATTCCTCTACTAATCCCCTTTTAATATAAACTAGTGTTTTGAAAAGTTCATTATTTTGAAACTGAGAAGCGAACTCCCTTAAGTTTCAGTTAAAAATCTCATCTTTGATTATGTTAATTATGTAATGGAGTTAAAATAATTAAGAAACAATCAATTAATCGATCATTTAATCAAGTTCACATGTACCCATGCAAACAGTAACCATAATAGATATATAATAGTACTTAATAATACATGTGCATTACTGTAGAGCACCACTATATATATGTATCATGTGTAAGTCAATACAATCAAACATATCAATTAATGACGTGATTAAACATTGTTGCTAATGATAAACCCGCCCCTTACTTTGGACAGTTATGTAACAGTACGTATTAGTATCCGACTATGCAAAACAGATTAAAAGGACTTAACCAACTAGATACAAACACAACACTATAAATACATATACATATTTGCTACTTCCTTGAATATAGGCGCTGATACGTACAGATTATCTGGTTTTCTACACATTGATATCGTTAAATATCAGCCGCGAGCCACAATGTGAACCGTTTTGGCGAGTGAGCATAGCGAACTAACTAAAAAGTTTCACATTGTGTTTAATGGCTGATATTTTACGATATCTATACGAAGAAAACCCGATTATCTGTTTATCGTTTTATTAATGGTCTTTTTCCTCTCCCTAAGACAGTTTTACGCTTGACAAAAGCAGACTTGATAAAGTCTCCTCTCGCATTGTGACGTCGCTGATAATTTCTCCTCTCACATTGTGAGGTCGCTGATAATGCCTGGTCTGCTTTTGAAGTCTTGATTCGAGAATTACTGAGCGACAGAGTAGGGTGATATAGGTGTAGGAAAGGAAGATACTACTGGTTATAAAGAGAAAAGTTCGTTATTTGGGTTGGTGAGGAGTTAAGAATATAATCTACACTAACATCGTTACATAATGCAGGTTGATAGATAAAGCAGAACATTGTATATGATAAATCAGTCGTCTGGTTTTCCTTATCATAAACAATTCAAGAGATACATGTAGTATTAGTTACAGTTTCCAACACCAATATGTAGAAATACCTAAACATAAATTTGAATTAAAAAGCAACCTGAAGTTATACTCATATGATAAGTACATGATTTCCCCTACAAATATGTTACATTCCTAGACGTGTCTATCCCTCGAAACGTGTCTGATTCCCCCAAATATGTAATTAAAAGTTGATATCGCCAAAACGTGTCCTTAAAAGTTTATATCGGCCCGACGTGTCCGATTCCATAGTTCCCAAACGTGTTCGATGATTTTTATTCTTTAGGCGGTATAACTATATTCTCAGTGACGTCTAGAACATGTACGACAATTGCATTATAAGGGACATTGAAGATAACGAGTTGAATCCCAATAAGATAAAAGCTGCATTCAAAAGATATTCAAAAATCATGACACAATTATCAGAAATTAAAGAAGGGCATTCAAATTATCTAGCGCCAGGTGGTTCAATGCTTGCTGTTTATAGTTATGCAAGATTAATTCTCAACATACACATAAGTATTGATTATAGCTTGTAAGAAGGATTTTAATGAGCATATAATTGGCATTTTCCCTATACAGGTGGTATCTGATTGATATCCACATTTTTTACTTTAGAAATTGATGTGTACTTTTACATTTCGAAAACCCAAACGGTGGCCTCACTCTGACCCAGCTTAAACTGTTCGTTTGATGTTTGATAAAGACCAAATGGATATATAAAATAGAAGATGTGGTATGATTCCCAATGAGACAACTCTCAACAAGATACCAAAATGACACAGAAATTAACAACTATAGGTCACCGTATGGCCTTCAACAATGAGCAAAGTCCATACCGGATAGTCAGATATAAAAGGCTCCGAAATGACAATGTAAAACAATTCAAACGAGAAAGCTAACGGCCTTATTTATTTAAAAATATGAACGAAAAACAAATATGTAACACATAAACAAACGACAACCACTGAATTACAGACTTCTGACTTGGGACAGGCACATACATAATAGTCGAAACAGAAAATTGAGTATACGTTAATGATAGTTCAATAACCAAATAACAGGAGACTAAATTTCACATTTTTAGATTAAAGACACGATTCAGCTTTCAGAGAACGAAACAGTTAGGCTTCATATGGACACGTTTGTGAGATTGGACACGTTTGGCGTTAATAACAATGACATTGGGAATCGTACACGTTAAGGGGGATGGACACGTTTTTTTATTTTTAGAATTAGAAAATGATTTGTTTGTTTTTATATATTTTCCTTTTTCATTACCTACGAAAAAAAAAATCCTGCAGTGAAAGGTGATTTTGGTAAGCTATATTAATTAGCTAAGGGAAAATTCAGTTGAAAATTGCTTTTCAGTGTTTAGATTAAAATTATTCAAAAACTTTAAAGTTCATGTCTCTGAGGGAACGGGTGAAAATTATCAAATCTACTGTAGCCTAGCTAAATTTACTACTGACACAAATTGTATATCGTATAAAACTGTCAGACATCGTATTATGTGTGTAGTTTGGAAAATTAGTCTTGCTTATAAATTGAAAGATAAAAGAAACTTAAGTCAATAATAAAATTTCAAATTGAATTAACAGGTACACAGGTCAAAAACAAATGCCACGAAGAACAACAATATGCCCATTAATAACACGAGGTAAGTAAAGTGCTGCTAAAAATAACAAAGTTGTGAAGAATACATGTTTATCTAGAATCATTACAGTATCGTGTCAAGTAAATAACAAGAAATAGGTTCGCCTATAGGTTGCATTTCTGTAAATATTGACAATGCAATTTCCCATAGGAACTCCTTTTACGGCTAAAACTGTACCATTTTTACTATGAAGTTTTGAAAAAAATCTTATCCTAGAATTGAAAGTTCATATGCACCACAATTTTTTTCAAAGGTCAACAATAGATAGGCCGTGCTTGGGTAGCGGACTAACTTTCAAAGTACTGTTTAAGAGTATTTATATGCTATGAATTTGTCTTTTTAGTGTCATCCTTCGAAAGTCATCCAGTATCAATATCAGTATATTGAAAACTTGTTATATAGATGTTTATTTTTAATATAATTATTTGCAACTGGACAGTTATATTTCTGATAAAAACCAAATTTATATATTTTAAATCTTTGTATTATTAATAAAGATGACTATGACTGACGTCAAATGCGCATATAATAGTTAAATGTATACATTTTTTGATTGCAATTGAAATTGGATATCGTTTAGAATCCGGTTTTCAACATGTTCGATTTGAATATGATAATAAACGATCATTCGGTCAACTTATAATTACTATTTAGATGAAATAACGAGAGTCAATATTACGCGATATCCATTTATTTCAAGTTGCGAAACGTATTTTACTTATGGTCAACACTTTCATCGTCGGTCTAGTATTTTGCACATACCAGGATGATGTCATATGTCCTGTTCTTCTGTCAAACTTAAACGTTCCTCAATTCAAAATATTTTCCGGTGAGTCCTTTTTATATTATTGGAGAACTATTCCCGTTGCCATAAACGAAAAACCAATCGTGCTAACCTTTTATGACCAAACGAATGACAAATAGAATGTTGATGCTGGATAAGTCAATCGTAATTTATTCTATGCAGTAGCAGTTACCCCTGCATTTTCCTCGGTGTTCAGTCTTATCATAATTGACAGTTAATCAAATGTAGAATATATATGTGTCACATTGAACCAATTTGTTTCTAGTGAGCGTATGTTGTGATAACATTTTAAAGAAAGCTCATCAGAGGCTTACATCTTTATACAGGCATAAGAAATTTCTGCCTCAAAAACATAGAGCAACGTTGTAAAATGTTTCAATGTAATGCAATTTTGCGTATGATTGTTGGCTAGAATATAATTTTATCAAGAATGCTTTTAAACTACAGGTAATTTAAAATAAAATTATCAAGTTTATACCATATATTTCTAAATGAAAACGTATTACTGTATGTAAAGTTGAAAAATTGGATTATTTATAAATGTTTGTACAAATATGACACAGTGTCTGATGAACTCTGTATTAGTTAATGTGTGTTTTGTCTGTCCTGTCCAGAACACTTAAGAATATGCTTTCAATAGTTTCAAGTATTAATAGGAATAACAGAAATAAGTGTAATATTTTTTTCTGAGTGTTTAAACAATACGTCTAATGGTTTACTTCATTTAAATGCACTTCATATTTGCATTAAACTCAATTTATTTAGTACGTGACACATTTGTTGAATACACATCTTAACAGAAACATTGTTTTGATGGTTTCATTTGTACAAACACACTGTTATTAATTACACTTACATTGTATTAATCAGTAGGTCAGAGATTTAATTACTACACAAAGGAAACAACTTTCAATTAATTAAAATATCTAAAAGTATCTAAACTGTTCAAATAATATGTTTCTCGTTTTATGCGTTGTAGATTTCTCTGGGACAATACAACAATCAAGTGCACGTATAGCTCACTCAGCAATGTTTGGTGCTATTATGCTTTTAGGTTTGTCTAAATATCATATAAGAAGATGCGTTTGGAGCATTTGTTTAGTTCAAATTCCTTTTTTTTTCACAATATGTAACACATATATAAACCGTGTACAAGTTGACTTTGTGTATACAGAACTATTATGCATGCACGTTATAACTTGTACAATGCAAACATACGCGTTAAAACATGTACAAAAGTACTACGTGCAGGTTTAATCATGAAAAATATTGCTTAAAATTGTTTTTATCTGTCTAAAATTTACAAATATAGATATATATCAATTTTAAAAACACATTAACTTCAATAAAATTTTCCTTATTTCTTATTGTGTATTCATGCACGTGTGTTTTGTTGATATTTAAACAAAAAACCGACATTAATCAGTATTTTGACCTGATGAATTATAATTGTTAGCTTTCACTCAGAAGGCAATAGGGAAAAAAAGCTTTCATTCTGGTTTGCCCTTTTTGGATTTAAGTAGATAATGAAATTTACATTAATTATACTGAAGGCCGAATAAGTTAAGAGCAGAAGCGTGGTCCAATGAAAACCATTTTGTTCTCTCTATCTTTTATATACATTCTTTAATGTTTGTGTTTTAAAGTTAAAAAAGGCTGATCTTTTATTATTGTTCATTCTTATTCAAGTAATTTCAATTACATATTCTGCTTTATCTAAAACAACATTTCTTTAAATTTGTACAAATTAAAACCATTTTTAATCAATATGTTTTTACCTGTATAATAATTCTGTACATGTTATAACCTATACAAAATCGCAGCATGTACACGGCATATACGTTGTTGACAACACGTGTATTTCATCATGTCGTAATATTGTTCGTCATCAAATGATATTTAAAATGTACAGGTGGTGCAGACCCAGCATTATATGTAAACGGACGGACAAAGTTAACGCAGCGTTTACCGTCATGCAATTCAATAAAAACCGCGTTAACTATGCGTCAAATTCGAAATTTCAGTAGACATAAATAAAGGCAACAGTAGTATACCGCTGTTCGGAATTCATAAATTGATAGAGAAAAAAACTAATCTTGGTTACAAATATACATAACAATCAGCGCGTCTTCTAATTTTGTAAAGAGTAAACGGGCGAATACTCTCGCGTGTACTGTTGCGTTAACGTGAAAAAATTACGCGTCTCCTTATTTTGTCAAAAAGTAAACGCACATTAACGCCAAAATTATTAATTGGCATCGTATCTTGGATACACCGAACTTCAATGTCAAATGATAAACTACATCAAAATTAAATGACCAACAGAAACTATTCATTTTCGATTGACATATTGACGATTACAGTTAATAAGTAACTTTATTACACCTATTTACTTAATTGAAAATGAATCATCATAAATTTAAATTTTCTCAACAGATAAGCAGTTCAAACAATTTTGTGTTTACATTATAATTAAATCATCACCAAAATCCAGCAGGTTTTACATCTCAGACTGTTTGACTTTGGATGACTCGTTTAACAAAAATATTTGATCTCATTAACCAAAACTTACCATATTTGCACTTCATCAAGTCAATATATATAGCTGCACAATAATTTAGTTATAGTTTAGATCAAGACGGACTGTATAATACGAATTGTAGCAATATAAGTACACAATGAAATGCTTACAAAATTTTGTTTGCATCACTTTACATGTATATTGCCAGCATGACCTCTTTTTTATTAAAAAATGTCTAATCATAAAAAAATAAACATAAAGTAATCAACAAATCATCGGTCAAACATCAATGATTTGATAAAACTTGAGATTCTGGATATTATATAAAGAGTAAACATTTCATTGTCAATATAGGCAACAGTAGTATACCGCTGTTCGAATGCATGTTAAAAAGTGATATGCTGTTCGATGCTAATAAAACGTTTTCTCACAAAATTTTAAAATTAAAAATGGGTAAAAGCAATTGAAGGCAACACAAAAAATCCAATAACATATTGTCGGCTATAAACATTGATAACTGTCCCCGACATGATAAAAATGAAAACATTCGATTGAGAAAACAAACGTCTTAATTAATGATCAAACACTTTACAAAAAAACAACACAATACAAACTTTATTACAGGCTCCTGACTTGACATAGACACTTACAGATTGTGGCGGGGTTAAACATGCTTGTGACCGCCATACCCTCGTTTGACCTGTGATAGTGGCGTTACAGCACAACATAACATTACAAACCAGTAAAGGTCAGATAAGGCCTATATTTGTACTCGACTGTGCCGATTTTTACTTGACCAGTCCGAATGATCTGAATTTTAAACGGTATTACTCGACATAAGTTTTAAACATACTCGACTGTACTGATTTGTATTTGACCCACTTTTGACATTGAAAATAGTCTGAACGGCCTCTAGAGCAGTCTGACACAGTCTTAACCCATTCTCGACTTGTACTCAATCTAATTTTGTTCAGTCTGAACCATACGTGACCAAATAATCTCTACTGTTTTTAAATTTAAGATTTAATTTTTTTATACTGACATGAAAACAGCCACAATAAAATAAAGACATACCAAATTAAATTAAATTATCTTGTAAAATAAATTAATCATATCAATTTTAAAGTTTTAGAGTTTTTAAAAACAAAACATTTCTTTTACCTAAAAAAACACACCTTTACTGAGGGTAATTAACCCTTATTAACATGTTTGGCATGTGTTTCTTGTTTAAACTTAATTTTCATGGTATCATACATTAGTTATATAGTTCTCTATTTCAATACGGAAACAACAGCCAATAAACTCACTGAAATTATTTAACCTTATATAAGACATATATCTTTTATTTTAATTATTGAAACTTTATTTTAATTATTGAAACTTTATTTATATATTATATATAATATAAATCAAAAAGGAGTATAAACAATAAAGAAATTAATAAAAGCTGGTCTTCGGATTTGTGGTGATCATGGTGATTAGTATAAGGTAATACCTCCTGCTTTGGGTAAACTCATTTAAAAGATCACACCTGGTCAGAGAGTATATTAAAATCTGTATATAGTTCATTCAAAATTGCTACGTCCTATTTAAAATTTAATCGCAATGCCTTTTGAATTCATCAAATACGTAAAACATGAGCATAAGAAAAGTAGGGCTTTTTTCCTGTAAACCACACATGTACTGAGGTTACTATAATTAAACCTAATTAAACTGATTCTTAAAATTGAGAATGGAAATGGGGAATTTGCCAAAGAGACAACAACCCGACCATAGAAAAAAACAACAGCAGAAGGTCACCAACAGGTCTTCAATGTAGCGAAAAATTCCCGCACCCGGAGGCGTCCTTCAGCTGGCCCCTAAACAAATATATACTAGTTCAGTGATAATGAACGCCATACTAATTTCCAAATTGTAAATTGTATGCCAAGTCTTTAATTTTGACAAACATTATTTAAATGTAAATGATATAAATTATTACTGTAATTTTTGAAGTTGCTTTGGAAGTTCTATCATCATGATTCTTGGTAAAACAAAAGAATGATGTCATTTCCTTTAAATCAATTAAATTGCTTTATATACTATTTTATATTTATTTTCATAAAAAAAAATGTTAACTGCATTATAAACTAATTTCAACTGACACCATAAATCTATACTAGACTTGAAACAATAGTGAATTGTTCAGTGAACCATACATTTGAAACATTCAAACGATTTGAAAAACAATGAACATATAGTCACAATTCAGTTTCAAGATTATTTGATGAGCTTGTTTAATTTTGATTTTAAAGGTGATACATATCTCAATAATGACGACTTCAGTATATATATTAAAGAAATTTATCCTGTTGAACTTACTTTAAATAAAGCTAATAATAACAATGACCACTGCCCTTTCCTCGATCTTGATATGTATATCACTAACGGAAAGCTGAATACTAAAATTTATGATAAAAGAGATGATTTTTCATTTCCTATCGTTAATTATCCATTTTTAGATGGTGACGTTCCCTTGTCACCATCTTACGGTGTTAATATATCTCAACTTGTACGACTTGTTCGTGTATGTAACATTTTTTTGATTTTAACGAGAGAAATTGATGTATTACTGAAAAATTATTACACCAGGGTTTTCGATATCACAAACTAGTCAAAACATTTACTAAATTTTATCATCGGTATAAGGACATCATTCGTAAATATAGCTCAACATGCAGACTTCAGGTTTTTCACATCCAATTTTTTATGGAAATATTCTTTATAAAGCACAAAGGTGTCAGTATTGAATAGACTTATCAAGAAGGGATATAGTTACGATGTTGTTGGCAGGTCATTAAAGATTGCATATTTTGGCGTTAATATTGATTCACTTATATTGTCTTTGCATCGGAACAAAACACATTTATAAAAAAAACCAGTTGTTGGCATGACACGGGTTATGTTCTTCTCATATATGTTATGATGGTATGATACTAAACCCCAAACGGAAATGATTGTGCCTGATGTTCATATGATGAAATCATAATCTTTCAGTCAGTTTAATTGAAGTCTGGAGCTGGCATGTCAGTTAACTGCTAGTAGTCTGTTGTTATTTATGTATTATTGTCATTTTGTTTATTTTCTTTGGTTACATCTTCTGACATCAGACTCGGACTTCTCTTGAACTGAATTTTAATTTGCGTATTGTTATGCGTTTACTTTTCTACATTGGCTAGAGGTATAGGGGGAGGATTGAGATCTCACAAACATGTTTAACCCCGCCGCATTTTTGCGCCTGTCCCAAGTCAGGAGCCTCTGGTCTTTGTTAGTCTTGTATTATTTTAATTTTAGTTTCTTGTGTACAATTTGGAAATTAGTATGGCGTTCATTATCAGACCTTAAACATAATTCAAGTACTAAGAAAGGACGTGCAGGGTATTTATCTATCCCCCATCCCTAATAACAAAAACGACACTAAGTACTTATTTGATAAACTAATAAGAAAATCTATGAATACAATATCGATCAGTATGTATATAATACACAATGGTTTAAGTGTTATGACATCATGACAGTTAGCATGGTTAAGCAAACACTTGTCCTTTTGCAATGCCAAACTTTAGGTATCGACAGTTTGTAGTACCGTGAAAGTACTAAGATAAATAAAACAGAATATCTTGTATGGTTTTAATTAATTGATATTGATGAAAAATTGCACCAATTCTCAATGATTTAATTACGTCGTTGAATATGTAACTTTAAAGTGTAAGTGTGTTTAGGTATAAGGAATTGATTTTTATCCGGTTCATATTTAAATTCACTGTATTGGTAAAAGACACACAGTGGAGATCAGTTCTAACCTCTCATAAATTCTGTCAGAATCTGTCAGAAGAACTGTTCTAGAACAGTATGTAGAACTGTCAGCCTGACACCTTTTAGTCAGGTCTAGGTTAGAACTGTTCTAGCTAGAACTGATTTGGTCAGTTCTACCTAGAACAGATTTGGACAGTTCTAGCTAGAACTGATCCTGACAGTTCTACTTCTAGAACAGTTCTACGGTTAGAATTGATTTCAAATTCTACGGCTAGAATTGATTTATAAATTCTACGGCCAGAATTAATTTATAAATTCTACGGCTAAAATTGATTTATAAATTCTACGGCTAGAATTAATTTATAAGTTTCAAGAAATATTTGTCTTAATATAAAGGCTTCGGCAAAATAGCGATTAATATTATAAAGAGTTTTGCTATTTTGCCGGTTTTATTTTAGATTTATAATCGGCAAGATGTTTAACCCCGCCATATTCTGCATGTATGTTCCAAGTCAGGAGCCCGTAATTCAGTGATTTTCTTTTGTTGATGTGTAACATAAAATATTTGTTTTTTCTTTCATTTTATGTACATAATTTAGGCCGTTAATTAGTATTAGGGGGGGGGGGGTATTATTTGAATTGTTTTACATTTGTTATTCTGGGAGTCAAGATGGCTCGTTATCACATAACAAAATTAACTGACCTCATTTAACCCAATGTAATATCTGTTTACGAGTAGTTTTCATACCTCGGACGGACCTGTTTAACAAAAATCTTTTGACCACATCAATCTAAACTGACATTATTTGCTCTTTCTTTCTGCAAATCTATATAACTGCACAGTACTTCAGTTTCAATTTTAGGTCAAGAGGGACTGTACTACACAAGTTACAGCAATATTGGAAAACAATTTTGTTCGCATCAATTTATAGTGCCAGCATGCAGGGGCAGATCCAGCCGTTTTAAAGGGGGGGGGGTGGGGGGGGGGGGGGTTCCAACTATATGTTCCCATTCAAATGCATTGATCGTCAAAAAAAGGAGGTTCCAACTCCTGACCCTCCCCCCCCCCCCCCTTTGATCTGCCAATGAGCATGTCCTCTTTTTATTCAAAATATTGAATCATAAACAAATATCAGTAGTTTTCATACTTCAGACTGAGTCGTATAATAAAATCTTTTGATTGCATCAACCAAAACTTTCCATATTTGCTTTTTTTTTTATGTAAATCTAAATAGCTGCACAGTAGTTTAGTTATAATTTTAGGTCAAAAGGGACTGTAGTATATAAATAACTACAATATTGGAAATCAATGACCACAATTTTTTTTCTCGCATCAATTGAGAGTGCCAGCATTTCCTATTTTTATTCAAAATATCGCATCAGACACAAATATCAGTAGTTTTCATACCCCAGACTGACAGTAACATGTAATCATGTTACACAATTATTTGTCTGGATCAATCAAAACTGACCATATTTGACAGCATGAACCAAAACTGACCATATTTGACCACATCAACCAAAACTAACCATATTTGACCGCATCAACCAAAACTGACCATATTTGCTCTTTTTTATGTAACTCTTATAGTCGCATAGTAAATTTGTAATATTTTTATGTAATGATGGATTGTAAAATCATGAAAATACAAATGATAGAAATATTGGGACACAATTCTACCTAATTTCAATTGCATCAATTTAGAATGCTAGCATGTCCTCTTTTTATTCAAAATATTGCATCATAAACAAATATCAGTAGTTGTCATACCTCAGACTGACTGGTATAACAAAATAATTTGTCCGCATCAACCAAAACTGACCATATTTGCACTTTATTATGTACATGATGTCAATCTTAATAGCCGCAAAGTAAATCACGTATTTTTTTATATCAAGATGGATTGTTTAATATAAATGAAAGCAATATTGGAAAATAAAATTATGCTCACATCATTTTATAGTGCCAGCATGTCCTCTTTTTCATCAAAATTTTGAATCGTAAACTAATTTCAGTAGTTTTGATATCTCAGACTGACTCATGAATATATAGCACAATTATTTGTCCGCATCAACCAACACTGACCATATTTGACAGCATCAACCAAAACTGACCATATGTGACAGCATCAACCAAAACTGACCATAATTACACTGTTTTATGTAAATCTTAATATCTATATAGCCGCATACTAAATCACTTATAGTAATACATATTACGATGGATTGTATTATTCAAATGACAGCAATATCAATGAATATTGGAACACATTGGCTACAAAAAAATTTCCACATCAATTTAGAATATCAGCAAGTCCTCTTTTTATTCAAAATATTGAATAGTAAACACATTTCAGTGGTTTCGATATATCAGACTGAGTGAGAGTTGTTTTAACAAAATTATTTGACCGCATCAACCAAAACTGAACTTTTTTACACTTTATCATGTAAATATACATGTATATGGTTTTCCTGTTTGAATGGTTTTACACTAGTAATTTTGGGGCCCTTTATAGCTTGTTGTTCGGTGTGAGCCAAGGCTCCGTGTTGAAGGCCGTACTTTAACCTATAATGGTTTACTTTTTAAATTGTTATTTTTATGGAGAGTTGTCTCATTGGCACTCACACCACATCTTCCTATATCTATATATGGCCTCATTGTAAACATGGTAAACCAATATTATTTTTATGTGAGGACGGATCTTATGATAAAAATGACACCAACTTTGAAACACAATACACCTTATCGCTAATCCTGGCTGACCCGGACTCGTGGACTTTTGAAGCATACAACAATGACTTTTCCATTGTGGCGTCAGATATTTTGTTTTATGACGTCAAAATTTTACAGGAACCTGTGTGATATCCAGTAATGGCAGACAAATAGCGAGAAGGTGTATTTATACCATATCTATGAATTTAGCGCGCCGTTATTTCCTCTCTGTATCCATAATAATGAACTGTCATTAAAGTGACTTTTTAACATGTTTAAGTCAGTAGTTTGTGATGTTTTTTTTTAAAACAAAACTATTTAATGGCATCATCCAACACTCTCATCACTGATTCATATACTTTATTTTAAAAATAAAATAAAAAGTATATGTATGGGAAGTTCTCTTCTTGGAATAGTATACTGTTAATATAATTTGAAGAAGGCAAAGAAAAATGCATGATTTTGTTTGTAGCCGAACGTCCAGCCGAGCAAATGTTTCATTCATGTGCAGATCCAGTATATTTTTCTGAGTTGCAGACTCCCAGATATCATTTATAATCTTTATGGATAAGTCTGGCTAAATTGACGAGATGATGCAAATGTATATATAGTTTTTTTACGTTGTACAACACTTTTTTAATTAATATCCCATAATTCATCCACTGTACAATTTTCGTTTGAACAATTGTCAAAACAGAATTAAATGCAGAGTTTTATTCAGGGATAGACTGTTAAAAACGGGGAACGAAGAAACGTAAACAATGGTGTTTCCGTATGCAATCTTATAAAAATATTTCTCCGACTAGTTGGGTAACCTTCTATTCACTTCGATATTTGTACATGTAACGTAATAAAAGTCGTTTGATCAGTAAAAAATATAAAAAAATCTGCTATTTAATATATAGCAAAGTAATTTGAAGTGATTTATTTCTTCTAAATTCTAAAGTGCCCTTACTGCAGTGACGTCATTTAGAACTGTTCTACAGTCCTGACTGATTTAGTCAGTTCTGCTGACAGTTCTACGGTTATAAGTGATTTGGACAGTTCTACCTAGAAATGATATAGACAGTTCTACCCTAGAACTGATCCTGACAGTTCTACCTATAACTGATTTAGTCAGTTCTACCTAGAAATGATTCTGACAGTTCTACTTAGAACAGTTCCAGGGTAGAACTGTTCTAGGTAGAACTGTTCTAGGACAGGTTAGAACAGTTCTATGACAGAATATTCTGACAGTTCTAATGAGAGGTTAGAAGTGATCTCCACTGTATTTGGTTAATTCAGGGTTTGCTATTCTTTTTGAAATATTGACTTTGCAGGGAACATATTGAGGTCCGACATATATTTCAGGTATTTTGTCTGTTGGGTATGCCATTATGCGAAAATCATGTAAGTACGTTAATCATTCAACATTATTATTAATGCATGCATTTTAAGGATGATTTTAATCTAATTATATTAAATGGCTAAATTATTATGTGGAAGAAAAGTTAAGCCGTGCAAACAACCGAATAAACTTTTTATAACAGTATAACAGTACGAAGATGTGGTATGACTGGCAATGCGACAACACTCAAAAAGCCATTTAGCTAATGCAACAGCTATAACTCACAGTACGGGATTACACAAAGAGTTAAAGCCATACTGCAAAGTCAGCAATTAACGTCCCCGAAATAACAAGTGTAAAACAATTCAACGAGAAAACTGAGGACATAGTTTAAATAATGAACGAAAAACCAATGAAATATACAGCACCGAAGAACAACACAACAATTGAATTAAAGACTCCTTATGTGAGAAAGCACATACAAAATGTGGCTGGTTCGAAGGTGTCAACCATTTCCTAACCACTGACAGCGGTGTAACAGTAAGTAACATTGTTAACATTAGTACAGAGCACTTTATATGATATTATATATTGATTCATAGAAGTAAGATATAACAGTATTAGAAGTATATAATCAAGTTAAACTCATTTTTCAAAATCAGTAAATGTTATACCAATATGTTTTTAAAAATGAACAACAGGATTGGTTAAATGAACTGACGCATACCACACCAAATTCAATTTGCGACGGATATATTTGTATTCAATTATATATACTGTAGCAAACAGCTAGTAAGTTACTCGATTTACGAGTTTTGAACATCGGTATACTTCTGTTGCCTTTATTCCTATAGAAAACAAAATATATAACAGAAATTAAACGATAACAAAGGCATTTAAAATAGTAATAAAACATGGAACATCATTTAAACTTTTGCTTATTTTCTTTTAAGATATAAAAATGATACAAAACGTATATTTTTGAATTATAATGCGTCCGTACTATGACTAAATTTAAACGAATATTTGTGTATTTGATAAGTACGAAAAGATGTACAATTGTATCAACAGGCTACAGCATCAGTTTTACTGGTTAATCATTATACAGTCGCATTTACTATCCAATGTTATAATTAATATAACAGCATGATCAAATTCCAATATATATGAAGCATCTTAAACTTGGACTTCTTGAATTTAGCTTTGACAATTTTGATCACGTGTTGCAAGTATTGTAAGTAGATATACAATTTGTTAAACTAAACCATTATTAGTCAAAGTGTACGTTCTTGAACACGGAGTGTGTCTCTTAATTGACGACCAACTTTGTCTCGAACAGTTTTATGATGACTTGGATAACAATAGAATAAGCAGCATAACAATAATAAGTTTTTATTTTTTTATTTTTCACTAATCATGATAATATTTAGAAAGAGTCTATATTTTATTTTGTTAGCGATGAGTGACATCAAAAGAGAATTGAAAGCACGAGGTTTGTTTTTCTTTGAATTTTTAATACTGAACGTCCATTTTTATATTGGTGCATGATTCCTTTCAAAGGTTAATCAGTGAAAGGTAAGTGTAATGTATTATGAAGATATATGTAAAATAGGTACATGTGTAAGCAATATTATTATTCTAAAACGTTTTTTTTTCTCTTTTAAAAGGCAAAGAGAAAAATTTGAATTGCAAACATAATCATCTAGACAGAATCATAACTGCAAAAATATATCATGACCGCAAGTGTCGATTTGTACAATCGTTTGACATTTGTGAGCATTGTCTGAAAAAACTATGATAGATAAATTTTATAAAAGTAAGAATATCTACAAAACAGGATTGATAAATAAGTCAATACTGCTGAAATTATTTAATATCCCGAAATAAATTGCTTTAGTCATATATTGTATTTTGGTCTCTAATTATGAAGAGTGGCTATTTTTTTAGATGTACATTCATCAAGATTAGGGACATAGTAACATTGCCATTGCACATGTTTTTCATGGTAAACTGTGTTGCAGCACCAAACTCTGTTCTAGATTCCTATGGTGATTTAAAAAAAAAATCGTGCAATACATTATGTAACATGTGATATTTGTTGATTTACGAAATATATGTACAGTAATGAAGGATAATATTGCAATATATGTTTTCATATGTATAATTTACAAGCTTATTATAGTATTTGACTGTAAATATCACAATATAAAACAAAAGGTATATGTTTTCAGAGGTATAATTTACAAGCTTATTATAGTATTTGACTGTAAATGAAACAAATGGAAAGCAAATTATGTCTAAACTAAACGCTTTTGACATTTTTGACTAGCAGGTTAAACATCGGATGTGCTTAAACAGTGTTGACTTCCGTTATAATTAGCTAATGCCAAATTGTCATATTATTAGTTAAATAGTGTACCAGTGACCTTATACGATACATGTATATATAGGGTCAATAAATTCCATATGGGGTGAGAGCGATATTGAAGATACTATGAGTAGTAAAGACTTTTTCTGATTAAATAACTGCTATCAGTGTATAATTCTTATTTTACTTCGACTGCAGATTTATTACACGATAAGGCATCCATAGACTGGAATGTTGTCAAATGTATACCGGTTTTATGAACCAATAAAAATAAGTCATAACCATGATTACTGCATATATTTGATTTTTTTTTTCGTTGCAGATTTCTATAAAATTAAACTACTGAAAAATTACAATCGTATAGTGGAAAATATATTACCAATGGAAGTTATATCGAACATGCCTTATTATACACTTCCTGAAAGAGATCGAAATGATATATTACGCAGTCAAACACAAGGCCAAAAAGCTCGAACACTTTTGAATATCTTAATTACTTCTCATGAAAAAGCGTACTATTCCTTTTTGAATGCTTTGAGAGCAGATGTTGTCTTTAAAGATCTTGCAGATGAAATTGAAAAGACACCAGGTATACATAAATACATAAACAAAATATAAACACATCTCTTTGAATGAATTTTCTTCCAGTGAATGGAAACATAAGTTTGCAAATTTCAATTATTGTGGCTGTTTTTAAGTATAATTGACCAAAATAATACATAAAGAAATATAAATTGAAACGTTAGTAATGAATGTTTGAAACTGCACTTATCACATGTACCTAAAAAATAATAAGGAAAAATCTCTAAAACAGTCACCAAAAGGAACACATATATGCATATGCTACATGGATGATACCAATAAAAATTATTTAAAACTACGTAGATCAATGGTGTATACAGTTACTCTTCAAGGAATTGTTAAGTAATTACAATGCTCTATTTATTGTATCTTACAAAATCTTAGTCATGCCATTTGTATCTACTTAATAAAGGACAGTTGCATTAGCTTGCTTCTTGAAGGGCCTCAGTGGCACTGAGTTTTTAGTTTGTATTCAGAACGAGGCAAGCTTGTTCGAGTGAAAACTGAATTGACCAGGACTCTAAGTTTTCCTACTAAATGTCGGTTGATATGTCCGTCTTCCTCAACCACTGTCCACCACAAAATATCAAAGTTGTGGATGAAAAAGTCACCAAACGATCATTCAATAATTTGTTTGCCTTTGTTATCATTGTAATGTCTGTTTTCTTTCATTTGTCTATCGTATGACTTGTCTATAATTTAAATCATAAACATGTAATGTTGTAATTTAATATATTTTCGTTTATTGTTCAGTCTCGGACAATGCATCAGTTGAGAAATTCTATGACGTAATGAGGGAATCAGTACCGGCTATTATTAAAGGTAAGTAAAATAGTATATTTGAATCATTATTAAATTATTAAAGATACAATGTAAATAAAATAGTTTATATGAATCGACTTAAATACATTTACCTAATTATGTTGAGAATGAACAATATGACTATAACTTGATGCAAAATTGCTTTAACCAAAGCCATATTGCCTACTATCTTTCGGAACAGGTGTTTAATATTTCGTATCTGGGTTGGTGTTTTAAAATTGGTTTTCTTAACGCGCTAATTATGAATATGATACAAGTAGATCTGCAGTTTAGCAGACCACATTGTTAGTCTGGTATCTTTGACTTACAACAAATAACAAAAATATATAGCCTTCATAATGAAGGTAAATAAATGTAAGTATTCTTATATTTGGATTCATAATTCTCATTTCAAGGATGTCGTATACTTGTCTTGTCTAAAGATGGATTTAATAAAACTCCTAGTTGTCTCTGGATTTCGAATCACACAACAATGTAGATTGTTTTAAATGTTTGTTCAGAATACATGTTTTAATAAATTATACAATTTCAGCATGCTTTAATAAATTATGCAATTTCAACATGTTTCAATAAATTATGCAATTTAAACATGTTTTATATAAGATTAAGTTATGATTAAGAAATCCATTCTACATGTATGTAGACATACATTATATGTAATAAGGTATCGTTTTAATTACCATCATGACTATATGCATATGTACTGCATCATTATAATCACCTTTAATTTTGTCACTTCCAATTTTGGAAAATGTGTTTTTTTTCTATCTTAGGAAGGCATAATAAAGAAATAACAGATTGGAGAAAGGGTTTGGATACAAAATCATTTGTTACCACTGACGCTTTGATGAATTTGTATTCGAATATTCTGAAAGAGAACTTTGTTACAATAATAGGAACTCGTGGGTGTGGTAAATCTTCAGCTCTGCATTATGTTGCACTTATGCTATACGATTCAGATTTTGAGACTATTCCATGCACAGAACCAGAAGAGATGATGAAGTATCATAATCCGTATCGTAAGCAGGTTTTTGTTGTTGATAACTGTACAACAGTTCGTGATTTTTTCAATTGGAACAAAGTAGCTAACGAAATCAAAAACGTGGAAACTTACATAAGTGTAAAACCGAAAATTATGATAGCAGTGCAATGGGGAGAAGATGTGTTAGAAAGACTATTAATAGACATGTCGCAAAAATTACCTATTCTTTTACAAAATGTTTTTAAAATGCTATCGAATGACAACAAATTAAAAGAAAATGAGATGAAGGAAATGGCAGAGAAATATGAAGTAAAAAACGAGTTCATGGATCAACATTTTCGTCGATTTTCTTTTTATCCAGAACTTTGTAGTACTTATGCTTTAATTGCCAATACAGAAAATCCCATTACGGAAGATTTAGAGTTTTGGTCATATCACATTGTGCACAGTGTGAAAAATAGACACCGACATTGATTAAGTATATTTGAATCTATTTCACTAAGACTTATATTCCCAAACTATTTTCTTCGTTCATGACATAACAACGTATCTCCTTTTATACATGCAATTAGATAATAAACCGATTAGTATTTGCTCTTTTTTCATTTCTGCCATTGCTCCTAGATTTGTGTTTGTTTGGTTCGTATTGCTTGGTGTTAAGATTTCTGACCATTGTGCTTTGAATTATTGTACCAATGGATTTTGCTAACTCAATTGGCATTATCTGTCTTTCTTAGTGAGAGTCAAAGTATCACTAGAGGAACTATTTTATTATGTATTGGACCCATCTTGTCTCGTTCATTGTCAACTAAACAGTGTTTGTTTCATATCCGCTTTTTAATAAAGTATGACATGCCAAGTCTACATTTTAGGCATTCATTACGGAAGGCAAAAATAATGTTTAGATGTGTTACCAATAAATTTCATTGTAATTCATCCGACATAGAAAGACAGCATGTGACTATTGTAATTTTACAATTGTACATGTAACAATAATATATATCAAACAAAGCTATCAAACACTATGATGTATTTTAGATAACTATTTGATTATGATTTTTAATCCCGTATTGAAAGACAATATGTTACTCAAGGTAACGTTGTATTTTTGTTGTTGAAAATTATTCTCTCTATTACTTTGCATCATAGATATTCAGGACGTATATACCACAAGACAGTCAAAAAACAACATGCATGCACGCATGTCTCCTATTACAGTACTTTAATCATTATAAACATAACTAAATTAACAAACTATTCCTTTAATTCTGTCAGACAATGATAACACGTCTGAAAAATAACGAATATTGAATATCATATTCAACGATATAATGCCTGATATGTGTACGCCAGACGCATGTTTCGTCTACAAAAGACTCAGCCGTGAAGGTCAAATTCAAAAGTCAAAAGACCATAACATACTTTCAAGTTTGAAAAGTTTTGAAAAAGGTTGTCATTTTCTGAATAAAAGTTTAGAGCCTTTCATGCTAGTCGAAGTTTTGTTAATAGTCTATTTCTGAATGTTACCATATCTTTAAACATTGTTGTGACGTCATTTTATTGTTGTACCCGTTCTTTATTTAAGTGATTGGACTAGCATTTAACTGTAAGAAACCATTATGTTAAATTTAGCTGTCCAATAGTTTTAAGAATAGCCCTCCGCTTTGTTGGTCAGCTGAAGGTAGCATACATGTAACTGATATTTACAGGTAAATTATAGTCCAATCACTGAAAAAAACCTATCAATTTCGCCCAACTATTTTCATCATATGAAAAAAAAAAAAATACAACCAAATAACAAATGACAATTACAAAACAAACATTTTTATTTAAGTCACCTCCCAATACAATAAATTTGTAACTCGTCAAACCAGTTTCTTGAGAAGAAAATCACTTTCAAATTGAACACTACCAACAGATTTATTCTCGTCCGTCGTTGATTATGAAAATTGATCTCTGGTGTTGCTCTTATTCTTCCTAACATCATTTTCATCTTCAATTAAAAAAATAAAATAAATAAAGTAATGCTTCTAACGTTTGATATATAAAGCCGCAATACAATGACCATACACCATTAACCCCACCCTGTGTAAAAGTGCAAATCTAGAACTTATTTCATAAACTACCGGTCTACAATAGTCGTTATCATCTTCAGGTTTCTGCGTTGCTATACAAGTTGTTATTTTTAAAGTCTGATATCATTGCTTGAATATGAATATAATGCAACATTTCGCTTATAAACGACGATGGATATGGCAACTTACGGGCATACGATACAGTCACAAGGGAGGTAATGACGTAGCTAACGTAAAATGTTATTTTCGCGACGTCAAACTGTAACATAGCGGGTAAATAGGTATGTTTCGACTGATTTTTATCTTTCAAACTGATTTAATTTGAAAACGAGTGCATGGACCCCTACTTTTTAAAATGACATTTTGTTTCATTTTGAAGGGAGATTATGTGGACAAAATTTTATATAACTGTAAATAGTGCAATTTTTTTAATTTTGATAAATATACAGCAACACATGACGTTTTTTTTTTCTCAATTCATGACTATTTGATAAATATGTGATATTTCTGAATAAAAAATGCATAATTTTTTATGATACTTATTGATTACAGAAATTACAAATTATTTAACAAAAAACAGTTTGTGTTTATCTTTTAAAACAAAAACGTTATGTTTTTCTTTCGAAAAGAAAAATACGGCCACAAATCCGAATTTTGATCAAATATACAAAATATCGACCTCATATAACTCAAAAAGTAGCACATGAAGGTATATTTTTTATTACATAATTATTTGATTTAATCAGGCAAAATTAGCCTATATGGAAATTTTCATCAATCTGTAAATACGGGATAAAAACCGTATCGTATGCCCTTAAGCAGAATTAAGGAAATCTTACTGCATGTTATCTGTTAAACAAATCAACCATGATATGTTCGATTCGCTGTTAGTTCGTAGTGAGTTTTGCATCTAAAAGAGAGTTTTTTTTGGCAAAAAGAAATCGAGAGACAATTTTTTTTCTGTTAAAATTAAAAATAAAACGACACAAGGACCATCAATACGCAAATAAACGAAACAAAAAGGTTACACAACCTTCCAGGAAAATAATCGATAAAATAGATGGATTATCAGATGGTTCTGTTGGGTAAACAATCACATTTTCTAGAAAATTCCTATGAACAACAAAAGAATATAAAATGATTGCACTTTGGTATCTCTTCATTTGTTCCTAGACATTATATATTTGAAACATAATCAACTGCGGTGCACTAAATATGGTTCAACTTGAACATGTCTTCACATGTGTTTTTTTTTTTCTTTTCCTTTTTTTCATTCACCTAGTAAGATATAAAACCCGAGAAAAAAAAAAAAAAAGAGGACTACATTTTGAAATATAAAATATATAAGAATTATAATTATAATAATAATGACTTAACTTCCAACGTCTTTATTCATATTGGAACACAAAAAGCACGTACAAATAATCCCGGAGCATATTTTGAGTAGTCCTGGACAACAACTATCATATTCCGGACTTGGTACAGGCGTTTTGAAATGTAGAAAATGGTTAATTGAACCTGTTTTTTTTTAGCGTTAAACATTTTACTTGAATGACAGTCGCATCAAATTCCATTGTGTTTACAACGATTGAACTGCATTATTTACACTTTTCCTGTTGTGGCTTTCCATAGCAGACTATAAGGTATGGAATTGCATACTGTTGATAACCGTACTGTTGCCTGTGTTTGCTCATATCAGTTTCATCTGAATATGGATGGATAGTTATTTCATTTGGAAATATATCGTATCACCATCTTGTTATACATATTTATCATGTTTATTTTTTAAATTGAGTTATAATATTTTGCACGAAGTGAATGGTTATCAGATTACATATCAGTCTAATATTCGTATAACCTTTACCGCTTTCACTCTTGATTTTATAACCAACTCAAAAACCATAAGTATGTTTACAGGCCTTGTCAATTTCTTGTTATTGCACCAATGAATTAATCACTAAAGATCATATCCCCATTGAATAATATGTCGTATACTATCTCCGAAATAGTGTGTCCCCTCTTTAGCTTGATGAGAAATGTCTTATTGACCATATGTGTTCTAATATGAAGACACATTCATATCCCATTCCCTACATCACAATAATTTTAAATTGCTTGGATTTTACATTTTATTCCACCCGAGGTCTGGTTGTGTATCAACCCATAAGTATTTGATGACATTAACTGTGATATATCTTTCAAAACTGTTCAGTTCCAAAAACTGATTAGTAAATTCTTCAAAGAGTTCACATTACATGTAAATCATTGTGATTATAGTCATCTTAATTTTTTTGTATAATTTTATATCATAGTGTAACGCCATTTGATTAAGTATAATCTTTCAAAATAACGAACTCTATTGTACAGATTCAATGTTATTGATATGCAGCTTGGTGGCTGGAAAATTGAACTCACGTCTCATTTCTAACTAATTATTGTTTAAAACCGTCAATCTGCATTACATTTTATTCAATTGTACAATAAAATGACAACTTCATCGTTGTAGATTTGTAGCTATCTGTTATTCAAACACGTGTTTGCTCTTGTTAATCAACATTTATGTTGATAAGCTCAATACAGAACTTGTTAAAAAAAAATAATAATAAGGATAGTATATTGGAATGCAACACAATCTGGAAACGAAAAATCTCAAAACAATTGCTAAATCCATGCTTCAGACGAAGAATCACTGTTTTTTGAAACCGTTGCAAGACAATATTTATGTTGTCAAATGGTTTTTAAGCATAGAGTAAACGAAATCAAAATAAATTAAAAAGCAATTGTTCAGAGAACAATTGAAAGTCTATCTACATCAAAGAAATTATAAAAAGAAGCACGTTTCTTCATACTGATTCAATAAATGAAAGGTTTTCATATACTTTTGAGTTAAATTTGCTACTTCTAGTTAAGGAAACCTTTCTTCCGGTCTCATGTGATAGCTTCTTGCACACTGATTCCAAATATGTATAGTTTATATAATACTTTAGCCTTTAAACCAGGAGATAATAGACCCCATCTGGTTGATCGAAAGTCATTTATAGTCTTGAGTGATAGGTTAATGTATTTAAATGACAAGATATGAATTCCGACTACTTTTTCATGAAAAAGTGAAAAAATGGCTACTTCCGGTTATCTCAAGGTCACTTCCGATTGTCATTGTTCAAGGTCATAGGTCAACCAACCTTTTGAAAAAGGTGATATGGCTTAAGATTTAGCCAAATTGAAGTAATAATCAATTAACCTTATAATTTTACATTTCAGGGACAGTTACTCATATAAGATGCCATTGGATTGTTTCATACCAAATGTAACATATCTTCACTGCAATCATTTTGCACTTGTTTTTTTATATATACCTTTCAAAGTGCAAAAATAAGCAAAAGTCAAAATTTAGATCTTGACCTTGACCTTTGACCTTGACATCATTTTCCAAGTTAGCACCAAGGGACCTAAAATAAAAAGGTCACAGTGTTATACGGTTAAAAGTTTATGAGTTAAAAAAACATAACGACAAATTTATTTTGTAAACTTAAGGTAGAAAACTCCTGTAAAATTTCATCGAATCGCTTCAATCCATATTAGCCAAAAATTACTGAGGATTTAACGAACTATTTAAAAGAACAATTTTGTCTATATCTTTTTTTGTTACGAAAGAGATACACACATTTGATAACCAGTGGATAGGGAGAATACTCTTACAAAGAAAATTGAAGGCCTTTCCACGGCAAAGAAATTTTGAAAAGAACCTAGTTTCTTCAGACTAATGCGATAAATAATGGTTTTGATATGCTTGAAAGTGAACTAAAGGAGATCATATGCTACCTCCTGTTAAGTAAATGTTACTTTTGGTCTCATATGATAGCTTCTTTCACACTAATTCAAAAAATATATAGTTTTGCATGTTAACCGAGATATAATTGACCACTTGAGGTTTACAGAAAGTCACTTCTAGTCTTTCATGTCTTTAGTGATAAGTAAATGTATTTAAATTACAAAATATATGGTTTCTGAGTACTTTGATATAAAAAAAAGTGCAAAAACACCTAATTCCGGTTTTCTCAAGGTCACTTTCAGTTGTTATTTTTCAAGGTCATATGTCACCTAATCTTTTGTACAAGCATATGGCTTTATAATGAACTTAGTTGAAGTTATAATAAAATAACCTTATATTAAGACATTTCAGGGGCACTAAGTCCTATAAGATGCCACGTAATTGTATCAGACCAAATGTAACATGTCAGAAAAGTGGAAAGACCTAATAATAATTAATAGTAGCACTTAGGGACCTCAGAAAAAAAGGTTCCAGGGTTATACGGTTAAAAGTTCATGAATTAAAAAAACGACAAATTTATTTTGTTAAGGTAGATAACTCGTATAAAATTTCATCGAATCGCTTCAATCCATATTAGCCAAAAATTCCTGAAGATGAAACGAACATGTTTAAAGAAGTTTAAAGAATTTTATCAATATAGTTTTTTGTTACAAAGGAGATGCACACAGATGATAATCAGTGAATAGGAAGATAACTCTTACAAAGAAAACGGTTTGGCTTAGCAGGGTAAAATTTAAAAGCGCATAAACTACACATGCTACACGCTACAATATGTGAAATGTCTAAGCGACATATTGCGAAACAAACATTCATCCCAAGAACAAAATTTGGCAACAAAAAACAAAATTAAAAACCAATTGTTCAGAGAACAATTGAAGGTCTTTCCGCAATAAATTTTGAAAAGAAGCTATTTTCTCAAACTGATGCTTTAAATAAATGGTTTTGATATGATTCAAAGTGAACTAAAGGAGATAAGGGGCTACCTCCGGTAAAGGAAAGGTACTTTTGGTCTCAAATGATAGCTTATTTCAGTCTGATTCTCAAAATATATAGTTTCTATATACTTTTATGTGTACAACGGGAGATAATTGGCCACTAAGTATTTTCTTATATTAGAAATTCATTTTATAATATTAAAAAATGATAATTTTAATATAAGAAAATAATTTTTTAATGTTAAGAACTCATTTTCAAATATAAGAAAATAAATTTTTAATATTCAAAATTAAAATCTTCATCATCAAAAAGTTTTGACTTGTTCATTTCATATAGATTCAATAACCCCTCACTGTTTACCAACGGAATTAAAAAAAAGTAATGTACGAATGAACTGAAACAGATTTTGCCAAATGATAAAAATGACAATAAAATTTAAATAAAAAATAATTAAAGTTTAAAACTTAAATACCAAATTAACATTGACCTAACATTAGCTGTTCATCTTAAACTAATCTAATCACAAACTAATATATATATCTATGTTAACTTATACAACAGCATAAAAAATACCATTGAACTACAAATGTACCACTAATGGTGTCGTGCGCAGGACATTTTAGCAAAAACATTTAAACTACTAGGGGACATTTTGGTGCCGACATAAGGGCCCATTTTAGCGCAGGATTAATTCGTTCACCTGTTCATTAGTCCATTTTAGCGAAAAACTACCTGGTTAAATAATACTCGCCTCACTAAAACCATGAACAGTAATTTATACTGGTTTATTGTTTTAAGCTGTTTATATGTTCATCGTGTAAACATAATAAGATATGTGTCGCATTCGCCGATTAGTTGTCCGAATACTATGTAACTGAAGATTCTATGTTCCCAATTAAGCTTTGGGCAGAAATTCCGTGCAATTCTTAGCAAACAATTAAGGAAACAGAGGCGTTTCATGCCCATTATAATAAGCAACTTTATAGTTGTCACCCAGCTATTCGCGTTTTCTTGATAATTATCAAATTGCAAACAACAACATATATAAAGATACGAAGAATAATACACGACAAAATAAAGAGAAAGAACCGTTCCCAATGCAGTTATATGAACAGTATTGTGTAGGGGATATATCCAGAGCCCATTAAACGTACGTTCTCTAAGATATATATTCTAGACTAGAACTTACTTTTAACATTTGATTCAACCTTTTAGAATTTTAGTGCTGTATTTTATCTGGGATATACATTCGACTCGAACGGACTTTTAACATTTGATTTAATCTTTTAGTGCTGTATTTTTTAATGAGCATGATTGATATGTTTTATATTGTGCTGTCTTGAGTCTATTAAACTTTATTTTTATTTTTATGCCCCATTTATGTTTTCTGGTCTGTATGTCCGTTCGTCCCGCGTCAGGTTACATTTTTTTGTTGAGGTAGTTTTTGATGGAGTTGAAGTCCAATCGCCTTGTTCCCTATGATATGATCTTTCTAATTTTAATGCCAAATTAGAGATTTTATCCCATTTTCACGGTCCACTGAACATAGAAAATGATAGTGCGGATGCTCCATCCGTGTACTGTTGACACATTGTTGTTTAGATATTATTTGTAAGAATGGGTTAAAAATGTTTCTCTAATCTGGGCGTTGATATATTTAATTTACTCTTGAATGGGTTTAAAATCGGGCCCTAAAATCGGTTTTACTTTTGCGCTAAAATGTCCAATTTTTTTTCATTAAAATGTCCTCCGCCGGAAGGTTTCCCCTAAACTGAACTAATAACAACTTATACATGTAAAATAAGCAAAAGTTCCAAAGTCAGTAAACATGACTGAGGGGGTAGGGCCATATAATCTCCATTTTTGAAGGGCATTTAATTTTAAACCTAAAAAAAAATGTATGCAATGGATGTATTAAAGTCTTCGAACTATTGGATGAAAGGAAAGCCAACAACAAATTTATTTTAGTGGAAAATTATACAGTTACGCTGGTAGGAATCTGACCCCAGCTAGTTTTGTATGCAGATTCAGTTTACCGTATATGACCTGGAATGACAGGGCTTTGAGAGAGCAGAGAGCAATTTTTTATCCATTTGCTTAACAGAAAAGGGTCGCCCCGATATTTCTACACCTCATTAGTCCGACACTCCATTAGCCCGACACCCCAATAGTCCGACTTCAGCAAGGTGTGAATGGAGGGTTTACAGAACAAGAGAATAATGGCAAAAGTATAAAGAATAGAAAAATGGGCCAAAAAAATAGGTGCTAAAATAGTAATATTATGAAGGGAGTAATGGACAAAAAGTACAAAGAATAGAGAAAATGAATGCAAATATACCCCCTTCCCTCCCGCCCTAATTCAGACATTCATTTGTAGAATCGTTGACGAGTTATTTGAACTACTTTTTCTTTTAAGTATATTACAGACTGAAACAGATAATACATATCCTTCATTAATAAGCGAAGCCCATACCGAATAGTCAGCTATATTGAAAAAAGATTAACATGTTTGAGAAGTGTTTTCCTGAGGGCAATAGTTTTAGGTTTGATTGATTTTCAAAATATTTACACATGTACATATCATGATGTATGATGATGGTCTGGATTGGGGAGAGGGTCCAATCTAATAATCATTTCCTCGTTTTCTTTATTTTATTGATTGTGTCAATAATGGAGCTTTTATGGGGATGGAGGGGGGAATAACCTGGTTGCAAATGTTTGCCTTTTTTCTTTTTATTTGTTATCTCTGTCCTGGCTTTTTATTTTTCACTCCATTCGGTCCTGGCTTTTTATTTTTCACTCCATTCGGTCCTGCCTTTTGTTATTCAATTTATCCTGACTTTTTTTTTACATAAATTGTTATCCTGCCTTCTTTTTTTTTACAAATTTCATCCTGATGTCCTGTTCAGCTACAGCTTGTTGTTGGTTTATGAGGGTGTTTACTCTTGTCTATGTCTACAAGGTACAGCCCGCACTTGTCTCATATTCCTACCCTGTGTACCTTGATATAGCACAGTGTTATACGAAGGTATATAGGTAAACGTTTCTGAGAAAAGTGCATGTGCTACAAGGTCGTTTGTTTTTTTGTAAAACATGATGAGTCTAGCTTCATTTCTTCTTATTTGCAGACTTTTCCATCCTAATTTCGTAATGGTATTGCTGTCACTTGATCTGTTTCTATGTCTGCTGGTTACAAATCATGTAGCTCGTCTTTGTCCTTCCTTCCATTTTATCGATGTGGTATTGCTGATACGGGTTCCATGTCGTGACGTATACCATTTGTGGTCTTAGTAATATTTTGTAGGCATGCTCTTTAACTAATGTGGAGGTTTCGATGGAAGAAACCGAGGTTTTGGCTGGCTTTTCCTGTGGTGTTGTTACATGTAATATGCTCTCCACAATCTAGATAATTTGCAATGGTGCAGCCTAGGTATTATGTAGATGTTTCATGTCCCATAGTATTCCGTGAGTTTGTAGTACCACCTGATTGGATTTTTATTTTGTTATTGTGAGGACGCTGCATTTTTCAGGGTGGAACTCCATTTTACAAACATTTTCGCATTTCGGCAGTTTGTCTAGGACTTCTTGTAGTAAGTTCGTGGTAGTCGTCGTCTGAGATCGTATAAGGAAGGGGTCAAGTAAACAACAACATCATCTGCAAACAGTCTCGCTGTTAAGTGTGGACCTTCAGCGTAGGTTGTATACTATTATGTAAAAAAAAAAGAAACGGGGGTCCTAGGACTGATCCTTGGATAATCCAGATTAAACTTTTATTCAGTCTTATGTTTCGCATTCCAATAAAAATGAACACAAGGTTGTATCATGATGTTCAAATAATAAAATATCTACCAATATCATTTGTATTGTTTCAATGCCTGTGCAGACAACATCAAATAAAGATAAATATTTAATCAGTTCATAAAACGCTATAACGTTTCATTCAGACGCTTTGAAAATGATTTTCTAATATTAAAAACTGATTTTCTAATATTAAAAACTGATTTTCTAATATCAAAAACTGATTTTCTAATATTAAAAACTGATTTTCTAATATTAAAAAATGATAGTATAATATTAAAAAACATTTTCTAATATTAAAAAGTATCGTATTTTTTAATATTAGAACATGTATTTTTAATATAGAAAAAGTTTTTCTAATATTAGAAAATGATTTTTTAATATTAGAAAATGATTTTTTTAATATTAGAAAATGATTTTTTAATATTAGAAAATGATTTCTTAATATTAGAAAATGATTTTTCAATATTAGAAAATGATTTTCTAATATTGAGAAATAGCTCTTTTTGTTCACTTTGGCTTGTCATATACATGTACATGTAACAAGGTATTAAATAAAACTGGAAATCAACATCAATTCTAGAAAACCTCCATTTCTTCTTACCTCTTAATTTCATGGTGTTAGTTCAATTATTTTTTAATTTGATGTAATTACCTTTTTTTTCGGTTTAGTTGGTTTTTTTCATATTCAACTTATTAATTATGTTTTACATACATATTGTGCATTATAACTTACCTTAGGAAATAAATTGCAAAACATGATAGTATGGCTAAACCTTTTCATGATTTGTAAACATGAAAACTTAGAAACTAAGCTTACTCCATGCATGCATGGACGAAGGTAACTAACGTTAACTTAGTCCATGCATGCATGGACTAACACAACAGACTTAGTCCATGCATGCATGCACTAAGGCAACTAACCCTAACTTAGTCCATGCTTGCATGGACTAACACAACAGACTTAGTCCATGCATGCATGGACGAAGGCAACCAAGGCTAACTTAGTCCATGCTTGCATGGACGAAGGCAACTAAAATTAACTTTCTTAAAGTTTAAAAAATTTATAAATGCAAAATATTTCAAAAAAATCAAATTTTTCAAAAATTAAAAAAAAAAAAAAAATATTTTAAAAAATTTTTCTTTTAAAATTTAATTCTTATAAAAATAAATGAAAAAAACATGAAAAATTTACAAAATTATTTTTTTCTCCAAAATGCTGAAAAAAGTTAAAATTTTTTTTTCAAAATTAAACAAAAAGAAGAAAAAAATGGTTAATTATCACCACCAGATATAGGTACCCTGGGATATAGGTATAAATGCCACATGAGAATATTCAAGTCTGCCAAAAGATTGGAATGTGTTCACATTTCATTTCAATGATAAAAACTCTTCACTGAACAGATCAGTTGGAGACGGTCAGTTGGAGGTGATTTGTTTAACATAACCTGGACAGTAGCTGCAATTAGTTCCTGAAAGTTCCTAATCATTTAGTAGTGGTAAGTGTTATTTTAGTTTGTTGTTATTATATCTGTAATAAACATGTTTTGTTGCACTATTATTTTTGCCTTTGTCTCAATAGAAGCTAACTTTTTGTATATATTGTACATGTACATGCATTTAGTCGTCAAATCATCAACCCAACAATGTAAGATCTGTAAATTTGCTTTCACAAATTTTTTGTTCTTCCCATGCCGGGATTCTAATCCATGCTACTGAGATATTGTGACACCAAATCTGTACAATTTTTAAACACCAGAGAAGAGCAGATGATTTAAACACTTTTGTGTAATCCAGCATTATATAAGATGTTTTTTGTCTAATGTTATTATTGCAGTTTGAGCATTCAAAAACATGTTCATTATGTCCAATGGTTGTGTTTGGTTGCTGTCTTCCATATTAAATGGATTTCCTTTTTTTGTTATTTGCTTAAATTTGTCTATTAGCTTTCCCTTTTGAAATTAAATAAAAACAGTTCACAAATTAAGTGTGCTGGGCTTATTTTAATTAACCTTCATCAGAAACATACTAACAAAAATTTGAAAGCAAAGGATGTAGATACCATTATCTTGGGACTTAATAAGCCCATGTATAATGATCTTTAAATTCAGGCTTTTGCTCATTGTTGAAGACTTCAGGTGACCTGTACTTGTTTACATCAGTGCCCTACTATGCAGGGATAGTAGTTGTCTCAATTGCAATCATTCAATGTATCCTTGCTTTTGTATCATTTAAAGACTTCAATTCTTTAATCATTTCAGTTAACACATTTTAATTTCAAAACATTCAACAGATATTTCCAAATAACAAATTTTGTAAACAACAGATATAATTGGTAACTGGTAATTATTTTACAGTCAATATGTTTTTATATTTATCAAGAGGCATCATAATCATGTTCATTAAATTCTTTCCTTCAAGTTGTCAGACTGTTACTGAACCCAAAACCAGTGAAAATTGCAAGTAGCTTTTAGTTTCTAGTAGTACTATTTTGATAAGATGTGTAATTTTTCGTCATTTCTTTTGATGTTCTGTCATATCCAGTCAGACTATTTCACATGTTGAACTTTACTCACAATTATATTTCATCTGTAAATGCTAAATTATGCAACTTCTAATGCAGGGAGACATGAGGGTTACTAATTTTTTAAATGTATAACTAGTTTTTATCTAATACAGTATATTTTTTAATATCAAAATAAAAATAACTAAAACTGAGTATTTAATAACAATATTTATTTGCAATTTTTTTCGTTTTCCGTTATCTAACTTTAGTTTGCCTCAACTAAATGTTATGAAACTTATAAATCTAGGAAATTTGTAGAACATATTGTTGTTAATTGACCATGTTGATTTGCCATAATTTATCACATTCACACATATTCATTGCAAAAACATCTTCTTTTTCATGAGTGTCTACAGGAGCTTGTGTTTCTGTATCTTTTCTTTAAAGAATCATCATGATAGCTTCTGTTCCCTTCACATTCGAGACATAAATGAGATCTTCAGGAAAATATCTACTCCTTATATCTTTATCTGAAAAAACAAAACAAAAAATATGCTTTGACATAGTTTGACATATTTTTACAAGATTGTACATACTGAAATGTCTTGCCTGCTTTATGGTCATGATTGAACTTTCTGTTGCATGTTTCAATCTGAAGAATATACCACAATTAGTTCCTAAAACATATACACATGACAAAATTTTTTTTCCAACATGATTTTTATTTATTTACTAATCAAGGTGAGAGAAGACAATGAAAAGTAGATAAACATATATAGATTACCGTAGCTTCTCAACTTTAATTTGATATCAACAAAATGTATTGTGGCAATTTCTCAAATATCAGTGGTGGATCCAAGGGGAGGGTTCCGGTGGTTGGAACCCCCCTTTTTTTGAGACGATCAATGCACTTGAATGGAGACATTTAGTTTGAACCCCCCCCCCCCCCCCTTTAGAAATGTCTGAATTCACCCCTGAATATAATACAGGTTACCCAATCATCACAGTTGGTTGACCATTATGGATAAACCATTTCACAGATGATATCGGATGTTTCTTACTTCGTACCTGCAATCCCCTTTCCTTTTCATGAATGTGACCTACCGAAATAGACTATATATACCAAGTTTGTAATAACATGTGCAACACGAAGGGTGCCACATGTGGAGCAGGATCTGCTTACCCTTCTGGAGACCCTGAGATCACCCCCAGTTTTTGGTGGGGTTTGTGTGGCTCAGTTTTTAGTTTTTAATGTTGTTTCTAGTGTACTATTAATTGTCTGTTTGTCTTTTTCATTTTTAGCCATGGCGTTGTCAGTTTATTTTCGATTTATGAGTTTGAATGTTGCTATGGTATATTTCACCCCTCTTTTTTTTAACAGGAGGTTAATAAGCTGTAATTAGCAATGGATGTTAGTAGCCATTTAATTCTTTTAAATTAAAACTAGTCTGAAGTACTGAACCATGTTTGATTGAAATATTTGTCGATGCTATAATGACACACTTCTTCAAACATCAGTAACAGTTATAATCATACCTTTGCGGACTTCAGCATTTCATTATGTCTTCAGTTTCTTTTCTCATCTGTCATAGTATCAATATTATATATGTAGCATACCACCATCTTGATGCATTCTGTATTACAAATAGTTACTCAACAGTTTTATCGTAGCAATCTTTTGGTGTTTTTTTTTTTATCAGGAACTACATGTTCTATATTCTGGAAATCTTACAATGCATGGAAAAGCTGAAATTATAAATTAGGTAAATAAATTTTAATCAATATGAAACGACACAATCAGCTTTTTTAATGATAAATGTGTACTAAGTTTCAAATTGATTGGACTTTAACTTCATCAAAAACTACCTTGACTAAAAAAAATTTAACCTGAAACTGAGGGAACACTTTTAATTTCTATGTTCAGTGAACCATAAAAATGGGGTCAAAAGTCTTTAATTTGGTTTTAAAATAAGAAAGATCATATCATAAGGAACATTTGTACTAAGTTTCAAGTTGATTGGACTTCAGCTTCATCAAAAACTATCTTGACCAAAAACATTAACCTGAAGTGGGAAGAATGGATGGACAGACAAACAAACAGACGAAAGGACGCACAGACTAGAAAACATAATGCTTCTCTACTATTGTAGGTAGAGCATAAAAATTCATAAAAGAACTAGCAAAAAAAGGCACCAACAAAAAGAAACAAATCTAAAGTAATTGTCCATTAACCAGGAAACCCTTGTTTTTCCCCTTTTGTTGCTCCTAATTCATAAACAGATTGAGTCATAACTACAATATTCCAACCCTTACTATCCTTTGGAGTTTTGTGGTGTGGAAACTTCAGGCAATTCTATAAACTGTTCTACAAATTATTGTCTGGACAATAGAAAACCCTTTTATACCCCTTTTTCCTACACCAAAGGGACCATAAATTAACCCCCAAATCAATCCAAACCTTCCTTTTTGTGGTTTCAAACTTCAAAGATTTATATTTACTTATGCTAAAACTATTGGCGGTTTTTTTTAATTAAACTTAAGTTATTGGCAAATTTCCAATGGATTTTATTAATACTGAAGTTATATATAGATATAGGAAGATGTGGTGTGAGTGCCAATGAGACAACTCTCCATCCAAATAACAATTTAAAAATTAAACCATTATAGGTTAAAGTACGGCCTTCAACAAGGAGCCTTGGCTCACAACGAACAACAAGCTATAAAGGGCCCCAAAATTACTAGTGTAAAACCATTCAAACGGGAAAACCAACGGTCTAATCTATATAAACAAAATGTTGGTAAATTTCAAAATCACATCTTTAAGGTGGTACCCAACACTTAAACTAAAATTAATTTGGCTCGTTTAATTTTCTTAAAATTTTGACAAAGTATTTACTTTGACTCTTTGACAAAAATATAAAAATTTAATTTTTTTTGAACCAACCGTTTTATCAGAAAAATTACACTGGTTATATATATAGCAGTTTGACAAACACTCATTTTGATCATTGAAAAGCTTAATATCCCTTTAACAACACAACGTAATTAAAACGTTTAGCTGACTTTACAGAGTTATCTCCCTGTAGTGTTAGGTACCACCTTAAAAGTTGTGTGAAATTATTCAAATATAACTTTTGGATTACCTCCCTTACACAGCTTTCAAATTGTCTTGACTATCCTCTAACCAGAAAAATAATTGTTTTTCATCTTTTTTGCCCCTTATTCATAAATGGTTTTATTTATATCCTTAGCCAATCCTAACCATCCCATAGTAGTATAGAGCATTGGGGTATAATTTTAGAAAGATCATACACTTTTACACAAGTCATTAACTTAAAACTACAAAAATGCTTGTGTTTGGCCCATCATTCTTGACTGTTTGCCCCATAACCCTAAAAATAAATTCCAACCTTCTTCTTATAATATTTAACATTGTGGTACAATTTCAGAGGAATTGAAATACTTATACACAACTTATTGTCCTGAAACTAGATAAATGCTTGTTTTGGTCCCCTTATCCTAAACCTTAGGGACCATAACCCCCAATATCAATCCCAAGCTTCCTTTTGTTGTTTTAAACATTGTGTTAAAATTCTATTCATTTCTATTAACATGATTAACTTATACTAAAGTTATTATCTGGAAACCATCCGTCTTCGAACGATGCTCAGCTGACCACAAAGCAATGTGATACCAATATAATTATATGATTGCAAAAATTTTATGGTTGTATAAAAAGGTATGATTCTAGACTTTAAACTAGAGGCTCTAAAGAACCTGTGTCGCTCACCTTGGTCTACAAGTATGTGAATATTAAACAAAGGAAGCAGATGGATTCATGACAAAATTGTGTTTTGGTGATGGTGATGTGTTTGTACATCTTACTTTACTGAACATTCTTGCTGCTTAAAATTATCTCTATATATAATGAACTTGACCCAGTAGTTTTAGTGGAAAATGTTAGTAAAAATTTACAAATTTTATGAAAATTGTTAAAAAATGACTATAAAGGACAATAACTCCATAGGGGATTAATTGACCTTGTTGACCATTTCGGTCATGTTGACTTATTTGTAAATCTTTCTTTGCTAAACATTATTGCTGTTTACAGTTTACAATGTATCTCTATCTATAATAATATTAAAGATAAAAACCAAAAACAGCAAAATTTCCTTAAAATTACTAAATCAGGGGCAGCAACCCAACAATGGGTTGTCTGATTCATCTGAAAATTTCAGGTCAGATAGATCTTCACCTGTTAAACAATTATACCTATTATACCCTTGTCAGATATATGCTCTAAATGCTTTGGTTTTTGAGTTATAAGCCAAAAACTGTATTTTACCCCTATGTTCTATTTTTAGCCATGGCGGCCATCTTGGCTGGTTGGCCGGGTCATCTGACATATTTTTTTAACAAGATACCACAATGATGATTGTGGCCAAGTTTGGTTTAATTTGGCCCAGTAGTTTCAGAGTTCTAGAAGATTTTTGTAAAGGTAACAACGCCGGAAGCAAAGTGATGGGAAAAGCTCAGTAGGCCCTTTGGGCCAGGTGAGCTAAACATTACTTTTTTCTAGTTTATAACTGAGTCAAGGCAATATCATATATACCCAATAAATCATCAAATTCGAAACATATTTCTATGTTGATTAAAATGAAGCTTTTTTATTATTTGATGCAAATTTTATGTTCGGAGAGCATTCTACAGCTATTTTCCAGTATTCATTTAGGAATTACTTGATCATCAAAAAAGCGGTGTTTAAAATATAATACAGGGGACTCATATTCATTTTAACTTTATTTCGTGCTGCTACTTTTGATTTTACACAGTTAAGATGGCTCAGACTTATTCAAAGTCTCTATCAGAATGCCGTATTATTTTAATCTTTACAAAGAGTACCTCAAATTTGTCGAAAAAAAATAGGGGTTCCAGACCATTTAAGCTCAAAATTTTACTTTAAATAGGTACAAGCATGTTAAAGGGACCATTTTCAATGAAATGATAGGGAAAATAGAGGTGCTGACATATTTTTATGGGATATCAAATAAAAACTGTCTGTGACACCTCAGGTGTGACCTGGTCCAAATCTGTAATGTACAAAGCTGAAATACAGCTTCAAATATTAAGCAAATACAAGGACTTATATATACATGTATGCGTCCCTGGCAAATACAAGGGTCACCAATAAGGAAAAATAAAATTTTTGCCTTAAAACCCAAATTTTGGAGGGAAAATGGTGAAATTGGGTGAAATGTCAATTTGAGCCTTTAGCAGACCTGTACAGAAATTGCTAACAAAACCACATAGAAGCACATTTCAGAGATGCAAGTAAGAATTGTATAGCTTAAAATTTATAAAAAAAACATAAATATTTAAAAGTTTTTAGGAAAGTTAATTGTTCAATAACATGTAAATTATTCCTTGTTTTCAAAATTCCAATAGGGAACATACTTTATATAATTGTTTAAATAAACAACAAATGTAAATTATTGTCACTGATTTTTGTGATAATTGTCTTTTGATGGATCAATAATAAAAAAACAAACTTTTTGTTTTGATTTATAAGCTAGTAGTCAGCTTGGAATTAATAAAAACAATGATGTCATGGATGTATGAACTGTAAATCACGAAAACAGGAATTTAATACAAGGATTTACAAGTTCGTTTAAAATTACATTTTGTATATATTCTGAGACTTGTATTAAAAAACAAATTTATATTTTGTTAAAAAAAAGCAATGAATATAAATTAATACATTGTACTCCAGTGTTCTACTATCATGACAGTGACTAAGCAAATAGGGGAAATAACAAATTGGTTGTGGCAATACAAAAATTCAGCAAATTTTTCAACAAACTTTACATGTTCAAATAATTAACATTATGCAACTGGAGTACAAAAAAAAATCAGAGCAAATTGATCCAGGGCGAACAAGTACAAGTGTGAGTGATAAATTTGTCCTGGTAAAATATGTCAGGGCGGACAAATATTACTATATAGTATAAAAAGTCCATGGTTACAGAATTTACTAGTATATATTTAGTCCGATATTAGTTATATATGTCCCCAGACAAATTTTCCTAGGTAATCATGTCCTATAAAATCCTATAAAAGATTCAATTACTTGCATTTGCAAATTTAAATCTTATGTTTTAGTAATGTTTAAGAGTCACATAGTTAAATTTTTGATAAAATTTATATCCCCAGACTTTTAATTTTCCCACAAAGTCATGTCCATGTCATTAGAAGTCCTAGGTTTAAATGTCTATGCCTTTAATTTTTAAAAGTGAATATGAATGTAATATGTTTTAACATTGTTATAGACAAAACGAAAGAGTTGTGTATCAATCTGTTACAGCTAATTTCCTAAAGCATGTAGAGCAAGACTTAAGCTAGCTTGCTTGCTTTGTATTTAAATTGTACACTCATTAGGATAAATATATATCCAATTAAATTCAAATATTAAATATACAGGTTAAACTACGCCTATATATATTATATAAAGATGACCATCATGTCAATCATATTAGCAAAGCTTGTATAAACAATTATACAAACAAAGAAGGCAAGCCAACCAAAGTTTTGCATTACATGCATTTATAGGAAATTAGCTGTAAATAAAATTTGTCTCCAGACTAATTTTCCTAGGAAATCATGTCCATGTCATATTTTCCTAGAAAATCATGTCCATGTCATTAGTATTGAATTCCTAGGTAAAAATGTCCTAGTCCAAATAATTATGACAGCTTGAAAGGCTATTATATTTTTTTTCTTTGAAGCCTTACTTCGACGAACTAAGTAAGGCGTCAAAGAAAAAAAATATAAAAGCCGTTCAACTTACAAGACGTCATAATTTGACGAAGTAAGGCGTCAAAGATAAAAAATATAATAGCCTATCAAGACGTCATAATTATTTGGACTAAAAATGTCCATGTCTTTTATTATAAAAAATGTTATAAGCAAAGGAAACTGAATATTTATGTTTTTAATAATTAGGTTATTAAGGAAATATTCTTCATTTTTATTGGAAAAAAAATTCTTCTATTTTCCAGTCTTATCTATAAAAAAAAAATCTTCTATTTTAAATATATTTTATGATACAAAAAAACTATTAGAAAAACAAGTCTTGTGACATATTTTCCTAGGAAAACAAGTTACAAACATAAATTACTAGCTATGGACTGATTTTCCTAGAAACATTTGTCCTGGGACTTTAATTCCTAGTAAAATCATGGACATGGACTTAATTAACTAGGAAAAAAAGTCTGGAGAACAAATTTTACAACCGGACCAAATTTACTGTTACACTATTCCAACTAATTATGAAGCCTTGGCCTTGCCAGACGTCATAATTATTTGGACTACTGTTACACTAGGACCACAGGCACTAGACGTTCCCCCTTTTATTAATTTCTTGATTAGCTACTGTCACGGTGTATTTGTATATATACAGAAGAATTCTAGAGTTTTGTATCACTTTGACAGTCAAATCCTGACACAGCAGCCCAACTGAGACCAGATACCATTTTTATTCATGAGTTATGATCAGTATCAGATATAAATGAGGGGGAGGACAGGGATAAGGGAGACAGGGAGAAAGGAGGTAGGAGAAAGGGGGTAGGTGAAAGGAGAGGAAGGTTGGGGAAAAGGAGAAGTTGGAGAAAAAAATAAAATATGAAGAAATAAAATATCTTTTTTTTCCGGTAAATTAAAAAAAAAAAAAAATAAGGAGAAGAGGGGTAGGAGAAAGAAGAAAATGGGTGAGAGAAGGAAAAGGAGTACCCCCTGTCTAGTCCAAATAATTATGACGTCTTGAAAGGCTATTATAATTTTTTTCTTTGACGCCTTACATCGACATAGCCTTTCAAGACGTCATAATTATTTGGACTACCCCCTGTCCTCCCCCTCATTTAAATGCTTTTTCAGATCCTTTTTTCGCTTGTTCTATTAAAATCTTACCACGTAAATTCCTTAACTCTCTTTTTTATTTAATTGAATGTTGATTTTGTTTGCCTCAAAACAAACTGTTTTTCCTGTGAATAATTTTCAATCTCCTTGCTTCTAGTATGAAAAATTTATCTTTGACAGACGACGCGAGCACGAATCGCAATCTGTCAACAAAGTTCTAAATGCACATAAAAATAGTCCGCTGTCGAGTTTTAATTTGATTTAGAATGACAAGACATTTCATCGTTCTTTGTAGAACAAACCATGATATCAATACACATTTGTATTTTATTGATCTTTCTAGGGATGTTGCGACTTTAATAATAAATATTCGTGTAGTAATATGCCCTAACTTTTCTGTACGAAAGGAGACCGTAAAGACAGAGCAAACGAAACTTGAGGATGAAGATGAAGATGTGTTGATAAGATTTGATACGTAAAATGCAATATAATACTTAAATTTTCTCGGTGACAAGTCACTTACTATTATGTCTCTTTCAAAACTGCCATTAAGGAAACACGCATTAAATACCCGTTTGGAAAAAAAAGGGGGGGGGGGGGTCTCAACGGAAGATTCCGTGGAATATGGGGGGCGAGGATAAAATTTGAAAAAATAGGCAGGGCAGGAGTTTTGAACTTGCAAAAAAAAATAAGACAATTTTGGTAAAAAAGTCAGGATAAACTAAAAAAAAAGGCAGGACCAGAGACATATAATACAATGTATTATATATATCTCTGGCAGGACCGAACACAGTGAAAAATAAAAAGGCAGGACAGAGATTACAGCTAAAAAAAAGGCAGGACAAAATTTACATCCTAGCCCCCCACCCCATAAAAATCAAATGGTAGCTACATTATTTGATTTTTATGGGGAGGCTAGGATGACAAATTTTGTCCTGCCTTTTTTTTTTTTAGTTGTAATCTCTGTCCTGTATTTTTATTTTTCAGTCTATTTGGTCCTGCCTTTTTTATTTCTTAGCTTATCCTGACTTTTTTACAATAAATGTCATCCTGCCATTTTTTTTTGCCAAGTTACTCATCCTGCCTTTTTTTTTAACTCAAAATCCTGTCCTGCCTTTTTTTTCAAATTTCATCCTAGCCCCCCCCCCCCCCCCCCCTAAAATCAAATGGTAGCTCCCTAAAGCAATTTTTAAAAATCCATATTGCAAAGACACACAAAAAAAAGAAAAACCTAAAAAAAGTATGGATGTCAAATGATTGCTTACTCCTTAGAAAAGTGTGTTCCCTTGGAAATAAATTAGGTAAAGCCCCTACCGGTAATTATGATTGACTTATTGCAACTGTAAAAGAGAGTACAATAAATTGAAAAATAAATTAAAAAAGTATTTTTTTCATTCCTTAATAAAACAAATAAATGAGATAAACCCAAAGAACACCAAAAAATTTTGGGGAAGCATTAATAATTACAAAAAAAAGAATAATAATTGTGAGCCTGCTATTTCTGCCAAAGAATGGGAGATTCACTATAGAAATTTGCTTGCTTCAAGTAATAATGATACAACTGATACAAATCAAAATATAGAGAACAAAAATCACAACTTTTCTAATACATCCCTTAATGTCCCTATTACACGTAAAGAAATCAAAGACTGTATTAAGAAGTTAAAAAAGGGAAAATCTGGAGGTCCTGATTTGATAATTAATGAATTTCTAAAGGTGTGGTCAAACACTCTAGTTTTACTTTTGACCAAACTTTTTAATAAGATACTTAACTCAGAAAAATTCCCCAAAATTTGGAACATTTCTCTATTGACATCAATTTATAAATCTGGTGACCCATCTGATTGTGGGAACTATAGAGGTATACGCATAACAAGCTGTCTTGGTAAAGTCTTTACATCCATTTTACAAAAAGGACTTGGTGATTTTCTTGAAACACATAATTTATTATTTTCAAATCAAGGTGGTTTTAGAAAAAAATTACAGAACTGTAGATCATGTCTTTATTTTAAAAACAATAATAAACAAATATTTGTTTAAATGTAAAAAGAAACTATATGTGTGTTTTGTAGATTTTAAAAAGGCTTTTGACAGTGTCTGGAGATCAGCTATGTTCTTAAAATTACAAAATAAAGAAATACAAGGCAAATTTTATAATATATTGCATGACATGTACTCTAATACCTTATATTCATGTAAATATCAAAATATGTTTACCAAGCCTTTTCTTGATAATCAGGGTGTCAAACAAGGTGACAGTTTAAGTCCAACTTTATTTACTGTAAATTCAGAAATTATTGCGAGGTTTTGATTATTGCGAAAAATGCGACAGACTTGTAAACGCAATAATTTTAAATCGCATTTTAAAATCATTGATATGAATTAAACAGGATTTTTCTCAAAATCATTATAATTAAAATCGCATTTAAGTCTAAAATGACAAAATCGCAATAATAAATGCACGCAATAATTTCTGAATTTACAGTAATTTATTTGTTGATGACATAGAAAAATACTTAGATACAAACTTAACTAGTGCAGTAAATTTAAATGGTCAAAAAGTGAACCATTTATTGTATGCTGATGATTTATTATTGATATCGGAATATGCAGATGGTCTCCAGAACTCTCTTGATTCTTTACAAAAACATAGTACTGAATGGAAACTGGACTTGAACCTTAAGAAAACAAAAATTATAATTTTCTCTAAAACTAAAAGTAATTTAAAAAAACGTTTACTTTTATTACAGTTCTAATGCAATTGAAATTGTTGATTGTTATAAATACTTAGGAGTTGATTTTCATAGCTCTGGAAAATTTATACAAGCAGTGTCAAGCCTCTTAGATAAAGCTAAAACAGCATATTTTGCATTGAAGTCAAAACTACCATATAGTGAAAATTTGTCTGTTAAGACTTGGCTCCAGCTTTTTAATTCAATGATAACTCCTATTTTAACTTATGGATCAGAAGTATGGTTATCAGAATTCAAACCAAATTTTGAAGCATTTATAGACAAAAGTAAATTAGACAAAACACAAAACTCCATATTTAAAAACATACTTGTGGTTCATGGAAAGTCTTCCAATCTAGCAGTGCGGTGTGAATTAGGCACTTTACCCATTCGCATTAAATGTTATCAACTTATGTATAAATATTATGAGCGTCTCAGTGATATTGGTGAACGGTCTGGTGGTCCGCATGAAATTTTCAAGGCTGCTTTTGAAGTGGACAAAACTCTCACAAATAGAGAAAATTCATGGTCTTATAAACTATCTGAATTAATGAAATATATTGCAAAAAATAGCATTGTAATAGTAATTTCAAACAGAAACTAGAAGATTTCTACAAAAATAAAATTATATTTGAACTTTCTAAACTAAAAGATGAACACTGTGGTAAACTTTTATTTTTTAGTAAAATTTAAACAACAAGAATATTTAAATTTTAATATTCCTAAATACATTTTGTACCTTTAACCCTTTCCTCCATAATGACGCCTTTTGACGCCACCCCCCTTACTCAATAATGACGCCTTTTGACGCCTTTGTAGTACCTCAGTTGAAACACTTTGAATACAAAGTGTCTGCAGTTGACTTAATAAAATTGGTATCCATTATGAAAAGGAATATCATAGGAATATATATATATCCGACTCAAATTTATTTGATGAAATAGTTGTTTTTCGCAATGCCTTAATACTTTAAAGCATATGTTCAGCATTTTATCAAAAAAATCCTATGCGAATCAAGTATGCAAAAAAAAAAAATTCAATGGAGGAAAGGGTATATATATAAATTGAAAAAAACTCACTAAATTAAGAATAATGCACACTCATTAGCGATAGAAACTGGGAGGTATGCAAGACCAAAAATACCATCTAATGAGAGATTTTGTAAATTTTGCACAGGAAAAATTGAAAATGAGATTCATTTCTTGACTGAATGTCTGCAATATAACAAAATTAGATCTAAATATAAAATTAATGATATAAATTTAAATAATTTGGATGAAAATTTTACCAAAATGTTAAATCCTATGTCTGAAAAGGAATTAAAATCTATTTGTATGTATAATGAAGAAGCTCTTGATTTGAGAGACCACCATACCGTTTCATCAGATAATAATCCTTGACAGTAGTTTGTCCATATACATATATATATATAAATATCTTATATTGTGTGTTTTAAGTAAATATATGAAAATCTAGAATAATACTGAAATATAAGTCTATGGTATCAATATCAGTTTATGATGTATTTGTATACATAGAATTGGCTTGACTTGTTCCATGAGTCGTTATTTCATGTGTGTGTTGTTTTAATATTATTTATTATCTGTATTTGGATCACGCCTCTATTGAGCTCTTTCCAATAAAATATTGAATTGAATTGAATAAACAGGAATCTCGGGATCGGGCACTTCCTATACATATAAGGTGTCAGCTGGGAACAGTATATTTAATACATGTACACATGTTCCCAATGCATAGTCGGATCCTTGCCCCCCCCTTTCGTGGGAAAAAATTGGTTTATCAGAGGCGGATTTATCATTTAGGAGGGGGCCTTCCCCCCTTTTTGGGGAAAATTTGGTTGCTTATATAGGAAATCACTGAAGCGTGACTGGAGCGGCCCCCTCTTAGGTCAGTCAGTGGGCCCCACTTATGAAAATTTTTGGATCCGCCACTGTTTATATATAGGGAATCATTGAAGCATGACTGTAGCTTAAATTTCACATTATTATACAGTTTTCTATCAGAAGCTTTATTTTGCATACCAATTGCTAATATATATTTAGTGTGAATTAATTTGCTAGATATGTTCAAAAATTTATATTGTCCGAAATGTTTTACTTCTTGTTTAATTTCAAAAACTTTTTCTACTAGCAAATGAGAACTGGCAGAAGAAGTTATGTTAGATTTGTGAAGCTCTTGGCTGCATTTATAAGCATCTTTCAATAGACTGATAAAATTGAGAATGGAAATAGGGAATGTGTCAAAGAGACAACAACCCGACCAAATAAAAAACAACAGCAGAAGGTCACCAACAGGTCTTCAATGTAGCAAGAAATTCCCGCACCCGGAGGCGTCCTTCAGCTGGCCCCTAAACAAATATATACTAGGTCAGTGATAATGAACGCCATACTAATTTCCAAATTGTACACAAGAAACTAATATAAAAATAATACAAGACTAACAAAGGCCAGAGGCTCCTGACTTGGGACAGGCGCAAAAATGCGGCGGGGTTAAACATGTTTGTGAGATCTCAACCCTCCCCCTATACCTCTAACCAATGTAGAAAAATAAACGCATAACAATACGCACATTAAAATTCAGTTCAAGAGAAGTCCGAGTCTGATGTCAGAAGATGTAACCAAAGAAAATAAACAAAATGACAATAATACATAAATAACAACAGACTACATGTACTAGCAGTTAACTGACATGCCAGCTCCAGACTTCAATTAAACTGACTGAAAGATTATGATTTCAACATATGAATTCAGTTGTAAGATTTTCAAATCTATACCAGTATTTTACAATTGACTTTACAATATCATAATGTAAGGGGAAAAGACTGAAGTGGGGATCCCCTCTTGGGCAGTCTATGGGCCCCCTCTTATGAAAATTTCTAGATCCGCCATTGTTTTCTAGTTTAAAAATATGTGAATAGGTGTTGAAAATATTAAGAAATATATTAAGTCAACAAATTAAAAAGAAAATGTGGTACACTGTATGATTGCCAATGAGACAACTCACTATTATGTTTCTAGATAGGCAGAATCAGGTGGCCCGGTCTGACAACACCTTTTGTTAAAAAATTTAGTTGATTGTATAGGGAATGACTCAAGTAGGGACCCCCTCTTAGGCAGTAAAAGGGCCCCCTCTTATGAAAATTTCTAGATCCACCATTGATTTCTAGTTTAAAAATATGTGAATAGGTGTTGAAATATTCAGAATATTAAGTCAACAAATTAAAAAGAAAATATGGTATACTGTATGATTGCCAATGAGACAAATCTTGTCTCTAGACAATAGACACAATTACATTAGAAATTAACAACTTTAGGTCACTGTATGGCCTGCAACAATGATAAAACCAGAAACTACTATAAGTTACAATAAGGAGGCTCGAGGGTACATGTATAAAAATTTAAGAGAAAAATAAACATTTATTTTTTCATTACAAAGGAGTAGATTCAGTAAGACCCCTTTTTGGCCACAAAATATAGCAGTTTTACAAAATTGTGAAAATGTAATCCTTAAGCTATTTATTGGAAAGTAGCATGCTTCTGCTAAATAAATATAGGATGTTTTTGACAATACAATGCATATATCAGGTACTACATGTAGCATCATTAAGTTATGCTGAATTACTGAAATCTTCAAAATTTTAGATTTTTTGGTAAATTTTAGACGGTTTCTGTCTTAAATGAAAGTGTAAATTTTCCCCTTACATTATGATATTGTAATTATTCGTGTTCATTTATAATATTGAAATGTTAATTATACCCCATGCAACGAGTTGCGGAGGGTATAATGTTTTTGACCTGTTCGTCCGTCCGTCAGTCCTGTTTTTTGTCATCACAACTCCTTTCAAACCATGCATCAGAATTTCATGAAACCTTTTCAGATAATAAGGACATACTATGTAGTTGTGCATATTGACGGGAAATTGCGATTCAATTTTTTTTCTAGGAGTTACGCCCCTTTGAACTTATTTACTTTAATGTACTACTGCAACAGTTTGTCATCGCAACTCCTCTCAAACCACACAACAGAATTTCACGAAACCTTTTCAGATAATAAGGACATACTATGTAGTTGTGCATATCGACGGGAAATTGCGATTCAATTTATTTTCTAGGAGTTCAGTCTTCACGACGAGTGGCAGCCCAGGCAGCCCAGGCTTGTAAAATTGCTCTCGGGCCTGTAAAAATCAGACTTACAGGCCAACAGGATCTAACTACAAAATTTCAAAAATTGAGCTGCGGGCTTGTAGATTTAGCAGTTCAGCGTGAAGACTGGGAGTTACGCCCCTTTGAACTTATTTACTTTAATGTACTACTGCAACAGTTTGTCATCGCAACTCCTCTCAAACCACACAACAGAATTTCATGAAACCTTTTCAGATAATAAGGACATATTATGTAGTTGTGCATATTCGACGGGAAATTGCGATTCAATTTATTTTCTAGGAGTTACGCCCCTTTGAACTTATTTACTTTAATGTACTACTGCAACAGTTTGTCATCTCATCTACTCTCAAACCACACAACAAAATTTCATGAAACCTTTTCAGAAAATAAGGACATACTATTTAGTTGTGCATATCAACGGGAAATTGCGATTCAATTTTTTTCCTAGGAGTTACGCCCCTTTGAACTTATTTACTTCAATGTTTTACTGCAACAGTTTGTTATGGCAACTCCTCTCAAACCACACAACAGAATTTCACGAAACCTTTTCAGATATTAAGGACATATGATGTAGTTCTGCATATCGACGGGAAATTGTGATTCAATTTTTTTTCTAGGAGTTACGCCCCTTTGAACTCATTTGCTTCAATGTACTTCTGCAACAGTTTGTCATCTCAACTCCTCTGAAACCACACAACAGAATTTCATGAAATTTTGTAGATAATAAGGACATACTATTTAGATGTGCATATTGGCAGGAAATTAATTTTTCTTATACAATTTTTTTTTCTTACACTAATTTAATTTCTCCAATGACAATGTGGGGACGTGGGGTATGTGAGTGTGCTCACTAAGGTTCTTTAATTGTATTTAATGATAATACATAATATATATATACATGTAAAGGTTGATGAACACAGATGCGGACACTTTCATTTTTTGACAAAAACCATCAGAAAAGTGACATTTTTTGGCAAATTCAATAGATTTTTCATACGAAAGCTTGAATCTGAGCGTTTTTAATGACTAAGTCAGTCAAAATCTTTCACATTAACTAATTGAATCAATTGAAATAGACAGTTAAGAGTTGAAAAAGTGTCCAAAATCTTTCGTTAGATGAATTTGAAATTTGAGGCCAAAATCGGAACCTTACCTACTTCTTTTATTTGTTACCTTAAGTAGTTGTTACTTTAGTTTAAACATATTTATTTATAGTGGATTGGGAAACAAGTTTTACAACTTATATCAATCCCTTTCCACTTTGCGGGTGCAAGTGCTGCCTTGTAGCGGCATTAGCCTACTCTTTTTCGAAATCTACAAGGGTGTCTTTAACGTGTTGTTACTTTATCATATGGTACAAAAATAATTTAAAAAAATCAATTTTTGATGGCCTCAGATGAATTGTAAAATGTAGATATCATTAAAATTGCTCAAAATTATCTCCCTTTGGTATAAAAATGCCATTTTTGGAACTCATCTGTGACCTTTTTTTTTATTATTTTCAATTAAGCTGTTCTTAAACTAAACTATTGTAAAATTTGAGCGATTTCTGTAATTAAGTTCTCTTATTTCGGTATTACATGTACCTCTATTTCTGCTATTAGTTCAACAGAAAAAAGGTACCTTTACAAAAATGTATGCTTCTTTCGAAGGCAGGTTGTGAACGGTGACCCATTTTTTTTTATTAAGTATAAGATTGAAGTACGTTTATCATTTTTACAGAAACAATTTTTCCTTGTAGATGTTGCAGATACATTCATACAAATGATGTTGAAGAAACAAAGAGAAAAGGAACTTGGACTGTACCAGTTTGTTTGCAGCTTCTAAGGTGAAGTATACTTATTTAAATGTTTTGTAAAAATAAGAAGATGTGGTATGATTGTAAATGAAACAACTCTCCATGAGAGACCAGTGAGACAAAAATTAACAACCATAGGTAACTGTACATCCTTCAACAATGAGCTATACAACATCAAGGACTTGAAATTACCAATGAACAACTTAGGGCCTGATTTATTAACAAAACATTGAACGATAAACTGTTATGATATACAGCAACAAACTACTGAATTACAAGCTCCTGAATTGAGACAGACACATGGAGTTTGTAAAACATTAAAAATGGTTGCTGGCACGAAACCCTCCTTCTAACCTATGACAGTGGTGCAACATTCCAACTAGCAAACTATATAAACCATTTGAAAAGGGCTTAATTCTAAGATCAATACAAAGTCAAAGCACAATAAAAAATCCTAAAACAAAAACACATGAAATACAAATCTGAGATTTATAGCAGTTACTGAAAGCATGTTCTAATAATCAATATTTTATTCTTGTCCTTACACAATGGGCTGAATTTCTCTTAAGGGCATACCGTACAGTTTTGATCCTGTATTTACAAGTTCAAGAAAATTTGCATAGGCTATTTTTTACCTGATTGAATCAAATATGTAATAAAAAATATACCTTCATGTGCTACTTTTTGAGAAAAATGAGGTCGAAATTTTGTATATTTGCTCAAAATTCAGATATGTGGCCGTATTTTCTTTTTTCGAAGAAAAGACATAATTTTTTGTTATAAAAGATAAACACAAATTGTTTTTAGCTCACCTGGCCTAAAAGGCCAAGTGAGCTTTTCTCATCACTTGGCGTCCGTCGTCAGTCGTCATTAACTTTTACAAAAATCTTCTCCTCTGAAACTACTGGGCCAAATTAAACCAAACTTGGCCACAATCATCATTGATGTATTTAGTTTAAAATTTGTGTTTTTTTACCCGGCCAACCAACCAAGATGTCCGCCATGGCTAAAAATAGAACATAGGGGTAAAATGCAGTTTTTGGCTTATAACTCAAAAACCAAAGCATTTAGAGCAAATCTGCCATAGGGTAAAATTGTTAATCAGGTCAAGATCTATCAGCCCTGAAATTTTCAGATGAATCAGACAACCCATTGTTGGGTTGCTGCCCCTAAATTGGTAATTTTAAGGAAATTTTACTGTTTTTGGTTATTATCTTGAATATTATTATAGATGGAGATAAACTGTAAACAACAATAATGTTCAACAAAGTAAGATTTACAAATAAGTCAACATGACCAAGATGGTCAGTTGACCCCTTTAGGAGTTATTGCCCTTTATAGTCAATTTTTAACCATTTTTCGTAAATCTCCATGATCTTTTACAAAAATCTTCTTCTCTGAAACTACTGGGCCAAATTAAACCAAACTTGGCCACAATCATCATTGATGTATCTAGTTTAAAATTTGTGTTTTTTGACCTGGCCAACCAACCAAGATGGCCGCCATGGCTAAAAATAGAACATAGGGGTAAAATGCAGTTTTTGGCTTATAACTCAAAAACCAAAGCATTTAGAGCAAATCTGACAGGGGTAAAATTGTTAATCAGGTCAAGATCTATCTGCCCTGAAATTTTCAGATGAATCAGACAACCCATTGTTGGGTTGCTGCCCCTAAATTGGTAATTTTAAGGAAATTTTACTGTTTTTGGTTATTATCTTGAATATTATTATAGATGGAGATAAACTGTAAACAACAATAATGTTCAACAAAGTAAGATTTACAAATAAGTCAACATGACCAAGATGGTCAGTTGACCCCTTTAGGAGTTATTGCCCTTTATAGTCAATTTTTAACCATTTTTCGTAAATCTCCATGATCTTTTACAAAAATCTTCTTCTCTGAAACTACTGGGCCAAATTAAACCAAACTTGGCCACAATCATCATTGATGTATCTAGTTTAAAATTTGTGTTTTTTGACCTGGCCAACCAACCAAGATGGCCGCCATGGCTAAAAATAGAACATAGGGGTAAAATGCAGTTTTTGGCTTATAACTCAAAAACCAAAGCATTTAGAGCAAATCTGACAGGGGTAAAATTGTTAATCAGGTCAAGATCTATCCGCCCTGAAATTTTCAGATGAATCAGACAACCCATTGTTGGGTTGCTGCCCCTAAATTGGTAATTTTAAGGAAATTTTACTGTTTTTGGTTATTATCTTGAATATTATTATAGATGGAGATAAACTGTAAACAACAATAATGTTCAACAAAGTAAGATTTACAAATAAGTCAACACGACCAAGATGGTCAGTTGACCCCTTTAGGAGTTATTGCCCTTTATAGTCAATTTTTAACCATTTTTCGTAAATCTCCATGATCTTTTACAAAAATCTTCTTCTCTGAAACTACTGGGCCAAATTAAACCAAACTTGGCCACAATCATCATTGATGTATCTAGTTTAAAATTTGTGTTTTTTGACCCGGCCAACCAACCAAGATGGCCGCCATGGCTAAAAATAGAACATAGGGGTAAAATGCAGTTTTTGGCTTATAACTCAAAAACCAAAGCATTTAGAGCAAATCTGACAAGTTGTAAAATTATTTATCAGGTCAAGATCTATCTGCCCTGAAATTTAAAGATGAATGGGACAACCTGTTGTTGGGTTGCTGCCCCTGAATTGGTAATTTTAAGGAAATTTTGCTGTTTTTGGATATTATCTTGAATATTATTATGGATAAAGATAAACTGTAAACAGCAAAAATGTTCAGCAAAATAAGATTTACAAATAAGTCAACAGGACCAAAATGGTCAGTTGACCCCTTTAGGAGTTATTGCCCTTTATAGTCAATTTTTAACCATTTTTCGTAAATCTTAGTTAACTTTTACAAAAATCTTCTCCTCTGAAACTACTGGGCCAAATTTTACCAAACACAGCCAGAATCATTATTAGGCTATCTAGTTTAAAAAATTGTGTTTTGTGACCGGGCAAACCAATTAAGATGGCTGCTACGGCAAAAAATAGAACATAGGGGTAAAATGCAGTTTTTGGCTTATAACTCAAAAACCAAAGCATTTAGAGCAAATCTGACATGGGGTTAAATTATTATTCAGGTCAAGATCTATCTGCCCAGAATTTTTTAAGATGAATCGGACAACCAGTTGTTAGGTTGCTGCCCTTGAATTGGTAATTTTAAGGAAATTTTGCTGTTTTTGGTTATTATCTTGAATATTATTATAGAGATAAACTGTAAACAGCAATATTGTTCAGCTGAGTAAGATTTACAATTAAGTCAATAATATGACCAAAATGGTCAATTGACCTCCTAAGGAGTTATTGCCCTTTATAGTCAATTTGTAACCATTTTTCTTAAAATTTGTAAATTTTCACTATAATTTTCCACTGAAACTAACTGGACGTAGTTCATTACAGATACAGATAATTGTAAGCAGCAAGAATGTTTAGTAAAGTAAGATCTACAAACACATCACTATCACCAAAACACAATTTTGTCATGAATCCATCTGTGTCCTTTGTTTAATATTCACATAGACCAAGGTGAGCGACACTAGTTTGTTAAAGTCATATGAAACGAGTGAGTGGTGAAAAATAATGTTTGTCCAATTCTTGAACCAATGGATGTATACATTCATAAACTTAGTCCTATGTGCAGGATTTTATCATTATTTTCGCAAATATATCATATATTAATCGCCATTTTTTTTCTCTCTCTGTTTGTTATGATTGAACAAATATGGCTGCTCATTAAATGCCGTGATTTGAAGCAGAGTTTAACCAATTGTCACCTTATAGTAAACAAATCACAAAAAGCATGGGTATTGAGCACGTGTTTAACATGTATAATCAGATATTTGTTTATTTCAATGACAGATCCATGCGTATTGTGGTCACCAGATTTTTACGAGGAGGGTTACGCTCGGGTCACTATGCATACTGAAAATATGTCGGCAAATTGCTTGCTGGCAGCAAGCAATTAAAAATAAGTACTCTTCTTCTAAATGTGGACAAATTAAAGAATTTTCATCAGAAAAAAGTATATGTACATAAGTTGTTTAATGAAAACTAACCATTTAGTTATAAAAAACATATGCATATTTTTTTTTAATTTGAGGTTTCTTATGATTTTAAATAATCGGTAATTTCTGTATTTTATAAGTATCCTAAAAAATTATGCATTTTTAATTCCGAAATAACTCGTATTTATCAAATGTTCATGAATTGAGGAAAAATATGTCATTTTTGGCTTTATGTTTATCAAAATTAAAAAAAATCCTTTATTTAAAGTTTTATCAAATTTGGGTCACATAATCTCCCTGCAAATTGAAAGTCAAACAAATTGCTGTTTTGAAAAATGGGGTTCCATGAACTTGTTTTCAAATAAATTCAGTTTGAATGATAAAAATCAGTCGAAAAATGCATTTTTCTCTGGTATGTTAAAGTTTGATGTCGCGAAAATAACATTTTGCATTAGCAACGTCATTACCTCCTCTGTAACTGTATCGTATGCCCTTAAAAGCTAACCTAGACCTATAAATGAATGATTATAGCCATCACTTGATGTCATCTAAATAAATAACATATAGATGGAGAGAAATTTTAGTTTAAGTCGCAAAAATGATCAACAAGAAAAGATCATCAAATAAGTATCATGAATGGTTGAAATTGTCAGTCAACTCCTAATTATTTAATAAATTAGCCACAGAGTTTTTTGTAAGGTCTAGTTTTAATTAGAATTTTATTGTAGATAAAGGAGGTAAATTTCCTCTGTTGACAAAAAAATGGTTGAGGAGTCGGAAAGTTTGACTGAAGATTAAGGATATCAAATGAAGGTAAACATAAATTTAAAGTAATGTTTATATTTGCATTAATACATGTACCTCGAGTATGCATCAAATGTATTGGGTAAGATGGTAATAACTGTATGTGAAACAATAAAATTTGTTTAAAGTGGGCAGTACATGTATATTAAAACTAGTGTTGTCAACGGTTAACCGGTTAACCGGTTAATCGGTCGAACGACCGAATACCAAAAACGCTAACCGGTTAACCGGACTTTTTTCAATTTCGATAGATTTGATATAAATTTGTGTTGAAAATCAAATCATTAAATAATTGTTTTATTTAAAAATTGTCGTCGTGGTAATTAGTTTGACAGATCAATTGTCCAGTATATTGATTGCTATTGTTAATCCTAAAAACATAAAATTAATTAGAGTTCGGGGCAGGATCTTTAAGAAACATAATAAGTAAACATGTTTTTTTAACAGTATAAACTTTAAATCAGTAATGAGATTCAATTTTACTAATGACTTCATTATTTTGTTTTCGATCTAATATTGTGTAAACCTACATTTAAATGTGCAACCTCCGTAGTGCAAGGGTTAGTCTTACTTTAAATTCAAAAATTGTGAAATGCAATGTGAATGTACTCAATGTATACATGAAAGTACGAGTAACATGCTTAAAGAAAAAAGCAAACACAGTGAAGAAACAGGTCGTACAACATGTATAGTTGTTAATTACTGTGTCATGGTGGTCTCTTGTGAAGAATTGTCTCATTGGCAATCATACCACATCTTCTTTTTTTATAATTAATCATATTAAATTGAAACACACCCCATTATTTTCGGAGACAACAAGAGAAAGGGAAAGAATAATCGGTTTCAGACATATGACATATTCAATTCTACGAGATTAAGATTTTTTTTTTGATTTTTTAATCTGAAGTTGGTACAAACGCTATAGTTGATACGGTGTATTTGATTATTTTAAAAAAGTCAAACTTCGCCAGGAATCCTCACAGACAAGCCTTATAATGCTAAAGGAAAAACTTCAATTCTAAAAGCGTATTTATGACTTGTTGTCAAATTGACACTCATACCACATCTTATATCTATGTGTAGGGTTCTATTGATAAGGCTTTTAAACACCAACTTAAATTACCGATTAACCGGTTAATCGGTCGAACGATTATCCGAATAACCGGTTAGGCAAAAGTGTACGATTTGACAACACTAATTAAAACATACCATCAACATTAGCACAACTAAAAATGCAATCATAAAAGCATCTGCAAAGTTTCATAGAAATCTGTGAAAGTATGACACAGTATCCATGGTATCAGTTATTTGATGTCCATGTCATTCAAGGTGGATATTGTGTCATTGGCAATAGACAAATTTCCTATTTACATGTACCCACTTTAATCGGAACAAATTTGAGGGAAGTTAACTGTTTAATGCATATGCCATTATGTTTTCTATACATGACTAAATCATCAGAAAACAGTAAACCTTCCGCCAAAATTGCACCATTTATATTTTTTAATTTACTTCTTTCGGGTGTTTGTAGTGACAGAGTACCAAGATATCTTACCAAAGAGAAGGTATTAAAACCTGTTGAAAAAACATAGAATCCGAGTCAAAAGTTGATAATGTGAAAATAGACTATTATACCACATCATCTTATTGTCGAGCCTGCAACTTTTGTTGCAGAAAGCTCGACATATATATAATGTTCTGGGGGCCAGCAGCGGAGTTAGCTGAATTCTTAAAAGCTTTATATTTTAGAAGGATGAAGACCTGGATGCTTCATACTTTGAATATATACCAAAATACCTCAGGTTACCAAGTTTCTCTCAGTCACATGTCTAATGTCCTTGACCTAATTTTCATGGTTGAGTGTCTACTTGAAAAGAAAGTTAAGATTTTTATACGACTGCAAAAATTCAAAATTTTGGTCGTATATTGGTATGAGGTTGGCGTCGTCGTTGTCATCCGAAGACATTTGGTTTTCACACTATAACTAGTATAAGTAAATAGAAACCTATTAAATTTAAACACAAGGTTAAAGACTAGAAAAGGAAGTTTCGAATTGATTTTGGGAGTTTTGGTCCCAACAGATTAGGAGTTAGGGGCCAAAAAGGGCCCAAATAAGCATTTTTCTTGGTTTTTGCACAATAACTTTAATAGTATAATTGAATAGAAATCTATGAAATTTTAACACAAAGTTTATGACCACAAAAGGAAGGTTGTTATTGATTTTGGGAGTTTTGGTCCCAAACAGTTAAGGAATGAGGGTCCAAAGGGTCCAAAATTAAACTTTGTTTGATTTCATCAAAAAATGAATTATTTGGGTTCTTGTATATATGTCAAATCTAACCATGTATTTAGGGTGCAATCAACAGTTTTTTTCTATGACGTCATATTTTGAGGGACCATCTATAATTGACCCTTAGTGGTGTTAATGTTAATGAAGATACTTGTATAAAACTATATCATTAGAATCAGAATTTTCTCTAGTTTATAATGAAATAAAAATAAATTGTACTTTTAATAGTACCAAAAAGTTTTATCCAGAGACAATGGGAAAAACATTGCCTAATCTATGCATAAAAAACATGAAATCAGGCCATGTGCACACCCATGCAGACATGATACATGCACATTTTTCATATTCAAAACAGTATGAATTTCATAGGTTTTTACCTGGTCTTTCTAAAAATTTATGCTTCAGGCTACGTTCGCCTGCTTCGAAAAGAGATACAGTGGGTGCAAATAAGTTTTGCACTTTTCACTGCCAAAAAAACAGGATGTTTACAGTTTGTCTCCCCTTAAAACATGTGTATTTAATCTAATTTTTAAAAATTATTTTAATCATTCAACCTGTTTTAATTGAAGCTAATTAACTTAATTTTACAATTAAATATAAAAAACATGATACTTTTTTACCAATTATGTTGATAAAAAGGGACTTCCCTCCAAGTCTATTTTTAGTCGGGGGAATTACCCCTAGTTTTTTATACGAAACTGTTTATAGCACCCTTAGATTTTTAATTTTTGGTCCTGTTTTCAAATTGGTCTACATTAAGGTACAAAGGGTCTAAAATTAAACTTTGTTTGATTTTAACAAAAGTTGAATTCTTGGACTTCTTTGATGCTGAATCTAAACATGTACTTAGATTTTTGATTATGGACTTGGTCCAAATCGGGGTTCAAATTAAACTTTGTTTGATTTCAACAAAAATGGGGTTCTTTAATATGCTGAATCTAACCGTGTATTTAGAATTTTAATATTTGGGCCCGGTTATCAAATTGATCCACATTGACATGCTTGAGGTCTAAAGGGACTAAAATTGCACATTATTTGATTTCATCAAAAATTGAATTCTTGGGGTTCTATGATCATGATGATATGCTGAATCTAACCATGTATTTATATTTTGGATATTTGACCATAATAGGTAAATGTCCAATTTAAAATTTATAAGTTTTTTTCTCGCCTTGACGGAGTAAAAAAATGAGACATAGGTATGGTGTTCCCTGCGGCGGCAGCATCAACAATGTATTAGTTTGTGATTAGGTCAATTTATGGTGAACCACTAGTGGTAGGTCAATGATATTTGGTATGCAGTTGTATAAGCATTGGCATATCTCATTTTCATGGAGATTTTTTGACTCCGCCTCCTTAGTCATGGTCTATAGACTTTGATAATTTTGCTAAGTTAATATGTATTAGTTTGTGATAAGGTCAGTTCAAGGGGAACCATTAGTGGTAGGCCAATGTTAATTGGTGTTCAGTTTTATAAACATTAGCACATCTCATTTCCATGGAGAATATTTGGCCCTGCCCCCTCAGTCATGGTCTATTGACTTTGAAACTTTTGCTTAGTTTACATGTATTAGTTTGTGATAATATCAGTTTAAGATGAACTGCTAATGTTAATTAAGTCAATGATATTTGGTATGCAAATTTATTGTCATTTGAAAGTGTTGTTTTCATGGAGATTATATAGCCCCACCCCTGATCATGGTTCATTGACTTTGAAACTTTTACATAGTTTAAAAGTTAATGTTTGTGTTTAGGTTCGTTTAAAGGGAACTACTTATTATGAGTCAATGGTAATTGGTATGCAGTTGTATTATATTTATCATTGGCACATCTCATTCCATGGAGATTGTTTAGCCATGTACCTTCAGTCATTGTTCATAGACTTTGAATATTTGCATAACTTACATGTTAAAATATTGCTATTTAATTTCAACATTGCATTATCAAAATTACATGAATATTTGCATAACTTACATGTTAAAATATTGCTATTTAATTTCAACATTGCATAATCAAAATTACAAAAAGGGGATACATATCTCTGTGATAACAGTTTATTAAGTGTAAGTTCTTAGACCACATTCATTCTGTGTCAGAAACCTATCTTGTGTCAACTATTTAATCACAATCCAAATTCAGAGCTGTATCAAGCTTAAATGTTGTGTCCATACTTGCCCCAACTGTTCAGGGTTCGACCTCTGTGGTCCTATAAAGCTGTGCCCTGCGGAGCATCTGGTTTGTAAAGTGAAATTCTCTCTTATTATAAGTAATAGGATAACTATGTTTGGTATGTGAGTACCTTGCAAGGTCCTCATGGCTGTCATACAGTTTTCACTTGACCTCGACCTCCTTTCATGGATCAGTGAACATGTTAAGTTTTGGTGACTGTCAAGTCCATATCTCAGATACTAAAAGCAATATGTCTAGTATATTTGGTGTATGGAGGACTATAAGGTGTACATGTCCAACTGGCAGGTGTCATCTGACCTTGACCTCATTTCCATGGTTCAGTGATTATAGTTGAGTTTTTGTGTTTTTTTTTCTGTTTTTCATATACTATTTGCAATAGGTCTAATATATTTGGTGTATGGAAATAATAACAGAATGATTGTTAGGTGTACATTTCTAGCTGGTATGTGTCATCTGCCCTTGACCTCATTTTCATGGTCAGTGGTCAAAGTTAAGTTTTTGAGTTTTTGTCTTTTTATCTAATAAAATATGCAATAAGTCTACTGCTATAATAACTATATTAGGTGTATGGAAATATATTAGTTGTATGGAAGAATTATTAGCTGTATAGATGTGTGCCTTGTATGGTTCATCTCACCTTGCCTGTCCTTGGCCTCATTTTCATGGTTTAGTGGTCAATTTTTAGTTTTTTAGGTTAATGTTAAGGTTATGTTTCAATTGTAATAAAGCTTTATTTTAAGGACTACAAAAGAAGGCGAGACATTTCAGCGTGTGCACTCTTTGTTTTATATTAAACCCTAGAAAGAAGCTACAGATTAATGTTAACTGCAAAAATACTAAAATCCTTTATTAATTAGATCATGTAGATACAGGAAATGAAAATATTTTGATTTTTTTTATCATAAAAATGGTAATGCTTATATATATTCAAGTTTCACTAAATTCCAAGAAGGGTTTCCACAAATAACAATGACTGATTTTCAAAATGATCATCATGTAAAAATGAAGAGATGTGCTAAGATTGCCCATGAAAACTATCTTTATGAACAATGACAGTTCAGTGGTTTGCTTTCAGCCTTTAGCAAAAATAATTACCATATATATTGTAATAAGCTATAAATAAAAGCCCCCCATTGTAAAATGTTAAACAATTAAAAAGTAAAAAACAGCGTCCTGATCTTTATAAGTTCGAAGAATAAAATTGAGTCATATTATGGTATGATGTTGTTGTTAGCGATGTATGTCGACACGTATGGTTTCCGGATAATTATATAGTTTAAGCGAATGGATATCCATGAAATTTTACACAAGGTTTAATACCAAAAAGGAAGGTTGGGTTGATTTTTGGGGTGATGGTACCAACAGTTTAGAAATTAGGGGCAAAAAGAAGCATTTTTGTAGTTTCCAGACATTAACTTGTGTGCCAGTGTACTAATCTCTCTGAAATTGTTCTTCAAGGTTCCATATCACAAAGGGTAGACTGGAATTGTTTAAAGGGGTAATTGCCTCAAACGTTCAGGAAATAGGGGGTCAAAAACAAGCATTTTTCTAATTTCCAGACAATATTTTGTGTTTAAGTGTATGGATTTCTTTAAAATTGTACTGCAAAGTACCATACCACAAAGGAAAAGGATGGGATTAAGTTTTGGGGTAATTACTGAAAGGGGGTTGAAAAAAATTGGGGGAGGGGGGATTTTTTTTCTCATAATTTTGATCAAAATCCAAATACAGACAGTCTATCAAGCTTGAATATTGTGTCCAAACATGCACCAACTGGTCAGTCAAATAACAAGGCTGCGCTGCACATCATTTTCTTAATCATATTAATCTGACATGTTAAAGTTTGTACATTATGAAGTTACTAACCTGTTGATTTTGTGTATTTCAGATTATTATTGAAAAAAGAGCACTTTGAAGTACTAGGAGAATTTGAAAACATCTTGGTGAAATAGTCTGACTGATTATGACAGAACATCAAAAGAAATGACGAAAAATTACACATCTTATCAAAATAGTACTACTAGAAACTGAAAGCTACTTGCAATTTTCACTGGTTTTGAGATCAGTAACAGTCTGACAAGGAAAGAATTTAATGAACATGATTATGATGACTCTTGATAAATATAAAAACATATTGACTGTAAAATAATTACCAGTTACCAATTATATCTGTTGTTTACAAAAATTGTTATTTGGAAATATCTGTTGAATGTTTTGAAATTAAAATGTGTTAACTTAAATGATTTAAGAATTGAAGTCTTTAAATGATACAAATGCAAGGATACATGGAATGATTGCAATTGAGACAACTACTAGCTCTGCATAGTAGGGCACTGATGTAAACAAGTACAGGTCACCTGAAGTCTTCAACAATGAGCAAAATCCTTAATTCAAAGATTGTTATACATGGGCTTATTAAGTCCCAAGATAATGGTATCTACATCATTTGCTGTCAAATTTTTGTTTGTATGTTTCTGATGAAGGTTAATTAAAATAAGCCCAGCACACCTAATTTGTGAACTGTTTTCTTTTAATTTCAAAAGAGAAAGCTAATAGACAAATTTAAGCAAAAAAACAAAAAAAAAGGAAATCCATTTAATATGGCAGACAGCAACCAAACACAACCAGTTGACATAATGAACATGTTTTTGAGTGCTCAAACTGCACTATAACATTAGACACAAAAACATCTTATATAATGCTGGATTACACAAAAGTGTTTAAACCATCTGCTCTTCTCTGGTGTTTAAAAATTGTACAGATTTGGTGTCACAATATCTCAGTAACATGGGTTAGAATTCCGGCATGGGAAGAACAAAAAAATTGCGAAAGCAAACTTACAGATCTTACATTTTTGGGTTGATGTTTTGACGACTTGCATGTACATGTACAATATATACAAAAAGTTAGCTGCTATTGAGACAAAGGCAAAAATCATAGTGCAACAAATAAAATTGAGAAAGGAAATGGTGAATATGTCAAAGCGACAACCACCCGACCATAGAGAAAACAACAGCCGAAGGCAACCAATAGGTCTTCAATGTAGCGAGAATTCCCGCACCCGTAGGTGTCCTTCAGCTGGCCCCTAAAATATGCATAATAGTACAGTGATAATGGATGTCATACTAAACTCTGAATTATACACAAGAAACTAAAATTTAAAATCATACAAGACTAACAAAGGCCAGAGGCTCCTGACTTGGGACAGGCGCAAAATTGCGGCGGGGTTAAACATGTTTATGAGATCTCAACCCTCTCCCTATACCTCTAGCCAATGTAGAAAAGTAAAAGAATAACAATACGCACATTAAAATTCAGTTCAAGAGAAGTCCGAGTCCGATGTCAAAAGATGTAACAAAAGAAATTAATAAAATGACAATAATACATAAATAACAACAGACTACTAGCAGTTAACTGACATGCCAGCTCCAGACCTCAATTAAACTGATTAAACATGTTTATTACAGATATAATAACAATAAACTAAAATAACACTTACCACTACTAAATGATTAGGAACTTTCAGGAACTAATTGCAGCTACTGTCCAGGTTATGTTAAACAAATTTTCAGCTCCAACTGATTTGTTCAGGGAAGAGTTTTTATCATTTAAATAAAATGTGAACACATTCTAATCTTTTGGCAGACGTGAATATTCTCATGTGGCATTTATACCTATATGCAAGGGTACCTATATCCGGTGGTGATAATACACAGTGATAATTAACCATTTTTTTCTTCTTTTTGTTTAATTTTGATAAAAAAAAAATGGAATTTAAACTTTTTTCAGCATTTTGGAAAAAAAATGATTTTGTAAATTTTTCATGTTTTTTTCGTTTATTTTATAAGAATTAAATTTAAAATTTTTTTTTTTTTTAAATATTCAATTATTTTTTTTTAAATTTTTGAAAAATTTGATTTTTTTGAAATATTTTGCATTTATAAATTTTTTAAACTTTAAAAAAGTTAATTTTAGTTGCCTTCGTCCATGCAAGCATGGACTAAGTTAGCCTTGGTTGCCTTCGTCCATGCATGCATGGACTAAGTCTGTTGTGTTAGTCCATGCAAGCATGGACTAAGTTAGGGTTAGTTGCCTTAGTGCATGCATGCATGGACTAAGTCGTTTTAGTCCATGCATGCATGGACTAAGTTAACGTTAGTTACCTTCGTCCATGCATGCATGGAGTAAGCTTAGTTTCTAAGTTTTCATGTTTACAAATCATGAAAAGGTTTAGCCATACTATCAAGTTTTGCAATTTATTTCCTAAGGTAAGTTATAATGCACAATATGTATGTAAAACATAATTAATAGGTTGAATATGAAAAAAACCAACTAAACCGAAAAAAAAGGTAATTACATCAAATTAAAAAATAATTGAACTAACACCATGAAATTAAGAGGTAAGAAGAAATGGAGGTTTTCTAGAATTGATGTTGATTTCCAGTTTTATTTAATACCTTGTTATGTTTAGACTTCAATTTACAGATATAAACAAACTACATTCAATTATTATACCAACAGGCACATGAATATAATGTTCAATGTTACCCAGGTACACATGTATATCTTTTTTTTGAAAACTCTTTGTATGAATTAGATAAAAAAAAAACAGACTATTTGTATTTCATGAATAATAAAGAACCTACCTTAATTCAACTGAAGAGACCAATGCCTTCATGCTTGTCACAGACTCAACTTCATAATAAAAAATGTGTTTAAAAACACTTGTCATACTAGATATATATAGTGACATACATGCCATACATGTGGCTTCATATTTTCCAATTTAATAAACAGCTGTCACACAGTTAATTCACGGTCACCATATAGACTTTGTCATAGGAATTTCTTGTAATCCAAATATTTCAATCATTTCAAATGTTCAATATTCACACAACAATAAAACAAAAATGAACTCAAACTTCCAGTTTTGAAAAAAAGGCGGCACGGTTACTTTCACGAAACACATCATGGTACGCTCACTTGTGACTTCCAACTGAAGATTTGCGCATCGACACTTAAGAGTCATTGGTTAAATATGTCACACATCATCAATTGATACCCAAAATGCATTAAAAACAACTCTTCGATTCACAATAACTGCAAAATATGCATCAATCTTTTCGAGGTGACAATCGGTATTTGTCATTTTGACAGTCGTGTGCAATACACATTTATATTTAAAAGCCCGAAAACATTGCCAGTGAAATCGATAATGAAGTGAATCAAAATATAAACGTCAGTTTTAAAAAAAATGGATCTGATATTCTGAATCTATATAATAAAAAGTATAACTAATCGCCATATTTGAATATCAAAAATAAGACAACTTGTATATTACGTATATTATTTGGATCGTTCTGTTGATGAACACCAGGATTAAACATGCACCCACCTCTGCAATATGCAATGCTGTTCATAGGTAATAAAATGTTTAAAATAGTGTGTTCCTATGACAGGGAGTTAACGAAGTTTTGGGAAAACTTTTATAAATATCTGTTCGTAGAGATTGTGTTATGTTTTGCTTTCTGTTGGTATCAATTTGTCATATTTTTTTGGTTCTTTACTAAAACAATATAAGTTTATTATCCTAGAAATTACTATTTATGTTTACAGTATTAGAGAAGTATAGTATCTATGTTAGTCTTTTACAATTTTACAATATAAACGTACATATTGTATATCCATGTCGCAACTCTTTAAACAAAACCAAATTGGTTGGCAACTAGATATTAAGATTAGTTTTAATTTAAACACAAGAGTGCACACGCTGAAATGTCTCGCCTTCTATACTAATCATTGATATTATGTTGATAGTCCTAAGTATAAAGTTAAGCTTTATAACAACTGTCACATAAACTTAACATTAACCAAGATAACTAAACAAAGACCAATGAACCTTGAAAATGAGGTCAAGGTCAGACGAACCATGCCAGGCAGACATGTATAGCTAACAATGCTTCTATACAACATATATATTTGACCTATTACTTATAGTTTAAGAAAAATAGACCAAAACACAAAAACTTAACACAGTGCAATGAACCGTGAAAATGAGGTCACGGTCAAATAAAACCTGCGCGACTGACATAAAGATCATAAAATATTTCCATACACCAAATATAGTTGACCTTTAGCATATAGTATTAGATAAAAAGACCAAAACTCAAAAACTTAACATTGACCACTGAACCATGAAAATGAGGTCAAGGTCACATGACATTTGCCCGCTAGACATGTACACCTTACAATCATTCCATACAACAAATATAGTAGACCTATTGCATATAATATGAGAAAAACAGACCAAAACACAAAAACGTAACTACAACCACTGAACCATGAAAATGAGGTCAAGGTCAGATGACACCTGCCAGTTGGACATGTACACCTTACAGTCCTTCCATACACCGAATATACTAGCCATATTGCTTATAGTATCTGAGATATGGACTTGACCACCAAAACTTAACCTTGTTCACTGATCCATGAAATGAGGTCGAGGTAAAGTGAAAACTGTCTGACAGACATTAGGACCTTGCAAGGTACGTACATATGAAATATAGTTATCCTATTACTTATAATAAGAGAGAATTCAACATTACAAAAAATTTGATATTTTTTTAAATGGGTCACTGAACCATGAAAATGAGGTCAAGGACATTGGACATGTGACTGACGGCAACTTCGTAACATGAGGCATCTATATGCAAAGTATGAAGCATCCAGGTCTTCCACCTTCTAAAATATAAAGCTTTTAAGAAGTTAGCTAACACCGCCACCGTAGCCGCCGTAGCCGCCGCCGCTGGATCACTATCCCTATGTCGAGCTTTCTGAAACAAAAGTTGCAGGCTCGACAAAAATGAGTTTACAAAAGGATGCACACTCAAATGTGTGAACAATACGCAAAAAGGGGAACTTTTATTCTTGCAAGCCACTTATCGTTGACGCAGTACATCTATTACGTCTGCCTGATTCACAATGATCAAGCTAAAATCATATTAGATTTATATTTCTTAAGCATCAGGAAAGTTGATATTTAAATTCGAACACAGTCCTGTTACTTTAATGCTTTTAGTCGGTTGTTATACTAATTAATGTTAAATAGTCAGTAATCATTAATGATCTTTAATTATGTTTACTAAAAATAAAAACATTTACAATTCAACCGAAACGCTAGTGTTCAAAAAAATAATGTTAATATGATGACATACTGTCGACACATTTGACTGTTAATACAGGAATGCAACATCACAAATACATATTTTTGAAATTTGTTTTTATCTCAAGTTCCATCAATTATACTGTCATGGGCATAGTTTTCAGACCCTGAAATACAATTTGCGCTTCCAACTAGCGAGCATATGTTACTATATACATATATTACATTAGAAGAGTCATTCGGCTTAAAAGCACAATTAATTGAATAGTAGGGATGTCTTAAATTACTCTATTATATCCACTGGTATTATATAGACTCATGTTTTAAAACTAGGGCGATATTATTTTATTTTTTTGTTTGGTCATATTAGATTCAAACCATTGTAAAGTACTGATATGAACAGCACATGCTGTTAGACAGGTGTTTGCTCCTATTCAAAAAGTCTACCAGTAAGAAGTATATACGGAGAAAATTGTCAGCTTTTAACAACATACAAACGATAGAAGACATACAGAATCGATTTTTTTAATTAGCTTGATCTTCAACATGTAAAAGGAATATTTTTATTTCTTCTGTGGTGTTGGTGGACAATTATAACATAGATGTACATTTAATAATATTGGGTGATCAATTGTTGTAAAAAAATAAAATCACAGTGAAACTTAATTTCCGTTTCTGAATTGTGTAGTTTACACTATTTCTATGAACGAAAAACCTACATGCATAGAACCTTTATAAATGACCAAAATTATATTTGTTGTTTCTTTATAAGACCACTCCGAGTTATATACATTTATTTTGAGTTTCTATATACATAAAATGGAGTGAGTGTTGACAGTTGTGGAGATGCAGGGATTATATGATTAATATTTTATATAGATTATGATTACAGAATAAGTTACTAGTATTTGTTTTTATGTTTTTATATCAACACGAACGTTAACACAGAGGAGCGACAATAGCTAAGGAATAGTCGTCTCGTCCTATAAGACGAACTATCTTATATATCGTTTCTTGTTTTGTTTGATCTTTTTTTAACAAGCTCTCATAGATATATTATTACAAACAATGTTTACCTCTGTTCGCATCTAAGTTTGAAAGATAAAAGGGTTGGTGAGAAATTGAAACGGTATCTTTTGCTACAGAAAGCTGTAATTTCTTATTGAAAACATGCATAATTTTTGATTGTCGAGGTAAACCTTTTCAACAAATTGTCGGTATTCCTATGATACGAACTGTACGCCTCTCTTTGCTGATTTCTTTTTACTTTGGTATGAGTCAGAGTTCATGCAGAAACTTGGTAAGAATAAGAAAATATCAAATGAATTAAGGTAACAGTTTGAAATTCATTAATCGATTCAGACAAAAAACACAGAATCCGGGTTACAAACTAATACTGAGGGAAAAACATCACATGTAAGAGGAGAAGTACGACACAAAAGAAACACAACATTAAAATGTAAACATATAGAAACGAACTATAAACTAGATCGTTTAATTTCAGACTTCCATTTAAAATACCTTTTAACAATACGAACATTTCTGGTTGGGTTCTATTAAAATATCCAGAAATTGACAGTAAAGAAACTACAGACACGCTTCCTCCTCTTTATGTGTGGCCATGTCCTCCGAATTTAACATACGCGGTCATCTCGGAAACAGAATGTATGACAAACAAGACAATCTTAATTTAGAAATTATCAATTGCTTCCCATTTTTCAAAAATTAGTTCATCTGAAAATCCCAAGACCTAGTTGATAAATATTCAATGTCAAATTCACAAACAATACCAGATAATCTTAAAGTATAGATTATAGGATTCTAGGTTCAGACGCCGTTAATGTTGTTTATTATTTAAAAAAAAAACGGGTAATACAATTCCTTTATTTGTCGTTGAAAATTGTTCATGTTACTGTTTTGAATTTAAGTAACATCAATTTGGCGTGGCACGGGACTTATATATCCTGTCATTGTATTGTTGTGCTGTGGTAAATAATGTTCTACACAAATACGTGTATCAAGAAAAGAATCATTTCCATTCGTTTAATATGTTTGAGTTATTGATTTTGACATTTGATTAGGTATTTTCTGTTTGGACTCTCCTTCGAGTTTGGTATTTTTTATTTTTTTTAAATATTCTAATACAATGAACATATAGTGTCATTTGATATAAGGATTTTTAAAACATTTCAAACTGGTACTTAATATTCCCACGGCACTGTGCAAATCAAAAGGATATTGCTCTGCTTAGTACGATATGTTCAATCGGATGTAAAGATATATATATTGGTTCTGATTTCCGTTTTAATTCAAAATAAATGACAAATGCACATTGAATTGACAATAATTTCCTGGTGCCTGATTGATTACGGGGATTACATATATGTTACATATCCATTTGTTTCTGAAATACAAAGAAAAAAGCAAAACAAACCTGGTATTACCTAATTTGTCATTGCTTCTAGAACTATTGTTCGTTATAACAAAAAATAAACATTTAGCGTCTGACCATTCTTAATTTTATTTTGTAAGGACACACATATTTTTTTTGGCATCTATACTATTTTGTCAGTAACAGTTGATAACATATCCTTTTTGTTCATTTTGTTCTACAATTAAGTCTTTCAACTTTTCTGTGGAAAGATGTATTTTATGTTGTTCTGATTAATATATTTTTTTTCTTCTTCTGCAACATATTTTTCTTGCGCAAGATGTCGCTTTTATTTTTTTTGCATATTATATCGGACAGTTATTGCACTTTTGAAATAAACCCTATCTTAACAAACACCTTTCATTGTTAGAGCTATCTCTCTAAACACTGTTTTCCTTGTATGCATATCTCCCGCAAAACCTTTAAAATGACGACAAAAACAATTTTTCTTGTTATTTCCTTATATACTAGTATTATGACCGAAGCGTTCTGGAGACTCTATTTGAGAGTTGTTTCTCCCAGTAAATTTAAAATAGGTTAAATGTAATAAAAAAATTATAGAGGCGTAAATTTTTGCATATGATATCGAACAGTTATTGCATATATCTTCAAACACTGTTATGTATAGTTCATGGTCAAAGACACATTTGATGTTCTGGATTTTTACCTTTGCTTTAAATTCATAGTCATACAAGATTTATCCGAGGGGTTCTTTGCATTAGATAAGTGATATTTTTATTGCTAGAATTACCAAACTTATCCCCTCATTTGCAACAAAAATGTAAAGGAACTATATACTTTAGTCATCAGTGTGAAGTTAGCTATGTTTGACACCGGAAGTAATTTTTTAACCAGAAGTGGCTGAAAATGTATCTGGTTTGATAACAAAAGGTCCTTCTGCTTTCAAAACTAGTGTTTTATAAGATATAATTTAAGCTATGGCATGCTCTTACATTCACATTATCTTCAGAGAATTTGTTTGGAAATAAATAATTCTAGATGCTTTTTTTTTTGGCATTACAAGTTAGTTAGAAATCGTGTAAATTCAAATAATTATGTAACCCCGCATGCATAAGTAATACTAGTGTCAACTTAACACCCAGTTTCTTTATGAAATATTATACGCACCTGTTGCAGAGTCCAGTATTTTGTAAAGGAAATTCCAAAAGAGACTTAGTGACATTATGTGCAAAAGAATCCGTAATAGTTTCATTACATTATAATAAGAGGTTATGAGGAAAATCAACATAAGATATGAGTTCCGAGATAATGATACTTTTGTTCCTTTATTAATATGGAAATCGTGGTATCTAACCTGCTATATAATTACATGTACTTTGTATTGGTTCTGTAGATAATGAATGTGTAGCTGGTACATTGTTAGACTTTAGAGTCATATTCAGATACAATCAGTTTCATTTAAACAATCCAAATACAATATAAGATATTCTCGCATGGTAGTATGAACATCTCGATTAGATATGCGCTTGACCATTGACACTCGAAAACGGTTAACCATTAAATTTGAATAATGCTGCTGATATGTATAATATAAACATATAACAAAATACAATAAGCAGCTTATTTTTTAGTTCGCTTTTTTGTTCACAAACTTTCATTATAACGCAAATTAATGAAACTTTTATAAACGATATACTAATGAATATCTGACACTGGCTAGGTACTCATACAAGCACTATTGTGTTTAAATGCAACAAACAGGCAGGAAACACGACATTTTTTTCCCGATTTTTTTTTAATTGCCATCTGTGTTCACCCGAGATTATATTGAATTGGCGGGATCTAATTTATCTCCAAAAAAACACTACTGTCCTATCTTTTATTGTGTAGAGTACTTTAAATGGTAGAATCCGACATTATTATTACCGGAGGTGTTACCGTTGAGTTCCACGTGCAATCCATTTTCTTGGGCCTCTCGGATCTGTTTATTTTTCGTATTGTTCATAGCAAAAAACTCTATCACATCATAGACATGGAAATTACCGAAAAGCAACGAATGTTATGTGAATAAATTCATCATAGAAAGCATGATGGCAGATTATTAATTTCGAATAGTGTTGGATAATGTGAAGGTTAGATTTAAACAGAGCCATCACAACACAATATAGGACAGCATTTGTTTTTTTTATTTGACTAATTGAAAAAACATCACGAAGAATGAACGCGATCGATAGTTAAAAATGTTTCTACTAAAAGCATGGTGTCATTTTAATCTGACGGCGACTGTACACCTTCTTTAAAAAAATATAAATATAACCTGTCATTTACCTCTACAATGTCGACGTTCCTGTAAACTCTTCATATTCTTATATCGTTCACTATGACCGCATGTTTGACATTTTAACATGTTAAATTAATTTTCACAATACATAATTGGTATTTTTAACATCTTGGTTTTGATCTTCACAAATTACTTAAAACCTTCACTGAAAGCCTTCATTGATTAACAATGGTTAGGTTTGATTAATGATGTAATTGTTAAATTTCTTCACATACTGAAGACATCATCTTACTTTAACGACAATTTCGTTGATGGATTCGGAAAATTAAGATTTATTTAATAGTTCCATTTAAGGTAATAGGTTAACCCTGTACTGCCTTTGAATTATACTTTTACTGACATTGTTTTTGTTAAAAAAAAAAACGGGAAGTAATGTATTTCTATACGTCAATGAACACATATGGTTGTACATCCTTTTGATACATATAGTTTTACTTTGCTAAATAGCTTGGGTTTCTATAACTGTTTGTGATTTGAAAAGCGTTTTATGTTATAGCGACTAACACTACTGGAACAATGCCCCGTAGATTGGCCGTGAAAGTGTCCGTAAAAATGCTGGTGATTTTTACAGTGTTTGTCACGATTTATTTAAGGTGGTCCGTGGAACTTATCCATGACAGCCGTGCAATGACTTTCGCGAAAAGGCGGTAAAGAGGTGCCACCTGAAAACTTGGGCGAAAAGACCATAGAAACCCTGTGCAAAAAATAAAATGTACACTGCAAACAAGTCGTGATAATGCATTATGTGCACATTTTGAAAAGAACAGTATGCCTTTTATTGTCGTGAAAAGGCCGTGAAGATAGGTGCCAACTGCAAACTTGGGTAAAGAGACCGTAGAAACCCTGTGAAAAAACAAAAATATACACCGTGAAAAAGTCGTGATAAATTATGTGCCCATTGTGAAAAGACTGTGAAATGTACATGTACTACTGTGATAAACAGCCATTCACTGATTGTGAAAACTCCTGTAAAATGTTAAATGTATTTTTCAGGCCATAATTTAACAAAAAACTAAATGCTGTTACAATCAAGTGATTCAGAGGTGAAATGCCTGAAAACCTAGTGTAAACATCTACAAACAACTTATTAAGTACAATGTAAGTGAGGCTATGAAAAACCAAATTAAAATGCTGTATTTTTTTCGTAAATATTGTTACAAAGAATACAAATATTAGTTTTAATAGAGGTGTAGTAATTATGTAAATAAAACATAAAAGCACACAAATCTCAATGTGATTAAGTAGCTGAAGTTAGCTGTAACATTTATTGTAGAAATTTTGTACATCTCTTGAGTCTGATTTTACCACTTCAGCAACATTTGTAATCCTTCACTTCACTGCCATTTTGAATAACTATTCCAGACAATCATTTATAGAAGTTCCTGTTAACTGAAAAGCACTTCTTTCCAACTGGATTCCTGAACTATTTTATATAGAGACTGCTATATCGTTTAGCTATTCATTCCTAGAATAAACAAAGAAACATTACATATATTATACATGTACATAAACAAACTATTTATATATTCTTATTTCTTTAAAGTAATAATATGTATCAACTATTTTTCACGGCCTTTAGAAATATTTTTTTTACAAAAGTCACGGGGTATTTTCACGGTGTTTTCACGGCCCTGTGATATTTCACAGACATTTCACGGCCATTTCATGGGCTTTTGTTACAGCAGTGTTAGAAATTGAAAAATAACAATTCCTATTCATTAATAGCAACAAAGAATCGACTCTCCTAATTATGAAATTATATCAGAACACAGTCAGTATAAATTCAGCCACATAATACCTTGAGAAGATGATAAATAGAAATGTTGTGAGTAATGGTTAGCGCTTAGTGGCTGCTCACATTACAGTAAATTTATTATTGAAATTTGTGTGAATTAATAACGCAAACTAATGAAACTGCTTGCAGATTTACAATCTATTACTACCTATGAACTAAATTGTGGATTTTGGAACATTTATAGTGAGTAGGCTTGATAATAAATTATGACATTGTTGAAAACAATAACATCGTGAATCACTCAACCATTACGCTGTTTAGGACGATCGTTACTCGCCACATTGTCACGTCGGACCATACGATATACATGGGCAGGAACGCGTGTGATACGACAAATTATAGCTTTGGACGGTAATAGATATTTAAAGTACAAACATATAGTCAAAGTGGCATAAACTTTAATAACATCGTAAATCTGAACAACTGTGACTCTAATCGTATAATAGTAAGCACACCTACTGATACAGAGTCAACAAGTAATATCATGACATGTGTAGGTCACATACCTGTTTGGACATACACGGGAAGAACCTCTGATCGCCAAATAACTCTTGTATCAGTGAATATCATTCCCAATATCAGAACTTATTCCAAAAGTAACATGTTGTTTGCTACTCTAAACTGCAGATTTGGTAAAAACAAGGCTCTAGCCATTTGTGATTTTGTGACTTCTCATGATTGAGATATTCTGGCTATCACGTAATCATGGATTGGGTCTGACGTTGATGAAGGTGTTAATCAAGACCTAGTAACATCGGGGTACATCATAATACATCACAGTCGTCGTGATCGTCAATACGGTGGAATAGCACTTTTGTTCAAAGGGGGTATTGGCATAAAACGACTGAACGTCCATTAAAAACATTTTACTCACTTTGAGCATATGCAGCTCTCTGTACATTCTGGAGATCTCTATATTCGTCTGTGTGTAGTATACAGACCCCCACCATCCAAATCTAATGGTTTTCTTTGAGGAATGGGAATCATATATTGATCAAAATACTATTCTAGTACCCGCGCATAACGTTTTTTTCACCGGAGATTTCAATTTCCACCTAGATAATCTCAGAGATCCAGACGCATTACGTTTCTATCAGAGCCTTGAAGATCGTACATTTTTTGTAACCTTACACAATATGTCAAATATGCCACACACGAACGTGGGCATATCTTAGACCTTTTTATTACGAACAAAGACAGTCAGATATTAAATGGGGTTCCAAACGTTTAGCGTCCGAACATCAGTGGTGCACAAGGTAACCTAGTGTGTGACCCATTTTTCTGTTCATGCAACGTTAGCAGGCCAGAAACCAAAGAGTAAGTGCAGTGATATTTCTTGAAGAAAGTGTAAAGAGATCGACATGACGGAACTTAAGAAGGACATTGTAGATTATTTTTCATGTACTGGAATAGATAGTTCTGTAGACCAACTAGTCGAACATTATTAAGGGAATTTATATCCTATATTTTTGATAAACACGCACCAGTCACGATCAAATCAGTTGTTTTAAGACCTAATACAGATAAGTATTCAGACGATCTTAATAATGCCAAAAGATATAAGTGAAAACCGGAGAAAAATGGTGGGATTCGAAATTGGAAGTCCAGCATCAATTTTTTTAAGTAACACTGTTAGTTAACTGTTATATATCGCCAGGGAAACATATTACTCTAAGACTTCTAAAATTGAGAATTGTGGAAATGACTACAAACAGTTATTTAAACTAACAAAACATATCATAAGTAAACAACAACAAACCCCGTGGCCAAGTTTATCCTCGGATTTAGAACTGTCAAACTCATTTGCCGATGTTTTCGTCAATAAGGTTGTAACAATAAGAGAGGGACTAAGAGATCAAAAACATAGTGAAGGTTGATAAAATTGCATTTCTACAGGTTGATGCTGAATTCACTGGTACACCTTTGTTGTCATTCAAACACACAACCAATAATGAGATACGAACTATCATTCAAAAAGCCCTGAACAAGTCCTTCGATCTTGATCTTATTTCGTCGAACCTCTTGAAACAGTGTTCCGATTTTGTTGTGCCACTAATTTAAGATATCGTCAATACATCATTTGATGAGAAAATTTTGCCGTCAGACTACAAACAGGCTCTTATGAGACCTCTTCTTAAAAAACGGTACTAGATTCCGACATTTACAAAAATTAGACATCAGTGTCCAATTTTCCCTTAATTTCAAAAACTCTAGAAAAGGTAGTTGATAAGAGACTAACTATAACTCATTGTGTGATCCACTTCAGTCAGCTTACAGACCTCGCCATTCAACTGAAACTGCACTAGCGATAGTACATCATAATATAAATTCGGCTTTAGATAAACAGTCATCAGTAGTATTGGTGCTATTGGACCTTTCAGCTGCATTCGATGTAATAGATCACATAATTCTTCTAGAACGTCTGTCATTTGCATATGGCATAACTGGTTATGCTCTCACATGAATTAAGTCGTATTTGACGAAGATACGTCAGTGTGTGGTGATTGGAACAACTACATCGAAGAAATGTCATCTAACATTCGGTGTTCAACAAGGTTCCGTGCTAGGCCCGAAATTATACTGTCTTTTCTCGAGGCCAATAGGTGAACTATGCCGTCGCCGTGGCATGACATATCACTGCTGTGCGGACGACACACAAGTGTATATGCTTATCAAGCCGCTAGACAACTGGGAGAACTATTATTCAAAATTTAAACTATGTCTTTCCGACATAAGTTCATGGATGTCAACAAATATATTCACACCGAAACATCTGAAGGCTAGTATACCAAATCTCTAACTCAAAGTCGGCAATATTGTTATAAGTAATATATCTTGCGTGAAAACCCTAGGTGTATGTGTTTATTAACACCTCTGATCAACACCTTACGATGCAACGGCAAGTTTTTGCTATAGTAAAATCCTGTCATTTTTATATCACTGATATTGGACGCATTCGCAGCTTCATAACAACTGCTTGAAAGACACTACTGAACAGTCTAGTAACATCCTGACTTGATTATGGGAATATTCTGCTGAACGGTATCAACAACACAACATTGAACATATTACAAAAGGTACAAAATACAGCAGCTCGTTTTATCACCAGGACAAGAAAACCTGAACATATTACACCGATACTTGCTGATTTACATTGGTTACCCGTCCAATATAAACCACAATACAAAATACTGACTTATGTGTACTGCACTTTGAATGACATTGGCCCTGCTTACATTCGAGAACCAGTCAATCTACACGTGCCAAACAGATAATTGCGTTCAAGCTGCAAAACAAATTTCACCGTTCCAAAAGTGAGGATAAAGACTTACGGTGAATAACAATTTGATTAGACAACGGCATCTTTATGGAATAATCTCCCGAACAGTTTAAGACAATGCAAGTCCCTAGAGTGTTTTAAATCTCAGCTAAAAACTCATTTTTATCGCATTGCTTATTTATTGGAGCGAATTCTTATTTCTTTTACGGGCCTTTTTTTACTTTTTTATTTCGTTTTAGGGTTTTTGCTTGTTTTGTATGCTTTTAGCCTATATTGTTTATTTTTAATACATTTGTTATAAATTTTCATTATTAATATTATTAATTCAAAATAATTTGAATAGAAAAATTTAAAAGTAAACACATGCGATGTAACAAGTGTGCACAAGCACTAACTTGAATTAAAAACAACGATATAAATGTTTGCTTTTTTTCTAAAAATAAAAAGTAAAATCACAGAATTTACTAAACTCCGAGGAAAAATCAAAAGGAAAGTTCATAATTAAAAGGCAAAATCAAAAGCTGAAACAAATCAAACGAATGGACTACAACTATCATATGTATTACTTGGTACAGGCATTTATTTATGTGAAAAATGTCAGATTGAACCTGGTTTCCTAGCTAGCTAAACCTCGCACAATTATGACAGTCGCACCAAAGTCCATTGTACTGACAATGATGTGTAAATCATATTGTATTCTAAAAATATAGCAGGACCACCAATGTTATTACAACTGTCACTTGTGTTTTTATTGCAGCTCTTTATCTGGTGTAAAATCAATCTACTTTCATGCAACATTTTGCTGTGATAATTTTGAGAAGGTAGATTGGATTTGCAAAGGTAAAGTCGTTTTCTTCTATTATTGATCATACATGCGCTTTTAGATCCATCTATTACTTGAATTATGTTATATATCTTACATTGTTGCAGAACGAATTGATAATCTGGAGATAACTGTTTGCAGCTCCGATTGCGTCAATTGCTGATTTTATCGGCGCACAATAAGTCTACTGGCGTCGCATAATCATCAATGACATTATCAACTGATGCCGTCGGAGATACAATATCATTATCTCAGTTTCTTCTGAAATTTACAGAAAACAACGTCCAGTCATATGTTTAAAATCTATCACACGTATGCGCTAGCGCATAAGTTTTCAAATCGTCAATTGGGATTTAATGCAATGAACATTTGTCATGTTATGCAATTAAAATGAACGTTACAAACAAAGTTGGATTAAATTATGCATTTGATGGTTTGAATGTAATGTTAGATTATTATAGTTAAATAGCATTTTAATCATGCTAATCATATGATACATTCAAACATTATAAATAAGGTAGAGTAAAAAAATCGAAAATGGAACGGAAAAAAGTCATCAAAGAAAAACAAAAATTAAAACCATAAACCACAAAATATACACAACTGGTTTGAGGACAAATACGTACCAGTGTGCAATTAAAGACTCGATTATATGGAGATAATTCTTTGACAACAGCGGTCCCTACACAATTACAATAAATGACAACAATTCCCGAAAATACTGTAATATATGTTTACCCTGTGTGCTTGTGTGTATGTGTTTCAAAAATAAAACGGCTTTTAAAGTGAAGTTAACTTAGCGTGTACTGTGAAAACTTAAAAGATTTGACATTTTGTCTTTAAGTATAAGCGTATGAACCGTTTACCTTTCCATTGCAGCATGTAGTACTGGCTTTACGTCACATCAAGGAGGAATGTGTTATCCTTGTCGGAGTCCGGCATATGGATATCGATGTGCAAGTGTGTGTAAATGCAAAGGAAGTCAACAGTATTTGATAAATATGTATCTATACTATTAAACGAAAAGACCTCATTTTGTGTGTCGCTTCTCTTCCTTCCACAATAAATTAATCATCATGCCTCTGTGTTCTTTAGGTAACATGCATAGTAACATTTGTCATCCGTTCTTATGATTATTCAGATTGAGTTATTTTGGGAGATAAACGACAAAATAGGTGTCCGGATATTGTTCCCGTTACCAGACTGACTTTTAGTCATAGATAAGACTTCCGGTTTTAAACATGCACAAGAACAACCAATCGTATGATAGATTACAAAAATGAAAAAAGAAAAAGCCATCATAACGTTCTTAATATCATGGTTTTTAGATCGCAAGAACCACAACTATTATACCTCCGTAGAGACAATTATTTTTTCGCGTTTATCCACCTGTAAATTACGATTATACTAATATACAGAGACTCTCTGTATTCTGTCTACCTTTTTTTTCTGAAATATTTACTATCTAAGGGGTCATACCAGTTCGATATCTATACTTTTAAACGAGAAGACCTCATTTTGTGTGTCGCTTCTCTTCTTTCCACAATAAGTTAATCATCATGCCTCTGTGTCTTATAGGTACAGTGCAAAGTTGCATTTGTTCACTGGATTGCCAATGAGACAGCTCTCTACAAGAGACCAAAATGACACAGAAATTAACAACTTTAGGTCACCGTACGGCCTTAAACAATGAACAAAGCCCACACTGATAGTCAGCTATAAAAGGCCCCGAAATGACAATGTAAAATAATTCAAACGAGAAAACTAAGGGCCTTATGTATGTATAAAAAAAAACGTGCAACACATAAACAAACTACAACCACTGAATTACAGTTTCCTGACTAGAATGTTCATAATATACTAAATGTATGTTCATAATGAAAATAGTAGAAAACAAAAAAAAAATGGGAAATTTGGAAATAAAGGAAGAAGGATAAAAAAAATACATTTTCCTGTCCCCAAGTACCTATGACTTTTGATACGTTTCCTGAAATTCTCAAGTCATTAAATCTTTTACAAAATTCTTCCTACAACACTGTACATACTTTCAACCACGCTCTGAATGCCCGCGATCTCGCGGGTGTGCTCTAGTATATATGATAATAGTATGGCCAAATAATATATTTAACGAAATTTGTAATTCAAGGTAGCACAATACAAAAGCAACTAAATTTTATCAAAATCTCATTTTCAGCTGTTTTTGTTACTTCTAAATATTCCAAAACCACAGAAAAAATTATTAGCACATCTTGCACTGTTAATGAGTTTTGATGATAATTAGTTTTATAAACAAATGCACACGTCTGACTGATACAAGATAAAAACATGTGGTACTTTGTGGTTAATCAATAGAATCATTTGATAGCTTTATGACCACTGACCAGCAATAAAAATAACAGTTATGAAAAAGAGGTGGATTGGGGATTTATGGGGAAAATGAAGTTATTGAATTCCAATTTATAAAAATACATTCCTTTATTGGAGTTGCCAGGAGAAAAAAACCCAACTATGTGTCGATATAGAGTGAATCAAAATATAAATGTACCGATATTAAACAAATATTACAAACCTGTTCGTGCATTTTCCACTGTTATTCAATGCAAAATAATTATCTAAGAAACCTGGGACGATCTCACCTCACAAAGGATTTCTATTGTCTACTTATTGTACCTCGAACTTATTTACCAAGACAAGACAAGACAAAATATTTTATTTCCCCAGACACAAACGTGTACAAGAGACCCGATGTAGGTCTTTAAGTTGAGGTTCAATGTACTTAAAGTGAATCGGACATGACTAATTAGATACACCCTCTTAAAATCAGGGGGTCCGAAATAGGATCGGGAAAAAACACCCAGCAAAATACCTTAATATACGATTTAAGAATTTGTTTGATTCAAAGTGCTTTTGGTTGCTTTAAATATCTCCGATCAATAATCAGGCGGTATTTTGTGGAAATAATAACCTGTCCCGAACAGGGAGATGTTGGCTGCAATAGGAATTTATTTATAAAAAGGCCATATCTCATTTACTTATAGTGGCCGTTATTGATTGTAAATATTCATGCCGTTTTAATTTGTTTATGGCATTCGTCTATCGTGGAGAAAAAGAGGAAAGGAGGGCTAATAGCTTAACTTACGAGTTCGATCATTAGGGTTCAAACTATTCTATTACGGCATTCGTTTTACCTCTAGCGAACGCTCTGCCTTTTTGTAAAAAGTGCCACTCTAAATTTGTAAGCATTTGCTTTAGATTGATCAACTTTGCATCTATAGTCGTGAATAAGCATGACATATTTGCCACTGGACACAAAGGAGCAATACATTAATCAGCTTCATTTAGTGATGTAAAATCATATGTCCTTAGTTGATTATAGTCTCAAAACAGTTTTCCAATCTTTATATATTTTATTATTAATTACATTTGAATAACTACATTAGATGTATGTTTCATCATAATACTTTATTCTGATTGGCTAACTGCACATCAAGTTTTATTCCTAAAGCAATTGCATCACCCAATAAAACTTTTCATTCATGATAACACATGGTTCCACAATAAAGTGCACAGGTGAATTAAATAAAACAATTATAAAATTCGTGTTTTCAAGATCATAGCTAAAAAATGTAATTATAAGCATTGAATGCTTCTTTTTGTAACTTCATAGGGTTGTAAAAGCGTTACCGTGCGCACATATTTAGTATGAAGCGCTTCCTTCATACAAAATGTACTTCGGTCAACGCTTTTACACCCCAATGAAGTTACAAAAAGAAGCATTCAATTCTTAAATAATAATCAAGGATTACATTGTATAATTTCCAACAAAACTAAAAGGGGAAGGGACTAGAACAGAAAAACAATCTTTATTGAGTAGCTACAACTCATATATTGAAGCGTACAATGACGGCTGTCTCATCTAGGTGACAACATTTGATGTTTCAAGTTTATTTGTATCTCAAGACTGGTATTATATAGTTGTCATAAAAGCAAAAAAATATATAAAAAAGGTTGACAGCAATTTATAAAAATATTCAACTTATTTTCGTCGTTTAATTTTTTTTTTATATTGTCTTGCTGATCGGTTTTGTTATATATTTTTTTCATCTACTATTGTTCTAGCAAAAGTCACAAAAATGTTGTTAAAATCAGCCATGCGACTTATTTGAAAAGATTTAGCTGACCTTTCTTATTGTTTACACATTTCAATCATTCAACTCGTGCGTAGATCGTCTTTCCCTTTAATGTTTTTTTAGGTATAGATAGCGTGAAATTCAAGGCATCGGATATGCATTCCTATTATATTTTGATCGGACAAAGCTGCGTATTTATATATCCAATAAGCCAAACGAACGAGCCCATTTAGCAAGAGTATACTATGGGACGGGAGAGCTCCAGAGATGTCAATATTTCTATACCGAAGCGAATCATTTGGTTTTGAATAAAAAGGAGATAAAGATATACATTAATGCGACAGCAACCCACCCATGACTAAATAATAGTTATACGAGGTTAATTCAATAATATTTTCTGTCAAATATTATATATCACATTTGATTTAATGTTATTTACCGTCAAAGATAATCACAAGTGTTTGGTTGAAAAATTTTACCTGCCATATTTTAATTTTGATCTGTGTAAATTTAAGAAGTTGTAATATAGATCTGGGAAAATTTAGGAAGTTGTAATATAAACCATTAAAAATAAAACACTTCACTGTATAATATAATGGTAAAATAAGTAATGATAATGGATGACGACCAGCGGCAAATAAAATTAATATTCAGGACGATAACATGTAAATATAATAAGAGTAGTAATCCCGTTTTTTACTAGACTGACAAGCTAAGTCGGGTTTTTTTTATCGTGTAAGTTCACATGATACTAGTTCGCAGGAAGAAAAGTCACCCGACCCGGACACATTTCCGGCTCTGAACCGGCCAATCTGTGCTCTTACTCCAAGATGCCACGTGTTTAGCGTTGAAATAGAATACCAATTAATTAAGGTCTTTGTTTGACCCGTTTGGGATTCGACCAAATGACCTCCCGCTCTCGAGGCGAACACCCCCTACACACCCCCACACGAGACCAACCAGGAGACAATAGTGATCGGTAGTACAGAATATCATACCAAAAAAAACTAAAATACAATAAACAATACACCTTCACAGAATTCTCACAGTTACAAAAGCGAGCTAAAAGTATCTAACATAAATTGGATGCGTGAAATTATATTGTAACCTTCACGTAAACATGGAGCTGCAAATGTTTGCAACTGTCCTAAGTCAGGCATCTGATGTCCAGTAGTTGTCGTTTGTTTATGTAATTTATACGTGTTTCTCGTTTCTCGTTTTTTATATAGATTAGAACGTTGGTTTTCCCGTTTGAATGGTTTTATACTTATAATTTTGGGGCCCTTTATTGTAACTGGTTGTTCGGTGTGAGCCAAGGCTTCGTGTTGAAGGCCGTACATTGACCTATAATGGTTTACTTTTATATATTTTTATGAATTATCGAAACACTTTTAACATTTCAAGACAGGATTGCTCAACTTGAACAAAATATATTTCTCTAAAGATTTCTATTAAATAAATGTATTTGACCTTATTCTCTCCGTTTAACCATATAACTGAATATAAATGGTATCATGTATTGTATTTGTATTAAAAGTTCAATGTTAATTAAGCTAGATTTTGTAGATAGATTGTTTCCAAGGATTATTAAATCGAAAGAATTCAAAAACTGTTTCCTGTAAATACATACTGATAAATTGCTAGCAGTACAACACATGATTATCTAAAAAGTGTAATTTTCAACTTAATTAAATGTTTCTTCGTTCGTAATTTTTAGGTTGCTGATATTGATTATTGTCAAAAAAAAAACTGCCTCAAACATGGAGAAACCATTTACAGATATATCACAACATATGTGTACAAAAAGACATGGGAACCAGATGAAATATTTGTTATCGACTTCTTTTTCAATACTGTTTAAGCAAACAAAGATTCGAATGACCCACCTTCTGGAATGTGTGAATGGTTTAATGGCAGACTGAATGTTGAAACTGTTGTCCATTCCAGTACACGTTGTACATTGCAAAAAAAGAAGATTGACGTAACCACTTATATTCTGATGTATGGAGATATCAATGCAATGTTACAGTTCACATTTATTAAATTTTCAATTGCTAAATATTATTGTTGCTTTAGTTTAGCCTGATGTCGTTTAGTTTTTACCATTGACCTCTGTGTCGCTTTACATGAATATATCCCCGCACATCGTTTCCCGTATGTATTGTTACGACATGGCACATATGATTTTCTGCTGAAAGACGTGTACCCAAGTCGACATTCTAAAAAGAGCAGAACACACATTTTGATTGGATTTAAACATCTAAATTATAAATCAGTTATCGATTTTTGTCATAATGCCACTGTTTCAATTATTCTACTTCGTCAGTTAAAAATATTTAGTTTTATGTTGGATTATCGGTCTTCTCGTGTGATTGATTTACCCATAATCCTCTTTCGGTAAAGTAGACGCTTTTTAGCCATAGAAAATATCTTCATCAAGCATGCCCATCCTCCCTTAATTTGATCGAATGCAACTTTCATGAAAGATACTGCTGTTAGGGTTTGTTTGTTTATTTCAAATTTATATCGACTACATAGATAAAATCATTACTCAATGTTGAAAGCCAGTAGGACAACCGGAAGCGCCTGAGTAAGGATTTCGGCGCTCAGTGATACGGTTCACTAGACGACGTTGTCAACACGTAATGGCGGCCATTATTTGACGTCGGATTTGGCATTCCTCGTTGAAAGTTGCATTTATGACATTCTTGGATGCTTAAACTTTGTGCCACACAACATAAAAGATAAAGCTTTATTCCAGATATTACAGGTAATTATTTTCAAAGAAGTCGTATCCCAAGAAATGATTTAAACGGCAAAAATAAAGTGTAAAATAATATGAAACATGAATATTGATCGAATCCAAGTTTTCATCATTTCCTTTTCATGTAATGAATTTACTATTTATCACTTTTATTATTTTATTACATTCGGATTTCGGTCTGGGGTATCCGCCCTTGTCTCCGGAAATATTATACCCACTGTCAACATCCGTTTTCAAACTGGACAGTGGACAGACAAAATTAAAAAAAAAGTGTTCTTCACGATCTCGATCTCCCTGGAAATAATTCACGCTATCACTTTGTGAACATTGTAAACATGAAACTGCAAATACGGACCAAAACGAATCAAATTTGAAAGCGTGGATGATAATGTTTCATGCCGACTGTAAGTTCTCTAAAACACGGGGTGGGGTGGCTGGGTACTCCATGAATTTTGCTTGAGGTCCATGTACTAAATCATTAGAATGTAAGACATATTCACTTTAACTCTTGGCTACTTTATACCTGGTCTTATATAAATAAATTCCCATTTTATCTGGGAACAACTAATTTTATCTTCATTATAAACTAACTATCTAACTAATTTCAGGCGCGGATCCAGAGGGGGGGTTCCGGGGTTGAAACCCCCCTTTTTTTGGCCGATCAATGCATTTGAATGGGAGCATATAGCTGGAACCCCCCCCCCCCCTTTACTCTGCGTTGGGAACCCCCCCTTTTAAAATGGTTGGATCCGCCCCTGAATTTTATTCAGGATAAAATCCAGTAAAAAAGGATCATCGCTGAAACACATGAACACATATAAAACATTTACAAAACAAAACAACAATAAAACATAACAGCCAACACTTTTGACACTTATAACAACATGAACAAGCAAGAGACAAAACTCATTATATGTTTATGTGTTAAGAATCAGAATGTATTGTGTATTGTTGTCATAATTGCCCGTCAGGGGCCCTTAATTGGAAAATAAAGAATTTTGAACTTTTATATGTCCCTGATTTCATTTATATAATACATGTACACTCAAGTTTAATATTTTATCTATAAAAATTAAATCTTTTATGAACACAAATTGATACAATACAAAGGGAAAGGGATTATAGGCACTAATTGTTTCTTACAATGGGGGTTCACTATCCATACTCTTCTTTCCCGTATATATAAAAAAATAAACCAGATACAGTACAGTTCAAGAGTACCAACTCTCCCACACCCTACACCGAGGAAAATGTCGGAGCCACTCCGACAAACTCCGATATTCCTCCCAAAATGTTGGGAGGAATTTGGGAGTAATCTCTCCCAAAATCAGGTAAATGTTTATTGTGATAACGAGCTCACTCTCTACACCGAGGAATTAATTGCCCTTATCCTACTTTGATCTATACCGGCACAAGACTGAATGGGTAATTGGATTACCTGACAGGTAAAGGTTGAAGTAATAAAGAGTTATATTTCCGGTCTACTGTACCAGTTTAAGTGTCAAACAGGTGTATAATTTTAAATGTCTTTTATACTAATTAAATTTCATTTGTGGTAATAAAAACTAAAGTCAAAATATTTTCGTATTTTTTGTTAGCCCATCTAAAAATATCTTAACCTTAATGTACTTGCTTTAAAAAAAAAACGATTATAAAATATAGCGGAATATGTGAAAAACAAAATATTCTACTTCAAAGTTAAAGTCTTTATTTAAAATTATAAGTCTAAAAGTTTTATAAATGCAAGTAAAAAGGAAAATTTATTCACCATTCATTAGACAAAATGATTGCCCCGTATTAATTGTGTAAATCTACGGCATTTTCTTTTTACGATTATCTAATTGCTGGAATGAATAAAAGATTTAAAAGCAAAATGTTGTTGTTAATTCTTTCAATTATAAAAAATGAAAACTACTTAATTTTGACCTCGATGTCTTCACCAGTAAATTAATATTTTATTTACGAAATGAGCATACTTGTGTAAAAATAACCGGAAACTTTCGCTAAATTAATCTGAGCAGTTAAATAAAATTACGTGTTTGAAAGTTTTGTATATTCAAGTAAAAAGGAAAATATTATTCACCATTCGTTATGCTTAACAATTACGGCATTTTCGTTTTACGATTTGTTGGCAGTACAGCAGAATAATAATACATTTCCGTTACAACAGGAATACTTCCAGCTGCATTAATTCGTCTTTGTTTAATATTAACTTTCGCACAATGAATGTAAATTTGTGTATTTTCAACAAAAGATTTTAAAAACAATTATTTGCCGTGCGAAGACAATTCCACGATACACATCTCAGTTATCAACAGTTTGGGTTGAACTTGAACTTGACTTACTTAACAATGTTAAATGCTAAAAATAGTTAACATCAATGTTATCCACAGCACGAGTTTTTTAAAGGGCGGGAAAAAATATCGCGTACTAGTAAACTCAGGTGACCTTTCTGGCCGACCGTGGGAAAGTCCATTCAAGGTTTCTTAAGTTGCAGAACGACATTTTTGTGCAATCGTATTGAGGCTCCAGAAGGTCCTTTTACAATTGATTTATCGGGAAAATATAATTTTTATCCGAATAAACGTGAACACATTTTTAACTATTTGAATTTTAATGTTTTATCTTTCAAAAAAGAAAGTACATTAGTTATATGTCCATGGTCAATAATATAGATTTACAGTTGGTGATGTATTAATTGAAATTATGATGGAAATTGTCCGGGGTGACTGATTGTATTCAAATGACAATAATCATGATAATACGATAAAGAAATGCCAGTTGTAGGCGGTTGGGAAATTTTGAAAATAAAATGATGACTGATTTAACTGGGATAGAATATTATGATGGGCAATTATGAGGTTTGATAAATTTTATTAATAATTAAAGGATTAGTGACCTATCGGATAGCGATAAGCGGATTACTTATCATCACAACTTTTAACATCTTTTGTAAACGTAAAATGATTGAGCGTCATAAATTTGTCAAACACCGGTAGAATTATAGTACATTTATAATATAATTAATGTGAAAATATTTTTCACTTTCCAAATTCAAATGACGAAATTGATATAAATACTTTCGTCAATTTGAAAACTGTTCCGTAAAATGCGAAAATGACGAGCACTATCAATATCACTTGAAATTATTTCCTTTGTCAACAGAGTTGTCATTTAACAGTTTCTGTTCGTAATTTGAATTATTCAAGTCTGTATAAATGTACCGAGGTGGTGAAACATCATATTTTACATTGCTCAATAAATTAAGTTTACTTGATGATCCGATGAATCGGGTTACCGAAAAAAAACATGATTTTATTAGCCAGTTGATTTTTTAATAATGAACAATTAATGCGCTGATATTGCTTATTGAATAAGTTACAAAAGAAACTAATTGTGGCAAAATCGTCCTTGCTGAAAGAACACAATGTATGACCTGACCGGACTGTAATAGAAACACAAAATAACAATTTTCTTCATACTTTTTCGTATGTACGTTCTATTTTAAAGATAACGGCATAAGACACAAATATAAAAGATAATAATTATCTTATTCTAAATGATATTGTCACATCTTTATCTGTCAAAGAAAGGAAAACATTTGTTCAATCTATAATACCGTGATTTTAAAGCACACCTGTGCAACCAAGATCGATTAAATGTTCAAAGGTAAATTATCTGGGTAATCCAATTATGTTGTCACGCGTCGTTAATTTGAAGTACATCCGATGGGCAATAAACCAATTAACACCCACGCGGTGTTGGGAGAGAATCTTTGGAGGATTTTAGGAGTGAAATCCGCGGTACTCGGTGTGATTCCGAGAAACACGGAAATCGGAGAAAAAAGTTATCGAATAGATATTTTTGAAGAGTACTGTACATGTAGTATCCCCATTGTAATTAACCAATCACCCGTCACCCATTTGAGAGCTTACACAGTGACATACATTTACATGTCAGACCAGAAACTAACAAATTTCAGTGGCAAAATCAGAACTTTTCATAAAAGGGGGGGGGGGGGAGGGGGGCTCCAGTCATGCTTCAGTCCCTATATAATCAACCAAATTTTTTCCAACAAGGTCTCAATAGTCATGACAATGGTGGTTCCATGATTTTAATTGAGAAAAACTGGGTTGTGAGTGCCCCCAAAATGTATATAATTTTAGCTTGTATTGTACATGTTATGATATTTATGTACACTACATGTATAATATAATTGAATATAAAAATGTTAATGAAAGGATTGTTAACACTCAAATCTGCTCCATGTTATGATATTAAACATTGTTATCTAACATGTTTAACACCGCCACATTATTTATGTATGTGCCTGTCCCAAGTCAGGAGCCTGTAATTCAGTGGTTGTCGTTTGTTTATGTGTTACATATTTGTTCTTCGTTTTTTCATAAATAAGGCCGTTAGTTTTCTCGTTTGAATTGTTTTACATTGTCTTATCAGGGCTCTTTATAGCTGACTATGCGGTATGGGCTTTGCTCATTGTTGAAGGCTGTACAGTGACCTATAGTTGTTAATGTCTGTGTCATTTTGGTCTTTTGTGGATAGTTGTCTCATTGGCAATCATACCACATCTTCTTTTTTTTATATTATACATAAAAAATAAATTTTCAAGACTTGGAAATATTTTCTTTGCCCATTATTGCCTTTAACTTTTATGTATTGAGCAAAATGCTTGAGGCATAATTATTTATAATACTTAGTAAAAACATGTATTTTCTTGGTAATTCATATATATATGGCAAATTTGTATTAATGTGTTGATAATAACAATGCAAAGTTTAATTTTGCTTTGAATAATTTAGTATATAATTTATTTAGTAATTGTATGTACATTTGCTTTATATTTACAGGAAGGAGAAAGATAAATAGTCATTTTGTTCACTATGAATCAAAAATTCAATACATAGGACTTTTATATATCAACAAAAAACACTTGTACATGTACATGTGTATGTGTGACAGTGTGTGATATATACATTTTTGTACATACAACAAGAAAACAGTAATCAAATGGAATGTCAATGACCAGTGTCCAGTAATGTTGAAAGCAAAATGATTTTGATAGAAAACAATAGGACTAGAATATATTAAGGGTAAGTAATCCAAAAGTGTCTGTTTAGGGTAAAAACAGTCAGTTATTTACAGTGTGCTATGATTTCAATCCCACAAATATGAAACAAAAACATAATATACATGGTATGCAGACTGTTTTCATAAGGGAATAGACTGAAAATATCTACATTTAACAGTCAGACATAATTATATACTAAATTATTCTTTTTTATATATAAAAGTTGCCAATGGAATAAATTGAGGATGGAAATTATAATTAATGAGATATAGGTAAAAGAATCATACACACACTTTAAGGCCGAATGGTATTCTTTTAATAGTTTAAAGATTTTATTCTGTTATTTATGCTGTATAAATGTCAAGATAGTTACATTTGGATTTAAAACCTAATTTCAAGAATGAAGGGTACCATAATTTAAATTTAATTTATGATAAAAAAAAACAATATAAGGGAATTAACTCTTACATGATGTGCATCATATCCATGCAAATGAAGCGTTTTAATAAATCTGACCATTTTTATACAACCGCAAAAATTGAAAATTTTTTGGTCGTATATATTGGTATCACGTACGCGTTGGCATTGTCGTCGTCGTCCGAATACTTTTAGTTTTCGCACTCTAACTTTAGTAAAAGTGAATGTAAATCTATGAAATTTTGACACAAGGTTTATGACCACAAAAAAAAGGTTGGGATTGATTTTGAGAGTTTTGGTTTCAACAGTTTAGGAATTAGGGGCCAAAAAAGGGCCCAAATAAGCATTATTCTTGGTTTTCGCACAATAACTTTAGTATAAGTAAATAGAAATCAATGAAATTTTAACACAAGGTTTATGACCAGAAAAGGAAGGTTGGAATTGATTTTGGGAGTTGAGGTCCAAGCAGTTTAGGAATAAGGGGCCAAAAAGGGGCCCAAATAAGCATTTTTCTTGGTTTTCGCACCATAACTTTAGTATAAGTCAATAGAAATCTATGAAATTTAAACACAAGGTTTATTACCATAAAAGGAAGGTTGGGGTTGATTTTGAAAGTTTTGGTCCAAACAGTTTAGGAATAAGGGGCCCAAAGGGTCCAAAATTAAACTTTGTTTGATTTCATCAAAAATTGAATAATTGGGGTTCTTCAATATGCCGAATCTAACTGTGTATGTAGATTCTTAATTTTTGGTCCTGTTTTCAAATTGGTCTACATTAAGGTCCAAAGGGTCCAAAATTAAACTTAGTTTGATTTTAACAAAAATTGAATCCTTGGCCAAGTTGGGGTTCTTTGATATGCTGAATCTAAAAAAATACATTTTTACTAAGATTTTTGATTATTGGCCCAGTTTTCAAGTTGGTCCAAATCGGGGTCCAAAATTAAACTTTGTTTGATTTCATCAAAAATTGAATAATTGGGGTTCTTCGATATGCCAAATCTAACTGTGTATGTAGATTCTTAATTTTTGGTCCCGTTTTCAAATTGGTCTACATTAAAGTCCAAAGGGTCCAAAATTAAACTAAGTTTGATTTTAACAAAAATTGAATTCTTGGGCTTCTTTGATATGCTGAATCTAAACATGTACTTAGATTTTTTTATTATGGGCCTAGTTTTCAAGTTGGTCCAAATCAGGATCCAAAATTATTATATTAAGTATTGTGCAATAGCAAGAAATTTTCAATTGCACAGTATTGCGCAATAGCAAGAAATCTTCAATTGCACAGTATTGTGCAATAGCAAATATTTTCAATTGCACAGTATTGCGCAATAGCAAGAAATATCTAATTGCACAATATTGTGCAATAGCATGAAATTTTCAATTGGAGTCTTATCTTTCTTTGTTCAGAATAGTAGTTGAATCAACTTAAATCATTGTTTTATACGATATACAATATATATTTACTTTTACTACCCACGGATAAATTAAAACAATCTTTACCATTCAGTGATTACAAGCACTTTCTTTACGTTTTAATATTTTATGATGTATTTAAATGAGTAGTTATTGTTGCAAACTCCATTAGAAATTTGAATTGAGATCAGTTTTGGAATAAGGGAAAGGGGGATGTGAAAAAAAAATTTGGGGGGGGGTAAATTTTTTTCATTTCAGATTTCATAAATAAAAAGAAAATTTCTTCAAACATTTTTTTGAGAGGATTAATATTAACAGCATAGTGAATTGCTCAAAGGCAAAAAACATTTTTTAAGTTCATTAGATCACATTCATTCTGTGTGAGAGACCTACATGTATGCTGTGTCAACTATTTAATCACAATTCAAATTTAGAGCTGAATGTTGTGTCCATACTTGCCCAAACCGTTCAGGGTTCAACCTCTGCGGGCGTATAAAGCTGCGCCCTGCGGAGCACGTTTTTTTTAGATAAGAGAATGACTTGAGCAGACTGTATTGAGGTCATAGATGGCAATAACAATGAAATACAATATATTATAATTATCATTCTTCATTACTTTTTGATTGAATTAACAAACTTAATTTAATAACAAAAAATTTCATTTTCAGTAGACAACACATCCTGTCAGAGGAATAATTTTACTGGAGGATAAAAATTTTGATACCTGGAATCAGCAATTTATATGAAATTTGTTATGAGAGATATATTCATGTACAGAATGGTATCCGAGGTGGTTCAAGTGATTATAAGCGGACATTTTTGTTGAACTAATGCAGGATTTAATAAATGAAAGCTTAACATACTATGGGCTCCAAAGTTTAGTAACAAGAGGATTTTTTTTAAATATGTAAGACTCATCAACATTAAAAAGTGCAGAAGTGAAATGTCACCATATTTATTAAAAAAAATCAGATTATTGACTCAGTTGTTTTCATGAATATTTTGTTTTAAGCAATTTCACTGTTGTATACTTAATAAGATTCCACGTTTATTTCATACTTCTGACAACCAATATTATATCTTCCCTCTGGCCTCAAGTGTTTCCCTTTTATTTTGCATGAGTGTAATTTAAAAAAGCTCCCTTTTAGTTTTGGGCAAATTCAAGTTTTGCCATTCCAGAATTATTCGACTTTTTTCCTGGTAAATTGTCTATGTACCCACATGTTGTATTTTGCTTTGGTACTTTTTCAAGAAATTGTGGATCAAGGCTGAATTTTATCAAATAAGCTCGTTTTTGGATATTTATCACATATCACATACTTGAATAATCTTTAAAATTGAGAATATAGATGGGCAATGTGTCAAAGAGATAACAACCCAACCAAAGAGCAGAAAACGAGCAGAACCAGTAGTATGCTTATATTGATTTACTTCACTTTTGCCTTGTTGTTGAGATTGAGTGAAAGAATTTTTGTTTTGTTTATTCCTATCAATTAGGGGGGTGGGGACCAGTATTCAACACTGCATAACTAAATGTATATCCCATCACCAGATATGAAGCAGCCAACCATACAAAATAGGCCCCTGTCACTAAAAGGAGAAAAGAGATGCACAACATAAAAAATATTCCATAAGGCTAGCTACATTGTATCATTTGAAATTATATTTCATTTATTTTTTTTACATGTGGAATTGTTTTTGGAAAATGACGCAGTCATTGTTCCATAACTGCCGACCTGATTTCTCTGCCTACCGCGCTTGGTTTCGTATTTACTAATTTCAATACAAACTGGAGGAATGTGCTTGTGTTATCATTATGCATGAGCATTGTGTAGTAATCAGCCAGGAACCAGTTTACAAACTAACTGGTTTCTGTTTGTATTCCACTACAGTCGAAGAAAGTGTTGTAGTTTGACAGGAACCAGTCCAGAATTTTGTAAACTACAAAACGTAATCGGTTATTATCATTCCGTTTTGGTGTTTCATACCGACTTATATGGTTTGAATAAGCTTAAGACCCTTCAAACATTAATGTGATAGGTATATTAAAGACTGTTTTACAAAAGGATGAAACTGTTTTGCTTTAAAAGTCGTACTATAGTGATATATGTTATGTACGGATTTCCACTCTCACCGGTTAATTTCTTCTTTTACACGTGCTTTTGAAACTTCCTGTTTAAACATCGCAAGTTTTAAAATTGTTTTTTGAGTGAATTAAACTTATTTTAACAATCACGAAGCGTTCGGGAATCATTTCAAGCAGTTTCTTCTTCTCTTTGATGATGGAAAATAGGTTTTCTCAAGAAAATACCGCAAACGATCGCAGAGGAATTGAAACGTACAAGTCAAGTCGGCACCTGGTTAAATTGGCATCTAGTCAAATCGGCACCTATTTGACGTCAATTCGGCTTCCAATAATATTTATTATAATATTTTCTATTCAATTAATTAATAACTGTTACCAAGTACATAGTGAATATTAGGTAAACAACGAGACCAAAGTGAATATGTTGTTGTGTATAAAAGTAAACAACGAAGCTATTGTTTTAACCATTAGACAATTATTAAAATTAAATGAAAAACTATGAGTCCCTTTCAATAAATCAAACTTTCATGCCAAATAATTAGCAAATTTAAGGTGGGTTTTTTTCAGTAATGTTTAAACAGCATTAAACAAACAATCCTGTAAAAGACTTAACTGGTTAAATAATGCATAAAAATATCCAATAAGGCTATTTTATTTTTTTCTGGGACGCCTTCCTAAGACGTTCGTAGGAAGGCTTCCTAAGAAGGCGTCCCAGATAAAAATTAACATAAGCCTTGTGGTCATAGGAAGGTGTCCCAGAATAAAATTTAAAAAGCCTTGCCAGACGTAATAATTATTTGGACTACTCATATATATCATTAAAAATACACCAAAAAATTCATGTAGTTGAGAAAAATAAATACATTCAAAATGTACATGAACATCCAAAAAAGTGAAAGTTAGTATTAACTCTTTTTGCTTTAAAAATTTACAACTGCATTTAAGTATTGAATGCTTTTTTTTGTAAATTCATTGAGGTGTAAAAGCGTTGACCGAAGTACTTTTTGTATGAAGCGCGTAAGCGCTTCATTCTAAAAATGTGCACACGGTCAACGCTTTTGCAACCCTATGAGGTTACAAAAAGAAACATTCAATACTTATAATTACCTTTTTTAGCTAGGATCATGAAAACACGAATTTTATAACTTTTTTATTCAATTCATCTGTGCACTTTATTGTGGGACCACGTGTTATCATGAATGAAAAGTTTTATTGAGTGATGCAATTGCTTGAGGAATAACATGTGATGTGCAGTTAGCCAATCAGAATAAAGTATTATAATGAAACATATATCAAATGTAATTATAACAAAATACATTACGTTGTAAGAGTTATCTCCCCAAACACTGTTTTTCTTGTGGCCACCTCTCCTTCGTAACCGTAAAAGATTTTATTTTACCAAATTGCTCGTTACATATTTAGGATAAGAATATTCGTTTGAACCATAGCTCTATGGGGACTCCATATGAGAGTTATTCCCCCTTTTTCATTTGATTCAAGCGATATGCATTTTCAACTGGTAAACCATAACTGATAGAGACCTAGGGTCTTCATGAGGTCATTGGTACTAAAAATGAAAATGAGGTCAATGTCAAAGGTCAAGGTCATATTATAAATTTTGATTTTGGCTTATTTTCACTTCTTTTCAAATACTGTATGACATTTTGACAAATAATTTTTCATAAATTATTAGTTGCGACATGTCCTTACTTGTATATTTTGGTTGAAAGGCTGCGCATACAATAAAAGGGAGTTTTTGTCCATCTTACATTTAAAATTACGCGTCAAGTGGTAGTACTCATTAACCAAACATATTAAAGACCTAGGATATTTTGATTCAAGGTCCATGGTTTGTGACCTTGAAATTGAGGTCAAGGTCATAGGTTAATAGGACGTCATAAAGCCATAGGAACTAACATTTTAAACTGATTTTTCATATTTCAATATAAAAATAGATCTTTTCTAGTGGAAAGACTTCAATTGTTCTCTGAACAATTTGTTTTTAATTTACATCATATTTTGTGGGAGAAGGGGGTTCAGACTATGTGGTATCAGGTCTGTTTGCGCCCAATACACTTTCGCACCTCGCACGTTCACACCCAAGGTCCGTTCGCACTCTACTCATTCGCGCCCAATTTTAATTCAAATTCAAGTTGAATAATTGGAAAATCATGATTGTTGTTTTAAATTGCTTTGGTGTAAATACTGAATGTATTTTTAGCTCGGTATGAGTAAAACATTGAAGATTTTAAAGGAAAAACACAAAAGATAATTGTTTTTAAGCCCTTTGATCTGAAACAACAAAACAATAAAATATAGGAACCAAAATATAGCAATCCACTATTATAACCAAAACATGATAAAATTTATTCAACACACAGAAAAAAAATAGTCAGAATCTCACTTCATTATGAAAGAGGTCAATGAAACAAAGTATAGCAATACACTAACCAAAACATGATTAAGAGTTATTCAACGCTAAATAAAACGTTGACAAAATACCACTTTATTTAGAAACGATTATTATTATCTTTAACAATACGCTATCCAAAACATGATTAAGATTTATTCAACACAAAAAAAAATGCTGTCTCACTTTATTTTGAGACAATGACAACAATTATACTTATAAGAAAACACTTGCTTACAGAGTTATTAAACACAAAACCAATTAAGATTATTTGCGAACATGTAGGGTGTGAAAGTGAAAGGGGGCGAACATGAGTTGGTGCAAACGTGAATGGGCGCGAACGGACCCGGATTCAGCCTATGTACCAGTGAGAAATATAGAAGCCTTTCTACGGTATTTATTTGTACAATTCAGGTAGTCTTGACCTATTCATTTGTCTTAAAAAAAAAACCCAGCCAGTTGGCACCTTCACTTCACACACACACATATACGAATATCAATTATATGCTTACGAGACATGTTGCATTGTTAAACTAATTACGGTATGTGAAAATCAAGACTTGCATAAAAACTATCCCAATATTAGAGACAGTGGCGTCATTTTTCTTCAGAGCTTTCAGCTCTTTGATTTGTAAGTAGTTATTTATTCAATTCAAGGTAATAAATACAGTTACCTTTCAGTAATATGAAAATTAGAAAGTTGGGGTATGATCAATGCCAATAAGACAACTCTCCACCAGATATCAAATGTCTAAAAAGATTCATTTGAACAAAAAGCAGTTAGTGAGCCACATGTATAAAAGACCCTGTTACATGACACAAGACAGGCTGAAAAGGAATATTCCGCATCTGTATGCAAAAGTGAAAATATGTTTAGAAATAAATGCATATGTAGCAATGGATGCAAATGAATAGTCAATCCAGACAAAATCTCCAACGTTTTGGCGTATGTGGTTTATGCACAAAATTGTCAACCAAATTTTACATACTTCATTCAAATAATTTACATTAAAGAGGACAACAAAATAAAAAAAAAAAAAACAGGGCGAATGGGTATAAGGGCAAACAAGTACATAGGCGGATCCAGGGGGCCCCCCCTTTCGTGGGAAAAATTTGGTTGATTATATAGGGAATCATTGAAGCATGACTGGAGCCCCCCCCCCCCTTAGGAAAAGTTCTGGATCCGCCACTGAAGTACTATTGTGAACGGACCAGGATTTCTTTTGAATTCCCACCACCTACTTTGAATAGAATTGGTCATCCCTCCTATGCATAGATATATTGATAGTCAGTATGTCAATGCCCCAAGAAACTGCAAAATGAATTTTTAATAAGTTTTAAAGTCATGATGAGTTTGAACCTCCACTGTAACCAGAGATTGAGAACCCTGAGCCCTAAAAATGACACATGCCTTTGACAAAATAAAAAGAGCATGCCCCTGCCAACGCCCCCTTTTAAAAATAAGAAACCAAACAAAACACACAACGATAATTATATTAACGAAAGGAATATCAACAGCTTTTCTATGACCGAATCAGATTAAATGTTCATTTAAAAAAACTCAGCGGCAGGTAGCAATATTCACGGAATGAATCTTGTTTTTTATAAGTTACTTTGTAAACTTTTAGTTAAAGTAAGATCATGATTTCAACAAATCCAGTGGCGGATTTACCGGGGAGGGGGGGGGGGTGCCCCCCCCCCCCAGTTCAGGTCACCAAAATTTTTTTTTTAACATAATTTTATTGCTACTGAATCTTCTTAATATCTAGAGCGGAAATGAATCACAGCTTGATTTGACTTCTTATACTGGCCGTTAATTAATTCCGGCGTCCACATGCGTGATTTATGACAACTTTATATCGATGGGTGTGTAAATATTGACACCTTTGTGTGTTTTTAATTTCTCTTTGCAAGCTTAAATTATGGAAAATACATTTACATGTTGATTGGAATGGTACGAATTTTTATTGGTTTATAATACAATAAAGATTAAAATCGATTACCATGCAGGTGAAACTTCTGATCTGTGTTTTTAAAGAATAGGTACAAATTATATGTTTATGTGCATAATGTTGGTATACATCTATATTTAGGTTCTTAGTTTCTCTCCATTCCAAAATACAGTACTCACATTACCAATTTATTTAGATTTTTTATTTTTTCTCTCTTCAAAACGGTCTTTTTGTGAATTTATTCAGCAACAAATCAAATCATTTATTTTTTAATACCATACACGTTTGTTTTTTTAAATGGAATGGAATGTCCTATTTACTTCCCTCTTATTTTCAAGGGAAATCGACAATTTGTCAAACCCCCTTTTTTTCACCGGTCTAGGAAAAACATGATGAATTGACATTTTCTTATAAAAAAATCATTAATAAAATGCTAAATTATCTTCCTAAGATCTATTTTGTAACTGAATCTGGGACTTAATCATTTCTTTAAATGCCCGAGCATACAGTTATATTTGTTTATTTTGATTGTTTAATTGCCATGTACATGTATGAGGCTAAAAAAGGTTACCATTTGTAAGGATATGAAGGTGTTTTACAGATATTAGAATAATGTACAAAAAAGTAAGTCTGGAAGCAAGGCCAAAAAAATATAGAGGTGATGGAGAAAATATTGATTGATTGTATGTTGTTAATAACGTCCAGTGGCAAATATTTGATGCATGGAAAAAAAGTATAAAGTGAAATAGTAAAAACAATTAAAAAAAATCTAGAAATATAGAGATCTGACCCTCCCCCCTTTTAAAAAACAACAACCAAAAAACAAAACACTCACACTCGCATATACCGTATATATACATCTCTAAAAAAGCTAAAATTTTGGTTTCATGGTGCCCCCCAGACATCAAGGTTCTGGATCCGCCCCTGAAATCAGTCGGGGTCCCATGATGTGTAAACCTAACACTCTAGGGTACCAAGTATGGTATAACGTTGATATGGATTCAACATATTGCATGCCTTCCTTGGCATTAAAATTAACAAAATTGCTACAAAGAAGAAAAGAATCCAACTTTTAATGACATTTTACGTTGGCATTTTCGGCGCCGGAAATTGAGAACGTTTATCTATATACTGACACAACTTCGGTTGAGGTCGATTCCGGCAATTCTGCTTAAAAAATCACATCCAGTAAAATTTATTGATGTCTTAACATATATTTGATATGTTTCAACTATTTTTAGTGGATAATTTTTTCGAGAGATGAATTACTATCGTGTTCTTCAGAAACAAGGTAAAGGGAGGAACAGGGCCCCCATAGTGGGGACATACAAAGTAAAGGTGACCATTCTCCATTTCTACTCGATAGAAGTGCCTAATTTTTTCAAAACACATACATTTTGTACCAAATATTAGCATATGAAAGTTTTAAAAAAATTGAGTCGGAGATTTTTTAGAAACACCTCATAATTTTAGCATATCAATAGACGTAATGGAAAAATAGCCAAAAATGGCGCCTTCTTCAATTTCGAAAAAAATCTATAATTATACAATTCAGTGACACAAACTGCTATATTTAAAGTGGTTTTATACCTAATGATTCACCTTTTCATGATATTTGAATAAATATTTACTTTAAAAACAGAAACTCTTACAATTTTCAAATCTACCGACCATGCAAGGAAAAACCTATAAAAGATTGAGACCCCTACTTTAAAATGGGAACAAATTTTTGCCCTGGCTTGGACACTTCTGTTCTTTACGAATTTCGATGCCAAAAACTCGCGAGAATAGGTTGTAAAAATTTTTAGCAAATCGAAGAATAGGTATTTTTTTGTTCCCATTTTTGATATAGTCATTTAATCCTATAGTGCAGAAAATCAAAATCCGAAATTCTATGTTCAGATGTAAAAAAATAAGATTTCCTCATGTTTCAATGATCAAAAATGAAAACAATCTGTAAACTCATATATTTTTCTCATGTAGATATGCTTAAAATCGACAGTATTTATCGTCCGCACTTTGCCGCAAACGAATTTAAAAAAAATACAAAAGCGCGCCATTTTTCAGTTGACGTCGGCCGACGCAAAATAGTCCAATTTTCGGCGTAGGACTACTGAGCGCCGCCGAATCACATTTTGGCCGAAAAGGCACATCCGGTTGTCCTACTGAGCTGTAAAGACATTTTCTAATATTGAGACTGTCATTCAAGAAAAAAATAGATAAACCCTGGACATATATATACCTGTAATACAAATTGAATGGGTAACTTGAAAATATTTTTTTAGGAATCCTATTACATTCAAGCATGTATAATTAATTGCAGTTTTGTTTTTATCGTTGGTACCAGTAAAATCTGATATCTAAGGTTAGGAGCTTGATTTATAGCAGATTTCGCATTGCTTAGATTATATATGTGCAGTTTACAGACCTAATAAAATCGTTTGATATCATTAGCCTCTGATTTCCACGGTTACTAACTGATAATAAACTTTCCCTTTTCATATGTGGTCTGCCATCTCAAACATATTCAGCGAACATCATATAACATTTTCAAAGACACATATGCATGTTTATCAGTGAATTTAAGTCATATCACATATTTCATTTTTAATAATAGTACAAAGATCATAGCTATAAATTAAAGCTGAGACCATTTCCTGCCAAATCTAACATTGTTATTGTTAACGAGCATCTAATTTTAAGGTAATGAAAGATTTTGACCACACACATATAACAGATTGAATAAAAAAAAATCAATACGCTTGAACATTCTTCAATTGGTGTAGCTCGTTACAATCAAATGCATCCCTCACTCGATCTCATCGACGATGAATGAAAAACAATGGGCAGGCATGCATATAAAACTTACCCCTGCATATCTTTTCTCTCATTTCGAAATTATCACAACAAAACCAGTCGTTCCTGGAAAGTAAGAAAATAATTGAATTTGTACTAATTCATATTCGAAATTATCACAACAAAACCAGTCGTTGCTGGAAAGTAAGAAAATAATTGAATTTGTACTTATTCATATACATTAGACCGTTGATTTTCCCGTTTGAATGGTTTACATCGCTAGTTTTGGGGCCTTTTATAGCTTGCTGTTCGGTGTGCCCCAAGGCTCCGTGTTGAAGGCCGTACCTTGACCTATAAGGGTCTACTTTTATAAATTGTTATGTTGGCACTCATACCACATCTTCCTATATCTATATCTTGTTTCTAAAACAATGCATTATAACTAAGTATTAAATATTAATAATTGACACCGTCTAACCGAAAATGAAAATTTAAACAGCGATGCCTAAGCAGCAAAATACTATTGCATATACGAATATAATCAACAACTGGTACCGAAGTGATTTCAATTCTTTTTTACTTGTTTTGTAAACACGTATAAGTTTATAACACGTCTAGATGACATTTTTTTATGATTTATTTTTTTCAAAAACAAAAATCTTGATTTATTAAGTGATTAACCACGGTGGGTATGGTTGTCCTGCGAGAGAACGTTCTGTGCTGGTGATTCGGTCCTGACGGGTGCTGGTGATCAATGAAAAAATGTAAACAAAGACGAAAATGATGATTTTTGACGTTTTCACTCATAAAAAATGGAAGAAAACAGTTGAGATTTCTTATGGGTTCATATGTAAACCATTTAAAAGTTGACCTTCTAAACTGTTTCAGTAAGCGTAACACAAAAATGCTCATTTTCAGAAAATCTCGAACTGAAAAAAGAAAACAAAAATGCTCATAGAGTCCGCGTTCTATACCGCAATCCACACGACAAAACTATTTTGTGAAAAAACATTGCAATTTTTTAAAATTTAGCATTTTCTCAATTTATTCATGTCCTGATACTGTGCTGGTGGGTCCTGTCATTGTGCTGGTGGGTCCTGATACGGTGCTGGTGATTTTGGATAAGAAGTTGGTCATATTTGAAACAAATGTTACAAAATCAATAAAATTGGACAGATAATTGTTGTCAATAGGATCTATGACTCCTATTTTAGCTCTTGTGCATCCATTTGGCTGTTAAATATGTGTTTTCAAATGATCGTAACTTGTATTACATAATTACATAAAAGGGCAACATCTTTCGTCCAATATCAGATAACAATATATAGTATCTAAAATAAGAATAGTTTTATTAAGATATTAAATGCCCTTTACAACACAACAATTTATCACATAAAATAATAACACAAAGACACACATTATTGAACAACGAATGCTCGCAGGTACTGAAAGCTAGCTCAAAGCCGCATTTTCTACTAATAGATAAACCATGTTCTCATATACAAAAATCCCAATCGTGTCGATTAAAAAAGTCTCAAAACTTAAGTTCACATTTTAATGTTTGATGAAGCAGAACTTTAAAAGTGTGCAGTGAATCTTGTGCTCACAACAGTTATTGTCATAATTATGTTTACATAAGACTTATAAAGGAATTAAGAAGGTACCAAGAAATATTTTACAGTTCAATTTAATGATCAAGAATGGAAGGAAATGGTACGGAAGTTTACATAGGACAAAAAGAAATTGATAGTATTTTTTGGCGAAACACTTAAACGCTTCTTTGCATTATATAGTACAACTCTTCTATAAAAGCATGCAAAAAAAAACTTTGATTGACTTGCTTGCTATGTTTGCCTGGATGTTTTAAAAAAATAGCTAGGCGGAGTTTCAATACATACTGGGATTTGATTGTACAAATACAAACTGACAGGAATTGAAGTTAATGTTTATTGTCCAAACAAATTCTAGTATATAGTAAACAGACTACTTACCTGTCGTTTACAAACATCCAAACAATCATAGCAAGCAATTTAATCAATGGTTTGCTTTGCTTATATTTATAAAAAAGCTGTAAATTCTAAAAAAAAAATCTTGTTGTCGTAGATGGTTAAATCCTCAACAAAATCTCAATAACTTTGTTGGAACGAATAAAGGTTTTAAATCAAATTTTCGTGGACTTTTTAGCTTCCACCCTGACGAGGCATGTTAGCTGTTCGTATGCTGTTGCACGTAACGCACGGAAACTTTCACATTTCCATCTTCTTTTCGGAAATATTTTACCCAGCTCATACTTGACAGGATTGTTATACTAGTAAAAGGTGTAACCAATGAATTGAACACAAGTTGAAAATTCCACAATACTATATAATTCATTTTATGTGTCAATTTGTTCGAAAAAAGTCGAAAAGAAGAGAGTTTTTTTAATGTCATGATTATCTGTCGCTTTCTAGATCTATCTTTAGCATTTATTTCAGATGACATGGACTCCTCACCCTGGTGACCCTGCTGCCTTTCATAACTTTATCCGTATACATATATTAATAGATATACACAAGGGTGCAACTGGTATTTTTGTATTTAAAATGATTCGTTGTAACGAGAATATTTGTGGTGAATTGAAACTGTGAGGATCAAAATCTTAAATTGCTTATAATTACATTAAATGTATGTTTCACTATAATACGTTATTCTGATTGGCTAACTGTACATCACGTGTTATTCCTTAAGCAGTTGTATCACACAATAAAACTTTTCATTCATGATGACACGAGGTCCCACAATTAAGTGCACAGGTAAATGAAATAAAAACTTGATAAAAGGCGTGTTTTCATGATCCTATAGGTAAAAATGCAATTATAAGTATTGAATGCTTTTTTTGTAACTTTATAGGGTTGTAAAAATTTACAAAAAAGAGCATTCAATTCTTAAATAAATGTTGCTGGACCCAGTTTCGTTATCTGATCTAAAATTTTCTGAAATGTGCAAGGTAGATAGACATTTTGATTTTTTTTACTCGGTAAGCTTTGCCCAATTTGCTTGAACGTTTGCAATATTAAAGCCGATTTCAATGAGTGTGTAGACAAAGGGAATATCTTTGGTTATCTTGCTTGCTGAACAGAAAAGTCATTGTTAGGTTATTAAACTACCCTACTTTAAGAGAAGACTAGTCCGAAAAATGACACATCTTTCTGTCTCTGTCTGTAGGACCAGGCTACTTCGAAAGGAAAATAGTGAAATTTTTTAGTGTTCTATCGAACTTTCGAAAACAAATACCTGATAACCGTTCAGACAAAAAAAAAATATGTTGAAAAAATCTTACAGATACAACAAGTGATTCTTAATAGCTATAAGATACATTTTTCTTTTAAAATACAACTTTTAAATCTTACGGGAAACTATTCCAAGCTTAAAACTTTCACTGTAACCTCGCTCTAGCTTATCCCCGCCCCCCCCCCCCCCCCCAAAAAAAAAAAACCAAACAAACAAACCCACAATACTATTGTCATTCTAATAGTCAGCACTCAATTGTTCACAAACAAATGTCTTTTAAGCTGCTAAAGACATATGATTCAAACGCTCAGAAAGTCCTTTGTTCTATATTTTTGCTCTCCATTTTTATGCAAAAACCTTTTACATTTTTATTTTATGGGTTATTGTTGAAGGTCGTACGATGACGTATGGTTGTTAACACATACTTCCTTTGGTTTCTTATGGAAAAAAAAAACATCATCTACTTTATATAAGTATTGTATAAATTACAACGTATTTTGGTGATCTTGCAAAATGATCGTAATCCCGAAAATCGTAAACATATTTTCTTATCTTAAAAGGGGGCAAGAAGGGTTCCATTAACAGGCCAATAGATAAGATTACAGTTAATTTAAAAAAAAAATAAAAAAAATAGGGGTATTTTTTCTCTCATAATAACAGTAAACAGATTCACAACAATGTCAATTTCAAGAAAGCAGACAACAGTTAATTAGTCAATAACAGTACAGCATCAATGATCTTGAATGTATGCCACTTTTAACTAAAATATAAAGGCACAGAACCAGGACATAGGATCACAGAACCAGGACCGTTTTTCTTATCACCAGCACAGCGTCAGGACAATTCCGTTTAACGAACTTGCACGACTTTTGCAATATAATATTGTTGTAATATACTTTGCATGGTACTTATGACGCATCAGAGAAAAAATAAGCAACAAAACAGTCGTTTTATTGCCGTTCTGATACAATGTAAACAAACCCACCAGCACAGAATCAGGACCCACCAGCACCTGACAGGACCAAATCACCAGCACAGAACGTTCTCTCGCAGGACAACCATACCCACCGTGTTAACGTTTCATTACTATAAAATTAACAACGCATAAATTATTTAGTCGCTTTGTGTTCTTTACAATACTCTTAATCATTCAAGTTATGTCAAATATCAAACACGGAAAAGATCAAATGGAATGCAGTATAACTTATTTCTAACAGAGAAAGAACGCTGAATCCAACATTTGAATGATTGCTTGGTATATTGTTAATTAAGAGAGAGTCTTTCGCTTCTTCGAATTTTTATCACTTCCGCGGTATAAATATGAACATTCAAGGGGAGATACATATTTTAACTAAAGATTATCTAGTATAATTCTTAAAAACAAGACTTGCAAAAACAAAAGTCTTAAAACAAGTCTAAATCAGGGTAACTTTAAAATTGGAAGGTTAGGTGGTTGTTTCTTGTTCGGTCGAGTTTGGAATTTTTCGCATTGGCAATGACATTTACTCATATATTCATATATCTATTCGAAGTAATTTACACAGGAAAAATTGCAACATATTTTTTACATATGCTTTCAAAACATATGAAAATCATATGTGTTTCATATGTTTAGGACAAACATATTATAAACATATGTTTACAATCATATGTAATGTTTACATATGTTTACAATCATATGTTTACATCTGTTTTGAAACATATGAAAACATATGTAAGCAAACATATGTTTTCATATGTTTTATGACATATGTAAACATATGAAAAACATATGATTTTCATATGTTTTCATATGTTTTAAAAGGCATTAAAACAAATGTTTGGAAAATAATGTCAAAATTAGTTTAAAAGCATGTCACCCCACAGCAGAGCTATTTTATTCTGAATTGAACAGAATGTCCAACAAGTGAATGAGTTATAAGTAATAAATAATAATATGAATAAATATTCTCTATTTAATAGTTTGTTCTGTAATGTTATTTATCTTTTTTTATTGTTAATAACCCCATGATTCTTTATTCTATATTTCTGATTTTCTTACAATCTGTTCTTTATTTCTTTGCTTTTTTTTATTTATTCTGGTCAATATTTTTTACTCTTAAATCGCTAATTTTGATTCCGGACCCTCATTTTACGTACTTGGCATGTCGAGATAAAAAAAAAAACAACCGGAAAACCCGGATTTTTTTTCCACCGTTAACGTTTTATGCACTATGACGCAAATCCATGGACGCTCACGCGATGTGCAGCTGTGCTTTTTAATAATGGACAGAGATAGATTCTACTTCTACTTCTACTTATAAACAGATAAATTGAAATGGGTTACTTGTCGATTAATAAGAAGAAACCGGGGAACGAAACATAGAAATTGAAGTCTTTACAGAGTGAAAGTCAACGAAGCGTCGACAGTGATTTTTTTCCATGGATTACGTAAAAGGGTAACGAAAGGTAAATATAATAATGCACATTTTTGTTTATTATTGGACAAGCAAGCAACAGCAAGAAGACTTTACATCAGCAGCAAAATGGGAGAAGGACTGGTTCATGACATTCCATCCAGACAAGTGTTCAGTCCTTCAAATAACATGAATAACAACCAAGAAAAACCCATTAAAATGTGACTATACTCTCCACCAACATCTACTGCAATAAGAAACACCCACAAAATATCTGGGCATAACTATTAAAACTGAACTAAAATGGAACAAACCTGTTATCAAGTTATGTTAGCAAATCTTATTTAAAATGTGGTACCCGTCGTGCAAGTGGAGTAATAACAAATAAAAAGAGTGTTAGCAGACCGATTATTATCCATTCGCAGTGTTAATTGGTACTTTATTTAAATTTGATGATGAATTGTGTACGATGAGCGTTACAGTCTTCACTACAATTTGTAAAGATATTGATCTTCTAGAATATGATAAATTGACATTACCAAAATATCGTCCAACGGAAAAGATAAAAACTATTAGGATCCACGAATAGAACAATACCATGTTCATAATTTGATAAGTGTTTATCAATTGTTTTTAATAGCTACATGTTGATGTATTTTTTTCAATGTTTTGCAAATAACAATGAATTGCATCCTGTACTTGAACTCCTTAGTTTTATTAATAGTATTTCAAACTTCGGATATTTTCATACAATTATCCCACACACTTCCCATACTCGAGCTGTTTGTACTTATCACTTCAAACAGGTGTCTGGCGGTAGAAAAAAAAAACATCATGTCATTGATTTTAAAATATTTTGTATATAGATAGCACAGGTTATATATGTTTTGCTTAACAAGCATATAAAGCAAACACAACACATTCTACCGATTCCTAGAAAGAGAAAAACCTATCAAACGTCAAATGAAGGAGGAGATGTTGAATTGCAAAAAACATTGTCGTCTTTGCTTGCTTTTGCAAAACAATATATATGAGTTGAAAATTGTTAATTGAAATGAAATTTTGAACTTTAATACAAATTTAGCTTAACAAAGTTCATCGTGTTTCATATCAAGATTTAAAAAAAAATAATATAAGGGGAATCCTTGTGCATGCTCCAATAGGTTTCTTATTTTTAAAATGTATTTCCTATTGAACACTCTACACGTTAAGTCTATACATGTTAAGTTAATACATATTATGTAGAAAGATTGTTGTTTACTTGAATACATATTTCAATATAAACAAAGAGCGGATTCAGATAGTTTATGTCCACTGTCAGACGCGAATATGTTTTTTATGATATAGGATGGTGGAAAAAATCTGTGTTTTTCCAACTTAATATAATATGACTTTAAAATGTACACTAACATGATTAAACATCAAACATATGTAATGAAAACAACAGGATCGAAACAATTTAATTTTGAAAATTATGCATTTTAAGTGTGAATGCAATGCATTATGAATGTAAATGAAATCATTATATAGGTTTCGATAAATTTAATGTGCTTCTGTATGAGAGGGTGAAAAACAGATTAATCCTCTCCTCTTTATGCGGTACTCAAATGTAATATGCAGCCTCCAGTCTCTGCAGACACACTCTGTCGTATCCTTTAGTTAATGGTAAAAACATTTAGTCTTTCTTTTATTGGCTTTCAGTCATTTTTAAAACCCAGATTTAACCATGAAATAAAGACGAAAAGTAGATCTTTGATTTGGACTCAGAACAAAAGTAATTTATTGTCATTCTTTCTCCGAGTTTGACAATTCACATTCCGTTTTGATTAAGGATGATATCAGTCCTGGTATTTATGATAATTTTATAGCGTTTTGCGACATAGAAATAGTTCTTCCAATATAAGATTTGCAGTATTTCAAGGGTAACATGTGTTATTGAAGTTTACCAAAGATATACATAGCTACCACAATACTTGTAAAACTTGCCACTATAAAATCTTCGTTTTTGGCCGAGACTTCCCGTTTTGAATCAAACTTTAGACAACATTAATCAGTTCCGAGCTTTTTCAAGACACGCTTACTAATGAATGTCATAACATTAACCTCAGCAACCTGTTTGAGCTCGTTTAAAACTTTTATAGATAATAAAGATAGATTGAAGTCGGTTATTTCGTAGAGTCAAATGTGTACAAACTTCCTTTAACATGCTTAAGACTTTGTTTGAACTTGTTAAAGACAATTTTAATCTCAAAATAATGTTTCAGCGTTGAGAAAAATACGTATAGTAGATCTGTGTCAATGCGGGGCAATTTAAATGTTTGGAAATCTTGTGATGTTTGATGGAAATCATGATATGCTGTAGATCTTGTTTTTTGTATCTCTTGAAGTCTATGGTGTATTGCAAAGGGGAAAGGGTTGTGTATATAGTAACAAATGACATAACTTTCGTTCAACTCATGTAGTTTGCAGAGCTAATAATGAATCAGTATCTTACAAAAAATACATCCATTTTAATTACAGTTTATGCATTACTTACTACTCAATTTTCATTTCAAACATCTCAGAAACGGGTATACCTTACAAGTTAAAAAAGCATCTTGCAAAATTCATTTTTTTTTACTTTCAGATATTGTATTGGTGTCCTGGCACTAAAGTCACTTCATTGAAATGAGTATTTATCATATTTATTCAAGCGAAACTGAAATAACAGATATAACCGAAACAGATTAGTCTATATATTCTTATTGTCAACTGATCAATTTTAATTCGTTTGGCCAATATTAAATAATGTTCATTTGAACGGACCAGTTTCGCTATTGATGCGCTTCCCTCATGTTGTATGTGTTCCTTGATTGTAATATTATTTAGAATGGATTCATGAAACTTTTCGATCATTAAACTACTAGTACTGTTACCTAAAATTGAATAAATGTTTTGAAGGCATTTTAATTATTAGAATGACATAAATGTTTAATCGAAATACTTGTATCTATATATTGATATACATGATAATGTTATCTGAAATGTCAATGGCTAAGTAGGTCTAGTTATCGTCGTTTGTAGCCGTAACTTTATGTGTGTGTGTGTGCGTCTCTTCATCCGTTCAAAAGACCTTGAATAGAACAGTCACATTCTTCATATAATGCTAGGTATTATGAAACTAAGATTTTATATTTGTTTTGAGGCTTGATAGTGTTGAGTTGTAGGGTGTACAACATATAATATCCGTTTTGCAGCTTCTTCAAGTCTTCCAACAAATTGAAATTGTATTACTCTCATTTTAAAAGGATATGTATTTTCAATGCTTTCTTGCTTTTTTGTATATTAAAAAATATTCATATTGCTTAATAATGTGGATTGTTGGTGTGTTAGCAATTTCTATTATTTTTCTTTACTTTCATGGCGTTTACGATTTAATGTTATGATTATCAAATTGTTTGTATAATATATGTATGTATCTACAATATGTAAGTAGAAACGCGGGTAAGGACAAAATTTCGATCTTCTTTAGAAATAGTATCTTTTCATTATACAATATCTATTACTATACGAAATAGGCAGTATGACAATTAATGTCATTTTAGTGAAACTTGAGACCAAACAATATAAATAATACAACCGTTTGCGAACAGATCAAACACAAACTGTCGCTTATATATTGAAAAATCCGGGAAGGAAATTGGCATGAGAGAGATATGTTCTTAAATTATAAATCATTTCTAATATCTTCAATAGCAAATTTCAATCAAAAGTTACCCAAAGTTGATGGCAGTGCCGAATTCAATGTCCAGACCACCAGTTTCGAACTAAAGGAAATGAACACAACATGAATTGTAACAATTATATTGCAACCAAATGCTCATATCATCAATTAGTTTATCTTAGCAGATACATAGAGAATAATACATGGCAAAATCCGTATCATATGTCGTATCATCCCGAGACATCAATATCAGCCCGAGGGCCCTTAGGCCCGAGGGATGATATTAGTCGAGGGTGATACGGCATGTGATACGAATTTTGCCATGTATTATACGCTTTATCATATATTTCAACAGAACTGTTTTCTGATCCATAGCACTGGGTTACCTTCAATTCTGCTTTTGTCTTGTTTCAAAGCCTTAAAAAACTGCTCAATTATTTATACGAAGCACCTGGGTTACCTTACAATCTGTTGTTTTGAAAATATTTTGTTTATTATTGTATTTATTTGAGTGTTTTGTATTTTTTATAGTTGCATTTAGTGTGCCAAAAAATATGTTGTAAAAACTTGATGTTCGTGACGTCATATACAATATGAAAACTTGACGTTCGTGACGTTACATACCAAACATTAACGTCATTCAAAAAATTGACCTATTTTTAGGAAATTTTTTCTTAAGCAAAAAAAACAAAAAACTGACTCTGTAAAAAAAAAAAAAAAGAAAAAAAAAGGTATGCGATACGGGTTTTACCATGCGATACGGGGTATGCGATACGGGTTTAGCTATGCGATACGGGGTATGCGATACAGGGTAGGTGATACAGACTGGAAAAACGAACCTTTATTATATATACAAAATAGCTGTATTTTGTAGTAAATATATGATAAATGTATTTTATAATGATATATTGAAAAAGCAAAAGTGGAAATATTGAACAAAACATAAGAATAATAAATATAACCTTTTTAGATTCAAAGTGTCAATGTACATGATTATTTTATTTAAACTGATAATGTATGTATATGTTTGGCGCTAAAAGAGATTATCATATTAGTATTATCAAATGTTTTTCTCTTCATGAAGTTGAACCATAGCTTCATATTTCTATTGTTTGACTGGTTTGATGGGTGTTTTGCTCTTGTGTGTCTCTCCTTTGCCTTTTAATAACAGTATGTCTTCTACCATACACTATCAATATTATACCAATGACCAGCATAAAGGTCAAAGAAGCAACCGAAATGGAATAAATGGAGATAGGCTTTAGGCTTGAATCTAAAACAAACATATTTTTAGATACACTGTGATCTATATATATCATGGCTATCATTTGTTAAAGTAGCACTTCAGTCATATGTTGTACTGTTATACCACTGTCCCAGGGAAGGGGAGAGATGGGATCCCGCTTACACGTTTAACCCAGACACATTATGTGTGTATGTGCCTGTCCCAAGTCAGGAGCCTGTAGTTCAGTAGTTATCGTTGGTTTATGTGTTACACAATTTTTTCATTTTTTTTTTAAATAAATCAGGTTAAATAAATTAATTTTCTAGTTTGAATTGTTTTACATTGTCATTTCGGGGCCTTTTATAACTGACTATGCGGTATGGGCTTTGTTCATTGTTGAAGGCCGTACGGTGACCTCTAGTTGTTAATTTTTGTATCATTTTGGTCTTTTGTGGAAAGTTGTCTCATTTGGGAATCATACCAAATCTTCTTTTCTATATTGACACTGATTTTTTTTTAAATACTTTTTATTACATAATTTTAAAGTACGTACTATGTGTTGTCAACTTTTGACATGTGTTTTATAACTCATTTACTGTCATTTTTAGGGTAAGTACAGAAAGGAGAAAAGAAATTTGCCCAGTCTTTTAATTTCACCTTTCGGTATATTGATGATGTACCGTCTCTAAATAATAATAGATTCATTGAGCATGTACATTTAATATATCCAAGTGAACTTGAAATTAAAGAAACTACCCACACAGATAAATCTGCTTCATATTTAGACCTTTTTCTCGAAATGACTACTGATGGTAGGCTGAATACCAAAATTTATGACAAACGCGATGATGTTAATGTTCCTATAGTCAACTTTCCATTTCTGTGTAGCAACATCCCAGCGGCACCAGCATATGTAGTACATGTGTCTCAATTGATACGTTACTCTAGAGCCTCAAAGTACGTTGATTTTGTTGAACGAGGAATACTACTTTCTAAAAAGTTGCTAAGACAGGGCTATATGAATCAATCAAATTAAGGTCATCAGTCAAGAAATTTTACTGTCGACATCATGAGCTGATTGGCCAGTACGACAAAAGTGTGTCAGAAATCATATCTGATATTCTTCCTCGGTAATAATTACCTTCCATCATTACCGAACTGAACAAAGAAATAACACGACGGATGCCGTATACGGTGCAGGAAATGCTTTTCCTTCCGAAGCACCTGATTTCACTCCCGCTTTTTAGTGGAGTTCGTGTTGTTTCTTATTATTATTTATAACTGTTGACGTAAATGTCCTTTGGTATTGTGATTCTTTGTTTACTCATTGGTTTTGATTGTTATTGTCTTAGATATTCAGCCGATCATTTCTCATACAAAATTAGCATTTAACAAATATATACACCTACCTCTGTGTTCTCTGTTGTATTTGGTTTTGAGTGACGGTTGCATAGATGTATCTGAAATAGAAAGTAACAACGATTTTGTAATATGATTTATGTTTTATCTTTTTTCGTATTATTTGTTTGAAGTTTGCAAATCTGTAAAATGATACTTAACATCTAAAAGTTTGCATTTATGCATATGCATTAATTAGAAATACATGTATTTATTAGTATTTCATAACTTTTTTTTTTGCTATTTTCACTATTCACGAGCGGTGTGAAAATACTGTATATCGTCATTAGTGAAACAACTGTTGTCAGCAAATGATTTGTTGAAATTTAAGTATGACGTTATTTCTTTTTTCTTCTAAAATTACTTTTGTGATATCATGAAAAAGGCACACACCACAAATATACAACATGTCTTTCAGCAAATCTTTGAAAAAGAATGTTAAAATTATAACATCAACTTTTCAAAGACCTATAACCCGTGTAATACGAGATTTCTCCACATAAGCCTTGCGCTTTAAACATTTAAGGTAACTGTCTCGAGTGGGAAACTATCGTAACACACTTGTGACAGTGTTGGAATCTTTATTTCTTACACATATGTCTATTTAACAAACATGTAAACTTACCGTAATGTTTCCTGTAGCCTGTTGTTTTCAGTGACTGTTGTGTAAATGTATCTTAAATTAAAAAGTAAGCAAACACATATATTTTAATAATTATAACTAATGTTAAAAACTAGGGGTCATCTCAGTTGCTAACAAGGGTAAGCAGATCCTGTTCAACACGTGGCACTCATCGTGTTGCACATGTTATCACAAATCCGGTAAATAGTCTCATTCGAAAGGAAAGGTATTCCCTTAGTCTGATTTTTGTTTTATCCATTTGACTTGGCTCTGTTCGTATATATCCCGTGATTGTGATAGAATAATATGTTTTTATTCTTGTCTTTCGTTTTTTGATACTGTACTTTGTCGATATGCGTTTTTGTGTTTCTTTGTTACATATGACGTGTCTTTTTATACCCAAACTCCCGTCATTGTGTTATTGTTTATGATTATTTTTTGTATTATTATCTTTTATTTTTATAATGTGCTTTGTTCATAAGCGTGTGTATGCTACTTTCATACATATGAAGTGGCTCTTTACTTATACATCCATTCATTGTGTCATTGTGCTATTGGGAATACTTTAACGGCATACATTTTCATAGCGTGAATAACATAAATGAATAATAAGCGAACATACGATACTCCATTCAACTCTAAGATACTTCGCTAAATGTGCAAACCTTTATAATAAATACATTGTATAAACAAAATGTAAATACACTTATACACTCAACAGTTCGAAGGCAATATAATAAGTTAAATCTGCATTTGAAATATTTCTCTTGGATGCATTTATATATGAGTATGTGTGTGTTAGAAAGAGGTATCAATCAACGATCATAAGAAGCTAACGTAATTTACATGTGACATTTGATCAAACAAATTCACTAATAACCTTTGTAAAATCAATGGTATGTTCTCCAGAAACATAATTTAATATAAGTTAATTGATTATTTAAAAAATTAGGTAACGCAAAGAAATATTCTGAGATTTTTATTATGGTTTACACTTATTACCTTCGCTAATGGTATCCGTTGAGTTATTTACTGCACCAGAAGAATTAACACATCCTTTAACATGGTCACATCTGAAATACAGATAATTTTCAAACATGTAGCTACTTACAACTGGTTAACTATTAATAAACGATATAATACAATTATAACGAGACACTCTGAGTTAACGAGCGGTGTATCTTATCAAAGCTTAAAAAAAGGCCTGTCATAGTGCAATAAGTGGATGATATTGCCTTGATTGTTGAGGTGATCCCTCTCGAGAGCTTATCAAGTAGTAAAACTGAGAATCCTATAGACTTTCCGAACTGCTGGAGGATCTATTTGGTAATTTCAAGTCATGATTTTGACACAAGAACTAGTGCAATTGACAATTAAATTTCTCTCTTCCATAAGAAATAATAATCATGGTATCTCTGATAATTATTTACCAAAAATAGATACATGTATATAATTATTTCGTGGAAACATACATATCAAGATAATTTTAGATTTTGATGAGTTTCTGTAGCGAAACATTATTATGAACAATGTTTTTATCATTATATTTCTTTGTATAAATCATTTTGGACTTAAACAAATTACTTCGTATGTTGGCTGTAATTTTTCAAGTGTCTACACGTTCATAGATTAGTGATGATATTTGTTCATGAAAATGCATTAATGTACATTGTAAAAAAGGAAAGCCGCTTGACCAAGGCTATATAAACAGACTATTCTGATTTACGGAGATGTTGATTTAAAGTCTAAGCAAATATATTATTTAATTTGTGAAATGGTTTTAACTATATCGGCTTTTTTCGTATCATGTTTGGTTATTATCATTTACCTCTCTGCAGCTGAACATGCACATCTCTCCGCACATCGTTTCCCGTATGTATTGCTTAAACATTGTACGCATAATTGCTTGCTGAAAGAAGTGTACCCAAGTCCACATTCTAAAATAAGCAGCACATAACACAATGCTAATGACAGTTAAGGAACACATTATATTAAATAATAAATGTTGATCAACAAGTTTAAACTCCTTCTCATTTGTTTAGCTAATTACAATTAAGTGTATTTCTTATTTGAGCTTACTGGTGATAAATGAATATAAAGACATTACTTTATAGCTTACCCACACATTTTCCTTCTTTCATTTCGAAATTATCACAACAAAACCTGGAAAAATGACAAAATTTATGAATTAATATATTCAAATACTGTTTACCAAAAGCATGTATTACATATAGTTATTACGTACTGATAATTGTCAACTCGAAATAATAGACGTATACAGCGATGCATTAACAACGATATAAGAGTAAGAGTGTAATCCATGACTGGCATCAAAATGATATTAAGAGTCTCAAAAGTTTTGTTTTCTTTACTGTTAAACTAATACCTGTTTTTACTTGTATAACCTCACGTTTAAAATACTATTTTCACAAATTTAACATCTGAGTTTACGATAATATCACATCTATTGACTTTAATGTCGATTGTTTTTGATCAAATGAGCTACACAGTGATTACAATAATCACACTTAACTAGTTTGATAACATTGCTTGTTTTTTTTTTATCTTATTACACTCATTCGAATTTTGACCAAAAGCAAATACGACATGAGTCAAATTAAATTCAGAATAGCTTAGCTCTAGAATGGTATGATTTCAAAATTCAATAATTGCTTGGTATTTTGATTTTAAAACGAGAGGTTTTTGCTTCTTCTGTGTTTCTGACAACTTCTGGCATGTCCAGAGTAAAATAAACAATTAGCCACATTACACAATAACAAAAAATCAATTACTTCCATGCTATTTTCTTTGAAGTAAAAGGAAATAACAAATTGTGTAAATATTCAGAAACGGTGTCTTCTGCTTATCATACATGTATTTGAATGCAAATTCAATTAAGTTCAAGCCTGCCTTAGAATCAGACAGTGGTGACAGCATACATTGTAACAAACATAAACCTGCTTAAGTTTTAATTAACTCAAGTTCGTAATGCATAACATTCCGTCCTTTTCTTGTTCTGCTATTTCAGACCATAATTTGTTTCACATGCATTGGACATTAACAATGAAGGGGAGCGTACTCCGTAATTTACTGTCATTCTAACCAAAAGATAGATAATATGGAAAGGTAAGCAATGTTTAAGATTCTTTCAAGTTGACTGATTCATATAAAGACTGGCACTTAATCATATATTTTAAATTGACATGGCACATAAGTACTATTCGAAGTAATCTACAATTTCAAATATAGCAAAGTATACTTTGCCAGTGACTTTCGTAACATTTTTGATGTTTAAGTTCATCTATTCAGAACCGTATTGCTTATTAACACCATGATACTAAGTTACGTTTATTGAACACTTGTTAAAAAAAGTAAAAGAAAATTTGTCCTTTTTGAGAAGTCTCTTAATTGCCTTTCTCTTAACTAAGCCTAATAGTGAAAGTCTTACTTACCATTTGATTTTTCAAACTATTTCACCGAAACCAAAAAAACAATTGGCATAAACAGCTACATAACATAATGATTATCAGACCAATAAAACAAAACAATTACTGTGGATTCATTATTATGTGTTGGATACCAATTTATAGTAGTTTTCGTGGATACAGGTGAAGCACGAATTCAAATATTCAACGAATTACAAACGTTATACAGGATGTGTATGCAGAGACTGGCAAATCCAAGAAATTAAATTTCTAAGAAATTTTGTCCTCAATCAACGAAAATGAATACACTCGAAATAAATGAATCAATACTAATATAGTGAAAGAATAAATAAAATATTATCAACACGAGGGGGTGATATTTTTTTCTTCTTATGCTAATTAAATGAATTAAAAGTAACAGTATCATGAGCATATCAATGCGTAACTAAAATACTAATAGTCTAGTTTTTTTATTACTCTCCTTGGTTCAAAAGAATAACTTCTAAAGTACACGTTTGGAATTTTGTCCTGAATATTTTAGCTTCTTAGCACTTACCTTCCATTGTTATAACATAAGCCAATATGGCATAAGGTGTAACTAAATATGTCAATCAAGAACAACAGTAACAAATGTTTCACAAACATCATAATTCAGACTTTTCCTTATTCTTTGAATAAATACATATTATTTAGATATAATATACTACGCACGGAATATTTCCTTGTTTGTTATTATATAATTCAGTGAAACAAAAATAATAAACTTAACTATTTTCTATGTCGGAAATCAAACTATATTTCTAAATTGAAACCCTTCTTTCACCTTCTATTTTATTCTATAAAACGCTGGAAACCTTTTTATTGATGTTAGTATTTTCGACATTAGCAATACATGTGATTTGATATGTAGTACATTATACAATAAACATATTTTGCTCTTCATTATACGCTTTATTCTCAATGCAATATACGCAATTATTCACAATCTTCTACGCACAGGTTTCAACAATTTACTTCATGTAAGTGAATATTTGATTTCTTTGGTAAGCATTCCTTCTTGATAATTTACCGAACAATTTCGACTGTAAATTATGTTGTTTTATATGTACTGCTGTTTGCTTTTTGCTCTTGTTCATTATATGCCATGGCGTTGTAAGTTAATGTTCTGATTATGAGTTTGCCGATATTTTTTTTTTTATATTTAAACCTTTTGTAACTTAACATATATCATCAATTTCAGTTGTAGATATTAATTTAAACAGATGATTAATAGACAATTCGGTTTGAACAAGCTAACAGATTTGAATTTTTCGTATGATATGAATCACATTTGGACACGTCGGACTCTGTAAAGCTACATTTACCGTCTGAATGTTGGGCATATTTGAAGATCGTAAATGTAATACTTCCGCTTCATTTTCTTAATATTTGTCGCATTTAAAATCATTTCTTATCTAATCTTCTTCTTATCACTTGACTCCTCAAAATCGAAAAAGATCGCTCAAAAAAATATTGGATTCTGCTTGTATTTTAATGATTTAATGATCATTGTCATTAAATATACATGTACAATTATATGAATTGTTGTATAAAAAAGCTCTTTAAATATTTTTTAATTCAAATCATTGCCCGAATTGGCTTCTAAATTGACAAAAGCGCAAAATTTCTTGATTATGTGAATATTATTTCTTTGAACAGTAACTGTGGGTTTCAAATGTAATTACAACATGCATGTTAAAAGTATAAAGTAACAGGTAACTGTATTAGTTGAATTGAACATGTTGAAACATCGTGAGTAAGCCCGCTGCATCTAATCCTTGAATGCGTGGTGTTTTTTAGGGGGGGCGATCAAAATTGATCAAGTCCGTTTAATTAAAAAAAAAAGTTTAGTTCATATTTTATGGTGCATGTCATAATAGCAAGAAAGGTAACGGATACCAAAGCGGTTTACAAAATGCATAATACGAACATAAGTTGAATACGCAAGGGTAAAATATCTGTCTGTCTAACAAGCTTTCCAAAACTTAAAGTTAATTAATATGATTAATCATCAAATGATAATTTGAAAAAAAGGCTTTTAAATGGTTCTATATGGTTAATACTATACATATCTTTTAAAAATCACAATGATTGGTTAACTAATTTAAAATACCTATCAAAGGCAATCACGAATAATCATAATCTCAATTCTTAGTTTTTGTTTTATCTGCAAATAAGATAAACACCGATAGCCAGGAACAGATTAGATAATTTTTGGTGAACATTCAGTCAGTATTGCATATGTCTTTATGTCGTCTGGTATCATATATATTATTGTCTGTTCAGTTTTTATTTTAGCTAATGAATTGTCGTTGACCCGCTTACCATTCAATATTTTTAGACTGTAAAAATATATGATTAACCAACATCGGAAGTGATGGTTAATCATGTTTGATTACATTACTGGTATAATAATCAATAATACACATGTATTTGGTTTTTTAACATTTATTAAAACTTTAAAGCAAGAAGAAAATAGTTGTCTTCATATCTTTTTTTGTGTTTATTGCGTCAACACAAACATCCTAGAAGTTGAAAATTATGTGGACCTTATATTTCTTTTACAACGTCAAAGAACAACAGCAGTGTGGATATACATTATTCATGTTATTCAATAAATACGTATGTGCTGTTTATAAAGACAATTAAATAAGGAATGTTGCACTTATAAAATATAGTATGATTTGCAATGATATACAATGTAACACATAAAAAACACTAAGAAATGGAAAGAAAAAAGAAAAAACAATAAAAGAGGGACGAAAGATACCAAAGGGACAGTCAAACTCATAAATCTAAAACAAACTGACAACGCCATGGCTAAAAATGAAAAAGACAAACAGAAAAACAATAGTACACATGACACAACATAGAAAACTAAAGAATAAACAACACGAACCCCATCAAAAACTAGGGGTGATCTCAAGTGCTCCGGAAGGGTAAGCAGATCCTGCTCCACATGTGGCACCCGTCGTGTTGCTTATGTGATTACAAATCCGGTAAATAGTCTAATTCGGTAGGTCACATTCATGAAAGGGATTTGTGTTTACTTGATTTAAATGTTTAATTAATAGGAATACATAACCTTTTTGTTAGTTTATGGAATGCTACTGATTATTTGACAGTTGTATAATAAGACTACATATATTACCATATCTTTATACAAGATGTACTCATATAGTTGAAATAAGACATATATATATATATGGAAGTTTTTACTTTACAATTGCACAATTATACGAGTATGTCTGTACTTCTTTTGATAGTAATATTCAAAATCTTGTCAATCAAGCCATCAATAGTCTGTAGAAACTCTTCAATATGTGTAAATAGTATCCTGAAAGGAAAAAAAACATATGATTCAGTTTTAAATGTATAAAGGACTACATATTAGCTACTATCAGTATTCCTGTATGTACCAATTTTGTACGGAATACTTTCTGTTGGTTTATTGTTTTTTTTTCTATATATTATGTTCTATAAGTTCTACTGCTTTTAGTGACCACAGTTACTTGAACTATATACACTTAAATAAAACAATTGATTATCTTGAGCATTTAAAATGTTAATAATAATTCAGAATGTTTCCTTTTCCATTTTGAATATGATTTGACTTTTTCCGGTTTTGTTTAATCATTGCAATTTTATCAATTCTGTAATTTGGGAGTAATTTCGAGATACGTCTTTTCGATTAAAAATCTCATTCAATTGACGATTTGCTTTTTATAACATGTGAAATCTGCCAATTTTTAAAACATAAACTGTACTAACAAATTGTTGTGGATATCATACATGTAAGCGTAGATGAACAACGAATTTCAATATTGAACGTAAAACACACTTTGCATAGGCTTGTATTGAAAATTAGACAATGCCATGAAAGAAAGTATCAACGAAAATACATAGATTTCTAGATACGCTCACATGTGTGCCCATACATATATAAAGAAAATTGTATTAACATTTAAAACAACACATAATGTTTCATCAATTGTAATAAATGTAGTTGAAAAAACTTACAAAAATGGTAATGTGTGTAGTCCTTTTCTGCAATACAGTATGCATCGGCTATTGGACATTTGAATACGTTGGTGGCAAGTTATGCGCAGATTGTTGAGCATAAGACAGACTTGTAGAAGCAATAATAACATTCTTACCCTCCGATCCTACAAAAAAATAATTATTATACAGCTTTGTATTCAAATTCAGCCATTTAAAATTTAAAAGAAAACATTTGATATGCTACATGTGTAAGCGAGATGTATTTTGACAGTCAAATCGCATTCATGTATTGATATTGCCGGATTGAATACACAAAACCTGAAAATATTTTAATTAAGGATATACCGTATTTGATTATAGAAATGATATCGATCCCTTATGCGAATTGATCAAAAGCTAATTTAAGTAAACAAGCTAGGTCAATTATTATTACCGAGACAAATGTAGTATACCACTTATTTTAAATTCAGAAATTATTGCGAGGTTTTTATAGTTGCGAAAATTGCACTTAACCCAAACATATATCGGTTACAAAGAGTACAGCTGAAGTCCGCATCTGGATGCGGGATTTGTTTCCTGTGTTCAATACCCATCGATGACGTTGTTCTGTTTTTTGCTCTTTAATCGGGTTGTAATCATTTTGACACGTCCCCAATCTCCATTCTTAATGTTACATATATGATTGTTAGGGTTTGATAATTGAAATTAAGAATGTTAATACTATATTGACGTATGTGTTGTTTTTTTTAAGCAAATTTTATTGAATGGTTGTTTTAGGTTGTTGACAACCTAAGGACAAATGGGACTTCTGTTTTAAAATAGTGACCATGAAGTAAGGAGCTCATTGGTGAAAAGCAGAGCATGCTCCTATGAAGGTCGGAATCCGTAGCATTGCTCATAGAAAGTTTATATTAGTTATTATATGTTAATGTGTAACCATAGACGAAAGAAGGATGTAAGTACGGTGTGAGTGTTGCTAAGTTATTCTCACATGTGTGTAGTTATCTGTTGAACGGATGTTGTATATCCGTCTTTATAAATTCTGTATAATTTCTAAAAACACAAAGTGCATGATATCCTAACTTTAAAAAATAAATCGAAATCATATCTGAGCAAATCACAATAATTATTTAAAAATACAATTATTATCGCATATAGTCCTTCATTTAACCAAGTTAGTAAAAACAACCATTAATAACAATTTAGCTTACCGCTAATGAACATAATGTGATTTCGAGTCGGTTGTTGTAAATGTTGAACAACGCCGTTGTTAGTTCCTGGGTTATTGTGTGGCAAACTTAGGCGCATACGTCTTTTCAATACATACAGGATTACAAATATAACAATAACAACTAATACTGCTCCGAGTCCAATTCCCGCTCCAGTTGATAATGTTCTAAAATCAATGGCAATGTTGGCGTAATCAATAGTTATTCCTTATATACAAATCAGCAAACATTTTTTTTTAAATGCTGTTTTTAAAATAAAATGTTTAATTATATGCAATGCTGTACAGTAGTTGAAAACACATTTGAAAGATGTCATAATTGACAGAACAAATATAAATTTCGATAAAGGAACGCATAATAACAACACAAATATAATTTCAAATTTAAAATATAACCCTAATTTGTCACCTTCAATTAAAAAAAATTATAAAAAGATAAAATGTTTACATTAGACATGTTAGACGAAAATCATTTGTATGTTATGTCATCTTACTCTCATAATTATTTGCTATATCAATTGTAATGCGTTGAACACCATCGTGTTCTACAGATGCCCCTTCACATGCCTCAAAAAACACTCAGACAAGATGTTGATCTTTGCTGTTTGTCTTTGATTGTTAATTTGGTTTCTTTTTGTTGTTAGTTTTGTCTATTGGAATGTTCCCAAAAACAAACTCGATTTTTAAATTGTTGTTTTGAATTATCCTTATTGAGTTTGTTTTCCAAAAGACAATAAAGTTTTTTTCAGAATATAGACGTGCCTGATGAATAGTTTTAGGTACATGGCTTATAATTTGATACGCAAGACGGGCGTTTCGTCTACAAAAGACTTATCAGTGATATTCAAACCAAAATAGTTAGACATTTACCATGTCTATTACGCTTTGTCATAGGATAATTAGTCTAAACCAAATATCATAAAGTTTTATTTTATTTTAATATTCTGTAACGTGTTTGGCTTATGAACTATATGTTCGTATCCGTTTTCACAGAATCTGAGACACTCCAATATCAATCTTTTAATTAACTCAAAAACCTAACTACAACTTGGAGGCTTTTCTTAAAACTACAAGACCAACTTTGAAACTTAATAAAGAAATAACACTATTTACACAAATAACTTTGTATCAAAAAGTAGTCTGAAAACTAGAACCTCAATTTATCCTTGATCCTTTCACCGACTCCGAGGTCCCAACTGATTTGACAAACAATTATATTAAACTTAAGAACAAGCTTCAAAAATCCTAGGTTCCTGAAACACCTAGTTCTGAGACACCCAGTCTCTAAAACACCTAGTCCTGAAATGACTAGTCTCTGAAGCACCTAGTTCCTGAGACAACTAGTTTTGAAGCACCTAGTCTCTGGAGCACCTAAGTCACCAGATTATTACAAGCTATCTGTTCGAGGGACTGCGACCATTCCCGAGGGAAATTACAGTTTCGGAACAACCCGGTAGCTTGCAATAATTGTAATACTTAGTCTCCGAAGCACAAAAGTCATCAGACTATTACAGACCACCTGTTCGAGGGACTGCGACCATTCCCGAGGGAAATTACAGTATCGGAACAACCCGGTAGCCTGCAACAATCGTAAAGACTTTAAAAACCGCTTGCTTCAAAAACACAAAGTTTTCAACTCAACTAGGTTTACAAACTTACTTTCCAGCTTCAAATTCTTCTTCTTTAATTTCTGGTATTACTTTAAGGAGCGATTATTATTCGTTGACAGCCAAATAATAAATGACAAACTTACACAATGAATCGGTGTCTTTATATACCAAGAGCGCGGACCTCGAAGAGAGCACCCTAGTAACAATTAACGCGTCTCATAACAAACAAGGATAAAAGAATGATTTCATATGCATTTATCGTTAACGCATTGTTCAAACGGATAATTAATGATAGATTACAATTCAACGATAAATAACACATATTGACTTATGTCTAAACTGCATTTTTGTCACATTTCTAAACCAAGTAAACAATCAAATATTATGATATCATTATACAACGTTTATTTCACAATGCGATCTAATATAAAGTAAAACTCACCCACTGGCTTTAGTCTTTTCTGAAATCGAGGCACGTGTAGTAGTGGTTCTAAAAAAGAAACAAATATTAGCAATCCTCAGTTTGTACGAATACATTTTTTTTTGTTATTTTGTACAATTGCAGTACAAGTATTAGACAGTCACTGGAAAAGTTGAACATCAAGATGAAAAGTTAAGAACGACGCGGGGAAACGTATTCTTGTTTTCTTAAATGTCAAAAAATTACTACAAAATTTTAAAACCTTTCAAACTCACATTTTCTAACAATTTGAATTCAAATTTAACGATTATAGTATTATAGATAAAATTACGAATCAATAAATTATCATTAAAAACGTAAACAAAATAAATTTGCAGAACATGCACAGGAATAGGGAAATAATTAAACCAACTTCAACTTTCAACAGTGTATATACTGAATCCGAATGCAGAACTGTACTCATTGCTTTTTTAAGGGTGGGATGTTCTCAATGTGCTCAAGTTGTCTTCCGCGCATAGTATATATTTTTGTTTAATATATTTCTGCTACGAACCGATCAAAAAGGTAAAATTGTTTTTTATTGTTTTTATTATGTTGTGTTATTACACCCCTGTCCATGGTTACGGGAGGATCGGAGCATACAAACTAGTTTAACCGCCGTCACATGAATTATACATGTTTTGCATTGTACTGTCCCAAAGATTAATTTTGAGTCAAGTGAAAATATATTTATAGTTCAAGTTTTTATTCAAGTACTCTTTTTTTAATTTTATTTCATACCTGGGCGAAGTTTCGCATTGATGATATCTGGTGCTTACTACACAGTGCCAAGTACCATTTAATTTACAACACTCATCACATAATACCGTAAGTGAACCATTGCAAAAACCCTCACAGTGGTAAGAATAAAGATCATCTCTTTTACATTCTTCACCTAATGAAATAAAACACAAATAATAGGTTGCTGTTGGTAGATTGATGATTTACCAATATTCGTGCAATAAACTGATAGTAAAATAATAGTAATACTGAGAGAAATATGAATGATTGATTTCTGTTTGCATTAAGCCACATGAGTGCAAAAACATTGCAGCGAGAAATACATAGATTACCCAAAACAAGATGCAGTTTTTACAAATAAGACGACAAATATTTCATGATACTACAACATGCATAAAAACCTGACGTTTATGTTGCTGATTATATTAAACAGTGCCCTTTGTTTTCTAAATTATGTATTGAAACACTTTAATATGTGTTTTTTTAAACACTGGTTTTAGACAAGAATTATTTCTAAAGCACATTTTGATTCCTTATATTAAATACAATATACCTACATTTCAATCCATAACATAAGGCACAGATTAAGAAACATCCTAAGATTAATTTGTACTGCTCCATTGTGTAAGTGTTTTTAAAAAATGATCTTCGTATTAATCGACTGTGATTCGTACGTGACAAATGTTGAAATTGGATATCAATATTGACGTGTGCGTTGACTTCTTTTAAAAAGTACTCAAGCACTGCGACGAAGTATTTACGTTTTACTTGTTTGTTAAATAAATTTTAGCATAATAGTATTGGTACACACCTATTAAGCATGTATATTAGGCTTATATTGGTATTATTCGTATCTCAACTTTAACATATCAAAAAAGAAAAGAACTGTAACTAGAAAATTTATTTTGGTGAATAAAAGTATTGTCGAAGCAGGTAAACGATCCGTATTTCTTTTTTATTAATCTTTTTTTTTTCATTTTGCTGGGTATTTATCCATTTACAAAGTAAGTCGTATTTATAATACCCTTGATTATCCTCCTCTTTCATGGTTTGCAAACTATATAAAAACAAAAACACTTTTTGTGCACTTTATAGCTTTATGTCCGGTGTGAGCCACAGCTTCGTGTCGGAGACCGTTATTTGATCTATAATGGTTTACCTTTACAAATTGTGACTTGAATGGAGCGGTGTCTCATTGGAATTCATATCACATCTTCTGATATGTTTTGTAAAAAGAATAACCATGTTTGATCATTATTAGCATTTTAAACAAGGCAAAACTTTCATCAATCATCTGTATTTTTTTTTAAATTGTAGATAAATACTTACTCCTATTGTTTACAAATTCAACATTAAACACGTACATACTCATTAGTTACGCTCAGATCAAAATAGTTAGAAAGTCAAACAAATACAAAGTTGTAGAGCATTAGTGACCCAAACCCAAAATTCATAAAAAAAAGTTGTGCCAAATACGGCTAAGGTTAGCTATGCCTAGGATACAAAAATCCTAACTACATGTATTTCGAATAATTCATACTTTTGTAAACAGTAACTAATATAACAAAATGACCATATAATTGATATTCATGTCAACACAGAATGTATTATCCGTTTCATTTTTTTGATATTAACCTTTCGATTAAGGGCAATGTCACAAAATCATCTCATGAATAGGTATCGTATTTACGTATTCGGTTTGTAGTTACCCCCTATATTTAAAAAGTATAAATAGAGCTTGGTATTTCAACAGGTGCTTTCTACTTCCTTATATAGTCCCTTTGTCACCTCATAAACCACTAAGATATGTTTTCCCTATCGACCTTCCCTTAATTCTAATACAAAACGTTAAATCAAAAACAAAGTCATCAACAATAATATTGTTTTCATATAACATTACTACAACTTCGCATATTGTATGCAACCAGGAAGTGTGAGGATTGGCAATGTAAAATTATTCTTTTTTTTAATCAGGTAGTGAACTTAGGTTAAAGATGAATGATCAAGAAGAATATCATGAGAACAGGAAATTTAGATTTGGAATTTCGATTTGTGTTTAAAAGTGAATTTTTACCCTTACAAAACACTAACTAATGTTCTTTAGTGCAATGACATAAAAAGTCAAATCACAAAAATAGTGCACACCGAGGAGAATTCAGAACAAAAGTCACTAATCAAATGGCAAAATCAAATGATAAAACACATCAAACGAATGGACAACAACTGTCATATTCCTAACTTCATAAGGCATTTTCAAATGTAGAAAATGGTTGATTAAACCTTGTTAATCGCGCTAAGCCTCACGCTTGTATGACAGTCGCACCAAATAACCTCCGTCATAAAGCATAATTTGATTTCTCAAAAAAGTTCCCATAAAAGTTCAATGTTAAAAATTATTGGTAAATTAAAAAAAATTAAATGAAATGAGAATATGTATAAGTATAATACTCAAACGCAATTTCACACACACGAACGCATGTGTTTTCTTTTAAGGATAACTTTCGTCATTGACCTACGTTCTATGGTAAAAACATACAAGTTCATGCTATAGAAAAAAAAATTAGTCAACTCAGAAAAATAACATCATTTGTACACAATACGGAACACGATGTATGCTTAACCAATTAACAAAACAAAACATGCATACACCATGTACACAAACCAAAGAATATGAATATGTATATGCACTGTTATTTCTACATTACCATTACCGTGGACACACTATATTGATTTGTTAAAAAGAACAAGATTGACTAGTACAGTATAAATCTATTGAAAAAATAAAAAATAAAAAAAATATTTATAGTAGACGTAGTAGTTAACAAAACATTGTAGCAGTTACTTCGATCAAACAATGATTCCCTACACTAAAATATGTATCAGTTAAAAAGTTGGGCTTATATGGAAGTATTGTTGCTTAGTCAGTTGTTTTTACTCATAAGATTTAATATCCCTTTGGTATCTTTTGTCCCTGTTTTGTGACTAGACGAGTGTTAAAACAACAACTTGAAATTGTTTCGTTTACAGGTTTTTGGTAATGCATACTGTTGATATAACAACAACATTATTTAAAAACTGTTTCCTATACGATTTTTACACACGAACCTGCTGTTCCGTCATTGTCTTTTGTTTGTGTGGTTCATATTTGTTTCTAGTTTCTAGTTCTTTATATAGACTACACTTTGAAATTGAGAGTTGTCTTAAAGGCAGTTATATCATGACGCATAAATTGTCTCTTTTTTTGAAATTGTACTATAAATTATGTTTATCGTTGTATATGTACCTCAGGTTACACATATATGTGTCTGAGCGTTGCTTTACAAAAAAATCTTAAATCTTAAATCTTAAATTTCTTATTCGACTCATATATTTGTAATTCATATAAGAACGAGTTTTTAGGTTTGGATGAATATAAATATTCTTGTGTTGTACTTTTACACCACTTTCCCACGTTAAAGGGGAGAGGGTCCCGTGAACCCACTTAACATTCTGTATGTATGTTTTATAGTTTAAACATATTTTATTGTTCAAAACAAATGGATTAGACACAAGTTTTTCAACTTAGTTCTGTCTCCTCCATACTATACATGAAAATACATTATATTTATATAGCACATTAAATTAATCTCAACTATTGTTATTATATTATTTATACACACGTAAATAATAGGAACGGCTTAATGGATATCAAACGTTCTAATTTTCAATAATCAAAAACTACCAAACGATTGGTCCAAAGGAAAAAAACATACTGATATTATTGTGTTTTTTAATGACCTTCTATTAACCTATATAAATTGTAAATAGTAACGTGCAATATTGTGAAATATATATTATTGTGATACAGATATTAGATTCTGACATTAAAAAAACGGATAAAAGGATGACAAGAAAATAGATTTAAAGTAAGTATCATTTCTGCATTAACTTAAATAGTTAAAATCCATTGAGGCGAACCATTATGATAACCGTTTTGAAAAACAAATCGATCATTCGAACAATGCAACGTCTGTACTGTAGACTGTAATAAATAAAACAATAACCAGCAAGAATGATATCAGAGTGAGAAACGTTGAGTCTCTTTTATATATTTATGTACTGCAGAAAATATTACAAAATTGTCATTTGTATCTAAGTAATCATTACCAAACAATAACAAATCTATTCTAACAGGAATGTCTAAGTGGGTCAGTTCAGTAAGCATACCACATTGTACCATTTCTTTGCGGTGCAAAGTTGTTACAATGTAACAAAAAATGGTCAACACTTTCACTAGTGTAACCACATGCGCAATATGCATTATGTACAAAATCGGCTTTTTATAAATCTGCGCTAAGTGCGCTGCACTTGTTGTGTAGCCTTGCATGTAATATAGATAACAGTCTCCATAAATAGTACCTAGGAGGTTAAACATTATGAAAATTCAGTTGTTGCAATTGTAACTTGAATGAACAGAAAGTAGGAATTTGACGAATTTGCAAATCTTAATTATTCCACAATGTAATAGAAGATGGGAAAAAAAGACTGTTGATAGATAAACTGATAGACGGTTCAATGGTATCAGTTTGTTTTGTCTATTTCGCAGGTTAGAATTGGTAGTATCTGATACATACGAAGGAACCAACGCTTGTAAATAATCCGGTGTTTGGTTATTTTGAATTTGATAAAACATGGTAATTTAAATTGAATTTTTTACTTCCAAACGGACACCTAATTTCTCCCATCTCGTCTCTCTATAAATAGAGTTTATTTCTAGCATAACATAATAAACCGGTACCTATACGTGTTTCCTCACCACTTTCCCACGTTAAAGGTGGGAGGGTCCCGCGAATATGTTTAGCCCACTTAACATTCTGTATGTATGTGCCTGTCATAAGTCAGGAGCCTTTAACTCAGTCGTTGTCGTTGGCTTATGTGTAACATATTTGGTTTTCGTTCATTTTGTGTATATAAACAAGACCGTTAGTTTTTTCGTTTGAATTTATATTACATTTGTTTTTTAGGGGCCTTTTATAGATGATAATGCGTTATTTATCTTTTTCATTGTTGGAGGCCGTACGGCGACCTATAGTTGTTAATTTCTGTGTCATTTGGTCTCTTGTGGAAAGTTGTCTCATAAGAAATCATAATTCGTCTTCGTTTTTATATTCATTAAAATTTGTCAACATTTGAATGATTCACACAACAAAAAGGCATACGACTGCTAGTGCAAACCATGATTTGTCCAAATCATAATATCGTGAGTGATCAATATCAATTGAGGATACGCAGAGGACAGAAATTATTAAAGAGAGAACATCTTAAATTTTGAAAATGTAACATATAGCAAGCATATGGTTTTGCACGCAGGTTCCTTCAATCTGCACCATATTTTTAATTAATATAAAAAGCCTAAATTATCCTACACGTGAACATTTGTTGTACAACTGGTAAAAACAGATATATACATAGTTTTGTTAAGGTAATGCAAAACTTGGACAAAGAAAAGGGAAAAGCATGTTTAGAAATAGTAAACATTGAAAATAATTGGTGGAACCTGTCAATTTCTCCACCCTGATGACTACAGATTTTAACATTTTTATACGTACAAAATGAGGATATGTTGAGAAAAAAAAAACGTTTAACCTAGCAACATGTCCTCTTCAAGTCCCTCGAATAGTTAGTTCAAGTGTTAAGAGCAAGCAAGTTTCTATACACAAGGCATCGACGTAAACGTCTACATTTTAAACCAACTTGCTGCTCATGTATTCATCCCGTAAGATCATGAAAGACGCACACATTAGGCAACGGTTTTTGAGATACGAAATAGATCTGTATCTCCCGTTTTTCATAGCAATGTAACGAGGACTTCTGTCAATATTCAGAGATGGATGGGTACAAACAAGTTATGTGTTCTGAGTCTTCATGTCAAGACAATGTTATAGATGCGTCATTATAAAAAAAAGTGCAAATTTTGAAAAATGATGTCATTTGTAAAACATTTAAATGTGTCCCTCTATTCTTTAGTATGGAATCAACGGTATTCAGAAATATACAATGGTAAAAATGAAGAGTAGGTCTTTCAATTTTAACAATTTTAAGTAATCTTTGGATAGAATCGTGTCAATGATGTTACCAATTTAAAACATACATTTAGGTACTTAATACTAATGTTAACATCAAACAACTGTTCCAAGTTGTTGTTTAGGTTTAAATAGCGACGTATTAACATTATTTATATAGCTGTGCATTCTATTCAAACATAAATTTCAGAATACATTGTCGTAAAAAAGATGACTGTCCTAATTTTGGCCGTTGTAAATACTAAAAAATACACTTAAACTGAATATATGCAAAATGTATAAGATCAAATGATAATAATATACAGTCCCTGTACGTTCATCGTATGGTAAATGTCACCGTTGATGGTTTTGTATAATGTATGTTTCATGGTATCGTTAATCGTTTTATTTATCGTATGGTTTATGGTACGGTTTAGCGTTTAGCGTTTCGTTTATCGTATGGTGTGTGATATCGTTTAGCGTTTCACCAATCGTATGGTATATCGTTTTGTTAAGCGTCTGATATACATGTATGTTAGGGTTTTATTTCAGAAAGTTATTTCAATTATTATAGTTATGAGTTAAAGTGATTTAATATAAAAAGATGCTGGATAAAAAAAAAACAATTATTAGTTTGGATTGGATTAAATCTCTAACTAATATCATTATGGAATATATATAAAACGAATGGGAAACGTTTCCTCCAATCACATTTTGACATGAATAACATGAGACCAAATACCGCGATATACGTCAGGCTCTCTATGTCTCTCTCTCTCCTCCGCCAAACATTTCTCTGATTCAAATATTTCCTTGACACAATAAATTATAAAGAATGTTCTATAAATGAGGCTTTATATGAAATACATGTTTCATATATAAATGTATTAAAAAAAAGACAACACATCCATGGTATTTGTTCTCCTCAATGTGAGAGTCTGATATAAACCGAAAACTGCCAGGGGTATATAACAATTCGTTGAAGATATCTATGGAACCAGCGTCGCTTGTGATTCCTGCTGTCGGTGTTAAAACTGTTTTTTTTACTGTAAAAAGTGCTTAAGTCCATTATTAGTAAAATACAGAATTAAAAAATAACTCTACCCTTTTTATATTTCTTTATTTTAGAGGTAAGGTTCTGGCCAAGTTCCACTTATTCTGTCGCAAATCATTTACCTAAATAACCAATCAATTGTATTCTAAAAGAAGTTGTTTGTTCTTTGTACGAATACATGCAATATTTCTCACTGGACGTTATGTTTGCATCAATGATCAAATACAAATCTATAGTATTTATATGAAAGAGACTAAATAATATTTTTTTTTTATTATTATTCTACACAAATTGCAAAAACTTTTATTCTCCGGCTAGACTGCGTAAAAGATGAATACTGTTTTGTTTGTGTACACACAATGTTTTGAAGGCCGGTATCCAGTTTCGCTAAAAAAGCATTAATTTGCACCACAAGTTAATTACGCCAATTCCTTTTTTTGCATCACTTTATTGTAAAAACTGCAACATTCATTTGCGCCAATAAAACAATCATTTTTAATTGCGCAATTATTATAGACTTGTTTTCAAATGTTTCTTCTTAGTGAACTGAGGAGGTCCTTTTCCGGTATTTACAGGTACAGATACCGTAAACTTAAAGGGCCTTCTTAGTGCACTTAGAACAAAATAGTGCACTAGGGACCTGATGGAAAGATGGAATTGACACAAAAAACATGGCATACGGAAGGAGAAGTACATAATTTCAAATTTTAGTAATTTTAGTAATTATAAAGTTATTTAACAGTTGAAGTCAGTATTCTAATGGTACATGTACGTGTAAATAGGTTAATCGTTTCGAGTTTAATATGACACAATTAATAATATTGAAAATGGCAATGGGGAATGTGTCAAGTTCCATTTATTGGCGCATTTCATATTATAAAAAAGAAGAGATGAGCGCGATTCAAACCTTTACAATATGACAAATAACACCTAACCGTTTTGACAAACCAGTAAATTCTTCGTCCGGGGATATACACCTGACAGTAATCTTCATTCAGTAACTTTACAATATTATATTTCAAAGTAATTATAGAAACAACTATTATAACAAACTGTAACTTACTTTCTAACAAGGTACTAAGTAACAAGAGCTTGTTTTGTCGGATTTCTTTGGCTCTGTGACAATAAGTTCCAAAATTTCATCCTATTTTTCCCGGTTCCATAGTTGCACTTTAATTTTCCCTCAATTATTTGGAGTAACTTTTATGTATATTTATTATGTTTGCTCTTGATTTAAGGACATCTGTGTCTGAGCCATTCTACAGTATGTCAGTTGTTAAGTGCATTGGTATTAAAATAAATAATGCTGTAGGCTTTTTTTCACAAAATTTTTCAATAAATAAGAATGATTATATTTTTACATATTCCCTGAAAACAATCAGTGAATCTGTAAAACATATCTTAAATATTTCAGGGATTTTGTAAAATCACTAGTCAAATCAGGGATTTTATAAAATCACTAATCAGTTCAGTGATTTTACAAATTCCCTGGAATTTCAGTGATTTTACAAAATCCCTGATTTTACAAATTCCCTGTAACATATACACAAGAAATACCCATTCAAGTGATTTTTAGTTTTAGAAGAACTCCATATCGGGAACATAAACATAAATTACAATAATATGTAAAAAATGTATTAATAATTTCAAATTGATTATTAAATGCTCCTAGGTATGTATTTGTAAACTTATGTTAATTCGTTATTCCATGTATCCTTTTTTTTTTTGCCTCAATTACTTTTTTATCTTATTGACTTACTCGTAAATCGAAAAACGCACAAATCTGAATACTGTGTCATCTTTTGTTTTACATTGTTTACCGGTTAAAGGTCGTATTCATTTAAAGAGCTACTGTATATATTAGCACTTCAACGCAAAGCTAGATGCATGATTAATGTTAGTTTACGCCGTATCTTATTTTTCTCAAGAAACCATTATTTTTCTTCATATTTCTCAAGTAAAACCAGACTTTGAGTTTTCTATCCTGAATGACAAAATCTCGGAAAAGTTTGTGTTGCATTCTAATGCAATAATAAATCATTGCGCATTTGCTCTCGTTGTTTTCTACTGTAATGAAGATTTTTAATAAAACGGAAACTTAAGTGAGTATGGTCTAGTAATGATCAAGATAATTGCAGTTCATTTATAATAGACCAAGAGGACAAAGATATCTTTTAAGTTTTGAGTTCTAGTTCTGTTAATATACTGTATCATATGAGTTTTTTTGCCGATTCCCGCCGTACCCTTTCCTTTGAGGAAAGAAACCGCCCTTTCCAGACGGCCATTATAACGTCGTTGAAACACCGTGAAATTACGGGAAACAATAGACGACGGTTACGTTTGTTATTACCTCCCCTGAAACTGTTGGATATGCCCTTAAATTATATTTTTCTCGTTGGGTTGCTTGTCCATTAATTGACGTTCACGCTAATTAAGAATCGTGCATAATCATATGGGGACCTTACTTTAACCAAACTTCACAGAAACAATAAATTCAGGATCTTTTGGAATCATAGATAAAGCCAATAATGATTGGCCCGACTATTTACCTTACATGAAATTCATAGGCAGAACTACACAAGAGAGAATCACCCCCCTCCTACCCAAATTCCTTTAGAATATTAGAATAAAAAAAATCTGAATCAAATGTATAGTTTTTTTTTGCTTTTTTTTTTTTATTAAAATGAGTTCTTTTTCATACAACGATGGTAGACAATATAATTATTTTAAGACAACTCGTGCTTTATTTAAAACCTTCAAAACACAATGCTATATATATCTTCATCATTATGATTTTTGGCCGGCGGACAAATAGCGAAAAACCGTTAAAATGCTATTTTTCCGACTTGCCGGATGAATAGACATTTTTTACTATTTGTCCGGCTAGCCGGACGAATAGCCACTGCCTTAAAAGAAGGGGGATAATATACCCCTAAGTAATAAAACTTTAAGATTGATATTCTTTAAATTGTATAGCTTTCTTGTATTCTGGCTTTCTCCTCAATTTTTAAATTATATTAAGAATCACGTTTTTACGTCAGATCTTTTATCATTTGTTAAATCAAAGACATGTAGTACATGTATTCTATTTTCCGGGATAAATTATTCACAATGATAAAGAAAAAGGGATGATTTAGAAATTGGCATTTTGTGTATACACATGCAGGTCTATCTATTGGTGAACACTATAATAATATGTGACCCACTAGCTGTCCTCATGTGTTTTTGTTGTTTGATTGCTGGCTCGTTGTTGTTAAACCCACTATGATCTCCTACAGTTTCAATATATATTTCCCTTAAGACTTTGCTCAGAGGAAAGTGATAGAATAGGTTTGTATATAAATTTTAGCGTTTCACTTTTCAATTTTTAACTCCCCAAAATTTATTTTAAACTATTAATTTTAGTGTTATCTAAACGAAGTCTAAATGGTCACCAACTTACCAGTTTATTGTTTCCCTATTTGGCACAGACCTAAATATAAACCTCATTATAAATACAATTTAATTGGTCGCAGTAAGTTCTATTGATCACAAAACAAATCCACGTTTTTTTTTAAATATATTTTTTTTACTTTGGAACAAGGAAATAATACTTTAAATTACATTGTGCAAAATATGTTATAAATCTTCCTACAAATTAGAAACTCTTTTCTTCATAAAAATGTTTGACATACAAAAATGTAGTTTACCCTGGACATAAAACAACTTACAATCAATCAACTAAAATATATTTAAGGGATTATTATTCTGCATGTATGTATATGTTCCAGACCGTATGAGTATTTGGACCGTACGCGTACGGTCTGGACCGTATGCGTACTTTTTCAAAATACTCATACGGTCGGACCGTACGCGTACGGTCTGGCTTATATTGAGAAGTTGGCAAAGTTGATTAGAAACATATAACAGATCAATTTTACTTAACTCTCAAATTGATATAAAAAAGGTTTACTGTAATTGTAATTGAAAAAAAACCTTTATATTTTAAATGATTTAAAAATTCACGCTAATCAAATCTGTTAATCTCATGTATTTAGCATGTCGATCACTCATTAAAATAATTGAATTATGATCACTAAAATTGAAAATATCGGAAGTAATTAGTTTTGGAGATCAATTGTTTTAGAATATTTAGCAACTTTACCAAAAAATGCAAATGCTAAGGAACATTCACGAACTACAAAAATGTAAACGTAAAAAATATTAGTCCGTTACTCGTGGTAGCAAGTGTAACATTGGTTGAGAGTAATTAGGATCAAGATATATACAATTAAACAAGTATTTTAAAATTTTAATTGTTCATTTGTTTATTTTATCCGTGTAATTGTATTAATATTAATCATTTTAATAAGTAAAACTAAAAATAAAGATTGTGATTAATGTTAATTTGTTTAGATTTAACCCATATGACCTAATAACATGTATTGTCAGCTCATACTGGACCATACGCGTATACTCATACGGCCCGACCGTACGCGTATGGTCGGACCGTACGAGTATACGTATACGGTCCGGACCGTACGCGTACGGTCCAAATACTCATATGGTCTGGAACATATATATGCCGTATACCATATACATATATTGTCGGTTAATTATTTTAAGCATAAAGTTCATAAATCGATCTCTGAAACAAATTATATATATATATAGAATAAAGTATGCATGGCGGAAAAGAAATATATGAAAACGATAGATGCAATTGGCATGCAACCTTGCAAATGATATTTTAAAAAATATATATTTACTTTATTAAACTTAGGACTTTAATTTAAGTATTGTTGATGGCATGGGATGTTGAAGTTTCCAGAACATAGAAAATACACAAGAAAATTTATCAGTACTACACTATTCTATCAAAATGTTTTTGGTGTCCATTTTACAATATATTTGTTTAAGAATTTAGTGTTTTCTTATTCATTCTGAAATCTGTGTCCATGGATCTGAACAAGAAATTGCGAAGACGTTATGCTTACCTGTTTACCTTTTATTTAAAAAAAATGATGAAAACATGTTTCAACAGAATATATTATATATATAAAATTATTTAATTTTTGTTTGTCTTTGCGAAAACAAAATGGCCCTAGAGCTAACACGTATAATGGAAGGCGATAAACACTTTAGATTATACACCTGCTGGATCTTTTTACCTGGGCCCAGATCTTGTTACGTAACAAGTATGAATGTAAAATTCTCGATATGGTATATTCAGTCGAATATACACGATATCTCTGGGCTGGGGTATTTAAGGTATTTTGATCTCATAATGTAACATGTAAATTTATTTGTGCTTTATGTAAAAAAAAATGTATTTGACCATTTTATTTTCAAAACTTTTTTAAAATGAGTTGACTTTGAGCATTTATTTATTTTCAAAACCGGGTACAAATCACTGATTTCCAATTTTAGACCAATCTCATTATTATCAGTAGTGGGACAAGTATTTGAAAAAAAATGTAATTAGTTATACACTGTATTTCAAATATACAAAATGCGTTTCTGTTTCAAGTTCATATTTGCCTTTTGAGAATACTAATGCAGGAGTTCCACAAGGCTCTGTATTAGGTTCCCTACTATTCCTTATTCATGTATATGACAGAGCTGGTAGTTTGATAAGTCTAACTCGATTGTGTGCTGATGAAAAATCCTTTTCTTATTCAAGTACTAGTCCTAACAAGTTAGCGAATGTCTTAAATAGCGATTTAGAACAAATTTTAGTATGGTCTAAGGATTCATTTGGTTTAATGATTTTAATCGGAACAAGACTATTACTAATTTTTATTATTTTGTTATGAGCCCATAGTCATAAATTAGTCATGTGACCGTGACGTCATGAACGTTTTTTCATGGTTTTCTATGGTTTAAAATGGAATTTAGAATTAAATTATAAGAAATGACTGTAATATTTTTTCGGTCTATTCGAAATAACATAAAAAATTTGGTGCACACTGTTAAATAACCCGCTACGCGCGTTATTCAGTGTGCACCAATTTTGTTATGTTATTTCTTCATAGACAGAAAAAATATTACAGTCATTCCTTAATTAGTAAGAGAAAAAAAATATTTTATGAAAATTTTCGATAACATTTATTTATTTTTGTTCGTCGTACCATTGTAATTCATGTTTAAAGTGACTTATAGACCCAAAGGGTCGGGTGTTCTAATAATTACTGTTTTTATATCTCACTGTATTATATAATATTTTGTGAAAAACACATGTCACTATAATAAATAATTTACTTACTTACTTACTTACTTACTTACTTATTAGTGCTAGCTTCACAAAGAAAATATCCACTGATATGCATAATATTTAATGCCATGGGTCACGCATGGACTGTCTTATTTTATAGGGATGCCAATATGGCACATCAAATATAAGATTGATTGCACCATTGTAATTGCAACCCATCTTAAATTCACTTGAATACATTAACCTGTTATCTTGTCGACTTTACAGCTAATTTCCTAATGCTTGTAGAGTAAAGCTTTGATAGGCTTCCTTGCTAAGTTTGTATAAACATGGATTCAAACTTTGTAAATAACATTGACATCTTCAAACAATATAGAGGCATATTTTAATCTGTATATATTATATTTAAATTTGATTGGACATTACTCCAATTACAATTGTAAAATATACAAACTGAGCAAGCAAGCTAACCAAAGTTTCGCTTTACATGCATAAGGAAATTAGCTGTAAAGCCAACATACAAATAGCCGCTATATCATGAGAAGAGACCACGATAAAATTTGAAAGTTAAACAAATCTTAGTTTTCACGAGAACGAATATTTTGTTAAAGCGTTGTAGTGATCAGATCATCAATGACATAATTTTAAACATAAGACGACAAGGTTGAAAATAGTTCTATACGTCTTATCGCAAGATAGTCTCCTCACTCAGCTTGTGGTTTTGTGTTGGTGGAGGATAGAGGCACATCGAGATACAATTGACTATATATTTCTCTGTGGTTACAATTAAAGCTCGAGGTCGAAATCAACACTAGGGAGATACCATTAAATTTTTACAGGGTAGGGGTGGGGGAGTTGTGGCCAAGATGAAATATGCTGTCAGACAAACTTTTTCGTGCATGTGACTTCATATTTGAAAAAAGATAAGAAATGTCTTACTTGATTAGTTCTGCATTGCATTTAAAACATCCATTGCAAGAATATCGTATAATTAGAAATCATTGTCCGCTGTTGGAAGTTTAGTTTTGCCATTTTTCGTGCTAGTCATAAGACGATATTGCAGTGGTTTCGATTGTAAAACTCGTTAAATCAAATAACGAACATATTCCAGCTCAACCTAAGAAAGAGTGGCTCATTTACATTAATGTTATCAATGATTATCGTTTATAAGTTGTTGTACTTTCAATGCTATTTATAAACGCCGAGTAAAATTTTAAATGTTTGATATAAAGATTTTAAATTGTTCATCTTAAAAAGTATTCAGAAGACAACGGGACATATCGAAGAATCTTTAAGTTCTGACGAAAATTATAGTGTTTTTTTCTATCTTTCCACAAAGTATATAAAAGAACCAAGCGTTTTTCTCAACTTTGACAACCTTATTCTGTAACAGATCTTGGCAGAATTTTTCAACGGCAATTTTCAAAGCGCTTAGACTATTACAGTGCACCGTTACGATTCAAATACGATTTAATGGTATAGAAAACCTTGCAGCTGACTAACTATTGACAAAAACATGCTTCATTTGAGAAAAATGGCTGTAAAGATTTTACATATATCTGCCGTCGCCATATTGGGATAGTCGTAATTCCAGTTACGGTTATCAGTTTAGTACCAGTGCAGTTGAGTAAAATGGTGCAGTTATACAAATGCAGATTTAAATATTATCAATATTAAACCCAATACCGCAAGCAGCTATGTTAATCTTGGTGAGGATAGTATTCACTATTTTGTAAGTGCCCTTTTATCAACGAAGCAAGATAAATATTGTTTTCAAAATAAGAAAGATCTACTATATAAAAAAGAAGATATGGTATGATTGCCAATGAGACAACTATCCACATAAAACCAAAATGACACAGACATTAACAACTATAAGTCACCGTACGACCTTCAACAATGAGCAAAGCCCATACCGCATAGTCAGCTATAAAAGGCCCCGATAAGACAATGTAAAACAATTCAAACGAGAAAACTAACGGCCTTATTTATGTAAAAAAAAATTAACGAAAAACAAATATGTAACACATAAGCAAACGACAACCACTGAATTACAGGCTCCTGACTTTGGACAGGCACATTCATAAATAATGTTTATCCATTTTGCTTTTATTAGCTGGTGACGGTGACATATATCAGAAATACACTAAGATTTAGAACATTCAATTAAAATTCGGAATTCCTACTTCTCAACTCTTCACTCTAGTTCAGTTTTATATATTACTCTTATACGTTTTGTTTTTGAAACAATGCTATATTTTGTCAAAAGGCAAGCACAATAACCCCAAAGCGAATTGCGAGAAGTGGTGTGAAATTCGTATTTCATTTTCTTTAAAGGGAAACTTCGCAAAAAAATAAAAAAATTGATATTATGTCCATTCTGTGTAAAAAAACTCAACTTCGTAGATATTAAAGTTTTATTTTGCTAGTTAAGAGATCACCATCGATTTTAAATTTCGAGTATCAATCATCTGCGTGCCGCCATTTTGACACCTTGTCCGTTTAAAAACCACTATATGTCTATAAACCACAAAGGACCAAAACTACAGTAACCGATGTAGTCGTAATTGCTTGTCGATATCTTGTCAATCGTACTGTTGTGTTATCCAAATAACTAACTTGATACGGAAAATGTTCTTATATTTTTTTAAATAACCATGGTCTGTTATTTTTAAACTGTTAATATTGGAATTAGTTAAAAAGTCAAAGTTCAAATCATAAATAAGTGTTCTGTGAAAATTGTTTTCGAAAATCTAATTGGTTCATAATTCTTTAAAGTAATAAACTTTATTAAAATAAATTCGAATCTTCACCTGTTCACCAGCATGGCTAAAGGTATTACTCCCAAAGGTATTGTGAGGGGTGTGAGGTGACACGTCCAGGTATTTAAGCGATTTCCTGTTGGGCTTGCAAGTTCATGCATCGTTTCACTTGTGAAGGTATTGATCAGTGTACACGGCCGATAACTTTCCATTTTGAACTATCAGGTGTATAATATACATCTCTGTCTTGCGTGTCCGAAAGTGATATAATATACTAGTCATTACTAAACTCCTACGCTTGTTTATAAATAACATTTCTGGTGTGAAGAATAATTATTATTTATAAAAATATAAATAATACCCCAAAAAAAACAATTGTTGAAATAAAAATCTTTTTACATATTTTTTCCAAGGGTAAATTTGGGAAAATGTAATATAAGTGAAGGACAGATTGGAACATACCAGAAATATTGATTTAAAAAAATGTACGCACTTATCGACGATTCGTTCATACGCCTGGATAGAAAATTACGAAACTATAGCGCAATTTAAAATATATACATGTATACATTGAACATAAGAAAGAAACATACATTTTGTGTAAATTGAGGTAAAAGTTTTGTAAAAAGACTAGTCCACGTATGCTAACAGTATGTAATCATCGAATGTCGATAGACTATTGTATACCTAAAGAAAAAGAGAACCAATTTGATTTAAATACAGGTCGATATATAACTTACTTTGGTTCATCGAAGTTATGGACAAAGTAAAATCACAGATTTATATATCAATTAGATTGTTCTCAAAAAAAGGAAGAAATTCGTCATCATCACAATTGTTCCGACATGCATGTAATTTATATGCAACTGGACGTACACTAATAATCCCAAAGGGATGTGAATATTTTCCAGTAAAACTATTGAGCATTAAAGTTTCAAATCAATTTCGGGATTTATTTTTCTTTCTTGATATATATTCAATGACAGAAATTTAAAGAATAAACTGCTTGTCCGCTTTAGGAGTTTTCTTGCCAGTTTAAACAGACTTATAATTACATTCAAAAATATGGAAAGATGACATAAATATGTTCTGTCTTTTCTTTTTTTAAACATCGTTGGCTCAAGTGTGACACGAAGACTATTTTAATAAGGACATTCCCGATTATGATAAATTTGGTTGATGTTTTTCACACTTGAAAATAATATCTGTTCGTAATTTTTCTATACCATTCCAAGACGATCCTTAAATTTCCTGTCAATTTTTTAAACATTTTTTTCTTCAAATAGCTGAAGTATTCATGTGTTGTGAGATTTAAAATATTTTGATGAGAACATTAATTCCTAAATAGATAAATAAAGATCGCTTTGGATGGACTAAATTATATAATTGCAATTGTTAACGATCTGTTTGAAATATTAAAGGTTGCCGATTCTAATTTAAAATAGTACAATTTTAAGTTCATACACTCGTGTTTAGAAGGCTATTTTTATATATAAATTTATTCAATCAAAATAATTCAGTATTTTATCGTTACAAAAGTAATCAGAAGTCAAAATTCATTTAAAAGAGAGCTTTAATAAATTATTTTATGATAAATATATAAAAATATAGCTATCCAGTTATTGTGCGACCTTAGTACTCCCAGTAGTAAACCTTTTCAACATCTCTCGACACCGACTAATGACACCTACAGTTTACAGGTAAAATGGATGGGTCGTCTCAAAGACAAAAATCATCATGATTATCATCACGTAACATATTGGATTGGCGGTTTTATACTGTTTTGACTATATTTTTAAGAATATATATCAACCAAATAAATAAATAAATATATGTATGGTGGCCGGATGCGGCCATTTATTTCGCCTTTTCACGTTTTCGTGAATTCTCCGTTCATTTTGCAAACGCGAAATTGGGAATGCGAGAAATTGAGAAATTGAAAAAATCAGGAAATCGGGAAATCGAGAAATCAAGAAAGCAAAAACGCCAAAACACGAAAGAGGAAACACGAAAACGCTAAAACACGAAATGAATTCTCGATTTTGCGTTTTTGCTTTCTCTATTTCTCGATTTCCCGATTTCTCAATTTCTTGATTTCCCTTTCTCGATTTCTGGATATCCCCGAAAGGGGATACGTCTACCATACATATGTCTCTGTCATATAATATTTTTATTTTGTATGTATTTGCACGACATTTCATGTTGAATTGATTAAACAAATATTCCATTCTTCATCTTCTTCCCCGAATTCCATGGTGTTCGATTCGCTTCCGGTGGAATCGACGTCTTCGTCCTCGGCTTCGGCGTCGTCCTCGCCTCCGCCCAAGACGTCGCTTCGTAATCTCAAGTGTTCGGATGTAGCGGCCTTCAGATCCACCAGAAGGTATCCGAAGGGTCTCCTCGTGGCCTCTCGGAAAGTTTGCATCAAGAGGTGTCTCTGACTCGGATACATCTGTCTACCTAGCGTGGCGACGGGCTGGCGATCGACTGGATTGTCGAAGAGGACCAGGTAGTGACAGTTTCTCCTCTGAGTCGGATCCTTCCCGAAATACAGGTTCTGATTCACAGCCACCACCGACAGGTTTCGATGATGCGATCCTTCCGTGAACAAGTCGTTGATGCGACGGTCTTTGGCCGAGGTCGACATCAGGTCGTCCAACAAGTAAGTTTCTGGTCCGTTCATCGAAGAAGTGATCGGCTTCCAACTCGGTCGGGATACCGCGAACGAATTCCACGGTGGGCACCACCGTCTTTCGAATCTCGTCGTAGAGGGGTTGCCATCGTCGGTACAGCCAGACGATCCTCTCCGGCACCGGGTTGCACGTGGATCTTCGCAATGCTTCCTTCACGAAAAACGTCTTGCCGCAGGAGGTCGGACCGGAGACGATCATGGTGAACGGGTGTTGAAAACGAAAACTTTCTTGCGTCGCATTTTGCGGTGACGGCGGTGGCGGTGGCGGCGGCGGTGGTACGTCAGTACCATGCTTATTTCGATGATGTCTCAACATGACGTCTCTTTTCGAAAACATTATTTGACAGCTAGGACACTCCATCCTCACTTCAGTCGTCCTAGTCAGCTGACCATATTTGGTCAACCGGAGGGGACGTTTCGATAAAGGGGCGGGGCTTGGCCATATTTGGCTGCGCCCTCGCGCCCTGCGTTTTTGGGGAGTCTAAAACTCCACACTCCCTACTACTACTCCCGTAAATTAATTTTATTTCGTTTTCTTACATTCTGTGTCTAAAACTATAAACTGACTCCCGTATATCAAACTCTGTCATTCATACCTGTGTAATACGAAATGTTGTTCACACCTAAGATGATGAACCCGTGACGCCTAGATTTCACTGCATGAAGATCAAAGATTAAAATTACATAATGCTAATCTTTTAATTACCTTGAGTTTCACTACGCATTCAACATTCACTAAGTGTCACAAAACAATGCACATTTTATTTCCACAAGCAATGGAATGAAGCAAAAAGGTCAGAATACAAACATGTATTTTTTTAATACACTATCGATCATGTCAGTTTTCTATGTTTGTTTAAAGTATTTGTAGAAAAAAAAATCATAAAAATGTTCTATTGTATTATTTACTTTATTACTAAAATTCGTATAAAAAAATCCACACATAAATCCTACAATCTACTTTTAAAAGTTGCGTGGCTATCACTTATTTTTCGTTGGTTAATAGCTACACCAAAAGTCGTCGATGCGCTTTAAATAGCGTTATTATATGGTTAACGAACAAGACTTAATGAGATTAATTTCACTCCCGGCATGCTTAAAGACTAAATTCTAAACTTTTTTCAAAGTAGTCACTGACCCATGAAAGTGAGGTCAAGGACAGTTGTCAAGTGACAGACGTAAACTTTGTAACGTAAGGAATATATATACTAAGTATGAAGCATCCAGGTTTTCCACCTTCTAAAATATGAAGCTTTTAAGAAAGGTACCGCCACCGTGCCGTACCTATGACGATCGTTCTGCGACAAAAATAAGTTTAGCTATCTTGAACAGTAAATAAGCCCCCCCCCCCCAAAAAAAAAAAAAAAAAAAAGAAAAAAAAAGTCAAAACACTTCATCAGTTGCTCACAAGAAACATTTATGCCATATAAAAAAGAGGATGTGGTATGATTGCCAATATGTCAACTCTTCACAAGAGTTCAAATGTCTCAGAAAATAACAATTATAAGACACCGTACGGCCTTCAACAATTAACAAAGCCCACACCGCATTGTCAGATATAACAGGCCCCAAAATGACAAATATAAAACAATTCAAACGCGAACACTAACGGCCAAAAAATAAAAGAACGAAAATGAAATATGTAACACACCAACAAACGACAATCACTGAATTACATGCTCCTGCCTTGGGCCAGGAAAAAACCAGAATATGGTTGGGTTAAACATGTTAGCGGGATACCAATCCTCCCCCAACCTTGGACAGTCTGAAAAATCATGTTTGGTGTCATTCCATTCAGTGTTTCTCTTAATGAAGACAATTGTATCTACTTTCCGTAAATCCCAATGTTAAACTAAGTCTCCAACAACTGGCCATCTTGGATAATGGATCGGCTTCAAAGTAACAGCACTTGATCAGGACCTCATAAGGAACAGTATCGCCATGTTTGGTTACAATATAATTCCGTTTTCTAAAAGAAGAAAGTTGACTGTATTGTCAAAAGGGTCTTGGCGGCCATCTTAAATGATGGATCGGCTTTGAATTAAAATCACTTGAGCAGCACCTCATAAGGAGTTTTAACGCCATGTTTGGTTTCATCTCATTCAGTGGTTCTCTAAAAAATCCGTTTTTTTGTATTTCCCATAGTGTCTCATCTCAAAATAAGTCCCCCTCTGGCGCCAATCTGGGATGATGGATTGGCTTCAAAGTAACAACACTTGGTCAACAGCTCAATAGGAACATTCCCCCTCGGGGCAAGTGAGCTAAAACCTTTAGTTTGGGGTAGTTGGTTGTAAGTGGGTATTGGGAATAAATCGGTGCAAAATATGTTTTCGGACATCGAATTGACATATACGGATTTAATTTCAGCACTAACGTATGTTTGGACTTTTTTACCAAACGAAAGCCATTAAATCGTATAGGAAAACACATCGTTGGCGAATAATAATCTTAGCATCTATATTTTCATACTCTTAATCGATCGTGAAATTTAAATGATACCAAATAATATACAGAGATCAACACAGATTGTTATGGTACACACGGCATGGTGACATTTTGATAACAAACTATACAAGTTTCTTTGAAAATATGTTAATGATTTAATTATAAAAATGAAATATAACTTCAAATAAAAATTTGAAATGTATATAGAATTTTTGAAATAGTAGAAACATATGACAGACAGTGAATAGAAATAAAATAGATCATATAACATTTACTACATTCGTTTAGAATTGTGTGTTTCTCTCTCTCTCCACAGTTGGCACAACTGCAAAGCTCTATCATCCCCATACATTTTAATAGACCACTTTTTAATTCAAAACTATACATTTGACATTTTTTACTATACTTTGCGTGCTATCGATTTTTCACATAAGCTGTTAAACATGGACAAATGAAAACATGAAAACAGGTTAGCTATTTTCTTTTGAGACCTTTATTTTTACCCTTTACATATACATCGAACCCCTATGTGGTACACAATGACACACAACTCAATATTTGATTGTATTATCCTGTGTCATATTTGTATGTCACGAATTCTACTAAAAAAAAATTGGCCAAATCATCTCCCTTTTCAAAGAAATGTAAATAGTGTAACAGTTATACTTTATCTTGACAACATCAATGTAATCCGTGTAAATAATCTTTATTCACCGAGTGACTAAGAGAAATATAATAACAATATCTGGTGTTTGAAGGGTATAATATTAAACTGTACAACGGATGGACTGACTCTGTGAAATGCATACTTTATGTTGTCACGTTTTACAAACAATCATACAAAATTATATATAGACCAAATTAAGACAACAAAACTACCAAACTCCGGAGAAAATTCAGAATAAAAAATCTGTATTCAAATGACAAAATCAAAAGCTTGAATAACTGTATTACATCAAAAATAGAGAGCCTATGTCGCCAACATTTTTTACTAATATAATACATTAAAAAAAATCCTTACGAACAAAACATGTGTATCATAGTTAAATACAATGTATATACAAACAAGAACTATTAGAATTACGAATAGAGGATAAAATGGTAAATTCTAATTGCTTACAAATGTTTTTAATGCTTAAAAGTTTATAACAGGTGCCAAATTTATGACCGTCTGCATCTTATGCATGCGTTTTTGATGATAAAGGTCTTTGATATGTTTGCGAACTTTTAAATTGTATTTTTGTTTTACAAACCGTACGGTCGGGGTAGATGCAAATATACGTGAGGATCTTGATTGTGCATGAGGATACATTGCATCCAGAAAAAAATCCAAAGAAAGATAATGGATTGATCTTTTTGAAGCATTACCTTGCATCAGATGTTGGGGTAAACAATCCCCAAGTTGGGCTATAATGTTATCTAAAAGAGTAGTCGGTACACTTTTGTCATGTTTAGACGTTTTTTGCCAAATAAATAATACTATTAATCATATTATATGAGTCCGATACCTAAATTGTATGACACCCCATTCCTCCAACACTTTAATAGTCCGACACTAGCTGTAATTGAAAATCTACTTTAAAAAAAAGAAAAAAGATAAATAACACTACCTAGCTAGTATGTGAAAATATCACGAACATGTAGAATAAGACAACCTTGACATATGTCGATTTGCAAATACAAAATAAAGTGTGACCATACACTTTCATAAAAAAAACTCTCGGCTTATACGGGAATTTTACATTCATTGCGTTAAGTAATCTGTATGCCTTTATCTGTAAAGTAGGTAGGTGGTATACAGGATATGTAAAAGACATATGTCATCGTAATGTCTGCATCATAAAAACAACAAAAAATAGATTCGTTGAAAATTCAAAAATTACACATAATAAAAAAAGTACAACTTTTCTGAGCTTGATATAAAAGAAAATCTAGTTTAGTTTAAACATATTTTATTGTCCAAAAACATTGACAATAGGATTAGACACAAGTTTTGTAACTTAGAAAATCTATAAATCGGTATTCACGAATATATGTATATTAGGATATTCAAATAGGAAACGTACAGGAAACTTGGATTTTATTTGTTCTTGCTAATTTTATACAACTTTTGAACATTAGTATCAGGCTTTGAACTTTCAAATAAGTTTGCTTTAAGCATCGGCGAAGAAACGTTGATTTGTGAAATGCAAATCTTGTTCAGTAAAATTGTTACTGTTAATGTAAGATACAATCATCAAAAGTTTAACATTTGATACTTATACATAATAGTTGTGTTAGCTTACACAATACATGTACAAAAATCTAGGAACATAATGTAATTTATGATTTGCCCAATTTTCACCTCTTCGACGTTGTCTAAATGTAATACCTACCAATAACTATATCTATGCAATATTAGCTAACAAGTGAACACAACTGTTTTGTACAATATGAAACGATGCAGTGATAGCTCGTGATTATGGTCAAAGTCACGTTATTAAATGGTGATGCATAAACAGGACTACAACCCAATTGTTGTAATGGCATTAAATGTTCATTTCTTAATCTTAACTCAATATTTTGAGATTATTCAATGTAGATTGAGGACGGGTTCTATACATTGGAAATGATTTTTCATTAAACATTTTTCATCCAGTATTACGAAGCAAAATAAAGTAAACTACTTCTACGTGTTTTCATAAATTGTAGCTTGTCAAGGTTCTCCGTCTTCGTGATGATATAACTTTATACCTTTTTTTTATTTATGTTCAAATTGGAATTTAGTACTGTGCATCTGAATGTTCAGGATGTACAGGATTGGTTACGGGTGAATATGTCTGAGAATCATCAGCTCCCAGTCCTATTAGATACTTGACGATATCATGATGGCGTTCCCTTTTAGCGGTGGATAAAGGCGTGCATTTCCATTTGGTACAACCTGACACATCGGCCCCTTTTTCAGATAACATTTTAACGATATCCAAAGACCCTTGTCTGCAAGCAGCATAGAAAGGAGAACGTTTGTTGTTATCAGTTGTAGATATATTTGCCCCTGAATCAATAAGTATCTTCACAATATCTGTTCGTCCGCGCTCGCAAGCAATAAATAAGGGAGTCCTACCATCTTCATCGCATTGCCCTTTGTCAGCTCCTCCTCTGAGTAAAAGGTTGACTATATCAGTGAAACCTTCAGCACAGGCGATAAATAAAGGCGATTGTTTTTCCCAATTACATTGCGATATATCACAATGTTCCTGTATAAGGCAATCAACTACAGACTGTTGTCGATTTTGGCATGCTATAAGTAAAGGCGACCTCCCATCATTATCTGGTTTGGAGATTTCTGCATGGCTGGTTTTTAATAGAAACTCTACAACGTCTCTTCGTCCGCGTGATGCAGCTACATAGAGTGGTGATTGACCTTTATTGTTACATATGGTAATATCTGCTTTCGCCAGAACTAACATTTCTAAAATACCCTTTTTACCTGCATTTGAAGCTGCAATCAAAGGTGTTGTTCCTTTTGAATCACAACGATTGATGTTTGTTGTCTGTTTTAATAGAACTTCAACAATGTCAACATATCCTTCTTTACAAGCAATAAAAAGAGGATATTGCCCGTTTAAATCACAAAGGGAAGTGTCGGCCCCTTTGGATAATAACATATTTACAACATTTAGTTTACACAATTTACTTGCCACAAATAAAGCGGTTCTTCCAAACTTATCAGTTACGTTGATATCAGATTCCATTTCTAATAACATTTCAACAACATCTTGAAATCCTTCCCAGGCAGATTCAATCAGAGGTATGCACATTTTGTGAGAAGAAAAATGGTATTGCTTTTCAAAATCTATATAGTCTTCATAATCATTACCCTTCATGTCAGATATGTCATTATTCTTATGACATGTTCTACCGTGTTTTTCTGTTAACTGTTTTAAAAGTTGAACAAGCTTTGATTTTCGATTTCGGCAATATAAGCAAAATTTGTGTCTGTATAGTTGATTCCCCAGTTGGCTGTTATGGAAAGAACTGTATGTGATTTCTTGTTCTAAATCAGTCATTAACCGGTCGAAATATCTTTTTTCGTCTTCTTCGTTTTTGATCAAAATTACATTTTTCAGTTCCGCTTTAGTTGTTGATCTGATGCAAAATCTTTCGGCGATTGCAGAGCTGGATGCAAATTTAATGAAAGTGTTCAGAACTATATTGCCACATACCAATTCTGCAACGTGATACACTTCACCATGAATGAAATGATAGACATTTCTAGTTTTTGTCATATACATGTCCTCTAGATCTGCACTCTGTAATTGTTCTTTAATTTTTGCCAAACCGTTGTTTTTATCGATCTCTAAATTAAATTCTGTACAAACTTCGTTGAAGGCAGCTTTGTTTCTAGTGCATACAAAATTGCCTTCTAACATTTCTTCTTTAAGGTTGTTACTGAATAGGGCACATAATGTGATAATACAAAATTTCAAACCATGTTTCTGCTGCAATACTAATATATTTTGTTTAATAAAATCATCTAAATTATCAAATAACTGTGTGATCTGCATAGTGCTTTTACCCTCAGCTATTTTGCATAAAAGTGGAAAGTATGCTTCATCAGTATCCAGTTTCTTTGCAAATTCTGATTTTGCTTCTCTTGGGATGTATTGTTCTATCATTTTTAGCTTTTCGTCATTTTTTAGAGGCGTGTCCGATAAATCAAATACATACTTTTTAAGTGAGTCAAGGCGATTAAATATTTTGTCATTGTAAATTTTATTGCTAGCTGCAAAAAGAAGTTTGAATCCGGTTTTATGGCTTTCATCTTTAAACTCTGTGGAAATCTTCAAAATTTCATCTATTTGAGAAAACCATATATCAACAGTTTGGGCATTTATAATTGCTTTTCCACAGAAATCATCAATTACAAATACCTGATTTTGTCTTTCGTTACGAAAAGTCAAAATATTGCCTGGTCCAAGTACTATTGGTATAATATCGTAGTTATCTTCAGCCCTTAGTTTAAGGGCAAGATGTCGCAAAATGGAAGATTTGCCATTCCCAGAAATTCCAATTACCAATACACAGTTATCAGTTTTAAGCCTGTGTTCTATTTCCATTGTTCCTGTTGTTGTGATGAACTTCACATCCTCTTTCTCCCAATTTACTATATGTTCCTTAAATACATCTGAAGTTTAAGAGGATTGAAGATTAAAAACATGAAAGTTCTCGAATTTAACATCTTTTAAATGCGCCTTCGGGTTCAATAGAGCAAGTAACGAAATAGGCCTACACAATCAAGAACCAAATATACTCAAGAAATTGTTATCAACTGTATTTAAAAAAAGATACAGATATGAACACACGATGAAAAATAAGTTCAGTGAAAGTCAAAAATAGCATTGACAACCCGGTTGAGTAATGTGTATAAAGAAAGATATAAGGCGAAACATATAATCAATCAACAGTACAAGGAATCAATTGCACAATCAATCATAACACGGAGATATTTAAAATACGTTAGATATAATCTAATTAATCTGCTCACAGCACCTGATCAATATCGTGTTTTTAGTAGAACTTTTGTCATTAATGCTTTAGAATTCGATGTTTTATTTTGTGTAAACTTAAGTTATTTGTCTTTTGGTCAGATTTTCGTTTTGTTTTGAAATTGCATGTTCTGTCTGTTATCGAGTTATAAGTTTAAATATCTTTTTGCTTTGGTATCTTTTATTCAATTTAAACGAAACTGGAGTGTATTTACCTCTCGTTGTCTTCGAGAATTTGGAAGTGTTCTCATTCACTCTAGTCAATTCTGTAAGAAATATGCTAATTTTTAACATGTGACAAACTTATTTTGTATTAATTTTTGTTTGACAGTTATAAATAACACGATGAATTATATAAGTCACCGATCGCGATTGATAAGGCATGTTCCACACTATCGTTACCGCAATCAATTCTCCATTTTCTCGTATATGATGACGAATGTTGTTACTTGTGGGACAAAATCAAAGTCTACCCTAAATTTTGATGTTTCGAAATGTGTAGCTGTCTTTTTATAAACTTGAATAATACCTGATCTTTCTTAACCGCTGTATATTATCGTTGTTAACATGACATATTTAAGTTTACAAACTAGTAGGACACATTTGAGTTTTTTGGATACATATAGTATATTTAAATGTTGAATAATCTTTACAGAGACTTATTTATCTTCTATTTTAGTTAAAAAAAATAATCAAAAGTCGATACTCTTGTATATATGTAGGATTTACTCATAAATGTATTCCTTAAAAATGAGCATACACGTGTTTCTATTATATAACAAGCAAACGCGACTGTATGTCCGCATAGCGGTCAGCTATTGGTGTTTATATCAAATGATTAAATATATACACAAACTTATTCGTCTTCTATATAAATCAGGAGCTACATGAAAAGTCGACACCCGTGTACATATATATTTATTAAAGTTCAGAATACACTTGTTTCTATTATATCACAAATGAGTGTGTATCCGCATAGTGGTCAGCTATTGGTGTTTATATTAAATAAACACGGTCGTGTTTGTTGATGATATGGTATTTTTGAGTGGTCAATGTTTATTGCCCCGGATTTTTAAATCTCGAATAGTTTTCTTGTTAAACTTGGTTAAGAAATATTGTCATTCAAATGTTCAAATACAGTACAATACAGTACAGTTATGTTAAAAACACTTTATGTCTCTCTTATGCATGTTTGTATTTTTGAAATGGTTTTACGCATATATAGATAGATAGTTATACTACCAGTATGACATTGATTGGTTGATCATTAAGATCTATATACATGTATTAGCATATATATTATCTTTCATTTTGAATTCCTATTTTTTAGGCTGTCGTGTACCACGCAGCGGTGTTGCCAGTATCATGATGACATCGGGACTCAAATCTATTTTTTTTATTTTATAAAATAATAACAGTAAACTGCACATGCTGGAAAGCTATTCCAAAAAATAGCGGCTCATTCCGGTGAGCTATTCCCAGGAAACAGGTGCTTGTTTTATCATATAAATACTAAAATGTACCTTGATCAATTTCAGTAAGTCTTTCTTTCACTCTGGTCTCTATTTCCGATCTCAATATTTTTTCTGGAAAAACAAATCGGCAGAAACAATAACTCAATTAGATTTTTTAAAATTGAATTATAAGCCCTCCCTCCCCCAAACAAATATGGCGTGCATTAACCAACACCTACATATCAGTCAAAGTTTTTGCTGATATTGGAAATGAGTTTAGCTGTATGGCTGTTTTAACACGCATCAACGTCCGGTCGAAAATGAGTATTCAACTTGATTGTTGTTGGTGTCGCCAACAAAAAGAAAGTGATTGCAATATTATGGCAGTTGTTATCAAATAGTACGTTTGTGTGAACTTTGATGTTTGTTTTTGTTGTACTAAGTTTTCTTGTTGTTCTTGTGTTATCCTTTTATGTTGATGTGTTTCCCTCGAATTTAGTTTTTAACCCGGATTTTTTTCTTCTCTTATCTACTACATGACAGTTGAATACCGTTGAACATCATTTTAAAGATAAATATCATTCCTTCCTTGTATATAATCCTAGTAACAGTTGTCGGTGATTTAGAGACAGTTTAACTTACGCGTCAAACGTTAACACTACTTTTAACGCCGTTTCCATTCACATTGTTAACGTCATCATATCTTCTGTTAACGTTGTTCTATTGTTATGTATCATGTTACTATATTGAGTTGAGATTATACGATCAAACGAATCAGACGTTGTTTTACTGCCTGTCCAGACTTTCAGTTAACCCATCCGTCACATTGGTGTCGTGACCAGAGGATATAATGACGAAAAAGAAAGCCATTAGAGTGGGTCATGAAGGAGCCGCAAGGAGATTAATTTCAAAGATTGAAGAGGAATTAGAGAAAGAAACAACACAACGCGACGAAATAGAAAGCCTATGTGAAACTTTGAAGAAGAAGAGGGATATTCTTTCGGAACTTGATAATGAAATATTAGAGGAGATTGCAGAGGAAAACATGGAAGCAGAGATAGAAGACTCAGATCGGTATGTTTTAGATATAGAACGAATTTTAACAAAAGTACGCAATTTATCAAGTTCAAAACAGAAAAACAAATCAAATGAAACTAGCTCTAATCAGAACTTAAATCCAAATGCAGCAGATTTTGTTTTTATCAACTCCACATCTACATGTATTACTCCACATCCCATGCAGAATAATGATATGCAATACAGATCGTCAATGAGCGCAACAAATTCTATCATCTATCACAAGCTACCAAAATTGAATCTACCATATTTTAATGGTAATTTGTTAAACTGGCAACCTTTCTGGGATGCGTATCAATCAACAATACACGATAACCAAACATTGACAGACGTGCAGAAATTTACGTATTTGCAAAATCAAATTCAGGGAATAGCCGCGCAATGTATCGGCGGTTTACCACTCACAAGTGCAAATTACTATCAAGCCGTATCAATACTAAGAGAGAGGTTTGGTCAGAACCACAACATCACGAACGCATATATTCAAAATTTAATTGATTTACCCGCACCGAGGTCAAACGCAGACAGTTTGAGAAATTTTCCGACAGAATTGAGTGTAGCATACGCGGATTAGAATCGTTAGGAACAAACGAGAGTACATTTGAAGCCATTCTTACGCCTATTATATACAATAAGTTGCCGTCCGATGTACGGAAAAACATAACCCGAGACCGCGGAAACGACGACTGGGACATCGAATCATTGAGAACAGCCATAAAGAGGGTAGTATGCGTACAGGTCGCAGGACAATCTACAGGTACAAGTAATGAAGATTTAGAAATTTTACCGACCGCTTCCTTTATTGCCGAAACATTTCCCGGAAAGAACAGAAAACAGTCACGCAAGAAATGTTTATTTTGTGAAGAATCCCACCATCCAAATACATGCAAAAACGTGAAAGATGTTGAGAAACGAAAAGAAATTGTGAAGCGAAAAAAGGTATGTTTTAACTGTGTCGGAAGTCATAGAGTAGCTGAATGTAAGTCTGAATTTAAATGCCGCCAGTGCGGAAAAAGACATCACACGAGTATACATGTCCAAGTACATAACACAGAACCAAAGAGCTTGACCGAAAACCAGTATAGTACACAAAAGACCGTAGCACATACCGCCATAGAGGAAACGTCACTGGAGCTAACCACATCCTTACATTCTACTGTTACTGCACATACAGATGTTTTACTGAAAACTGCCGTAACTCCAGTTTGGTTCGAAAATCGATCGATCATGAAAAATATTTTACTTCATAACTGAAGATTTAGCTAGAAAATTAGAAATTTGTTCCACCGAAAAGATTGCACTGAAAATATCTGGATTTGGAGGAAACGAAGGATAAGTTCGTCATCTTAATAAAGCAAACATAGCTATTGAAACAGTTGATTATCAAAGAATAGAAATAGAAGTAATAATTGTACCTAAAATTGCCGCTCCTATTCAGACAAAATCACAAAAAGAAATAAAAGCACTGCCATACTTACATGGTTTACGACTCGCACATCCGATATGCACAGAAGACAAGTTTAACATATCTTTATTGATTGGCGCAGACTATTACTGGTCAATAGTTGAAGATGAAATAATAAGAGGAAATGGACCGACGGCAGTTAAGTCGAAAATTGGTTATCTCTTGTCAGGACTCGTACTAACTAAGAACGGAAGTACTTCAAAACAATCGGCAATGATGAATATTTTGACTGATCACAGAGCCGTTGTTTGCGACTTGGAAAAGTTTTGGGACTTAGAATCGTTGGGGGTTTCAGGAAGCGATAACATTAAAAGTCAGTCTGAAGTTGTAAGAGAATACGGAGAAAAGTGTATAATACTAGAAAATGGAAAGTACACAGCTAAGTTACCATGGAAACCAGACTTTCTTCCGCTGCCGCATAACATGGAATGGGTGAAACAGAGGACAGGTAACGTTATTAGACGTTTAGCAAACAAACCTGATTTACTTAAAATGTATGGAGATATCATAATAGAGCAGGAGAGAAGACATTTTATTGAAAAAGTTGAGGAAACAAAACTTCCTACCGATCGACCCGTACACTATATCCCACATCACCCTGTTGCCAAGGAATCATCTACTACGCCAATACGCATTGTTTATGATTGTAGCTGCAAAGATGGAAGAGATAAGTCTAAATGAATGCTTAGAATCACACCCACCTGTTATGAATGACATTACAGGAATACTTATGAGATTTCGCGCAAAGAAAAATGCTACAACTTCAGATTTAGAAAAGGCATTTCTACAAATACAGCTCGATGAGAAAGACCGAGATGCAACGAGATTCTTATGAGTCCGCTAATTACATAACGCTTCAAGTCCGTACTCTTCGGAGCTACATGTTCGCCATTCATTTTGAGCGCCACACTTCTCAAGCACTTTAAGGAAAATCCGGGAAAACTTTCAGATACACTTGAAAATGGGTTGTATGTGGACAACATTTTAACTAGCTTTGATAACGAAAATAGCGTAATAGATTATTACAGGAGATCGAGAGAATTACTTACGAAAGGCGGATTCAACCTACGCTCTTGGAATTCAAACAGTCCAAAATTACAAGAAATCGCTTGCAAAGAACAAACCTTAGACAAAGATGAGCTTACTAAAATTCTTGGTATGCAATGGAACGCTAAATCGGACAAGTTGTTTTATCAAAGTAACACGTTCGAGATGGACAAAAATGGAAAACTAACTAAACGATATATTTTACGGCAATCATCCAATATGTTCGATCCGTTAGGACTATTAAGCCCAGTTACTGTAAAAGCGAAAATCTTTATGCAATCACTTTGGAAGCTTAATTTGGAGTGGTACGAAATATTACCGGAAGATATCCAATCAAAATTGATATTAATTTCACGAGATCTGGCATCGAGCTTAGAAACAGAGATTCATCGAAGTACTCAGACACAAAACGAGAATAACAGAAATTTACCAACTCTTCATGTATTTACTGATGCTTCAACTCATGCTTGATTTTAAACATATTTTATTCATTAAGATATGAAAAGGATTGAGCAACAGGCACAGCCTATAAAAGCTCTCTCCATATTACATGTTCAAGGTATAATTCAATTATAACAACTGTATTAAAATAATGCAATATACATGTAGTGGAACATGCATGCTACTTATGAGCACACACGAGCAAATATATGTTTACAGTGTTACTTACTAAATGCAAAGTATATTTAAGTTTAGTTTAGTTTAGTTTATTAGAGAAAACTCAGCCGCAGAAGACTGCGTAACAGGAGCATATTTATATACACAATATTAATTACAACATAGTTCATTATACAAACAGAATACATTTTTAAATTATACATCTTCAGAAATAAGTTTGTGTTTATTACAGTTTTAAATTAGACAAGCATCTTTTCTACCTTTTGAATAAAAATTGACAGCTTAGACAGCACATTACTATTACTATATTTAAGCATGCCAAGTACTTTTTTTTCATTTGGATATTTTAAATAATATGGAGGTATGAACTTCCCCCTTAAATCCTTAACTTCACAGTTGGTACATTTACATATATAGTGGTATACATCTCCAAGACCAGCTTTACAGAGTGGACAAATCCTATCATTTCGTGGTACATTTCTCCATCTTCCTGTTTCGATGGGAAACTTTGTATTACATACCCTTAATTTACATATGTTTACTCTATGCCCCCGTCTTAATTTTAACAGATATGTTTCCAAGCAAAACTCTTCTTTAAAGTGTAGATAAAACTCCCCCCTTGATGAATTGTTTATATCTGAGAACCATTTTTGAATAAACTGGTCCTGGAGACGCTGCCTTACATTAATTTTAATATAATTATAATCAACTTGCTCCGGAAAATTATATAGTTCACAAAAGCCACAATCATTGAACACAGATTTTACATAGTTAAACCACTTAAAATTACTACCTTCATGCTCATGCATGTACCAAAGTAACTTATAAAGTTTACCCGATAGTTTTTTATCATTTGTTGCTAGCTTGTGCCAAAAACATACCATTTTTAACTTGATCTGCAGTTCAAGTGGAAATCTTCCAAGTTCCCCATATACCATAAAATTTGGCGTAGATGATCGCACACCCAAACTGCGCTTACAAAACTGTAGATGTAACTTTTCAGTATTATTTTGATTTTCAAACCCCCATATTTCCGAGGAATAGGTCAAAATAGGAACCACCAACGCATCAAATAATTTTAGCTGTAGATCAATCGGAAGTGAGATATTTTGTATCTTCTTGTAAAGAGCATAAAGTGCTTTTTGAGCTTGGTCTACCAATTTTTTACGAGCTTGAAAGAAATTTCCGTTGTAATTAAACAGCAGACCAAGATAAACATATGAATCTTTAATTTCAATAATTTCATTACATAGTTTAAAAGTAACATTCTTATTATACTTTCTCTTTGAAAAAATTACAATCTTTGTTTTTGTAACATTAACAGTGAGTTTCCACTCAAAACAATATTGCTCAAAAACATCCAGAGCTTTTTGTAACCCTTCTGCCGACTCCGCAAAAATAATTGTGTCATCAGCGTACAGAAGAATAAATAACTTGATGTACAAATCAAGATTCTCTGTAAATTTTCCATTAATAAATTTTAGACCATCCACAGCGTTTTCATCCAGATATTCCTCCCAGTCATTAAGATATAAGGCAAAGAGAAAAGGTGACATTTTTTCTCCCTGTCTTACACCTACCTCACACGGGAAAAAATCTGTTTTCAGTTCTCCATTTTTAACACAAGACTTAATATCTGTATACATGCTCAATATAACTTTAAACATTTTCCCACCAATATTATATTTTAATAGTTTTTGCCATAGTCCCACCCTCCACACTGTGTCAAACGCTTTTCTAAAATCTACAAAAGCGCAAAATAATTTCTTTCCCGAACTTAAATATAGTGAAATTAGAGCATGCATGATAAACATACTATCTTGGACAGAATACCCCTTACGAAAACCACCCTGGGCATCAGTTATAATCCCGATCTCGTCTGACAGAGCATAAAGTCTTGAATTAAGTATAGAGGTGAACACCTTTCCTAAATTCGATGTAAGACAAATAGCTCGGTAATTATCCAAATTATTTGGATCCCCCTTGTTTTTAAATAACGGCTTAATGATACCAATAAGCCATGAATTTGGAACGATTCCAGAATCAAACACTAAATTGAATAACTTAGTGTAAATAGGCAAAAATTGATTTACCGTGCTTTTTATATATTCGTTGACAATCTCATCTTCCCCTGGGGCTTTCCCATTACATAACTTTTTAACAGCTGACAGTATTTCGTCCTCTGTAATTTCCTGATCTATAATTTCAATAAAACCCTGATTTTTTATACTATTAGCTAAATCCTCAAAATCAATATCATCATCTGGAACATCGCTTTTATTTAATGACTTAAAATACTCATATAATTGATCAATAGTAATTTGAGTATCTTTATCAGACCCCCCTCTATCAAATCTTTTCAAGATTTTCCAAAATTTACCAGAATCTTTTTTCGAAAGTTTACGCATGTCAGATTCTAGTGCATGTTGAAAACTCTCGAAACTTTTATTAATTTCGGTTCTATAAACTTTCCCGGACTTTTTCATCTCATCTCGGTTCTCTTTATTCTTATTTAAACTGTAACGGTTTTTCGCTTTATGGAAACCCTTTCGCTTATCTCTGCATTGTTTATTAAACCAAAGTTGGTTAGAAGTACCAGATGGATAGAATCTTCCCTTTGGTTTAACACACGATTAGCGGTACTTTTAAAAAGATCACATATTTTGTCAACAGCTGTGTTGATTCGTTCTTTTGGATCAGTACTACTGTCCTCTGACAAAAGCAGTGATATCTCGTCAAATTTAGTAACGTCACTAACGAGTGTCTCAATAAACCGGTTTTCCTTGTCTGGGACCCATCGTGCATGACCACGCTGACTACTACAATTATCATCGGAATGTGTAGTAAAAATGTTCACTGAAGCATGAAAACAAAAACAAAGACCACAATGAACGTCAGAAAAAAGTGGGTTGAATTCGAGAACATTGAATTCTTTTATCAATGGAAATACACTGGAGGACAGTAATAAATAATCAATAAGAGATACACTGTTACATGTAGTTAAACCTATCATATGATCATTACCTGGTAACCTACTGTTACCAATATACAAATTGTTACGTTTACAAAAATCTATAAGTTTGTACCCATAGTTATTAGGCACACTGCTATCTTCTGAACATCGCTTTAAAGATACATTGCTGTCACATAAATTTTGATAATCGTACAAACATGACACAAAACTGTCATCTTCAAAATCATCCAGTATATCAAAAAGACTGTCATCAGGGATGACAACATCATCTAACAATTTGGTTTTGGCATTCAAATCACCAACAATTAGAGGTTGACCATTATACTTATTAACAAGTTCTATCATTTCAATTTCAACCTCTGTGAACGCCTCATTGCTTGTATACTTTGTATTTTCAGGTGGAAGATACATACATTTTTTAGGTTGCTAGCATTATTTCTGAGTTGACAATGACTTATATTAAGTTTCCTTATCCCATAGTTGAAGGGTTTAAATATATCATCAGTCCTATACAACTTTTCCAGTCCACTTCTTCAACTCATGCGTACGGCGCATGCGCGTACATCATGTATGACAGAAAACCAACAATAGTAATGGCAAAGAATCGAGTTGCCCCTATCAAGACTATAACTTTACCAAAACTAGAGCTCATGGGGGCTGTAATTGGAGCAAGACTTGCTGATCATATTTGCAAAAACTTTCCGGAAACTTTCAGTGACTTACAATTTTGGAGTGATAGTCAAATCGTACTTAGTTGGCTTGCATCCGTAAAACCACAGAGACAATTTATCAAAAATAGAATTGAAGAAATTAAAAGTTTGTGTGGAGATAATGTATGGAGATATTGCCCTACGAAAGACAATCCCGCAGATCTGCTTACACGTGGTATAACATCTGAAGAATTGCAACAGAATGAAATAGGGTTTAGTGGACCTAAATGGTTAAACAGCAAAGAAGATTGGCCGACATTGAACGAAAACAATGTAACGTCTAGTGTATGTACAACAATGTCGGAGAACGATGACAAAATTGAAACAATGAAGAATAATCAAAATGTATGTATTGGTATAGGAGAAATCATAGATATCGAACGGTACAATTCTTATAGAAAATTAACACGAATAACCGCATATGTAATGAGATTCGCAACAAACTGCAGAGCAACGGAAACTGAACGAAAGAAAGATTTATTACGTATTGATGAAATTGAAAATGCAAAATTCCTATGGATAAGATATAAACAAGGTAAAATATTTAGTGACGAAATAAACTGTATAGATAATTCTACAAAACGTAAAACACTTGTGCAACAATTAAAGCTCTTTCTAGACGAAAAGCAATTCTTACGTTGTAGTGGCCGCCGAATAGACAATGCGACAGTAGGAGAAACAGTCAAGTTTCCATATCTGTTACCGGCAAAGGACCGTCTTACACATTTGATAGTGTTAGAAGCACATGAGAACACACTACATTCAGGTATAAATATCACTCTAGCATACATACAACAAACATTTTGGATTCCGAAATTAAGACAGTGCGTGAAATCTATATTGATGAAATGTGTAACGTGCCGAAAAGTAATCGGAAAATCTTATCCCGCACCAGAAATTCCACCATTACCAAAGGAGAGAGTTCAAGATGCTACACCCTTTAGCATAACAGGTGTAGACTTCACAGGAGCGCTAACGATAAGGAGCAGACACAACGAAGAATCTAAGGCTTACATTTGCCTATTTACATGTGCTGTCACTCGAGCAGTACACTTGGAATTAGTTTACGATCTCAGCGAAGAATCTTTTGTATTGTGTTTCCGGAGATTTGTAAGTCGACGATCAGTGCGGAAAATAATGATGTCAGACAATGCGCTAACATTTAAAGCTGCTTCAAACGAAATTTCAGGACTTTGCAATTCTAGAAAAGTTGAAGAAAATATTCAGAATTATGGCATTGAATGGAAATTCATCCCAAATAGAGCTCCATGATTCGGGGGCATGTGGGAAAGAATGATTGGCTTAACAAAAACACCACTTAAGAAAGTATTAGGACGTGCACATGTCAACGATGAGACTCTAAGGACTGTATTAACAGAGATCGACGCCACACTCAACGATCGACCAGTGACGTATATTTCAACAGATATCAGAGATCCGGAGCCGCTTACACCATCCCATCTTATACATGGACGAAGAATAACAACTTTACCGTATGTATCGTCAAATAGTACTATTGACAATCTAAATGTTTGTGAATTAACGCACACAAACTTGAACTATCAAGCGATACGACAGAGACAACTGATTGAGAACTTCTGGACAAGATGGAAAAGAGAATACCTTACTTCATTGCAAAAATATCACGAAAGAGCTGGAGTCGACGTTCGGAAGATTAAAGAAGGCGATATCGTTCAGATACACGACGAATCGAAGCGCGTGTATTGGAAACTTGGAGTTGTGCAGGACACTATTAAAGGCAAGGACGGTTTAGTTCGTGTTGCTATGGAGCGTACCAATTCAGGAGTTGCAAATCGACCCGTGACGAAACTCTACCTATTAAAAGTCAACAGCATGGAATGTTATCTGAGACGAAGTGAACGAAGAAACTTAACGTGTGTGAACAGACTTGTTAATTTTTCTTATTTGTGAAAAGACTGTCAAATTCAAAGAGTTTTTTACGTAATCTAATAATTCAATATTTTTTTAATTATTTGTGAGATCAATCTATTTTTGTTCTTTCCGCATACCACTATATATCACAGCTAATGGACATTGCATCTGGTGGCCCCGAGTATGTCGGTGATTTAGGGAAAGTTTAACTTACGCGTCAAACGTTAACACTACTGTTAACGCTGTTTCCATTGCATTGTTAACGTCATCATATCTTCTGTTAACGTTGTTCTATTGTTATGTATCATGTTACTATATTGAGTTGAGATTAAACGAATTAGACGTTGTTTTACTGCCTGTCCAGACTTTCAGTTAACCCATCCGTCACAACAGTTATTTGTTGTATAATTACTTTAAAAGTTATAGATTATTAAAATAAGGTCTTCCAACTTTAATTAAACTAATAAAACATTTATGTCAAATCGTATTTAATATTTTGTTTATCCATTAAATTGAACACATACACGCTATGAAGATTTGTCTTCGATTTGTTTATTCATTATGTTAGGAGCTATATCTAATATTACATCGTAAGATATCTATACATTTGCATAGAAACAAATTCTTCAAAAAAACAGGGACATGGTTTTGTGAAAAACATTATATTGATAGAACATTTATTGAGGCCAAACCCAAGGTGTCACGCTTTTCAATTTTGTATTTTATTTTGTGATAACAATTGTCATGTCAAATTAATACAATAAATCACATAACAAAAGAATCCTTGAAATGCAACATGCATATACATTCCACCGAGAACACCAAAAAAGTGTTCTGATACCATTATTGTATCAAAAGCAACCAATAGTTTGTGTCTTTGGTATATTACAATTGAAATTCAGCTTTTTGAACACTAGCCTGCCAACCAACACTAATTATGCATTTAGCGGGATTTTGATGTCACATAATTGGCCAACAGCCATAATAAAGCAATCAGATAAAGGCAAAGCTTCTCCCCTGTCCAAAGAGTCTGAGATAAGATTAATTTAAAAGTGATATAATCAATGAACAGTTAAGCTCATTTTTTATATGAAATGTAATTTATATTCAAGAAGTATACAAAACAGTGATATAAGGTAGAACACAAAAACTACTAAATGTGAAATAAAAGTAGTTTTCCTACACATATTATCTTCCCTTTCAGAAAATAGACTTTTGAGATATGATAAAAACACATTGACATAAAAACGGCTTAAAGCATAAATTGTCTATTAACAAAAGAGATGTCCATCAACTTAACATGTTAAATGAAGAAAACAAATGTTGACTCGCTAGGTTCTTTTTGTCGATATAGCACGAGTGTGTATATAAAAGGGGGTTTGTGCAGAGTTGCATTACATCTAAACACCGTACTTGCAATATTGTGTTATAAAACTTACCGTAACTTTTGGCAAATAGTAAATAGAAAATGACAGCGACAAATACTGAAATAAACAAAAAACATAGTAGATAGTATTAATAATCTGTACCTCTTCAAAAAGTGAAAAGAACATATTTATAGCTTAATTTTATAGGTATTTGTACATGTCTGCTACATGGCCCTAATGACACATACTTGTGCAATGAGCCACATACACAAACAAACCAAACACATGGAATAAACCAACGGAACATACATATAAACTGTATGAATCAAAGAGAAACTGACAACAGCCTATAAAAAAAGGAAAATTGACAAAAAGTCACACGCATTTCCAAAAATAATTCATAGAGAGTAATATGCTGAATGATATGAACCCCGACAACTGAAAGGTGAGTAGATCCTGCTTCATATGTTGCATCTATGTAAGAACAAATACAGTGATAAATCTCAATCTATGAAGTCTGAAATATAACATGTATAACGACCCGAATTACAAAACACATGAAGCATAAAAAATTAATGAGGTGATTTAGACTAAATATTCAATACTGCATGATTCAAATAGCTCACATCAATCTACCACAGCCACTTAATCAAATGATCTGGTTTTGCGAGAGCTTTTCTCTCGTTTACATGCTGTTATAGTGTTATGATAGACTGAACGTTTAATAATCATTTGAAAAGAAAAAAAAACCATCCCATAAAATTGAGAATGGAAATGGGGAATGTGTCAAAGAGACAACAACCCGACCAAATAAAAAACAACAGCAGAAGGTCACCAACAGGTCTTCAATGTAGCGAGAAATTCCCGCACCCGGAGGCGTCATTCAACTGGCCCCTAAACAAATATATACTAGTTCAGTGATAATGAACGCCATACTAATTTCCAAATTGTACACAAGAAACTAAAATTAAAATAATACAAGACTAACAAAGGCCAGAGGCTCCTGACTTGGGACAGGCGCAAAAATGCGGCGGGGTTAAACATGTTTGTGAGATCTCAACCCTCCCCCTATACCTCTAACCAATGTAGAAAAGTAAACGCATAACAATACGCACATTAAAATTCAGTTCAAGAGAAGTCCGAGTCTGATGTCAGAAGATGTAACCAAAGAAAATAAACAAAATGACAATAATACATAAATAACAACACACTACTAGCAGTTAACTGACATGCCAGCTCCAGACTTCAATTAAACTGACTGAAAGATTATGATTTTATCATATGTACATCAGGCACAATCCTTCCCGTTAGGGGTTTAGTATCATACCATCATAACATATATGAGAAGAACATAACCCGTGTCATGCCAACAACTGTTTTTAGAATAAATGTGTTTAGTTCCGACGCAAAGACCTTATCAGTGACTCAATATTAACGCCAAAATATGCAATCTTTAATGACTTGACAACAGTATCGTAATTATATCCCTTCTTAATAAGTCTATTCAAAGGTTTTTTAAGTTTCTGAGGTGAATACTGACACCTTTGTGCTTTATAAAGAATATTTCCATAAAAAATTGGATGTGAAATACCTGAACGTATAAGAAGTCTGCATGTTGAGCTATATTTACGAATGATGTCTTTATACCGATGATAACATTTAGTAAATGTTTTGACTAGTTTGTGATATCGAAAACCCTGGTGTAATAATTTTTCAGTAATACATAAATTTCTCTCGTTAAAATCTAAAACATTGTTACATACACGAGCGAATCGTACAAGTTGAGAAATATAAACACCGTAAGATGGTGACAAGGGAACGTCACCATCTAAAAACGGATAATTAACGATAGGAAATGAAAAATCATCCCTTTTATCATAAATTTTAGTATTCAGCTTTCCGTTAGTGATATAGATATCAAGATCGAGGAAAGGGCAGTGGTCATTGTTAGTATTAGCTTTATTTAAAGTAAGTTCAGCAGGATAAATTTCATTAATATACATACTGAAGTCGTCATTATTGAGAGCCAAAATATCATACCATACATACTTAGCACAACAATAACTTAAAATAAAATAAAAAGACACCAGCGTCTTAACTTTAATATATATACACTAGTTACTTAGTGAGTTTGTGCAGCTTCAAACTAAATTCAACACAACTACGGTAGCCGTACTTAAATAAAAAGCATTACTTGGTGTAAGCTGGCATATTTGATTTCCCTATTTGTCCTCATAACAGCCAACTATTGTACAAATAGTTGGTATACAAATATGTTCTTTGCTTTATTTATACTTGTACAAATCCTTTCACCCCGCTTCCATGTTGGGCAAATATAATATTCCTTTTATCGTAACAGTTAATTTGGAGGTTATCTTTACGGTCCGTGTTTAAACTTTGTCGATATCTTTGAAAAATTAGAGACAGTGAATGAGATGTTAACAACAGAAGTTTCAAATGCTTGGTGTAAATGCCAGGACAAAACAATAGATGTTTATTGGTGGACAATATCAAATGCATTTGTACTCGCTACGTAACAGGAGAAAAGCACAACGAGCCTCGATTTTTGTTCTGATATTTTAAACTCATACAAATTATTTATATTTTTTTAAAATGTATATATACTGTTTATTTATACAGTTACGTACAAACAATAAGGCTGGTTAAAACTACAGTTCTTGCTTTATGCAGAGCTTGATGTATAACATTCTTCTTCCTCCCTGAAATGAAACATATATGAGGCTAAATAGGAAGAATAAAATGATAACAACTCACAATAAAACTGAATTCGTGTACAAACAGACTATTTTTGGTAGTAAATATCGAAATAATGTCGTTTGTTTACTAAGAATATGTATAGCGGAGGGTTTCCTAATTAACAGTTGATATAATTCCAGCTTAAAAGTTGATGATGTTTTATATGGCCGCAATTAAGAACTGATTATACAAGCATAATCAACACGATGGTTGACATATGATGGACCATGAACTGTTGAACCATTCAGGATAACCTCTAATCAACCCCGGTGTTTGCTGGGATTTGTGTTGCATAATCTTTAGTTCTGGTGTCGTCTTATGGACTTGACCATGTTAGCATCAGGTTTTGCCCTTGCATTGTCATTCATTTTCAATATATGAGTTTCAAATATACCCTGAACCTGTTTCGTCTTTTTTTATATATATATCAGCGATATGTTTTACCGTCGATAGAACATTTTGACCTACTTTCCACATACCATTGTATAAGAACATATTTTAAGAATTGAAAATAACAATTTATCGAACTGTATAAGTATACCAAACATTTGAATACTGACAAAAAGAAGATGTGATATGATTAGCTATGAAACACTGTTCAACAAAGACCAAATGACATAGACGATACAGCATAAGGTCAGCGTACGTAGTTTGAAAATTGGTAAAAATCAACAAACAGGCAGCTATTAAAGGCCCTAAAAGGACATATATAAATTAATTCAAACGATAGAAATAAAGGCCATTTTTATGTAGAAAACAACAAATAAAAACACAAATAATATACAGCAACAAAGGCTTTGTTGTAAAATGCAGCCACCTGAATCGTTTTTAAATGTCCATCACTTTAGAAAGTATATATTCATGAAACATATATAATAAAAACACAGTTTACATTTTGAACTTACTACCTGCATACCTGAAGAACCTATCTCCGTGGCTCTGTGTGTGGCTCTGCTTTGAAAAGAATAATCCAATCTGTAAAATTTTGATGTAAATGTTTAATTTTAGATTCATTTGGAACTGTAAAACCAAACATATATGTAAGACTCAGATCGACGTCAGGTCTCTAATCGACGTCCAAATCTAACGTCACAATCAAATAACATTCCAAATTGACGGTTCATTATATGCCTACCTAAACGACGTCCATTTTGGGCTTCTCTATACTACGTTAAATATTTAGCTTCCCTAATCAACGTCAGTTTTTGACACAGTATACACAATTGAACTGAACCGATAGCAGTTGAAAGCTGTAGACCTTTACAGCCAATTGCATTGAGTGTGTAGGCAAAGGTAATATCTTTGGATAATTTGCTTGCTAGCTTAAACGTGAAGTCAATATTTGGTATGGTAAACTACCGTCCTTTCGAAGGAGCCTAGTCCTACAGACAGATAGATTGGTTATATGTTGGACTAGTTTACTCCTAGAAGGGTAGTTTATATTACCTTCACGGTTCAGCTAGCAAGCAAGCTAACCAAAGATATTAACTCTGCATACACACTGAATGATATCGTCTGTAAACATATTATGTATGACAAGTAAGATATATTTAAAAAAAAAAGTCAATTTATTACATACTAGACTAAGTATGGAAACAGGTTTGGTATTAATTTTTAAATTTAAGAGATTACATAAAGATAAGGAGATGTGGTATGATTTCAAATGGAACAGCTATCCATCAGAGTTCAGATAAAGTTACTGTTAGCAATTAAAGGCACGACGAATTCGATAAAAAATGATAAAAATCCATCCCGCAATTCATGTCACCACATGCATTTCAATATGCTTTTACGCAAGTGTAGTACATACAGAGAATAACACAAATTACAAGCCGAATAGCAAGTGTACCTGACCTTTAAAAACGTCAAAAAACAATACACGCACTATATAGCCTGCATTTAAATAGTCAGACACCAGATTGCCATGAGTAAAAAAACACTAGTAAACGAAGTTTAGTCTGAAACGGTTATTTTGACTTTAACACCATATGAAAATTCTAAACAACATACAAAATAAAAGTCATGTAATTAATAAGTCATAGTTTGTCTTTCAGTCAATTTCCGATGAATTGACTGCGATAGATTTAGTACTGTTCAGTCAATTAGGTCCTTTTCAGAAGTTTTTCAGACAATTATATATTTTGGGTGATCTAAAATGTGGACAATAATTTCATAACAATCTAAACATAGACTCAATCACACATTTTTTTTTATCAAAGAGCTACGTATGTATCTTTGAATGCAAGCAAATGATCTGAACAGTACTGAATTGGACCAACTAAACATTTTTTTTAAATCGACTGAAAACATAGCAATGACATACATGTATTAATGTATTGTTCAGTCTTTTAAGCTATCTTCAAAATGACCGCTTCAGACTAAATTTATGATTACCTCTATATACCATTTACCTGCACAGTTTACAACAGGATGAAGTATAGTTTACATATTCTAACACCTGGGGTTTAACCATTGTTGACGATCGTAAAGTGTCCTATAATTGCGTACTACCCTTCATTTTATCTTTGCTGGAAAGTTGTATCATTGGCAATCATACCACATCTTCTAATTGCATAAACAAACTTCGTTATTCTAAATGCTTAGTCAAAAAACATAGACCCAAAATCCTATATGTTAAAAAAATGCGTCATAATGACCTGATCAATTGTCTATTCTCAATTTCTAACATTAATATCCAAAATATCTACCTTAAGGTTATCTACAGGAATGCAGTTAATAAGCATATACTACAACAGATTATTTGAATAATTTAGAAAGAACGAATCGTGAAATGTACACTTTTCGAAAATAATTATGGTTTTAATTTTCGAATCTTGAACATTCCATTGATTTGTAGCAGGATATTATCATTGAATGCATAGTGCGTATGTGTATCCAAGGTGTTACTATCTGGCCGGGATTGCAATTCCTATCACAATTTTCTTGCTTAATGGCTACCACTGTCGGCCGAAATATATCTGTCTCGAAAACCAATGTGCAAGTTTTCCTTTTCGAATTCACATTCCCGTATTATCTTCCTTTAAACTAAATATCCGAATTCGACTAATACGTTATGTTGAGCAGTAACTGATTACTCTTTAGATTTGTAACTGATAATTGATGCAGTCCAATCGTCATCTCAAACTGTAGCTTTTCGTGTTATGTTTTGTTTTTGTTATTTTCTTTCGTCGTTTTACTTTTAAAAGACCATTAGCTTCAAATTTATTTCTGGCTTGACGTACGATTTTTTTATTTTAACCTGTAATCTCTTTTATCTCTTTGAAATGTATAATGCAAATTGTTGATTTTTTTTTTTTATTAAGCTTGCAAAACAACAAATACATCAAAGCACACACATCAAATGATAAAAAAAAATTACCGTATCACGTTTGATCTTGGACATCTGAAATCACCAACGGCAAGCACTACGCTCAAACAGTCATAATCTACAATTAACTAGTTAGTACAATACATGTGACATATAAACAGCTGAGAATTGACCTTTGGGTATTGTTCAAATTATATATTCACAAGCAGGTGACAAGCAAGACGTATATTTCTAAGTCATCCTTTTTTCAGTCTAACGGTTTAACAAATTATCTGCGCAAGTTGTACAAAGATTGAATAATACGTTGCATACCTCTAACTACTTTTTTTCCAGTTGATTTACCATAGGTCTACGTCAGGGTACCCATTAATTCCTTTACATGTAGCTTGTAAATGCGCACGCAGATACAATTTACAAAATAAGTAGAAATGTATTAATGCGAGTCCAGATATTAAGGATGGGGGTGTGATGGATGGGTTATCTAAAAGTCTGGGCTTTACATATGAAAAAATCAGATCTTTCTCTCTATCAGCAAAACAATTATTTCTCTTTCCCAGACAAAACTGTTAGTGTTGGCGATTGCTTGAAAATCGTTTGAAATTATTCTGGGTGAAAAGGGCCCACAATGTTTACTTGCAGATCCGATTTTGACCTAGGAAATATTCCCCAAAACATAAAACAAAATAGTTTTACCTTTATGTCAGACGTCAAATACTTTATCATATATAGTCAAAAGATTATATAAAATATATTTTCGAGTATATGACGATGGAAGTTGTTGATAGAGGCTATAATTATAAACATACGCAGTCTAGTAATTCGTTTCAACTTCAGCAAAATTGAAAATAACACGTTTAATAATTGTATGCGTCCGAAGCGCTTTTCTGAATTTGCTTTCATCAGAAACGCTCAAACCCAAATATTTGAAAGCCGAATATGTATATTTACGGAAACGGTTGAAGGGCTATACGTCAAAAAATAACTACACAATAATGTGTCCATAGTACACGGTTGCACCAGTCACAATATCATTTTCTATGTTCAGTGAACCGTAAAATTGGGATCAAAAATCTAATTTGTCATTTAAAATCGAAATATCATATCATAGGGAACATCCGTAATTAGTTACTGTAACAAAAAACTGAAACGTATGCTATCATTTTCTATATCAGTGGACCACGAAAGTTGGGTAAACAATTCAATATGGCATTTAAAATAGAAAATTCATACCATAGGGAACATGTGAACTGAGTGTCAAGTTAATTGGACATTAACATCATCAAAAACTACTTTCATCAAAGCTTAGGAACCTGAAGCGGGACGAACGAACGAACGGACGGACAGACGAACTGACGCACAATCCAGAAAACATAATTTTAGATCGATTTGCTATAAATCATATCAGAACCAAAGTTCTAATAAAGTTAGTTAGAACAGTAAATACTAGTTAGAGAGCAGGTGTTTAAAAATGTACGATATCCGAACCGGTTGGTTAAAAAGTACTACTTCGTAAACGATTCAAACAGCACATTTACATAAAAAGGTGAACAATTTTTGTAAGACATGGCATATACACATGTGCAATTAGAATAGAAAACAATAGGAAAACAAATTATAGTAATGTTCTTTAACACCACAGGGTAAACTTATCTCGGTTTAACTTTAAATATTACGACGGAAAGACACTACATGACATTAATATCATTTCCCCTTGATCTGTTTTAAAGAGGGTTAACTGAATATACACCCAGAACTGTGTTATTTTGAGGATTATATCTATTAACCAAACGTGTATCTTGGAAATAATTCCATATCCATTGTATCTTTTAAAGCACAATCCAGGGGAAAAGTATCACATAATTACCATTATATAAAGCGAATTCAAAAGGTCTACGGCAACGTATTTCTACGGATAATTGCATAAAATACAATATTGATAGACATCAAGATATATCATTTAGTTTAATCGCTATCAGGAAATAGGCTATTATTTTGATTCCCTAAGTTTGTTTTTTCTCTATTTTTACAAAACAGTACAAAATCCTTCTTGATTATGTGTAAATTGATTACATATTATTTAGAAAATAGAGATGAAATTAATTTAAACACTATATAAATCGAGACAAATGATGAATTGACAATCAAAAAGTAGTCCAGCATATGCTCAATTAGATCGTTAATTGTTTTTTCCTATCCATCTGTTCCTTTGTGAAGAAATATTTTATTCTAATTACTAGCGTCATGTTAAATAAAGTATACATTAAGCGTTGGTGCTGAATTTAATAGTATATCATGGAAAATTCTAGAAACAAGTATTATGCATATGGTAGATGTCAATGATCTGATCTTCAATAAAGTTACTGCATATCTTAAAATAGCTGAAAATATTTATTTTTCATTACAACTAAATTTAAATTTCAATTGATGAAGTTGTACACGTGTAAACACTATGCAGATATGGGCTGATACGTATGGGTAATTCCACTCGGGCTAACTTTTTGGATTTTCACCGACTCGAAGGGTCTTAACTATTTTATTATACCGAAAGATCAAATAAGAATAAAATTTGGTATCAGATTGTCAAAACACATACGTTAGAAACTTTGTTTTTTCTCTTAACTATTGTGTGACAATTTAGGTATGTATAACAAAAGTAGTCTCTTTCTGTGAAATATAAATGGCTTTAGACACCAGATGAATTTACAAGTCTTAAATGGTCTTGTTTCTTCTTAATTAGATTGACCGTTGCCCTATTTGTTTCTGTTTATATAACGTTTAATGAATTCATACTGTATTGGTTGTCAGCTCGTGACCATTGAAGAACGACAGGAGTTATTCACTGTGGAACTATAGAGTTGTTCGATGGAGGCTTCAATTTGTTTGAGGTATTCATCGCATCTCACAATTTCTTGGGAAAACATCAACACTAAACTATTACACGCGATGCCGTATTCGCTCCTCAACAAATAACTGTATATTGTAAGGTATGATAATAACTATCAATTTCTTTGTAGCATTCAACCTTAAAAAGATATAAACACGTAGTAGAAGCAAGCATATTGATAGCTTGTACTGCTATCCAATATGTCCGAAGCAAGCATTTTTTGTTATTGTATTCACAAAATAAACCGGCTTTGTGGATTGTAGCATTATATTATGTAAGCCTTTGTGTGTATTGTTTCAAGCATATTATTTCTTTGGTATCATTTAAAAGTTGGTAACAATCGGACATAACCTCTCCATTAACATACCAGGTGTAAGTATCTCTTTCTCATAGCATAACTTCTTGAAGCACGAACAGTCCTCTTCATACTGATTGCAATAACACACATTTCTTGGCTTCTGGACAAAGGCAAAACCTTTAGTATAGTCGCAACGACAGGAAATGTCGGTTGTTGAAGAGCCATTACCATAGATTACTTGCCCTTCCCCATTACAAGTTGTCTTTTTGAAGATACATTCACTATTTCCGTTGGTTCCAAACTTGAATGGTTGAAAACGGTTTTTCTCGCAGGACTTTCCATTAATATTTCCACTGATTATGTATTTGTAACCTAGAAAAATACGACACACACAATATGTGTATATATTTTGAATGTAACAAAAAAAAGATAGCTTAACAATATGTGTATTTATTCACCAAAAAAAACGGTCAAGCTAAGCGCTTCAGAAACATGAAGTCAAGGCTGCAGTATTGTGTTCATTTATTATGTACAGTTGGGATATGTCATGCAGTGTCTTTAGAACAAGTGTTCTTACTGAAGAACTAAATACTATTTCGTTTTGAAGCTGTTGTATTCGGGAAAACATTTAGAAAAAGAGCACACGATATTGGCTATGCCAATTGAGGCCATGCCAACTGAATTATTCAGAATTTATGGTTTGTGTGATGTTTTGTTAGTTTTGGTTTTATTCTAAACCATTGATTCATGGCATCATCTAGCACGTATACTTTTTAACAGTCAACCAAATGATAATTACACACGAATAACTGAAAAGACCCTGTGTATCAAAAGATGGTATCATTCTTTCAAGATAATCCTAAAAAATAAAAAAATAAAAGCTCTAACCCATAATACGACTTTGATACGACTACAATATATCCAGAATGCAGATGGAGTGCTGTTTAATTTTTTTTAGAGCGTCAATAAGACAACTCTCCAACATAATTTACAATTCAAGGTCAAAGTATAGCCTTAAACACAGAGCCTGAGTTTTGGCTCACACCAAACATTTAGCTTTAACAGGCTAAAACATTTCTAGTTTACAACAGTTCAAACAGGAAAATGATAATTTCATAAATCTTAATTTTTTAATCAAAATAGACATTTAACGTATGCATTACCTCCATATAAAACAAGATATTTATAAAGTTGACATAATCTAATACATGCAATCTGTCTTTATGGTCAACAAGTGGTTTACTTATGTTTCAAGTAGGTAGTTAAAATGTCTGTAGACAATTGAAGGGAAAACAACTTTAATTTTAAATAGTGTAACAAGTCTTCAGGGAGTAATACTATGGTCATGGGAGTATAAATGTTGGACTTTCAAGTTAAACGGCAATACCGCATTTCTTAATTGAGTAGCCTATGCCATGTGTAAATTAAAATAAAGCTACTATAAATCAATTAAACGTAAGTCATGTATACAGTAGTTGTACATGTATTATCAGTAAAAAATTATCGCACTTTTAACTAATAGTGGAGGTAACAATTGTTCACCAATTTATACATCCTCTGTTAATGAACGCATCAAGGCCAAAACATAACGTAAGTACGAAAAAAATTGAATAGCAAATATATGTCATGTAAGACTTCCGAATTTCATATTTTAGTTATAAAATGCCGAGAGTCTAGTACGTGTATATTGTTGTGAATAACAACAAAACTGCACATGATGTTACAATAAGAATTATATTGACAACATCTGCATATTGTTTACATGAATGTTCAATAATATTCAGCGAAGACTTCAAATAATTACTTCAAGTTATTATCTGAAGTGATTTTTTGAAGTCTTCGCTAAATATTTAAGTGATTTTTCGGAGTCTTCGCTAGAAATAATGAACGATTAAGTTGTTACCTGGTTTATGAAAAGCTTGTTTCCCGGCACATAATTCTCTATAAGTTGAACGATTTTCGTCGAACAGGCAATAATACCAGGGATTGCTTGCCATACAAAATCCTTTTGCTCTCAATTGCCATTGTGATGAATCTGGACATTTCCAATTAGTTGCAAAAGTAACTGAAACTAAACATAGCAGTGTCTGTGGAATAGAAAAAAGACAAGATTAAAATAAATGTACGTCATGTCTGCATATAGCCTTATATATGTCACATCGACTTGAAGAATTGAATTGAAGATGTATCGATTTGAAATATTTACAAAGTATATTACATACAAACAAGTTTCAGTTTAGATGGAAGGTGATAGCCAAGGATTTATCTAAAAAATTATTTACTGAAAAAAAAACTCTGATTATTATTTATGTCGTGTTCTTTTATAACAAAAATTTGAGAAACATTTATAAATTACAGTTAATTTAGAAAATAACTATCAAATTAATATATCATGATTCATGTGATTGTGGCTGTAAAATAACACATAAATAATACTTTGGCTTTCACTATTTTAAATTTATCATTTATCTAATGAGAAAATGAGAGGAATTGATATATTTTGTCTATACATCTAAGATTTTACAAAACTACTGATATGTTAAAAAGGTGGAAGAAGATAAATTCCTAGTTTATATAGATCAAATATTATTAAATATAACCAAAAAGTAATGGAAGTAAAGAATATCTTGTTAAAGTAAAACAATTTTACATAGTATACTTAAGAAATAATTCATGGGAGCTTGAATATATCGAGATTTTACCACGGGTTGGCCCTCTATAATAGATATTTTACCCTGAGCGATAACCACACGCAGTTTTATAAGCATTGGCATATGGGTGTCAAACTTTTTGCTAATATCAATGTGTTATCAGACAAATACCAACGTCTACTTTTATTATAACATTTCTTCTGCTCCCTTAATCATGGTCTTTTACTCTTGCTTAGTTAACATGTATCAGATTGTGATAATGTCAGTTCTAGGGGAACCATAAGTGGGAGGCCATTGTTCATTAGTGTTCAGTTGTTTTAACGTATTAGCACATCTCATTTCCGTTGAGAATACTTGGTCCCGCCCCCTCAATCATGGTCTATTGACTTTTACACTTTTGCTCATTTTTTACGTAATAGTTTGTGGTTCGATCAGTTCAAGATAAATGGCTAACTGAATGTTTAGACAATGCAATTTGGTAAATAGATATCAGAAGAAGTTGTATGAGTACCAATTAGACAACTGTCCATCCGAGTCAAAATATGTAAAAGTAAAGAGTTATTGGTCAACGTACGGTCTTTAATACGGGGCCTTGTATGACTACGAACAGCAAGCATATCTATTGTTATTTGCAACTATCTTTTCCAAGGATATTATATAGCCCCAACTCCTCATCATAGTTCGTTGACTCCGAAAATTTTACATAGTTTACAAGTTTATGGTTGTGTTAAGGTTTGTTTGAAGGGAAATCCGATTACATGTCTAAGGAATTTGGTATGGAGTTTAACTAGCATTGCCAAATCACACTTACATGAATATTATTAAAGCATGTGCCTTTGTTCATGGTTAATAGACATTGAATATTATTAAAGCATGTGCCTTTGGTCATGGTTCATAGACATTGAATATTTGTATAACTTTTATGTTAAAGTATTGCTATTTTAATTTCAACATTTGCATTATCAAAATTACAAATAAGGCGAGACATATCTCTATGAGAACATTTTATTGTTTATAGACAAATTCAAATATGAAATATATCGAAGTGGGGATCGTTAATTATATGACGAAATCTAGAAAGGTGTATGGTTTCTAGTTCGCTTTTACATTTTTCCATTGAGTTGTGCGGTGTGTTTGTTTTTCTGGTTTTTTGTTGTTGTCATAATGCCATATGAATTTATCACATTTGTTGCAATGAAATAAATTGATTTCCCAGTTAAATAAAACCGATAAAATTAACGTGGTTATTTCACTCTCTGACGTCATACAACAATAGGCGTTGTCAAGACGTCGATAACGGCGGATCAAAAAATTGTGAATGCGTAAAAAAAAGGTATAGTTCCGTACATGTTTTACATTAATTCTTTAAAAAAAAAAAATTGCCAATGTAATAAAAAGAATAACTAATTAAAGAATTAATCGATTAATACTGATAATTAACTCAAGCGCTACGCGCATTCGTGAATTAATGTGGTGTTCGGTCATTCGTTGAATAGTTTTGTCTACTTGAATTCTTCTATTAGTTATTCTATAATTATTTCATTTATGGTTTGAGATCAATCCTGTAGTATCCTTTAACTTTCAAGACATATGTTGCAGTTAAGACAAAATAGCAAGTGCCACATCTACCATGTCTTCCTTGTGCATGTTATAACGGTAATGCAACACAAATAATTTTAAAGTTCTTTTTTATATAAGATCTAGATATACAATGTACTTATGTTTTACTGTGTAACTGGACCAAATCACTTCTATACCTAGTAGACATGTAAACATTACTCAAAACATGTTGATACATGTAATTAATCAATTTACTGACTATACTATTTCATGCAGGAGTATAAAAATAAATTTGGTAGGTAAAATGAACAAAAAGTGCCCAAGTAATGATAATACTCTTTCTGCATAAGGACATATGCGAAGTCATCACAAATTACACGTGTCCACAGACCTAATAAAAGGTAAACACAGAATTATTTCAGAATACTAACGATAGACGAACACAGGGATGACGTACAGTAAAAAAAGAACATTACTATTATTGAATGAGGAGACAGATCTCTGACAAGCATAACACCTAAATTGTAAAATATATGATCATACAAAACAGTCAAAGGGACACATTCTACTCTTTTGCAATCATATAACAGAAATTACAAACTGCAATAAATGAACAAAAAAGATAATGTAGTTTAATTGCCATCGTAACAACTCAGCACAATAGATCAAATAACTCAGAAAAATAAACAACTAACGACCACTGTACGGGTTTCTACAATATGCAACACCAATAATGTATTCAGTCAAAATAAAATGATTATTGTTTTATATGCATGATAAATTAGAGGGTTACATGCCTGGAAACACATTCAGTGTGTGTATGGCGTCGTAACGTATAAACAGGACTTGATTGACACATATTCAAATGACCACCCGACATACATGTCTGACATACAGTACCTGAAACTTCAAATAATCACACAGCCGGTACCTGTTTTAAACAAATAAATAAACAAAATAATTGTAATTCCCTTTAAAAAAAATGCGAATAACACATTTCAGATCTGACTTTAGTGTTTATATTACCTCTGCAAATATTCGGAGAGGCCTGGTCATAGTTAACCAATCCAACTTTTAATATGTGCGCAGGAAGTCTGAAAAAGAATCAGTGTTCCATTTACTACTTACGATCATAAATTCACTATAGTATTGGTTACAATAGTTTTATTGATTGATTAAACTCATCAGTTTTTGTAACGGTGATGTTCTGTTGGCACCATCTCACGGTATTTATATATCACAACCCGTTCACAATTTCCGTGTCTATGTAATTGTGATCGGATATTGTTAAATGTCTTATCGCTTGTAGTTGTTATTCTATTATTTTCTATTGGTTTGTAAAATTAAAGACAATTAATCACCTAGCTCATTTCTAAGATTTTAGTTTAAGCCATCTATATCATGTATATGTACACTATTTATTTTGCAGGTTGATTTAAAAAATACTAACATAGCTAGATAATACAATTATCTAACTTATTACTAACATAATTCTATATAAATATGCTTGTAATTGTTATAAAATACATCAAATGATATAGTTACACACCTGTTCTTAAACAGTATTATTAATTTTTTTGAAATGTTCCTTCCTGTAACATCACTATTGAGGCGTTGACCCAGTCGTGAGAAAATCAGTGTGTCGTTCAGTTGAGCTTTTTTGTGCTGTCTTATGTTGTTTTACTGTTTGATTTTATTCTACGGTTAGCATGTCGAAATGTATTACAGAGTATTGTTTATTTGTGTATATATGTGTCCTAAATGTTCTTACGTTTAGTTGTACTGTATTTCTGTCATGTAATGGTGTCTTTTAAGTGTTTGAATTAATATCCCTATACAAGTCGAGATTTGGCAAGCCACGAAATTAGATTTAACCCACCATGTATGCATACAATATCCTGTACAAAGTCAGGAAAATTGCAGTTCTTACATGTATCTATAGTTCATTTTCGTGTGTTTTTGTTCACTGTAGTGTTTCTGTTTTTTCGTTGTTTTCCTTTTATACTTGATGTGTTCTCTCGTATTTAGTTTGTAACCCGGATTTGTTTTCTCTTAATTGATCTACGACTTTCCAACAGCGGTATACTTATGTTGCCTTTATTTTCAACGTATTGAATTTATACCGTATTACTGGTGAAATAATGTCAGACATTGTTACAACAAATTTGCTCCTAACCATTTTCTATTATTCTTTTAATTATATAAGGATTTGGTTTTAAAGTTTTGGTTTTGTAAGTAAATAAAAATAAATTTATACATGCATATGCATATTATTTGCTTTACAATCTTTCGCTATGTGTTTCTTTGAAATGTACAATGTCTTTTTTCAGTGACAGTTTATGACGACTCCAGACTAAATCCATTCAAAGTTGGATTTGACCTTATTGATATTTAAGTTTTAGTTGAACGTTTTTTTTTTCTATTCGGTAGTTGTTATTGGCTTTAATTTGCTCTCTGATCTGTACTTAGTTTCTGTCTGTTGTGTGGATGTATAATTACCTGTTCGAGTCCAGTCGATGTTTTTAGTTCGATGTATTTCTTTTTTTTTTATTTATCTGATGAGTTAAGCCTTTTTCAACTAAAATTTATACTTTGTTCTTCAGTTGTACTGTTACACCACTGTCATATATTAGGAGATTATTTGTGCCTCAATATGAGTTTAACCCAGCTACAAATGTATTTGCTTGACCCGGATCAGGAGCTTGTCATTTAGAGGTTGTAGTTTTTAACGGTGTACAATGTCTGTATGGTTTCTCGTTCACTTTATGTACATACATATCAAGCCGTTTAAATTCAGGTCTGTATTGTTTCACATTAGTTTTGTAATATCGGGCTTTTTATAGCTGAATAGGCGTTGTAGGTTTATTCATTGTTGAAAGTCGTATTGTGAAATATAATTGTTAATTTCTGTGTCGGGTGGTGTCTTGTGGGGTATTGTGTAACTGGCAAGAATACTACATTTTCTTAATTTTCACATCTCTAGTTTTGTCCCTGTGAACATATTTCAAAGGGACGTTTATGAATAACAATAACTAGCAAACAAATGTTAGACGGCTGGCAATCAAGTTTCCATACAAACTATTTAAATGTGTTTACATGAAAATATGGTTACTCTTTTAAAAAGTAGTAGGAAAAGATAACACTGACTACTTAGTCAAATATGCTCAGTTAATTACACTTTGTGTTTGATATATAATTAAATGTATATGAAGTACTATGCCAGAATACAAAAAATATTAACAATATTTACATGTATACGAATATCTTGAAATATACAAAATTCAACGTGAAACTATTAACAATAAGGTTTAAACTAAGACTCACCAAAAACTAAGGATTCTTACCAATTTTCCCCAATGATATAATTCTATATTCTTATCACTTGTTACCTTTTTTTTAAATTTTGAATTTTATTGTTTTTATTGTTGGGGTATTTCTGTAATTTAAGATACAATAATGCCAATTATCTATTTGTATATACTATGCCTGTTTATGGTAAAACATTTAAACAAGAAAAAAGTGTGAGATACTACTTTAAAAATAAGTTCAATATTCTGACATTTAGAGTATCATTCGTAACTAAATACATTATTTAAATAAGCACTTGTTTATCTACCTGTACGTTCACTCATTCACATTCCTATCAAAAATACACCTTAAATATTTTAAAATACATTACACTATAAATATACTAGTATTACATTTTCCAACTAATCAGATTACGAAAAGGATATCTGGTGTTGAAAGTCCTTTAAATTAAGTCATTATACGGGGGAAAATAAGATTTTTTACGCATCAATCAGCTCTAGGTTATACATGTTATATGTAAAAAACCAAAAAAAATAATGTCATTGTCGTTTACACGGTGAATTTGATAAGGTGGAACAAGGTCAATTTTGAAAACAAAGCATAAAAAGTAAATATCTCAAAGTATATACAATCAAGGGCTTTATCAGAACAACAAACACCAGTTTTTCAACTTTTCAAGAACGAATCCTTTCCATTTTCTAAGACACTATACATAGCTATATAGGTTATTAATTATGTTGACATTTTTAAGAACAAATAGGGATAGTTATAAAAGTATAATATAAGATTATTCGTACTCACATGTTTTTTTTCTGGAATTACATGTACCTTTATTGTAATTGTACGCGGTAAAATAAGTGTTAGGCATTTTTCAATTTTATTGTGAAGTGCAATTATGTAATCGTGAAGATGATGCACGTATATATTTGAATCAATTAAATTTATATATTTACCCACATAAACAGACGTGTGAATCCTTCTGTTTTCTGACAAAACACTCAGCAGCAGTATTGTCTTACTGTAATCTAAACACACACAGTTATTAGAACAAGATGTAGTTATCAGACCATATATCATCTATACCATACGCATCACACATGTATGTACTAAATAACACATATCTATATAAATCATCAACTACTAAAAATAGAATGTTTAAAGGTTTAAACTGGTTTATATCGTGAACAGTATATATGTTATGTGTGTGGTAGTTATCATCTGCAATTAAAGGTTTACGAATATTTTACGCCGTTTAGAACAAGTCATGTGAAAGTTAGATATCGCCATCAATCTTCTAAGATCACACAGAGTGTCTGTTATGCTATCAGATATATGAAAATAAATTTCAATAGGATTTAAAAATTGACGACCATATCAATTCATATCTTAAACAATAGATATGATTATAATGATTGTATGTACAGATGAAACCCTGAGTAAGTGCATACAACACTTACAAAAAAACATTGTCAAATATAACCCTACAAAAAACGAAAAAAAAACTGAAAAAAAAACGACACTGCAACAGAAGATTTTTATTGTCTGTCTTTAGATTAACAATTTCTATATATATAAACTTCAATACTAGCGATAAACAACATATTAGATAGACACGAATATGTATTGAAAGCAACCATGCATATTTCTAATTTCTAAAAGGATACAAAAATCATGGACAGCCTTAAAGCTAATGAAATCTTCCTCATAGATCAAAGTGTATGAATTATGTATGCTTATAATGTATTTATATAAGACTATACTGCGCAGATAAAGAAAAAAAACTAAAACCTGAGCATCGACACTTTAATAAAACGGTTCTACACGATTTTATAATGTTCATATTAAAGAACATGAAGAACTCATAAATGAGAACGGACATATAATGAGTGCCCTTATATTAAGTTTTAATTTGATGTTTAATCATTTTTTTTTTGGTATTTAAGTCACCATTATCAAAGAATAAAGTGTCGGTTTGTTAATGATATGGTACTTTAAACCACTATGTGTTGTACGTAACAAATAAAATAATACAAATTGTGTTATTTATTCTAGATGATGTCATACATTTGTAGTTATAAATAACCTATATTTCTTTTTAATGATTAATTTAATTTCACAGGCTGTGTTGCGGAAATTCATAACTGTTCATCCTTATTGCCTTTGCAACAAGTTATAAACATGAGTCTGTTAATTATACTCGTACCAATGTTTTCAACGTGTCTTATAGATTTGGCTTATTGTAGTAAGGGAGTATGTCACCGTGAAGACAGGTAATGATTTTGTTTGTATTTGTTTGATAAAATAGATTATAAATAATATTTGTAAAAAAAAATAAAAATGGTACATAAATGTTCCCGATATTGAAACACAACAATAAAATGTGTTCAAATAATATTAAATGGATTTTTTTAACTTGCAATGCATATATCCTTTTTTTACGAGAAATATACAAATGTTATACTCAATACTTTCATTTGATCATGCCGTATTTGAGAGTTATAACCATTCAAGTTTGATTTCAATTGGATGTTTTCTTTCCAACAATCAAATATGAAGAAACCTGCATTATTAGAAAAAAAATTGTGAATAAATGTGTCGTTCAACCTAACATATCAATTAATATAATGAAATAAGTATTAAAAAAAACCTATTTGTTTATTTTCTAGTGGCATAAATAGAACTCAAGAAACGTTTTGCTGCGATTTTTTCGAAGAAGCAAATGGCACGTGTATTGGTAGGTTTTGTTGATTTATACTTAATCGCATCTCAATTTTTATGAATATTTAAGGTAGTTCAGGGGTTAAGAAAAACAAATGACAGAATTTTCTTATACTTTGCCAAAATGAAGATTAAAAACATGATTAAAAGTATTGGTCACCGCGCTTTTTTTGAAGGTACGAGTCGTTCAGAATTGCCCAAATTTGCTTAGGTTTTCATATAAATAACATTTTTCTGCATAAAATTTATGAGACAGAATTTTGAAATAAGATATGCAAAGATAGGTTTTATAATATATTTATAGAAAATAAAAATACAAAATGGTGTCACCGACTTTGCTTGCCAGAAGTAAACAAATTAAATTATCCTAAATGTCCAGTATACATTTTATACTGACAGATGTATCTCCCCTTGAATGGCTTACTTGAAAAATTTGTTCTTAAAGCACAAATTTTTGGTATTTGTTAAGTCATTTTCGATAATGCAATGTATATAAAACAAAACAGTGTAAACAATAAATTGCAAATCAGTCTCCAAATTTGCAGATTTGGGCACATAACTAGACCGATTATTTACTGCGAATGTACAATTCAAGATAGCAGTATACCCCTGAACTACTTTTAGGGCGAGGAATGTATATCCAGTCAAGGTCGTTGTACACTGCCATCATCAACCACCTTAACAAATATGTAAACAATAATAAATGTCGAAAGGAATATTTTTTCAATTAACCTGTTAAGAAATGTCGGGCCATAGCGTGTTTTTTTTTTGTATATATACAATTGCAAATGTAAAAGAATGTTTTAAAATCACTTTACAAAATTGTTTTTCGTTTTCTTATTTTACATGGGAAAACCATGTTAAACAATACAATTTAAAAATAAAACGTTTGAATATCAATTTTGACTTAAGCATACTTCAGTCTAAAGGCTTTTCAGATTTTTCCAAAACACTAAATACTGTGGCGTAAAAATTGTTAATGTAATTAAAAAATATGATACTAAGAAAGACGACTAATGTTTCCTTCGACACCGACATTTATTTTAAATAACTGTTGAGAACCATTCATGGAAATTATAACGATAAAGTTCTACCGTTATAATGATATTTAGAAATTAATATTCTAACTCATATACTGTATGTCAAAATAATACTTGTCTGAATCATTGTGACATGCATCTCATTGCAAATATATGGTTCAATAAGATGTCTTTTTCTTTTGCTGTTCTTCTTTGATATTCTAGAATGTAGTAAAGGCTTTGAGTCATTTCAAGGTGAACCTTGCTCACCATGTTCGACGAACAGATATGGAGAGTTTTGCGTAGACATTTGTGAATGTGGAGCTGTTCAGAAGTATGTAACACTTGTATTGAATCCTAAAGTTGTAATTTAACAATCAGACAAAATGATAACTGTATAAAAACATAACTCTCATAATTGAAATAATTGACCAATTAAAATGGTGTATTGTATAATAATCGTATTCGTCACGGTCAGCTTGGTTAATTAAACTAAGTACTAGTATTAAGGAATTAACACTGTTTTCCTAAATTTCAAAATTAAGTTTAGGTTTTGCTATTCTGTGGTTAACATGTCGAAAAAAAAATACTATATATATATTACATGAATAGGGCCCTTCGTTTTCTCGTTTGAATTGTTTTACATGGTCATTTTGGGGTCTTTTATAGCTGACTGTGCGGTATTGGCTTTGCTCATTGTTGAAGGCCGAACGGTGACCTACAGTTGTTAATGTATGTGTCATTTTGGTCTCTTGTGGAGAGTTGTATTGTTGGCAATCATACCACATCTTCTTCTTTTTATATATATTATATATATTTATGTATTTCTCTGTCTGGATTGATTTAGCATTTCTTGTACTGTATTCATGTCCTGTAGTATTGTCAATATCGCAATATATGAAGCAATGTCCAATGCAATATAGTGCGAGGTTTACGTTTGATACCCAAATTTGTTTTTTGCAATCGATTTATGACTTTTGAACAGTGGTATACAACTGTTGCCGTTCTTTAAACGGTACTCATGCGAATACATGAACATGAAACGTTAACATGTTATAAGATCGTTTTAATATTCTCTAACCTTTCTTGTCTAAAAAAATAATTTATTCATTACACAGATGCGACAATGTAAAAGGCTGCATTGAAGTCCCTGTGACACAAAGTCTTCCTACAGAAAACGGTAAGTATTAAATTAGGAAAACTCCTCTATGTTTCTCTTATAGACCTCATGTCAAGTTTACGGTGTGTGCTGATTTCAAACCTTCACCTTTCCTTTATTTAAAGATATATACATGAAGTGTTCTATTAACACCATCATGACCATTAAGATATGTATAATTGAAATAAAGTTATAAAAAGGCAACAACGTACCATGCATAGAACTTGCTTCATGTAGGTACGTATTTTAACTGATATTACATATAGTTGTTACATGAGCCATTCCATAGGCATTGCTACACAAACGAATAAAAGGCGATATTCTAAAAAATGAGTTTAATTGTTATTAGCAGATTTGTGATATATAAAACACTGTTGCCTGTCCTAATTCGATTAAGCTGTAAGCTTTACACAACGATCAGTGCTAATAACACCTCCCTTCTTTTGTTCTCTCTTTTTACCTTTTTAGGTTCGCTTAATTTTTTTTTATTTATTTTTGCATGTATAGTTATAGTGTCATATGTTGCACGTTGGGTATGTTCACCCAGTTAGAAGTTGGGACAATGCTCTTATTTATGATGCAACAATTGATTTGATTTGATAGGAGCAACGATTTTGATCAATATAGTATCAAATAACTTAACCTAACTTAACTTTCTATGTTAGTATCAAAAGCACAAACTAACATAATAGTTGCAGTAGCGATGATATATTGTTTTCTCTTTAGTGTCGAACATGGTTTGATTTCGGATCAGTATAACATTGTTCAAGGAAACAAGTGTATTGTGAATTTGCTTGAATACAAATATTTCGATATTCTGTTTTAATTTACAAATCGGGACATAATTTACCATTTTATCTATTTGGTTCATCAGATTGCCTTATCGTCATAAATGGTAACGATGTGTGACTCTAGTAACGTTCTGCAGTAGTCATCAGCATTTATCATATAAAAAACGGGATATCATAAATGGACCGAAGTGCACTTTTTTCTAAAGGAAAAATAATAAGAACTGTGTTTCTTTGCTTCACGCAGAATTTTATTTACAATCTTTATTTAAAAAAGTAGATGCATAATTGTCTCTTTCCACATTTATCAAAATGTTCACAAAAACTTAAGTTGTTTGTTTCGTGCATCAATAAATTAAACCATTTCACTTAAACTGCTAATCATTTGTCATTTCGGGACTTTTGAATAGATTGTTTTATACATTGATGAAGGTCATATGGTTACCTTTACATGTTGGACTTCTACACCAATGTCCTTTGGTTTAGAGTTGTTTCAATGACAATCACATCACATCTTCTATGTTTTGTGTACATTACAAATTGCAATGAGTTTCTTACAAAGTTAGATTTCAACTCCCTGAGGTAAAGCTGAACTTTAATTGGTGTAGCTATCATTTCTTAATTTGTTCTTATTTTACACTGTAGAAATATAGTATTTTGGTATTAAACATAACTTGTGTTCAAAAGTATAAGCGTTCAAAATGACGGCTTAACTGTCAAAACATTTTACGATAAAACGTATAAAGAGTTGTTTTTGAAACTTAGTACTTACTTATTTTCTTTCCCCTCGAGATTGCTTTGTTTGCGTAATGATTAAAAGAAATAAAGATTAAGTAGGAGGGAATTACCAACTGTTCATCCTCATAGATATAGGGAGATTTGGTGTGAGTGCCAATGAGACAACTCGCCATCCAAATAAAAATTGAAAAAAGTAAACCATTATATGTCAATGTACGGCCTTCAACACGGAGCCTTGGCTCACACCGAACAACAAGCTATAAAGGGCCCCAAAATTACTAGTGTAAAACCATTCAAACGGGAAAACCAATGACAAATTTTTGGTGATAAAACAATATGTTACAAACATAGCTAATCATGTAAATATGACGAATCATTTATAGTAACAAAAACACAAACCTTTGATCTCGCTGTGACGGCGGGACCAACCGTGTTTCTGTCAGGCTACTAGAACAAACGATTTCTCATAAACATAGCACACTGACAATAGTAAATGGAATGTGTAAACAGTCAAAGAGAGCTAAAACGTTAAAATACACAAAGTGTCATAGTTTTTTAATTCGTCCAATTTAGAAACTCCTATTGCTATGTACTTGAGTGAAAAAAAAAGCTACTTAAATTTCTAATTGAATTTTTTATAAAATATGTTTTGATGATATGTTTTGTCATGTCTGTGAAAGAGATGGATATTCGTCAACAAGACGGTAACCTACCAAGCGGAGGTGTTGTATATTATAATACCAATAGACGAAAACACAGCAAAAAAAAAAGTGACCTGAATCCCATTTCCGTTACACCATCGCACTTCAGAGTGTTATTATATACCAACGCACATTAGAGTGTCATATACCACCGCACATTCTCGTGTCATCTGATCGCACTTAAAAAAAACATTGCACTGTATCGTCTGAAACCATCACACTTTAGCGTGACCTTCGCACTTAAGAGTACCATTGCATAATTGGCCTTTGAATTCATGATTGTCTTTGTGCTAAACATGAGAAATATCTGACTTTATGAAGATAAGAGAGTGATGGGATTTCACAGATTCACAAGCCATAGATATTATGCACTGTAGCTTATATTGTGCAAATATTCTTATATGATTTGCATATTGGGGAATACAAATCGTTCATTAATATGACTGGTCGAGAGGGCTTTCGGTAGTGGTTTTTGACCTTATTTATTTTTCAATAAACGACTTTGACAGAACTAGTGTTTGTAACCACACAACAAATTCTTTTGATTGATAATACGACATGTTTGTTGCCTTTTTTTGTTAGATAGCAATGTTTCAGGAAACGTTTGTTTGCGTTCACAAGACAATATTATTACAGGTTTAATGCTCTACCTTAATTCAATGACATAATTATACAATTTACGTATAATAGATGTTACTTGTGGTGAATTAAATTCCTTATCTTCAATTTTAAAGAAACTTAAGGATTACAAGTCATTTAAAATTAATCTATTGGTGTATACATTGAACTAAATCACTCACTGACATAGCATTGTTTATTAGTAAATTTATCGAGTTAAAACACAAATAATTCCTTTAAAAGGGCGTTTAATCATATGTTAGTTTATATCACCAGCTCAGACATTACTACTTACTACGAGAAATCTCTTTTTAGAGAAGGACTGTTCTTGATAGAGAGTTGCCGCTCTCAAGGAAGCTATTAAATCAAGAGTTCCAAATATGAAGTAAAAATCATCCCTTCGTAAATTTTACGGACGCCATCACGAGTTTGTTGACCGTTATGGAATAAACGTTTCACAGATGATATCGGTTATGTTCTTTTGCATTAATGGGACCTACCGAATGAGACTATTTACCGATTTTGTTATAACATGAGCAACACGACGGGTGCCACATGTGAGCAGGATCTGTTTTCCTTCCGGAACATATGAGATCACCCCTAGTTATTGGTGGGGTTCTTTTTGCATATTCTTTAGTGTTCTATCTTGCGTCATGTGTACTATTGTTTATCTGTTTGACTTTTTTTTTTTTGACGATGGCGTTGTCAGTTCTTTTTCGATTTATCAGTTTGACTGTCCCTCTGGTATCGTTCGTCCCTGTTTTACTGGTTGTTATTTGCTAGTGTCTGTCATATTTGAATTTCGTAAATAGTTTTGAAATAAATTTTGTAGTTAGTTTTTTCGTTTGAATTGTTTCAAATGTTTCATCTTTTACAAGGCAATATACGGTTATGTTTTTGTTTTCTTCACCTTTGAACGCCCTACATGTGTCTATATGTCTTACAGCAACTTCATATCGACTGTTGTAGATAGTTATCACATTTTCAAATTCGTACTTCTATTGTGTAAATCATATTAGCGGGTCTGATTGCACAGCAGAAGAGATGTATTTAGTATATATTGACTATGAATCTTTTGAAATATATTCCTAATAACATGAAATCTTTAATATATATTTAAGATATGTCCAGGGAAATCACAGTGACTGAAGATTCTATCACAGTCAAGACGGACAGTACGTTTTAACAATGTTGACTTACTAACTGTCCATTTAAACCTTAATGTATGTTAGCTGACGACTATTTTTGGAAGAAAAGGTTGTTGTCGATAAAATAAGTCAATCATGATCAACGATGTAAAAAAAAAACAACTATGATCTATTCATCCATGATGACAAAATAGATATTTATTAATTTCGTAAGAGATTGTAGTAAATATAACAATGAGCTAACAATGTGTATAACAAACATCCACACTGAAGGTAGACAACTAATTAAATAAGTCTGAAATTACATTGATAGAAATGGTCAAAGTCCATCGTCAGACTAAGTATCTCCTGCTACTAATGTTCAAACTGTGACATGATCCAATACAGAATTAAAGGCGACATCAGTATACCGATTAATCATAAATCGATTGAGAGCCAAAAAAAAACTTGTTAAAAGCTAACGCCAAGGGAAAACATCAATTACAAAAGGAAAACAAAGAAACAATAGGAACAAAAGCAAACGCCAATATACAAAGACATGAACTTTTTGATACACGTAGCAAGTACCATATCACACATTTATTCTTCTTTATTTTTTTACAATATAATTAATAACGGACTAGTGAATATGTCAAAGAGAAAACAGACGAAGGCAACCAACGCAGCGACAACACATCCCCAAAGCTAGCCCTTAAACAAATTGAGTGCTAGTTCTGTGAAAATGGACATACTACCAAACTTCAAATCATATAAATGAACTAAAGTTAGAAATCATACAAGGCTAACAAAAGTTGGAGGCTTTCGACTGAGATGTCAACCCTGCCCCCTATACCTCTACCCAATGTGAAATAAATAAAAACGCAGCAATACGCACAGTAAAACTCAGTCCATAAGAAGTCCAAATCTGATGTCAGATAAGGTAACAAAAGAAACTAAGCAAAATGACAATAAAATACAGATAAACAAAGGACTACTTGCAGATCTATTATAATACCCAGAGATAAAGCTGTATATAAGACAGAGATACATGTAAGCACATTGATTTCTTATCTTTTATCTGCAAATTATTTATGGTCGATTCAAGGGAAAGTAATGTATGCAAAGGAAACAACAAACTAAAAAGTAAAAAAAAAATGACATCTATAAATAAACAACAATCATTGTGCAAAAAAATGTATTTGGAGGTATACAAACTTGATATCATCAGTATATCTGAACTCAATATACAGGTACAAGAGCAGGTAGAGGAATACATAAATGTTCAGTATATTAAACATTATATTCAATTTTATAACTACTTTAACCTATGTACAATTTGTTGTTTTATCTTTGGCATCTTAGGTGTTTCCGGAAACATTATCATACTGGGTGCATCTGGAATATTTATTTTGCTGCTGAACATGGCGTTTTGTTTAATATGTGTAGTATATTTAAAAAGAAAACACCGGAAACAAGAACATATAATGCGCACTGAAAATATTCAAAATCACACAACACATGAGTACTCAAGTGAACCTGAAGAACATGAAAACACGTATGAAGAAATCGATGAAACAGTTTTAACAGGAGAGATTTTAGTTTTAGTTACAGATGGTGCATCTAATAGATCGTCAACAAGTAATACAAGCGGTTATGAAAATTTGCCTGAAGATTACCTCAATCCTTATCAACCAATAGTCGATGAAACAGATGCTCGTTGTTACACAAACCTTACAAGTCCTCAAATTACAAAAACGACCTGCGACAGACCACTTAACTAAACAAACGATAGTGGTAGGAACATGGTTCAAAACAATGACATCTTACATCATCGTCAACATGGTCAATGCTCGTAAAGAAAACAAATTGTAACAAATATGTAAACATCAATTTCTACATGTATGATCAGTGACGCATATGAAATGTCGAAAAAAAATGCAGCAACTTTAAATTCACTTACAAACTAATCTGGGAAAACCCTCATCTAGTTGGAAAATATTTGCAATCAATTATGATCATTATATTTCCACACTGACCGGACATTGTTGCAATTGTGTATGCTTTTTGACAAAAACACAAATCTATGCAAGAAATACTCTGATGCTTGCAAACGCATTTGTTATGTTACATTATATTGTAAATGATACATGTTTACAACCGTGCTTCTAACCAACACAGTTTAAGATATGGCATTTTTGTATCTGGTGCTTTCTTGTTTAAAATTATGTTTTCTTGTGTATTCTTAATTAAATATAAGTCACTTGTCAAAAAGAATATTTTGATAAGTATTAGGTATGTTGTATCTTTCATTTGACATGCGACCATTTCTTAACATGTAATCATTCTAATACTTGATTTTTTTTATTTAAACATGTTACGTTCATATATATTTTTTTTAACAGACGAGTAATATTAAAAAGGACACCATCTGTGTTCTTCTTATCCATATGTATTGCGACTTTTCACCAAATGTTTCAATAAAGTGGCTATGTTGGTTTCATTTTTTTCTAGATAAGGAAGTGTCTGTTATGAGTTAGGATGTCGTTTCTCATTTGATTGATGTGTTTTGGCATTTCGACAATTAACAAAGGACTTTTCGTTTTGAGTTTTTCTTCGAGTCTGTTTTTTTGTAGGTTATATTGTACTTTTTAAACACATCTGTTCGAGTGTACTTCAAATATGATATCACAATAAAATCTCCCTTTTATCAACGTACTTTCTACTAAATATGTATGAAATGTCGTATCTTTCTTAAGCGCACTACGAAAATGAATTGCGAATATTGACCAATATGATCAGGATGATTGCAGAGCCAATAGTTTCATCAAACACGCTTGCAAGTTTTTTAAAGGTTTTTTTTTGTTTGCCTTTTATAAATCAATATAGTAGATCAAATGTCGAAAATCACTTCAAATAAATCGGTCATAATTTTCAATGAAGAACAATAGACAATACTATATACAATGAACGGAAATAAACGATGATTTAAAAATAAACAAAAAATGTTTGAAATTTAAAACAAAAGACCACGTGATTTACATTATCATTAACAATTACATCAATAGTCCGCCATCGGAAAATACTTCAGTTACACATTTAGCATTTTGAAAAAAAACAAAGGCTACGGTATTTCCGTCCATGACCCAAATTTACATCAGATAGGGGAAAATATCACAAAAAGCAAAGGAAATACCAAATGAATGTTGGAAAGTTTGTCCAACTTATTAATCACTATATTTTATAGAATATATGTTAAAAAAAAAAGTAATACTTAATAAACGTAATAAAAGTAATACTTAAGAGGGTGTCCATGGAAAAACCAGGCAGTGGATGGCACATGACATATTTTGTTTTCAAATTTTTTTTCATCTATTTCATATCACAATTTCATTCTTTCTCAAAGTTAAATATTTTTTGTATTAACTGCAACAAATAAAGAGAAAAAATACATAGAAAGCACTTAAAATTCATTGGAAAGGGGAGATAACTCTTCATTTTGTACAAAATTTTGTTGCGTTGTTAGAGAACTTTAAAATCATTTTTTAAGCCATCCACTGTTGATTCACAAATATCTTTGACATATATATCCTTTGTATGATATAAACATTGCATTTGAACCAACATTCAGTGGGAAATAAATTATGTTGTGCCACCCATATCATAGGATTTGCCTGATATTTACTTGGACAGCCTCTTAATAACATGTATTTTTTCAGATGTACTCTGTATTTGTGTTGCCATTTATTTAAATTAAACAGTAGGAATGCTAATTACAATACAGGTTTTAAAAGGCATAGTTTTGCTAAATAATGTTTAACTACATTAATTATTTTAAATGAAACGCTTCTTTAATAAACTAGCCTGACAATGATATTGTAAAGCTTATTATACAGGTTGCTGTTTTTGTGCATTTCTCTATATATATATACACATGGAAAAAAGTATTGTAACACCAAATTGAAATTCAAATTAAAAAAACACTCTTTCTTTTTTTGTGATATGATTTGCTGAAATAGAACTAGTTAAACATTATTTAAATATCATCTGAGTTTAATCAATAAATATCGACTCGATAAGTTCTTATCTGCACATGCAGCTTCTGTACTCATAGACAAGAAAAAAGATGATTTTATCCTCATTGTTTTCAACATTTTGAATAACCAAGTTTATAAAGTTAAGTGATTGACACCTTGTAATTGGTCATCCACAACCCATAACTGCAGCAAGATGGCAGATAATCAGGATGAGAGAAGCAGGTATGTCGCCGTGATAATTGCACGTATTGTTAGTCATCACAATTCCACTATAAGTCGTTTTGAGGATAAAAAAAACAGGCAACAAACGATGTTAAAGACCTTCCAAAATTAAGAAGACCCCTTTTAAACTCTGCTAGGAAAAATCAAGCATAATGAAGGTTGGTCAGAAGGAAACCGATTACAAACAATACAATCCTGAAAAGAGAGTGATGACCATACAGGAGCCTTTAAACAAGAACTATTCGAGGTCGGTTCATCGCTACTGGCTATCGAACAATAAGACCATTTCGGGGACCTTTGCCTACGAACAGACACACAGTTGCCCGTATCCAATATAGTGCAGAGCTCGCAAAAATTAGAAATTAGCATCGAGAAAAATTCTATACGAAAATTTCCTAAGCAAATGGCAAAATGGAAAGCTCAAACACATGAAACGAACGGTTAACAACTGTTTTGATCGTAACCTGATACAGTCATGTTCTCATGTAGAAAATGGTGCTTAAAATCTTGTTTTAAAGCTTAATAAACTTCTTACTTTTTTATCCCGTCATTTTGATATTGTTCCATAATTTTTATATTCTTATCCTTTATTTTTGTTTATTTGTCCATATGACTTGTTGTGTTTCTTTGATACATATGACGTAGCTCTGCACTACCGAATTAGACTATTTACCGGATTTGTTATCTCATATTCAACACGACGGGTGCCACATGGGGAGCAGAGACTGCTTACCCTTCCGGAGCACCTGAGATCACCCCTAGTTTTTGGTGGGGCTCGTGTTGTTTATGTTTTAGTTTTCTATGTTGTGTCATGTGTACTATTGTTTGTCTGTGTGTCCTTTGAATTTTTAGCCATGACGTTGTCAGTTTATTTTCGATTTATGAGTTTGACTGTCCCTCTGGTATCTTTCGTTCCCTTTTTACATCTCACCATTGTTCTATTGTTCTATGATAATTTTTGTTCTCTTGTCTTTCATATTTGCTTATGCTTTGTCTATTTGCCCTTTTTTTTACACAAAGACGAGGCTCTGATAAGAAGACATTCCATTAAGCATATAGAAAAGCGGAAGAAAGGACAAGGAAAACTTCTAATTTAGATTTTGCAGAGGATATGCATAAAAGAACTATACTCTATATTCTGTTCATACTTTGAACGACTATATTATATTGTATCTTCCCATATAGATTAGAAAAAAGCGTTATACAAAAGCAATGAATTATTTGCATTATTTGATATATACCTTTTGTGCTTCTTTGTTACACATTTGTTTGTTGTTATAGTGATAAAGATTATAACACAATGTTGACTGCTGTACCCCTATTTTTGACATTTTTACTTATTAGTTTTGTTTGTTTTGTTCACGCATCGTTGTCAATATAATAGAATTTGATGCGATTGCCGTGCAAGTGAGCGGTTTAGCAAGCTATACAACCAGGTTCAATCCACCATTTCTACATAACAAACCGCCTGTACCAAGTAAGGGATTTGACAATTGTTATCCATCCGTTTGATGAGTTTCAGCTTTTGATTTTGACGTTTGGTTAGAGACTTTCCGTTTTGAATTTTCATAGGAGTTCAGTATATTTGTGATTGTGACTGTGCAGGACAGTAGCATACAATTTCATTATATTGTCAACGCTGTTTGAACAAAAAAAAACATACATATATGGGTAAACGTGTCAAAAATGAGGGTACATTAATCAACATTGTGTTATAATACTAATAACTATGCATGGTTTATACAAACAAACAAATATGTTAACAAACAAACAAAAACATATTGACAAAGCATGTAAGCAATACGAAAGACAAGAATACACAAATTTACTATAGCATGATAAAACAGTGACGGTCTGTAAAACTAAGAAATGTATATTGGAAAAAAAATAGACCGAAATAATAATTTACAATGATATGTAAAATAATATTATAACACGTTATAAGATGATACACAACGTCAGTACCTGTAATATATACTTCTAGACCATTGTGTATTGTTGTGAAGCTGAAAAGGAATATGTATTAATAAGTTATTGGTATATTCCGATGAACTTGTTTAGAAAAATGACATGGAGTTATTTGTAATACATCTGGTTCATTAACTGTCTGCTCAAACACTTGTGATGTTTTACAAAGTCCGAGTACAAGTAGCACCTGCAAGCTCTTGAATGAATACCGAATGCGATGAGAAAGGTACATTTGTATATCCCGTATGCAAATGAAGTTGATTTATTGCTTCTAGATTGGGTAAAATTGATTTTTTCAAAATTAAAATAGTCTCTTTTATCATAGATTCTGGTACTGATATGACTGCTAAATCAAGGTATACATCTACAATAAGGTAGAGACAGCCATGTCTGTTTTTGTAATAACTGGTTCTGGGGGATGTATTAATGGAAACCGATCAGAAAAGTTTCGATTGTGAATGGAAAAAAATCATCAATAAATCTGCATGTGAAATTAATTGATAAAACTTCTCTGATCTTCTTGTTATTGACATATCCGAATCATGAAAATGAGATCGGAACGTAAAAAATGGAAGAAAAATAAATATGATGCCAATTAGAAACTTCAGTCTAACGATCACTTGTTCGTCTGTGTAGCATTTTTTACTTTTTGTCCACTTTTCATAAAATGTGCCGTACTTTATCCTAACGTGATAAATGTATAGCGCATTCTACAATTTTTATGTTGAAAAGCATTCTGGATTTTTAAATTTCACATGGGGAATGGTGGTATACTGTATTAAAGATCATACGTTTTTAGAGTAAGATCGAGATAAAAATTATCCAGAAATTCTTTAGGGTTGTTTAAGAATCCACATATGGTAAATACAACTACGCGAGTAAATATTTTGACATTATTTTTTTGAACATGTTCTTTTACTGCGGACAGAGACTTTGTTAATCTGTTTAATCAAATGGACAATTATTTCGTCTAACATTAGTAGTGCCGGCATTGTATTGTTGTGTATTCAGAATTTTGTGAAGATAATGTATCAAATACAAACAAGGTATTTCATCCGAGTTGCTTGTCAATGTAATGTTCATTGAAGCCTTAAAGGACCTAATTCGTCAAAACGTAGGATTATCTGAGTGCTCATGTATTCCTAATTTTCTTACAAGACACTCGTAGTATTAATATTTATATACAAAAAAAATAATGTTAAAAGCTTTGTACACAGGAACAACAACATATTGATCGCGAAGAGATGATAGACATTTCACAGCCTATGTGTATCTGAAAACAATGAGTTCCTTTATTATTTCAATACCACGGTACCTTTGAACATTGTTTGATACGTTATTAGGACATGAAGATTCAAGGTACAAGAAGTAAAGTTTTGTTGTGAACTCATTGAACAAAAAGAAAAATATGTGTATTTTGGTAGGGTTAAACAAAACCTTAAATTGATTGACGTATTGTGATCATGAACAGACACTGTAATTGTATTATATAGTTTACATGGTTATCTTACAATATATAAGGAGCGCCTGCATTGAGACATCTTCCCGTTGATACAATATTTAACAAGATTTATGAGTCAGCGTTAACTTTCGTTAATTCATTGATAATATTTTGCTATGCTTATAATGGTAATATGTGACCGATGACAACGAATATGTTCTTATTGTCATACATATTCTCACATTCCGATTTCATCGACTGAAACATAATATGGATGCGTACCATTATATATACATTAAGTAGCTCTGTGAGGAGTAGGATCTATTATTTTTTTCACAAATATCCGCTGTTCAGTATTTAGTTTATAATGCAATGTTTTGTTTTATATTCATTTTGATTTTCGTTTTTCCCTAGATTCTAATGGTCTCTACTTGTACTTTAATAGTTATCAAAGGTATCAGGATTATTATTTAGTACGCCAGACGCGATTTTCGTCTACATTAGACTCATCAGTGACGCTCATATCACAATATTTATAAGGCCAAACACGTACAAAGTTGAAGAGCATTGAGGGTCCAAAATTCCAAAAAGTTGTACCAAATACGGCTAAGGTAATCTATGCCTGGAATAAGACGATCCTTTTTTTTTTGGAAAAATAAAAGTTTGTAAACAGGAAATTTATAAAAATTACCACTAATTGATATTCATGTCAACACCGAAGTGCTGACTTCTGGACTGGTGACACCCTCGTGGACGAAACGTCCACCAGTAGTAGCATCGACCGGGTGGTGTAAATAGTAATCAAAGGTACCTGGAGTATTGAGGATTCAAAATTCCGAAAAATTGTGCCAAATACGGCTACGATAATCTATGCCTGGGATAAGAAAATCCTTAGTTTTTCAAAAAAATCGTAAATTATGATTGATGGTAAGCATCTGTACTGAGAGAGAATTTATTGCAGCATATTTTGTTTTTCTGTCTGTTGGTTTATTCTAGCTTTTTATCTTCTCTTATATCCATTTTTTGCACAGTTACTTTGAATAACAATTCATTCTTGTGTATATGTATATATAAGGTGTTTTGCTAAATGATGCAACAGGGTCCTTTAGTCAGGAAAATTGCTCAAAAACTCATCAAACTCAGTTCATTGGTTTTTTGTTAAGCATTTCATGTATGAATGGTAATTTTCTACTTTTTTATCCACATCATTAAACAAGAATGTTCTTTAGTTTAATGTTTGGTGGTGTTAAACATGTACAGCTTACTGGATCTGTCTGCATCATTCTCACAGCCAAATGTAAACAAAATAAATGTTTGATCACTGTTTAATTTACTGATATGTTAAAACTCAGTAATGACTTTCAATACATGTATAAGAGTTGTCTCCCATATACCAGGTCTACCTCCTTAAAGTAAGCTGTATGTTACTCAATAACGTTTTAGTACAATTTATTAAACTCAATGCTTCTTTAATAAACCCGTCTGACAAGTACAATGTATATTGTAAAGGTTATTATGCATGTTACTGGTTGTGTGCACGTCTATATATATATATATATATATATATATATATATATAAAGATCACTATAATAAATGTTCTTGTGTATAGAAATATATATAGATTACTAAAAAATCCAACATTTCCGGTATGAATAGTTTTAATTCACTAGTACTTTCATGTTTAAATAACAATCTTCAGGTGAAACTATACATGATTAACGTAACTATGTAACGGTAGGTATGTAACGTCATAGTTGTCGTTGAGTATATAAAGGGAGATAAATCGTATTACACTTAGTCTATATATAGAAGTATGGAGCGTCATTATTACACAATAGAAAATGCATAGTTTGCATTCAATCGTGATTTAAATTTTGAAATAAAATGTTTTTCCTTTACTTCTCGTGTAATGTCACAACCCATATTCATTTTATAAAATGGGAATATTTTAAAAAATCCCCCTCCACATTCGTCTAAATGTTTGCTTAGGGGGATTTTTCTGTATTGTGGCTGCCTTATATGTTGTCTATGAATGCGCACTCTTTCTGTTACACTGTTCCCTGTTTGGCCGATATAAATTTCCTGTATATATATAATTTTATAAATTAAAAGTATGTGTTAGATTTATGAAAAAGTTGTTTATTTTAACAATGTTAAGCACAAACACATTGAAGTTTACTTAGTCTCTTGTTGCCCTCATTTAGTTAAATTATATGTCTAGTTAAAAATTCTTTTCATTCATTTGTTGCGTTTCTTCAATTATATATTTCTATAAAACTACGTCAACTTTATATCCATAATTGTCTTGTATACTTGCACTACTAAAATATACAAATCTCAACAGAATTCTAAATATTTTTTGCAGAAATCAAAACTAAATTCTGAATGACAGAGTACTTATATATTTAATTAGTTATCAAGGGTATCAAGATTATAGTTCAATAAGTTTCGTCAACATAAGACTCACCAGTGACGCTCAGAACAAATTAGTTATAAAGCCAAACAAGTACAAAGTTAAAGAGCATTGAGGAAACAAAATTCCAAAAAGTTGTGCCAAATGCGACTACGGTAATTTATTCCTGCGATAAGAAAATCCTTTTTTTTTTTTAATTTAACGATACCTTCAACGTTGTAAAAACATTGAAACAATCTATTTCCGTGTATTCAATAAAGATATTTCTATTTATGTCATGGGCATAATTGTTATAATAAAAGCAATGCAACATCATTGTGAAAATAGTTTAAATAAAAAGTGCAGATATTTAGAATAAATATTCTCTGTGTATTAATTTCAAAGTTGCATATTGTTACCACGTTGAATGTAATATTTAAAGAACATTGAAACAAACATTTTGAAAGGGTTATCTTTTGTATTTTTGTTTGTTTGAATTGAAAATTTCCGCGGTAACAACATAAACTACTCACACCTATGACCCCTTATGAAGTAAGAGCAGAGTAATACATTTTTCAAAAATTGCCTTTATTTGTATAGTGTTCAAGTTGATTCAAAATTAAAGCTTATGAATAAACAATAAAACATTGTATACTCTAGCATTGTCAAAAACTATGTCTTTTCAGAAATCCTTCAATGGCCAATGACTGTTCTTTTAAACTGTTGCATCGTCTTACATCTAACGTATTCACATTGTACGATATGTCATCAATGACGTCAATATATTGATGACTCTCTGAAAGTGATGCATTTTTTTTAACAATTTCCCTTGTTTGTTTCTGCAGTTGTGAATATTTGCTGCTAATTGATGAAATTGGTGCTTTTTGCTTGCATTTTGTCGGTACTAAAGGCTGATATGGTGTAAGATAATCGTCTCTATTTTGATTTTGCTGGTCTAAACACTCGAGTAATCTTTTGTTGACGCTTTCGGGCTGTTTTCTAGTATGAAAAGATAAATGATGCATTTGTGATTCGTCAATTTCCTCATATTCAGAATCATTTTCTGAAATGTTTATCTGTATGTTTTGGTCACTTGTGATCGGGGAAGCCAACACCAGTTGTTCGCCTATTTTGACATTGGTTTGTAGTTTGATGTTGGTCATATTTCTTTTCAGACAACAAAACAGCAAAAGCCCTATACATACCAGTACAAACAAACCGATAAAATTGTATAGAAATACTTCAGTTGTGACATTTGAGGACCCTAAAAAAAATTTAATGTGCAGAACATTATTGGTTAGTTTCATATATAGCTACATATACAAAAGAGTGAACGTTAATGTATCAAACTGGTCTGAAGTCGCAAGATAAAACACTAAAAAAATGGTGTGTTTGATATAAGTATTACAAAATTTTGTTTTTATGAACATTCCATATCGATATAAGTTAACACAGAGTTGATGTAAACTGGAATGTCGTCATCAGTACACCAACACCCGGGTTGTTGTTCAGGATAAACAGGATATACATTTGTTTGGTTAACCCTGTTTAACCAAACAAATGCACAATAAAGTTTCGTAACTATAAAGTCGAATAGCTCTGTAGTTATGAAGAAGACGAGAGAATTAGTTTAAGACTGAAATTGATCCCACCATTCGTAACGTTTAACAGCTTTAAAGAGACAAAATAACTTTTTGGGGAAATAAAAACTAACAAACTGTAAAACATTTAGGAAATGACTTAAATCAGATTAGTAAATGGAACAGTCAAAATAACCAAAAAAGTTACCAATTTCCAGATACCTTGCAATTGAACGCATGTTCACAATCATTTTCCATTACTAAATAAACCATGCTCTCCTGGATAAAAAAAAATGTTACTTATCATACCTCCAATGGATATAGTTGAAGGTCATATGTGTATCATATTTTACACTTACAAAAACACAAAGTTTCATTAAATTACCTATTCCGAGATTACTCTGACGCCCAACGGCTGTTTTGCCAGGCAAGCTGGGGCCTTGGGACGTCAGAGCTCGTCCCATATCAAAAAGTGGATATTTGCCCGTCCAAAATAGATGCGCTGCTTCGTCGCTTCTGGTGCCGACTGAGAGCCTTGGAATTATACAAACCGGGTATTAATTTGTTCATTTTTCATTTATCTTTCATTTATGTAAGTTTCACCTACTTGCCACCCTTTATTTCCTCGTATTTAGACAGTTTTTAAAGTGACCTATCGTTTCAGACATTTTTACTTTTATTTTCAAATGGACGTCAAGTAACGAGAGCTTTCGTGACCTCGAGACTCAAATCTGCAAATATTTATAGTTTTTTCACCTCTTTTGCAGGAGATCGGTATAAAGCATTTAGTGCCAACCACGATAACATGCGGAAGCTTTCGGAAATTTGCATTGCTTGCATCGTAAATAAACGAGGTGTTTGATTATGGTCATTTGCATAAATCATTACTTTTTTCTCGTGGTCACCTGATAATCTTTGAAACTGATAGTCAAAATGCAGAAATAGATGGGTCACTGTGAAAACTGTCTGAATATAAGAAATAAAGGGTGGCAGGTAAGTGAAGCCTACATAAATGAAGAGATAAATGAAAAATGAACAAATTGCTTCCCGTTTTATCCTTGATAATTCTAAGGCTCTCAGTCGGCCCAAGCTTGTCTGGCAAAACAACCGTTGGACGTCAGAGCTCGTCCCATAAGAGTAATCTCGTACTATAAATTACCGTGTGTTGCATTGCATACAGTTGTTTGCCACACAAATTCATCCAACGTGTCAGTGCTTCCTGAAATTTTATAGATTAATAAATTTTAAACTAAACCAATCATTAGCAACATGCATATACATGTATGTTACATGTGATTGTATTAAGTTGAAAGTTTAATGACATTATCAACTATTACAGCAAGTCATCACACAAAAATAATGTGACCACTTAGCAGTTGAACACAATACTTCAATTAGAACGAAATCATATGTTAGAAGATGTAATTGTTAAAGAAGTAGGTCAAGTAATACCTGTTTTTGGCCCCAAAATATAGCAGTATTACAAAATTATTAAAAAAATTAATGTAAACTGTTAGTTATTTATTGGAAAGTAGAAGGCTTCTGCTACATAAATATGGACGGGTTTCAACAATACAATGCACGTATATCGAGTACTTGCATCATTAAGTCATGCTAAATTACTGAAATCTTCACAATTTTAGCTTTTTATTTAAATTTTAGACTTTTCCGTCTTAATTGAAAGTGGCCGCATTTGTGTTCATTCATAATATTGAAATGTAAGTTGATTTTGATGATAATACAAAACATATATAAATATTGAGGATGAACACGGATGCGGCCACTTTCATTTTTGACAAAAATTATCGGAAAAGTAACATTTGTTGGCATATTTACTAGATTTGTCATATTTAAGCTAGAATCAGAGCGTTTTAAATGAGTAAATCAGTTAAAATCTTTCATATAAACTAATTGAATCAACTTAAATAGATACTGTTTGAAAAGTGTCGAAAATCTTTCGTCGGATGAACCTGAAATTTTAGGCCAAAATCGGCCGTTACCAGACCTACTCCTTTAAATGTATAAATTATTTTCTATTAAAATGATCTCGGACTACATAAATAATTTCAGTCACTAAAAAGGTTTTCCTTGGTTGTAAGTTCGAACACTATTTAAATCTTGATTCCGTTAAAATGGTTTAAACCTTGAACAGGTGAGTTAGATTCGAATGATTGTTATTATACATATGATACTTGTTTAGCATGAAATATATAAAACATATGCTATAATGACTTAATATGCGCAGTTTACACATCTTTGAAGGTCAACCACGGGTACGTCTTATCAAGTCCATCTTGTAGAAAAAAGAATGATTTTCAATTTCTAATGTGAATTTATCTTTTTTTTTTATATAGGAACATTCCACTGAACAAAAATAATATGCTTACACTGATATAAATATTCTACCACTGCATCTAGTGTGATACGATAGTTATTCACTAGAGACATTAACATTTTTAAATTTAAAACACGAGACTCGCCGAGCGTTTTTAAAATTTAAAATTTAACTGTCGAGAGTGAATAATTATCGTATTAAACGAGATTTGGTGGTGGAATCTGTTTCTCTAATGATTTTTAAACAATTTGCAGACAAATTCAATACTTTTTTTTTCAAATGATCTGCAAAAAGATGTGTTCTTTCTATGTGACGTCATCAGGCATGGTCGCCTTTTTTTTCGTGCCGTCACAATAGGAAATTTAGAGGAAAGCAAGAAAATTCGACGTCATAATCGAATTTTTACTAATGAAGAACTGAGATCAAACGATCGACACGTTGATTAAATACAAATAATCAACATGTCAGGAAAGGGATATAAATCGTGTAAGAATTCAATTATAACAGTTATACAGTTGTTACATTTAAGATTTGTACTAAAAATTGCAACAAGTGAAAGTAAACTCAGTGTAAGGGTTTGTATGATATAATATTTATATATATCAATATCAATAAAATCATGTATTCATTACAAACAGATGTCTCATTGGCAATCATACTACATCTTTCTATCTCTATAAAAGTATTTCGGACATTACACATGTTACACAAGGAATAATTTATGTTTTGAGAGACGTATAGAAAGAAATACTTACCGAGTTCATGCATTTGTATGGTGTTGGTATCTGATTTCAACGGAGAACAGCCAAGTATATTGTCACACCTTGATTATAAACATGCATTAAACATACATTTAATTATCATTTATTCATTTTAATTTCAATCCTCACTATATCATCAATTAATGGTGGTTTTCATAATAGCACTGCCATTGAATAACCAAATCTTTTATTTTGTTAACAGTTAACTAAAGGAAATTTCTTTTCCAAATGTTGTGAGATTTAGCTCTTGTGATACAATAATATGTACTAAAAGCTTTTTTTTTTGGATTGTACACTCCAATTTCATATAAGTTTGCCCAATGTTTTCGATATAACTACATTGAAAATCAATAGCAAAAAACATAAAGTTCCAATTTGAATGTGATGGTTGACATATATGAGTCCACTTAATTAAAAATGAAATTAAGAACCCGATTTCATTTTTTGACAATTTGAATAAATTTAGTTTTCCAAAAATATTTTGATATTTGCTTTCTAATAACATCAAGTATTGACATTTTTTAAACAATTATATCATGCCATATATATAATGACAATACATCACTTATAGCTTTATTGATATTGCAATTAAGACAATACAATTTTAATCCCAATCTCCCCAATTGTTTGTTAAATAAATTGAACTAGTGATTCACACCTGTAAAACATTTGTTATGGATGTGTCATGTATGCCCGAACAGACACTAAAACTATACTTATTTTTTTATCATTACTTGTTCGGATTGTTTGTTAATTGGGCAGTTAGTTGAACTTTGTAGAAACAACAATGTTATATCTTATACGGAGAGAAAGGACACTTGTCAATGCTATTAAACTTTTCACATGTTACATTGCTCCTTGTCTAAATTCGTTTAAATAAGATAATAAATTAAGGTTTTATGAGATATTCTTTGATATTGCAGTATACTATGTTATCATAAGTAATCTAAAGTAATCAGGGTTACTTAAAAGAAAAGTAAGATAAGGTTAATATGTAATCGATTACATTTAAAAGTAAGCAACCCCAACTCTGGTACCAAATCAGGAAAATGGCAGTTGCTATTTTATAATTCGTTTCTGTGTGTTGCATTGTCTTTTGTTGCTCTTCCGTGTTTTTGTTGTTTCGTTGTTTTCTATTTGAAGTTGATGTCATTCCAATGGTGTTAGTGTTTTTTACCTGGATTTGTTTTCTCTCAAAAGATTTATGACTTCGAAAAGCGGTATACTACTGTTGCTTTATTTATATATCTATCGTCTGTTATATTGGTCGAGCGTACCCGTAGTGTCACGGGGCAACGCCGATAGACATTACAGACCCGAGGCCATTTTAACAGACTTAGACCAACTCTAGGGCCGTTTTAAAACACACATCTCTGAATACTCGTATTAATCCAGCAGCAAATGTGTAATATATTACCATTCTGAATCATTTTTTGTATCAATTTAATAACAACATGAAATCTGTATAAGCCTTGATTGTTTATAATCAACCCGATTTTTTCCTAATGGCCCTTTTTTTAACTAATGGCCCTGTCCTAATGTCCTGTTAGCCCGTAATGAACCACTTATGCTTTCAAACAAAAAGGTACAGTTTCATACACAATGTACTCAACTGGTTAAAAAAACAGTCATAATGGGTAGAACACACATCCTTAAGTAACCGTTGTATTCGGAAACGCGTACAATTTATAGTGTTATGACTCAAACCATGAGTTTGTGTGAACTAAATGGAATAGTATATTGTATATTAATTTAAATCAAGTTGAACGCGTATAATAGCATGAATAATTTGTTAACAGTTTTATAATGTATCTAACAATTTTATTCGACTGATAGCTACGTGAATTACCATTTCGTTGTCAAAATTTTAAATTTTTTCAATTAAGTGACTTTGTGAGGTTTCAGTTCGTCAACGTTGGAAAAACAGCACGTTTATGTACTCTAAAATTGCTAACTAACTTAAACATCACTGAGTTAACTAAACATTCTGTATGTTAGATCATCTCGTGTACCATTATTATGTTATCTAATGCTATTCCATAACTGGTTCTTTTGAATGATTTCCACTCTACATTTTAATAATCTTCTACATGTTCTAATCGGGTAAAAAAACAAAACAGTTATTCTAAATAATTGAAAAATTTATTTTGACCCGAGAGCATTTTTATTTATTCAATTCAAAAAGAAGTATGCCTGATCTCATTGTTTTCTATATTTGGAAATATGCGTTTATTTGCAGAATAATCCTTATTTCATTAATTGTACATCCAAAATATGAACTCAAGAAGGTCAAGAACAAAACATGTTGTTGGTAACAAAATGATGGCCATTGCATGTTTGTGTACATCAAAGTAGTTTGATTAACAAATATTTTTGTTCCGAACACTAGCTATATCATTTGTTGATGTATATATTTTAACTACATGTACGTCTTGTAGGGAGTAATTGACAAATTATGAATATCATGTACTATATAAATTAAAATGTTGTTTGTTTAGTAGGACTTCTATATATGGTAATTATAAATTGATATTTAGAGCAGTCTAACTTAAACAAATTGTTGTATTAACCTTTCAAATGGTCCACAGGTACAAGTTTCAGCACACCTGAATCCATAAGAAGGGTTTCTGCAAGGTACACAATGTGACCCTCCGGACGATGTAAAGCCATTTGGGCAAGCTAAAGGAACGAAAATAAAAACTAATCCATTAAAAAAAAAATTAGTGCACATACTATTTCAATACGAAGCTTTTGATAATTGCCCGGAAATAGTTATTAGCGTAGAAGTTAACAATATATTGTATTAAAAATGTTAACATAATCTCGACATATGTTTTACGCTACGTAAAAAAGACAATACACACAATTAAAAATGAAAGGTAAGAATTAAAAAAATTACAACAGCACAACACCACCTAAGTGATAGGCATAACTACATAGGAACGCCGAAAGAATATATAAGAAACACTATGGCACGTAATCAAGATCTAGATGAGATACAACGTCATAATCGAGCATCCTAACTTCGAGACCTTCATTTAAAATGTTTTATTTGTGAATTTGACACGGAATAATTATCAAAAAGGGTTTAGTTGGTTTTTTTCGAAAATTTTTCAAGCAAATATAGCCCGTTTGTTCGGTCTCAGCGTAATTATAGAAATTCGTGCTCCTTTGTCCTGCCAAGCAACGTTGTTTATGTTTTCTAAATAGTTTTATTCATTATCATTTGTCAAGTTTTAGAGTAGTATTATCATCATGAATGTACCGTATATCCTTATCAGTACAATTGTTTAAACTGTTGGAAAGGAATTTTTTGGGTTGAATTTCAAGTTATTTCTTTAATCATATTATAGTTTCTTTAAATAAAGATATAGAATATATTTCGACTTCCGAATGATATTTCAAATTATCAAGTTGTTACACTAAATGACATGTTACTATGTTTCAGTTTTCAGACAACATTCAACTTGATCTTAATCTAATTTTAAATGCATTATACCAGTTCAACCGGAAAAATAAACTTTTGTAAACCAGTTGAAATAATATGAATGCTTTTTTCTGCAAACTGTTGATTTCCAATATTTATTATATGATTCCCCTAAAGTTATTGGGCTCATTATCAAAATAAGGTCAGACAGACGTATGCACTACTATAAATGTAAGCAGTCACAAACACACAGCTACGTATATGAAAATATCAGTTTTATATACAAACAAAATGAAATGGAATCGTAGCTATAGATTTGTTTGAAAAAAACAAGTCTCAGAACATTTCGGGATGTGATGAAATGATGAGCTCGCTCTTAAATAGTATAAATCAATTATTATACAGGCAATACTGTAAAATATAGAATGATAAGGGGCTTTAAATCCAAGCCGGCATAGCTGAGTGTGCTTACATGAACTGACGTGCAATAATATCTTCGACATGAAAACAGAGAATTATCATTAGATTATGTTTATAATATTATATAATGTGAACAGTGCATTACTTGTAAATTTAGCCCGATACACCTTACTTATTTATTCAGGCACGCTCCATTTACATAAGAAAGTAATTAAGGGCTAGATACAGTGCACAGTACTGGAATTACATTGGTTTGGTTATGATTCCTTTGCAAGGTTGTAGTAGGGGAAATATATAAGACCGTCTGTAGCTATCGAACTTAATGGGTTTTTTCCTAAAATTGCATCCTGTGTCCTATATAGACACACACATAGTGGGAGATATTATGGACATAATTGTGCAAATCGTGATACAAGCATGAAATTTGGTATAAGGGTTGAATAAATGATACTTATAAAAAATCCGCTGCTGGCCAGAAATTTTTTTTTTTCAAGATGGCCACCACACATTTTGGAAATGGCGTCATTACAAATTGGCAATAGTTTGTTAATCCTTTGAAAGGTGTCTTATATGTAAAATCCAATATTAGATTTGATTAAAAGTAAATGACAGTTCCTAAATTACGACTAGACAATACATTAATGAAACTAAAGGTGACTTCCGGTTTCAAAATGCCGACGAAAAAGTCAAAAATTTCATTTTTTTATACTTTCAAGCAATTTGACAAGGGATATAAATCCTTGAAAGATATGTTATAGGTATAATCCAATGTAAGTTATGATAAAACGTTAAAAACAGTTCTTAAGTACGACAAAACAACACATAAATGAAGAAAAATAGCGATTTCCGGTTCCAAAATGGAGGCAAATACATAGAAAATATTTTTATAATTTCCATCAACTTAACAAGTGATAACACTCTTTGTTAAGTTTGAATGCCAAGTTTGGTTATTTGACAGTTGCCTAAACAACCCGTACAAGGAAGGCCAGAACGGAAGCATTGGCAGCTGGATTTTGCATCCGCATTTTAAAAGTTCCTGACACGAGGATACAACGGCAGTCACAGAAGTCCATTTCAGTTTCCAACTGTCATTGATTCTTTCTTTCATCCAATACCAGTGTTCATGACTTGGTACATGTACCTGTCGAATACATGAATAAGGCTGATCCCAAACAACTTCTCCTTGATTTAATTCTCTGTTTATGTGCTCTGGAAAAGAACCTCTTGAAGACGGAATTGCTTCACCTAGCGCTGCTTCCTGGCAAACAATTCACATCGTGCCTCGCTTCATACTTAAGCCAACAAAAACGTCCTTTACATCTGAAAAACCTTCCATTGTTAGCCAAGCTGACCTCTTCCCTTTCCTACGACAATTCGACGAAAGTGTCACATCCACTGAATGCATGGATGAAAGGAAGAGCAGATACACAAGGACCAAACACATTTGATATGTCACGTAAAGGAAGCCATCAAAAGTAGTTATTCCTTCCATAACCTATCCACAATGTGTTCTACTTAGTTTTCGATTGCTGTAATTCTTGATACTATTACATATGTGTCAGTACTACTTAAAATAACATTTTACAACACTTTTCATAATCATGCCGAACATGAACAAACATTCGTGTATCTGCTTCTTCATGATAACAAGGGGTAGATAGGAAGTATCCTAATAGAAATTGCAAAGAATATTTTCCCCATGAGTAACATACATATTTTTATTAGTCTCTTAAGAAGCAATTTTGTCAGCAACAAACGAACAATTTCGTTTCGTTGTCATCTTCACAGAGAAAACTACTCCAAACCCTTGGTGGTCTACCAGAACCAACACATTTCCATCTGGGACAAAAACCATGCCTTCGTCTTGTCACAGCCTTTAAATTATTCATTCAGTAAACATCAAATACAATGTCTACTCTTGAATACTTATCGATGCAAGATTTTGTGTAAGGCAGTATGACATCATTTGCATAATCATCAAATATTTTTGCCCAACTTTGTAACCTGGAATTAACCATTGCTGTCCTGCCAACGATAAATGCGTCCGACTTTGGATCAGAAAATCGCAGAATATTTCAAGTAAACCCATTTGCAGCAATTTAATACCACTATTTCAAGAAACATCCTGAGATAAAGACGGAGGAGAAGTTTGGTTTTTATGGATAAAGAAATATTCCAAGTAAAATTGTCTACTATGAAAAGAACTGAAAAGTGTAGAAAAGATATCGCATTCACTTTTTAGGTTCTCTAGCTTTGTTTTTGACAAAGACGTTTCCAGTTTCATTTTGCGGCCAAAATAAGAAGTCGTTATTTCTAATTTGGTTATAAAAAGCAGGTTCTTCTTCATTTACATTTCTTCAAAAGATCTTCGTATTGTTTGTACCAATATCTTGGAGTTTATTTACATATCTTACCTGTTCAACAATATCCTAAATGGAGTATTTTTTTAACAAATCTGACAACTCTTCTTGAAATGAATTTCCAAATTCGTTCATCACTTTATAAAGTCTTTAAAGCTGTTAAAGACATCGTTTTGAGTTTTCGCAGAGTCTTCATTATGTCGTTCATCTCTTATCAAATGACCCAAACCACAAGATCTTTCAAATTAATCTTCTAGTATACTGGTCCAGCTACCATCCATTTGTCTAAATTGGATCTTCGGTTAATCCTATGGCACCAACATCGTCCTTCAAAATTGTATTATTCTGTCGTTGTGCCTGATCAGTTGTTTTATTAGAAAGAAATTTACTGGTCTTACGTATAGTGAAATTATCATTTTTAAATTCCTTTGCCACCTGTGAAGGGAAGTCATATCTTGGAGATGGTCGGTAACGATCGAGCATAATTTACACGATCAAGTCTTAAAACAATACGCTATCATTCTTTATATGGACTGTTTGTAAAGTACGAACACTCACTAATGAAATGAGCATAATACCAAAATCAGAAGAAGTTCTTAATTTATAATTTAACGCCAGGAATGAAACTGTGGTCGAGATCACTCTATACACAAGTTTTTTAAATCATTGAACGTCACAGAGTCATGACATAATTATACTTTCTGCGTTTAGCTTTCATAATCCGAAATTAACAGTTAAAGCAAAATGCATGCAGTTGTCTGATGCGCCTGTTTAGTCCTAGGTACATTTGAACATACATAATTGCTGCAATATTGGCGTCAGTATTTCCATCCCCTATCACGCAATATATCACCCAGAGTTTTATAACAAGTCACTTCAATGTGCAATCCACCAAACATGACGATAAATTTATCTTTTTCGTAAAAATCAGGCCATTCCCATTGAACTTGCTTAGGCATTTCCAAAAGTGGCTGATCTGCAGTTACAATTGATGTTTCTCCGGGATTCTCTACATTTTCGCCTTATCCATTGAATACCTGAGAATTGTCTGGTTGTGCATACAAATCGCTCTTGATGTCTATAAATAGTTTGCACATGCGCAAAAGTGTTAAACACATGTGTATCATAACCTTGAAAAATTTTATTAAACCAATTCATAATATCATTAGAAATGAAAAATTCTAAAAATATGGTAAATAGTTCAAATGTTTTTAAAAGAATTTTGTAACATTTTCGCGCATGCGCAAATACTGGATATGTCAAATATTTATTTTTAATAAATATGTGATGTAAGGAAGGTAGCCGCCAAACCTGATAATTAGTTTTTACTAAAAGAAGTTCAAAGAAAAGTTTTCCAGAAAAATCAGTATTTTTAAACTGCAGAAAACGGCCATTTTCTCTAAAATGGCCGTGGCCACCTTGAAAAAAATAGTTTTTTTAATGGCCAGCAGTAACTTCTTAAAAATTATATAATAATGATGCTTTGTGGTAATTTTTATGCTTCTATCATCATTTGCACAATTCCGTCGATTTTGCTTGTTAATATCTTCCACTAACACAGACATGCCAACAGTCACAACCAGTGTTGACAACCACAAAAACAGAAATATGAATATATAGGCAGCAACCCACCAACAAGTTGCCCGATTGGTTTGAAAATTTCTAGGCATATAGATCTTGACCTAATGAACTATTTTTTCCACAGCAGATTTGCTCAAAATTCTTTGGTTTCAGAGACATGAGCCAAAAATTGCATTTTACCCTATGCACTATTTTTAGCCATGTCCGCCATCTTTGCTCGCGGACGGGGTCATCGAACACATTTTCAAAACTATATACCCTAATGATGATTGTGGACAAGTTTGGTTAAATTTGACTCGGTAGTTTCAGAGGAGACGATTTTGTAAAAGAGTACAACAATTTACAAACAATTGTTATATTGACTATAAGGGCCATTTCTCCTTAAGGGTCAACTGACCATTTCGGTTATGTTGACTTATTTGTAGATCTTCCTTTGCTGAACATTTTTGCTGTCTACAGTTTATCTTTATCTATAATAAAATTAACGGCAAAATTTCCTTAAAATTACGAATTTAGGAGCAGCAACCCAACAACGGATTCTCTGATTCATCTGAAAACTTTAGGGCAGATAGATTTTGACCTGATAAACAATTTTATTCCAGTCAAATTTTCTCTAAATGCTTTTGTTGCAGAGAGATAAGCCAAAATATATATTTTACTCCTATGTTCTATATTTAGCCATGGTGGCCATCTTGGTTGGTTGGACGGACACATTTTTTATCTAGATACCCCAATAATGAGTATGGCCAAGTTTGAGTTAATAAGACCCAGTAATATCAGGTGAGACGATTATGGTAAAAGTTAACGACGACAGATGACGATGACGGACGCCAAGTGAGCTAAAATCGACGCAGACATATTTGCGTATGTTTACATCCCGAAACATACGTGGTGTGAAAGTGTACACTTTGACAATCGAAATTTCTAACAAGAATCATCAACGGATGATTTTAATGTTATAATTTCCCCTAGCTGTATGGACAGTGCAAGACTTGAAAATTTAGCCGCATACATCTTACAAATCCATAGTCAATCAGCTGGTAGGGTAAAATTTCAATTCTGTGTTACACCCAAGGGTACCGCAATTTTTTTGTATAAATCTTAAGAGTAATGTCTGAAGATTTTTTAAAGAAGTGTTATATTTTCGAAAAAGTGTCCAAACGGGGTTAAAAGGGGACTTATTTAAGGGTTTATAAAAACGATTGTTTTACAAATACATACCGAAATATGAAAAAAAATACCAAGTAAATGGTATTATGTTTTTTATTAAGTTGAACAAATCATATCTTATTCGAACGGATGCTTATATTTATTGATTCTTTAAATCGTAGAAGACCAAGAAAAAAAGGGGGAGGGTTATTTCCAAAACTCAAGATTTTGAATGAAAAAAGCATACGTACTAGTTTTCTAAACAAACAGATATAGGTTTACTTTGAAACATAGAGCATCACGTAACTAATGGCTGTTGAAAAACATTCAATGGTACGAAGAAAAAAAATCCACAAACACAAACATTGACAAACAAGTATGCACGATTCTCTCACGTATTTATATATCACATTTTTAAAATATCTCACGTATTATTAAACAAAATAAAAAGAACTGTCAGAGTTTCTCGCTCTTTATTCAAGATTTTTAACTACATAATTACCACATTTTAAGGTCAAGTACCTTGATAATCGGCAAATGCAGTATCAATAGAATCATCATCAGTTTCGTCACCTGCCTTTACCGATTATCATCATCATCATCATTATTATCATCATCTCTACCATCTTAGTCGTCATCCGTAGGAATATCAACGATTTGATAATCCTAATTGCTAGTAACATTCGAATATTTACAGCCATAGGGAACAGGATACACCTTGTCGAATGTATGACCAACTTTTGTTTATAGGATTGTTTACTCCATACCAACACGAATAATTCAACTAGAGCAATTTCTCCCATTACCTTGACACAATTGTGAAGGTCTAGAAATAATCGTAACGATTTGCCCATCCAAGTACCTGGATTGAAAGACTGCCATGCCATGAAATCGCTACATACTTTCCTCGGGAATTGCTTGCATTTGTTCAACACCTTTTTCTAAAAGACCACCCATGACAGATTTATTTGTCTTTACAGGTTTACCTTCAACGTTTGCAAGATTTTTATCTACTTTCAATGTGTTGTTGTTCATAACCGCCATCAACTGCGTACCTTTTTTTTTCTTTGTTGAAAATGCAAGCATTGCTTTTATTTGATAGGTTTGAATATATCGGTTGATTTCTGAATAAGCCGTTCAGAAATGAAATACTCTGATGCCAACTTTCTCTTTTTATACGCGTTTAGAAGGTCGCATATTAATTTCGAAGAAGCAACAGTATCTGAGGACACACCAGATAACTGCTCAGATGTTTCAAATGGATTTGGTCAGCTTTGCAGTGTCTAAACCAACTTTAAAACGTTAAATTCATCTCGCTTAATTCATTCGAGTTTCCTAAGTTCATTTTGTGCGGATGTTTCAGAATTACCCTTTTCTCGAGGTTTGACGATATTGAAGCACTTTCATGTGCGTTTAAGTAAACAACGTGTAACATAAACATGATAAACTACTTTATTTAAACTGAAACCAATGCCACCTCTTGTTTTGGTATCTCTGTTCTGTTTGCTCGATTGTTTGGTCAACTGGAGATCTAGAAAATCCATGAGAACTTCTTTGAACACAAAAACCACCAGATGAAAGATGTACATGGGCATCAGGATGGGTATTTGGCAGATTTTACATATGACGCAAATGGTCTGACATGTATCGCAAGAGTTTTGACGGTCATATGTAAAAACAAAACATGGTAAAATGTTTTCAGCACATGCCAAATGAAGATCCCAATTACCTTGCCTTGTTGCTCTTGTAAACAACAATACAAGTTCCACCATTTCTATGTAAGGATTCAAGAGTTTGGATATGAAGCAAATACACTGACATGTACACCGTGCCAACTTATGCATATATAGAGACCTGAATGCAAACTAAGCAACAAAAGTAGTTGAAAGTATGTACAAAATGTATAAAACAAGAGCAAATTCATTGAATAGGGAAGCAATATATACAAGTAAGAAGGAAATAAAAATAATAAAAAACACTACCAAATAAGGAACAATGTGTACATTTCAAAAAGCAAATAAATAGTAACCAGATAGTATGTCAAATCGACAAAATGGTGTGCTAAAGCAATTAAAAAGTCTGAACAAATTCCCAAACTGACTATTTGACCTTCGTTCAAAGTGGTGTTTTTAGGTTGATTAACGTAACAATTTCAATTTAATCATCACATAGCTAAAACACAAAATGTAACTCAGAATTTTTTGTATTTACGTCAGACGCGCGTTTCGTCTACAAACGACTCATCAGTAACGCTCGAATCCAAAAAAAGTAAAAAAAGTCCCAAAAATGTTCGAAGTTAAGGAGCACACCTTTATTGATATGAATAGAGTGCAACCTTTTCAGAACGCAAAAAATTAACCTTATTTTGTCATATTGTCATACATATGTTGTTACACATTTACTTTTCTCATGTCTCACAAAAACAACATAAATGGACAATTTAATGTTTGTTTTCAGTTGCAAATTGATAAGCTTATAGTGATTTTGTGTGCACTCAGGTATGAATATGTTGTAGAATAAATCGAAAACGTGATGATTTCCGGGATTTCAAGAGTATTCGCACGTACAAATGTTTTATTGAATAATTCATATTTAAAACGATATATGAATACTACAAAGAGTTTAAACATTGCATACTGATTAATTCTAAAGTTTAATCCACAAATACGAGTTATTGTATAACTAATTTCTTTATGAAATGCGAAAATATGCCTTAATTTTAACCAAAAACATTGGATTGTTTGTAATGTTTATAAACATTATTTTAACAAAAAATCTTCATTGTAACTTTAAATATGATAGTTTAAAATCTATTTTGGTTGTTTATACCTATACATTTTTTTTTTATCGCTTTATATAAAAAAAAATTGAATATAAAAATTACTTAGTGGTAGTTACTAAATGAGGGTACCATTGAAAGGGATGTTTTTAAACCTCTTTTGGACACTTTTTTTTAGCATAACACCTTGTATTTTATCAATAAGATAAGGAAGTTGAATTATATCCAAACAAAAATGCCGTACCCTGGGGTGTACCACAAACTCCTTAACTACAGAATAGAGCGTTTTTGAGAACTACCTGATGGACTACCATTCATGCATGTCTCATGTACATAAAAAAGGACAGTAAAAAAGGAAACTGCACTAGAAAAACATTGGTTTGGTTATAAATCAACGGCTAGGTAGTGATACGGACCAAAGACTGTATAATTATATACATTGAACATCTTATTACATGGTAGGTATCTAGTGTTTTTCAGGAATGAAATACAATATTACAAATGAAGTTGTATTTTATGATTTAAATTTGTATGTTAGACATTCGACTACGTTTGTTTAGTAGTTCTTCGTGCTGGACACTATTACAATTTTAATTCATGCGATTCTTTGTCGTACATCGAATTGTTAATTGTGTAGTCTTATGGGTTTGGCTATTCCGTTTGTCTCTCTCTCTTGTCACAAATTTGCTTAATACCATAATGATTTGAACCTCATTACCATGACATGGTGAACTAATATTGTCATAAATAAATCTAATTCTATTACCTTCATGACAAGACCTTGTTATATCTAGTTTTATCTATAGTAAAAAAGTAAAATCACAAAAGATACCGAGCTCCGAGAAAAAATCTAAACGAAAAGTCCCCAAATCAAATAGCAAAAGTGGTGATGATGTCTTTCATCATTATAGCATGTCTATGAAAGTCGACAACGGGTGTAACGAATCAACTTGTTGTGAAATGAACCCTCTGGCTAATGCGTTGTGCAGTTTTGGAACAAATCCCTCTCATATCCAACCGGTATGCAACGTAGTAAATACGTACAAAAGCTACCAGACGGAATAACACTAACACAGAAAGTTACCTATAGGAAAAAAGGTAGAAATGATTATTTTTTATTTATGTTCGAAATGCATTCTACAGGTTGGGAACTATCAACATGATGCATCAGTGTATTACAAAAGTCGTGGAAACGAGCACCCATGCTGAGTATCGCCAGAAACATTTCAAGAGGTCCTCAAGCCTCGCTTGCGTAGGATATGTTTCTACTATACTGTATCTTGTTTTTCGATGTAATTCACAGAATATAAAAGTGTTTATACAAATAAATGAACCATATTCTAAATAGCAATGACGTGAATAGTGACAATGGTTAAAGCATCTTCGAGATAGGAGATCTTTATAACATTATGACTCTGTTCATACGTAAAAGGAGAAATAATTAAAAATCATGAATGTTATACACATTCAACAACAATCGCTAATAACACTGCATGCTGTATTAAAATATTTAGCCCACAAGATAAATATTTACAAAGATTATTTAGACTCACTGATTTGGGCAGCAAAGTTAACATATACTTCATTTTGTTTTATAGATAAAGTGGCAATCCTACCATATGCTATTTTTTTTAATGCTTTTAAAAGTCACATACAACAGGACATATGCATAAAACATTGTATCTGTACAATATATGATGGTTTTGTTTTTGTTTTCTAACCTTTACATCCACTGTCTTTGTGCTCATAGTTGTCACAACAATAATACGTCAAATAGAAAAACTCTTCACCATTCGACTTGATACTGAAAATAGTTTTTAAAATATACAATTGAATTTAAGTTTGTTATATATAAAGCTTTTTATATTTTAGTTCTAATTATAGAAACAAAGATATGCACATCCTGTTATGTACTTATTTATAAAGGTAGTTATGTTAATTACTGGTTTTCGTCATGAACATTTAAATTTCTGAATTTTTTATCAATACATAAGTACGGGACTATTACAATTTTTTATAGAACATTTGCACCTTTGTAATGGAAAGTTACGTGTATGCTTGTCATAGTCGAACATTTGCGCTTTTTTACATGTCATCTGATTTACAAAATGGTGATGTTGTTGATAATAGTGTTCAATGTTGTTATTCAGATAGACAAAGAATGCATGATGTGTTCATTAAAAAAATCATGATATATAGGTCAAAAACATCAGAGACAACACGATTGTGACCGATGAAAACGAACAATGAATTCATAGTAAATTCATAATAAGAAACAAAAAACAACATACGCAGCCGTTAGTTTCTTAATCAAACTTAGTTCTTAACGTTGTTTGCTAATAGAATGAGGTTTATATAAACAATGCGTGTAGATGGTAGAGTTCCTGTGTATTTCCGGGCAAGGAAATAGCCATTAGAGTCTTATATTTTCTATATAATTTATCCATAATTTTATGTAAAAATATCTGTCTTAGAGTATTTACGGGAACATTTGAATGGTCTATACAGAAATTCTAAAATATGTCATATATAATTCTAAATGTGTCCGACGTGAACAAATGATAATCATAATGATGTTTACGGTAAACTTTTTTAATCTAAACAATGCAATTTCGTTAAGATGTAGCAACATGATCAAAGTCCAAAGTTCATATAACCATATGTTTGGAGCGCATAACCAATTTGTATTAACAACAAATAATTGCAAAGCGTCATGGTCCATTTAATAAAAACACCAACCTCTTCCATATACACCCGACATTACACATGCACCGTTGGCGGTTCAAATTGTTGGGGTGTTGCTTGTTTATTAATATTTTTGAGCATGCTAATATTTTTTATCTTTATATAGACCTTTATCTCAAGTCCAAGACACACACACATTATAATCAAATACCTTTTAGTTCGACTGCATATACCAATTCCAACACCTTCTCTTATAGTTAAAGATGAAACAAATACAATCATTAGATACAAATCCATCTCCGTTTAGAACCTGTATTAACATCATATGGAAAAAAACAAATGGATTGACAGGAAATATAAATTTATAATGTATTGAAAATGAACCGGAAATGTAGTCATATGTATATGTTATATATAGAGTCTGTGTGTATAGTCGATATGCTTCAGCAGACAATATTTACACATTTAAAACCCTTCAAAATACAACAAAATGAATATATTGTTTTATCTTAATGTCTCTCAAAGCTTGAAAGACATATTTGCAAACACTACCCAAACATCCTATTCTAATTCAAATATTTGGTTTTTCATTGAAAAAAGTATAACAAAAAAACTTCGAACTGCAAGTCAATTTCAAAATTCAAACAGGTTCATAAAAACTAACAAAATCAAAAGCTATTATTCAACAGACCAATGCTATCAAAGAAGAAACAAAAATATGCCATATTTCTGATTACAATGGTACTGAAAATGCAAGTTTATACCTGGTTTATAGTCATCTTAACCTCCCAATTGTGTGACAGTGGTTTATAGTTCCGTTATTTTGACAAACTACGACTTGCAAATGAGTTTTTGTCTTGCTTTCAAACAGGACCGGTGAAACTATAATTAGTAAGCATACGTTATAAATTTATAGCTTTGGGATATCATAATGCATGTTTTGTTAACAGTGAACAAAAGGGTACTGCACAGATGAACAAGTGATCAGTATGCTGGATTTTCTTATCGAGAACATATTTGTTAAATTTGGAGGTAGACTTTTTTAACAAAACGTCGACATTCCTCTTGGAACGAACCGTGCGCCTCTCCTTGCCGACCTCTTCTGATTTTCATATGAATCAGAGTTCCTTTAAATATTTGTCAAAAACACGAAGATCAAAGACGCCAGATTATTTTAATTTCACTTTCAGACATATTGATGATGCTTTTTCCATTAACAGTCCGAACTTTTCTGATTGGGTTCCATAAATATATCCCCCAGATCAAGCAATTAAAGAATCAACAAGCACGGCGTCTTCAACTAATTTTAAGACTTATATCTCGAGTTTGATATACACAGTCATCGCAGTACCATAATCAATGACAAACGAGACGATTTCTATTTTGAAATTATAAATTTCCCCAACCTTAGTAGCAATTTACAAACTTCACCTGCATATGGGATATACATTTTCCAACTTATTCGATATTCAAGAGCTTGCAGCTCCTACTCAGACTATGTAAAACGTCACCAGTGTCTGAGCAGGAAGTTGACGAACCAGGCGTCCTTTTTCTAAAAAAGTTCATCGGAAGGTACCAATACCTTTTTGATAAATATTCCGTATCAACTTCACAAATAATACATGATGGTCTTGGTGTATAGATTCTGCGTGCTGGCGTTGTTTATCACCTTAACAGTGTGTTATATTGTTCTGTCATTTGTCTTTGATTTATTATTGATATTACCTTTACTGTTTGGTTTGCTTTTTGTGGTTTTATTTGGCGTGGCTCGGTACTTATACATCCCGTTAATGTGTTATATCTCATGTTTGCTGATGTTTTTTGTATATGCGACTTGTTGTGTTTCTTTGGTTATTTTTGCGTGACTCTGTACTTTACAAGATCCCGTCATTATGTTATTCTTCTATTATATGTCATTATGTTATTTTTCTATTCTAAATTTGAAAATACTTTGAACCACAAACGAAAACATTATTTACTCGCGTAGTGGTATTAACCATATTTGAATTCTTAAAAATTCTGAAGAACTTCTGGACAATTTTAAGTATCGGTCTATTTCTAAAATTAATTCAAACATTACTTTTGATTTGTTCAACCCTGTATACCACCATCCTCAATTGCAATTGTTTTGAATAAACATTGAACGACACAATTTCTTCCTATGCGACATTAACAATTTTATAACGTCAGACACCCGAAGCAATGAATGTTTTTTTTTACTTTGATAGATGCATTTGTATGGGTTTTTTTGTAAATGATTGTTTGTTTTGAGATAGTAACACAGTGATGACTGCTGTACCCATATTTTGACTATTTTATCTAATATGTCTGTTTTTTTCACGCATCGTTGTAAATATAACGGAATTTGATGCGACTGTCATACCATTGAGAGGTTTAGCGCTATAAAACTAGGTTTAATTCACCATTTTCTACATTTGAAAATGCCTGTTGTCCATTCGTTTAATGTGTTTTGTCATTTAATTTTGCTATTTGATTCGGTACATTCCGATTGAATTTTCCTCGGAGTTCAGTATTTTTGTAATTCAATTTTCCGACCTAACATATAACAAACTTCAAAACCAATAAATCTAAATAAGACCATTGTATCAAAATAAAATAATTTCAAGTGGTTATTTAAATAACGGCACTTGTTCATTTAGACACACGAAACTTTCTTTGGCATAAAAATCTGTTGCTTTGTTACCGTCTAAAATAGAATAAGAAAATTTTGTTTTTAAACAGTTTTATTTTTATTGATTCAGAAGTTATCTTTCAAAACAACGGCAATTCAGAGAGGTAATACCTTGTACAAACTGTTGTATGCACATATTCATACGTCGCGTATTTTTGTAGACCACATGGTGATATCGAAGAGAGTATGTGTGTGAGAGTGTTGTTTTATTACTCTCTTAATAGACAATACCCAATATAGCATTATACCCTAACACACACAAACTAGACTAAAACAAATCACAATAAGAATAATTAAGCTAGCGAACAAAACATGCAGTATTTCCCAAAATCGCATAATTTAAACAAATCAGACAAAAATCTTGCCACCAATATAAATCAATATAAATGTTTCGTTTTTTTAACGTTCTATGGCACACTGCTGTCTATTTTTAAGGTAAATAATGTTTTATTTTTATTGAAGTAATCTTTCAAAACAACAACAGTTCAGAGAGCGTAATACCTTGTACAAACTGTTGTATGCACATATTCCTACGTCGCGTATTTTTGTAGACCACATGGTGATATCGAAGAGAGTATGTGTGTGAGAGTGTTGTTTTATTACTCTCTCAATAGACAGTACCCAATATTGCATTATACCCTAACACAAACAAACTAGACTAAAACAAATCACAATTAGAATAATTAAGCTAGCGAACAAAACATGCAGTATTTCCCAAAATCGCATAATTTAACATGTTTAAACAAAACAGACAAAAATCTTGCCACAAATATAAATCAATATAAATGTTTCGTTTTTTAACGTTCTATGGCACACTGCTGTCTACTTTTAAGGTAAATAATGTTGGTTGATTCTTCAGTTATGCATCCATAATTTTCAGTCAGAAAATATGCATGCGTATTTATGGAGAAACCAAGCATATAATTTTAATACTAGAAAGGTTCGATATGGTATGTCAAACAGTGTAAATGGAGAAATATAAGTACTGTATGGGGCAAAACATAGGCCGGACATTGACCACGAGTGGGTGCATGCTTCTGCGCGGTAATGTAATGTTTAGTATATCATACAGAGAGACTGACATACACCTTACTACGGGCATCAGATGCATGTAACTGATTTAGGAACCGACCAAAATAGTATTCACTCATTCTTTACAGCCAAATAGACAACCAAACTTTATTATGTAGAATTTAACATCCTGACATTTTGTTTAAAACAGTCCTACACAGAATATACAGTACATATTTTCACAAATTAACAGACAGATAAGAAGACCAACAGTGTGTATTTAGTATCAACCATTGTCAACATTGGAGATCAAAAGAAGTTTTGAATTACCATGTTATATTTTAATATATATGTCTAGATTAAACGGCATATATATCTTTCGCTAGTTGAATCCAGCAAGGCGAGACAGAAATCAGTGAAAAGTTCTGATACATGAATATATATGCATTCAAATGAATCTTAAACAAATGTCAGATTTATAATTCAATGTCTTTAAAATTTTCGTTATATTGAAAGTATCGTATTCTGAATGTTACTGTACTAGTTTTCAGATATCAATGATAACTTTTTACATGTTTGTAAGGCAGACGAAACAAAAAACAAAAAAATACTAAAAACAAATAATAATAAATTGACAAGATAAACATCATAAAACAATGAGCATTGTAATATTTAATCTGAAGACTTGTCTTTCTTTTGTCAGCTTGTATACCAATTACGCTACAGCGGTAGCAAACAGTTTAAAAGACATATTAATATTATGCTTGAATTTGCTAATCCTTATAATTTCTTTGTCACAGTGTTGTATATATTTAAATCAGTTAAATAAGAAATATTCGAAAATTAACCATGTATGAAATAACTTAGTTTTCCATTATACCCCAAATTTCACAGTTCTTTGTTTTTTTATTTTTTTATTTTTTAATCTAAACTCAAAGCGGACTGTTCAAATCTCACTTTGAATTCATTCAATTGTCAATACAGGAATACAGTGTTCTTTTTTGTCAATGTAAAGTGTAAGTCATAAAGAAAATATACAGTACCATATAAACAAAAAACTGTCGTCAGATCAAGTTAATTACAGAAATAATCTCAGGTCCGAAGTACGTGTGAATATTTTGGCGATTTAAAGCAAACAACTATAAATTTTGATCACTGTTATTCAAATTTCAACTGTTAGCGTACCTGCGTCCAACATATATTTTGAAATGCATCAGCATTAATATCATGTATAAAAGAGGGACGAAAGATACCAGAGGGGCAGTCAAACTCATAAATCGAAAATAAACTGACAACGCCATGATATCATGGAATAACATGTATAAATAAGATCATGGTGTACTAGACTCTGATTTACATGGACTATTCTGCCAACACCACTTGTGCTTAGTGTATAAATGTGAGTTACATAAGATGATCTTGAAGTAATCAATAAAGATATTTTCATTTCTAAAGTGAAAAGAATTTAAAAACTGACATGTATCGACCCTTTTGGAAAATATGGAGTTGTTAACTCAGCAAAACATTAATAAATTAAAGTCAATAAAACTATTGCAGTTTACAAAACTATAAGTTTTAAACTTGAAAAATATGATTCAATGTTATAATTTATGGCACGTCACTTTCGACCAGTGCTGTAAAACTAAAGAAACAACGCGTTATAAATGCCCTGCGTTCGAACCGTTTTTCTAGATTTATCTTCATCAGGAACTTTCAAAGCAAACAGTGAGAAGCCAAGAATTTAAAAGATCATCAACTGAATAGTAATAAACCAAAGGAATTAACAAATAAATAGACAAATCATTCTTGGTCAACTTTGCCTGAGGGAGTTGAAACATTATTTTCTAACAATTCAATATTTATTAGCGGACAATTTTAGAATAAAATTAAAAACCAATTGTTCAGAGAACAATTGTAGGTCTTTCCACTAGTAAAGGTCTATTTTGATATTGAAATATGAAAAATCAGTTTAAAATGTTAGTTCTTATGGCTTAATGATGTATTTATATGAATTTAAAGCAAAGGTCAAAATCTAGAACGTCGTATTAACCCATGACCTTGACCTCAATTTCAAGGTCACAAACCAAGGACCTTAAATCAGAAGACCCTAGGTCTTTAATATGTTTGGTTAATGAGTAATATCACTTTACGCGTAATTCTAAATGTAAGAATGACAAAAACTCCCATTTATTGTATGCGCACCCTTTTAACAAAAATATACAAGTAAGGACATGTCGCAACTAACAATTTATGAAAAATTATTTGTCAATATGTCATACGGTATTTGAAAAGAAGTGAAAATAAGTCAAAATCAAAATTTAGAATATGACCTTGACCTTTGACCTTGACCTCATTTTCATTTTTTTGGACCAAGGACCTCTAATCTGAAGACCCTAGGTAGCTATCACTTATGGTTTACCAGTTATAAACGCATTTCACTTATATCAAATACATAAGGGGGAATAACTCTCATATGGAGTCTCCGGATAGCTTCGGTTAAAACTAAAATCCTAATCCTGAAGATGTAACGAGCAATTTGGTAAAATAAATTTGCCGTAATCTTTTACGGTTGAGAAGGAGTAGTGGCCACAAGAAAAACAGTGTTTGGGGAGATAACTCTTACAACGTAAAGTATTTGTTTACGCATTTGTCAGTTTTTAAAGCGCATACACTTTACGATATCATATTCCAAATATCTAAGCGACATCTTTTGAAACACCAATATTACACAAGAAAAGAATTAGGCGGAAGAAAAAAAAAAAAAATTAAAAACCAATTGTTCAGAGAACAATTGTAGGTCTTTCCACTAGTAAAGATCTATTTTGATATTGAAATATGAAAAATCAGTTTAAAATGTTAGTTCCTATGGCTTTATGATGTATTTAAATGAATTTAAAGCAAAGGTCAAAATCTAGAACGTCATATTAACCTATGACCTTGACCTCAATTTCAAGGTCAGAAACCAAGGACCTTAAATCAAAAGACCCTAGGTCTTTAATATGTTTGGTTAATGAGTAATATCACTTTACGCGTAATTCTAAATGTAAGATGGGCAAAAACTCCAATTTATTGTCTGCGCACCCTTTCAACCAAAATATACAAGTAAGGACATGTCGCAACTAACAATTTATGCAAAATTATTTGTCGATATGTCATAAGGTATTTGAAAATAAATGAAAATAAGCCAAAATCAAAATTTAGAATATGACCTTGACCTTTGACCTTGACCTACTTTTTATTTTTTAGGACCAAGGACTTCAAATCTAAAGACCCTATGTCTCTATCACTTATGGTTTACCATTTAGAAATGCATATCACCTAATTAAATGGAAAAGGGGGAATAACTCTGATATGGAGTCTCCGTAAAGCTTCGGTCCAAATGAATTGCCTAATCCTGAAGATGTAACGAGCAATTTGGTAAAATAAATTTGTCGTAATCTTTAACGGTTGCGAAGGAGTAGTGGCCACAAGAAAAACAGTATTTGGGGAGATAACTCTTACAACGTAAAGTATTTTGTTACGCGGTTGTAATTTTTTTAGCGTATAAACTATACGATATCATATTCCAAATATCTAAGCGACATCTTTTGAAACATCAATACTACGCAAGAAAAAAATTAGGCGGAAGAAAAAAAAAAAAAAATTAAAAACCAATTGTTCAGAGAACAATTGAAGGTCTTTCCACTAGTAAAGATCTTTTTTGATATGGAAATATAAAAAATCAGTTTAAAATGTTAGTTCCTATGGCTTTATGATGTATTAATATCAATTTAAAGCAAAGGTCAAAATCTAGAACGTCCTATTAACCTATGACCTTGACCTCAATTTTAAGGTCACAAACCAAGGATCTTAAATCAAAAGACCCTAGGTCTTTAATATGTTTGGTTAAAGAGTAATATCACTTTACGGGTAAACCTAAATATACGATGGGCAAAAACTCCCATTTATTATCTGCGCACCCTTTCAACCAAAATATACAAGTAAGGACATGTCGCATTATTATTTAGTTCAACAGCACATACAGTTATCTCTAAATATCAGGTTTGATCATGTAAACGTTTATAAATTTACAGTTCTTAAGTGATAGTTAACCTGTTTCATTTAAAATAATGCAAAACATCCTTATAATGACATCATTAAAATGCGAGAACTTCGATTTGTCGACTGGTTAGAATTTCAAGAGGCACGTAATAAACTATCCACTTTTTTATTGAAATTTAAAGGTAACACGACGTCAATAACGTGGGTCTCCTCCGAATAAAGAGATGTATATTCTTGAGATTTAAAAAAAACAAAAAAACGATAACTGCTGTTAAAAACCAACCATATGTATTTCTCAACGTTTTTAAACCATACTCACGTACCTAGAGATTCCATCTGTTTTGCTAAGTCGGTCAATGACGAATCATTTCCCAAAGCTAGTGTGAATTCGTGATATATTTGTTCATTGCCATTCCAGATTTTCGTTAGGAGAATGTGATTTCGTTTTGTTCTTTTCACAGCCTTAGTAATTACTTCCATATCAACAGAAGTAATTAACTTTTTCGTTTCTAGAATTTGAGCAATTGGTAAAGGATCAATTCGATTAATGAGTTGTGTATAATGTGTCTTCAGACACCGTCTTATCTGTATACTAGGTGGTAGTTCTGAAGAAAAAAACATATTTCAACTAGGCTTTACATGTTAAATTCCATTAAACATGACGCTTAGAATAGTTGATTAATTGAAAAACATACTGACTGATTTCCTCATTTTGTATACATCACACAAGAGCATTATCAAGAACTCTTCAAGTTGCTTTTTTGTAATGAAAACTAGGCAATATCTCTCGTACTAGCTTTAAAGTTTGTGACTTGGGTTCAATATCTGTGTTTGTTAATTTCTAGTTTTGATATGTGGTCTTAAGAATATTTTATAGAGACCTACATCTTAAAAGTTCTTTTACCAATATGTCACTGAGAAAACCCTGAGAAAAACACTTTTTGGAATGTTGGGTCATCAGTGCTCCTTAACTTTTTTCTTGTCTTGCATGAAAACTATTTTGATCTGAGTGTCACTGATGAGTCTTATGTAGACAAAACGCACGTCTGGCGTATCAAATTATAATTCTGGTACCTTTGGTAACTATGTACTGAACCAGCGTTGCACTACGATAACATGGATAGTTAATCTTTATTCTGTGTGTTTTTATAAGAACACGCATGTTTTCCTCATCACTGAAGGATTAGACGACGTAGTTAAGTGAAGATAAACAAATACACATCTTGAACTATGTATTGATACCATAAGTCAGGAGAGCGTTAGGAAAAGAATTCAATTAGCTAAACATTTTGATAAGTTACGGAACTCTGTTAAGCGATACTTGATATTTTAAAAGACGAGGAACAGATGACTTGGACTTTAACTTAATGACCTTTAGCATTTGTATTATTAGGGTGTAATATCGTAAGAAAACAAACCAAATATATGCTTCAATTTTGTTAATGACCTTTACATAAGCCATTGAAGTCTTCTATGAAAAGAAAACTGGTTGATATTGGGTAGTAACATTTGTTACCCCGTTGTGTAGAAGAAGAAAAATCAAGAAGTCTGAACATCTGAAAAACCTTCATTATAAAATAAATTAATAATGGAAATTGGGAATATGTCCAAGATCTAACAACAATGAACAACCCGATCAAAAAGCAGAAAACAACCGGAACCTTTTGTTTTACATCCTTTTGAAATGCCTACAAAATTTAACATAAATCACTGACATAACTGACATTTGAAAATTTAGTTCTACATCATGTGTATTGCATTGCAGTAAAAAAAAAGTCATTAACAAAAATATCCGGTGGTTCAAAACATTACTCATCATAAGTTGGTATTTCCATAACTTATTTGAGAAACTTGAGGTCACATATTGACTGCGGCTTATAAACAGGAAAAAAAGGGTCGTACATTTAATTGTTCGAAATCTAGTGATTGTTATTATCTTAAATGCAATTAAATGATATGTAAAATATGTATGTGTCAATTACAACAAAGACTGATATATACTGATATAGGGGAAAACAAAGGTGACATTATTCCTATTAAGAGAGATGTACATTCACCTCTTACTTTTAACAATGTATGCGATATGATTTCTTAAAATGTCATTTCAAATGAAACATCCTCAGTAGATTGAATCTTAAACAAACCTATTGTCTAAAAAAAAAATGCTTGGAAAGTGCTCAAACATATAAACTAGTAGGCACATAACGCATTACGTAGTGTATTAATGAGTGTTTTCTTACTTTGTCTCCCTATTTTTATTTTTTTCTGTAAAAGAACACTTGTTCGTAACCTACTTTAAGAATAATTTTATTTTAATTGTATTTCAGAAATATAAAATAGCGGTTTTACGTAAATTAAAAAATAGAATTTGCAACAAAGCACTAACTAAAATGAAAGCAAATTAGGTAATTTACTGGAGCACACCGTAATATTAAGTTTTATTTAAAGACTAATTGAAATAGTCATGGAGTCAGTAAACCTTTACACATACAGTTCATTCAACTCTAGTAGTACGTCAGTTACTCCATTATAATCACATTGCTTGTATAGATTTGTGATATTGCCCCAAAATTATCATTTATTTATCTGAAAGGTCGAAACTTTGAGGAAATGAGAGATATGAACTGACCAAAAATGGACTTACTGTTCTGCGCAAGGTTTAGCATGAAGAGAATTGTGGCGATTCAAACATTAAATTTTATGATTTTCTACCTGACTCCTATTAAAAAGACATACGTTATCTTACCAAATAAATGAATCCAAACATTGTTTTTCGCTACAATTATTTTAATCGTTGATTCTTCAATACGAAATGTATAGCAATTGATTTAATATAACCATAAATTATTGTACACATATTTACCGTGCATTTGCCTCTCTAACTCCCTCATTTTTTCTTGAAGTTTCACAATTTTTTTTTCTTCTGCATGCTTCCTTATCTCTGTGAATAATTTCGTATATATTATATTTTTCATTGAATATTTATTTTATATCATTAATTTTAAATTGTATGTGTCATCAATATGTTAACACGACCAATCTGTTTGCAACCAATTGAAAATTAGAGTGTATACGAGTCTATGACTTCCATATCCTTAGATACGTTAATGCTGTGCGGGTCAAGATTTATAAAAAGACAAAATTTAATATATGGTCAATTAACTATTCATCAGATGAAACTGGAAATCAAATACCATAGAAAGATGCAACAGATATAACGATCAAAATTTTAAAAAAAATCTGAGTTACCTGAAGTGCTAACAATAAAAGGTTTCTTCTATCACCGGGTAGTGTAACTGTCAGTCGCACAGTATGCTAGCTTTAACTCTAACTCTAACTAAGGCGTACACAAAATATTTCCTATTTATTCATTCACGTTTAAGCCAAAAATTGTTGACTCCGGTCTAACCTTTTATATCTGCGTGTATTCATGAAACTAAGATGTGTACATTTTACAAGACGATACATGAGTTGTGCAATCATAAGATTTGTATTAGATATATGTAGATATAATAATTTTATGTATACTGATTGAAATTAAAAAAAGGGTATCTTATTGTGCATACATGTATCACTTCCCTAATCGTTTTCATGAAGGAAGGACTAGTCGCATCATGTCGACATAGCTTTGAATACGAGATCCATATCTAAAGAGCATACTTACAAGTTACTATTTTACTTTTTAACATTCCTTTATTATAATCGCATCAGAGAAACAAAGACTTAAGGTAGCACAATACAAAGATTTTTTCACTCCCAATCAGATAACTTTAAACTGATGTAATTCGTTTCATCCTTCTTTATATTTTATAAATGAGGTACCAAAAGAAAGAAGAAAGAATAATCTTTCAAATTGTGATAATTTCATTATGACATAATTATTACATAATCAATAGTTATGTAATTAGTTGCTATATTGTGATGTCCACACTTGAATGAATTTAGCGTCTTTGTTCTTCATAGCATCCCAAATTATTTTATAGATTCTTGTACAACACAGCTTGACCTCGAAAACTGTGTCTCAGATTTCCAAAAACATCAATAGAACAAATTTTATACCCAATTGAATTTAGTGATCTCTTATGAATTGATGTTGCAAACTTCATTGAAGATTTAAGAGAGAATGAAATACAATAGGAAAAATCTGAGACACAGTTTTCGAGGTCAAACTGTGTTATGCAAGTATCTATAAAATATTTTGGGATGCTATGAATAACAAAGAAGCTAAATTCATTCAAGTATGAACATCACAATATAGCAACTAATTACATAACAAATAATTATGTAATAATTATGTCATAATGAAATTATCACAATTTGAAAGATTAATCATTCTTCTTTTTTTTTGGTACCTCATTTATAAAATTTAACGAAGGATGAGTGGAATTACATCAGTTTAAAGATGTCTGATTGAGGATGAAAAATCTTTGTATTGTGCTACCTTAAAAGATCCACATTGTAACAAAAGAGGTTCAAATGCTCCAATATGTATATCATACTTTGGATTGACAAAACATGTTATTTTAAAGTAACAAAGGAGTATTTCCCTTTACAATGCTCTGTACACAAACATGACAAATTTCACTTACTGACATACTACAGATATTACATGTATGACATCAGCGAATGAACAACAAGTTCTTTTTGTATGTTTTACTTTTATCATGTTTAATAAGCAGATGTTGTGAATTCTTGATCATCTATCGGTTGACATCGTGATGCATCCTGAACAACTATGTCATTCATAATGTTATCGGCTGATAATCCTTATAAGGTTTTAGGGTGAACTTGATTCTTCTGATACTGAATACAGTAGGTTTTGAGGATCTTTACATCCTGTGTCAACATTTGGAACTGGAATAATGAGTATGTTGTCAATGTTTATCAGCCTCATAATTCGACAATACCTTTTTTCACTTGCCTAGTTCTCACCAATTTGATGACTATGCCTTCTTACATTATCGACACGTCTGCATATATCATGTAAATCAAAGACAGCATCTTAATGGAATTTTGCTCTACATTTGGTACTAAGTTAGGCGAAAGTTATAACTCTTAAATTAGAAAAAAGATTCTTTATCACGGTCTTCTGTCTCCTCTGATATTATACTTGCTTTAATAATCGAACTATCCGATTTTTCACGCGAATCATTTGTGGCAGATGCAATTGTGATGTGATCAATCAAATTAACATGCAATGTTTAAACAATCAGTTGTTTGCACATACATCAAGTACTAGCTGTAGACGAAGATAAATATGACGTATTCCTCCTTAGAGGAATTTCATTTGGCTGATATGAAAGTTCAACATTTGGAGGACATCCAAACACGGGTTTACATGGATACCGCTTTATACCTTCGTGCTGTCTACAATTTGTTCTTCTTGAATTGAAGACCCTTTATGCCAGTTAATCATTCTTAAGCGTCAGTGTAACATATCAAACTAATCATTTACATATATCAACATTTGACCTTACACTGCTTCCATGGGATGAATGACGTCTTTGTCTGTCATTACCAATGAATTTTTTGATTTTTAATCAGATAGCAGGAGTTAATTCTATCTCAGTGTTACTCTGCAGGATATTTGGATCACAAGAAAGACATTGGTAAGGAGCGTAAACCTTATCTTTCTAGAGACTCAACAACACAATTTTTTTTAATAGGTCTTTTAACCATATAAGCATGATAAACTCATAACTTTAATCAGAGATATTTCGCATGTGTGGCAGGTCTACTTAACATCTTGTACATCGTTAAACTCGGACTAAACACGGCATTCGTATTTTAATTGCTTTATCTCACTTGGCATTATTCACGGGACGACTTTAACAAATTTTTAGTAAAATTAAAATCTCTTTCATCAGCATGATTTAGGGCCAGGCGATACTTTCTAATCTTATCAAATGTTTCCACTATGTTTAGAAACCATTTAATGCCTTCTTGCTCATGTTACATATGTTATCCAGATGCATTGCAAGACATCACACCAGAATGATAATTGTCCATGTTAAATGACAAATGAAGTATACACACCAAACGGTATGTACAGTAAACATGTTTACAATAAGTTTAATGTAATGTACACTAGTTTCACATTAAATTTGTTCACATATATACACCTTGTTTAATTACCTATACATAAGATTTGTTCGCACTTGTAAACTATATGTCATTTAAATGTTCATTATGTAGAACCGGATGCAATTTTTTCGGACAACTTTTCTAGCAGTAATGGAAGGACTTTTTGACTTTAGGGGGGGGGGGGGTTACTTTTCATTGAAAAATAGACTGAAGTCTTATTTGAAAAAAAAAACCAACATATTTTGGTCATACCAATGATTAAAACAAATGTTCTGAATCAAGAGTCTGACTCAGACCCCCCCTTTCCCCTTTTTGAAGTTAAGTGGTTGCTCTTTTTTCAAAGTCATTTCGATGATTAGCAGTTGTTTAAAGAGACTAAAGATGTCTCGATTACGCATTAGAAAACGTAGGCTTATCAGAGTGCTTACAGACGAAGATAAAGAATTGAGATGTTAAGGATCACTTCATTTCTATCTTTTTTGTTTGTTTCTGTAAATTATTTTTTTTATTTTTTTCTCCAAGGAGTATTTGGCAAAAGGAGGGGATAATGTTTTTTTTATATTTCTAAATGTATTTTAACGGATCTGAGATACTAGATAAACAAAGCAGTTTACTTCACACTTTTTTTACTATTGCATTTATGAGTGAATCGTTGTTTGAATAAAGACCGGTGATAAATATTTCTGTGTACGTCCAGTCGATTCGGGAAGACCTTTTCAAATAAATGATTTGTTCGGAAATGATGATGCTTTGAAACTAGATAAGGGGGTTAACAAAGCTACGTTAAGTGTTTATATAACAAATAAATGCATCAAGTTTATACAAATATTTCTGTAAAGAAGTTTATTATTAATTATATAAAGATCAATTGACTTACGACTGCATGTAGGAAAACAACACGATTTAAACTACATTGATTTTCACCAATGGGAATGTAACTTTGTTTAGTTTACGTGTGAGTTACACTAACAAACCACCGAGTTACGGTCAATGTGAACACGGCCTAAATGCACATGGTCAGCTACCTTTAGTTTATGTTTGATTCAATATATGGAAAAGTTTCACGAAGCGTTTAAGAGACTACTACAATATAGAACACTTAGAACTAGGTTCATAATGTTTTATCACGCATACTGATAGACAGTGATTTACATTTGATCTTGGTAGTTTGATTGATTAGAACTGTAGTTAATGACGTCAAATAAGTATGTTACATTTGAAAAGGAAAAATGTTTATTTGTGTTCAAATAGAAGTGAGTAACTTAAAGCAGAAACGTATCTGTACAAAATACGTCAAACTACGTAAAAATTGTAAAATCCCATATGGTTCGAATTATTAAATATTTGAAGTGACCGACGTTCGATTTTTTTTTCAGTGTTCATGTTTTCTACTGAACAGAAACAGTTACAAGTACAGACATCACACGGGAGCACGTGTACAAACTGTAGGTGAGCATAATTATTTTTTTGTGTTATTGGACGACCATTTGACAATGAAAATAAATATTGGCACATCAAAGCCGCAATAACTACATGTAATCCCTTATTTCTGAGGGAAAATTGTGTCAAAAATTGAATATAAATCGCGCCAAATGATTAACAATTGTTTTATGTTTAGATTAGCCAGACCAGAACCCAATCCCCTACAAGATAAAACATGATCAACCCAAGAAGTACTATATTTGAGAAAATTTATTCTTGGGTATCGAAAATGACTGAAACATTTGCCACTAGTTGTTGAATGTTTTAACCCGCAAAGTTAATGTGTTTTGGTTTTTTTTCGCTATTGAAAAATGTTAATGTACTCAAAGTTTTAGGAGTTCAATTTAGTTTCATCAGATTTTTTTTTAGATGACTAGAAAAGGTATGATAGGTTAGACTGCGAATTTCAGTTTTGTATATCTTCATTAAATATACTTTATTTTTTAAAGTTTGAATGTGATCGCAAGCTAAACGAAAACCTGGTATTTGAAATATGAAAATACTGGTGCCTAACATGTAACCTTTCGATGTTTAAATGCACCTGTTCCGGCGTTATTGTTGCTTGAATAGTTTGAGCTTTTTGCTCCTATTTTATCTTAATTCCCTATTATGTTACGCAATTTAGAAATACATTCATGTGTGAACTATATATTGGAAGTTGTGCAGGTAAATGCTGTATGGCATTACACATGATATACATCAAGATGATTGGAGCTGAAATATAGAACATGTAGAAATAATTCACGATTCTTAAAATGAAATAGAGCCTTAACACCTACGATGTAGATTACGTGTGTATTTTAAGATTTGAAAACTACAAATTCGCGTTAATGATGTTATTTTTCAAAGACTATTACCGGTAGCGTAAATTAAAACATTGTGTAAGACAATAACAATCAAAACCAAGGAGTAAACAAAGACTCACAAAACCAAAGAACATTTACATCAACAGTTATAAAAAATAATTAAGAAACAACACGAACTCCACTAAAAACCGGGAGTAAAATCAGGTGCTCTGGAAGGGTAAGCATTTCCTGCGCCGTATACGGCACCCGTCGTGTTATTTCTTTGTTCAGTTCGGTAATGATGGAAGTAATTGATTTAGATCAAGGATTATTTGTGTAATTAAACTCCATTGTAGGTTGCACTTTGTAAATACAGCTGTTTCTCAAAACACGCCTCTTTTGGGGAGTAATTGAATATTCATAGAAAATTAATTTTGTGTACATACTGGTTCCCAGTTATGCTCTCTGTGTTTCATATCGCAGAGACAGAACTTGGGAATGTTACCAGTAAATAAACACGTGCATATTGTTTACATTGAAATCTGTGGTAACCTTTCATTCGAGGTAGGGGTAGTTAAGAAAATTAGTGTAAGTTTAAACTCTGAGAAGTTCAGGGCATATAAATGTTGAAAATATGCCGCACAGTCCTATATTTTGACCTTTGAAAAAAAATTGTGGTGCAGATGAACTTTCAATTCTAGGATAAGATTTTTTTCAAAACTTCATAGTAAAAGTGGTACAGTTCTAGCCGTAAAATGAGTTCCTATAGGAAATTGCATTGTCAATATTTACAGAAATGCAACCTATAATTTCTAGTTATTATGTCATCATGGAAATAGTAAATTGAACGTCACACACGTATTACACGACTCTACTGTAGACAAACGTATTTTCAAATTGCAGAATGTTCGTTGGAATGAGGGTATCACTACATGTAGGTTAAAAACGATTCATAATTAACGTTTCGAAATATCTATCTAAAATGCAGATAGAGGTTGTGAAGATAAATTGTCTTTGTTGGTTTACGACAAATAACTATAACGAATTATAACACTAAGTGACTGCATTTGTGTTCATTCTTCATATTTAATCTATCAATGATAATACATACCATATATAAAGGTTGACACTGAACAAAGATGCGGCCACTTTCATCATTATGGCATATTTGATAGATTTTTCATACATAAGCTTGAATTTGAGCGTCATTTATAGCTACATTAGTTACAATCTTTCACTTAAACTAATTGAATCGACTGAAGTAGACATTTAAGTATTTAAAAAGTGGTCAAAAAATGTTTTTCATCAGATGGACCTTAATTGAGAGGCTAAAATCAGCCCTTACCGGACCTTCTCATATGTTTTAACGCACGGAAGTATTTGTATATATACTCAAATATCTGAAAACAAATAAGTATAGGCAGAAAAATACTTACTGACACATTTAAAGCATTCCCGGAATTTCAACCATCCATCGTAAACAAATTTCCACTTCCAAATAAGTCCGCTTGCTAAAATAGATTCAATTATTTGCATGTTTGAAGCAATTGAGCTTCAGGAAACGTTATAGCTTCATAAATACAGAGGTTATTGTCTCATTAGCACTCATACTAAATCTTCTTATTTCTATAACTTCCAATATGTAGATAAAATGACCAACAGTTTTTTTTTGTTTACACATTGTTGTTGAAAAAAAAAAGATTTTTTTCGATTACCATATAAAGGAGAGGTTTGTCATGCTGTTTATTCCACCATTTATCTATATAAGGAAATGCCTTACCAAGTCAGAAATATTACAGTTGATTTTCATTTTTTTAATATGATTGGACTTTTGATTTTGCCTGGATTTTCAGTTTTGAATTTTCCTTTGTGTTCGGTAGTTTTGTAACTTTACATTTTATAAGGTTGATATCCATAACACACTGCATTACTGAGTTATCATGACATTCATGAAAACAATGCTGTATAAATGTTGCAATCTCATATATTCGTTGAAAATGTAAAAGTTGAGAATTTCATCGTGCACATGATTTCGTTCATTAGATTCAATGGAAGTAAATCTAGGGACAACTTATTTATTAAAACCATAAATAAACCACCACGTATTAAACTTAAGAATTGGCGAGACACAAACACTACCTAAACCAAAGTCATCAACTAATGTTATTCAAATTGATAGACAACATTGTACACCACAGGAACCTACATGTACATGTAGCAAGTTGTTTTGACAAATTAAAACGCGTTTTTAAAATATAAACTGTGTTTCGGGTGGGTTTTTTTTGTTGTTGTAAAATCACATATTTGAGATTAATTTCAAAATTTGTTCTTTTTTAATATTCATGTTACTTTTGTTCTTTTAAGTATACTTTACCTAACAAAAATACTACACCAATAACACCACAAACAATTTGTGCATGCGTTTTTATGTCATAACGATTTTTATCTAAAACAAAATAAAACAAAATATAATATAAAGCATAGACAAATTATTTAAGTCAAATCAAATAAAATTATTGGCTAAACTGCTATTCAACTATACATCGTTTTTTCTACAAAGTGTCTAATAATTCTTTCTTCAAATCCATCATTTATAATTGTCACCAGTATTATACTTAACATAATATTTAGCATGTGAATGATGTAGATATCAACACCGTTTACTTTACAAATGGTATATTAGTTACATTTTATATTTCAATATGTATGAATTTAAAATGAACACATAATCATTATTGCGTTTATATTAGTTGGTTTTACCAATTTGTAAGACTCTGCTTCAAATTCCTATGTATAATTATCTTTCACGTATTTAAAAATTATAATGGAATTGAATTGAGCTGTAACGTTGTTTTAAAAATGATTTACGTCATTCTATTCTTTTTTTTTTTAAAAGTGGTATTTAATAACGAGTAGGAAGTCATAAAAATAGTGTTGAAGCTTTCATAATGAGTTCTATATGTATTGTATACAATATTTAAAAAAACAAAATACGCATTTAAGGCAAATACGCCTTAATGAAAGAGGGACGAAAAAATGACTTGATATTTGTGAATTTATGTGTTACATATTTGTTTTTCGTTCATTTTCTTATATAAATAAGGCCGAGAGTTTTCTCGTTTAAATTGTTTTACATTGTCATATTGGGGCCTTATATAGCTGACTATCCGGTATGGGATTTGTTCATTGTTGAAGGTCGTACGGTGACCTATAGTTGTTAATGTATGCGTTATTTTGGTCTCTTGTGGAAAGTTGTCTCATTTGCAATCATACCACATCTTCTTTTATATTATATTAATGCAAAATTAATAACTTCATTAAATATTGACTTAAAACGCCTCGTTTTACTCAAGTGGACAAAACAATTACACTGCTATTAGTTACTATTGCTGCCAAGGGCTTGGGATGAAACCAAACAATACATTTTCTCCTATAAACATTGATAAAACATTTATTGGTGTTTTGACAGTGCAATTGATAGGCATATTGCAGGTATTTTTAATTCTCTAACAGCCCTGCCGCTTTTATCAGTTAATATCCGACATCTTATGCAATACAAGAATGTAGCTATAAACATGTAACTTTGAGAGGATGTAAGACCACATGTTTTCATTTAAATATAGCAATACATATTTGAGTTATATTTCACTTTAACAAAACTAATCAAAAAGACATACAAGTGAAGTAGAAAAATCTTACTACGGTATTTGCTTTATATCATTTAGGAACCAATTTATCAAACGGATATCAAAACAAAAGAAAAACCACTTTGATTTGATATCCTGTGCTTTCAATTAAAACGATTCACAAAAATAACTTATACATTTGTACAAGATAATAAGTTGAATCAGCTGATTGTTTCCCCTGGATTATCAGTGGAGTGTCAGAGCGTAAATCAAGTGAAGCTTGTTGTATAGTGTTAAAAAAAAATAGGCCATCGTATAACCTTTAATAATGAACATCAACCATACTGTATCTACAGCTTTAAAAGGTCCCGCAATGATAAATTTATAACAACTATAAGCGCGCAAAATAACTGATTGAATAACAAAAACATGAACGAGTCACAAAATGATCTTGCGCAACAAACGACAGCTTCCCAGCTACAGGCTGTTGAATTTGGCAGGCGCAGACCTGACGTGACACCGAACATATACATTATCTTTGCAACTATATATAATTTGCAAGCTCAAATAATTTCGAGTTTGTTGCAGATATTTACCAAATCGGAAACAAGGAACTATGGAGCACGTTGAAAAAAAATCATGCAAGAGGAACCAACAACCGTAGTTTTATTAATCATTTTGTGATATTATATAGCGTAATATATATTAACAAGCGTAATTATAATATTACATTATAGAGAAAGAACAGTTAAAAGCCTTTTACAAGTAACAATTGTTGTATTTACAATTCCGTCCATTTGTCATCAAATGTGACTGACCGAATAAACTTAACAACTGGGTTGTACTAACATGAGCAGCACAACTGGTGTTTGGTTACTCTTTCGGAGCACCGGAGATCACTCTCAGTTTGTGTTAGGATTAGCGTTGCACCTCTTTGTTCATATGAAACAATATTAATTTTAGACATTTAATTAAATTTACTTGTGTTTCAGATATTATCCTTTTTAAACAAACTTTTATTTTGTTATTCCAGATAATTAGCCACTCCTTATTTTGATTTTAGTAAAACATACCATCTATTGTAATTGCTGTCGGTTGGTTTTCATCTTGGTTATTTTCACTGTAAAATTATTGAATATGTACATTAAACTATTATCTTCATTTACAATAACAAAACTTTAAACACACATGTTCATGTTGTATATCACTGCATCCATAATATAAAGGTACATGATGTATCGTTTGTTTCAGTTATCCATTTTTAGAATTAAAAATAAGCTATAGTTTACTTTACTTTAAAGGGATATTGGCAGTAAAATTTATGTTCACAAGATTGACCTAAATTCTCATACAGGATTGATAACTACCAAATTATAAAAGTCTAAAATAAGCAATTTACAAGGTATTAGATTGATAATATATATCATCTTTTTTTGTGTATTTTAATCTAGATGTCATCTATCGAGATGTCTTTGAAAGGCTACTGCTGGTCATATAAACGATATACACATCCATATAGATATTAAAAGATAGCCAACTCGTGCAGTTTGAAAGGTCTGTTTAATGTCATAGATTCAAATGTGTGTTTATCATCGTTTTATCTGTATTATAATGAGTTTTTGTAGATCAAATCAGTCATTCAAATGATTTACTTTTGTTTCTCTTTCAATGTTGACATTCTTTCCCTATTCATTACTAAACACGCATAATTCGTGCGCAATCCATCTCTAGAAAAGGTGTTTAATCGAAGGTCACATGGAAATGGTGAATTAAGACTGGTTTTAAAGCGAGCTACACTTCTCACTATTACAGTCGCATAAAACTCCATTATACATTGTCTAGTACAACAAATTGTGAACAAAACAAAAGACACAATAAAGTACAAAAGTCAAAAAACAGTAGAACAGCTATCAACATTGATTTACAATCTGAATAACTCTAAATACAAACAAATACATCATCAAAGAAAATCAAAATCTCATATAGACACAGAACATTAGCAAACATGAAAGACAGGAAATGACCACAGCACTACAAAACATACGCGGAATGCAGGAATACCAATCCAGGCAAAAAAGGATATTACCAAAATACACTTAACAGTTAAGGTTTATAATTTACAGACGCAAACAACGAATACTACAACACATGATTAAGAATGTCAACAACTTCATTACATACAATCTATACTTCAAGACCATCATGTATTATTTTATCAACAATGTGTTGGTATCTCTCCTAAACGATTTAGAAAAAGCACGAGACGTTCATTGACATATCCCGGCGACGTCTTTTTGTAAGTATTAGTAGCAGCTGCAAGACAAATACCAAATGAGTTGGGAAATGTATATCCCATATGCAGATGACATTGGTATATTGCTACTAAGCTGACAAAAATAAATAATTTCTAAATAAAAATCGTCTCGATTTTCATAGATTCTGGTACTAAGCCAAATGGTTGCTGTTGAAAAACGTAAAGACTGTTCCATTACATAGTTGTCCATTTTTCATCTGTTGATTTTTTTCTTCTTATTTCTTTGTTGAGAGATACACATGTAGTGTATTCGTGTTTTTGTCCCCTTTTTTCTATTCGCTGCCTGTAGTCGTTTGCTAATGGCTTTTTAAAGTTGTTTGAGAAAAAAAGGAGATCGTCAGGAAATTTTTTCTCAAAGATGATGACATACACTTTTCATTTAATCATTTACAAATGCGTGTTCATATGGTTATACAACCATGCTTTCAACTCTTGGAGGATGATCATCCTTGATAAAAGAACATGAAAAAAAGCGTTGTAGTATTTAGTTCATTTTTATCTTTCATAATGGTCTCTAATAAATAAAGAACTGACCTGATGGCTTCATGTGATTTGCATTCATAATTATCATTTAAGTTTTTAATATGGACGCATTGGTAGTCTGAAATTATAGGAAAGAATGAAGACTAAACAAAATTTGCATAATTTTGCAATACTGTGGTTTCACTTATTTTCGTGGGTACCAATTGTCTGCATACAAGCCTATATGACATTTGTCATTCGATCAAAATTTAATTTCGTGGTTTACCTGTACAAATTTAAATCCACTGGTATCCGACGAATAATAATGAATCCACAGTATGTCTATTCCGATAATAATTAGTGATTAGATACAATTAAAATGAAAGTGATCATAAAATGAACAATTTCAAAAAACCAAACAAAAGACAAACAAATCAACAACAAGATCGCAAGTAAGGTGACACCATATTTTCTTTTTATTTTTACTTAAGATATATTATAAAACCTATAATTCATGTAATTGGAGAAGACGTTACTAAGTTGAAAAACTTGTGTCTAATCCATTTGTCTCTTTCTGGAACAATAAAATATGTTTAAACTAAACTATAAAACCTATCTCATATTGTATTCAAAATTCTATCGTAAGATTTCTTTTTTATGCACAACAATGTGTATTTTTCATGAACAATCCAAACAAATGTTGGCAATTTGAACGACGCGTACCTTGAAAAATAGCGCTGTGACCCATTCTTTCTATCATTTGTTTGAAAAAAGCGTAGTAAAATCTTCATTTTGGCAAAGTATAAGAAAGTCTCCTTTTTTTCTATATTCCCTGAACGACCTTATTGCTTAGATATGCTCAGCTCATAATGTAGTATTCAACATATAATGAATTTTGTTAATGTTATCATATAAAGCTCTTGCCTAGATTAACGACGTCTGGTACAGTCCAAAAAGCCGATTTTGTTTATAGGAACAAAATATGACAAGCCAGCTTAACATAGCAGGTCAAAAACCGATTCATTCAGCTTCTCATTTAGGAAGATATCACTGTAACACTCTCAGTTACGGTTATAATTTCCTAAACTGCATTATCAATTCACAAGGTAATACATTATTTTACATGCTTATAAACAACTCAATACATTTCACGCGTTTCACATTATAGCTAGTTTACAAATTCAATGTAATGTATATATCATTCGTCTATTTTAACTAGCTCTTTCTAATGGAGTATATACACATTTGTCATGTTTGTTGTATCAGTTTTCTTTACAAAAATATACACAAAGAAAAAAGTTAAGCACCCCACGTTTTTTCGAATTGACAAATATTACGATAAGGGACATGAGATCCATGGACAATTGGTGCCATAATTAATACTGTAGACCGTAACATGTGTATGGACATAACATTAGCTTTAAGAAATACACAAAAAATTGCATAAAAAATGATAATTTAATGAATAGATTGTCACAAAAGCACAAGTCCAGTTTAAACACTAAAACGTGTCCATTTTAAGTGTGGACCTTCTGATTTCGTTAGGCATGATACTAATGTCATTTCACTTCGAAAACGTCCATTACAAATCTGTTAACGTTACCCATAATTCAGTATTCAATATCGGGTGAAACCACCACGTGATTGGATGCAGGCCTCAACCCTACGACTCATCTCTCTAGTTAGTCGTTGGATTTCCTGTTTTGGTATTTGCCGCCATTCCTGGTGCAACACTGCTTCCAACTGACGTAAATTTTGAACAGGTGGTTAGGTTGCCTGTACCCGACGTCCTAACGTGTCCCAAATATGCTCTTTCGGATTTAAATCCGGGCTCATGGCAGGCCATGGAAGAGGAGTTACTGCCTCGACTTGCAGAAATGCGGTAACCGCCCTTGAACGATGCGACCTAGTGTTGTCATCCAAAAACACTGGCCTTGCAGCTCAAGGGTGGTTATCGAAATGAGGTACAACTACTTGCCGAAGAACGTCTCTGATGTATTGATCATCATTAAGGTTTCCTCGTATAGTGACCAAGTCCAATTTGCAGTCATGAGAGATGCATCCCCATACCATCACAGAGCCTCAATCGTGAGGGATAGTTGCTTTGATTATCCTTGGGGTATATACTGTCTTGATGTTACCAATGGTCTACCGGATCGTGGCAAGTCTTTAACGGGATTAGTTTTGATGTATTTCCGCACAAGCCTGCTGACTACAGTATAATGGTAGCCCATATGACGTCCAATAGCTTTATCAAATAACCATGATGACCGCATGCCAATAATCTACCATCTTTGAGCCTCCGATATTCGTCTTCGTACCGTGTTCACAGAGTGTCCGCAAATTTTTCAAATCGCGGACTTAAATACTCAAATTTGAAGCGCGGAGAAACTGCATTTTGTAATTTGTATGTGACATGTGTGAGGCATGGTTCGCGTGCATTATACGTCGATATCTTAATAACTGGTCAAACCTGTATGGTCACATTTTTTAAAGGAACATTGATCTTGTAAAAATCTATATTTATATTCAAATTAACATTTTGGTAAAAAAAAAATATATTTCAATATATCAGGGGGTGCTTAACTTTTTTCTAAGTGTATAATAAAATAGTATCACGATTCAATAGTATCTAACATGTCTAAGGAACAAGCATTCTTTAGATTATATGTATCAATGAAATTACCTGGAGTAAGTATAGAAAGTGTTGGACAATTTTTTATGTAACATGAGCAATCTTCAGTACTTGGTTCACAAAAACATTTATAATAAGGTATTTTTACAAATCCATATCCTTTAGTATAGTCACATCGACATGACCTATCATTTTTGGGGTTTCCATTTTCAAAGACCACCTGACCCTCCTCTTTGCACAATGTTTTCTCGAATATACAATCGCTACTGCCATTAGTCCAAAATTTGATTGGTTGGAACATATTTCCAGAGCATTGGCTTCCATCTATAGATCCTCGAATAACAAATTTGTAACCTATAGGAAGAAAGATTAGAAAAAGTCAATCATGGGCACAACTCTAATCAACTTGTATTTTTGGTACAAAATAAATAATAACATATACTGGTATAGATATAGGAAGATGTAGTATGAATGCCAATGAGACAAATATCCATCCAAGTAACAATTAATAAAAGTAAACCTTATAGGTCACGATACGGCCTTCAACACTGAGCCTTGGCTCACACCGACAAGCAAGCTATAAAGGAATCCAAATATTACAAGTGTAAATCTATTCAAACGGGAAAGCCAAATGGTCTAATCTATATAAAAACGAGAACTGCATATTTCCTCCAGACTAAAGAATCAATGTGTACAGATACAAAAAACTTAGTCTATAGACGTCATGCATATGTTTAATTTCTACTAAAAGTATAAATCATCTTCGTCAAAACTTTACTACAGTCCGGAATAAAACAAGCCAAAAAATTGTTCTGCATGTTAATTCTTTTAATTCTATGACGAAACTGCAACCAGAAGTGTTTAATGGTTCCAGCTTCCTTCGTTTAATACAAATGGTTGGAGTTCGTTGGTTTTAAACCATCTTCAACCCATATTTTTTTCTTAAAAAATGTCCTGTACCAATGCAAGTCAGAAAAATTGTAGTTGTTATTTATAGTTCGTTTCTGATTGTGTTGCGTTGTCGTTAGTCTATTGTTGTTCTTCAATGTTTCTGTTGTTTCGTTGTTTACCTCTTATAGTTGTTATTTTTCCCTCGTTTTTAGTTTGTAACCCGGATTTATTTTCTCTCGATCGATTTATGACTTTCGAACAGCGGTAAACTACTGGTGCCCTATTTATAATATACAACAGTCACAATGAGGAAGCATCAATTCTGCGGATAATGAACAATTTAGTAATATTGAAACGTTAAAATTTGAAATGAAATATTTTCTTCTAGATTAACGCAAATTATTGTTGTTATCCTGATGATGTAACTGACTGTTCAGATCAAATCATAAAAACATGACTCTGACATTCAGCTTTTGATAAACCTTTTTAAACAGTGAAATAGGAGAGGGAGAGAAACACAATCGATAACGTAAACAAATGACGGACGCCAACGAATAACGTTAGGCACTGCTAAATCCTGTGGCTCGAAAATTCAGGTGAACCTACATAACATAAATGATTTTACCTGGTCTTTGAAATTCCGGTGTCTTTCTACAAAATTCTGTATATTTTAGATTGTTCTCATCAAACAAACAAAAATATGAATAGTTATTCTGGCAAGATCCTATTCGTTTATACTTCCATTGAGAGTGATCTGGGCACAGAAAATCATATACCGTATATACAGTGTTCGATAACATCAAAAGTACAAACTGAAAAAGATAAAAACTATTACATACAATAGATAGTGATGAGACAAGTTTGGTGGAGCTGATATACTGGTTCCATATGAGCGTTTAGCCACAAATGAAAAATATGTAAGCTGTATTGTAGGTGATATGTGGTGTGTGGTTAAATGTATGACATGTGCAAATGTATACAGCAGAATCCTTGTGAACATGGTGAAGTTGAGATGAAATTAAATTTGTTAATCGATTGGCATTTTTGTGTTCACTGTTCCTACTAATATTTTTCAATTGAATTACATGTCGGAACTGCTTAGTTGATTAGATATACCATAAACCGTATCTTAGCCCCGAATATCAATTAATTGAATCCGTGTTTCAATATTTTTTGAGAATTTAACTACCAAAATCATTCATTTAACAGGTTCACTTGATCACAAAATTATGCAATTGAAATGCACACTACTCAATGTACATTTTTTTGTTATTTACATAAACAATATGATAAATCAAACTACTATATACTTATATGTAAGCATACCATGGAGATTATTATGATAAATCTAGATTGTGTGAACATTTGTACATGTACGGGAGACTTGCGGGATACAGTCTTTGTTAATAAAACGGTATTATTCATATAAGAAAAATGACTTCTTGCGGTCTATCGTTTCTTCCAATACGTACTACTTTGCTATCTCAAACTTTAACAAAATTATCAGAATTACTCCAATCAGTAAGTATCACATTATGAGTACATCTGATTTTAATACCACTATTTTTATTCTTAAACATGCAGGAGCATGTACACAAAACGACTCATGTGTATTTCAACTGAAAGTAAAAATGCCTAAACAACAAAATTATAACCACATCAACAAATAAACCAGTAACAAATCTGCTTCTAGTCGTACCAAACTCGTTAAAATCAAACCAAAATTGTCCCCCACACATTTAAAAAACATACCTTTGAATGATCACAGTGTATCGTAAAATATTGCATGTGAATGTCTGTGTTGAACTAGAAAGGACGTAGGGTGTCCCGTTATTTATGTTATAATAATTTTAGGATGAATTATATTTATTTGAAAAGTGAATAAGGTACTATAGAATAATCAACTACTACATGTACATGTACTACATGTACTACTCGACACTAGTGCAACATTTATAAACTGCATAAGTCCAGGAACAGCATCAGATTCCGCACACAGAAAGGATAATGTATTTTTACAAAAAGAATCCAATGTAAAGAATTTAAAATTCATGTGAAGTAGTTAATTACGTTCACTTTGCCCTAAGATATATGTAGTGGAAAGACGAATAGTTACTCCTTGAAACATGAATTTTAGTAGTTAAATACGTAAATTGTGTCTTCAGCTATTGGAAACACGAACAGATCCAATTTGAAACATGAATTCCGGTAAAAATTTACCAAAGAAAACCAGTAACATCGATTTTTTGTTATCCAATACACTGATACCAAATATTGCAATTATATGGTTCGGCCTCACTAAATTAGTTTACTTACCTTGGTCAGGCTACACACATATATATTTGTATGGTTGTATATTATCAATAACATGTTTTAACAAAAATAGAAAGAAAAAAGTACAAATCACTTTTTATTATACAAATAAGTGTGTTTTCTAAACCGAAATTAATCCGGAGGTGCTGTTTTTTAAAAATGTTGATCTATTTACATGATAAACGCAAATTGTAACTTAACACTAATTATTTAGTATTGTTCTGGTGTAAAGCTGAATGTTTAATAATTATAAAAGCGATATTTATCTACACTGATACCAATTCAATTACCTCAGTCTTAGTCATACGTGAAGGTAAATTTACAAAAGAAAATGAAATATTTAAAAAGTGCTTGAAAAGACTCGTATGTAAGTAAGATAAGGAGAGGCGCACAAACGGTGGTGTACACAGACATGTCAGTTGACTACTGAACACGATACCCCTAATTGAAACATGTACAGATATTAGCGACTATTTATACTCATCGCTTAATCTTGTTCTACCGAATATCAGTTGTATTTTCTGGTTCATTAAAAACAAATATTCAGAATTTTATCCCTATTTAAGAGAACACCACTTGTATTGCTTCTTTTGGTCGGGTTTACAAATCATGTGATACGGTTGTAGAAGGGACATCTTTAATAAACTTGGATTCTATATGTTTAATATTCCAATAATTTTAGTTTTACGTATCTACATATGATTAATGCACAACGTGACTATTCAGTATCCCAGTCGTGTCGTAATCCCTCTTCCATTGCGGGCAAAACATACCTTGGTGACACATATACACATGGAAATACACATGGTATTGCAACAACTTGATTTTTTAAAACTTGAAAAATCAGCCTCTTTTTTTGGATGAAATATGATAAAATATTTATAAAATAATATTGAAACATAGTTTATGATAACATTGGCATTTAAACGAACAAAAAATGTCTGAAAAAAAAATGATTTATCTAACCACAATTTTAATAACAAAATGTAGTGTTTTTTGTAAAAAAAAAAATGCATTTTACAACTTTTACTGTAGTAGAACTTTACAATGTCAGATATTTCAAAATTAATCTTAAGATGATTGTTCACATCATGGTTGATCGTTATACGCCAGAAGATTAGTATTTTGAGCGCAGTCTCCATTCAAACGGATAACCGCCTCTTAACGTCTTCTGATTCCTGCCATGAATCGATTAATTTGTTGCTAAGGAAGCAGCAACCATTTCTGATGTAGGGCATTGTTTATTTCATGTCGTGTTTGAACTGGAGTGTTCTTTCGAGCACTTTACTTCGAATAGTGTCCCATATATGCTCGATATGGTTCCAATCCGGGCTACGATCGGGTCAAGGAAGATGAATCGAATTCCATTTGAACAATGGATCTTCCTTGACGATGCTAATTTCCAACTTTGGCGAGCTCTGCACTACCTTGGATACGGACAACTGTGTGTCTGTTCGTAAGCTAAGGTCCCCCAAATGGTCTTATCGCACGATAACCAGTAGCGATTAGTCGATCTCGAACAGTTCTGGTTAAAAGGCTCCTGTATGGCCACCACTCTCTTTTGAGGATTGTATTGTATGCAATGGGTTTCCTTCTGACCAACCTTCATTATGCTTGATTTTCCCTAGCAGATGGTATAGAGGGTCTTGATGATCTCGGAAGGTCTTTAACATCGCTTATTTCCTTATTTTTTTTTCTAAAAACGACTTATAGTTGAATATTGATGGTAAACAATACGTGCGGTTGTCACAGCCACATTCCTGCTTTTCTGATGCTGATAATCTGCCATCTTGCTGCAGTTAAGAGTTGAGGAGGACCCATTACAAGGTGTCCATCACATAACTTTATAAACTTTAAAAAACATCTGTTTTGCTGTTTACGGGTACAGTAGCTGAATGCGCAGATAAGAACTTATCGAGTCGATATTTATTGATTAAACTCAGGCGATATTGAAATAATGTTTAACTTTTTCTATTTTGACAAATTATTTCTCAACAAAATAAAGAGTGTGTCTTAAATTTCAATTTCAATTTGGTGTTGCAATACTTTTTTCCATGTGTATATATCCATGATCTCACCCTTACCAAAAGTAACGTTTGGTATGTTGGTTTATATTAACGATTATGTATTTCTAATTTATTCATATGACGAAGTAATTTGATTTTCAGATTAAACAATATTGCTTAAATCTCTCCTCAAAGATTCGTCTCAATTAGTTATAGACCTAATTCATGAAAGATATGAAAGCATGCAGTCAGTGCTTAAAATTCGGAAGATTTTCAGCGGAGTTGTTTGTTGACGCATATATTTTCAATTTAATAAAATAAATTCAGGAACATGATAGTTGTTGTGCATTCGTTTAATATGTTTGAGCTTATGATTTTGCGATTTATTTAGAAACTTTTCGTTTTGGATTTTCCTTGGCGGTCGGTACTTTTGCAAATGTTTTGTGATTTTACTGTTAATATTCGAATAATAGATATACTTACAAATTAATTAGCATATGACTGCAACTTTGAAACTTTTGAATACAGTATTTGTATCGTATATGTAATTACTAACCTGCCGGAGTAAAGTTGTAATCAGCATCATGTCGGTATCAATAATGTGTAATCAAATCTGAAACAAAACAAGACATGTATCACCCATCGTTTTCAGTATAAAGGAATTTGATGCAACTGTTGTACAAGTGATAGGTTTAGCTATTTATACTCCCAGGTTCAGTACAGCATTTTCTGCATACAAAAATACCTGTACCAAATCAGGAAGAAGACAGTTATTATCCATTTGTTTGATGTGTTTGAGTTTTTGATTTTGCCTTTACGATCTGAATTTTCCTTGGCGTATGTTTATTTGTAATTTGATTTATTTCAGACTTAAGATTGATATTTTTTTCTACATGCATTAAACTATTTTATCTCAAATATAAACAGTAATTAAAAAAGAGCGGACTTAATTAATGAACCACCCCATACCCCCATCCTTCCGAGACAAAAACCAATGCAATTATACAGGGTAGCTTGTAAATGCATTTTATAAATGAATTATATTTATAATGAAAGATTTCTGGTGGTTATATAAGTTATCATTATTTCTTAGTATACAAGTACTTTATTTAGAGTCAATTGTGTAATCCTTGTATTCATGTTCGTTTTGTAATATGTCTATGTTTTTAAACCGTTTTAAATATATGAAGATATGGTATGAGTTCCAATTAGACAACTCTCTCTTTTTGATAATTCGTACCAAGAATAAACATACCTTTTAAAGTTTATGTTATCGTGAAGATGTTAACAACTGTCTTACAAACTGAACCAATATTTTGTTTTTACCTGAGCCTACTAGAGCATTGTCCATGTAACAATACATCTGATCTTACCATATTTATTTCACATGTGTGGTTTAAATGATTATATTAACGCTCGGTATTTATGTGTGATTTTAAGACACTAACAACAAACATGCAAATAAAAAAACCTGACAAATCTTCGATATTTTGATTCTTAAAATAAAAAAAAAGATACCTGTTGTTTTGTTTTAATTAATTATTAAAACAGGTAGACATCACGGTCAAAATAATGGAAATGTATTCGACTGTCATACAGGTTAAAGGTTAAGCTAGCTATAAAATCAGGTTTTGTCCAACATTTTCTATAAAATAGCCGTAACAAGTCACAAATAAGACAGTTGATATCAATTGCTTTAATGTGTTTGAGATTTTGTCATTTGATAAGCGACTTTCAATTTTGAATTTTCTTTGGAGTTTTATGTTAATATCATAATATACGCTTTTACAATATTTGAAAAAAAAAACCTGTCTAAAACACTCGGGAAATATCTTTCTCTGACAAAAATGGTTTTCACCCGAGTTAATTTGAAGATTAAAATACAATCTTATAATGATTTTATTGGTATAAATCTCAATATCTCGATTGTTAATAAAATCATAGCAAAGAAATTATTTATCAATATGAACATATACATGTATACATATAAGTCACTACTGTGTGTTAATTCAAAACATAATAAAGAGGTTCCCCAACTCCACCGTCCCCAGGGGGGTACCCAAGGGGTATTTACGTATGTTGACATCTGCAATCTTAGAGCATAAGCACTTACATCTGCGATCACTTACTTGAATTGAAAAAAAACATATACATAGTGTACGTAGTATTTGTACTACTACAATGCATTTTTTTTATTTTGTGACGTTATCCGTTAATAAATATTTCTGTCCCCCACTTCCCTTCATATCTACAAATCTTTAGTTTTCCTGCTCGTTTATTTTAACATTAAAAATTCAAACTCAATACTCACATTTGTAAAGATATAAAACTTAACATAATGTCTTCCTAACATATGCTAAAAATAAGACTATCGAAATAAGACTAAAGTACGTGATAATAATGTATTATATTTAATCTTCAAAGTGATCGATACATACACCTTAGTATTGATTGTATTTAACTTTTGGTTATTGCTAAGGTACATATACATAACTAAACGTTCTTCATTACCCCCTTTAATTATAACTATTTTCATATTTTTTGGTAATTGCAAATTGAAATTCTATTGTCCTCTATTCATTTTTTCTATTCGTTATACGATAATAATATCCTTGTTTTGGCTCATAATTTTTTTTATACTTGCTTTTTATGTTGAATAGATAAGTTTTGCATAATTTAAAAAAAAATGTCAATTTAACAACGACTTATAATGTTATAATGGATTATAAAGTGGTGAAAATGTCCTTATCAAGGAGAGTTGCATATTCACCTTGGCGCTTTGCGGTACTCTCCTTGTTTTAAAGTTTTAGGTTGTTCTCTGAAATATCGAGAAATGAAGCTGACTATATGGTATGACTTGCGATTATTGTTGAAGGTCATACGGACATGCATATATTACAACCGCTTTAAATTAATTGCGTTTGATAGCGTTGATATTCGCAATCATACTTCATCGACTTGTTTTAAACTGTTTGTGTATTTTATTAACAATTGCTGTCATTGAGATTTAAGATGTTCTGTTAAATGACAAATAAGCGTACAGTTGTAGCACTTTTTTAAAAAGGAGGGGCCTAAATGTCTATCATAAGAGCCTTGAAACAGACACATCTGAATATTTAAAACTACATTCTTGGTATATTTTACAGATATATTAGAATGTAAGAGAAACAAAAATAAATAATTCAATAGAAAAGTCAAAAGTTTTTAACACTTGAAATTATTTGTTTACGATAATTAAGAAAATGGCATTGTACGAATACTGATATTAATATATTTACAACAAGGTAATGTTAAACCCTGTACATTGTTTTATGTCTCGATCATGCACCATAGATTTTAACACGATGAGACAACATGGTAATATAATGTTACAATACATTCATAAACATTATATCTATGATACGTCTTGATATTTAATTTTTTTCAAAACCTTATCTACCTACATGTATAATTGTTTTTTAAATGTTTGTCAAAAACAATACATAGATATATATAGAGGCTAAAGTGTTGACATGTAACGATAAGCAAGGTCGATCAGGGTTGTTGATATATTCTGTTTAGCATTTATACACGGTACGCTTTTTTATATAGGTTGGCAAAGAGATTAATTCTCATGTGGGAAAAATGTATGCGTATCAATTCCCTTAATATAATAATTTGTTAAAACTATATTTTATTTTTTTAATTTTGTCCCACACTAAAAATCAACAGTACATACAAAATATTTTAGTATGTCATCTTCGGAGAAACCACCTACAAAATATGAAATTAATTGTCTTAACAATCTCAAGGTGGATCGATTTAAAAGTGATTAAGGATATGACTGACTATTGTTATGACCTGATTATAGATGTGAACAATAAAAAAACATCAAGTGCATTGTTGTAAACCGTGGTCATGGTCAAATATTGATTGCAACTTGGTTTTCCTGTAGTGTTTAAAAAGTCGTCAAAATTCTGTTCCTACGATGTACCGTTTTACAAAATGTAACTCAAAATTATATCACGTATATACAAGACTTTAGTTTAAGTTGTGCATCAGCCGGAATTAAGCATGTTCGATCCTTTGTTTCAAAATAGCAAGACTTTTAAAAACATATGGTATATAAACAAGGTAGCTTCAAAAACTAAAACAAACGAAAAAATAATAGGTCCGTGTCCTCGTTATTGATTTATCTTTATTTGAAAGCTTGGCAGAAAATGTTTTTTATTTAACATTGGCACCTTTTTCTTTAAAAAAAAACTATGAATAAATAACAAGGATTTATTAGATTATCAAAAATTACTTTTTAATGTGCATGTGATAAGATTATGAAAAGACAAGCGGATAAAAATTATATTTGCACTGCATGAATATAACTAGGGAATAACGTTTACCTGACCAAAAAGACAAAACAAGAGTAGCGAAAATCCTTAAAAAACTTGATGAAACAAGTACAAATTTGTAGTCCAAACAAAAACACATTTTCTCAGAAGAGTATCATTAATTCTGAATAATTGTATGGTATCAGAGAAGAACGGTTCATTTAATCTAACCATCGCAAAAGCGTGCATAACATATTCTACCCAAACATGTAAAGTCCTATCATTTGTTTTATATAATTATCCAGGGTTTGACTTGGACTTCTTTTAAACTAAATTTACGTATGGATATGTGTTTCCTTTTCTACATTGGCTAGAGGTATAGGAGGATGGAGATCTCATAAAAAATGTTTAAACCCTCCGCATTTTTGCGACTGTCACTAGTCAGGAGCCGTTCACCTTTGTTAGTCTTACATGTTTACTAGAAGTTAATATTTATAGTTTGAAGTTTAGTGTAGCGTCCATTTTCACTGAACTAGTACATGTTTTTTAGCGACCGCTGATGATCACCTCCAGATTCGGGATTTTCACCCTGCATTGGAGACCCATTGGTGGTCTTTGGCTGTTGTCTGCTCATTGCTCGGGTTGTTGATATATTCTCCATTTCAATTCTCAAATTCATTTTGTTGTTTTATTTCAAAATGGAATTGGCGTCATTCTGGATTCCGAAATAACATCAAATGAGCTGACGCTACTTCATAATTATAGAGGGGAGTACTTCTCTTTTTGAAACTGATAGGGATAAGTGGTGAAATTTGAGAGAGAAATGGTCGATTGCTCGCTGCGCTTCAATGTGTGTTGTTACTATATATATAAAAAGCTATAAAATTTGAAAAATATCCACAGTTATTTAGTAATTTCCTTGTTAAATATATTTTTGGTAAACATGAATAGAAATACCAAATACAAACACAAATGTCACATTACCAACAAGTTTACGAACCTTTCTCACATTGCAGTTTATTCAATTCGTCTTTAGATTTAATGTATACTAGAACACAACCGCGAAATCGGGGGCATATACAGCTTGTGAACTGTTGTAGGATGATTTTTTGTAAAAGATTTTATGTATGGAGAATTTCATAAAAGGTACCAAAATCCCTCTCCCTTTTTCCAAAGTCCGATATTTGTTTCCTTTTTGTTAAATTCAATTATTTTCGTGTTTCTGGCCTCAGACCACAATTATTCTTCTCCTACAATGCTTCGTTTGGTAAAAGTTAAATCAAATTAAAAATTTGCACCGTTTCAAACATGTAATAAATGTAACTGCTTATATATAGACCATTAGGAGTCTAACAAAATATGCTTCTAGGACAATCCATTCGTGCTTTTTCTTTTAAGAGCCTTATTAACATTCCATTGGTAGGATATGAATCATGTATAAATGACTAAGACCGACTAAGGCTAATTTGAGGGGTGGTCGGAGGGGTCCTGATCCCAAAATCCAGGGCTTATAACCATGAAATCCCGAGATGCAGAATTTTAAGAAATTCATATTCCGAAATTGAAAAATATATTCCCTAATCCCGTAAGGATCAATCCCCAAATCTCGAGCTTAAAAACACCCGATCCCGACTCCCCGAATAAGGTCCTGACTCCCTCTAATCTCTACCTTACTTTCATGTTTGCCAAATCACTATTTTCCCTTTCAACAATAAATATTTATGCCCCATTTATGGGCATTATGTTTTCTAGTCTGTGCATCCGTGCGTTCGGTCGTCCGTCCGTCTGTCTGTCCCGCTTCAGGTTAAAGTTCTTGGACGAGGTAGTTTTAGATGAAGTTGAGCATGTTTTACTTATTTTAATATATATATGCAAGTGGTATACCCCTAAAACAGTAGAGAGGGGGAAGGACCTTTATCGGGACTCCAGGATCGGGTGTTTTTAAGCTCGGGATTTCGGGATTGACCCTTTCGGGATCCGGGATTTTTTTTTTCGGATTTCGGGATGTCGAGATTAACTTTATTTAAATTCGGGATTTCGCGTTTTTTAGCCCGGTATTTCGGGATCAGGACCCCTCCTATCCCTCCTCTTAGTAAACATTTCAAAGAAAACAGTTGACAGAATCAGGGACTTTCTATACTAACATAGAAAGTCCCTGACAGAATACAGAGAATCTTTATATATTAAAGAAGTATAATCGTAGTTTACATGTAGATAAACGCGAAAAATAATTGTCCTCTCTAAGGAGGTATAATACATGAAATAGTTGTGGTTCTTGCGATGCAAACACCATGATATACATTTGTATATGAAACTTGAAAATAATTGTCCTCTCTAAGGAGGTAGAATAGTTATTTATTCATTTTTCAGTTTTGTTATCTATCATACGATTGGTTGTACTTGTGTCACATGTTTTACTTATTTTTATATATATGCAACTGGTATGACCCTTTAAATAGTAAACATTTCAAAAAAATCAGTAGACAGAATACAGAGAGTCTCTATATATTAAAGTTGTATAATCGTAGTTTACACGTAGATAAAAGTGAAAAATAATTGTCCTCTATAAGGAGGTATAATAGTTGTGGTTCTTGCGATCTAAACACCATCATATGGAGAATGCTCTGATTGGCTTATTTATTTTTCATTTTTGTTATCTATCAAACGATTGGTTGTATTTGTGCATGTTTCAAACCGGAAATCTTATCTATGACTAAATGTCAGTCTAATGACGGAATCATATCCGGACTCCTTTTTTGTCGTTTTTCTCACAAAATAACTCAATCTGAATAATCATAAGAATGGATGACAAATGCGACTATGCATGTTACCTATAGGACACAGAGGCATGATGATTGATTTATTGTGGAAGGAAGAGAAGCGACACACAAAATGAGGTCTTCTCGTTTAATAGTATAGATTCTCCTCAGAATTAGAATGGACGCATAATTAAGTTGTAAATAGTCATTGAACTAAGTACAGACAAAATATATTATTACGTATTATCTGTTGTGATTGAGTTACAAGTGCATTCAAATCATGTGTATTTAATTTTGTATGTAGTAATACATGTAGGGTTAAGTATCATACTATCATAAATCATATGATAAGAATATCACCTGTATGAAGCCAACAACTGATGTTAGAATAAATGTGTTTATTTCCGATGCAAAGACGCAATGATTGAAACATTTTTAATGGCAGAATCGTAACTGCATTCTTTCATAAAAGGTCTGCGTTAGCTTTTGAGGTTATATAATTCATTTATTTATAATTTTTCGTAATAAACGTGATTCTTACATATCATCATCGTCAAAAATATTTAATGTACTGCGTTTCCCAAAAAACTCGTCCAACATTTTGTTTTGGCAATGTACGAATAATTATTTGAATCATTTTTAAAAGCATGTTACACAGGTTAATGTTATTAACTGTATGGTGTTTTACGTTTCGATCATGCACATAACGCCATAAGACAAAGTGATAATAAAATGTTACAATACCTGCAATACTTGCATACATTTTTTTACAGTGGGTCTACAATACGGCTTATTATTCAAATTACACATATTCTTTTGAAAATAATATGTACCTAAAGTTGTTTTTTAAATGTTTTTAAAAGACAGATCTTTAAATTTAAGTGTTAAAATGTGCCGATTAGCAAGGTCGATAAAGATTGTTGATATATATTGTTAAGCATTTATTTAAGTTTCGCTTATCTGTTATTTAATATGTTTGTCAAAAGAGAACATATATCAGGTGGAAAGAATATTCATGCATATCAATTCATTAATCAAATAATTTGTTTACAGTATATCTTATGTCAGATTGTTACATTTTCTTAAATTAAAATTATACATAAATGTATGAATTTGTAAACTTAATAGATAAACTAAACAGTATCATGCTAGTAATTTTCACGATACAAATCACTAGTACACACATTTTTTGTTACTCCATTGTTGGACATAAACAAAAGTAAATCAATAGTCTTGACAAGTTCAAGGTGGATCGATTAACATTAGATCTATTTAACAGAATTTTCTGCTCTTTAATTTATCGATTTGAAAATACGCTGTCACAAAATACGTTTATACATGAATATGAACTGTGTTACAACTATATATATGAAGGTTTACATTACTCACCTAACACAAATTGTTTAATTATCAAGTTGATGGATTTTTTCAGGAAGCTGACGCGATGAAAGGGGTATAGCAATGACGCAACAAAAGCAACTTCCGTTGAGGGAAGAACACAGTTGGAATAGATTCCAGACCCAAAATAAAATAACAAACGTATAGTGTAAGCTTTATAAAACAAGAGTTGTTCCGATAGGTAACATATGTCTTTAGGTTGTCACGTGTTCACAAGTATGTATATGTACATTTGTAGGTTGTCTCTAGCTTCAAAGATATAGTCGTTTTGTTTTTCAAATGTTAGGGATTTGCTTATTTTATTTAATCTTGCTTTTGCAATTTTTAATATCTATTTTTTTTTTGTTACAACGGTTACTCATGTAACTATTGTCATAGTTAAAGTGACAGTAACTAGTCTGTGTCAATTTTATTGGACACAAGACTGTTTATGCATGATTGTGATATCACAGGATGAAATTTGGCACTGAAATTAATCAGTCAAAAATAGAAATCGAACAGTTGCCAATTATCTGGGCATGATATATGAGCCATAATCCTTAAACACTGTCTTACTTCAACCGAAGTACACATACATTTCCAAGATTTTGACAGTGGTTCAGGATTTGTTATGCTGACTTTCGTTTTTATTTATTTTTCATATTTCTTTTTAGACATTGTGAGGATTTTTTTTCTTTATTTAATAATTTTCAGTATCCATTAGCTATATATTTCCGTTTATATATGTGTATTGGGGGATACTAACGTAATAAAAAGCAAAATCCCGTATCAAATTGCAAAATCAAATGATAAAACAAAACAAACGAATGGACAGCAACTATTATATTCCTGACTTGGTACAGGCATTTTCAAATGTAGAAAATGGTGGATTGAACCTAGTTGTATAGCGCTTAACCTCTCATTCGTACGACAGTCGCATCAAATTCCGTTATATTTACAAAGATGCAAGAAAAAAGTGTCACAAATAGGGGATCAAAAACGACACGAACACCACATATTTATTTTGAATTTATTTGGGGTTTATTTCTGGTTCTCCGGAAGGATAAGCAGATCCTGCACCACATGTGGCACACGTTGTGTTGTTCATGTTATCACCACAAAGCCAGTAAATAGTCTACTTCGATAAGTCTGAGAGAGTAATAGCGCAGATTGATACGCCTCAAAAGAACATTGTCAACCGCCTCAGCTGACAATGTTTTCTCCTGGTAACAATATAATTTATCACGCTCTCAACTATGTGATATTTATACAATGTCCCCTTTTTAAAAAGTATCAACAATATAACTATTTATATAAAATAGTATTTAAATATCTTTTAAAGTTACTTTAATCGATCTACTATTGACGTATTTTTTTTCCAAATATATGGCACATTGCATTATCGTTAACTTTATTGTTTAGTTAATACTATTTCCAGTTTTTAGATAAGGTCATCATTTTTCTTCCAGGTTCCAACATGTCTCAATTATATTTCATTTGAAAGTGATTGAGGATATGACTGATAATTGTTATAACACGATTATTGATGTGAACAATAAAGGAATCAAGTACCTTGGTGAAATCCATAGTCAAGGTCAAGTATTGATTGTCATTTCGTTTTTCCTGTAGTGTTTAATAGTCGTCATGTTTCTGTTCCTACAATGTACCGTTTTGGAAAATGAAATGTGGAAATTCGTCAAAATATAACTCAATCCTATTACGTAGAAACACCACTGAAGCCATGAAGATACACTACATCTCGTCGTTAACAAGAATACACTTTAAGCTGTGCATCAGCCGGAATTAAGGATGTTCGCACCTTTGTTTCAAAATGGCAAACCTTTTTTTTTAAATACCTCATCATCCCGAATATGCCGATATGTCTGGTAACTGTCTAATCTATGTCGGATTACATTCGGTATAGTCGAGTCGATGTCGGGACAGATTCAGTCGTTTTTTTACCGTGCAAAAGATACAAATCGGATTAGAATCGAATTACCAACGGGATTATCGGGACTAATTCGCTTGGACACGGTTGAATATCGACGCTTCCTGAACAATATATGATTGTTGTCATGATAAGAAAAAATAATAATTAAAGTTTGAATTTCCATCTTTGATTCACAGGATCTTGATCAGAGTCTTAATAAATTTTAATCGGAAATGGTCCTGTGGAGGTCGGTAGTAAAACTCGTGAATGTGTGACCCCAGCTTAACAAGGAATGTCCAACAGTGATTAGTTTTCTGTATGTGCACAGCTATTTCACAATGTCAGTATTTAACTGCCTTTTTGTATTTGGTTATAATGTGAACAAAGCATTAATTTGTACACAATATATTACTTATCTAACGAACAACTAATTATATTTAAGTGTTTTTATCTTAGCAATATCTGTACAAGTTAAAACGGTTCTTTTATGCAATCCAACCATTGCAAAAGTTATCACAACATATTCTACCCAAACATGTAAAGTCCTATCATTTGGTTTATATAATTATCCGGGGTTTGACTCGGACTTCTTTTAAACTGAGTTTAACTGTGCGTATTGCTATGTGTTTCTTTTTATACTTTGGCTAGAGGTATAGGTGTAGGATTGCAATCTTACAAAACATGTTTAACCCCGCCGCATTTTTGCACCTGTCCCAAGTGAGCTGGAGTCTCTGTTAGTTTTGTATGTTTTTTTTTATTTTAGTTGTTATGTTTTGGAAATGCGTGTGACGTCCATTTTCACTGAACAAGTACATCATTTTGTTAAGGGGCCAACTGAGGACAACCTTCCAGTGCGGGATTTTCTCGCTGCATTGAAGATCTATTGGCGGCATTCGGCTGTTGTCTGGTTTTTGGCCGGGTTGTTGGTCTTTGACAGTTTCTCTATTTCCATTCTCAATTTTATCTATGTTGCTTAGTCTATAGTTTTTTGTATATGTGAAGCTTATTGTTGGTCTTTTTGTCATTTTTTCCATGTTGTTGTCAGTCCATTTTCCAATGAGATTGAATATCCATTTGGTATTTTTGTCTTTTTTTAATGCAAATTGGAATAGGCTTCATTATAGATTCCGAAATAATATCATTTTACACAAATGAGCTCACACTTCTTCATAATCGTGACTTCACTTTTTGAAACTGATAGGGAGAAGTGGTGAGATTTGAGAGAGAAATGTTCGTTTGCTCGCGGTGCTAAATATGAGGTTTTTACTATATTATAAAGGGCCGAATGTATCTCATTACTCAAGTAGCAAAAAGTCTTCTTATCCGTGAGGAATGCGTACATTTTCCTTTCTGGAGCAATGTTCTTCTGTCAGCTGTGCCATTCATTTGTTCATAGTAATAATCGTAATGAAACGAACTAAGGTGCCCGACCACTAACTAAATATCCATATCTGCTCAACCAAATTTTGCAATTTTCATAGCTTTCTAAATATTTTACCACCAGATATATCCTGAAATAAACATGTACCAGCTTTGCTGCATGCCAATTTTCAACATACCTTTAAAGCTTTCTAAAAAAAATGACCTTCAAAAAGAGGTACTCCAAAAATAAGCCCTTATTTTCTGGTAATTTTAAATTAGTATAATGCGGAGCGCATTAATCCTCAATTGTTAATGCAAATTCTTAGACAAGTAAATTTGGCCTCAAAATGGTCTAAATATATTTGTTTTTCACCAAAAGTTTCATTTCTGCAAATTTAGTGGTTAGGTTAAGTAAACAAGGACATGAAACGCACTATTTTGTGTTAGAGTAGGGCTACTTTTACTAAGTACGTTCTAAAAAGGAGGGAGTAATTGGTGGTCTGACACCTTTAGGTCATAGCTGGTCCGTGTCCGATTAATGCTGCTCCGATCAGTAGTTCGTAAAATATTTGAATGGTGAACGAAGAAAAATAAACGATGTTTGACAAGATTTTTTTTAAGGAATATGAAGTTTTTAATGCAATAAATGGATAAAAAATTTACTTAAAGCAAGTGACATTTTCATTTTGTTTTAATTTATAATAATCTGATGTACGCTTTCGAGTAACAAGTAACGTAAGTAATAAAACTAGAGATCCTGTGTCGTGAAAGAAACACATCATTTAGCATATTTAGTTTCTCTCTAATTTCTTTAGTTTTTGCTAAAATCACGAAAAAGGATAAATTCAAATCCTGATTTTCAAGGCCTTTAATATATCTACTTGTATCATGTTTATATGAAAACAAATGAAAATATGCAAATATTTTTTACATTGAACGTTGAATTTATTCTATTCTTCAAGATTTGTAATCACTAAAGTCAATATCCACTATAAGTATATGCTTTTAATTCCATTTCACCTAGTAGATTAAGAATAGATTTGTTTTTGTAGATTAGAAAGATTATTTAAAAAATGTAAAAAAATGACATTAAAGGGCAATAACTCCTGAAGAGTTCAATTGACAATTTTGGTTACAGTGACTTGTTAGTAGATTTTACTTTACTGAACATTAAAGTTACCAATTCAGGGGCAGCAATCCAACAACGAGAGTTCTGATGCGTCTGAAAATTTCAGCACAGATAAATATTCACCTGATTAACAATTGTACCCCATTTGCTCTAAATGCTTTTGTTTCAGAGATATAAGTCAAACATTGCATTTTACCCCATGTTCTATTTTTAGCCATTGCGAACATCTTGGTTACTGGGCAGGGTCATCGTATACAATTTTAAAACTAAATACCCTAAGGATGATTAAGGTCAATTTTGATTATATTTGGTCCAGTAGTTTCAGAGGAGAAGTATTTTGTAAAAGTTAACGGACAGCAACGGATGACGGACGACGGACGCCAAGTGATGAGAAAGGCTCACTTGGCCTAGGCTCACTTGGCACTAGTAGGCCAGGTGAGCTTAAAGGTGTCTCAATGAAATAATATGCAATAAACTGTAAAATTAATTCTTTAACCTTTTTTTTTTAATAAAATAAATCGTAAATCATGTTAATGGACGTTTGTGTCTTTAATTTTTTTTTACTAATAATTGTAAAATGATGTTTCATCGACTTAGTAAATATTGAAAATTGCCGATGACGATTGCGACTGAAAACGAGTATGGTGAACAACAGGGTCACTATATGTATTGTCCTAATTGCCTGCTAGCGTGATTTATTATAAAATTCACCAGATTCACTGTATTCGCTGCATGGGATAAACATGATAAAAATCCAGCTTTTCACGGTTCACATGTGTGCATGCATAAGGTTTTACTTCTACTTTCAAACCGGTACAAACTTTGCCCGACATTTGTTAGCAGATTTATAGATTGTATTTGCATACCATCGATTTCTATGCGACGCATCACATATTATGATAAATGAAAGCAAAAGTCATTGTATAAATGAAATAGTATTAAGATATGGAATGATTGCCAAGGAGACAGTTATCCATAAAACAACAAATGATTCAGAAATAGACAACTCAAGGTCAACCTACAGCCTTTAACAATAAGAAAACCAACTCCACATAGTCAGCTTAAAAAGGCCCCGATATTTCAAATGTAAAACAATTCAAACGAGAAAACACACGGCTTTATTTATGTACAAAATAATGAAAGGAAAACAGCAACAATCATTAACCACTGAATAGTTGGCTACTGACGTAGGACAGACATATCCAGATTCTGGATGAGGTTAGATTAGTGTGAACGCCAAAATTCATTCCGGATGAATGATCAATTTCCGTAATAAAATATTGAGTAAATGTAGTGTTAATTTTTTTATAAATTATATATCCGAAAATATTTTTTGTGAAGAAGCAAAGACTACTTGTAACAACTATTATAATAGTTTAATGTATTCAGATAATTAAACAAATGTATTTAATTAGTTAATTTTACTGAATATTCTCCCTGGGTATTCAGTGGTAATTTAACAGGGAAACTTGTTGAAATGTCGAACACCAAGTTTAATTGTTAAACAACAATATGTGCAATAAAGAATCAATTAGAGTGTTAGAAAAAATAGTTTTAACATGTTGAACGCTAAACATTCGATTATCTGGTACAATGTTGTAAGAGAATCCAAAAAAAATCAGTTAACAAAAATTAACAAATGGATAAAAATAAGATACATCACCAAAGCAAAAGACCCTAGAACAGATCTTAGAATATTTGCAGTTACTGGCAAATGCTTAAAAATTATGTAATACTATTTAAAATTACAATAGCAATGAGTACACATTCAATATGCAATGGATTTAGTGTAAACACGTCATTAGCACACTTAACCGTGTACCTGGTATTAACAGATTATGTAGCCATATATATGTACACATGGAGAGAAAAACCAATCCTACTAGCTAGTTTTATTTACAAATACCAAGATCATTAGTAACACCAATAAAAAGAATGTTCAAAGATCTTATTAAATAGTATAACTACACAAAAAAAAATCAAAAGGGACGAAAGTAACCGGAACTCAAAACTGGGTAATGCTTTTATATACTTATACTCATTTTCATACAATAACTTTTATCATATGCTATGTTAGTAACGTTTATCACTGAGGTGTTAACAATTTTATTATATGCACATTTTAATTTTATAATACTATTAATTAATTAAACATGTTGCTAAAAATAGTTAAGGAAAAGACTACAATTGCATAAGATAAAATAAAGTCTCATATGTATGAACACCAATTGTCTTACTGTCAGTTAGTTTAAGGGCTTTAAGTATCTGATACTGTTTGTGAATTCGCTGATTTAGGTAGTGACCCCGTGTTATACCAATGAATACCAATTCTTTTTGGTAATTTTTTTATTCATCAAGTTGTTGGTTTAGACTAACCACCTGTTGTTCTTTTTATTTTGGTCAATCCTTGTTCTAATTGTTTTCAACAGCTTCTTTGGTTACCATTTGTATCTCAATGTCATGATCTATACATATAGTTTGCTGGTTTATAGTGTCACATGGTCCTGGGACGTTTCTAGACCGATGAACAACAACTGCAACTGCTCCTTTTTCTAGTGCACTTTTGACCTTTTTGGAATGTCTCAGTAGTAGATTTTTATTTAAAGAATAGCATATACTACTGCTTACGACTATCAGAATTATGAATAGAATACATCCAGTCCATATGACGTAGTTTATATAATCACTGTCATTTGCATGTTCGCCTACAACAAAGAACATTTACACGGAGTGTTTCAAAAGAAATAAAAATGAAAACACGACTTCAAATTAGAACATATTATAGACCTTAATAATACTAACCACATACTTTTAAAATAGTTATATATATATATATATATATATATTAAAAATTAAATACACAAAAAGAGTTTTAAAAGCAGCATTGTCTAGCGCTTTCATCCATCTTGGGACTTTTCAAGACTATGAACGTCGTTATGAACGTCGTTATGGGGAACACATTAGTATTATGACGACGTTCATAGTCTTGAAAAGTCCCAAGATGGATGAAAGCGCTAGACAATGCTGCTTTTAAAACTCTTTTTGTGTATTTAATTTTTAATATATAATTCTGTACACCGCTTGAAAAGAAACTTTTTTTGTATATATATATATATATATATATAATCATTGCATACCACCAAAGAGAACTAAATTAAATGTTAATCCATATTTTTGGATAGGATGTGTATTGAACAATCTTGTTCCAATATCGTTAACTGTGTTGAAGACCCATTGATGGCCTTGACCTACTTTTTTGTCAGGTTGATGTCTCTTTGTCACTTTCTCAATTTTTATTTTCAACTTTAATGTTCGTCTTCTTTTTTTGTTTTTGTCATAGTGATGCAGATTTGCCTTTTATATCTTCCACCTCTTCTTTGAAAAGTATACATCGAGTTAGGACTACTACAAGAACAGTTTTTATTCGTGTAGACATATCACTACGAAGTATAATATCTTTATAGTTTATTGAGTAATAATTCCTCTTATACATGTTATATAGACAAAGCAGAAAGGTAAAGCTGGTAGCTGACTAATCTATATGGACTTTGCTCATTGTCGAAGCCGTACGGTGATCTATAGTAGTTAATTTCTGTATCATTTGGTCTATTATGGAGAGTTGGCAATCACACCTTTTTTTAAACTTAATATCATCTTAACGATATTCATCTTACCATCTCCATCTGTACTATATGTTTTATTTTCATAGTCATACGTTTGTGTATGAGAGCTTTCATCTACAACAATATAGTGATAAAAAACAGTGTGGCATATGGAGCTATACGATACAGAAATACCACAGTTTATAATTTTAACATCTAATTTTGTTTTATTTATTGTTTATTTGTCAAATTCTATCATTTTTTAAGTAAATGCAATTTCCCAGATCAAATATATATAGGGAACACGGTACTATTTATTCTGCCATAGGCGACAATACTTACATTTATTTTATTTTAACAGACAATTATATGCTATCAACGGCTTAACAAACATTTGACTCTGAATATACTTTACAATTGTCTTAACTAGTACTATTCATATTTAGCCATTCAAATGAGAAGAGTAAGTGAGGAATAATACAAATATAGTCAATATGAAAAAAGTAAATCACAAAAATACTGAACTTAGAGGAAAATCAATTCGGAAAGTCCATAATCACATGGCAAAATCAAATAACAAAACGTATCAAAAACGAATGGACAAGAACTGTCATATTCCTGACTTGGTACAGGCATTTTCAAATGTAGAAAATGGTGGATTAAACCTGGTTCTTTAGCGCTAACCCTATCACTTTAATGACAGTCTCATCAAATTCCGTTATATTTACATTGATGCGTTGAATAAACAGACACAATAAATAAAATAGTCAAGATATGGGTACATCAGTCATCATCGTATAACAATTTTAAAAGGACAAACATACTAACAGAATTAAAGACAAAACAATTGCAAATCTGTTAAAACACAACAAACTGAAGGTTAACAACCAGCAACACACAGCGTTTTCAAAATGTATTTGACATACAATATACAAATGAATGACAGGACAAATAGAGCTTTACACATAAATGGTTTATTCCCAGTCAACGAAAAAACATCTTGGTCAAATTAAGATATTTTGAATTGAATTTGAAAAGTTTAATTTATTTTTTTATTGTTTTATAACGACCAGTGGCAAATAGTTCAAATTCCAGAAAAATACTACACAAAAATATGCATGCAGGTTTACTATAAAGACGTGCTGATGATTATAGACTTCACTAGTCTTTATGTCTTGTAGAGTGGACATTTTGCCAAAGGTTTATTCAAAATAATATCATACGATATTTTTCTTCTCTTAAGGTCAAGGATCAGTAAATAAACTAGTCCATAGATTTTTTTAAAACTTAGAACTCAATTAGATATTGAAAATATACATCAGAAAATGTAAAAAAAAGTATATGTCACCGACTTCGTTTTCAAGAAAAATCCATTTTTAAAATGGTCCGAGAGGGTACTAAATTACATTGAATATATAGGGTAAATCTATATTTTTCTTCTACAATTTTCGGTTTCTGGTATTAATCACGAGAACCGCTCCATATAATTTTTTTTTAAATTAATATTTTTTCCGCTTTGTCTTACGAATTAGATGATATTAAAAAAATATATGGTCACCGACTTCGTTTTCCCTGTAGAAGCGACGCAAACCCAACATTTTGACAAAAAAAAAAAACATCAAAATTCGTGAAGTCGGAATTTTTATTATATAACGTCAAGTTATCATGCTAATAATTTCCAACGTTCTTCGTGTTGATTATGCACGATGACTATGTGTTTCGTATTGATAGATTATTTTAATCATAAGAGTCTGGATAATTATCATAAATTTTTATTTAGTATTACCAATATTCTTTATTCTTTATATTTTAGAACCTCATTATACACTTTTCTTTTTTTTTCTTTTTTTTTATTTTATTCTGCAATTTTTGCCCATTATTCTGTATTCCGTAAACCCCAATCAGAACCTCTTTTATTGAACATTTTAAAAAGAAATTATACGTTGTAAAAAATGTGATACATGTATGTTCATTATCAATATACATAAAAAAATTATCTAAATCAATTACTAATTCAGACAAAAATACGTTGTAAGTACATGAACGCAAAAATGGTAAAATCTTAAAAATAGAAATCATCAGGGTTACTGTCTACAAGTTGACGCAATAAAAGATGTAAATGAAGCTATATCTTTTTATGCCCCCTCAACTACCCCTGTACGTCTGTTCGTCCGTCCGTCATTTCGTCTGGCCGCCCGTCCTTCCGTCCGTCCGTCCCCTTTATAGTTTATAGTTATTCCGAAAAACATCTACAGTTTGAATCCTAGAACGTACTTTGCTGTCTGTTTGCATGTGGTCAGGGTTTTGATCTTTATTAATATTTGCTCTAATGAGAGATAGTTGAACTTTGTCATTTTTGGGTAACCAATTCATAAATCTAATAGACTATCTTGTAAGTCATCTGTTTACACTTTTTCTCCATTCCGATATATGATTTGGCCACTTTTGAAAAAGAAACGGTTTTTTTTAGCAGCGGAACATGTAAAAGCTTGTGTTTTGGTACTATATCATGACAGAACGTGTTCTGTCTATATACTGCTGCTTAACATCGCATATATAAACAAACATCATATCAATGTTTCTACAAATTCTTGAAAGAGTGTCGTGTGGTTATTTATACATCTTCAAGTTAACAAGTAAAACACGCAGACAAACTGACATATTTGTTAATATCTTTTTTGTTCTCTATAAAATTTATTGTATACAAGTCTACACAAACGTTTTAAAAAGTTTACTAAATGGTTATTGTTCCATAAGTGTACATATGTATGCTCGAAGTATATATAGAATCAGTACATGATACACAACATGCGACAAATAAAGGGGGAGGGGTAGTAATGACAGGAAACTAAATTAAACTAAGGCTTTGGTGAATGTAAACTTTAATAAAACTGGAAGTTACATAAGGGGAACAGGAAGATAAGAATATAGTGCATCACTTACACCAACCTTTAAATTGACCAGTGATTTTTTATTCATTACTGACCAGCAACACCGAGATAATCCAACGATTTTTAAGGGTCCATATGAAGTGTGGACCTTAATGTTCTTTATCTTTAGATATTACGCTTATTCTGTAAAATCTTCAATTAACGATTTGTAAAATTCTGTACATGGTCTACACTATTATATTAAATAATTATTTTATTTTCCGTTGTTATTCTTTATAATTTTGCAAACTTTTTTGTTCAATTTTGACATTCGCCAGTATTCCTTATTCTGCAACTCCCGTTGAGATCTAATTATATATGTGACAATAAATTATTGTGCTTCTCTCTCTGAATTTCGCTTTCTCTCAAGACATTTGTAGTCTTTATAGTACAGTGTATTTTCCAGAAAATACATTGTGTAAAAACATTCCCGAGGAAACCAAATTAACGGAGGTTGAGACATATGACATAAACCAGATGTACATATTTATGTTTGATGTCTACAACCCCCCCCTTTTTTCCCCCTTTCCCCCCAACCGAAAAAAACAAGAAAAAAAACAATCGCACACAGGCTGAGACATGACTGGTAATATTGTGTTTTGTTATTTAGTCCATCTACACAAATGAGGGGGGACCTTAAACGGGACTCCGGGATCGGGTGTTTTTCAGCACGGGATTTCGGGATTGATCCTTTATGGATCCGGCTATTTTTTTTTCGAATTTCGGTATGGCGGGATTGAAATTTCTATAAATTTGGGACCTCGGGATTTCGGGATCAGGACCCCTGCACCCCCACCCCCACCCCCGTCAAATGCATATCATAAGATGTCTCTTCCTTTTTAATTTTCTTTTGGCCTTGTGTTGTTGTCTGGTTGTTGTCTTATTGGTGTACTGACTACTTACGGGATTTACATTTAACTTTAGGTACTGAAAGTCTGTGACACTGTGCATATTTTTCAGTCGGTATATATAATAGTACTATGATATAGAGGTGATCGATATAATCTCGTTCTCAACTTTCAAGTTTTATGAGTGAAATAGAATTGAGAACAGTTCTATTGTATATTTGAGATGCTACTTTCAGCTAGGGTACATTTTTTTTATTCGGTTAATTTTTACCCATATATATATATAACAAATTTCCTTTGAGGATACAACCGTACGAATCAATACTATTAGGATACTAAGCCCTGTATAAATCTTTAAACCATATACTATTTATACATGTATCTATTTAAAGATTTGTGTTCTATTTTTAACATCGAAAAATTTGCGGACGTGAAAGAAAGCACCATTACAAAAACAAAAAAACAACGTTAGATTACAAAATGTAGCGATGGATTAATGATCGTGAAACATCATTTTTGCTTATTTTTAATTTGTTATAGTCTAAAAACTGTGTATGAATATTAAACTATTGTTTCAACCGTGAACAAGGTTAATTAATTTTAAGTGTATTATAGTTTAGTGCCATCTATGACTGACTGACAGCAGCGGCGAATTTATTACCAGTATTAGTTTATGTGGTTCATTTCCTTTTCTCTAATTTGAAAATATTTTTAATTGTTCCGACTGGTGTGATAATTTGCAAAATATGGGAGATATTATAGTCTTACCGTACAATACTAAGTTTTAACTTTAGTATTAATGTCCCAAACTTGCACCCGGCCCTTCTGCTTATTTTCTGCTAGACGATGTCTTTTCCCAGTGAATATAGGGTTTTTGAAAGGACAGTTTTGACATACTACATATAGAATACTTCCGAGACCACACTGTTTTTTCTCATCACAATTATGTAGAAATAGTAGTGAGCAACAGTTTTCACACTTGTTTTAACTGGTCGGCAGATATACAAACTCTACCACCCTACGTCTTCAGGACTGTTTTCATATTCATTTTCAATTTTTAATTTTAGAAAAACAAGTTCATTCTCTTAAAAGTAACATACTTTCTGTCAAATTTACCGTTGACGTTGTCCCATCGAAAAATCGCCGGGTGCAATTTTAACATTGCAAAATCTGGTCAAAGGTACGTAATTCGTACAAAACGTCGCAATATTTCGCGGAATCCGCTAGACGGCGTTCATTTACTGTTACTTGACCTTAATGTATCTTAACGTGCAGAGAGTGTGGCACGATCCCGGCACGAGGCATGCAATGTAGTTTATTTCTTCGTATTATGACGAGACACGACTGTCTATTAATATATCGCAGGGAAAATATAACACTCTCACATAATTCAATTCGAATAGTTAACATATACAGTATAATACAGTTCTTTGAACAAGTCGTTTGTTGTAATAAAAAAAAAGGTTAAACATAAGAATGTATGTACCGAACTTTCATATACTTGGGCAATACAATATTGCAAAAAAAAACAATGTAACTGTGTGTGTTTGTGTGTGTTGCGCTGCACCAGAAATAACAACCTCTAGAAATTTGCAAAGCATTGAATCGTAAACCAGATATTCCAAATTGCATAAACAAGATATTATATTAATGAAAAATTTAACTTACTGTCAACAGTATTCATAGTGTATTCCGAAAGATTCATGGGGAAGATTGTTTGGAGGCTGTCATACATCAATGTAGAAACTTTAAAAAATAAAAAATAAAAATATAAATAAAAACAGTTCCAAACGATTTGTGTTGATCTGTTAATGCATAAGCTGTGTCCGTTGACAAAATATTTATCCGTTGGGAATCTGTTGGCGTACTGACCAAATGAAACGGATGCGTAACGAATGCATAACGAATACACACAGGATATGTTAGGTACGAGAAACGGAAACGTACCGGACAACACGGATGTACAACGTACATCCAACGGACAAGTACCGCATAAAACGGACATCTAACGGACGAGTACCGGATAAAACGGATGAACAAAATAAGCTGAAATGTAAAGGCGGCCATAATATACATTTAAAGCACATACATGTACACGTCACCTTAAGATGATTAAAAATTTGCAAAGTAACTGATTGAAGTATATTCTTCTGTCTGATCTGGATAAGACCTGCTTGATAGTGGAGACACGCTCTTACTCCATGATCCATGAATACTCAAGAAATCTGACATACAAATAGTTGCATTTGTGACACAAAATTTTCAATTCAAATTTATCTTTTTTACCTTCTATATATATCTGTTATCCTGCCATTGATGTCCGTTTATACGTCCGGTTGAAGCCCGTGGAATGATTGGTATACCGGACCTCCAGTGGATGTATAACGGATATAAACGGAAACTGAACTGACAATACCGTTAAAAACAGACGCCTACCGGACGTTCAATGGACATTTCATCCTCTGGACGTCTGTTAAAAGATTCGAACATGCTCATATTTCCACCGGACATAACGGACGTCGATAGATAAAACGGACGATGAATGATCATCGATGTTTACTGACGGACGTCTTACTTAAGAACGAACGTCGAACGGACGTGAACTTGAAAAAAGATATCCGTATAGCCGTATTTGGCATATTTTTTTTGGAATTTTTGCTCTTAAACTTTGTACTTGTTTTAACTTTCCTACAATTTACGGTATTTTGTTATGATAAATCTAAACCCATGCAACTGCCGTATTATTAGATGCAAGTTTTAATGCATGTGTTATAACTAACTCGATGTTGTTTTACTTAACGTCCAGTGGCTTATATCACATGCATAATAAGGCTCATAAGACATACATGTACACGAACAGTTCCACAAATTAAATCAGCAAGTACTTCTAGTAGGATGACATAGGGACTTTCTGCAGTTTCATTGCTAAATAGTATGAATAGTATTAGAACGATTGCCTTGCAAAATTATTCCCTAATCAATTGTTTTAATCTTTAGCTAATGTACCGGGATCTTGTAATTCTCCATTTAACTGATTTTGATTAACTCTTTTAGAGTGGTTGACAGTCAAATGGTTAGCATTTTTCAATGATGATGCTTTCAATTAACTCAATACTGATTTCATACATTCATCATTGAGTAAGTTAGTTTGCGTATATGACAACTTTTAACCTTACCCTGGAATCGATATTGTTTAGTTAAGCGATCAATAACATGTATATTGTTTCATTCTTTTATATTTCTTGAATATATACATTTGTATATATATATGTGTGATATTGCTGTAAAAACACTGCGTGTTTATAACAATAATGATATGATATTACACATAAAATTAAACCTACGTTTTTCAGTCGAAATTCCAGAATGCAATGGTACGCATCCGTGTCTGCTATCACAGCTAAAACATACGAAATACATTACATTGAAGTTCATAATAAAGTACGTCCACATTTTAACAAACTTGGTTTCAAACCCTGTTTTTTTGCCTTTTCCAAAATAAATTATTAGTTTAAATATATTTATTTATAGTGGATTGGGAAACAAGTTATTGCAACTTATATTAATCCCTTTCCACTTTGCGGGTGCGAGTGCTGCCTGAAATCTACAAGGGTGTCCTTTACGTGCAAGGGATATGGCTGTCTCTTAACACGAGTTCGCCATTTATCGTCCCCTCCCGACGGACTTTCATCGTTTCCTCAAGACTATACTCGCAAAAGGTGTCAAGAAAGAGCCAAAAATTCAGTCCCTGAAATTTTCATCCCGAAACGGAAATCGAACCAGAAACCTTTGCGTTAGTACTTTGGAGTCCGATTTACTAGCCACTACACCATGGTTCTCGTAGTAAACATTTTTTTATTCGATCGTCACTGGTGAGTCTTTTGTAGACAAAACGCGTGTCTGGCGTAAATATAAAATTTCAATCCTGGTATATATGATGCGTTTATTTGTACTAGACCTTAACGCAGAGCCAGAGTCAAAATGAACTTTATTACAAGGCAACAGTAAACTTGAAGTCATGTAAAAAGTAAAAACACAAAAATACTGAACTCCGAGGAAAATTCAAAAATGAAAATCAAAAATCAAAAGGCAAAATCAAAAGTCCAAGCACATCAAACGAATGGATAACAACTGTCATATTCCTGACTTGGTACAGGCATTTTCTAATGTAGAAAATGGTGGATTGAACCTGGTTTTATAGCTAGCTAAACCTCTCACTTGTATGACAGTCGCATCAAATTCCATTACATTGTCAACGATGCATGAACAAAACAAACATACTCAAAGAGTAAAAATGTCAAAAATAGGGGTACAACAGTCAATATTGTGTTATCATCTTAATATCACTACATAAACAACAAATGTAACAAAGTAGCACAAAAAGGCATACATCAAATTCAACATTCTCATTTTGCTTTTCCTATACGGCTGAATTTATCTATGTAAAGTCTACCCATAAATGAAAGAAGGTTTTCATTACCGGTGTAAAATTGCGCGTTTGAAATTCGCACAGGTAGACATAAAAATAATTTTGTCGTATGACGGCATACATAAATGCAGACTCACGTAAAGTAGATATAACAAAAAAACAGACTTACAGTAAAAATAATAAATAATTTTATAATGGTGTGGTTCAAAGTATGACGGGATACATAAGTACAGTTTCACGTCAAATACGGCTGAATTTATCTATGTAAAGTCTACCCATAAATGATAGAAGGTTTTCATTACTGGTGTAAAATTGCGCGTTTGAAATTCGCACAGGTAGACATAAAAATAATAATAAAAATAATCCTTTCTGAACTCCGAATTGAGCGAAAAAACATCAACTATTATTTGCAAATTGTTTTGTTTTCTATGACAAGGAATATGAGCTATATACATGTAATATATTTTTTACATGTATAGTTCGAAATATTTAAGTCTTGTGCAACCAAAATGTACACGTTAATAATAACCGCTAATCCATGACTTTGAACTATTCAAAACTATCCATTTGACATTTTCAAAATAATGTGTATTTTTCTTGATTTGGATTTTTTGATAGTGCTTTGGTGCTGCCTACATATGTGTACGGTGTATGTGCTGCGTGTACGTATTAAAAAAAAAGACGATTCCGAATTTCAAATATTAACCATAACAATGATGACAAATTCTTTAAAATAAAATGGGCTACAATATATACGATTACTTTCAAAATTGTTAAAACTAAATGTTATGTGAACGCCATTGAAATAGGCAGACAAATAAGACTCAAATATTCTTTATATTGAAATGTCCTTTATATCAGACTGAGTCCTAAAAAGAAACAGTTTACGTTTTTTTCTCTCTGAAAAAAAAAGACGTTTGAGAGAAACAATAAGTAATATTTGAATTTATTACACACCTTTCGTCTTCTATACAACGACATGTATGCGCACATTTGTTCCCGAATTTATTTTCCTCGCATGGTTTACAAGGTTCTCCATTCGAAGTTGTAAACCCGTCTTGACATTCTATAAAGATACAATAATGTCAACTAGTAACGCTCTTTTATTTGTTTTATTCTAAAAGAAATAACTATAGTTGCATTTTTTATACGAATCCGTAATTTTGATTGTTAGATAGCAAATACATTCCAAGATAATATTTTATTTCCATTAAATGCAATATTCGTAAGTACACGTAGTTTCCATGACAATGTCACAACACTGTGTAAGATCGTGTCCGTTTATGAATTTTGAAATTATTATGAAACTAAGGTTTCAACTCCCTCACACAAAGTTGGCTTTAGGAATTTGGCTATTTATGTAAGATATTTTTTACATATATCTCTTCAACAGTTTCGGTACTTATATATCTTCGGATTTCAAATGTTTGGCTTTGAGCGTCCCTGATGAAGGTAAATCCAGAAAAGCGCTTCGGATGCAAGACATTATTATTGTTGTTTTCAATTTTTTACATCACTGGGTCGATACCTCTGCTGGTGGACTATTAGTCCCCGAGAGTATCATCAGCTCAGTAGTCAGTACTGACATGATTTAACAAACTTTACTAAAATTGTCCGTTTATAAATTTTGAAATTATTATGAAACTACGGTTTCAACTCCCTCTAGCAAAGTTGGCTTTAGATGAATTTGGCTATCTATGTTATGTATTTTTGACATATAGCTCTTCAGCAGTTTCGGTACCTTTTAATCTTCGGATTTTAAATGTTTGGCTTTGAGCGTTCCTGATGAAAGTAAATCCAGAAAAGCGCGTCGGGCGCAAGAAATTACTAAATGTGTTGTTTTCAATTTTTTGCTACAATTCTTTATATCTCAATTTAGACATTTACAATGTATGTGTTATTGTAACAAAGATACGGAGCCGGAGAATGATATTATTGCCAATTAGACAACGATCCATGAAAGTTCAAATGTAGTGGACGTAAGCAATTATAAACACGATTGTATAAGCTCATTTTAATTATGAAAATAAAACATTCAATTCCTTGCATTTCCTTGTAAACCAGCATTTCTAATATATTTTTGTTTTTTTTGTATTCGTTAGATATATTCAATTATATATGATCACTATAATTGTTTTGTATTTATTATCATTGTAGCTTTGCTTAAACAAGAGACTTCAATTTATGTTGGTATCTTTTCTGTAACAACTACGCATAATTTAACGATAGTCTCAAACTTTAACCGAGTTTTAATCATTTTCAAACATAAACATGTTAGTCTTGTATGATTTTTAATTGTAGTTTATCTTTATGTTTTGGAGTTAAGTATGACATCTATTTTCACTGAACTAGTACACACGTTTGTTAAGAGGCTAGCTGAAGCACGTCTCCGGCTGCGGCATTTTATCGCTGTGTTAAAGACCTGCTACCTAGTTTTGTTTTTAGTTAATTTATTTAATTTATTCAAATGTATCTTATTCTCTTAGTGTACATACATGTATTCGACTGGCAAAATAAACAGTACAATAATTGTCTTTTTACACGTATACCATATCTTCGTATTTCTGTATATACCATTTAGCACATATTCATGTTCACTGCAACCGACAGCAAATACAAAATACAGAATCCACAAGATTACTGTTCGGCTTTAATTCCATACTCAATATCAAAATATGTTTTTGACTTGAATATTAAATCATTTTTTACACAGTGTTGATTCCTATGTACTCACCAAAGCATTTCCCATTCTTCTCTTCGAAATTTCGGCAACAGAAGTATTCCATATAATATGTTGTTTTTCCCAAAAACAATGTTCTTAAAAGATAAAATAGATTTTTCATCATTAATCATTTCGAATGGTTTTACAGATCATTGGCCTACTTGTTTATGAAAGCCAAGTGTGGATAATTTCCCTTTTGTTTTTTGTGTATATGTATGTTGTAGCCTTTGAATTTGTAAAGACGATAACCATGAAATCGCGAAAAACGCCAAATGAGCCGCACCAGGCTTCCATCCGACATATTCTATTTCGTTCCACTCAACTAACCTTAAGATTAATTATGCATCATTGCCAAAATGAGATGCATGATGTTCTGCTTTTAATTGGCATTCTGATCCAATTTTGATACGTGTTTACACAATTGTATATGTTTTATAAGGCTTAAATAAAGCTTATGTTCATTTGGTATTAGAATATTTATGCCTTTGCCAGTCTTGTATGTTGTTTTTTTTTTAATTTTAGTTCATTTATATGTTTTTGAGTTTAGTTTGATTTCCATTTTCACTGATTCAGAACTAGTACGCATTTTGTTTAGAGGTCATTTAAAACCGCCTTTAAGTGCATGATTTTCTTTCTTTGTTGAAGACTCATTTGTGGCCATCGACTGTTTTCTGCCCTTTGATCGGGTTGTTGGTTTTTTTTACATATTCCCAAACTCCATTCTCAGTTTCATTTGTAGTAAATACAGATAAATTGTATACGAAATGTGGTCAACGGCAATTCTAAATGATATCGATATCAGTGACGATAACACCATTGGCTTTTACGACGTCATGTCATCGATATCAGCAAAGTTTTTACCAAACCCATATCTGTATAACGTCATGTCACTAGTATTGTTTCGATTTTATGAATGCAAATTATACGCGTCAGTTTGTTCTTGACATTGGTAAAGATCGGGATTATCTGTGTATTGCTAAAGCTAAATATCACGTTGATGAATGAAATCTTCAGCCATTGATACATGCTCAGGATGGTACAAGTAGTGGTTCATTACATATAATTGGTATTTTTTTTTTCTCAAATATTTTACATTAGAAGTTATACATTATTGACTGTTGCTTGCTACAAGTGTAAACGCCCAGTAGCAAATACTTACTGTATATTCATGACGAGAAATTGTTTTATTAGTTTAAGAAATAGGTGTTTTCTGCAAGGTTAAATTACAATGGTGAATGGCATGAAATACTGAAAAACATATGGAATGTAAGTTTAGATAAAGGCAACAGTAGTATACCATTGTTCAAATGCTATAGATCTATTGCAAAAAACCAAATCCGAGCAACAAACTAAAACTTAGGAAAACAAAGCATCTATCGTGCCTTACAACTGGCCATTGACATATTCCTCAAAATGTGTATTATTTTACGCGAAACCAGTGTGACAGCCTTCCTAATTACGCTTTGGATATAGTGTTCTCATTCTTACTGGACGTAGCCGCGTATTTATATATCTAGCACTGCCAAACAGCCGTTCCACTAATTTGTTTACCGAAAGCAGACGAAATTCACTATATTTCTTCATCCAAGTCAATACTGCATTTGGAAAGTTTCTACACTAACAAAAAATGTTTATCATAACAGGTCAGTATATGTATACATTTTTTGTTTGAGACGTAAACTTGATCCTACCTTTTTTTTTGTTGAACACATTGCATATCCTGAAAAACCTTTTGAACAAATGATAGCAAGCACAAAAATCTGCAATTTAAGCATTCTGTTGATACCAGTTTGACATGGAAGATATTTATTAATTATTACCACAATGATTATATATATACCAGGAAATGTTATTTCATATATTCCAAAACGGATTTTTCCCCGGAAGGATTTATATCTGAAAATTAAAAGTACAATGTTCTACTGCATGCAACATTTTCATGTGCTATTTTCTGGTGTAAAATAATCGAAATTTGCGAAAAAGGCTATCTTTTAATTTTGATTTATTGAATATTTAGTTATATGTTACAGATTCAACAGTCTTAAATATGATTAATAGTTTGATTTAAAACAAATCAAATGTAATTCTAAAAAAACAATTATGCATGTTTCAATCTCTCGTAGTAGACAGCTTGTTTCTATCCGCATAAAGTTCAAGGGTTACTTTTGAAATCTCCAACTCTACAACTCTTATCCAATTGTTTAATTGATTTATTGTTCTATTGTTTAATTGTATTTTTTAAAGTGCTACATGTGGTATTAGCTACGAGAGTGAATATAAGGTATGATTTGATGTGTTCAATTGTTAATGAATCAAAGTGAAATAGTGAAATAATATATTGCTTTTAGCAGCCACTATGGTTCACTTTTGTCAAAATACGCTAAGAAACATTGATGATGTATTATTCACTTGCAATTGAATAATTCGACCTCATTAGATCCGTATGCATGTGAATTTCAATTAAATCCCTTGCCTAGAGATGGATACCGCACGCATTGTGTGTGTTCAATTATTTAGAGGAAATGAAGGTTGACATTTTATACAATGCTATATTGTGTGGAAAATGCGTTTAACATGTTTTAAAATAATCTACTGAAAAGAACGGTACTCAGTCTGGTACATCTCTGCAGATTGCTTGTTTTATAAGGGTTAATTTACTATGTAAATATAAGAATGAATGGGGAATATGTCAAGGCCAAAACAACCTGACAAAAGAGCAGTCAACAGCCGTAGTCCACCAATGGGTTTTCAACATATATGTATATGTATTATACTTTCTGTGAGAATAAAATAATTTATTCTGCAAAATATAGTCTGCGAATTTTAATATTTTAATGTATATATATAAATATATACTTCTGAGCCAATGACAACTCTACAACAGAATTATCCATCGGATCACCAGCAGTGATGGTGATACATGGCTGTGTACATTATGTTATAGATAATGCATATTTTAAGGTTTTTCTTGTCGTAGAACGCACCGAGGGGTGTCAGGATTGATCAAATGAAAAACCGACCGGAGGGAGGTCTTTCTTTGAACAATCCTGACACCCCGAGGTGTGTTCTACGACAAGAAAAACCTTAAAATATGCATTATCTGACTTATATACCGTCAAAAAAATATTTATTTTATTAAGATTTGTAAAAATTGGTATCCTATTTTACCGACAACACTTAAGTGGTATATTCCTTTCTAATGCGTTCAGGTTTTAATACGCCCTGCGGCTCATTTAGAATGTGAAATAAAACTCACTAAATAATTTAGATATAAACCTTTTAAAAATTATTATCCATACACAATAAAAAATATTACTGTTACTGCATGAAGTAAGACACAAATGTATTGTTACCATCCGATAACGGTGTATGACAAATACAAGACACATTGTAAGTAATTTATTGTACCACTTAGCTTATAGAAAAGGGGAATTGGTATGTTTTTTTTTCTATTTGTTATGTTTTTTCTATCTCGGAAAAGTGGTTATTTTTTTAAACAATTTTACTTGATTCGAATGAAAAATTCAGAAAGATTGTATTTTGAATAGCAATACAATTTTATTAAAAGATAATCAGGATATAATTATATACCCCTAGTCCGCACCCGACCTTTTCGTGAGTTACGTTAATGTTATTCAATAGAATATAAGATTATCTTATTAGTTGATCATTTGATAGAGTGAAAGGTATACATAAATTTTAAAAAGTTAAGTACTGACACGAAGACGAATATAAATACATGTAGGTCACAACATGATTTCATATTCAGTGTGTATCGTTCTGAACATGCACGAAATATTTGTCCCTGGATGTTAAGCAAGCAACCAAAAATCAATCAACCTATTCAGTTTGACTGAATAAGTTTTTCAAAATCTTACACACGAATATGTTAAATCTGGATTTATTTTATGAAAGTCTACATTAAAATTTGTCTAACATATATGATAACGTTTCTTTATTGTAGCGATAAATTAACAAAACTTCACGTACTTCATGTTATTTGTTTCTAAAATTAAAATGCGGGACTACAATGACGGTTTCTTTTACACCTATCATCGATTGAACTTTAAAAAATAAATTTCCAAATCGGCAACAGAAAACTATTAGACGAATTAAGTTTTGAAGTAAATCATAGATTGCATGTTTATCAAGGGAAATAATGACCTCACACAGGTCATTATTTTATGCCTTTGAGCATATTTCAATGAAACATGGTATCGTCCGGGTTGATTCTGAAAAAGAATGACCTGTCGTTCTGAAAGAAAATAACTCCATATAGGTATATAAGTATATACAACTCGTCTAAACAACCCTATATTGAGAGATCTGTAAATTTGCCCAGGTATTCGTGTGGTCTAGTGGGACGGCTACAGTGCAAGATATTTGGTGGCTCGATATCTCAGTAGCATGGTTGCGAATCCCGGCAAAGGAAAAACAAAAAAATTCCGAAAGCAAATTTACAGATCTCACATTCTTGGGTTGATATTAAGACGAGTTGTATATACAGTGGAGATCACTTCTAACCTCTCATTAGAACTGTCAGAATATTCTGTCATAGAACTGTTCTAACCTGTCCTAGAACAGTTCTACCTAGAACAGTTCTACCCTAGAACTGTTCTAGGTAGAACTGTCAGGATCAGTTCTAGGTAGAACTGACTAAATCAGTTCTAACCGTAGAACTGTCAGCAGAACTGACTAAATCAGTCAGGACGGTAGAACAGTTCTAAATGACGTCACTGCAGAAAGGGTAATTTAGAATTTAGAAGAAAAAATCAGTTCCAATTACTTTACTATATATAATAGCAGATGTTTCTATATTTTTAACTGATCAAAAGTTACATGTACAAATATCGAAGAGGATAGGAGGTTATCCAACTCATCGGAGAAATATTTTTACGAGATTGCAAATGAAACATCATTGTTTACGTTTCTTCGTTCCCCGTTTTTAACAGTCTCTTCGTAAATATAACTCTGCATTTAATTCAAGTAAACTTAATCTTAATTTACCTTGTTTGCCTTGGATTTACATTCATGATTTAAGATTCTGTTTTGACAAATGTTCAAACGAAAATTGTACAGTGGATGAATTATGGGATATCATAGTAATGAACACAGTGTTGTTAAACGCAAGAAAACTATGTACATTTGCACTGAGGTCTCAGATTTGCATTATCTCGTTCCCAAACTTATCCATAACGATAATGAATAATATCTGGGAGTCTGGAACGTCAGAAAAATATACTCGATCTGAACATGAATGAAATATTTGCCACTGGACGTAAGGCTACAAACAAAACAAATCATTTTCCTTCTTCAAATTATATTAACAGACTGAGTATAGTCAGTATACCTTTCCAAGAAGAGAACTTCTCATACATGTACTTTTCATTTTAAAATAAAGTATATGAATCAGTGATGTGAGTGTTGGATGATGCCGTTAAATAGATTTTGTTTAAAAAAAAAAACCATCATGAACTACTGACTTAAAAAATCACTTTTTGTGACGGTTCATTATTTAATAATTTAAGTTTGGATGTAATTGGTCTTCTGTCGTTATTGTGTTATCAGCGCCCATAGACATAAGTTAGTCATGTGACCGTAATGTCATCAATGTTTTTTGAATTCATGGTTTGGCAAGGTTTTAAATGGAATTGAGAATTAAATTATAATTAAGAAATGACTTATCATTTTTTTCTGTCTATTCGAAATAACATAAGAAATGTGGTGCACACTATTAAAAAACCCGATTCGAGCATTTTTACATTAAAAACAGCAAAATGATCAGTTTTGGCTGATGCAGTCATATATGGTCAGATTTGGTTGATGCTGTCAAATATGGTCAGTTTTGATTGATGCAGACACATATTTTTGTTACATGAGTAAGTCTGAGGTATGAAAACTACTGATGTTTGTTCAGTTTCCAATATTGCAGTTATTTATATATACTACAGTAAAAAAAAATATAACTGAAGTACTGTGCAACTATATAGACTCACATAAAAAAAAAGCAAATATGGTCAGTTTTGGTTGATGCGGTCAAACGATTTTATTATACAACTCAGTCTGAAGTATGAAAACTACTGATATTTGTTTACGATTCAATACTTTGAATAAAAAGAGGATATACTGGCACTATAAATGCATGTGAACAAAATTTTGAGGTCATTACTTTCCAATATTGCTGTAACTTGTATATTACAGTCCATCTTGACCTAAAATTATAACTGAATGACTGTGCAGCGTTATAGATTTGCAGAAAGAAAGAGCAAATAAGGTCAGTTTAGATAGATGCTGTCAAAAGATTTTATTACACGACTCAGTCTGAAGTATGCAAACTACTGATATTTGTTTACGATTCAATACTTTGAATAAAAAGAGGACATACTGGCACTATAAATTCATGCGAACAAAATTTTGAGGTCATTGTTTTCCAATGTTGCTGTAACTTGTATATTACAGTCCCTCTTGACCTAAAATTATAACTGAATTACTGTACAGCTATATACATAATATAGATTTGCAGAAAGAAAGAGCAAATAAGGTCAGTTTAGATTGATGCGGTCAAAAGATTTTATTACACGACTCAGTCTGAAGTATGAAAACTACTGATATTTGTTTACGATTCAATACTTTGAATAAAAAGAGGACATGCTGGCACTATAAATTCATGCGAGCAAAATTTTGAGGTCATTGTTATGCAATATTGCTATAACTTGTATATATTACAGTCCCTCTTGACCTAAAATTATAACTGAATTACTGTACAGCTATATAGATTTGCAGAAAGAAAGAGCAAATAAGGTCAGTTAGATTGATGCGGTCAAAAGATTTTATTACACGACTCAGTCTGAAGTATGAAAACTACTGATATTTGTTTATGATTCAATACTTTGAATAAAAAGAGGACATGCTGGCACTATAAATTCATGCGAACAAAATTTTTAGGTCATTGTTTTCCAATATTGCTGTAACTTGTATATTACAGTCCCTCTTGACCTAAAATTATAACTGAATTGCTGTACAGCTATATAGTTTTGCAGAAAGAAAGAGAAAATACGGTCAGTTAAGATTGAAGCGGTCAAAAGATTTTATTACACAACTCAGTCTGAAGTATGAAAACTACTGATATTTGTTGACGATTCAATACTTTGAATAAAAAGAGGATATGCTGGCACTAAATTCATGCGAACAAAATTTTGAGGTAATTGTTTTCCAATATTGCTATAACTTGTATATATTACAGTCCCTCTTGACCTAAAATTATTACTGAATTACTGTACAGCACCCTTTTTATGAACGATCAATGCATTTAAATGAGGACAATAAATTTTAGTTAGACCCCCCCTTTTTATAAACTGCTGGATCCGTCCCTGGTGGTTTGGGCCGGAATAACCTACTACATTAAGGTCAGATAATTTTGTTATGTCAAACGAGTCATCCCGACTCCCCGAATGACAAATGTAAAATAAATGAAATAATAATGCCCCCCCCCCCCCCCAATATTAACGGCTTAATTTATGTTAAGAAAATCAAGGATTTACTATACAAATCCTTGAAAAAATGAAAGAAAAACAAATAATTTATGCAACACATCAACAAAAGAAAATCACTGAATAACAGGCTCCTGACTTGGAACAGTCACATACATGCAGAATATGGCGGGGTTAAAACCGGCAAAATAGCAAAACTCTTTATAATATTAATCGCTATTTTGCCGAAGCCTTTATATTTAGAGAAAGAGTTCTTAAATTTAAACCAAATCAATTCTAGCCGTAGAATTTATAAATCAATTTTAGCTGTAGGATTTATAAATCAATTCTAGCCGTAGAATTTATAAATCAATTCTGGCCGTAGAATTTGTAATCAATTCTAACCGCAGAACTGTTCTAGAAGTAGAACTGACCAAAGATTTGGTCAGTTCTAGGTAGAACTGTCTTAAACTGTTCTAGGGTAGAACTGTCAGGATCAGTTCTAGGTAGAACTGTCCAAAATCAGTTCTAGGTAGGACTGACCAAATCAGTTCTAGCTAGAACAGTTCTAACCTAGAACTGACTAAAAGGTGTCAGGCTGACAGTTCTACGTACTGTCCTAGAACAGTTCTGACAGATTCTGACAGATTTAATGAGAGGTTAGAAGTGATCTCCACTGTATATATACATATACGAGTATAAATTGAAAAATACGTTCAAACCTATGATTGCGTTGGATAAAAATCGCAATTTTTATACGTGTACATGTAAAACAAATTTCGTTGTAGAAGGGTCTAAATACAGCACAAACAACATTTTCCAACAGACCAAAAAAGTGAAGAAGTATATTTAAACAAAACGCATTTGACTAACAGGTCAAACAACTGCTGTTCTTTAACCCTGCTGACTGCCATTGGCGATTGCCAAATAAAATTGATCACAAGATGTAATAAAATGGATCTTAATATAAATTTACTACTAAACAGAAAACAATTAACTTGTGGCCACGATGTTTTGCCACAAACATAAGGTGTTAATATTTGTTTTTTTGTACACCAGATCCGGATTTCGACAATAAATGTCTCTTCAGTGGTGTTAGGGATCGAAACGGTATTTGGAAGGCCACATAAAATGTACCTTCATTTTAAGATAGACTCTTGAATTTTAAGAGTTAATATAGGATGAACGGATCATATAAACCGGAGGGAAAATATGATACAAGCCCAAACGAAAAAATATTAACGAGTCTAAATTGAAAACTACGTTCAAACCTATGATTACGTTGGATAAAAACCGCAATTTTTATACGTGTGCATGTAAAACAAATTTCGTTGTAGAACCGTCTAAATACAGCACATACAACATTTTCCAAAAGACCAAAAAAGTTAAGAAGTATATTTAAACAAAAACGCATTTGACTAACAGGTCGAACAACTGATGTTCTTTAACCCTGCTGACTGACAACGGCGATTGCCAAATAAAATTTATCACAAGATGTAACAAAATTGATCTTAATATAAATTTAATACTAAACAGAAAACAATTAACTTGTGGCCACGATGTTATGCCACAAATATAAGGTGTTATTATTTTTTTTGTACACCAGATCCGGATTTCGACAATAAATGTCTCTTCGGTGATGTTAGGGATCGAAACGGTATTTGGAAAGCCATATAAAATGTACCTTCATTTTAAGATAGACTCTTGAATTTTAAGAGTCAATAGAGGATGAACGGATCATATAAACCGGAGGGAAAATATGATACAAGCCCAAATGAAAAAAATATAAACGAGTCTAAATTGAAAACTACGTTCAAATAAAGGCAACAGTAGTATACCGCTGTTCAAAACTCATAAGTCCATGGACAAAAAACAAAATCGGGGTAACAAACTAAAACCGAGGGAAACGAATTAAATATAAGAGGAGAACAACGACATAACACTAAAATGTAACACACATAGACAACATCCCACGAGAATAACAAATATAACATATATATATAACATCAAAACCAAATACATGAATTTGGGATAGACAAGTACCGTGACACGTCTTATCGCAATGTGAATTTACACTCAAAAATAAGAGAAAACAAACGACACAACGTTATAATGTAATACACACAGAAACGAACTATAATATAACAATGGCCATATTCCTATAATCAAACCTATGATTGCGTTGGATAAAAACCGAAATTTTTATACGTGTGCATGTACGACAAATTTCGTTGTAGAAGGGTCTAAATACAGCATAAACAACATTTTCCAAAAGACCAAAAACGTAAAGAAGTATATTTAAACAAAACGCATTTGACTAACGGGTCGAATAACTGATGTTCTTTAACCCTGCTGACTGCCATTGGCGATTGCCAAATAAAATTTATCACAAGATGTAACAAAATGGATCTTAACATAAATTTAACACTAAACAGAAAACAATTAACTTGTGGCCACGATGTTATGCCACAAACATAAGGTGTTAATATTATTTTTTTTGTACACCAAATCCGGATTTCGACAATAAATGTCTCTTCAGTGATGTTAGGGATGGAAACGGTATTTGGAAGGCCATATAAAATGTACCCTCATTGTTAAGTAGACTCTTGAATTGAGGATGAACGGATCATATAAACCGGAGGGAAAATATGATACAAGCCCAAACGAAAAAATATAAACGAGTCTAAATTGAAAAATACGTTCAAACCTATAATTGCGTTGGATAAAAACAGCAATTTTTATACGTGTGCATGTAAAACAAATTTCGTTGTAGAAGGGTCTAAATACAGCACAAACAACATTTTCCAACAGACCAAAAAGGTGAAGAAGTATATTTAAACAAAACGCATTTGACTAACAGGTCGAACAACTGATGTTATTTAACCCTGCTGACTGCCATTGGCGATTGCCAAATAAAATTGATCACAAGATGTAACAAAATGGATCTTAATATAAATTTAATACTAAACAGAAAACAATTAACTTGTGGCCACGATGTTATGCCACAAATATAAGGTGTTAATATTTTTTTTTGTTGTACACCAGATCCGGATTTTGACAATATATATATATAGACCCATCTATATATACATTAAAGTAACAGTTTTCTGTTTAGTATTAAATTTTTATTAACATCCATTTTGTTACATCTCGTGATCAATTTTATTTGGCAATCGCAAATGGCAGTCAGCAGGTACAAGAACATCAGTTGTTCGACCTGTTAGTCAAATGCGTTTTGTTTAAATATACTTTTTCACTTTTTTGGTCTTTTGGAAAATGTTGTTTGTGTTGTATTTAGACCCTTCTAGAACGATTTTTTTTTTACATGCACACGTATTAAAATTGCGGTTTGTATTCAACGCAATCATATGTTTGAACGTATTTTTCAATTTAGACTCGTATATGTATCATGTATATATATATATTTGTATAAACAAGTGTAAATTGAAAACTACGTTCAAGCCTATGATTTCGTTTGATAAAATCTGCAATTTTTATACTTGTGCATGTAAACCAAAAAATTTTGTTGTAGAATAGTCGACATACAGCACAACCAACATATTCCAAAAGACCAAAAAAGTGAAAAAGGATATCTTAACAAAACGCATTTGACTTACAGGGATATCTATTTGATATGTGTATAAAGGTTTTGCAACGAGTGAGAACGGGATATAGCTTTATACCAGTTCGATGTTATAATTAAAGTGCAAACAACGAGATATTATTTCTTTAATTATCCTTCGCCCTGCTCGTCCGACTTTAAAGTTGATTATCCAAATTCAATAAGCTATAAACCAGACAAACACAATTAGGATTATTTGCTCGCAATTACATTTTATTTATTCTAGCGATACAATATTTTGTGAAGATTTTTTCGATTCAAACAACATACAAATACATGTAATAAACGTAGCAGCAACTGTATATATTACTCATGATACTAGCTTCGATTCAACGTAACTGCGAGCAGCTTCGATACTCATACCATATATTTAGAGCCAATTGATGAGTCTTATGTAGACGAAACTCGCGTCTGGCGTACTAAATTATGATAACTATTTACACCACTGGGTCGATAACACTGCTGGTGGATGTTTCGTCCCCGAGGGATTTCACCAGCCCAGTAGTCAACATTTTGGTGTTGACATAAATATCAATAATGTGGTCATTTTAATAAATTTCCTGTGTACAAAACTTTAAATTTTTCGAAAAACTAAGGATTTTCTTATCCCAGGCATAGAGTACCTTAGCCTTACTTGGCATGACTTTTTGAAATTTTGCATCCTCAATGCTCATCAACTTTGTACTTGTTTGGCTTTATAAATATTTTTATATGAACGTTACTGACGAGTCTTGTGTAGACGAAACGCGTGTCTGGCGTAATAAATTATAATCCTTGTACGTTTGATAACTAATTATAAATTACAATTCGACCCCAATCGGCGATCTATTTATACCGGATTTCCTGTATTAAGTTATGTATCTTGTTCTGGTATTAAAATTTAACATTAGACTTTTAAATATTTCTACACGCTGTAGGACGTAATACAATTTGACAAAACAGTTTTTCCAATGAAAGGTGGGAGTGGTTTGTTTTCGGAGATCAAATTCACGGTCAAAATACATAGTTATCTTCTTTATCCTTGAATTTCATCAACAACCTTACAATTAGCAATATCGTCTCAATATCGTCTCATGGTGGTGGAAAGGCCAAATTAACAAATTATTTTGTCGTTTCACATTAATTTACATGTCATATTCCTAGCAGTGTGACAAGAGATGTTATTTTTGGAAAATGGTTTATCCCTTTATCTATTATGATGGTATATAAGGTATTTTTAAATGACATTATTTATACATTATTAGGTCTTTCCACTTTTCTATTAATATTTTTCTTTCTTCCGCTAAACCCATAAAGTTAATTTTTAAGATGTAGTTTTAATAATTTGGATATTTTATCGAACATTAATTGTGCGTTAAAACCTCACTTTGTAAAGGCGAATATTTTGTTATTGTTAGAGTTATTTCCCAATCACTGCTTTTTTCTTCTTTTTTTGTTTTTGTTACCTAAAAAAGATTTACCTACATTGAATATGTTTTCGTCCTGCATATGCTTACAATGTTTGTCATCTGCTGTTTAGCCAACAACAATCATTGTCAAATTTCCACCAATATAAATTAAATTAAAATGAATAGTTCAAAACGATCACTGCTTTTGGATCGTCAATATTTTGAATGAAACAATAATATTATGATTTAACTTGTACATGTTGTAAAGTACGTAAAATGGTTATATTGATAATTTCAATACTTACTTGTATAATTATATTTGTACACAGCACATTTTTCTTTTTTTTTCTTTTTTGAATTCTTTTCATTACTTCTACGGCTTATAGCTAATTTTGGCGATGCAATAATGACACTATTTATACCAGTATGCCACATGTGACATAAGCCGTTTGTTTACTTGAAAGTTTCTATAACAGATGCTTTAAACAAACTGTAACTAAATTGCACAGTAACGCATTACTTTTGTGGTTTACAAGTTCTAGAACGTTATATAATCCCTGTACGCATGTTTTGTTACATTCTGTATTAAGTACTAACAATAAAATTTTACATAAACAAGTTCATTTGAATAGACTTTAGTTGATGTTTAATTTTAAAAATGGGTTTTCCCTTTAAGTTGTTTGTTTTGTTTCAGACTAGTGACTTAACTAAACTAAGCAACCATGTGTTTACTCATTTGCGTACGTATATGATAGACGTTAGTAACACATTTATTTAGAAAAGATGCACGACTGGATCTTCAGGGTAAGTAAACTATATCGTTTTTTCTCGAACTAGAATATAAAATAATCCTTTAAAGTTGTCTTAGTAATTTTTTAAATGTATATCTGTCATTTAAATGATTCTCAAAATGAATCATGTCATTGTAACTGTTCTTTTAATATTAAAATTACCAAATATTCAGTTTGATGACATTTACTACACATATTTAAGCTCAATATGTTGACGTAAGTTTAGCTAAAAACAAAGCGATATGATAACCTCTTACAATAAACCATAGTACACATTTATACATTACTGTGTGTCAATTGTTTATTTACACATTTTCAAGCTAAATTTCAAATCTCCAAACCGACCTATTATTTTCATATGCATCGGAGTTCCTTCAAACAATTAAAACAAAATAAAGAATAAAAAAGTTAGATCGTTTAATTTCTGATTGCGTCCGATTAAATAAAGGCAATACTAGTATACAGCTGTTCAATGTTCAAACATCGATTTTAAGTGAAACATATCCGGGTCATCAACCAAAACTGAGGGAAATACATCAACTAAAAGAGGAAATAAAACAGAATAACAGAAACACTGAATCACTAAAACAAATGCACCAACAGACATAAAAACGGTACTCCTGACTTTTACAGGGCATTTAAAGAAAACAAATTAGATTGGACTTAGTTTTATGGCTATCCGATCCTCCTGCTTATCTCATCCTTAAAAAAGGATTCACGAGACCCGGTAGTGAGCTTTATCTGACTCGTTTTTATACATATACCTCTATAGTAAATACATGTCACCACAATACCAGAGTATTTGACCATTGAGACTATTCAATTGTCAAAGTATAGAATTTTGATCACCTAAGCAGCAATATTCACACTGCATCCGCGCATTGAGCACATAGTTCTCGACTCCTTTACTATTCAAAAGCGTGCAGCTGCTGATCAGATTTATCTGAGCAAAACATTAATTATCCAGGTTTTGTCAAATTGTGTCTCGATTTTTTTCACACATTATAAAAGGTAAGTTTTAAAAACCTGCATTTCCAAATTATATAAGATGATCTCGTCTTATATATCTTTGTTGCTCAAATTGTGTAGCTTTTGTTTTACACTACAGTATAACTTTGTGGTGTAATGCTCCTTTTGACTTTATTTAAGCTGTTGACGTCGTTGCGGTTACAGGTGGATCCCGAGATTAAGTTATAATGCAAGAGGTTCTCACAGTATATTTTTCTTTCTGGGTACCTTGCCTACACATTATATGTGTACGGGGGAAGTGTATACAATATACAGTATGTACTATCAACAATAAACATGTTGTTGTTAGTGTCTTTGTCAAAGTTTGTTTGAATTTATTAGTCAGTCGCGTTATATGTCTGTCCTGTATATTTAGGCTGCTATCGACCTATTATTGTCACATTCATCTTTTGTGTCTGTAGCGTCGTACTATGTGTCTTTCGTCTGTCTGTAAGTTGTACATAATGTTTATAATTGTGCTGTTACGCCATTGTTCCGTGTCAAGGAAAGGTCTTAACATTCATTAACATGTGTAACACCTTCAAACTAAGAACGTGTTTGTCCGAGGTCGAGGACATGTAATCAATATTCTCACTTACTTTGTTTAAAATATTTGTTTTAGAATTAATAATACATTTCTAAATTGGATTTTATTTAAATTTGTCATCGCGTACTATTTGGTATGGCCTAAGCTACATGCTTTCGTTAAGACGATGACCTATACATGCTTCCATACACGTACTTTGCTGGAAAATGGTCTAATTGGCAATCAAACATGATATCTGTATTTTATATTAAAGGTTAACCGTTTCAGAATAAATGTTCATACGTTAAAGCATATGCAACAATATTGACGATCGAAACTAATCTGCAATATATGATTCATTTCAGATGATGATAAGTTTACTATTCTCACGTAGTTCTAGTTTTGAAAATGTGTGTCCTAGCGCTTCCCAGTGGAAATTAAGAGCGGCGATCTGTAAAAACTAATGTAAGTATATGTGTTTCCATGATATCAATAAACACACACATCTAGAATTTTGCAACCAAACAGATGAAATTCAACAAGAAGGTACATGCAACTACTAAGTAATACTTTGACAATGTTCAATTTCAACAAAAACAATTAAAGTTCACAATATACATTTGAAACATATAAAACATGTAATAGAAAAATATATATTTGTTTTTATATGTTGGTTGTTATAGAGGAGCGTTTGTTGGTGTCAGGTTGTATGGGGTTTTCCGTCTTTAATACAACTTGGAGTTCAGATTCTATTTTTGTCGTTTACCAGGAACGTGTTTCTAAACTCGATAGAAAGCAAATAACATAGTTTGATTGTTAGTTATTTCTTTTCATGGTTGGACTGTTATCCTGTTTACTAAACTTAATTATAAAATTTTGGAAGACGGAGAGGGAAATATAAACTTTAATGTCCAAGATCATGATTTGTTCCGTATGTATTGTTATTGGCTGTGAGAAAAACTTTCAGTTCCTGCAAGAACTCTGAGGTCACCTCGTGAGTCGAGCCATTTCAGACTTATTCTTATCCACTTTGCGCCAAAGATCAGTGTAAGCTATTGCCGTTACTTAGTGGTCATCGTCTGCAGACGTCTGTCGTCGTCCGGGTCAGTTTCCGAAAAACTTCTCCTCTTATACTACGGACCAACTCTGACCAAACTTAACCGAAATCATTAATTAAGTTTTTAGTTTTAAAAAGTGTCCGATGATCCTTCGTGCCATTCGATATGGTTGACATGGCTTAAGATAAATCGTGATTGTAAAATGCAAGTAATTAGACTGCAAGCATAGAATACAAGTCAAGAACTGTAGATGTTCATTGTCATGCAAATATATTTTAAAGAATGAAAATACATGATTGTACAAAAACTCTCATTAAAATACGTTTTATTTGTTATGATCTTCATATCCATGATATATACCTACAAAATGATAATTATAAGGTTTAAAGACTGTTGTTAGAGGAAGTTTTGATGGTATACCATGTGATGAGAATTATTACCAGCCGTTCGAATACAGTTCTTCAAATGGAGCCACTTGTGTTTTTCTTAAATCTTTTTGCAACGAAGAAGGTCAGATTGAAAGCACTGACAAACGGACGACATCAGATAGAACTTGTCGTTGTGATTACAGATTTGGCTATAATTTCGTATCGCAGCCAAATAAACCATGTGTATGTGTGCCTTCTAAAGAAGATTGTTCTTGTTATTATAAATATTGTGGGAAAGATCAAGTGCTTACACCAGGTAAAGATAAATCAGTTTTTTGTATTCATGTAAATACCATACATTTCTACCTTTTGTTATAGGTCTGAGAACACAATTACTCTTCATATTGGTTACAATGCGTTGCTTTGTTAAAGTCACATTGAATTAAACCATTTGTACTGGTGAAGTTGGAATTATCCCTTTGTAAATTTAACTGACGCCATCACGACTTGGTTTACCGTTACACATATGATATCGGATATGTCCTTATTTACAATCCCCTTACCTTTTCGCGAATATGAGCTACCGACTATTTACCGGGTTTGTAACAACATGAATAACACAACAGGTGCCACAGGGGGACCAGGCTCTATTTAATCTTCCGCAGCACCTGGATCAACCCCAAATTTTGGTGGGGTTCGTGTTGCTTAGTCTTTAGTTTTCAATGTTGTGTTTCCTGAACTATTAAATGTTCTGCTTCTCTATATCTTTGTAAGTATTTGCGTTGTCGGTTTATTTTCGATCCATGAGATTGACTGTCCCTGTACACTGCTACTTTTGCATATGTACTATTTCTGTACTAAAAATCTGTAGTACTTGAAATTTACTTTTAAAATTTAGTACTTTTTTGTTACTTTAAAATTATTGTAATATTTAGGTACCTGTCTCTTACAGTACTTTATTTGTACTATAAATTTTTGGTACAGAAATAATAGCAACAGTGACCACACTATTCCATGATTGAAAATCATAATTTTAAGAGATTTGAAAAAAGATATCAACTTTCAATGTCAAAAGAATGTGCTAAAAATGTAACGGTGAAACCAAAATTCTGCACACTTAAATTTAAAGTACAAATCAAGTACTGTAAAATACAGGTACCCAAATATTACAATAATTTTAAAGTAACAAAAAAGTACTGAAAATTTTAAGTAAATTTCCAGTACTAGAGATTTCTGGTACAGAAATAGTACCTATGCAAAGGTAGCTGTGTAGTATCTTTCGCCCATCTTTTGTACCACATCAAACATGAAATACATTTAACTGTTTATATATCATTATTAGTCTAAGAAAATATGCTTTTTGCAGAAGAATTTAGCAGTGTTTTTTTCTTTTGCGAGCCATATTAACATGGCACTTGTATGATTTGAGTTTTTGATAGTTGCCGAGGATTAATTTCTACCCTTCTTTCATTTTGACGAAAAACGTATTTCACTCTCAACAATAAAGGTTTGCGATATGTTTTACTTATTTGTATGTATACGCAACGGATAAGACAGCTTAAATAGTAAACATTTCAAAGAAAATAGTAGACAGAATACTCGGAAATTTACACCCCAAATCTCATAGTTTCAACTGCTTAGTATATTCTTTGACCACAAACAGGAAAATTATAGTGGTCTAACGCCTACATTCCTGCACTAGGCAACGATTTTTTTAATACGAAAATTGTAATTGATGATATTGTCGTTGATGTTTCAGACTATCTGTGTATGAATCCGGCTAATATTACAATGCACTATAGCATGTTTACGTGTCCACTGATAGAGGAATCGATGGCAAGTATAATCGAGGATACAAAACTTAAGAAAGGATCTGGAGAAAGTACAAAAGGTACGATTTCAATATTTCTAATAGATAAAATATGAAAGTTTTCAGAGTTACATGTCCAGCTTTGGTTACATGTAGTCAAATTGGGAAGTAAAACAAACGGTTGACAAAAGGCTATAGAAACGAACAACAAACGTTATAAAGGTTTCCATTTACTCACTGAACAAATTGATTAACCTTTTCTTGTTGTGCATGTTCACTTTTGAAATCCGCTGCATTAGAATAGGCTGCATTACCCCAAAAAGACCACAACAAGTTGAATCAATTTCCAATGGAATGCATTTGATAAATTTCTAATGAAAAGTATTTGATCAAGTTATTTTTTGTTTTTGTTTTTCTAAAGTTGGTTTTATGTGAACGTTTTTTAAATGTTAACACTTGTTTGACACTAGTGTTGGTAACACAATATGTATATTTGTATTTCAAGTTTTGCAAAACAAATTTTCTTCTCAAGTCACCTTCTATAAAAGAATTCATAAAAATAGCATGCTTATTGTGTCACTTGCAATCATTCTACATTTATATTTAGATTGTAAAAACTTATATATTGTAAACTATCATTATATCCTACAACCCACCATACATGCCATATAAAACATGAAAAAGGTGAAAAAGAAACAGTACCTTGTTTCGAACAAACCTATTATTATTTTCAAAAAATATATGCTACATGTATATGTTCCAGTGATTTTTTTACTTTTCTCTAATGTTTGTGCTATTTTCACATTTCCTGACCGGTGTGAGAAAAAACATTTCTCCTCACTAGTGAAAAATCTGTTCTTGGCTAATGATTATTTCAAATTTGATTATGACGTCAAAATGGTTTGTTTTCTTATGAATTTCTATTGTGACTTCATGACAAATGGCGACCATGTCTGATGACGTCGCATGTAAAGAACACAAGTTGGGGAAAATCTTTGAAAAAGAAGGATAAAATCATTAGAGAAACAGATTCCGACAATATAACTCGTGTATTACGATATTTCTCCACTCTCGACATTTAAATTTTAATTATTTAAAAAGCTCGACAAGCCTCGCGCTTTAAATAATAAAAGTTAACTGTCTCGAGTGGAGAAATATTGTAATACACTTGTTGCAGTGTAGGAATCTATATTTCCATCATGGTAACTGTGCCTTTGAATATTTATAGATATTTGCCCACGACAAAAAGAACAGAATGCATTTATAGTAGTATTGATTATGGTAGTTGGAATCCAATTTGGTATGTATTCAAACTCCGGGTGTGTGATGTTCCCGCCGTGTTAAAGAGTCTTCATCTGTTGTCTGCTCTTTGGTCGTGTTGTTGTCTCTATCACACATAAAATACTTCGTTTTCGTTCTAAACGTTCTCTAATTTATGACAATTTAATACGACCAGTACATGTGTATAGGTAAGATATAGCAAACGGGAAAAACTCTCATCCAGGTTAACTTTTATGTATCAATAGTTTAGAAATCAACACAATGGTTTATGCAATATATCATTCCAAGAAACCCCAAATTGTCAAAAAAAATGTGAATAAATTTAATAGAAACTATCACGAAGTTACAGATCAATTTCACCTAATCACAAAAACATTTAGATATCTCAATCAATTCATCATATAGATACGAGGATTACATTTTGTATTTACGCCAGACGCGCGTTTCGTCTACAAAAGACTCATCAGTAACACTCGAATTCCCAAAAAGTTAAAAAGGCCAAATGAAGTACGAAGCTGAAGAGCGTTGAGGGCCAAAGTTCCTAAAAGTTGTGCCAAATACAGCTAAGGTGATATATTCCTGAGGTAGAAAAGTCTTAGTATTTCAATACTTCAAAGTTTTGTAAACAGATACTTTATAAGTACAATGTATGACCATATCAATGATATTGCAGGTTCAAAAGACAACCTATAACGTTATATGTTGGCTGTGTATTAGCAAAAAGTAAAAACACAAAAATACTAAACTCCGAGGAAAATTCAAAAAGGATAGTCCAAAATCAATAGCAAAGGAGTGTGAGGCATATAGTTAGATATCATACATACATCATTGTCAGATTGATCCAAATGGCAACATAAAAAACATATTGATAAATAGCAAAACTGCCGCGTTTTTCTATTGTCTTTCAGTGAGTAAAACATTGCGTGTTTATACTTGTTTATCCAACAATTTGCTTTTTTATGTTTTTTTTTTTAATCACTTACCGTTCCTATTGGTTTTTGTTAGACATAGATATCGGTTTCCTCAAACCGAACGAAGATAGCTCGAAATAACAATTACATGTAGTTTACTCAATTTAAATGGGAGATATCGGGATACTTTTAGTGCTTCATAAAAATCTAGATATAAACATATAAAGTGTACTTTAATGCCTCCTTGTACTGATTTCAGTCCTGCTGTGTCTTTTGGTAGGTTGCATACAAAATTGTTTGTTCTTATCGATAAGAAAATAAAAATCATATAGATTTCACAAACTGTATATAAACTAATTCATGTAATTGACTGTGTTACGGAATATTTAATAAATATTTTTTGTTTGTTAGTATAGTCTTGGTGTTCTCTTATTGACATATACTCTAATTAACCTGTTTGTTTATGATAACAATATATTTGTTTTACCATAACACTTGCATTTATATAGCAATATATTAGATTCATGTGTTATTCCGTTTTTGTTTATTTCATAAAATCGTCAATAGACTAGATACTTTTTTACATTTCTAAGGTATTTGAAATGTACATTGTTAACATAACCATTCTGATTGGTCATATGTTTTAATTTAACTGTTTCAGAGGTAAACATACCTGAATGAATACAAATAGGAAATGAGTACTAAGCTGGGATTTCGTCTATCGTGACAATCAGGGTTATTCATTTCTTAAGACTTAACCTTAACATGTTTACTCTTTACAATTTTAAGTTAAATAGTTTTTGGTTGTCTCAAATAATGTCGTTCCTAATTAGTCAAAATTGGATATGATGTGAACATTTGCGAGCAATGTGTTGCAAATGTTTCCCTTTTTGTGTGTATTTGATATTTCTTTTTTGCATTTATATCATGTATACGCAAATGACAAACCTTCTGAGTATGAAAACCATAATGCAATTACATCTAAATTTGTATAAGATGTTGCAATTAATCCTTAGAATTTGTAAAAACATCTAATTGAAATCGGTGGTTGAACATACTTCATCACCATATTTCTGAAGGTCATATTTTATTTGAGAAAGAAACGTAGTTATGTTTTATGTAATGTTCTTGATAATGATGGGATATATAATAATAATGTATCGTGTTTTTTTAATACTATAAACTAACTAAGAACAATGAATAGGGGAGACAAACCATCACGAACATATTTTGAGATATTTTCGCTAATAAGCGTGTATAAATGTATGTGCATTTATATAAGTAATCCCTTTAACTTCAATGTCTATAGTAAATACAAACAAATTAGCTAGTCAGTTTGAAGCAACAACTACATGTATGCTATATTACAATTGATTTTAAATTCTTCTTCAGATGAAAAATTAACAGACAAATGAGGAAATGGTCAGTATGTATGTCATTCTATTCAATTCCTCGTTAACTGTTTATTTAACTTATTTGTCAAAAATTATATAACTGTTATATTTTGAATGGCCAGTGTAACAATGAGGCGAATGATACCAAGATGTCTTCAAAGACGGCACCGTCAAATCAATAGTGAATCATGTAAATACTGATATGATTTATAAAAAACTTTTCTACAACTGTTCGTTTATAAATTTGAAAAATTTAAAAACAATTTGTTATTGCTTAACATGTCAAAATTCATTTTTATAATATACTTGGAGCTTTTTAATTGTTTCGGTGTGTCCCTCTTTGAGCGGTCTTAAAAAAGGTTAATACAGAAAATCGCTTCCACCTCATGAAATGTATAACCTTTCTTCTTTTTCGTTATTTCAACATGTAAATTGTTCCTATCTTGTTGCATGTTGTATTCTGGATACTCCTTTCTATTTTCAAAATATGAGCACAAACACATAATATGGCCTTCTTTTTAGCTGAAACGTGTCTATGTGTGTGCAGTTTCATAATCGTGTGCTGTGAAAATAACCAATCGTAAAAGTAGTGTGTAAGTTGGATATTGGAGTTAGTGCTTTTGGTTGTAAATGGAAGTTGAATATGTCGCCAATATGATTGAAGATGGAAGGATAAAAAGATGTTTCGACTTAAAAATCGATCGTTTTGCTACTATTTATGGAGTTTTCCGCCGAATGATCACAAAGAACATATAGACAGATGGCTTCACGTTGAAGTTTTAAAAATATTGATTTTATGATCTAATTTTTTTCGCATAGCATGTATCAAATTTGCAGTCATTCTTTATGGAATTTAATAGTAAATAAACAATACTCTATTTAATCTGCTCAAATAAATGGCATTGCAAATGTTTTTGTATGTATAAAAATCTTTGATCTGTTTACATGTGTTATTATTTTTCATACTATCTGAACGTTCATTATACCGGCAATCTATCAATCATTACAAAAAAAATTACAGAATTATTGTTTGAAACGTGCTTGTTTGCTACACTTTCAAGAATGATCAAACTGAAACAAAACTGTACGTAAAAAGTCCTTCTATCAACATGTAGTTCGATTTGGCGATAACGTTGCTTCGTAACCGTAGCCCTAGTCCTCGTAAAGTTTGTTGGCTGTTTTCTGAACATAGAGCTAAGGACTTATCTCAAAGGCACGAAGAGAATCAATATGGCTGAACAAAAGGAAATAATTAAATATCAAGGAAATAAATACTTAAAATAAAAACAAAAACACGTCATCTCCTAGAAAAATGTAAAAAAAAGCAAACTGTATACATTGACAATATAGGAAAACGATAAACAATAAATTGCTTTGGAAAAAAAAGTCAATCTGAACCTGGTTCGCAGTTCTGAACGTTTTGTAATATAAAAATCCTTAGCTCTATGGTCCACAAAAAGTAAAACAAATCATAAGGACTTTTAAGAGCTTCGGTTCACAGCTAGCGGAAAGTTGATAAAAAGTTGGGGGTATTCTTAAAAAAATAAAAACCTACCTCAGAAAAAGACCTTCATTATCTAATTTTATAGACAAATAAAGGTATACGGTTTGTACAATTACTCACTAGTGTTTTGTAGCTGCAGAAAGATTTTATAACTAAGGCAGTATTTTGTAAAGATTCGTCGACTTAAATACGATTCATTTAAACTGATTAAGTCTTTGTATAATCTCGGAGGATTCAATAAATGACCAATTTAAGACTGTAGTTAGTTTTTTTAGTATTAGTTGTCACTTACATTCGTTCGGCTACTGTTTTCTTAAATCATTATGTTATGTGTTTTGCTAAGCAGCTGTATAACGAATGGTTCAACTACCTGTCAGAAGTTATATTGTGCATTGCACAGACTTCGTTGCACAAAGAGAATTTAACCATAACATTACAAATAATTTGTTACCGATATGCTTTTCTAGATTCATCATTATTGAAGAACGCAAAATTTTGCATATTTTGTTTTAACTGATAATGGAATTCTGTTTTTACTTTGAAACATACCAATAAAGAGCGAATTCTTATTTTTTATCACAAAACATGTATAGGCGGATTCATTTCTAACTTCAATTTATCAGAATACAGATATAAAGAAGCATCACCATGATGTGTTAATCAACAAAGTTCTAATGTTTATGCAACCAATATGTTGCGATAACAGATTGTTAAACCGTTATAATTGTTGATCTTCCTTGATTGTCTCCGCCTTGTTTATTATTTTTTGAGTTATTTCCTTTGCTTTCTTCTCTCCTATAATATGTCAATGTAGACGAGGCCAATACCATAATAAATGCCATTGATCCGGTGCACACAGTATACAGGGAAACATTATTCACTTTGTCTCAAAAATAGAAATGAACCAGAAATCAATATTACAAACACTTTGATTGGCTGTATGGATGTAAAAATAATCGATATTTTAAAGCTATGACAAGTCGAAAATATAGCACTTAAGGACTGACGTTGTATGAAGTTGTGAATTATTAACTTATTAACTTTGGTAGAAACTTGTGAAAAAATTGTGGTCAGTTATGATAATAAAATGTCTTTTTTATCAATTATCTCTTATGATGAATAAAAGCAGAAGGATGTTATACAAATTGGCTACCGTATGAAATTGTTGTCATTGTAATAAACAGCATAATGTGAAATTTTTTGAAAATACACCATGAGAGATGTTTATTTTCTTTTCGATATACAAACACAGAATGTAAAGGTAAGGAAATGTAGAATGATTGCCAATGAGACAACTATCGACAAAAGTTTAAATGAAAACAATTAAAAACAGCTGTACGTTCTTCAACAACGAGATTTTATTACATTGTTGAACGTGTAATATAGGTTACCTTTATGAATAAGTTTGCTTAAATAATTAATAAGTTTAATTGGTTCATTTCTAAATTTCCGGTCTCGGTTTACCACTTAAACGTGATATTTAGTATGCTCTATATGCCGTTTTGAACAAGTTTTCTACATGTTCATCAAAACTTGCACACCAAATCTGTGTATCATTGAAAGTTACAAACGTCAAAGTAGCCAATTTGCACCGAGAAACCAATTTGCAACTATTCAGCATTTTTTTTAAGACTGAACAATTTGTATTTTTATGATTGAAAATTAAACACGTGTTTAACATATATTAATTTATTTAGATATTCACAGTGTATATCAATAGATGAATTAATCACTGGAAAAAGCAAAATCTACGGAAACGTCAACATGCGATGTCCACAAAATATCAACTATTAAAAATGGGCAGATACAATATGTTATAAGCATCCGTTTCCTAAAATTTAGACGGTTACCATTGACTAGTGTTAAATTTTTCTAAATATTTGAAGATATAAAACAAACCATCTATTATTCAAATTTGCAGGATGTGATTTAAGCATGTAATTATGCAATTCTTGGTACTCCTTATTACAGAATCATAGATCGTTTGGAGGTCGGTTCAATCCCATTTTCTATGATGCATTATGTATTCAAATTTAAATAGTAGTTACAGTATAGTGAACAAGGAAACATCTACAAAACAAACACATACTGGATTTGTTGGTCTGAATCATAATAATTCGTAGATGAAAAAACTGTCGCAATACATGCAATAGGTGCAATTAAGGTTCCTACGCGTTATATCAATTATTTTATGCTCTTATTTGTGTGATACTTACATTCACATTAGTCTATCTCACTTGTTATGGTAGCATTGTCAGGCAACAGGTTTACTAAATCGTCTGTAAATACATGTGTAACATATCGGTGTATTTACGCTACATTAGGAAGACTTAACTTTCTTTTTCGTTATTGCACGTTTTAATGACGTAAAATTCATTTACAAATGGATTTTAAGCGATTTAAAAACACTCAAGAATGACCTAAAATAAGCAATAGTTGTAATGCAATTTCAATTTTGTATCCATAAATGATTGGTTGCTTACATGTCGGAAAAAATACTAAAACACAATCAAGAAATCACGTAGCTTATTTTTTTTTTGTTCTAGCAACAGTCAAAATGTTTGTCTCAAAAATACACGATGTTGGTTATGTTATTTCCTGTTCGTCTTTGTTTAAACCAGTTGTAGACCTTAACTGTTATTAACCGTATTATCAAAACTGTCGACAAACATTTATCAGTTATAGTATTATATTTTGTATTAATATAGCTTTTAAAACAATTAACGTTAAGCGATATTGGGCCGTTTGGCTTTAATTTAACGAGTGTATACATTGCGCTACTACTATTTCTTTTAGACATTTAAATGCACTGTTTGTTTTAAAATTTCTGTTTTTATATGATCATTATATTTATCACGCAAAGAATGAGAACAACAATGATAAAAACAGTTATGAATGATAGTCCGACCATAATATTGAGTAAAACCAATACCGTGATTTACGTATAACAATCGCCATAGTAGAAAAACAAGACATTTAAACCAGACAAGTAAGGGTCAGATTTGAGTAAATAAGATATGCTTAAGGATGTACTTATATGATGGTTCGGAATATGTGTCAGAAGCTCGAAATCCTTTGTGTTTTCCCAGACGATACAATGTAAAATATTTTGCCCAATAACACCCATTTATCTTTTTATGTAAGACTTAAGGGGTAGGCCTTGGTGTTAAAAATGCTTTCTTATATTTACATAATTGTAAAGGTAGGGGTCCGTGCATCATCTGCCAAAGCCCTAACGCAATTCACTGTTTCATTTTATGTTTACGGTATATTGAATATGACCAGTTTTGGGGTACCCTAAAAACGGTCGAAAACACTAGTAGGTAAAAATCATTGTGTGTTTTTGCACGTGTTATCATTAGAACCCCTGACTAACAAAATGCATAGAGAAAACATATTTTAAAGTAAATCTTAAACATCATGGTATTACAAATAACCTGAATGTAAAAACAAACGTTTTTTAATTATTGATACGTTGAAAAGTCTGGCCAGCTCAGATATCATTTTTTTTCAAACTTAGCCAGAAAAAAAATATCGTTCAATTCCTGCAAAAACATGTTTAAACATTTATTGGTAAATAATCTTAAAAATGACAAACTTTAATCGAATTTGACCATTTGGAATTTTCAAAATCTTTTAGTTACCAAGGCACACGAAAAAAGAAGAATTTTGGGACAACATTCATTTTTCCCTTCCAAACATTCTACAGACTGTCTTTGCATTCTTTTTATGTGTACTAGTCAAAGGTGTACCGTCCCAATAATATTTTTTTTTAATTTTACAAAGAAAAATAGTAATATTCAGTATGAGACGAGTACCCTTGGGGCGAATTGACATCATTTTTTATCACAACTTATATTGGTTTCTCTCCCCAGACTACAAAATGCCCCTGTCATCAATAGCAGACGCTATCAGAATTCAAATGTAAGTACTATCTTTGTGTTAATTTAGATTATCTATTAGCACATGCTTGTACTATGATTGATGTTCAGGTCATATCTACCAGAATAGTGCCTTTATATTTGAAAATAACAAACACAAACAGTAAGTACGAACTCTGTATCAATGACTTAGCACTAAAACCATATAACTTCATTATTTAATCCATTTGTTCAAATCGAATTTCCAAAACTTCCATAATTTTTGTTCTAAATGATGCCACAACACACTATAGTCGTTGCTACAGAACTCCTCAGACTCGATCAGTTTATTGGTGTGTTTTAAGCATTTCGTGTATGAATGGTAATTTTCTACCTTTTCATCCACATCATTTAAAAAATATGTTCTTTAGTTTAATGCTTGGTGGTGTCAAACATTTGTTTGCATCATTCTCACAGCCAAAAGTAATCAACATAAATGCTTGATGACTGGTAAAAAGTAAAATCACAAAAATACTGAACTCAAAGGAAACTCCAATAGGAAAGTCCATAATCACATGATAAAATCAGATAGCAAAACACATCAAAAACGAATGGACAAGAAAACTGTCATATTCCTGACTTGTTATGTTAAAACGCACTAATGACTTTCAATACATGTGTAAGAGTTGTCTCCCATATGCCAGGTCTACCCCTTAATAGCTCATAAAATGTCATTTGTCCAAATTTTAGACGTTTTCTTGATTTTTGTCTTTCGATTTGAGCCCCAAGCAATACATTTGTACCAATGCAAATATAAGGTAAAAGATCCACCATATTTCAAAAATCAAATTTTTCGAAAAGAAGCCCCATGACCTATTAATATTTTAGCTTATTTTGTTTTCAAACTAATGGTCTTCCGACTTACAGTATCAATTTTTAATTCTTAAGAATGTACTTAGGTGAGGTTTTGGAATAATTATAAGTGTCAAATGTTCGGACTCCTTGGTGTTTTTCCATACGATACAATGTAAAATATTTTGCCCCATAACACCTATTTATCTTTTAACATAAGACTTAACATCTCATAAAAGGTCATTTGACAAAATTTAAGCAGATTCTTGATTTTCTTTCTTTTGATTTGAGACCCAAATAATACCAATGCATATACAGGTATAAGGTGAAAGTCCGAGTCAGCCTTTTCCCGCCATATTTTATAAATCAAATATCTTGAAAATGAGCTCCATGACCTATCAATATTTTCGCTTATTTTGATCCTTTAATTATACTCTTCCGACTTAAAGTATCAATTTTGAATTCTTTATTTATTTAATTTTACTTAAGATCAACCATGTACATCCTTAATAAAGATGTAAGGTCATTTAAATGTGAACGAAATCAAATAGATTAATTTTAGTAAAAAAAAAATGTAGCATTTCTCCGTCAGATTTACATGCATACTATGTACTTCATTTGTCGTTGAACAATAAAATTGACAGTTCTATATTTATTTTGTTTACTTTGACGTTAACTTAATAGTTAAATAACTAACATGTTTTAATGATCTAGGTTTTAAACATGGACTAATGGTTTTGTTTTAACTTGATAAAAATTTTGGAGACAATCAAAGACTTTTTGTTCAACCGAAATAATTGTCACAACCATTGTATTAGTTTAGTTTAAACATATTTATTTATAGTGAATTGGGAAACAAGTTTTGCAACTTATATTAATCCCTTTTCACTTTGCAGGTGCGAGTGCTGCCTTGTAGTTGCATTAGCATTAGCCTGCACCATTGTGTTACATAATCTTCGTATTTACATCTTATATAAGTACTTTTGCATAAATCTCAATACCTGTTTCATTATCTGTACATTACATATGTCACCTATCCATATTGATCAAGTACGAAGAAAACAAATTCATAAAATATATATTGCGGATCCGTTCCTGTCATTATTTATTGAAAAAAACACTCAGGTTGGGTGTTTAAATTTCTAATTTGTATATTTTAACCTTATCAAGGAATTCGATAGTTTATATATATTGAGTGTTTATTGTTTAAAATGCAGATTCGTATCTTTAAAATTACAGTTACGTTTACAATATTGATATTTTTAATAAGCTAGCCATATGGTTCTTGTAAAAGTATATTACTCGAAGTTAAAAATAAGCCTAAAATCCACGGATGAATAAGGAAGTAGCCATTTGACAAAATGGCAGCTTGGGGAGCTTTACAGGAATACGTAGAACATAATGCTCATGACGAGACTGCAAGTAGTGATAAAAGCACTGTAGACACTTCTTCGACGGATACACATACAATACTAGGTAGGAATCGGTCGTTGAGGAACGTAGTTAAAGAACTACAGAGAACGTTTCATATGTATAAAGACACAATGGAAGAATTGATAGTAAAGCCTGTGATGTTTCTTGAGAAGCAAACTCACAATGATATATCCGCAGCCAAAGGTCAACTGAAAGAGTCTGAAGGAATTTTAAAACAAGCTGTTATATTACTGATAGATGGAGTTGAAACAATGAAGGAAGCAATGAATAAACACAGTCGTAAAATCGATGAATTGTGGAACTATGAAGAATGTTCGAGCGAATTATCATGTGACATTCTTTCTATAGACTTTCAAACAACGACACAAGGTAAATACTATAATTAAATTAGCATTGTCAATTTTGTGTTTAAATTACTACTGTATTCCCGATTGTATCTTAACCATAGTACCTTTAAAATCTATATTTCATTACAACTTTATTGCATGATTGGCTAAATACAGCGTGACAACAAAACCAATTAACAGCAAACACAGAAACCATACTTGGAAAGCAAGTGTCGGTAATAAACACATATGCATGAAGTAGTAAACATACTATTTAAGTATAAAAAGATACACAACACCAAATTGATCAACAAGTTTTCATCCAGGTGACCATAGTATTAATTTATGTACTATTAATGTAAAAAGTATGCAAAATAAAGAAAAACAAAAAAAAGATATAGATTGGGTTAAATGCAATAAGTGTTCCATTGTCCTTTGACAAGAAACATATCTCAATGAAGAATTAAAGGCTAGTATGTAAAAGGGTACTGATTTATTAACTGCAGTTACTACGCCAAGTAAGGGGATAGCATTCGGTATTTACAAATATGCAGATATTGAGGTTATTAATTAGATCTGCGATATTGACGGAAGGCTTACCTTATTAAATGTGAAAATGGACAATGTCATTGTGTCTCAAGTTTGTCTTTACGCGCCAAATTAGAGAACAGATAGAAATTCTTTGTTCAAGAAAGTAAAAAAAATTATAGAAGAAAATGCTATAGACATTACTCTGATTGCCAGCGATTGCAATGAAGCGTTAAAAATTTAAGATAGGAAAATCGTAAATAAAAATCGAAATTAGGAACAAAACTATTCTTTACTGTAAAATAAAATCGAAATTATCAATGGAGAAACCAAAAAAAGAGAAAAGAGAATTATAACACTTTACGACACTATAAGGTAAACAATTAAATGAAGATGAAACAATAACAAATCATATAATACGATTACAGTTACAATTGGACACACTTAAAGAAAGGCAAGCAAAGTGGGCTCAAATAAGATCAAGAGAAAAATAATAGAACTGGACGAAGACAAAAGAAAATAAATTAGGTTTAGAAAAACAGCTACAAGTTACAAAATCCATTAACAAACTCAGAAATGAAAAGAACGAGGTAACAACAAACCAAAAAAAATTTGTAAAAACAATAATAAATAAAATTAAAAACCAATTGTTCAGAGAACAATTGAAGGTCTTTCCATCAAAACAATGTATTTTGATATGAAAAGTTGTGAAACTAAGTTTAAAATGTCATTTCAATCGTCAAATGATAGCTCCTAGTAAGCTGATTCCAAAAATATATTGTTTCCATACATTTTTTTTTAAATAAGGGAGATAATTTGTTACTTCCGGTTTGAAAAATGTTACTTCCGATTATATTTGAATATTTACTTGACACTGATTCCAAAAATATCTGGTTCTATATACTTTTATATTAATAAAGTACAAAAAAATAGCTATTTCCGGTTTACAAAAGGTCACTTCCGGTTGTTTTTTACAAGGTTAAATGGTTTGATATCTTTTTCTAAAAGTTGTATATCTTTATCATGTATACATATAGAATTAAAGCAAAGGTCAAAATCTAGAACGTCAAATTAAGCTATGACCTTGAGATCAATTTCAAGGTCATAAACCAAGGACCTCAAATCAAAAGACCATAGGTCTTTATTATATTTAGTTAATGAGTTATATCACCAAACGCGTATTTTTAAATACAAGAGGGGAGAAAACTCCCTTTTACATTCAACGTACGCTTGCAATCAAAATTTACATCTTACGACATGTCGCAACTAACAATTTAGTAAAAATAATTTGTTGATATCTTATACAGTCTTTGGATATAAGTGAAAATAAGCCAAATTCAAATATTAGAATATGACCTTGACCTTTGACCTTGACCTAATTTTCATTTTTTTGGACCAAGGACCTCAAATCAAAAGATCCTAGGTCTCTATCACTTATGATTTATAAGATAGAAATTCATATCACTTATATCAGATGCATAAGGGGAAATAACTCTCATATGGAGCGGTCATATCGCTTCGGTCAAAATAGGACAAATCATGCGAAGGACATAACGAACAATTTTGTAAAATAAATTTGTCATAATCTTTTACGGTTGCGAAGGAGATGCGCTAACAAGGAAAACAGTGTTTGGGGAGATAACTCCTACAAAGAAAAGTATTCGTTTACGCAGGGTAAATTTCAAAAGCGCATAAACTGTTCGATATCATATACCAAATATCTAAGCGACATATTGCGAAACAAATGTTTATCGCAAGAACAAAATTAGGCGGAAGAAAAGAAAAAAAAAAAAAAAATAATCAGAAGAAAAACAATAGGTCTTTCCACAGAAAAGTGGAAAGACCTAACTATTATAAAGTATTATATACAACAAGGAATCCAGATAAACATCTCCTACATAAATATGTAGGCGATACTGTTATAGAACGGGAGATAAATGCAGAAGACTTTAAAATTTGTGACGGGGAAAAGATACTACAGATGAATTTACTAAATAAATGCTATTAACAAGATCACTTGGTCTAGATGGTTTAACATTAAAATGTAATAAAACGTTCTGGGAAAAATTAAAAACTGTATTAGTAAAAGTTTTACATTTGTTAATAAAGGACACAGGGAAAACCTTCTTTTATAAACTAAACAAATAGGTGTTCTTTCTTTATTCGTTTTAAAAAAATACCCATTTTCCTTAGATCCTTTTATCTTATGTTTTAGCACAGAGACTAAAACAGCTTATTCATAAACTAATAAATAAAGAGCAAACCGAATATTTCAAAATACGTTTTATTGGATTTGATTTATTTCAAATCGAAGATATAATGCAAAATGCAGAATCAAACGAAATAGATGGAGCTATCGTATTTGTTGATTTTATAAAAGCTTTTGACTCGTCGGAATTGGAATTCATGTTAAGCGTTCTAAAGCATTTTGTTTTAATCAATCATACAAAGTCATATCGTAGGTGGAAACACTAAATAAGGAAATACAGAAGTTTGTGATAAAATAATTGACGAGTATCTGACTAACCCTAAGCACTTCAAATGAACAAATAACATAAATAACACAAATATAAATACAAATGGTTTATTATCATAATAAGGGGTGAGACATTTTCTTATCTAAACGTATCTCCACAAAACCGGTAATGATTTTAAGTAATTCGGACTGGTGAGCAAATTCATGTTACAGTACTTAATTTACAAATGATAAAGTGATATGACTGTTCTTTAGTGTTTACCTTAATTTCTCTATTTTAGTTCAAAATTTCATAGAACATCATGATGAGATTGGAAGATTTTACCATGTTGAAAATCAAAAGGTAGGATGTTAAGAAAAGTGTACACTTTTCAGGTAATTCAAATAGGCAAGAACAAATATTTGGCATTGACATTGAAAAGTAATAGCGTTAAAGATGTGAAATACATGTCTTGTCAAGTAAGTTTGATAGTAAATATAACTGCAGACCTTGTATATTTGTTTTCACTTTTTCTTCTATTTACTGTACCCAAAACACTGTGTCATTCACACAATGAAAATATTTGTGAAGCATTTCGCCTCACTTTGTCTACAGGTCATGTCGTCCGAACATTTGTAAAATAAAAAGGTTGACATGAGATGAATTAGCAATTCTAGTACAAATTTAATGAGAGCATTCACGCATACATACTTGTATTTTAAACAATTTAAATAAGAATGTGTTCCAATAAATAATTTTGCAGTTCGTGAACCGTTGTTTCACTTTTCTTTCTGTTCACATTGTGCTCAAAATAAAAATAAAAATATGGTTTATTAAGTTTGTAATTAATTTCTAAATAACTATTAGTTATGATTACACTACAGAACTAAAATGAGGTGGTCTTTATTTCAGAATACTGAAATTCAAAAGCCTGATAAATGCTACATTTGTAATGACATAATACGGGAAAACAGGGTAAGTTTATTAGATAACATTTTTTAAAGTATTATACTTGTATACTTGCGTCTGAGGAAGTGTTACTTTTCTAGAGTAACACAATCTCAATTTCGAACTAACACAAACCACAAACGGTTTTGAATTCCCTAATAACTTTGATTTTCATAAAATAGATTTTTTAGATACATGCAAATCATCGTATACCCTAGATTTCACCTTTACGTAGCATACATAGTATATCATTGATTGAATTTAACCATATGTCTTTTTTCTTTACATTCTGCTTCAAATCAGTAGTTTCTTGCAGTTGATAAACAAATCCTATTTACTCTAGTGTAACATAATTGCCAGTGAGACAACTTTCCACCTGATAGCAAATAGAGGTTAGAGTCAAAAGAAACCGCAAATTAAAAAAAAATTGATGCATATGATTTTATAACTATGTTTTCACTATAAAACTTATGTACATATACATTTTTCTGAAAAATTCATTCATTTGTCCACATTTTAAAGAAGTTTGCTTTTTTTAATTGCTTGCTTCCAGAAAGCAATTCGCCGAAATAGTTTCCGTATGCAAGTAACCTTAGCGTGACCCTCTTGTAAAAATCCGGTGATCACAATTCGCATTAATCTGTCATCAAAATAAACTTTTATCTGACTGTACATGTTATACAAATGCTCAATATCCATGCTTCTTTGGTGTTTGTTCACTATAACTACGGCTTTAAAACACGACACTTAATTAGTTTCCTTATTTTCACATCATTACAGGCTGAAACAAAACAAAATGACGATTATACGATATGTTTGCGTAAGAAATGATTCAATCTTGGACAGAAGTCTTAGTTTATGATAAATATATATGCATTGGTGTAAAAATTGAATAAACATGGTGTGTCACCAGTCACTCGTTTCATATGACTTTAACAACTACTGGTCACATAACTGCTTTCAGCTATGAGTAAAACCAATACTAACATAATCAGTTATAAAACGCGTTGAAATGACAACAATTACTACAAAACAAATCCAACAAAAAAAGTAATGTTCCTTTTATGTACAAAAAAAGAACAAAAACAAATATGATATACCTCAACAAATGACAACAACTGAATAACATACTTCTGACTTGGCATTTGCTGAAGTTTTCAAAATTATTTAATTTATATGGATACTAGAAATTTTAATTAAAAAAAATTGTATTAGTCTGATACAATTGCTTACAGTTCATGATTTTTCTTGAAATAAATACGTATAATACGTGCCCTAAATGTGTCTCGAACTGATCTGTTTTCAACGCGCTTTTAGCGTTTGTATTAGGTGCGTGTAGCGTACAGGTATACGCTAGACACAGGCCTGAGTTGGATGAAATTTTGTATATGCTGCATACACATTTCCTCGAGTTGTAGCGTTGACAAAGCGTATAACTTTGTATTTCGACCTACTTCAAACTTATGTAACGCGCGTTTAACGATTGCTTAGCGTTCCTCTGGCGTTTAACTAACGTATATCGACTTTGTCAATTTTCTCTGTACGTTTGGTGCACGCCGGTCTATACGCCAATGTGTGACGCCGGCATAACTATACAACACTTTAAAATGTTTTGTTGGCAATTGATGATTTTAAGATTTAAACCTATTACCTTCAGGAAGATGTACAGATGATTTCTTACTTTTTTTCAGTTAATGCTAGGTATAAGCATGTCTTATCATTCTAACTGCTTCAGATGTTGTACATGCAATACATGTCTTGACGGTAAACCATTTACCATGTTTGAAGGCAATTTATATTGTGTCGACGAATTTTATAGGTAAGAATCCAAAAATTGATTTTCAATTTTAAAAATATTACAATATAGAAAGATTTCTGAACAATTAAAATATCGAACCTTCGACGTTTACAGACCTCAGATTCAATTAATATTATTACATACCTATTTACATGGGATGATTATAGTATTATCATCACTCATATTTTAAATTTTCAAAACCCTGTGACCATCGCGTCTATTTTTACATAAAATTGAGAATGGGAATGGGGAATGTGCACAAGAGACAACAACCCGACCATAGAGCAGAAAACAGCAGAAGGTTACCAACAGGTCTTAAATGCAACGAGAAATTCCCGCATCCGGAGGCGTCCTTCAGCTGGCCCCGAAACAAATATATACTAGTTCAGTGATAATGAACTTGGCTCCTGACTTGGGACAGGCGCAAAAATGCGGCTCGGTTTAACATGTTTGTAAAATCTGAATCCTCCCCCTATACCTCAACGCAGAAAAATAAACGCATAACAAAACACACATTAAAATTCAGTTCAAGAGACGTCCGAGTCTGATGTCAGAAGATGTAACCAAAGAAAATAAACAAAATACATGCCTTTCCGTAACGTTGTCACATGGCTTTCTGGTGTTGCTCGGTAAATTTCGTAAAATATATCTCATTGGTACATATCCATTAGTAAATGGGACTACTGACGTAGCTATAAAATTGAGCAGCGTGACGTAACGCCGTGTATAATGTAACTCTCACAACATTGAGAGCCACTTACGATCAATTCAGGTTTCTCTGTCTCTGGATTTAAAACGTCTTATATGTGACTACCTTTAGGTTCTATCGAAGGTACATTAATATTCATTCTTCATTTGTTGATTACGTTAAAAATATGTCAAGTTCCCAAATTTCCATAAAATATTTTTAAATAATGAATATGTTGCTTTCACCTTACACCTTGTGGTCGAATTTCTCTTACAATCGGAAGACTTGGACTAAGACCAAGAAACATTCGCTAGCTACGTACGTTCATATCCGTATATAGCTATTTTACACCATTTAGTTGTTCCCTGTACACCCTTCGGCTTCGTGTTAGGGTGTACTTTGATACTTAAGGGTGTTAAAATATCCATATATATATGAATATTACTGTACATAAATTATAATATAATACTAATGTTTTTCGCCTCTGTTGATGCATATTGTTACGGCCAGAAATCGCCTTTAAATTGTAGCCAACAAAAGACACAAATCAATAGTAAAATTTAACAACATTTAATATACAAAAGTTTACAAAAGGTATTACACAAATATTACTGTTAACTTAACTGTCAAAATATGAGTCCAATCTGTTATCTTTATCTGTATCCGGAAATCTTTCGGAATCCAATTTGAATATTACGTTCACTACTAATGTAAAAATCCAGTATGATGTTGTTTTTAGAATAAAAGTGTCAATCCAAATGCTGTGAATACTAATGTCTATCAATGTCTATGTCCAAGTTTAATTATGAGAGTTTAACATTAGTGTCTGTATATATAGTGTTGTCATGGAAAATTCTAGAACACTCTATAATGGAACATTGTGGAAAATCCTGGAAAGTTACAACGGAAGTTTCTGGAATAACGTAGAAGTTTAAATTACGCATCTTTTATAAGGATCATTCTAGAAAGTTCCAATCATTCTGTGATTGTTCCAGTGATTCCTAAACTGCACAGTTATAAGATTATTTGGTAAACAACTATCAGGCCATACAACACAAATTAGGCCAACATAAATAAACATAATAATTACAATATCATAACAATATGATATGTATGATAAAATGATTTCATATTGACTCTGTTACACTTTTTTTAATTTCTAGAGAATCATTTTCAATTGCATTTCTCGCTTTCGCCGTACCGGATGAATCTAGAAAATCAATCTCGTTGATATGATCAACAATAATCTATGATTATTCTTTTTTTGTAGAAATTTTCCTTTAAAAAATGTTTCCTGTGGTTCAAAGCTGCTACAGGTAACTTATAAGAGACTTTTGTTTTTAAATTGCTATTAAACACCTTTCGTTTTCGTTGTTAATAAATAAATAATCTCATCATGGATACCAGAATTGAAATATATTTGCGCCAGACACACGCTTCCTTTTCAAACGAAACACAAGTGACACTCGAACCAAACAATGTTAAAAAGGCCAAATAAAGTATGACGTTGAAGAGTATTTAAAAGCACCATAATTCCGAGAAAAAAACACCGGAATACAGCTACGGTTATCCATTCCTGAGGAAGAAGATCCTTTATATTTCAAATTTTAATTTTTTGTAAACACTTTATTTATATTAACGAATATATCAATGATAACTCGTGTCAACACAGATGTCCTGCCTACTGGGCTGGTGATACCCTCGTTGAATTAAAAGAAACCCAACCAGCTGTGGCATCGATCCAGAGCTTGTAAATAAATTAATCAAATATACATGTACCAGGAATATATATTGTTGCGCCAGTTGCGCGTTTCGACTACAAATGACTCGTCCGTGACGCTCGAATCTGAAAATGTAAAACAGGCCAAATAAAGAAGGAGGTTGAAGAGCCTTAAACACCAAAATAACCTAAAGATTTAGCAAAATACAGGAAATATTGATAATAGTTTTTGTCTATTCATTTATTCAAAAATGTTTCTGAATTTATGCAGTTAATTTTATTATCTTTGTGTCGAGCCTTCGATTTTTGTCGAAAACGCGAGACATGGCGATCCTACATCCCGTCGTCGACGTGGGGGTTCTCGGCAGTGTCCATAAATAGTCATCTTGTGGATAAAGTTTTTGAAATTTAAATGTCTTTCTTAAAACATCCTGGATTCCTCCCAAACTTGGACAGAAGCTAATTTATCATCAAAAATAGTATTCAGAAATACATTTTATAAAAAAAAATATCCAGTTTATCCGTATTTTACTTATAATTGATCTTAGTGTTTCTGTCAGTTAACATTACATTCACTCTGTGTTCAAACTTTTTATCATTTTAATAGCTTTCGTAAACTATCATGAATTTTTACCAAAATTTTACCGAAGCTTGTTTATGATTATAAGAAAGTTTCCAGAAAGAAAATAAGTAAAAACAAATCCTGTTTATCCGTATTTTACTTACACATGGACTTAGTTTTACTGCCAGTTAACATTACATTCACTCTGTGGATGAAGTTTTTAATATTTTGATAACTTTCTTTAAACTATCCTGGATTTCTACCAAACTTTGAAAAAGCGTGTTTATTATCAGATGATGGAATCAGGCAGTTAATTAAAAAAAATCTTTATTTTCGTATTTTAAATATATATGGACTTAGTTTTCTTCCAGTTAACATTGCATACAGGCTGCAGTTAAAGTTCTTAAAATATATATTACATTCATAAAGGAGGCGAGAAACTGGGTTCCAAGGAACCCTTACGAATTTTGTGATTGAACGGAGACTCTGAATGACCGTAGCAAATTTGAAATGTGATTTACGTTCATATTACACGAATTTGACTACATTTGAGCTAAAAAAAAAAAAAAAGGCCGAAACAAGTGTCAAGCTTACAAAATTAAATATACATGCAGCGTCATCGTGAACACCGTTGATACTGTAGCCAAGTTTAAAAAAGTATGCATAATTGCATAGTTTATACAGCTTTAAAAGAAATTAAGGATAAGATGCTCGAATAGTGTTTCCTCACTTGATGTTTTCTTCATATGCAATATATATATCTACTGATTACTAAGATGCAACAATTCACAAATTAAAAAGTGCAACGTTATCGATGGCATTGGAAAATTAACGAATCTAATTCTGATGGATCAGATGAATTCACTAAACAATTATTGTAAGCAACATATGTATGTCTCACTGATCTTCGAAACTAGTTTCCCCTGAAAGTACACTAAGTGTTTAGTTGATTGAACTTCAACTTTATCAAAACGTACCTCGACCAACCTGAAGCGGAGCAAACGGACGGTCGAACGGACGGACATACGGAAGAACGAGTTGACGCACAGACAAAAAGAATAAAGGCCATAAATGTGGCATAAAAATTAGTATATCAAAATCAGGAAAAAAGTCTTTAAAACATCTACGATCCTTTGTTTTCATGATACCATAGAGAAATAAAACGTTAATCAAAACAAATACATATCTAACCCTCTTCGTGGGAACCTTATATTTATAGAGAGACATTCACGCAATGAGCAGTGAATCTAACAACACAGAATACTGTCTAGGTTACCTGCATTGATGACGTCTAAATAACGTGCTCGACTGGAGTGCGTGAGGTTGTGATGTCTTCCCCGTCAAGGTCTATTCAATAATTTTATGATTTACAATAGTTACTTCTCCTCTTTGTACGCGACAATTAGGAGTAAGAGCAGAGACTGGTAGGCTCGGAGTCATTATACAATGTTCGGTTTGGGGTACATGTGGATTATTACCTTGTTAACTAGCAGACTTAAAATCTGGCTTAGGGTGTCAATCTAGTGAATGGCAAGGTTAATTTTCATTAGGGACTCGCATGTTTGGTTTGAATACCGGTATGCATTTGGAAAACCTGGCATTGAGAAATGCTTACAAATTTAGTACATATACATCCAATTCATTCATTTGACTTTTGTACCTGTCATTGCTTGTAATAATAGTTTGTTCACCATCTTTAAGTGTTAATCTTATGACTGGAAAACCTACAGAAAGTCAAAGCATTGTACTCTGATGTTGTCTTTTACATGAAAATTTACTTTCTGTCACAGTACAGGTCTAACAGTTTGTTCCTTTATTTAAATTTGTTTTTTTTGTTGTTTTATATCAGCAACGAAAGAAAAGTCGAGCCGTAAAAAACATCAGTCCACTGAAAATGGAAGGCATTGGTAATTTAAAGGATAATAAACCATCGGTAAGTGTATTAGAATAAAGAAACTTTGTTAACTACCGGAGTTAAAGCTTTGTGGGTTTTCCTCTTTCAATGATAGAACATGAGCGCTCACGCTGAAATGTCTCGACTTCATTACTAATCATTGATAGTGTGTTAATAGTCCTAAATATAAAGCTTTACTACAACTATCACTTAAACTAAACATGATTGAGAAAAACTAGGTCAAGGTCATATAAACCGAACAAGAAATACAGGTTAATCTTACAATCACACTATTCACGAAATATACTTGACCGATTGCTTAAAGTTTTTGAGAAACAGACTTAGTTGCTTTACATTATCATATCGGGGCCTTTTATAGCTGACTATGCGGCATGGGCTTTGTTCATTGTTGAAGGCCGTGCGGTGACCTATAGTTGTTAATGTCTGTGTCATTTTTGTCTCTTGTTGACAGTTGTCTCCTTGGCAATCATACCACATCTTCTTTTTTTACATTAACCAATAAAACCAAGCATTGATCGATGAACCATGAAAATAGGGGCAAGGTCAGATAATCAATACCAGACAGATATATACAGCTTACAATTACTCCATATATAAACTACAGTTGATCTATTGCTTACGGTTTAAGAAAAACAGACCAAAACCAAAAATTTAAAACTGAGCAATGAACCGTGAAATGGGGCCAAGGTCATTAAAACTAGTGAGACTGACATATACATCATAAAATATGCAAATACACCACATATAATTGACCTGTTGCATACAGTATTATAAAAAAAAAGACCAGCACTCAAAAACATAACTTTCACCACTGGACCATGAAATGAGGTCAAGGCACCTTTCAATCATTCCATACATCTATTATAGTATGTGACGCTATGATTTACAATACGCCTTCTCCTCTTTGCACGCTACAAGAGGGATTAAGAGCAAAGATTGATAGGCTCGGAGTCATTATACAATGTTCTGGTAGGGGAACATGTATTCCTGCAGACTTTTACCTTGTAAATAAGCAGATTTAAAATCCAGCTCAGTGTGTCAATCTTGTGCAAGGAAAGGTTATCTTTTTAATGGACTCACATGTTTGGTCTGGATATGCATTTACAAAAACTGGTATTGAGAACTGCTTGCAAACACAGGCCCTACGTATAGACTATACACATGATAAATGCATCAAATTCATTGTGTGGACTTGTGAAACAGTCATTGTTTGTAATAATGATTTATTCACAAACTTGAAGTGTTAATTCATTCACGGGAAAACCGACCGAAAGACAAATTTGACTGACTGCTTTATACATTATTATTTGAATATATGTTAATGAATGTTTGAATGTTTAAATAAACATTTGTTACTTGTCTTCTTCTTTCAATTTCTGGCTGATTTTTGCGTTCAACATTATAAGCTAGACGATGAATATGTAAAACGTAACATTCAAATTATTGTTCAACTAAATCATCTTTGGAACACAAAAGATATCAAAATAAAACTTAAAATGCCATCACTTTATATATATTCGGTAGGCTTATTAACCTTTTGCTAAGTGTACATTTTATATTGTAGTCCAGAGCAGTTAAAAGAAGCGCCAATTCTAGATATTCAGTTTTTGCTCATGAAAAACCATTAAATCCTATACCCTCAAACAGTCCTAGAAAAAGTAAGTTATTACCTATATTATAACATAGCATGTAGAGTTTTATGCAATTGTAAACTGTTAATCAATTCGTAATGCATAATTATTTTTTTGCAAAAAAATGCGAAATTCTATCATGCAAATAAACATGATAAACTCATCGCTCATGAAAAATATACATGTATCTCAGTCCATTGAAAACAAGTGTAGGCACATTTTATAAACCAGTTACATGCACTTTGTAACGCAATCATCACATTAGTAATAATTCTATTGGTCATTATCGGTACAATTACTTATATGAAAATTGCGTCTTTTCTCGTCAAATAAGCCTGTTATCAACTTTTAAATAGAGAGAGCAAGTTATAAGTAAAAACTGTTGTGTCAGGTAGATATTCAAGATTATATACTTTTTAAATTAGTTTAAAACCATACACATAGTTCGTACCACAGAATCAACAAAAAGTCACTTAAATAAAATAGCACTTTTGCATATATTGCATTTATAATGTTCAAAATACTTATATATATGCGACAGACTTTGGCTAACGTTCTTTTTATTTTCAGGTTCAAGTGGGTTTATAATTGGGAAAAGAATGCAATCTAGCAACTTTGCTATGTTCCCTTATGATATACCTGGTACCACAAGCTCACAAAAAATGATCGGAAATGTAGATTATAACTGCTTAGATATATATCCAATTTGTTTCAACCTGTTGTAGGGCATGGGTGTCATTTTAAAACTTCTTACTAGGCATAAGTTTTAACATCAATATATAATAGTTATTATGAGGATCATGTGTGATGAATAACGATTAGAAGAAGAACTTGTTAATGTGTGTTTATGTTTGATAGATTATAGAAAGACAATAGAAGCAATGTGTTGTGTAAATATCAAATAAGAAGAACAAACAATAGATGTTAACTCCCGTCACATATCAATGTGCCTTACTAAAGTGTAGAAAAAATAAGTGTATTTCTTGTGTCACACCTTTGTATCTCCTTCAATGGAAACCATACAACTTTCTCAATAAATCCAGGTTTTTATCATAATGCCTTCTATTGTATTAGAACTTATTATGCATTCACTAATGGGTATCAATATCTATGGATATTTCTTATATGCGCTACTGCACATATTTTATATCATGGCTATATTATGAAACACAAGCCTATCAAAAACCGTCATAACCTTTAAGACTTTTAGCACATAGCTCTTGAGTATACAATCCGTACGATAATCTATCTTTCTAAAAACAAATTCAAGTAACCCGTTTTTGTTTATACTTTTTTTTATGTATGTGCAATACAAGAGTTGTATATTGTTTCAGTACAGAAGACAGCTTACGCCAATATCAAAATCCAAATCACCGAAGTCCAAGTTACAAGAACTTGGAGTAAAGCATAAAGATAGAGGTTTGAATATTAATTAGTGTGTTTGTATTCAATCATGATAATATATGTAACAAACATGACGTAATCAAACATATATGAACAAGTATAAGAACTGATGTGCTTTAAATCCGCCGAAAGCACCCACAGTAAAACTTGTTGTCAATTTCAAAGAGCAAAGGAATATTTCGGTATAATTGCGATTCAAATTTTCATTTTCAATCAACATATAAGCTGATGCATACTACCTCTTGAATCCCTTCATAACATTTGAGCTCTCGATTGACCACATTCACCAATAATCGTTGCGACATGAAAGCCTACATGTGCGTTTTTGGCAAGCACATATAACTTTCACCATTCCGTAAAATCACTTGTTTAAATGTTTGCATTACTGTGACAATACATTAGTATACTATCAACGCATTGGTCGTGAATACTGTCGGTGATATTATAAAGAATTCTTTGAGTTCATTTATGTACGAATGAGTTGGTTGTGATTAATGGCTAAATATTGCTTGCTTATTCGTAGTCAATCTGAATATTATAGTCACTTAATATTATATAAATGAAAAGTAAGACCCAAATCACCAACCAAAAAATCTTAATAATTAGTTGCATGTATTTCTTAGGCCAAGGCATGATTATGCAAGGGGTTCAAAGTGATCTTCGATCCCTCAGCGAAACTGGGCCACGAAAACCAGAGGATCTAAAGCAGATTAGGTAATGTGTGAATTGATCAACAGTAATGAAAACTGTTGGGAAAACTGTCTAATCGGAAATGTAAAATTTTTTTGATACACTAAGGCTTTTCTACCTCAGGCATAAATTACCTTAGCTGTATTTGTCAAAAATTTTAAGAATTTTGGTCCTGAATGCTCTTCAACTTCGTACTTTATTTGGCCTTTTTCACTTTTTTGGATTCGAGCGTCACTGATAAGTCTTTTGTAGACGAAACGCGCGTCTGGCGTATATACAAAATTTAGTCCTGGTATCTATGATGAGTTTATATTTAACCAAAATATTAGGGACTAAGTGTTATTAAATCCATAAAGTTGAACTACTACTAAACATATAGCCATATATCTGATCCTTTAACTTTAAAACTGACATTGGTGATGAAATGAAAAAGCCCAGGTTTCAATTGACCTTAACTTATACATCACTCCTACCGAGAGTGGATAAAAACCAATTAAAAGTACAAATGATTTTTTTTAGTTCATTGGGTCGTTTTCTATTAGCTATTTCATCGACGTCCAAAGATTTAATTTTACGCTGTATGAGAGAGTGAAATTGACTCAATCCTTTTTATACTGGTCCCTATATTTGCAATGCCTAAAATTTAAATCGATTTAAATTTATTTGTTTTTTTTTAATGTGTATTATAAATATTACATGTTGTACGTTCTACAAATGTTCTAACAGCTGACTCTAACAACATGTTAAAATAATATTTCTTGCTAACGGTCAAAATAAACAGACAATTATATGAATCGGATGTATACTTTCTTATATGACAATAACTAAATTAAGTAAGTGGTTTGTTATTATCTATCTGAACTGATAACATTTCACCACTGATGTAGCGCTTCGGCCGCATACAATTTAAGTTTTGTTTTAATTTTTACATGACTTGGGCGATACCGAAGCTGATGGACTACATATTTCTTTGGTATTTCAGTAGTGAATTCCTAGACACTGACATGATTTACAAAATACCTTTCAAATATTGGCAGTTTATATATTTATAAATTATAAAGAAACTCAGATTTCAACTCGCTCAGGACTAGTTGACCTTATAATTTGGCTATAATCTTTAGTGTGTCGATTCTTATTTATCCTTGGTTTTTAACAAATCAACTTTGAGAGTTCCTGATGCAGCAACGAATGAAATTTATATAGTGTTTTTTTTTTTTCATTTTGTATATCTGTTGACGTAAGATCCCTTACGAATTTTTTTAATTGTATTTTACGTTTCTGAGTTTTTGATCTCGTTCATAAAAAATAGGGGATTTTCAACATTATACAGTAACATTTATACGGTTCAAATATATGGCGAATTTGTTTTTTAGTATATTAATTTTCTATTTCCTTTTTAAATCATTTCAGTGAGCCAAGATGTTGTTCACAACGACCGAAAACTTTGTAAGCTATTGAAGACTAACACACATTTAAGATTACAGCAGCTATCAATTCATATTGAGCTTCAAAACGGAATTTACAAGACACCTGGCATTGCTGTATGTGCACTTATAGACTGAGTATTAAGACTTATTAAATAACCATACAAACGCATGAACTGTACAATTCAGAAATTAAAGTGTACAGCATCAACTGAATGAGTTCTCATATCTGTATATTTGATAGCAATATCTATATCTGATCAGTATATTGTTTTGTTTTTTTTCAAAATCAGATTATCTAAATGCTTTACCACAGTGATAAATTGATTACCGTTCAAGTCATATGATGTTTCAAATTCAAATAAAAAAGTTTAAAATGTTTTCTTTTTTCTTTATTTACTAACGGAGGGATGAAAGATACTAGAGGCACAGTCAAGGTTCACTTTTAAAAAAAAAATCGAATGCTAAAGATTTCATTATAAAACACATTTATAAGCTGATTTTTTCAAAACTAGTTTATTAATGTACTGCTATAGTGTATTCCCGTACTCCAATTCTTTTACGTATTCAGTGACTTTAACCAGGGACTTATACCGACCTTAGACAATCCTAGTCAATTAAGATTGGAATCAAGTACACCCGCACGAACGGGGTTCGAACTCACAACCTCGGTGTTGACTGGCTAGTGATTAGTATTTAATTAGATCACTTGGCCACCAAGGCCCCAAGAATGTGTGATGTACATTACGTAAGTTTCAAATTCATTAGACCATGACGGAGCGCGCTGGCCACAAAAATCTCCATTGATATGAGATGCGTAGATACTTTGTTAGATGTACACGATGTAATCACTTGTTTTTTTTTTTTCAAAGTGCCTTACATTTGACTACCGTCGATGAAAGACAAAAGCAGCGTGGTATATTAAACTTTTTCTTCTGTTCCTTTTGATTATTTTGCTTTTTCTTACAAGATTTTTCTGTCATTTAAATTAAAAAAAATATATAAACTGAACCAAGATTCGTTGACTTGGTCGTGATGCTAACAAAAGTGTCTAAATAAAGTATCTGTGAATTCTTTTAAAATAAATTTTCTCACAAAAAACAATACAAACAGGGAGCCTTTTGTAGACTTTCCCTTCATTGTAGTTTGGTTAATCAGGGAAACAGTGTTTTATGTTTTTCTGGATTTTATCGTAAAATTGAAAACAACAACATTAATCAGAGTAAGAAGTGTAGATGAATGTGCATCTCAATCTTGGCAAAATAAAAAATAGGAACAGTTCCTATTCAAATTTTATTAACAGTATTGCACAGGGGGTATATACTGAGCACTATACGTACGCTCTTTAGTTATAAATATCAGATTAGAATGGACTTGTAACGTTTGAGTTTTAATCTTTTAGACTTTTAGTGTTGAAATTTACTATTCATTATACCTGTAGCTTAAATGGGGATTGTTCATGAAAGTTTAAGCAAAAATGGGTTAAAAATGTGTAAGGGTTCCGCCTTATTTTGCTGTTAGTGGCATGCTCAACAAAAATTTGGAAAAGTTATTAAAAATTTTCCTCTAGATAAATTCTTTTAATTGTAAGAAGATTCTGTTAAAGTTTGCTAAAATCCAAGATAGTTTATGAATCTAATAAATGTTTAAAACACTTTAACTTCAGACTGTATGTTATGTTAACTGGAAGAAAAACTATGTCCATTTATAATTAATATATCACCTATGAACATGATCAAATTTAGGCGCAAATTGAAGTATATGATCAAACAAAGCGCAAAGAAATTAAAACCACTTACAAGGTTTTTACTATTGTAATTGATCACTTTTGAAAGACATGTCATACCTTCAAACATTTGAAAAAGCATTTGTGACCCTACGTCTTTTCTATGTGAAAACTTATCCTGACCTGGTACAAATGTTGAAAGAGATCTAAACTTTAGGATCGCAAAAATATTATAACAAAATGAACGACTAGCGTCTCAAAAGAATGGAAAACAAAAAAATGGATCTATGGTGTTGCTTCACCTATTAAAAGGTTCTTTTACCATCCATATTGATAAAGTTACAGATGGAACAGTGTAAACAATAGTATCTCATTGTTTCTTTAAAAGATCAAGTTTGCAGGGTATACACTACATTTCCTACAGCTATGAGCGAATCTTAACTATAAAGGAATGTCTTACATTCGACTAATGAATGTGTTTAGGATCAACTTTAAAGAAGTTCATCAAGTCATTCAAAGAGTTCAAACGAATATCTTTAGGCAGAAATTAGACCATGCATAGTTCTACAAATTCAATAATCCCAACAGTCGGAAAGGCTTTAGTTTTGAGATATTCAAACATACAACTAAAGTTTTCTAATTAAAGAACCCTGCAGTATGAAGTAGTAAGGAAAAGTCTAACAATAATTAAAACAATCCAACAGCAGTTAATGGAAAATCGAAGGCGCTAAATATAACAATAGAAGCACTTACCAAATCAGCTAACGACACTAGGACCTGCCTGGTGTATTTCACGACCACATATATACAATAGTAGGTCAATGTCTGGAAAATATACACTTTTTTGTATGAGGCTGAGAAACTGGGGAAGGGCGAAGTTCTACCAAACCCTCTCCCAGTTTTGCGCCGAGTGCAAAAAAGTTTATATTTTTATGACATTGACCTAATATTGATTTTATACTGCATTTTAAATTAATAAATTCAAAGCTTTTAACAAATGTAAAAATTATTTTCATCCCTTTATGGACCCCTGACTGTGGAGAAAGTGTTCCATGATGAAATTGACATTATACAAAATATATCTATGTTTAAGAAATAATTGATGCATGCTAAACTTTATCGTAGTTTTAACATGGTAGACATTATATTCGTGATTATTTTTGCCCGAGCGATAGTGCATCAATTATTTCGATTCTGATTAGGACATTTAAAGGTTATTTCGATGTCTGATGTTTATAAGTTTATGCTCTTCTGTGAACCTCTTTTTTTGTTTGTAAACAAGCAGACGACTGGCAATGTGATTTTTCAGAGGGAGGGTTTTTAACAGCCTGCATGAACGGTTGTCGTATCTAGGTCAAATATGTCAATTTCGAATTGCAACACATTACAGTCATGATAAATAAATTAGTAACAACATTTGCATCATTTAAGAGTTTAGAAGGGTTTTCAGGTAATGAAATATATTAAATGCATGCCAATTTTATAAAATTCATTATTCAGCAGAAGTCAATATATGCATTTTTATCTATTATTTTGTTTGTTTTTATCACACATCGTTGTCAAAATCACTGAATTTGATGCGACTATCATACTAGTGAGAGGTTAAGCTAGATGTATAACTAGGTTTAGTCCACCTTTTTCTACATCAGAAAATGCATGAACCAAATCAGAATATGACAGTTGCTATACATTCATTGACGGTACTTATTGTTCTGCACAAAATGTGTATTTCAACAATAAATGTATATTAAGCTTTCTCCCAAGTAAATATTACCTGTTAACCCAAGACAAGATTTTGGACCTTTTATCTTACATTGACGTGTACAACCATATTCCATTATAACAGACTAATAGTTAACATTTCAAGTCTTGTTACAAAGAGAATTGGAAATGTTGAGGTACTAACCATACCAAAATAGTAAACACCTATGACACGTATGAGTCGTAATCAAACAAGATAGCTGGAATCAAAAGACGACAAGCTAGGCTGAATATGTTGTGTGAATGCCAATGTGACAACTCTCTATAAGAAATAAAATAACACAGACATTTACATAGGTCACCGCACGGCCTTCGAAGATTAGTAGAACCCATACCGTATAGTCATCTGTGAAAGTCACCGAAATATCAAAAGCAAAACAATTCAAACGAGAAAACAAACGGGCTTATTTCAGTACAATGTAATTGTCGAGATTATCGCGGAATAACGACGTTCCTTAGTTTGTACATTACCATTGACGACATCGTCGACTACAGTGATGTCGCCGTGGGCTCTAACGAGTTGTTATTAAAAGTTATTGCTGAACAGAGGAGTTTGCTTATATTAACGAAAATATCATACTTCAAAAAGTATTAACCTCCACAGTAATGAAAGAAAAACAAATGTGAAACGAAAGTTCAACAGGATAAATTTCTTTAGTATACATACTGAAATACGTATGAACATATTTTCTACTACTTCTTGAAATGGTTGTGTTACTAAATCAATAATATATATCATTTTGATTACAGCTATGTTCATAGATATATTGTTTAGAGTAAAGGGAGAATAAAAACTGAATGAGATTATTTTTTTCTTTGCCCGAAGTGCAGCTCGACCACTGTCAATGTGTTAGGTCCGTTTAATTTTGGGGTTATAAATACGCAGCCAACTCCAGTTAGACTTTGGAAGTTTAATTTGATAACACTTTGAAAGTTTAATTCGATTACACTTTGAAAGTTTAATTCGATTACACTTATAGAGATAACGTGTTGCTCTCTTTACGTTTATAACCATTTTAACAACTTTTTTGTTCAGTCCTTTTCCAATATTTCCTAATGTTACAATGGTAGTCTAAAATGTGTCGTCCACGTCACGTATTATCAGTAATACTTTTTGTATATCGCGGTCTTTATAACGTAGCCTTTGTCAAATACTTTAATTAAGTGCATGCAACAATGATTTGTTAATTTACATAAAACCAACAGTGTAACCATTTTTTCGTACATTGCATGTAGTTAAAGCTGGATACTATATCGGGATAAAATGAAAACTGTTGTCTATGTACATGTAGTAAGTTAAATTAAAGTTTCAGTTTTTAATGTCAGACCAAAAGGATGTTTGGAAGGACAATTGCAAAGTTTATTATAAATTGTGTTTTGTTCTCTAAACACTAACAATCAACTTCATAAAAATTTTATTATTTCATTATAGGAGTGATAAGTGTTTACATACAAATACTTTCAGAAACGTAAGATTCTGCATAGATATTTTTTCCTGATCGGCGCAGCTGGTAGTCGTTAACATGTGTGAAAAAGCGGAAAAAAATAGTATTTCGTATTTTTATTACAAGGTCTATCAAATCCAAACAATATATACTTAAAGCTTTGTAAATACTACATCACAGTTATTGTGATCAGATGTAGTGTTGATGAAAAAACGGAAAACATATGTATACAGTCATTCTCAATGTGTTATAATATACACAAACCTGGTATTCCGATTCTTGTAGGTAAGGGCGAAACGCAACAAAGTTTACACTACAGTTGACTAGTTCTAATGTTTACTATAGTCGCCGTCAGCTGAAATTCGTAGCGGTTATCGGTAAAAATAATCTAAACTATCAATCACGTTCACTCGAGATATAGTTTTTCACATTCCATTCATACATCGCAAAAAGAAAAACCACTACTGACCTACCTTTTAAGTGATCGCACTGTAATAATCCTGACCTTCACTTTTTCATAGACGATTTTGAATGGTGGAATCAGCCATTGTTTTTACCGGAAGTGTTTCCGTGGAGTTCAATTTCATAAAATTTGCATAAAGCGCGGGAAACCTTATCACATCAATGAAAGGAACATTTCAGGAAACTGCGTACAGTGACGAATGTCATATGTAAACAAATGATCCTCATAGAAACGAAGATGGCGGAAATACAACGGAAAATATTCTGGAAAATGTGAAGGTCAGGATTATTACAGTGTGATCACTTAAAAGGTAGGTCAGTAGTGGTTTTTCCTTTTGCGATTTATGAGTGGAATGTGAAAAACTATATCTCGAGTGAACGCGATTGATAGTTTAGATTATTTTTACCGATAACCGCTACGAATTTCAGCTGACGGCGACTATATATGATTAGGATACATGTAACTGTTGTTATTTTACCATTTTTAACAAACATTCCTAAATTTGTGACTTAAAACACTTAACAGGTTAAGATTTGGATAATATGATTTATTTAGTATATGTTCCGGCTTTTAGCTTTTATTAACTGCGAGCAATCGCAAAACTGTAGACGTAGATGGAATATAATCCAATACTTATTGAATTGGCGGACACACCATTATATTCGTTTTTCGTTAATTAACATATCATTGTTTTTGAAACTGATTAACTTCATATTTGAAATAGCTATCTCGGTATTTATCATTATTTAATTTTGAAATTAAAAGTGCATTTAGTTTTGTCAATCATTGATCAGTTGTAAACATGTTAAAACTAAAACTTTTTACTGTGACTTAAAAAATGTAATGTTTGGAAAGCATTTCTTAAATTACAAAAACATTTTGTTTTCTTTTTAAAACCTGATACATTCACAATGTTTTCAAGTGTAAAAACATCGAAATAATTCCTGTAGTTGCAGTATATTATATATAGTTAGTACTAAGCGTTTTTCAATCAAAAATAACTATCTCTATATTTTAATTTTTATAATACATTTAGTGTGTTATTTCTTAATAGCTCACTTTGAAGCGTATGCAAAACTATTGACTACCGAAGAATAATTATTTTAATAAATGTCTCATTTTAGGTGTTATTCTTACTGTTCTCAAAGTGTTCCAGTTTTGACAATGTGTGTCCCCATATGTCTAATGCGAAATTAAGGGAGAAGATATGTAAAGACTCTTTAAAATATATGTGCTTCTTTGATATGAATATACAAACAAAAACGGAATTCTGCAACAAAACTGACGAAATTCAACAAGAAGGTAAAGTAAATAAGTGCATGCAACACAAGTACTAGAATTAACTGTCAATTAATGTTATGATATTAATTAAAATTAACACTATTTATTTAGTAGACTATCTATGTAGCGAGCTGGTATACTTCCTTTAATGTGTTTTTTAGACTTAGCAACAACGTGAAACATACATCAATGTTAAAGTTGTTCCTTATAACCACGTCATGGTAATATTATATTGTATTTTGTTTATTTGTTTGTTCGCACCATTTTTCAAATACAGAGATAAAAATATATGCTTTCTCGTGTTATTGATCATTTACAGCTTTATGCAAAATGCGTATCCATTTCAATTGTAAGTTTGCGTTTTTACCGGTAACCATATACTCATAGTACAGTTAGTGTTTGCGATTAAATGTTGAGTACATCAAGAAACTATTGAAGATTATATATAAAGATCAGTTTATACATTCAATACAAATCTCAGATATTTACAAAGTTTTATATTATCCATATAAGTACCTAGCTATGTCAGATAATACAAAGAGAATGGCCCGGAATTTTAATCATTTTGGTAAATCGTTATTTAGTTACTTGTCATTTGTATATATGAAACAAGAGTTGAATCACGACTTTCAAACAATAAATATATACTTATTTAATGTATGACCGTATATTCTATGTATGTAACTTCATAACACTTTTTATGCTCTGATTATATATGAAAAACGATAAGTGAACTTGAAATTAAGGATTCTACTGATACTAGAAGGACTGCTTCATACTTTGATCTTTTCCTCAATATTGACACTGGTGGACGACTTCACACGAAAATCTATGATAAACGGGACGATTTCAACTTCCCTATTATCAATTTCCCATTTCTCAACAGTAAGATACCCTCTGCCCCTCACTATGGTGTTTACACATCTCAATTGATACTCTATTCTTGTGCATGTTCACACTATACGGACTTCATATACAGGAGTGTACTCCTAACGCAGAAACTGCTTCAACAAAGTTATGAGGAGGACAGATTAAAAATGACACCGTCACGATTGGTTGATCCATACGATGTATCTTTGTACTAACAAACTATGGACTTTTTTACCACGTGTTACAGTGCTGTTTATCATTACGTCGTCTGATCGTTTTATTACCGAACGTGACTTATTCCCGAATGTGATTGTTATGCTGAGTGTGAATTAGTGTTGCTCTAAGGCGTGGCACGGTACTTTTCAATCCCAAATTCATTTGTTTGGTTTTGATGTTGTGTTTTCATCGGAGTTTGTCAAATGTCTTAACGTTTGTAGATGTAAATTGTATCATTTTCTGTTGTATGCATGTGTTGTGTTGGGGATAACTATTCGTTTGTTTCTCTGTACTATATTTTCTCCCATTTATTTATTGTAGCCCTGTCATGTAATATGTATTGATTATAACATATTGGCCCTGGTATCATCCCGAGACTCCCACATCGGCCTCGAGGCTTTAGCCGAGGGCCGATATGGGTCGAGGGATGATACCAGGAGGGCCAATATGGAAAAGACATGTTATAATATATTTATCATGATCACATATCTAAGCTCTGCAGAATAGAGACACAAAGTTCAATTATTACAATTTAATAAAACATTACAGGTAAAATTTTAAATTTTGTATCACAAAAGTGTCGTTAAGGACGCAATGACGTGACGTCATTTGGAATTAGGGCTCAATATCAATATCGTCTTTTTTGCCCCGGGCAATTTTGAGGTTATTGCATATGCAAAACCCAACGTATTCGTAACAAATATGTGATAAAGTCATTTTAATGTTATAATTAACATTGCCATTAAAGCGGGAGGTATGGCATGCCACAAACCCAGGTTCAATCCACCATTATTTTCAAACAATGCCCAGTACCAAGTCCGGAAAATGGCCATCGTTAAATTATAGTTCGTTTCTGTGTGTGTAACATTTTGGTGTTGTGTTTTTGTTGTAACGAAGTTTTCTTATATTTGATACGTTTCCCTCAGCTTTAGTTTGTAACCCGGATTTGTTTTTTCTTTATCGATTTATAAATTTCGAAAAGCGGTATACTACTGTTGCCTTTATAAGTTAATTTTAAATATTTTTTTAAGGTTTTAAGACTGTTGTTAGAGGAAGTTTTGATGGTGTGCACTGCAATGATAACTATTATCAGCCTTTCAAATATAGTTCTTCATATGGAAAAACGTGCGTTTTTTTTTAAATCTGTTTGCAACGATATTGGTCAAATTGAAAGCACTGATAGAAGGACAATATCGGAAAGAACTTGTCGTTGTGATTACAGATTTGGATATAATTTTGTAATAAAGCCAAAGACATTTTGTGTCTGTGCGCCTTCAGAAGAGGACTGTTCTTGTTATTATAAGGAGTGTGGTAAAGAACAAGTTTTAACACAAGGTAAATATTATTCTAATGGTTGTACTCATTTGTACACACAAACACATTCTGTTTTCTTGATGAAAATATGATGGGTGGTTGTTAAACTGTATAGCCAGTGTTTATTTAAGAAATTGCTTTTAGATTTGTAGCGATTTTACAAAGCCCTGATACTTTTCAGTTGTGGCCGAAAAAAAATGCCGATGGTCATATGCTTAATTACTAGTCTAGAATGTCATAGAAACTTTATATAGATATATATTTCGGTAATTCTTTAGAAAAACAAGATTAATTAAAAACAGTTTTCGTTAGCATACATTTTTTATGATAAGATAAGAATGAATGAAACATATATTTTGGAATATCTTCTAAATGTTGTGTCAAATACATCCGTTTGAGTTGCGGAAGGAACAGTAGTTGTTGACGGAAAAGTCGAGGTCACTTGTAACCCATATAACAAGCAGGTTATTGCCGAGCGTACAATTTATTTAATTGTTCAACGAATTTTATCATTGGTAGTGGTATCAATGCTATTAATGTTTTTTTTTAAGACTATGTTTGCGTGAATCTAGCAAATATTACTGGACACTTCAAGTGTCCATTCATGAATGAATCGAAGACAATTAAAACCGAAGAGAAAAAAATATCAACCAATATAACGAAGGTATGATTTCAATATTTCTAATAAACAAAATATAAAAGTTTGAGACCGACATTTATACTGTTTTAACATGCCAACATTAATAAACGCAGCTGTGATCAAAATACTTCAGAGACTTACCACCAAATGGATAGTGCATATTTTATAATATACTGAAAAAATGTTTCTTGAGGAAAATATTGACTTTTAACATTTGTTTAACACATGTGGTAACTACAAACTGTAAACAGTTTTGTTAAAAATAAAAGATATTACCAACAAATTGCATCCAAAAAAAAAATGTTATGCATGAATAAACCGTAGAGGTAAAGAGTAATATATTGAAAATTGGTTTCTTACCTGCCAATCCTATATGAAACATTTGAAAACAAATCTGCTTTTTTTTTTAAAGCTTATGTTTATTTTCCTGTTTTGGGAAAATGCCTGATGTTGTTAGATTTTGTATTATTACTTAATGATGTATTTGTATGTAAAATATTTCAAAGGACCCTGTTCAACACAGAGAGAACAAAAAGCAATGATCAGACTGTTAATGTTTGTAGTTGGGATCCAATTTGGTAATTTCTTTGTTGAAATAACGTATACAATATGATGACTACATAGGTAGGGTATACATCAAAGACTTAGCAAAATGATAAACCTTTAATCTGCTGCGAGTCAACTAATAAGCACCAATATATTTGTAATAATAGGTAAGCGTTTATGAAATGAGGCATTAAAAAAAGTATCGAGTTTTCAAATTATATGAATGTATTTAATGGAGACTATTATAGATCTATCACTTACATGACTACTATGGGTTCTTATTTTTCTTCGGATACCGATTACCGTGGATTTCGTGGGTACAGGTTAACCACAAATTTAAATGTTCCATGACTTTCGGGAAACCACGAAATCAAATTTCAACGAAAGTATCAAACTTATACACTCACAAAAACATTGAGCTGTCGTAAACGAGATTTCTGGATAAGAACAAAAACAGCCACGTGTAGCTAGGTTATGCGAGTGTTTCAATCTATAACCTTACCATTGTTAGATTAACTGAAACGCCAATATGTAAAATGGGACTGGACAAATAGCTACGATGTAATCAAATAATTTAACAATGCATTCCATCAATAAAGATGGATACTTTATTTGTTCATCATAAAACATACAATATATTATATAACGGACGCCATCACGAGTTGGTTGACCGTTATGGAATAACCATTTCACAAATGATATCGGATATGTTCCTTACGTCGTAACTACAATCCCCTTCCCTTTCATGAATGTGATCTACCGAATTAGACTATTTACCGGATTTGTAATCACATAAGCAACACGACGGGTGCCACATGTGGAGCAGGATCTGCTTACCCTTCCGGAGCACCTGAGATCACCCCTAGTTTTTGGTGGGGTTCGTGTTGTTTATTCTTTGGTTTTCTATGTTGTGTCATGTGTACTATTGTTTTTCTGTTAGTCTTTTTCTTTTTCAGCCATGGCGTTGTCAGTTTGTTTTAGATTTATGAGTTTGACTGTCCCTTTGGTATCTTTCGTCCCTCTTTTATATAAAGTGTACATGTATGCCTCTTTGTGTTGCGTTTTTCAGGCCTTCTTTGTCTGGTCATTTCGGCAGGTCTGACACGATATTTCCACTCAAATCGGCAAGCAAAAGTAAGTAGTTTAGATTAAACTACATGCTATGTGTATAAACTTATCAAATGTTACGGAATATTTTTTTCAACATTTCAGTCTTTGTATAACGTGATGTTTAGTTGCTCTCTCATTCATCCTCTTTAATTAATATGTTTCTGCAAAAACCATAGTGACTACATGGAACTCACTTATGAAGCAACATGCATATATAATCATTAACTGTTAAACCGTACTTTTGTATGCCATTTAATCTCCAATAGACCAGGTAACTTATAATTTAGTGTGTAAGATCAAAGTATACACACGTGTACATGATGTGCATAGAACCATTTCATTAATTTAAACAAGTGCTAACAATGTGGCAAATGTGTCTCTTTTTCAGTTAATTTGGTAAAAATATGTTTTTCAATTAGATATACTTAAAAGTACAAGATTTTTTTAAGATATATATCAAATTAAAATTTAAAATTGCATATTACATCTAATTTTGAATTAGATTCTTGAAATCATTTTCAGACATTATGAAAATCCACATCTGAGTGAAATCACCAATTTATTATATTTCATCACAATATTCCTGAAGGCTATCTGGAGACAGAAGGGTAGCGCAATGTTTATATATTGTTCTCATAAAGATGGGATATATTCATCGTATTTGGTCGTATTATATGTTAATACCATAATCTAACTTAGAACATTGAACAGAGGGGTTAGGCAATCACAGTTGTTTTCAACTGATATAATCGTACATGAAAACAAAAGGATTGGTGTTATCTATAAATATAAAAAAGTAGGTGTGGTATGATTGTCAATGAGATGATTCTCAACAAGAGACCAATTAACACTGAAGTTAACATCTATAGGTCAACATACGACTTTAACAATGAGCAAATCGCAAAGACCATTTGTAGAGATATGTTTTCAAAAACTTTAAGGTGTTTTCTAGTCTTTATAATATTGAATCAATTTAAATGCATGTCTATCGTAAATAAAATTCATTTAGAGGGCATAACTAAGAAATGATCTCTTTTTAAAGCCGGTCAGTGTTTAGCAACATCAATGCAATATTATAATGTTAAATTTATTTTTCAGATGGAAAAAGGATAACAAATGACGGATTTAGGAAATATCAGGAATGTAAATGTAAATTTTGATAGTAAATACACAATATTATAGATCGTGTGCTTAAACAATTGCCATATCAAATCTAAGTTTATGTATAATTGTTTTAGACCTTTAAATTATTTACATGTGTTTTAATTTTATATCTATATATATATAGGCGTAAAAAATAATTTTCACATGTGCAGACATATATATTCATTCAATAAAATAATAAAATAAGTAAAAAGGACCTTCATAAACCTCCTTAACGACGTCGCCTATAGCGACACCACATCAGTTATCATGAGGAGTGCTAATAGAAGGATGAAATCGATAGAATGGAACTGTTAACTTTTTACTTATTTTATTATTTTATCAAATAAATATATAGATATATATACATATCAATATTAGTCATAATTGCATTTTTTTTTATAACTACACATTTATCAACTTGTGTTATGTTGTTGAATGAATTTGTTTGATATACATTCTAGATTTATCAAATACAACACAAATGTACCTAAATCGTGACGCTGGCAACCTTGATCCTTCTTTGTGTAAACTTATTAACAAATTAAAAACAGATATATCAACCATTACGTTTTAGATATCTAGCACCCTCTTTACAAAAGAAACGAAAAAGATATAATGGTCATACAATAAACCACCATTTCTGGATTTCGATGTTTTAGTGTTACATAGCAAATTCTAAGCAAACATTAATGATGCATAAAGGCAAAAGTAGGTTGTATACCATTGTCCAAATTCCTAAATCAATGGAGAAAAAAACAAATCGTTGTTACAAACTGAAATCGAGGAACACATTTAATTTCATTAAAAACGAACACCATTGAATCGTAAAAATTTGGAGAAAAAACGAATATAAGTATCTTATTGTAGTGATTATTTTTATACAGTGTCCTGTTGATGTTTCTTTTCTGACCATAAATAAATATATATATATAAATATATAGATTGTACCACTGCATCGAGTATGATACGATATTTGTCCACTCCAGACAGTAAAATTTATATTCAAAACGCTAAGCTACCCGAGCGCTTCAAATATTTAAACAAAAAACTGTCGAGAGAGGATAAATATCGTATTACAAGATATTTGGTGATGGGATCTGTTTCTCTAATGATTTTCAAACAATACGCAGGCAAACATTTTCCTTCGTTTTGAATTATCTGCAAAAAGATGTGTCCTTTCTATGCTACGTCTTCCGGCATGGTCACCTTTTTTCATGCCGTCACTATACATGTAGGAAATTCAGAGGAAAGCAAGAAAATTTGACGTCATATTCGGATTTCAACCAATAAAGAACTGAAATCAAACAAACCTGACATTGATTAACTTTTTTTATACAATGATTACAGAAAGGGATAAATCAACAAATAATTAGAGAAATATATATATACATATTAAATGACTAGTTTCATCTCACTTTCAGGAACATAATGACCAACGTTATAAGGATACGTAATATCATGGTAATGTTATTTATAGAGCCACAACATGTACAAAATCAGATCCATCTTAGCTAATCAATTGACCCTTTGAATGATCTTAAAACTTTTAAAACTTTATTTTCGACTGATGAATTTGAACATTTCTGTAAAGTATCTAAAGCCTCCTTGTTTACGGTATTCATTTTAACACTGATGTAAAATCATATAGTATTGTCCCCCCCCCCCTCACTAACATTTGTTTGGCTATGAAAAATTACAACATAACTTAGTATATACTGTGAATAGATACAGTAAGATGTGGTATGAGTGCTAATGAGACAACTCTCCATCCAAATAACAATTTATAAAAGTGCACTATTATAGGTCAATGTCAACATAGAGCCGTTATAAATACAAACGGTCCAACAATTATTTTTTTATTCTGCATTCAACAAACTATTTATTCATATAACAGAATGAAACTTAATCATTGTAAATGGTATGCGTCCGATGAGTTTTAATTTTTTTAAAGATTACCATGAATGCCTATGTTGGCTTATCTTTATTTCAAAATTGATACTGTCTTTCGGATAAATATGTTATCCGGTTGTAGATTAACGTGAAATGTTATTAAATCTAATCTAAGAGAGAGAGACATTCAAACTCATAGATCGAAAGTAAACTGATAATGTCAAGGATAAAAAGAAAAAGACAAACAGACACATACATGTATAAGAATACAAGACCATAGCAAATTAAAGACTAAGCAACACGAACCCCACCAAAAACTTGGAAACAATTTATGTGTTAACAAGATAATTTTTGAAAGCGTATATTTAAAGGAGAATAAAACAACAAATAAGGAGCATGATGTGTCAATTTACAGAAATAAACTGTTGATGTAACCTTTGTGTTAAGAAAACAGATTGTCATAGGATTGTTATCGCTGATCTTTCTTTAATGTTCACGCCCTGCTTGTCCTTTTGTGAGTAATTAATTTTGCGTTTTTCTCTCTTATACCATGTCCATGTCAGAGAGACCAAAACCGTAACAAATGCCATTGATCCTGTACAGATAGTATACAGAAAAACATTGGTCATTATATCTGAAAAATAGAAAAAAGGTCAGACATGAATTTAACGAGAAAAAAACAGGAAGTATTTGCGTCTCTGTATCTTTCCAAAATCAACATTTTCTCAGAATATTACATCTAACAAAAACGTTGTATAAAGTCGTAGAGGATTTGTTAATCAAGTGTGCGAGGACCTCGTTGGCCCTTGTGTTCAATAGTAATAGCGAAATAGCACCGTTATTATTTCCAGTATGTCGGTTAATCAAATGTCTCTCCAATATCATCATAATATGACACCATCATTAAAGCAGAAGGATGATATTCAAACTGGTGAAAGTTTTAAATTGTGTTTAGAGGTTATTTTTACATGAAGAATAATACTTAAAGAAAAACAGGGTCAGAAAAATGCGACATAAAGTTAGTCCTATCGAGAAAACTTGTTTTCAAAAACTTTCGATGAAATCATTGCCCCAACAACACAAGAACAAATAACAATGCTGACATATTAATGAAAATGGCAATCAAACAATAATATTAACAGGTAAACAGAGGACACGCATTTGATAACATTTGTTTTACACAGGGGATACTTACAAACTTCATTTCATAGAGGGGAAAACTAATACATCTAGAATTGCCATTTCTTTCAAAAAATATGTAAAACATTACAAAAATTTTAAAAAGTCTTAAAAAAAGGTTTTCTGAAACAAATCTATTTAAAAAAAGAAGGTTTTCTGAAACAGAGCTATATAAAGGTTATGTTTATTTTCTTGTGTTGAACAAATGTCCCGTGTTGGAGTTTTTACTCCTACAATATTGTGTATATGTCTGTAATATATATGTGTAAGGTCCATACTCAACAGAGAAGGAAACATTACAATGACTAGACTGTTGATCTTTGAAAAGAGGGACGAAAGATACCAAAGGGACAGTCAAACTCCTAAATCTGAAACAAACTGACAACGCCATGGCTAAAAATGAAAAAGACAAACAGAAAAACAATAGTTCACATGACACAACATAGAAAACTAAAGAATAAACAACACGAACCCCACCAAAAACTAGGGGTGATCTCAGGTGCTCCGGAAGGGTAAGCAGATCCTGCTCCACATGTGGCACCAGTCGTGTTGCTTATGTGATTACAAATCCGGTAAATAGTCTAATTCGGTAGGTCACATTCATGAAAGGGAAGGGAATTGTAGTTACGACGTAAGGAACATATCCGATATCATTTGTGAAACGGTTATTCCATAACGGTCAACCAACTCGTGATGGCGTCCGTAAAATTTACGAAGGGATGATTTCAACTTCACCATTTGGAACTCTTGGTTTAATAGCTTCCTTGTGAGCAGTAACCCTCTATCAAGAAAATCATGATAGGAAATGCAAGGACGGGAATATCGTATCAATTGGGAGATATATACGCCGTATGCAGGTGCTGCTGGAATGTTGCTACTTAGAAATGGAAAGTTCACAATTGGAAAGCTGAAATCATCTCTTTTTGTAAAGTTTTGTATTCAACCGACCCTCATTGTCAATTTCTAGATGTAAGTCAAGATATGAAGCTGACTTAACTGTATCTGTAGTATCCTTTATCTCCAATTCGATGGGATAGATGCGTTCCACATAATGACATAGTCACCAAATTTTGAATTGTTTAGTGAAAGAACGTCATCTATATAGCGAAAAGTAGAGTTAAAGGATATTGCTAACTTCTTATCTTTCTTCCTAAGAAGGTCCTGCATGAAGTCAGCCTCATAATAATAAAGAAACAAGTCGGCAAGTAGAGGGGCACAGTTTGGTCCCATTGGGATGCCGACAGTCTGTTGAAAAACTTTATAATTTACAAAGACAACAAAAAAGCACACTTTAACACGTAATCAAGATAATCAAAAAGTTTTTATGCGATGTGGTTTTAAATTTATTAATAAAATTGTAAAGATCATATCATATCATTGATCTGACTAAAATATGATTAAGTTAAACGTCAAATCTTTTAAATTACAAAAAACATTCAGCCATTTGAACAGACACCCTTTAACGATATGTCTGGCTTTGGATCAGCAACGTCGAACGAAGGTAAGTTATAATTATGTATAAATTCAACCCTTTATCATTGTTAGATAAACTACAATCCCAAGGAATGGAATATTGTATAATAGCAAAGCTGCCGAGATTTTTTTTTCGATTCATTATAAGTACAATACTTAGTCGTTTAGTGTGCAAAACTTTATTATAAAAATATTTACACAAACATTACGTGACGACAGTTTCATTCAAATTAGAAGACAAGTGAATTTTCGCTTTTACAAACTCCTCTCCTAATGCGAACTTTATAAGTGCCCAATCGTTGCCTTGGTTTTTTTTAATTAAGATAACAATCTACCAAAAAAACAGACCACGAGGATGACCCGACATATAAGTTGGTTTTAATCGTCAAAGTAAACTAAATATTAACTTAGCAAAGTAATAACAACTTTTATTTAAATTCTAAGGCATCTTTTCTTAAATTACTGCTTTTATCAGGGGAAAAACTGTTAGCTGACAAGGCCAGATAAGCAGTGGACTAGACAATACAAATTATAAATTGATATTTGAAACTGTTATCTTCTGGGACGTGAGAACAGTGATATAATGGTCTAGATGATAAATTAACCTTTAACCCCATCTTTGTATGTGGTCTCCTCTTTATCTGTATGACCTGCTATTTCTGTCACGGTTTTCTCTGTTTTTATGGTAATGCATCCCAATACGTTATTGCAGCTGAAATATATTATATATTATCAGCTGTAGACTGTAGATTTACAAGTTGTGATATACCTATTTTAAGGTAAACAGTTTAATTTATTGAGAGTTTCTTGACGCAGCACTCATTTCAATGATAAATCTAAATTCATGGGGACGATGAAGTTGATATTTAAGTTGACGATGAAACTGTAAAGAAAGTTCCCGATTCGGTACAGTTTTTAGTTAAATATATTCAAACTCGAAAAGGTCATCTTTATATTTTGTTTTAAGATATGAAACGGATTTTTAATTCAGTTTGATAGAAGAAGTTCTTCTTGGTTGCTTTTGTATAGAAGAGATAAGTATATACATACTTATGAGCCAATTAAATATCTTTTTCAAATGGTGTCAACAAAAACAAAGCATTTTCAATTACACTTACAATTCATCGTAGTGGCAAAGTCTTGATAGGACACACATTTTTCAAATTTTATGAAAATCATCCTTTTTTCCTTAAACTCCATACAGGACAAACAAAGAGTTTTTGTGATTCTGATTTAATCAAATCAAACAACTACACGTAATTTTGCATTTCAAACTTTTTTCTGCTTTTTGTTTTTGTTTTGTATATTTTGTTGAGAAAAATTAACATGATACATCGTATTTAAAAAAGATCAGAAAAGACGTCAGTATGTATAAGATTGCAACTAGACATAACGAAACAATAACAGAAATCTTGACAACAACATTGTTATTGACCAAGCAAATCCGTCAATGTAGAAAAATATATATGATGTCTTTCTCAAAAGAATATACTTTAATCAATTAATGATATTTTCACAGAAAAATAATCTCAGCTTAACTTGGTCGCATGTCGTTATTTAGTTTATATCAGATATTTTTTGGAGAAAATTTCAAACAGGAAATTTTTCGAGTTTGTAGGAAATCTGATTGACTAATTATGTCCGGAATGTTAGAAAAACAAAAAAGATAGGACAAACCGTGTTTTGAATAGCGTTTCTTTTAAATTAACAATTACAACTTCATGATCCGATTTGAATTTAACAACCAAAAAAATTTTGGTGTAAATATGTTCAGAAATAAAAGAGTTAATAACATTTTTTATGGCACGCGCCAATTTTGTGTAATGTGTCCGATTGTCAGTTTGTTGATTGATTCCAATGAAGCTTGACGAATTTAAAAATACTGCACTAAGGATATGAAGCAACGGTTCATATCAATTTGCATGATTACTTTTTTTATACTTAAAAAAAAAAACAAGAATGAGCAAACATTTTATGAATCAAATACACATTACACTACATAATTACTAGTTTTACCGGTTGAATTCGGTCGAAATGAAAGAGGTTATGCTACTTGGGCTAATGAAACTTAAGTACATTTCAACATCATTGCACAATGACATAAAAATTAATTAATAAAAATAATTAAATACAAACCTTTCGTACATTTTACATTTGCAAACCCCAGAACACTTTCTACCAAAACTATCAGTAGAACAAGATTTACATGGTTCTCCGTGTACTGATAAAAATCCTGTTTTACACTCTAAAATGATATCAGATATGATATCGATAAACTGAATTTTTGATAAGAAGCTTACAACGTACTTTTGTTACGTTCGAAAATGTATAACGATACAATTTGTTACCTATATCATATGCTTTTGGAATTAAAGTTCAGTATTTCATATAACTATTCATTCATTTGTGTTACGGATATATTTCAGTGCAAAACTTTACCGCATTACACAATACGTTTGTTAAACAGCTGTGTATCAAACTTTTCAACAATTGAAAAGCAGTTCAACTATAAATCATTACGAGAAAATGGACTTGATGAAAAAATCGTTTTTCATCAAATATATATGTATTTAAGTTTATATAAGTTTATATATCTCAACTTATACGATTCGCTCGTGTATGTAACAATGTTTTAGATTTTAACGAGAGAAATGTATGTATTACTGAAAAATTATTACACCAGGGTTTTCGATATCACAAACTAGTCAAAACATTTACTAAATTTTATCATCGGTATAAAGACATCATTCGTAAATATAGCTCAACATGCAGACTTCTAATACGTTCAGGTATTTCACATCCAATTTTTTATGGTAATATTCTTTATAAAGCACAAAGGTGTCAGTATTCACCTCAGAAACTTACAAAACCTTTGAATAGACTTATTAAGAAGGGATATAATTACGATACTGTTGTCAAGTCATTAAAGATTGCATATTTTGGCGTTAATATTGAGTCACTGATAAGGTCTTTGCATCGGAACTAAACACATTTATTCTAAAAACAGTTGTTGGCATGACACGGGTTATGTTCTTCTCATATATGTTATGATAGTATGATACTAAACCCCTAACGGGACGGATTGTGCCTGATGTTCATATGATGAAATCATAATCTTTCAGTCAGTTTAATTGAAGTCTGGAGCTGGCATGTCAGTAAACTGCTAGTAGTCTGTTGTTATTTATGTATTATTGTCATTTTGTTTATTTTCTTTGGTTACATCTTCTGACATCAGACTCGGATTTCTCTTGAACTGAATTTTAATGTGCGTATTGTTATGCGTTTACTTTACTACATTGGTTAGAGGTATAGGGGGAGGGTTGAGATCTCAAAAACATGTTTAACCCCGCCGCATTTTTGCGCCTGTCCCAAGTCAGGAGCCTCTGGCCTTTGTTAGTCTTGTATCATTTTAATTTTAGTTTCTTGTGTACAATTTGGAAATTAGTATGGCGTTCATTATCACTGGACTAGTATATATTTGTTTAGGGGCCAGCTTAAGGACGCCTCCAGGTGCGGGAATTTCTCGCTACATTGAAGACCTGTTGGTGACCCTCTGCTGTTGTTTTTTTATTTGGTCGGGTTGTTGTCTCTTTGACACATTCCCCATTTCCATTCTCAATTTTATTACTCCGTTTGTCGTATTTTTTTTAGTCCATTTCAATAATGTAGGTCCATTTCGTAGGTCTTCTCATCCAAACAAAAACCCATATAACTCAAGTAGTGTGGTATGACAAAGAATTTTCAAACACATATAAAGTTGAATGCCAGTTCTACATGTTATACGCAGACAATTAAAAAAGATTCATATCGGAGAGCAAGCCTGTATTATGTTTGTGGCATTCTTATAGTCAATGGAAGTCAATGGATGTTAAGTTCACTTCCTTTTATACATGTTATTTATCAATACTATCACAGGAGTAAACGACAGTATGTCTCACCTATGCATTTATTATCTTTATGTTCATAATTGTCACAGCAAAAAAACTTTTTATTGTATATAGAACTGTGGCCGTCAGTGATGCTGTAAAAGAAATTTCTGTTTTATATTCCATCTATTTCAGATAGATAAAACATTATATTTGTTATTATGTGATATGCAATTATTTCCAACATATTGATCACGGATACAAATATATAATCGATTTTTCCATTATCACTATCTTAATAACATCACTTGTTTTAGTAAATAAATGCAGTTTGCAACAATGGTGACAACATGAATGTTATTATGTACGAAAACTAATGAAGCTATTATCCATAACCGAATGCCTTATTTTTGTATTTGATTAAAATTTCTGATTGCTTGTTTTAGTTTCCAATTTACTCTTTGCAGAATTTGTGAGGTATAAAGCCATACTGGTCTATTATTCCCAACTAGATTTCCTATTAATGTCATTTTAATAATTTACCTTTTTCCAATTGTTGTGTAACATAATTTTCCATTAACAATATCAAACACATTTAAACAAAATCCAAAAATCCAAATCAGCAAAATGTTGTATGAAGAGGCATCCATGATCAAATATTTTACAAGGAAATATTTCACTATGCAGTTGTAATTCTACGAATTTTCAATAATTTCCTGATGTAAAGTGAGTGCAATTTACTGAAATGAATGCATTTTCGTTTTATAAATTTTATCATTTAAAAGTTCAATAATTTGTTTGTTTGTTCAAAGCTAGGTTATTTTTAAAACCTTGCGACAAACATTAACTATTAATTCTACGTTTAATTTACCTATTTGTTTGATATTAACCTATACCCAGGAATTTATAACTTATGGTTCAGTGGCGAAATTTGTACACGAGGTAATTTCCTAATTATATATATTATAAGTGTTTTTTCTACGCTACATATCGGTAATACAAACGTAGAGAACAGTATAACATAAACTAGTTCAATGCTAAAGTGCTCTATATGATTTAATGATTTATATCCGCGAGCCCATTAAGGCTATACAAAATGTACAGGCGTATTCGATGGCAACAACCAATGGCATAAACTATAAGGTAAATATCTACTAGTGACATATCACCTAGCGGCTGTTTTATGATTCGCAAAACTTATGTATCCCGGTAACCTATGAGAATTGGTGACTACTTCGATAACGAGTATTCCGTTAAACTTGACAATTAGACACATGCATACTTAATTACATTAAGGCGCCTTTTCCTCGCTATTATTACTTATTAATAAACAATGGAAGCGGAATTAGTCAAACTGTATGTACTCCTATGAAAAGTTAAATATTCAACAAATGATCAAGAAATCGTAATGTGCTGTTGGTTTAAGAAAGCTTAATTTTCGAAACATACATGTATGTATACTAAATTTAATATTGTGAATATCATAACACGAAAGCACTTCCTCACACACACTTAAAAACAATGAATTGGCCATCTAAAGTCTAAGTATGGCTTTGCATCAGAAAAAGTCACCGTCCTGCAAGTTCATAGAACCGGTTTGGGTGTAATAAATTGTTAAATGCTGATCACACTACATAAATACATTAAAAAATGCAGCTACTCATAACCAATTTCAGATTATTAATCATAAATATATCAACAGATTATGAATAACAGTTTGCAAAGAAAATTTAGACATGTTGTTATAAATTACCCCTCAATGTCACTGTAAAATAAACAATTATCAAACATCGGCGGCACTCATCTTATTTTACGTGGCATATGCCATATGACCTGGATGGAAAATATATATGAATAAGGCAAATAGTTCGGATGAACAGCAAACACTTTTTAATAAATAAAATTGTCGAATTCTAAAGCAATGAAATAACACAAATAAAAGAAATTATTTTCAGAACAATATTCCTTAATTGTCGATATGTACATGATGTCAGAAAAAAAACTCCAGCATAAATGGACAGTGTAATCCACTCAATATAGTAAATTTATATGTATATAATGGAAATAAGACAGTATGGCATGTCAATGCATACTACACATTCATTACACCCAAGTGATAAAAGGTAAAAGCAAATGAATATTCATTGTATTGCTGTTCTTCGTCTCAGTGTTTCATTTAGACCTTCAAAATTGAATAGAAACTAGAATTGCCATTGCAAGCAATAGCGGATGTCACCCTTTCCCCTATTGCTACTAAGCGGCAGCCACTTCAAAATTGGTTAACAGGGAATGCACATTTATGCATAGCTATACATCTTTCTATAAATTTTCAGAACATTCAGAGCATTTAAAATGTTTTCACATTGTTGCTGTTTCCATGGCAACGGCAGCCATTTTAAAAGTTTCAAAGTCGAAAGTCTCATCTATACCTGCCATGTAACAATAATATTAAGTTTCATTAAGTTTGGAGCATTTTGGAAATATTTGACATTTTTGCAGTTTCTATGGCAACAGTGGCCATTTTGGAAATTCCAACTTCAAAAGTATCATGCAGACTTTACAGTCAACAATCATATTTTAATGTTTCATCAATTTTCAAGAGTTTTGAAATTTTTTTAATTTTTGCCACTTTAGCTGGTTTCTATGGTAACAGAGGCCATTCCAAAAAAATTAATGACAGATACTACATTGGTACATGAGAAAGAACATACCATCAAAGTTTCAATGAATTGAACCTACCATTTCAAGAAAGTAAATGCTACTTGAAGGTTTTTGAAACTATTTGACCATGTTGACCATCTTTGCATTGTTTTCATGGTAACGGCAGATATTTTCGAAATTCCAAAGTCAAATTTCACATCTACCAATGTTGCTCATCGTTACTGTGTAGTTTCATTAAATTTGGAACATTTTGATATTGTTTTAATTTTTGGTGTAGTTTCCATGGCAACATAGTAGTTTCGATGTTTATCAAAACCATTCAACACCTGTATATAGTGGACATCTACCTTGTATTAAAATTCAATGATTTTAAGTTCTGGAATATTTTACCAATTCATTAAAACCCCAAATTTTTTTTTTTTACTATTTTTTTGTTTCCATGATAACGGCCGCCATTTTTTAGTTCCAAATTCCACTGCAACGCAAAAGTTGGATTTCCTTATTATAGTGAACAATCATTGAGATGATTTCCATTGTCGATCGGGTGACATAAAAAACTGTATACGCAACTGTCCTGTATTCAGGTGTCGATACATATGAATTAAAATATGTGATTTGTATGTTAAAGACCGACTGATTTTTAACAATTGCTGGTTATGCTAAAGGCACAGGCGGTTGACTTGTGATGGGTTAATCATGATAATGTGCTAAATAGTATAAACAAAAATCATGTTGTCGATTAATCAGATAAAAGATCTTATGAATGAATCAGGAATTTTGGAATAAACAACAGTCATGAAAATACATGTTTTGGTTCCGATCTACTTCAATTTTAAAAGCCTCTAATGTGAAGATAGAAGACGAATCAATGTCTTTTCATTTGTATGACTTGCTATCAATAATAAATGGAGCAAAACTCTTTTACTGAACGTTTTTAACTGTTGAGAATTTGTGAGAATTATTTTTCTTCTTAAAAAAGATATACTGCGACTTGCGTTGCAAAAACATGTTAAAAAATGATTCTTTAAACTATTTAATTGACATTACACCATTGAAAAGTCAATATTAAACATTTTACAAATTTTAAGAAATTTAGATTTTTGCGAAAGCAAATTAATTCAATGAGGCGATACGAAAATGTTTCTGAAAATATTTTTGTAGTAGGAAACTAAAAGACTAGAAAATTAGCAATTTGAATCAGTCTTTAACATATCTAAATAATAAAAAAAAAAGGCACAAAGAACATCAGCATTATACATATAATCAACTGGCGCGCCTATACTGTTTGCACTATTTCAGCATATTGTGTTTTATGTATTGGTTGACCTTTAGTTGGCAAAATCGAAACGATACGGGCATTTTCATATTTTTCTGTAGTACTCAATTCAAGTTCAGCATAGTTGATACGCTGCAAAATACAAGAACTGGAGTCGTTCTTGTCAGTACAATTGTTTTGTTCGTCAACACTACTTGGTAATGAATTTACTGCAGCAATATCCTGATCAGTAGTATTAATATCTGCACTAGTTCTCATCGTCTTGTACAGATGATTGTCAGTTATTGGTATAATTGGTTGGTATGGGTTCAGATAATCAGCATTATTATCGTTTTGGCTTCTACATTCTATATCAATGGAAGATCTTGACGTGTCACTATTTTCTTCGTTTTGATTAATGTAAGTGTCATGAGATATCAGTATGATATCATCAATTTCTTCATAGTTATTTAATGTTTCCATTTGAATCTCTAAAGATATGTTTGTTTCCGAAACTGCCGAATCTCTTCTTTTCTGTATAATCTGTTTGAGAACCATAAATATAATGCTGACTCCAACGCCCATAAATAAGCCTATGGAACCAGAAATAACAATTTTGAACTCTGCCCGACAATTGCCTGCAACATAAATTTTATAAAGACAATCAAAATGTATACCGATATCACAAACAGAACCGACGTAGAATCGTGAATCTATGAGGTCATATATATATATATAAGATATGAGCAAATGTTTATAAAACAGAGAACCATTCATTTATTATATAGCTGATATGATTAAAATTTAGAACAAAAAAGGCTGATCAATTGTTAAATACATAAACATAACACTGTCTAATCAATTTGACAATTACATGGTTTTGATTCATAAAGTGTGTCTCAAAATAGCAAGTTTAAATTTCATTTTTTGAACATGTGAACATTGTATGCAAACAACAACTATGAGAAACATTTTGTTTCTACACGTAACACACGTTCTTTTCGTGAACATTTTCATTTTGGCTTTATAGAAACTGAATCAAATAATCTATGTAAACGGGAAGATAATGATGTTGATGTATTAATGAATTTTAGGCTGATATATGTGTGTATTGACTGGACGAATCAACGTTTACAAGATAATTATGAATGAACCTTTGAAAAGGCCTTTAAAGAATATTATGCACTACCTGCAAAATTATATCATGTAATGTCTTTGTACTTTTAGATGACACAGATACATTATTGGTGGTAGTTTCCTTTGCTGAAAAGTAAATTTAAGAAAGTTAAAAAATCTGAAATAGCAAAAAATGGAGAGCAGTCTCAGATTGACAGATTCTAATAAAAAGAATATTTCTATGTAATTCGTATGTCTTTTTGAATATAAAATTGTAATTATCAGACTGATATCGTGTTTTTAATTGATCTTTAAATGTTGGAATAAGAATGCATTTCATTTGTATGACTTGCTATCAAAATGAATGTTATTGTGTGTGATTTTGTTTATTTTTTTTTAAAACATACTACAATGTAATAGTTTATGTTCGATTCATTTTCGTAAAGTAAGCAGTAGACTTATTTACAATTGTATATATATATATAGGAAGATATGGTGTGAGTGCCGATGAGACAACTCTCCATCCAAATAACATTTTTTTAAAGTAAACCATTAAGGTCAATGTACGGCCTTCAACACGGAGCCTTGGCTCACACCGAACAAAAAGCTATAAAGGGCCCCAAAATTACTAGTGTAAAACCATTCAAACGGGAAAACCAACACTCTAATCTATATAAAAAACGAGAAACGAGAAACACGTATACATTGCATAAACAAACGGCAACTACTGTACATCAGAGTCCTGACTTAGGACAGGTGCAAACATTTGCAGCGGGATTAAACGTCCAAAATGGTACCAAACCTTCTCCCTTTTTCTGAAACAATAGTATAACATCACAACATAGAAAACCACACTATAAATTTCAATTGGAAGGCTTAACTCAATCAAAAAACGTAAATTAAAATACTATGAACGAATAAATTTGATCTGCGATACCTGATGCACATTTATCATCCATTACGTGAAATTACACAAGTGTGCGAGGACCTCGTTGGCCCTTGTGGTCAATAATGGTAGCAAAATAGCACCTTTATTATTTCCAGCATGTCGGTTATTCAAATGTCTCGCCAATATCATCATAATATGACACCAACATTAAAGCAGAAGGATGATATTCAAACTGGTACAAGTTTTAAAATGTGTTTAAAGGTTATTGTTACATGAAGAGAAATACCTAAAGAGAAATACGGTCAGAAAAATGAGACATAAAGTTAGTCCTATCGAGGAAACTTGTTTTCCAAAACTATCGATGAAATCATTGCTTCAACAACACAAGAACAAATAACAATGCTAAAATATTGATGAAAATGGCAATCATACAATAATATTAAGAGGTAAACAGAGGGCAGGCATTTGATAACATTTGTTTTACACAGGGGATACTTACAAACTAAAAAAATGTTCGTTTACAATTACAGAAATTGCCAAATAGATTCCATTCGAATAAACTTTGTATAAACGGAAATTATTAATATTTCATAGAGGGGGAAACTTATACATTTAGAATAGCCATTTCTTTCAAATTATATGTAGAACGTTACAAAAATTTAAAAATCTTAAGTGTTAAAAAGGGTTTTCTGAAACAAATCTATTTAAAAAAAGGTTTTCTGAACCAAATCTATTTAAAAAAAAAAAGGTTTTCTGAAACAAATATATTTAAAGGTTATGTTTATATTCTTGTGTTGAACAAATTCCCGTGTTGGGGTTTATACTCCTACAATAATGTGTGTATGTCTGTAATATATATTTTTAAGGTTCATACTTAACAGAGAAGGAAAAATTGCAATGATAAGACTGTTGATCTTTGTAGTTGGAGTCCAATTTGTAATTTGTTAAATAACGTATTAAATACAAATACTTCATGTATAGTGTTTAAGTCAAAGAATCAGCAAACAAGAATTACTTAAAACTGCTACAGGTCAACTTATAATCATCAATACATTTGCCAAACTAGAAAAAAGTAAAAAAAAAAAAAAAAAAAAAAGATCTCTGAGAAAGGTTCAAAACGAACATCCCAAATTAAATGGCAAAATCAGAAGCCAAAAACGCATCGGCGAATGTATAACAACTGTCCTATTCATGCCTTGGTACATGCATTTTCGTGTGTAGGGAATGATGCATTTCATCTCAGACTGGTACATGGCTAGCCTCTCACTTGCATGACAGTCAATTTTCATAAAATTCATATTTTTCAAAATGTATACCTTTTCATATATAGCGTAGGTAAAAAGGAAACCTTTTTCCATATTGTTTGGTTTTCATTTGAACTGTAATTTACGAATGGAATACCAAAGTGTCAAATGAGAAAAATGGATTGATAAAAATAAAACTGAGAACACAAAGAAATATGACAGTGAAGAAGTTATAGGCCTTATTATATATTTCTGTTTTCCCGACGAATTTACATATATTAAAGTCTGAAAAGGTAACCTTTTGAAGTAGCACGTCCTATCACCTTGTATGTAGGAATACCTACCCCCTCCCTTCCAAAATAAAACCGAGATAGGTATACATCATTATTTATTATAAAAACTAACAAAGGTTTGGTACCATTAAAACGCAATTGTTTGCATCAGAAATCTAATGTTCATGATCAGTGGTTGTCGTTTGATGGTGTGGTTCAAACTTGTTTCTCAATTCTCGTTTTAATATAGATTAGACCGTTGGTTTCCCTATTAAAATGGTTTTCCACTAGTTATTGTTGTTGGCCTGTTATAGCTTGCTGTTCGGTGTGAGCCAAGGCTCCGTGTTGAAGAATGTATCTTGACCTATAGGTTACATTTCTGTAAATATTGACAATGCAATTACCCATAGGAACTTTTTTTACTGTTCAAACTGTACCACCTTTACTATGAAGTTTTGAAAAAAACTCTTATCCTAGAATTGAAAGTTCATTGGCACCACAATTTGTTTCAAAGGTTAAACTAGGGCTGTGCGGCATATTTTCAACGTTTATATGCTCTGAACTTCTCAGAGTTTAAGATAACACTAATTTTCATGACTACCCCTACCTCGAATGAAAGGTTACCAAAGATCTCAATGTAAACAATATGCACATGTAAATGTACTAGTAACATTCCACTGTTATGTCTCTGTGAAATGGAACACAGAGAGCATAACTAGGAACCAGTATGTAAACAAAATTAATTTTCTATGAATATTCAAGATCTCCCCAAAAGAGGCGAGTTGTGAGAAACAGTTGCATTTACAAAGTGCAACCTGTAATGGGTTACTTTTATATATTGTGATTTTGATGGAGAATTGGTTATTTGGCATTCATACCACATCTTCCTATATCTAAATATGTCTACAAAGAAAACCAAAGAAGCATATTATAGACAAAGCACATTAGCAAAAACGAAAAAAGGAAACACAACTCTACGTCAAATGAATATTACGAAAAATATACTAAACAGTAAAAGTAATAATTTACAAAGACAATAAAAAAGCACTTTAACACGTAATCAAGATGATAAAAAAGTTTTTATGCGATGTGGTTTTAAATTTATTTTAAAAAATTTTAAAGATCATATTATTGATCTGACTAAAACATGATTAAGTTAACCGTCAAATGTTTTAATTACAAAAACATTCAGCCATCTGAACAGACACCCTTTAAGTGTAATACCACCAAATCATGGTACGTCACATCCGGTTGCAAACGAAAGTAGGTCTAAAAAAATATTCCCTTGAATTTGACAGTTGTAGAAAATTAACCCTGCATTTCAATGTACTTAAATTTTTCTGAGTCGTAAAAAAGTATGTTGGATGTCTGAAATAATCATTCTTTTTTTATTTGATGGTCTTATAAAATATTTTGGAACGTTAAGGTTACATAGTTACCAAAGCAGGTAACCAATAAATAACAGTGTAAAAATTGGGTTGTTTACTTCCGGCGGTGGTTACTTTCTTATATGCAATGAAATGTAGTGTGAAATTTTCACTGTATCACTGGAAAGGATTTAACTTTACACATGCAAAGTATTTCTTTGGTTGAAATAAAGGTAAATACTGTACAATTTTTTTTAAAGTGCCAATTTAAAAAAGGCTAATAGGGAAAAATCAATGGTGGTATTACACCTTAACGATATGTGTCTTTGTATCAGCACCGTCGAACGAAGGTGGGTTATGATTGTATATAAATTCCACTCGTTATCATTGTTAAATAAACTACAATCCCAAGGAATGGAATATTTTATAATAGCAAAGCTGCCGAGATTTTTTTCGATTCATTACAAGTACAATGCTTAGTCGTTTAGTGTGCAAAACTTTATTATAAAAATATTTACACAAACATTACATTACGACAGTTCCATTAAAATTGGAAAACAAGTGAATTTTCGCCTTTACAAATTCCTTTCCTAATGCTAACTTTATAAGTGCTCAATCGTTGCCTTGCTTTGTTTTTTTTTCAATTAAGATAACAATCTACCAACAAAAACAGACGACAAAGATGACCCGACATATCAGTTGGTTTTAATCGTCAAATTTAACTAAATATCAACTTAGCAACGTAGTAACAACTTATATTTAAATTCTGAGGCATCGTATCTTAAATTACTGCATTTATCAGGGGGAAAATGTTAGCTGTTATATCTGAGAAGGCCAGATAAGAAGTGGACTAGACAATACAGTTTACGAAAGTATAAATTGATATTTGAAACTGTTATTTTCTGGGACGTGAGAACAGTGATATGATGGTCTAGATGATAAATTAACCTTTAACCCCATCTTTGTATGTGGTCTCTTCTTTATCTGTATGACCTGTTATTTCTGTCACGGTTTTCTCTGTTCTTATGGTTATGCATCCCAATACGTTATTGCAGCTGAAATATATTATATATTATCAGCTGTAGACTTTAGGTTTACAAGTGGTGATATACCAATTTTAAGGTAAACAGTTTAATTTATTGAGAGTTTCGTGACGCAGCACTCATTTCAATGATACAAATTAATTCATGGGGACGATGAAGTTGATATTTAAGTTGACGATGAAACTGAAAAAGAAAGTTCCCGATTCGGTACAGTTTTTAGTTCAATCTATTCAGACTCGAAAAGGTCATCTTTATATTTTGTTTTAAGATATGAAACGGATTTTTAATTCAGTTTGATAGAAGACTTTCTTCTTTGTTGCTTTTGTAGAGAAGAGATAAGTATGTACCTACTTCTGAGCCAATTAAATATCTTTTTGAAATGGTGTCAACAAAAACAAAGCATTTCAATTACACTTACAATTCATCGTAGTGGCAAAGTCTTGATAGGACACACATTTTTCAAATTTTATGAAAATCATCCTTTTGTTTTGTTAAACTCCATACAGGACAAACAAAGTTTTTTTTTGTGATTCTGATTTAATCAAATCAAACAGATACACTTTCGTAATTTTGTATTTCAAACTTTTTTCTGTTTTTTTTTTTTCGTTTTGTATATTTTGTTGAGAAAAATTAACATGATACATTGTATTTAAAAAAAATCAGATAAGACGTCAGTCTTTATAAGACAACAACTAGACATAACGAAAAAAACAGAAATCTTAACAACAACATTGTTATTGACAAAGCAAATCCGTCAATGTAGAAAAATATATGATGTCTTTCTCCAAAGGATATACTTTAATCAATTAACAAATAATATGTTCACAGAAAACTAAACTCAGCTCAAAACTTGGTCGCATGTCGTTATTTAGTTTATATCAGATTTTGTTTGAAGAAGATTTCAAACAGGAAATTTTTCGAGTTTGTAGGAAATCTGATTGACTAATTATGTCCGGAATGTTAGAAAAACAAAAAAGATAGGACAAACCGTGTTTTGAATAGCGCTTCTTTTAAATTAACAATTACAACTTCATGATCCGATTTGAATTTAACAACAACAAAAAAAAAACAATTTGCATGATTACTTTTTTTATACTTAAAAAAAAAACCAAGAATGAGCAAATATCTTTTGAATCAAATACACATTACACTACCTAATTACTAGTTTTTCTGGTTGAATTCGGTCTAAATGAAGTAGTTATGCTAATTGGGCCAATGAAACTTAAGTACATGTCAACATCAGTGCACAAATGACATAAAAATGAAATAATAAAATAGTTATATACAAACCTTTCGTACATTTTACATTTGCAAATCTCAGAACACTTTCTTCCAAAACTATCATTAGAACAAGATTCACATGGTTCTCCGTATACTGATATAAATCCTGTTTTACACTCTAATATAATATAAGATATGATATCGATAAACTGAATTTTTGATAAAAAGCTTACAACGTACTTTTGATACGTTTGAAAAATGTATAACGATATAATTTGTTACCTACATCATATGCTTTTGGAATTAAAGTTTAGTATTTTACATAACTATTCCTTCATTTGTGATACGGATATCTTTCAGTGCAAAAATTTACCGCATTACACAAAACTTTTGTTAAACAACTGTGTATCAAACTTTTCAACAATTGAAAAGCAGTTCAACTTTAAAGCATTACAAGTAAATGCAATTGATGAAAAAATCGTTTTTCATCAAATATATATGTATTACTCGGTTTGTCGTATTTTTTTTAGTCCATTTCAATAAGGTAGGCCCATTTCGTAGGTCTTCTCATCCAAAGAAAAACCCATATAACTCAAGTAGTGTGGTATGACAAATAATTTTCAAACACATATAAAGTAAAATGCCAGTTATACATGTTATACGCTGACAATTAAAGAAGATTCATATAGGAGAGCACGCCTGTATTATGTTTGTGGCATTCTTATAGTCATTGGAAGTCAATGGATTTTAAGTTCACTTCCTTTTATACATGTTATTTATCAATACTATCACAGGAGTAAACTACATTATGTCTCACCTATGCATTTATTATCTTTGTATTCAAAATTGTCACAGCAAAAAAACTTTTTATTGTATATAGCATTGTGGCCGTCAGTGATGCTGTAAAAGAAACGTCAGTTTTATATTCTATCTATTAATTTCAGATAGATAAAACATCATATTTGTTATTATGTGATATGCAATTATTTCCAACACATTGATCACGGAGAGACAATTATTCCAAAAAAATATATTATCGATTTTTCCATTATCACTATCTTAATAACATCACTTGTTTTAGTTAATACATGCAGTTTGCAACAATGGTGACAACATGAATGTTATTATGTACGAAAACTAATGAAGCTATTATCCATAACCGAATGCCTTATTTTTGTATTTGATTAAAATGTCTAACTACTGGTGTTAGTTTCCAATTTACTCTTTGCAGAATTTGTGAGGTATAAAGCCATACTGGTTTATTATTCCCTCCTAGATTTACTATTAATGGCAGTTTAATAATTTACCTTTTTCTAATTGTTCTGTAACATAATTTTCCATTAACAATATCAAACATATTTAAACAAAATCCAAAAATCCAAATCAGCAAAATGTTGTATGAAGAGAAATCCATGATCAAGTATTTTACAAGGAAATATTTCACGATGCAGTTGTAATTCTACGAATTTTGAATAATTTCCTGATGTAAAGTGAGTGCAATTTACTGAAATGAATGCTTTTTCGTTTTATAAATTTGATCATTTAAAAGTTCAATAATTTGTTTGTTCAAAGCTCATTTCAAAAAAGAATAATTAATGGAGTATATTTCATCGAACATATAGGGGAGACCAGTTATATATTACAATTAAGAAAAACAGGTTTTTTTTAAAACTACGTTTAAACCTGTCATTCACCTTAAAAGTTTGTTATTATAATATTTGTTAGAAATAAGTTAAGGAGGATCGAGGGTATAAAAATTCAGCAAAAAAAGTGAAACCTATGATATGGTATAACAAATCAACTAAAATAATCAATTCGTTTTGGCGCTAGATGACTTGTCAAATGTTAATATCATTAAAAAAAGCTCCAAATTATCTCCCTTTGGTAACAAATGCCATTGTTTTACATGAAAATTGAAATGTCCTTTTTAACTCATCGGTGATCTATATTTATATTTTTTTTTCAAATAACATGAATAAGCTGTACTTGAACTAAACTATTCTTTAATTTAAGCGATTTTTGTAATTTAGTACTTTTTTATTACGATATTACCATTTTTTCTCCTATTAGTTCAACAGAGAAAAAAAAATTGAAGTATAGGATAGAGTCTATTTATAGAAAAAAATAGCGAAATCCTATATTTAAAAAAAAAAAAGATTTATATCCGCGAGCCCATTAAGGCTATACAAAATGTACAGACATAATCGATGGCAACAACCAATGGCATAAACTATAAGGTAAATATCTACTAGTGACATATCACCTAGCGGCTGTTTTATGATTCGCAAATTCGCTATTCTTAATAAACAATGGAAGCGGAATCAGTCAAACTGAAAGCACTCTTCTGAAAAGCTAGATATTCAACAAATGATCAAGAAATCATAATGTGCTGTTGGTTTAAGAAAGCTTAATGTTCGAAACATTTCTCCCATGTATGTATACTAAATTTAATATTTGGAATATCATAACACGAAATCACTTCCCCACACACACTTAAAAACAATGAATTGGCCATCTAAAGTCTAAGTATGGCTTTGCATCAGAAAAAGTCACCGTCCTGCAAGTTCACAGAACCGGTTTGGGTATAACAAATTGTTAAAAGCTGATCACGCTACATAAATACATTAAAAATGCAGCTGCTCATAACCAATTTCAGATTCATAATCATGGATATATCAACAGATTATGAATAACAGTTTGCAAAGAAAATTTACAAATATTGTTATAAATTACCCTTCAATGTCACTGTAAAATAAACAATCATCAAACATCGGCGGTACTAATCTTATTTAACGTGGCATATGCCATATGACCTGGATGGAAAATATATATGAATAAGGCTAATAGTTCGAATGAACAGCAAACACTTTTTAATAAATAAAATTGTCGAATTCGAAAACAATGAAATAACACAAATAAATGAAATTATTTTCAGAAAAATATTCCTTAATTGTCGATATGTACATGATGTCAGAAAAAAACCTCCGGCATAAATGAATAGTGTTACCCACTCAATATAGTACATGTATGTGTATATAATAGAAATAAGACAATATGGCATTTCAATGCATACTACACATTCATTACACCCTAATGATAAAAAGTAAAAACAAATAAATATTGATTGTATTGCTGTTCTTCGTCTCAGTGTTACATTTAGACCTGCAAAATTGAATAGAAACTAGAATAGCCATTGCAAGCAATAGTGGATGTCACTCTTTCCCCTATTGCCACTAAGCGGCAGCCACTTAAAAATTGGTTAACAGGGAATGCACATATATGCATGGCTATACATCTTTCTATAAATTTTTAGAACATTCAGAGCATTTAAATTGTTTTCACATTGTTGCTGTTTCCATAGCAACGGCAGCCATTTTAAAAGTTTCAAAGTCGAAAGTCTCATTTACACCTGCCAGGTAACAATAATATTAAGTTTCATTGAGTTTGGAGCATTTTGAAATATTTGACATTTTTGCAGTTTCCATGGCAACAGTGGCCATTTTGGGAATTCCAACTTCAAAGTATCATGCAGACATGACAGTCAACAAACATATTAAGTTTAATCAATTTTGTAAATGCTACTTGAAGGTTTTTGAAGCTATTTGAAGATCTTTGTATTGTTTCAATGGTAACGGCAGACATTTTCGAAATTCCAAAGCCTGTTTTTGGCCCCCCAATTTCCTCATTTTTCAAATTCTGTTTTGGAAAGCTACTTTTCACGTTAAAATATTCCCTTAGGTTTGAATCTTGTTTGGCTGAACTTCAAAACCATTAATTTGCAGAAAATGGGTGAGGTTAGGGGGGTTAAAGGGCATCAATAACACCAAAAGAAGGGAAAATTACTATTATAGGTAATTGTTTCTTAAAATCTAATAGGGTGCGCCTACGTGACCCAGAGAAAATTATGTCGATTTATACAGCGAAAACTGTGCTTATGACTTTCGAAAAAAGAAATTCCTGGGTCACTAGTACTTCAAAACTAAAAAAATGTTGTACAAAACATCTGAAAAGTGAATAATAATTACAATATTTGAATAAAAACAAAAGTTTAACCCCCTCACCTCACCCAGTTGCTAAAATTAGTGGTTTTGTAGATCATCTAACACATTTCAAGCATAAGGGAATATTTTAACATAATAAGTAGCTTTCAAAAACAGAATTTGAAAAATGAAAAATTAGGGGAGCCAAAAACAGGCCTTATCGTAAATTGTCCTTTAACATCTACCAATGTTACTCATCGTTTCTGTGAAGTTTCATTAAATTTGGAGCATGTTGATATTTTTTAAATTGTTGGTGTAGTTTCCATGGCAACATAGTAGTTCTGATGTATGTCAAAATCATTCCACACCTGTAAATAGTGGACACCTACCTTGTATTAAAATTCAATGATTTTAAGTTCTGGCATATTTAAAAAAATCATTAAAACCCAATTTTGTTTTTTACTATTTTTCTGTTTCCATGGTAACGGCAGACATTTTTTAGTTTCAAATTACACTGCAACGCAAAGGTTGGATTTCCTCATTATAGTAAACAATCATTGATGGGTTAACCATGATAAAAGTGCTGAATAGTATTAACAAAAAACATGTAGTCGATTAATCAGATAAAAGATCTTATGAATGCATCAGGAATTTTTGAGTGAACAACAGTCATGAAAATACATGTTTTGGTTGCGATCTACTTCAATTTTAAAAGCCTCTAATGTGAAGATAGAAGACGAATCATAAATAATGGAGCAATACTCTTTTACTGAACGTTTTTAACTGTTGAGAATTTGTGAGAATTATTTTTACTCTTGAAAAGATATATTGCGACTTGCGTTGCAAAAAACATGTAACAAAATGATTTTTTAAACTTTTTAATTGACATTAAACCATTGAAAAGTCAAAATTAAACATTTTACAAATTTTTGCGATATTTAGATTTTTGCAAAACTAACTTAACTCAATAAGGCGATAAGAAAATGTTTCTGAAAATAGTTTTGTTGTAGGAAACTAAAAGACTTGAAAATTAGCAATTTGCATCAGTCTTTACATATGTAACATATCTTAATAATAATAAAAAAAAAGGCACAAAGAACATCAGCCTTATACATATAATCAACTGGCGCGCCTATACTGTTTGCACTATTTCAGCATATTGTGTGTTATGTATTGGTTGATCTTAAGTTGGCAAAATCAAACCGATACGGGCATTTTCATATTTGTCTGTAGTACTCAATTCCAGTTCAGCATGGTTGATACGCTGCAAAAATACAAGAACTGGAGTCGTTCTTGTCAGTACAACTGTTTTGTTTGTCAACACTACTTGGTGATGAATCTACTGCAGCAATATCCTGATCAGTAGTATTAATATCTGCACTAGTTCACATCGTCTTGTACAGATAATTGTCAGTTATTGGTACAACTGGTTGGTATGGGTTCAGATAATCAGCATTATTATCGTTTCGGCTTCTATATTCTATATCAATGGAAGATCTTGACGTGTCACTATTTTCTTTGTTTTGATTAATGAAGTTGTCATGAGATATCAGTATGATATCATCAATTTCTTCATAGTTATTTAATGTTTCCATTTGAATCTCTAAAGATATGTTTGTTTCCGCAACAGCCGAATCTCTTCTTTTCTGTATATGTTTGAGAACCATAAATATAATGCTGACTCCAACGCCCATAAATAACCCTATTGAACCAGAAATAACAATTTTGAACTCTGCCCGACAATTGCCTGCAACATTAATTTTATAAAGACTATCAAAACTTATACATATCACATACTGATATCACAAATAGAACCTACAAAGGATCGTGAATATATGAGGTCATATATATATTTATCATATGTTTAGTAGTAAATACAGTAGTTTTGCATATGTGATAAATAGCCTGCTGTTTAATCCATATCGCGCAACTTTGATGCGCACCCTTTATCGCATACCCTTTATCACACCCCTACTTTTTTTTTTTTTTTTTTTTTTTTTTTACATAATGTCAGTTTTGGTTTTTTTTTTTTGCTTAAGAAAAATTTTCCTCAAAATAGGTAAATTTTTTGAATGACGCCATTGTTTGGTATGTGACGTCACGAACGATGAGTTTTCATATTGTATGTGACGTCACGAACGTCAAGTTTTCATATTTTTTGGCACACTAAATCCAACTATGAAAAATACAAAACACACAAATTAATACAATAATAAACAAAATATTTTTAAAACAACAGCACGCAAATTGTAAGGTAACCCAGGTGCTTCGGATAAGTAATTGAGCAGTTCTTTTAAGGCCTTTGAAACAAGACAAAAGTAGAACTGAAGGTAACCCAGTGCTATGGATCAGAAAACAGTTCATATAATATAATACTCTTCTGTTGAAATATATGATAAAGTGTATAATACATGGCAAAATCCGTATCACATGCCGTATCACCCTCGACCAATATCATCCCTCGGGCCTAAAGGCCCTATGGCTGATATTGATGTCTCGGAATGATACGACATATGATACGGATTTTGCCATGTATTATTCTCTATATAAGATATGAGCAAATGTTTATAAAACAGAGAACCATTCATTATTATATTGCTGATATGATTAAAATTTAAAACAAAAAAGGCTGATCAATAATTAAATACATAAACATAACACTGTCTAATCAATTTGACAATTATATGTTTTTGATTCATAAAGTGTGTCTTAAAATACCTAGTTTAAATTTCATTTTTTGAACATATGAACTTTTTATGCAAACAACAACTAGGAGAAACATTTTGTTTCTGGACGTAACACACGTTCTCTTTGTGATCATTTCCATTTTGGTATTATAGAAACTGAATCAAATAATTTATGTAAACAGGAAGATAATGATGTTGATGTACTAATGGATTTTAGGCTTATATATTAATGTATTGACTGGACGTATCCACGTTTACAAGATAATTATGAATGAACCTTTGGAAAGGCCTTTAAAGAATATTATGCACTACCTGCAACATTATCTTCATGTAATGTCTTTGTACTTTTAAATGACACAGATACATTATTTGTGGTGGTTTCCTTTGCTGAAAAGTAAACTTAAGAAAGTTATAAGATCTGCAATAGCAAAAAATGGAGAGCAGTCTCAGATTAACAGATTCTAATATGAAGGATATTTCTATGTAAATCTTGTGTCTTCTTCAATCTAAAATTATAATTATCAGACTGATATCGTGTTTTGAATTGTTCTTTAAATGTTTGAAGAAGGATGCATTTCATTTGTAAGACTTGCTATTAAAATTAATGTTATTGAATGTCATTTTGTTTATTTTAGACATTTTTAAGGAAAACCACAGCTGTCTTATGTAGAACTCTGATACTACTTTATGTTGTTTTATTATTACTTGATGATAATTTGTCTTTACTTCATATGATTTTGACATTACGTAATATGCAATAGTCATTACTTAATGATATTTCGATATAACACTATATGGTTTCGTATAGACTTGATATAGTTTTGTCATTACTCAATATGGTTTTGTAATCAAGCGATGTGGTTTCAACTTTATTTAATGTGGTTGTGTCATTGGTCAGTGTGGTTTTAATATTACTTGATGTGAATTAGACTTAATGTTATGTAGTTGTTTCATTGCATGATGTGGTTTTGCTATTTCTTAATGATGAATAATTTTGCTTATTCTTTATATGGTTTTAACATTACGTAATGATGTTTCAAAATTTGACGATTTTAAACTACATGATGTGTTTGTTTCATTATTTGATGTGGTTCTGTCATTCTTTGATATGGTTATTCCATTTCTTGAAGAGGTTAAACCACGTGACCAATTCGGAAAACTTATGTTCTATTTTAAAAGATTTCAATATGTCGTTTTATTAATGTGCTTTGGATGGGAATTACCAAAGATTAAGTTCAAATTAAAGTTCGAGTGGTTGTTCAGAGTTTTTTGGTATGAAAAAGGGGAACGGCAGATAATAATAATAAAAAAAATTCTAAAATTTTTAGAGTATTTCGGACATAATTGGGATATCCCCAAACCACTTGGTCCTGGTATTGTATCCGAAGTTCTAAATAGAAGCAGTATTATAATAAATTTGTAAAATATTCCACGTAACGCCGTATTTCGCCTGATATTGCATTGCTGCTTTCAATGTAAAAGCGTAATGTTGATCAGCTGTACATTCATCGGTAAAAACAGTGTTTTTTCTGTAATTGCCTTTTTCTTGATATTGAGGAACAACTCCTATACAAGTTTTAAAACACTTCATGGAGGTAATACATTTATCATGTCAAAACAGTTTAATTCGGTTTTATTTAATAAAAACAAAACTGTATGGTTTTCAACAATGAGCAAAAGCCATACCCCATAGTCAGCATTGTTGTGTCTCACTGCTGCTACATTGATATCGCAGGCTCGACACAAATTAAAAGAATAATACTTTATTGTTAACAAATGAAACACTTCAAATCAACTCACACTTCAGTTACAGGAAAATCGGGAAAGGGGACTTGGACTAAGATACAAATCATCAATTCTATAAAATAAGAATTCTCTGGTTTTTTTTAGCGTGAATGATCATTTGAACATGTATACTAATATCAATCTTTTATTTTTAATCAATTTATTTCTCTGATCTACCTCGCAGTTATTGAGAAATAAACTTTTTGAAATATCTTTCACAGGTGACAACGAACATGTTCCAGTTGTCGTAATCCTTACACCGTCATCTTTTACTCGAATCTGAACTAATAAATAAAACCAAATCACTCAGTTTGCAATTTCGCGATTAACACGATGGGTGCCACACGTTGAACAGAATCTCTTTACTTTTCTAGGGAACCTGAGATCACCCGAATTTGAATTTAAATTACACAGTAATACCGATCTATTGAGTCAGCCACTTGAAACTGTTTTTAATCCACCGCAACTTACCCCCACTGAAATTTGGGTGCATAGTGTTTAACCTCTGTCCGTCCGTCTGTCCATCCCATTATGGGTATATAGTTATTCCGCATAACTCTCCCAACAGTTTGAATCCTAGGAAGTTTTGTCTTTACTGTCTGTTTGTACATATATTGAAGGTGTGCTACATGTGGTCAGGGTTTGATTTTTATTAATATTTCCTCTTTTCGGAGAAAGTTGAAGTTCGTCATTTTTTGGGAAATTTACTTGCAGACGTTATGCGTTTCCAGATAACTCCACCAACAGTTTAAATGTTAGGAATTTATCACTCTGCTGGCTGTTTGAACATGTATTAAAGGTGTGCATTTGGTCAGGGTTTTTTCTTTTTATTATTTTTCCTATTTAAAAATTGAACTTTGTTATTTTTGGGGTATAAGCGCTGAAGTGAGTGGCGTGCGGGAGCATCACTTTGTCTAGTTTACAATTGTTTTCTCGTGTTGTGCTGTTACACTAATGTAACAGTCCGATGTTAGGTTAGGATTTATCGCTCACATACATGTAAAACTCCGCCACTTGCACTATTTTATGTACCTGCTCCAAGTCAGTAACATGAAGTTCAATTGTTGTCATTGTATGCATATGTGTCATATATGTGTTTTTGTAAATTAGACTATAAGGTTTCGTATAATTTTTTTTTTCACATAGTGCATGGTTGCCTTTTGTAGCTGACTATATATACGGCTGTACAGTTGTCTTGATATGAATTCTTATATCCACTTCATTTAAACTCTGGTGGATAGTGGTCTCATTGGCAATCACTCCACATCTAATTTTATTTCAACTCCTATGTTGTGTTTTGTATACTGTAACATTGTTTATTTAGTACGCATACCCCAGAGCCATTTTTTTCGGAAGCCTGAGCAAAAGCCCTTGTTCCGCGATAGAAAATTTAATTACGAACTCAAAAAGACATATAACATAGCTCAAATTTCAACTCGAAATCTTAATTAACCTAAATAAGACTTAAATTCGAATCTTACTCAAACTCTACCTCAAGAAGTGACTCAAATTCAAAGTTGTAACTAGAACTCTGCCTTTAAATGTGACTCGAACTGGAAGTCCAACTCGATACTCAATTCTAACTAGAACTTTAATTCTAAACATGACTTGAAATCGAAAACTAACTCAAAGTTTAATCCAAACAGTAACCCGAACTTTAATTAGAACACTAATTCGATGGCCAGACTCATTAATGGCACATACAACATGAAAATCTATCTAAAAAAGAACAGGTTTTTCCGAATTGGTCACGTGGTTTCACCTCATTAAGTAATGGGATAACCACATCAAAGAATGACAGATCCACATCAAAGAACGACAAGACCAAATCAAATGATAAACACATCAAATAATGTAAATTCGTCAAATTTTGAAACATCATTACGTAATGTTAAAACCATATACAGATTAAATAAATCATCACTACGTAATAACAAAACCACAACATGTAATGAAATAACTACATTAAGTTAAGTTATATACACATCAAGTAATGTTAAAACCACATAGACTAATGACACAACTATATTAAATAATGGTGAAACCACATCGAGTAATGACAAAACCATATTGAGTAATGTCAAAACTATATAAAGTCAATACGAAACCATATCGTGTAATATCGAAATATCATTAGGTAATGACTATTTCATATTGAGTTATATTAAAAATTCATAACGTAATGTCAAAACCATATTAAGTAAAGACAAAATAGCATTACGTAATAATAAAACAACACAAAGTAATATCAGAATTGTACATAAGACAGCTATAGCGTTCCATATTTTTTTTAAATACATACTACAATGTAATAGTTTATATTCGAATCATTTTTGTAAAGTAAGCAATAGACTTATTTACAATTGTATGCACATTTATCCACCATTAAGAGAAATCACAGATGTTCCTGTAAAGCTTACATGACAGAGTTCTGATCATGTATCCCTAAAAGAATATGCCAAAAAATATAAATTGATATGGATTATTTTGTGGCCTTTAAATGGAAGTACTTTTTAAAGTCAAAACAATATGTGTGAAACATTGTCCAAAAGTATTATATGAATGTGAAAAAGTGTCAAATAACATGAAAGATGATTTTATTCACGATGAAATATCTTTTTGGAAATTTAATGAACTACGACGACGACACCAAATCAAATGATGAGGTTTCACGGTCTGATGATAAGACAGCAATCCTTGCATTGTCTTGTAAGAAGCTTATATAAAAAAGAAGATGTGGTATGATTGCCAATGAGACAACTCTCCACAAGAGAAATCAAAACTATCAACTATAGGCCTCAGTACGGCCTTCAACAATCAGCAAAGCCGATACCGCATAGCCAGCTGTAAAAAGCCCCGAAATGACCATGTAAAAAAATTCAAACGAGAAAATTAACGGCTTAATTCATGAAAAAAATGAACAAAAAACAAACATCCAAATAGGTTATATAATCTTGAATAACGAACAGGTTGCTACATAATCAAAGGTATCAGCATTATAATTTAATACGCCAAACGAGCGTTTCGTCTTCATAAAACTCATCAGTGACTCTCATATCAAAATTGTTATAAAACCAAACAAGTACAAAGTTGAAGAGCATTGAGGATCCAAAATTCCAAAAAGTTGTGCCAAAAACGGCTAAGGTTATCTTTTCCTGGGACAAGAAAATCCTTAGTTTTTTTGAAAAATTCAAAGTTTTGTATCAGGTAACTCATAAAACCACATAATTGATATTCATGTCAACACCGTATTGACTACTGGGTTGGTGATACCCTCGGAGACGAAACGTTGATCTTTACACTTATTCTTGTTTTTGTCTATTAGCTTGCAACCACTATTGGCCAACACTTTTGAATAAAAAGTTACTAAAAACAGAAAAAAATAATAAGGAAGACACAATCTACAAATATTGAGCAGACACGAAATTTCCAGTTAACCCCATTTCAAACTATTTCTCTTTATAAATAGATGTTTTTTCTCTCTGAAAAAATTGGTTAAACTGTTCACAGAATATCCATGATATATGATTAGCAACAAAGATCTGCAAATAAATTATAATGGTAGAAATATCCAATGGACTTCTTATAAAAAAAAAATGACAGCATTTTGAAAAGAGAGAAAAGAGAAAAACTGTTAACATAAAAAATGATAGTAAATGATAAACTAAGACATTCAATCGATTAAGAACAGATTTTTCACACTATTGTTTAAACAATATGTATAGTTTTATCGCTCCGATTGTAGACATACGTATGTATAAATCATGCTGATACGCGTACATGAAATATTTCCTAAATGAATCCTAAAACATGTTTTACACCAAACAATGCAGTTGAAAGTAAGTGTGCTGAAACACTAAAATAGAAGTGACTTCTTTTTTACTTGGCTAATAAACATGCCATTGAGCGCCGCTGACGTGTTATGATATGGATGCTTATGCAAATTAGTAATTTCTCAGAGGAGAGCATGTGCGTAGCTACCTTTACGTCAAAACGTCCGGGCGTACACTTGAATTTTAAAAGTGTTTAACAGGTAGCACCTGCCTTATATAATTATATATGACTCTAAAAGTTTGATCTTGTATTTTAAATTATGACATGTGATTAAAAGAATATAAAAAAAACATAACAAGGGTAGACAATAATACATACACAGACAATATTTGATCAATGCACCTTCGGAACAAACTGACAAAAAATAATAAGATAAATTGGGTTTGATAAACAGTGGTGACAGATACAAAAAAGAGAATAAAAATTAATGAGTCGACAAAAAAAACTGACTAAAACGAGTTACGTTAAACAAACATCATTGTATGAAACCCTCATAAAATTAAATATTGAGCAACAACGACCCTATTAAATACTTCTGTGGATGAGTGAGTATATTCTGTTCAGTCTCATTGGGTCGTGTTGAACAATTAAATCTCCGAGTGTCCTGATTATTATTAAAGAATTTTCAATTGATGATTAAAATCTGTATACAACAACTATGAAAATGATTGTTTATGTAATGTTTTGAACTCTGTTGATGTCTTTTGTATATTCAGTTATTATGATGGACATTTTGTTTTTGTTAACTGGGATTTCTTTCTGTCTCTTTTCTGTACACTTTGGAAAATCTTATTATAAATATTGATTCCCTGTCACTCCAAATTTATACGTCTTTTGTAATGGAAAAGGTAAACAACGGTAAATATGATCATTACAGTTACTTAAACTGTAACGAAATAAATCTATTTATCTTTGACAAAATATTTGCACTCCTTGACAAAACTGTTTATAGACAAGACTAATTGCACTAATTGTGCTGATTAAATAGAACACTTGTTCATGCACTGTTATGAGTCAATATGTATTGCAAAACTAAATTAAGATCTATCATAATTTTAATAAATAGGTAAACAAATACTATTACTTTGGGAATATTGTTGACTGATATAATCATAAATTATATACAGTGACAATACAGAAGATCCTTTATCTAAAGCACATTTTTGTGTAATTTCTGTATTAGAATATTCAAATATTAACGATATTGTAGATTTCCAAATTTGTATGTATTTTTGGAATTTGATAAACCTATCTATATATTATTTCTGCATATGAATTATTTAGTCAGGAATTTTGATACCACGAGTTACCTTATACCTATAATAATTTCTTTCATAATTACAATACTTAATAAAGATGTTAGCTGTTAACAGTTGTGAAATTATTTCTAACATTAATAAAGATGTTAGCTGGGTCCGTGTATATCTGCGTCCATTCGTTTTTCGTTTTGAAATATCAAAAACAAAAAACAAAAAACGAAAGCGTTTTCATTTTTCGTTTTTAAAAAAACATTCCAACAGATTTATGACATTTTTCAATAAAAATAAAGGAGAAGAAGAAACATCATCTAACCTTTCTCTACAACAGCATACATAGTATACATTTCATGATAGTGATTTCCGTTTTCATTCCGAAATGAAACCGTATATAGAACACAGATTAATAACAACGAAAAAAGCATGTGGTCCACAAAACCTGACAACCTGGCATTTGTCAAATTGTCCCTTTGTTATCAATTGTCTTTTTGTTTTGTTCAAGTTATTACATTGTACATCTTTAACAAAATTAATTTGTATTGTTAAAAGGATCATATGGATATGACTTTATATATAAAATAAAAATGACACTTTTTTTAAATATTCATAAAAAGTCAAAGAATAGTAACACACTTACTTTATCCTCCGGTATGTTACCTTGACACACGCAGCATTTAACATGATTTTGATTGTCAAAATACTGGAATGGAAAAAATAGTTTAAGCAATATTAAGTATCTTGTGATTTTAAAATCCTCCCAAAAAGCTTGATAACCCCGGGTTAAGTAAAACGTATTGAGAATCCAAATAATAGAACCTTCAAAATACAGCATTCAGTGGTAACAGTGATATAGAAAAGATAAGGTTCGAATCATAAGAATCTGTTTGGTTTTGCAATGGGAAAACAAAACATTGTGATAGGGGAACAACTTGTATCTTAATTCATGCCACCGACAGATCCTTTTGGGAATTGTTTGAAGATTTTGTAATACCATACAGAGATTGTCGAACTATCATTCCCCTAGCATGAAGTAAATGATTCCTTTTGACTTGATTTAACTAGAATGGTAACTTTAAAGACATTATCAGGAACTTGTGTGAGTTGCTTAATAATGTATTTGATATTGACAACTGCCAAATTGAATTTACTTATATTTGAACCGTCAAATATAATGAAAGAGAAAGAATAAGCAATTATGGATCTAGGTGGGTAAACAAAAAATATATGCCGTCATTGCAAACAAACCGTCAGTGTTGAAATATCGAAATCCATCAATAACTCTTTTTTGAACGGCTGCAGGAAAACTTTGGAATTCAATAGCCATGATCCCAAATTAGCCACAAAAATAAATAAATCAATAAGTCAAATCGGAAGACGTCATTGTTGGTTATTTTTAAAGGATAACACCCCTTGAACAATATGTTGTTTGTTGCATATAACATGTTTAAGATAACACCAAATGCTCAGTAAAAGTTAAACGACGGTGTCATTTTTCATACACAAGCAGTTACTTCATCTTAGATATATACATAGGACATATTTATACTTTCCTTACCATGTTATCTTCCCCATGACTATTTTTTCCTAATCCATCTTGATAATGTTGACTTCCTGTGAATTCTTGACCTTATTATGAAATATAGAAAGTAATTTTTAAAATGTAATAACTATTTTGGATCAACTTCAAAAACCATTTATGTTGGTCTTGAAGTATAGATTATAGGTACTAACGTTACGTCATATTACATTTTAATTTTTTTATGGACTTTTCTTTGTATTTTTCTTTGCATATTTGAAACTTTTACTGTAATAATTCCTGTTTTACATTTTTGCTTCTTTACTTAGTCAATACAGGATCAGTTTTGTTTTCATTGTTGAAATAGATATTCGTTTTTATAGCGATAAAGGTTATACCACAATGGTGATTGCTGTTCCAAAATTTTAACCACCTGTAATGTTTGTTTGTTTGTCTTGCTCACACAACGATGTCAATATGATGGAATTGCATATGACTGTCATGAGCATGAGATGTTTAGCTATCTATACAACACGGTCTAATCCAACATTTTCTAAATTAATTTCACAAATTCCAATCCAAGAAATGAGTAAAACCGAGAATGTAACATTTTCTAAATTAATTTCACAAATTCCAATCCAAGAAATGATTAAAAACGAAAATCCAACATTTTCTAAATTAATTTCACAAATTCCAATCCAAAAAATGAGTAAAAACGAGAATCCAACAAGAGATAACCAAGTTAAATTTTAGCTCAGATACATCATGTACATGTCACAAAACAACAGTTGGTACCAGTTGATTATCCATATGTATGATTATCTCTAATATCTGTGGGTTTTTTTTCGCGGATAAGTATTAACCTCTTTTATTTTTTTATCTATTACAAATTACCTCAACGAAAGATCCGATCCCAAAATTAAAATTATTCCTACCTAGATATCAAAAACATGTTAAGGAATATACTATTTGAACGATCACTATTCCTAAAAAGACATTTTCAATCAGTGAAGGATTTAATTGAATTAAACCTAATTCAGTTTATGGTATTAACTGTCAGTTTGTTTTATAACATTGTCTAAAACGGTACTATGCTTGCTATGACAGGAAATAAGCCATTAAGGTAGATGGGGTGTCTAAATTATAATCCATATAATTTTTTAATAATTTTCCATAAATAAATCATGTAAATGTAGTTTATATCATGCTTTTCAGAATAAAATAATAAAAATAATGAGTCACGGGGCAAGAACACAATTTTGGATACAAAGTACAGTTCGATTTTACATGTAACATGTTGAAATATTGGAAAATAATTAGATCATGAATACAACTTATTTAGTATAAAATACCAAATACACTTTCGATGAAAATATAATTTCAAAGTAGTCAGCACAAGCTGTATACAATTTTTTTATATTTGAGATACTGGTGATCTGCTCAATTCTGTTTATTATTTCGGCTTTTGTTAAATATTGAAATGGGACGAAAGATACCAGAGGGACATTTGAACTCATAGAGCGAACCTAAGCTGACAACGCCGTGTCTAAAAAAGAAAAATACAAATAATAGTACAAAACACAACATAGTCAACTAAAGACTATGGAACATGAATCCCATTAGAATCTAGGGTCGATCTCAGGTGGTTCAGAAGGGCAAGTAGATCCTGCTCAACATGTGGCTTACGTGGTATTGCTCATATTATTACAAACCACATTCGTGAAAAGGGAACGGAATTATAGTAACGACATAGGGAACATATCCGATATCATCTCTGACACGGAAATCCCATAAAAGTCAACCAACTAATAATGACGTCCGAAAAATTTCAAGTCCACCATTTGGAACTTATGGTTTAATAGTTTCCTTGTGAGCAGCAGCCCATTATCAAGAAAATAATGAATGGAAATAAAAGTCAGGGACTATCGTATCAATTGGGAAATATATACTCCGTATGCAGGACAATACTGCATAGGATAAAACTTTCTCATACCATGTTTTATTTGAAACAAAGATAAATTCTGCATACTTTTTTGCAAATTAACAAAAGACTTATAGGGGAAACCCAATGGTAGCATAATACCAATAATGGTATGAAGCAGCACATGCACCTTTTACCTTGCGAGTACTCTCATTCGTTGACATTTCATGCTATTCAAATGACGTATTACAAAAAAAAAACAAAAACATTTTGAATGGATTTAGTTTCAAAAATTCAATTCTTGAGAAAATTGCCAGCGCAATACCTTCTGAGTGTTTTATGGAGCTTTTGGTGCCTTTTTTCTTCTTTCTTAGGTTATGTTTTAAAAAAATTTATTTCCTAAGTAATACTATAACAAATATATAGTTATTAGTTAGAAGAGGTGGCATTTTCCAAATATGTTCGTTCTACATGTTCTAAGTATTTTTAGCATCTTACTTGCTCATGGGTCAATTTATGATGACTTATAAATATCAGTTTATCTGGCTGCTGGTTTCATTTTGTGTAATTTTTTTTTTGCATTGAAAATCATCAAAGTTTATAACCATGCAGGGACCTTACACTAGGTCCTTACTGATAGCGTGATAGTTATATATAGTGTTAAGCCAACAATCTGCCAAGTTAGTGCATATATTTGTTTGACCACAGCCACAGGGATTAAGCTTGTTCTTGTTTGCCTTGAAGTTGTTTACTATCGATATGAAGCCCATGGTTGGACAGACGCTATTCATGTGTTACAAATCAAATTATGCGAGTAATTAATAGTAACACGTTCGGGTGATACTCTAGTCTCTCTAGTCTACTCTGTTCAGTATCACCGACACTTTCAACATTAATATTTTCTACTAGTGACGAATTTAAGAGTTGAAACCACTTAGTGATGCTATGCAAACTTGAATTGTCCGGTGAAAAAACAAGGGACATAATAAAGGAAACGATGAATTATGTGTAAGCAAAAAACGCTTTCAGGGTAAAAATCGGGGTTTCCGAGCAAAAAAACCCAATCTTCAAAATAGGTACAAAAAATGTTCATTTACCGATTTTCACAAATGAGGGCACATTTTAAAGCGGAAACACTCAGTTTTAAGAATTTAGCAATCTTAAGGTGTCTCTCGGAACTTTCTCGCTTCGATTTTTCACATAAAGGAAAAAATTACAATTTTTGAGCTTGAAAATTTACACTGAAAAAGTTGATTATTGTTGTATTATTCAATCGATCTGCCCTTTTTTATCAAATAAATTAAAGAACATCAATAACTTGTATTGAATACCATCCGAAAACTTAAATAGATTTGAAATTTATCATTGAAATTTAATGAAAACGGTCTTCCAAAAATAACACCAAAATTGGCGGCCATTACAACTTGTCTGACGGACACTTATGATTAAAATATTCCTACTCAGAGGCTTCCGGTTGTCCGATTGTGAGATATATTCTAAGACATACCTTTATTTTCAAACATTAACTTGTGTTTGTGACTGCAGTAAGGTTACATTTACTTCAACGATTCAACCCTAAACAATAATTTCACTTCGAATTGCGCCCTCAGTAAAAAAAAAAAAACCTGCTCGTCATTACAGATTTGAATATTCACCTAATCTACATAATTGACCTGTATATTGTAGATACATGCTACCTGTTTTTATACTTTACATTTTAGTTATTCTGTTATTAGGTATATTTCTAACAGCATGAACAATATGCATTTTATTTTATTTTTCAAAGATACCTAAATATTGTAAGCGGTACATCAGAGATAGTTTTAAAGGTTATATCAAATAAAGTCAATATTGGTATACCGCTGTTAAAAAGTCATAATTCGATTGACATGAAACAAATCGGGTAAAAAAATATTATATTTGTAATGTAACAATTAATGCATTTCTAAAGTCAAATTATTTTTTCAGATTTATTATACAATAACATGAACTGGAAGCGGATGTCCTATTGATCTAGACTAACAACAATTATTTGTCGATTTTCCAAAAAACAAATCTATTATATTTGAAATAAAGGAAATGGTTTTATATCCGTATATTTTCAATTGAGGAAGTGTCGAATGAATTGAACATAAAACAGAAAATGTATTAATACTTAAATGATTAAATAATTTAAGGTCGATTTTTATGAGGACAACATATTGTATCTAGTCATTTACTGACTACAGTATTCAGTTATATTTGTAAAGCAAAGGTGTGACGAAATTGAAAATTTATATTTATCTGAGAATATTCATAAAATCACAATGTATAAAAAAATAAACTTAAAGCAGAGATAAATTGAAAAAACTAACCACACTTACAATGCTAGCCGTCAGTATTGATGTCTTCTTGTACATGTTCTTTGTTTGTTTGTGTGCTATAATTATAAAGTATTGTGACTTTCAAATTTTTGAAACTATTTGGATAGTTTGGTTATGAAATGAAGGCATTATGATATGTGCTCACTAGTTTACCTTTGTTCAACGTTGATATTCAATGAATAAATAAAGAAACATGAAAAACATTGAAATTGAAATGTAAAATTTGCATATTTCTGTACGCACTTTTCGAAATAAAAGGTACATGTATCGTTATTTCGTCGATGATCCAGTCTACATTCCAAAAATAGAACACTTGATTGCTATGTCTATTGTCTTAAATTGTTACAGATTAAGATCTATTCAATATTTCTAGGTTTTGCCAATTGGTAGCTGAATAAATATTATCAGCACACTCTTCAAAGGAGTCATCTCACTTTAAATAGTTACCAAAAGTACCAGAATTATAATTAGTACGCCAGACGCGCGTTTCGTCTTCATTAAACGAAGTTAAAGACTTTTGCATCCGTCGACATTATCTTCGATTAAGTAGTATTGATCTCACAACCACTGTGCATGTATACTTTAACGACCAGGCAAGTTTTCGTGTCAGTTTTAAAAAAAGTTACCTCCCTTGTTAGTGTGATTTTGTCATCAATCTATTTATTTGTACTACCTTTATATAATATTATATTGTACAATTTAAATTTGTGATTCGTTTAATATTTAAATATAATAATTAATTCTTTATCAAAGATATAAACAAGTTAATTTGAAAGTCTTTGATTACTTTATCACCGTAGTTCACTTCAGAAGTCATGCGGTCTATTTGGTCTACATTATGTGGAAAGAATACCGGGGTGTTTACATTGGCAATATTTACTATCTACAATGACTGTACATCAAGAAAAGAAAACATTTTACATTATAAATCAAAAATAATTAAAATTATATACCAAACTTTATGTTCACCCCTTTGGTATGTAACAAAAATCGACAACATTGTTATAATTTCATTGTCTGAAGCACCTTTAAATGAATGACAAATGACAACATTGTCATTTTTTGAATGACAATTAAAAACAGTGTGGGGAAAGATAAATTGAACACACTTTCGTTTCTCGTTTTTCGTTTTTTGTTTTTGTGAAATCAAAAATGAAAAATGAAAACACTTTCATTTTTCGATTTTAGTTTTTGAGAAATCAAAAATGAAAAATGAAAATACTTTTGTTTTTCGTTTTGTGAAATCAAAAACAAAAACGAAAACACTTTTGTTTTTTCATTTTGGTTTTTAAGAAATCAAAAACGAAAAATGAAAACACTTTCGTTTTTCATTTTGGTTTTTAAGAAATCAAAAACGAAAAATAAAAACACTTTCGTTTTTTGTTTTTTGTTTTTGATATTTCAAAACGAAAAACGAAAGGACGCAGATATACACGGACCTAGCTGTTAACAGTTTTGAAATTATTTCAAACATGATAGTTCAATCAAATGTTAGCACTCTATAAGAAAATCCCTGCACCAAGTCAGGAATACGACAGATGTTATCCATTAGTTTGACGTTTTTGAGCTTTTGATTTTGTCTGTACCAAGTCAGGATTATAACAGATGTTATTCATTCGATTGATTTGGTTTAGCTTTTGATTTGATTAGGAACTATCCGATTTGAATTTTCCTCTGAGTTCAGTATTGATTCTTCTTTTTGTTTATAGAGACTGCAAATTAATTTACGATCAATGTAAATTGTTGACACTCTCTTTAAGGAAATCTAATAAACATGGTAGTTAGATCTTTGGAATTTGTTAGATTTCGTAATATCGTTGATTTTTATATATGATAATATTAACCAGATCCAAAAGGGTATACCCATACACGAATGAATGCTCCTTCGTCCTACCGATACGAATATGGTGGCATTGTACACGGTCATGCTTTATGGAGATTTTGGTCTCAAAAATCACTTATTAATAATCGATATGCGCATCTGATGAAGTCGAATTGGAATTGTGGATGTTATTATAATTACTGGGTTAATGTCTCCGATAGTTTAATCTTACATTACGAAAACGTCAGTATATATTTATTGTACTATAATCATACATAAAACTTAAGGTGACAATAGGATATGTAAAATGTAATAGTCGAAAAAAAAAACTGACAACGTCATGGCAGAAAACCGAGACACGGCAAAAAACAGAACAAAAATACGTTAAATGAAAATTGATACCTCATAGAAGAAACGATGCGTATAATGTTTTTTTTTGTTGTTTAAAGGATTATTGTTACATTTGTTCATGTTTTTATCTGTATATATAAATACTACATTCATGTACGGCTAACGTTCCGTGTTATCCGCTTCTTCTACGGGTTATAATAGATCATTAACATTTGGTGGTATTACCAGCATTTATTGCAGTTGTGTCCATTATCTTAGTTGAGTTTTTCTCTTTATATGTTATATTTTTTTATATATTGAAGGGTTTTTTTCATGTAATATGATAGTTTCCTTTGTTTTAGAAACATTTTCCCAACCCGACCATTTTAGTACTTGACCCATGTTTTCATATTGCATACATTAAAAGACTTCCTCAATTTAACAATAATATAACTATTTGTTATTTTTTTTCAAAAACAATCAATTTGTGTCGATAAAATCAATAGATGTTCATATTGCTTGTCAAGGTTCATAGGAAATCCGCATCCCCTTTGTGTCATTGTTATAGAAATTTGTCAAATTATTTGAAATCAAAATTAGTAGTATTTTAAATATAAAATATTTATTGAAATAAATTATGAGGCAAATATAACCCGATTTACCTATATTGTACATGTCGCAATGCCTATGAAAAAGAAGATGCACAATGTAAAAGAGAAATTCAATACAACAATATCCTAAATGTTAAAATAGAATCTTTAACGAGGCAGGGCTTGCGAATATACAGTATATCTCGCTCCACACCGTGTTGACTCAAAACATTGTGAATTAATTAAAACGTAGGTGTCGAATATCTGATTTAAACCAAGACTTTCCCCTTATATGTGAAGATAAAGATATTAAAATGGACAATTGCTGTTGAGATTTTTCATTTAGACCATGAATATTCATTTTTTCGGGGATACAATTCCTTTTTTTAAAACCTCAACTCCCTATATCATTTGACTAGCACAAACCAGTGCATTAATTCATTTCACTTTGAAATAAAGTGCGTTTAAAATACAAGTGTTATCAAATTGTATATTTACAAAACAAACTAACATTTAACAATGTTTAAAAAAAACACCCCACATGTTGTGTTATTGGCTACTGTACTTCATAAAATATTTCAAAAAACAAAAAGAAAAATGCAAGTTTTGCTTAAAACTATAAGCTAGGTCAAAAGAACAGTGATTGTACAACAAAAGTTATATAAATATCATGTATCCATCTGTCTATTAACACGTTATGTAGGTAAGTAGAGAGATATGAAGAACAGTTTCTTAATTCATTAGATTTATTAATATTAATATAACAATAAAATGTGGATGCAAATTACAACTTTTCGTCTTTGTGCAGGTAAATTGATAGCAAGATTCGGTATACTAAGTTATCATAGGAAAACGCTTGGTAAACGTTACATTTCAGACAGAATAGAATTATTGTAAAAATTCTACGCGTTTTTGTATTCTGTTTACCGGGACTACATTCTATACCTGTCTGTTTTTTGGTCTGGGACTTGTTATTCCTTCTTTTTCTAGTGTCGGTGTATGATTTTTTTGGGCTTTACGATTTATCTATCATCTATCAATTTTTTTTATTTTTTTAGTTGTATCAAATATTCTCACTTTTTTTACCACGACAACTGACTTTACGAATGAGATTTTGCTCATTTTGTTAAGGCAGTTCATCAAAGAATAAATGCGTAATTGTTCTAGTTTTGACTTTACTTAAAACAAATTTGTTTCATTGAGAATCCAACTTAATTACCCTTTTAATAAACTGCCATTAGATCCGATACTTATGTCATAAGTCTCTCAATACTTCACTCTGAATATAAAAAAAAACTGTTACTTATTAATTTTTTGATGCATTACTTTCAAGAACTCGGTGGGTTTTTTAAATATCGTTTGTTATTCCATTAACAGAAATGAAAGGCTTTATATTTCAATCAATAGTGTTACTCTAGGAATCATTCGTGTCCATGTGTTCATGCAATCCAGTCCACCCTACCAACCAAAAAAGAGAGAAAGAAAAGTAAAGATACAGGCGGAAGATATCAATGGGATACTTAAAAAAAAGTGGACATTTTGATAATGTCTGTCATAACATGTTCAATAGATAACATTTAAAATAGCGCTTCATATATAAGCGCAAAGTGGCGAGTTCAGTGCATATTCAGGACAAGAACGTTAACATGATAATGAAACTTGCTATATGAATGTTTACCCTGCCGATATGCTCAGTAGAAAAAACAGTAATAAGGAATTAGACTTCTGATGAAATATTTATACAGGTAGTTTAAAGGACTATATCTTATGACCTTTCATGTGATAATCTTCTATCACTTTTTTTTCAGAAAATATACGCTGAATTCCACACACTGCATCGCGATGATATGCTGCCTACAATTGTGTCATATCAAGATCACTTTCAGCATTTTGTTTGCCATACATTTTGTTATGATAAATTTATTAACAGCCCCTTGCAGTCTTGCATATATTTGTGTGTTTGTTTGACAAAAAAAAAACATTTCAAAGAGTGATTCTGTACTGAAAGTCTTAGAATTTTATGACATCTGTACGTTGTATTTCAAATATAGATAAAAACATGTACAGCGACAGGCATTGTTGTCAGCTTAAGTGTTATTTACACAATAACTGCGCCAAGCTTCTTTATTTTTTTACTTGTTCTGTCTTGTATTTAAATATTGTAATCCACATAATACAATTTGCATTAATGTTTGATAGACAGGTTCGCCTCAAGCTTTGCATTGGATTATCAAATCAAAAAGTCACTTTCCTGGTATAACGCAATTTAAAAAAAGTCTGATGAAAATGGGTATTTTAGGTATTTCTTGTTTGGGCGAATAAGTCATCGTTTCATTGTTATGTCATTAGTGTGTCCCTGTGTTTGTCATGGAAACTCATCATTGAAATCCAATTTATTGCATACTAGCAAGTGATTTCTGCAGAGTTAAAATAGAGAAATAAATCTCTTTTCATGACTTCTACACGTTCTACAAATATTTCCATTTTTAAAATTTCTAAATTATAATGAACTATCCCTTTTATTTTATTTTTTTTAGTATCCCTTTATTGTGTCTAATTTTCATTAAACCCTTTTCAATCATATCAACACAACTCATAAATTACTTTTAAAATATTTTATCATAGCATTATTGAATCAGCTGCTTATTGCGACAATGACTGTCTCTTCTGTATGCTCGAGACACAACTATATGAAATACTGATATTGAAACTACTGCAATATCTGGATTTCTTGTTAAAATCACACAAAGAGTCAGTTGGAAAGCCTATACCGTATGCACTGTTTCAGCATATTTTTTTTTTTAACTTTTGATTTTTTTATTTCCAACAATTACCATGATTACAACATATACATGACATACATCCAATATAATACAGATAAGATACATACAATGTAATTTTTATAAATCAATCTTAATTGGAAATATTTTACATTTTCTATTCAAAAGATAAAAAAATAAAAAAAATAAAGAAAGAAGGAAAACAAAAAACAAAAAACGAAAATAACACACAAAAGGATTATCCAGTTACATCCCTATCTATATTTTAAATATCACATAATTATGTTGAAAAAAAATATTTTCAAAATTAACGAGACATATTTATTTCGTAACAGCCATCAACACAGATCAAATACATAACATGACAATAATATTTTCTTTAAAATAGATTATAGTCAAGTAGTCATAAGTTATTGTAACAAAAAAAAAGACATTAGCTGGTATTCAATAAAAGTCTTTCAAAAACATTCCATACATTGTCAAATTCGGTATCTTTTGATTTTTACAGCTCAGCTTTATTATAATTGCTTGCAATGAGAGATTCTTTTTAAAGCATCTGTAATTATACACATATTGTTTAATATAAAGAAAAATCATGTTATATGGGTTGTTGGGATATATCTTGGATAAGTCTCCAAAAAGAAAGTTTAATTTATTCATTGGGAGACTTATTCCAACGGGAAGGAACCAGTTATCAATATCTTGTAAAAAATTTTGTACAGTATTGCAACTCCAAAATAGGTGTTCTATAGACTCATTATCTAATTTACAAAATGTACAAAAAGGATCATCGCTCAATAAAACTAAATACTGACTTGTGGCAATAATGCAATGGTTAATCCTATATTGCAACCACTGTAATATACTATTTTTAGTAACAGCAAAAGGCAGTCTAAAAATCTTTTTCAATTTTAGCATATTGTGTTTTTTGTGTCGATGCTTTGTTTTCAGTCGGCTGATTTGCATTTATACTGGTGTTTACATATTTGTCTGGCTCCTCGCTGTCTTCAGATAGGATATTAATTTCCAGTTCAACATAGTGAAGCGGTCTAAACATTAGAGAGCCGGAGTCACTCTTCAACGATCCTTCAGTTTTATCATCATTGCTTAATGGTAATAAATCTTCAGCAGTAGCTTGTTGGTCAGTATTACTACATTCTGTACTAGTAACAGGAGTCATATACAGATGAGGATCAGTAGTTGGTATAATTGGTTGGTAAGGATTTAGATAATCAGTATTAAGATTGTTGTGGCTTCTCTGTTCTTCGCTAGTTGGGGTACTTGGCGTGTCACTGTTTTCCTCGTTTTGATAAATGTTATCATCATGCAATACCAATGAAATATTATCAACTTCTTCATAGGCATTTATTGTTTCAGATGATACATTTGCTTCTGCAATCTTTTGATCTTCTCGTTTCTTTCTCTGTATAACTTGTTTGAAGAACATGAACATCGCTCCGATGCCAATGCCCATTATTAGACCAACTAAAGCAGAAGTAACTACAAAGACACTAGAACGACATTTTTCTGAAAAATAACGTTTGTCTATAATTTGCTATACACACAAAAACCAATTTACATTTTTACTTTATTCCTTAACAATTGTTGAAGACAATAAAATTAAACTTTCTAAATCATAAACCTTTATAAAAAAATTCCACACACGAATACAATTCATCTACTTGTACAACATTATAATACGTTCCAATCATGTACTATGTATTTAAGTTTCTCTAATTTTTACACGATTTATCCTTTTCCTGGTATATTGATTTTTTTAACTTATCAACGTGTGATTCGTTTGATCTCGGTTCTTGATTGGCCAAAATTCGATTATGATATCAAATGTTCTTGCTTGTCTCTGAAATTCTCTATTGTGACGGCATGAAAAAGGGCGACCATGCCTAATGATGTCATATAGAAAGAATACATCTCTTTTGCAGATCATACGTTTACCTGCATATTGATTTGAAATCAATAGAGAAATAGATTCTACCACCAATTTTCGTGTAATGCGATATTCATTCTCTCTCCACCGTTAAATCTTAAATATTAAAAACGCTCAGCGAGCCACACGTTTGAAAATTTTACTGTCTCAAGTGAATAAATATCGTATCACACTTGATGCAGTGGTATAATCTATACATATACGTCTACAATCTTACGGCATATCTTCAGTTTTGAAATTATATTGGTTGCTATTCATATTCATGTAGTTAGACACTGCTGCATATGTATTAAAATAAGTTTAAACCACATGGCTTCATATTTAAATTAAACGTTGAAAGATTCGTCATTCAAAAAAGACTGCGTATCAAAATGGCACTTGTACTTCTTGTAATACATAAACAATAAAATGTATAAAAAACATATTTATAGATATTTATAATAATGATAACAAGTGAACCTGTGTGTCATATGCCCTCCTATATATGATATAGATAATAATGAAGCAGCGAAATCTCGTAAGAGAATATTTTCACATTACCTGTGAGATGTTCATCATCTAACGTATTTCTACTTTTAGATGACGAAGAATCAATATTGGTAGTAGTGGTTTCCATTGCTGAAAATATAATGAATCATTTTTAAAATTACCAAGGGGGTAGTCAAAGATTCATGTTGTCTTTTTGTTTTGTTTGTTGTAACACAGTTGTTGCTTACATTTCCATTCTCAAACGTAAAGTATAAAAGGTTGCATTATAGTCGAATGATAAAAACAAATATCTTCAAGAAAAAAACGAGAAAAGTACAGACCTGCTAGTTTTTACTGTGTTGACGTATCAGTTATTGCGGACGGATACAAAATTCATGCATCGAAGACTAAACTAGCAATCAGTACACATCCAACATTCAATTGATTTAGTGTACACGTAAATTTATCAATAACATTCAGAGAAAAATACGACCTTGTGCAAGATGGAGGTATCAAAAGATAATATGTAGTTCGATTTAACTTACTGGTACCAAATCAATATCAATACCAAACAACAATATTTACAGATCTATTAACAGTGTTGAATTGGTAACCTTATAGAATGAATTTTGTTGAGGCATTGATAAGTTTAAAGGGATTGTATGTAGGATTACGGGCTCGGTAAACAACATATCCATATAAACCAGGATGTCCTATTCTGAGGAAAGAAACAACTTATTAATGTTTGAAATCGTCATTAAAGGGTAATGACACATATAGTCCAATATGCTATAGAATAGCAAACTTACAATTTTATTGTTATAAGGAACGGTCTGACAAATAATAAAAAAAGCAAGATCTATACATTTTGAATATGTTCAGACCTCTCAGATTTTCATTTTACATTCTATACATTATGCGATATTTCAAGATAATAGATAAACAAATGCATTTCACCCCTATACACTATGTTTAGCCCTCTCAGCCATGTTAGATCGCAGACTGGATCTTCGACACACATTTTCTAAACTCGATGTCCAAATTAGTGTTGCGGTAAAGACTGGTTCGAACTAGCAGAATAGTATCAACATGGTTCAGGTAGGCTAAAAAGGGTCGGACGATAGTAAAGGTATATGCTAAATCATTTGAATATTTACATTGTAAAATAAAACTTTTGAAATTGTTGTATGATTTCTTTCTAAGGTCACTGTTTCATGTATTTAGTAAATATATTGAAAAAGATAAAAACGATATAAGTAGCTTTAATGTTTGTTTGAGGTTTGTTTGTTTGTTTGGTTTTTTTTTTGTTTTTTTTTTGGTGGGGGGTCCTGAAATAGCGAGATATATTTGCCACATGAAGGAATTATTCAACCCATCTATTTTAACATTCAATATGTCTGGTATAATTAAACATGAGGTGAATGGTTCAATTGTTTTGCGTGGCGACTTGCATTTATTGTAAACTTTAGTATCGACAAATCATTAGAATTTCGAATTGTTATGAATTGATTATAAATATCTTATCTCAACAAAACACATTATAGCATGCAATTGTTTTTGCTCAAGAGACGTGATTGTGTGGATACAAAAGACAATAACAATCAAAACCAAGGAGTAAACAAAGACTCACAAAACCAAAGGACATTTACATCAACAGTTATAAATAATAATAAAAAACAACACGAACTCCACTGAAAACCGGAAGTGAAATCAGGTGCTCCGGAAGGGTAAGCATTTCCTGCACCGTGTACGACACCCGTCGTGGTATTTCTTTGTTCAGTTCGGTAATGGTCGAAGGTAATTATGACTGTGGATGAATATCAGATATGAATTCTGACACACTTGTGTCATAATGGACAGTCAGCTCATGATGGCGACCGTAAAATTTCTTGAGTGATGACCTTAATTTGATTGATTAAAAGCCCTGTCTTTTCAATTAGATGATGAAAATTTAAAACATTTTATGCTTTTGGGAGATAGCAGTTGTCAATCGAACCAAACTTTACATGTAAATCTCTTTTTTATTTTGACAAAATGGTCCTTGTGGAAAATAAGAAACAAAATCAAATATGATGGGATAAAAATGTCCTCTACATCTATTTTGAATCTTTGGAAATCATACATGATAACACATCTGAAATCTGTACCCTGTTACTTATCGAATAATACATTAGACAAAGAGAAAATAAACACATTAATTAATTTTATACTATAAGTACATACCTCGCAGGAGATAACAGTCACGATGTTATGTGGTCTGTTTTTTTATATCTCTTTAATTTATATTGATTACGGCAATCCATGGTTTAAAGATGCACTCGATTATGTTATAATGTTATGTGAATCTGGTTTATAGGTGCACTTCTTTATGTTATAATGTTATATTATTTATAACTAGTATTTCATTCTAGAAAGATATTTCTTTTTTCACTCATTGTTATATAAAAGAATATAAGCATTATTACATGTATACTATTTTTTTCTGATAATACAGTGCACTTTTTCAGCCTTCTGCTTCCCGGACAGTTGGTTTAAATGTAAACGGGAATCCACAGTTTGCATCCTGGGCAACTGAGGAAATTGTAAACAGAAAATATTTGGAATAAACAAGTATCAATTTAAAAAATAAAAAAAAAAAAGCCCTGTCTTAGCAACTTTTGATTAAGAAGTATTCCTCGTTCAACAAAATCAACGTACTTTGAGCTAGCTATAGAGCAACGTTTCAATTGAGACACATATACTCCGTATGCTAGTGCCGCTGGGATGTTGCTATACAGAAATGGAAAGTTGACTATAGGAACATTAAAATCATCGCGTTTGTCATAAATTTTGGTATTCAACCTACCATCAGTAGTCATTTCGAGAAAAAGTTCTAAATATGAAGCAGATTTATCTGTGTCGGTAGTATCTTTAATTTCAAGTTTACTTGGATATATTAAATGAGCCAGTCCATGCGAAAAGGTACAAAAACGAAAAATTTACGAAATTCTAAAAAGTGTGCATAATTATTGGTAGTAGACTTGTGATTTATAAAACACATTTACTTTCCCTCATATCATCAAGCTGTGAGCTACACGCACCTGCGAGTGTTGAGACCCCCCCCCCCCTAGTTTTATCAAGATTTTTAGTGAATTATTTCATATATTTCAATCATTTTCAAAGTACAGTTTAAATGGCTTGATTTGCCAATTGATAACGTTAAACCTGGTAGCAGTGGGGATAAGGCTCTCGCTTACGATGCGGATATCAATGCAATCAAACCGGGCAACGGTTCGAATCCCGTGCAACTAAGGTTGATTTATATAATATTAAATAACTTAACTTAACTTAAATTTCAATTTCTAAAACACAAGATGTCATAGTTTTTGCATTTTCCCTCGTGTTTTAATGTTGTCTTTCTTTCTTTAAACCTGTAGAACTGACGGAAATTATTGACTTTTGTCTCTGTAGTGTCATAATTTTTTGTAGTTTCTGGTCGGTATAGCATTAGTCCGGGGAACAAATGATTTTACACTTGCTCAAATACCAAAAATTCAGATATTTCTACGTCTTTTTCGGTTTTAGTTGACAAATTCGGGATAGAATTGACAATCTTATGAATGTTTACATTAATGTAATTTTTTTTCGGATAAAATCGTTTTTCAAAAATACTATAACAAACTTTGATAACGTGTCCTGTAAAGTTTACCAAAAGGACTTTTTGTACCTTTTCGCATGGACTGGCTCAAATGTAAGTGATCACTGAATCTATTATAATTTAAAGACAGTACATAATCAATATACCGAAAGGTGAAATTAAAAGACTGGGCTAATTTCTTTTCACCTTCTGTACTAGCCCTTGGACAAATTCTGCTTCATAGGAATACAAAAACTAATCTACAAGTAGAGGAGCGCAAATGGTTTCTATTCGGATTCCAATAGTCTGTTGGAGGACCAAACCTCAAAATCCAACAAAAATGTTGTCAATTAAACAGTCCAGCATGGCAGTGATATCCTTTTCGGTGTATTTTTTCCTTGACTCTGTATGATTGATCACAAAGTAAGGTGAATTCCAGCCTAAAACTAGAAATTTAAAACGTCTCGTGCCCTTTTTGTTAAATAAACATAAGCTGACTTTTTTCAGTCGAGCTTTAAATTTAGTATGTGGAATAGTGGTACAAAGAGTTGAAAAATCAAAGCTTTTAATGTTGGTACAATTTTTAAATGATTGAGATTGTAAATTCACCAATAACTCTTTTGAATTTATCAGTATCCACATCTGATTAACACCACTTCTTGAATATGCCGTTACGGAATATTTCTGAAGTCCTTCTTTCACTGCAGTGAGTATGGCAGTACAAACGAGAAAGGAACTGAAAACACTTCAGTTGATTTATTTATTTTCATGCGTACGATTGATTTTAAAAATATCTATTCGCGGATCTTTGATTGGTTTCCGTTGATTTCTTGGCTTTCCCATAGTTTTGCATTCCAGTCTATAGAACATTTGCTCTTCGTAAGTGATTCAACTTCTGTTTGATGTTTGACCTCGAAATTCACAAACATGAGTAATCCATAGCAAATTAATAGTCACTTGTATATGGGTTAACATGCTTTTGGATGTAGATTACGTAGGTAAAGGTTGACCACAAAATGTTATGTTCAATGAATGGCAAATGTTTTATAGGCTTGTATGCAGACTTTGACAAATTACCAAATTAAACATTTTGTTAAATATCAATGAACATACAAGTTTTTTTATGTACGAAAATAAGTACCCACGAAAATAAATGAATCCACAGTAGCAAATGTTTTTAATCGGTATTCAGTAATCAAATCTGTCAGAATATAGCTATAATAGCCGCTATGCATTGTCATTCGGATAAATCATTACGACCATTTGATATTCAATTTCCAAAAAATATTTGAACTTAATGAAATAAATAAAATGAGCCCATATATGTCTTGCATTAGATAATTTGTTCATGATTTGTTTAAAGAGAGACGAAATGTCTAATGGGAATTTTTAACGTATCAGTCGAAAAGAAACTGTCAATGTCATGACTTAAAACGAAAAACGGCGAAAATACAAACAACACAAAACAAAACCTAGAAAACTAACAACTGAGCCATACGAATCTAACTATAAATATGGAGTAATCTTAGGTGAACCGGAAGGGTAATCAGTAGTGTTGTCAAATCGTACTTTTGAGTAACCGGTTACTCGGATAATCGTTCGACCGATTAACCGGTTAACCGGTAGTTTGATTTGGTGCTTGAAAGCCCTTATCAATAGTACCCTACACATAGATAAAAGATGTGGTATGAGTGTCAATTTAAAAACCTTTCATCCAAGTCATAAATTACGCTTTTAAAATTGAAGTTTGTACTTTGGCATTTTAAGGCTTGTCTGTGTGGGTTCCTGGCGAAGTTTGACTTTTAATAAACGACTTCAACTATAGTATCAACAATAGCGTGTGTAGCAGCTTCAAATATAAAAATAAAAAAAAAAACTTCTTGATCTCGTAGAATTGAATATGACTGAAACTGATTATTCTTTCCTTTTCACTTGTTGTCACCGAGAATGATGTGGAGTGTTTCAATTTGAATGATTAATTATAAAAAAAAGAAGATGTGGTATGATTTGCCAATGAGACAATTCTCCACAAGAGATCAAAATGACACAGAAATTAACAACTATTATAGGTCACTGTACGGCCTGTTTCTTTACTTTGTTTGCATGTTACTCGTACTATCACGTATACATTGTGTACATTCACATTGGTTTTCATTTTACAATTTATGAGTTAGTATTTCGTTTTTAAGTAAGACTAAGCCCTTCACGACGGAGTTTGCACATTTAGATGTAGGTTTACACAATATTAGATCAGAAACGAAATAATGAAGTAAGTCGTAAAATTTAATCGCATTACTGATTTAGAGTTACTGTTAAAAAAACATGTAAACTAATTATGTGTCTTTAAGATCATGCCCCGAGCTGAGAGACAAGTTCTAATTAATTTTATGTTATTAGGATTAAAAATAGCAATCAATTTACTGGACAATTGATTTGTCAAATTAATTACCACGACGACAGTTTTTAAATAAAACCGAACTATTTAATGATTTCAATACAAATTTATATCAAATCTATAAAGATTGAAAAATAGACCGGTTAACCGGTTAGCGTTTTCGGTATTCGGTATTCGGTCGATCGAACGGTTAACCGGTTTACCGGTTAACCGTTGACAACACTAGTAATCAAATCATGTACCACATGTGAATTTTAGGATGAAGAGAAAAATCCAAATATCTATTATTGGAATAAATTGTTGATATGATTATTAAACAATGTGAAAAACAAACTTCATCATTTGAGCAATCAGCTAGAAAGCATATTTCAACGATATCCTAAGTTTCAGTTTTATTGTGATCGAATTCTATGTTGTTGCGAAATATTTAAATTCTGTACAGTAAGTTGTTGATGTGTACAGGTAAGTGTCAACAATTCTACATTCAACGTAGACTAATATAGTGATATATATGATAAGAAATAAAATTATGTAAACAAAATCTTAGTAGTCGTTTGTTAATGACAATCACTAACTGACATTATTATATGACAGGAATACAGAACAAAATCAATACAACAACATTCCGGACAGAGAAATGCATAAATAAACAATAAACTAGTACATTTTGACATGCTAACAGAATAAAAAAAACGAACATGTAAAAAGTAAAATCACAAAAATAATGAACTCAGAGGAAAATCAATTCGGAAGTCCATAATCACATGGCAAAATCACATCACAAAACACACCAAAAACGAATGGACAAGAACTGTCATATTCCTGACTTGGTACAGGCATGTACAAATGTAGAAAATGGTTAATTAAACCTAGATTTATAGTGCTAACCCTGTCACTTTGATGACAGTCTCATCAAATTCCGTTATATTTACAATGATGCGTTAACTAAACAGACAGTAAATTAAATAGTCAAAACATGGGCACAGCAGTCATCATCGTGTAACAATTTTAAAGGGAACAATTTAACAGAACACAAAAACATCTATCTACAAACGCATTCATTGATTCGCGTGTAAAACAACATAGAACAGAACATTAAACAGTACCAATGAGACAATATATCATCCAAATCACAATTGGTGACAGTAAACCATTCGTAAATTAGATTAAAAAAATATGTGTTTTAGCCAGGTTGTTAAACTATCATTATCGTTGATTTTCCTTTATTTTCACCGCATTGAATTTTGTTTTGAGATTTAATTATTTTGCGTTTTTCCTTCCTATAATATGTCAATGTAGATGAGACCAATACCATAGCAAGTGCCAATGATCCAGTACATACAGTATACAGAAAAACAGTATTCTCTGTTTCTGAAACAAATAAATGAACTAATAATCAAGTTTACAAGAACTTTGACAGTATGTATTGGCGTTTTCTTTCAAGAATAACCAATTTGTCGATAGAAAATCAGCATCAGAGGGTTGACGTTATATGGTTTGGCAACTAATTATTGATCAAGTTTACGAAGAACTTGTCGGACCCTTGTGATTTGATATGGTTACATTGTTTCTTTTTTTTTTTTTACTATTTTACGTGTGATACGTCATCGTAGGTTCCGTCAATGTCAACATAATACAACAACAATATCGTACAAGCAAAAGGAGTTATCTAAATTGGATACCGTAAAGAAATGCTAGAATGGGTCATTGTTAAATGAAATATAATTCTTTTAATTAAAACCAGCGAAATGCGTTAAACAATAATTCTTCCTACCCAGGAAACGTTTCATAGCAGACATTCCATGTAAAAACTGCTTCAACATCACATGACACAATAAATACCAATAAACAAAATAACTGGAAACAGCAATCATACAATATCAAGTACTCAAGAGGTCAACAGAGAGCAATTGTTTATCATAGCTCATCAATGTATATGACAAATGTGGTAAAGCAACCAGAACATTTTGTCTGTACGTAGAATGCAGTTATCAGGTAATGAATATATGTGTGAGAGTTTTCATTTCGATCTTCGATGTATAAAAATTCATATTCAACTATGATTTCCCCACATCTGATATTTTCCTATATATAATTCACCATTATATCAAAATTGATATTATCTCATAATCAATTATGAACAATTGAAAATTACCTGTAACAATGTCCTCGATCTGTAATGTGATGTCAGGCAACAGTGTAAATGAATTGCCTGCAATTACAGATTGAATAACTTAGTTGATGTGTTCTATCATCAATACAAGAAGATGTGGTATGTTTGCCAATATGACAACTTCCCACAAAAAAACAGCTAATATATAAATTAACATCTATAGGTCACCATAAGGCATTCAACCATGAGTAAAACCTTATTCATTTATTCCATGTGTTTGATCTTTTGATTTTGCTATTTGATCAAGGACTGACCTATTTGAATTGTCCTCAGAGTTTGGTATTTTTTCTTGAAAAAAATGATGAACGAAAAAAGACTTTACACAGGCGTATATATAATCTGGCGGGTTGAAACTAGATTGAAGGCGCACAAATCTTGTTAACCTTAGTACAGTGGTGTAACAGTACAATATATGAACAAACTATACAAAAGGTTTAACTCGTCAGATCTTTGATAAAAAGCAGAGATACAAAATCAAAAACGTACAGTGGACGTGGCAGGGTACTTATACATCCTCAAACGAACAAAGACACTAAGAACTGATCTGAGAGTACTCGAATTTTCTAATAGTATACACGTATACAAAGCAATTAACAACTGATGAACAAAAGCATGCAACTAAGACTTAATAAAGGCAACAATTGTCAACCGCTGTTCTATCAGTTCACTCTAAACATCCAACTTCCAATATATTTAGTGTAAAGACACAATTAACAGTCAGAGAAAACTGAACCTAGTACAATGCCAAGATACAGGTATCGACAGATTGCAAAGCAATGATTGTTCATATGTAAATACAAAACATAGGTCGATATTAATTTATTGGTAACAAAATCAATTTTGAAACAAAAATAACAATTTCAAAGACTTAGTTATAGTGTTGATTTTGCAAACTTCTAGAATAGATTTATTAAAAAGGATAGATAAGTTGTCCCCAGATCGTTTTTAAATGTCCACATTATCAGACGTAATCTTTATATCTACGAAAGAATTTATTGACGATTTTTAAGTAATTTGTGGTAAAGTAATTACTGACTTAGTCAAGTCATGCATAGATTGCGTTGATTGAACTCTCAGAAGAAATCGAAATATCGAATGAATTGAGTTGTGATATATAAACATCGTTATATAGTGCCAAAAAAACATCACTGTTCAAAAAAGGAAAATATCCAACAGGGGAAGAAACATCGTCACTGTGTCGTAAATTTTATTGTAAAACTGAATTGTTTGAATCGAGGAAAGGACGGTTATTACTGTTTAGAATTGATGTATATAGAGGAAGTTTCTTTCAGCATTGAAATTTAAAAATTCGTCATTTTTTAACGAAAAACAATATCAAGATAACGATAAGTGCTGTTGAATTTATTAATAAAATACAATTTAATCGAGTATTTACTGATTGTTGCCATAAACTATGATTCATAACAACACATGAACATGTCTACAACTAAATGAGCTCAATTGGTACCCATTTAAATTCATATAAACGTTATTATCTAAACGTTCTTTAATATAATCAAGGATAAAATTAACAGCTTCAATCATCTCATCAAAACTCCACAAAGTTAATTTCGAATATTTGAAGTTCTCATTAGAGAAAAAAGCTTGTTTGAAATGAGTTATACAAAATATATGTGTAATCATATTAATAAAACGACCATTTACTTAACAATGGAAACTTTTCTTAGGTGTGGAAGTGTAATGTAAACAGTTGAAGGTCAAAACCGTCATCAGAATCAACAAAATTAAAAGAACAATCAAAGGCAAGTATTTTACCTAAAACATAAAAAAAATGTACACTGCAAAGATAATTCCACTTTCTGCATATGTTTTATTACACAATTTAATGATAAGTAATAAAAGAATTAATTAAAAGCTTTGAACATTGGTTGTAAAACAATTACTAGAGGCCGAGATTTCACGATCTTAAACTCGCTATTTTTGTGTAGGTTAGGTAACCAATATTTAGAAGGGGCCTTTAAATGTTCATGGCAGGCCTGAAGCTGTTATGTTATATAGATACAATTGATAAGCGTTGATTCGTGAAAAAGAAACGATGAGTCCGGAGGTCTTATCTATTGAATCTATTACTTAAACTTTTCAGTAAATATCTTTTCAAAATAAAAGCCTTTACCTAATAAGAAGGTATTGTGAGTTAGTTTAAATAACCATGTCATTGTCGTCAACGATGCATTTAGAGATCGATTTATTGGTTACAAAAATACAACTTATTACAACACATGTGCCTTTACAGAGTTTTATATTATCAGGCATCTAAGTATTATCTTTTTTTACAAAATAAAACATATTCGGACGCATTTCTAATACAATTAATTAAGGAAATGGGGAATGTGTAAAAGAGACAAAAACCCGACCAAATAGTAAATATAAAGTATATAAAATAAGTATGTTACCAAAACTTTTAGCAAAGTTATTCATTTTTTTTTTTTTTTCAAAATCTGTATCTTTGCATTCACGGTACTTTGACCTTTATGATGTTCATGTAACGTTTCTTCAATAATGTTTAGTTATTGCGTAGTGATAGTAAAGGATATCTGGGTAATTTCATTTGGAATCTAATTCATAATCTCACCTTCAACATCCTTTTTTGCTGTATTATCTTGAATGCATCCCAGTACGTTATTACATCTGTAACGAAGATGTATTTGTCAATATATATCTATTCTGCATTATAGCATATTTCATTTTTTGTATTTTTATCTTTGAAAAGACGTATACACTCTTACCAAATGGGTTAAGACTGTGAGGTCGAGGTAAATCAAGTATATGGAGTATATTTATCTTATTTGATACAATTTGTCTACGACTGCTTTTAATATCAAGAGAATCCTGATAGAAAGAGGGACGAAATATACCAGAGGAAAGGTCAAACTCAAAGATAGCACAGAAAACACAATTTAGAAAACAAACGACGCAGATAGATGGTTGTTTCTCACAATGAAGGTGTTAAAATGAGAAAACCCGTTCTTTCAACCAACAATTTGAACACTTCCAAGAGTTGATTGATGTTATGGAATGTCTGTTTGGCTGATGACGACGGTTAAAACACTTTTAAATATTCAAATGTAAACTAGCAAATTAAATTTATTAACGGGATAGCATTCAAATGAATAACGCGTTTTGTGCAAATGTAACGCAGAATCTTTCAGATCACCATCGTTCAAATCCATTTTTGGGAATTTTTGTCTTTAATTTATTATTAAGTGTTTTGTATATTGGTTTTTGTGTTGTTGACGTTTTTAGTTTGTGCCGTAGCGTTTTCAGTTTGCTTCGACCAAATGTGTGATGTCATTTGATACAAGCCTCCTATCTCTTAAAAAATATGCAGTTCTTTACATGGAGAATAACACCAATATTACAGCAGCAAGCAAGCGATTGATTGAAATTATTTCTGCTAAACATTCAATAACAAAAAGCTCATAAAACCTGAAACCAAGCTTTACAATCGGAACTGTCATTACACAAAATTCAAACACAAGAGAATAGAACATCTTTAATTAAATACAAAGGAGAAGAATATATTCGTTTCTTCAACCTAATCTAACCATACATTACTGTAAATAATTGACTTCTTGTCATTATTAGTTTTAAGAGCAGAATTATAATTCAACAATAGATCCGAATATGTGTCATAAAAATTGAAGTTTGACTAATATACAATACCAGTTTCATGTGTAAACGTGATAAACAAATATTTCGTAATGAAAATTAGATTTTTTTTTATCTGAGACGTTATTGCAACACGAACAATTTCCCTCTAAAATTAGAAGGGTAGATACTATAAAAAGAATTAAATGAAAGCTAACGATTGGAAAGTAAAAGTTATTTATCATTATTTTAAATGATGATGAGGAATATGTTCAAGTAGGCGATTTGTCATGTAACCCTCTGTATGTTAGTGTAACCGACAACATGTATCAAAATATGCCAAATGGTTTAGAATATAAATATTAATGTTATAAGATTTACCCACCTATGGTTTAACTCACATACACAGGTTTCTGAACACTTTTTCCCATACTTAGGGCTTGTACACGGCTTGCATGGTTCTTCCCGTTTTGATGTAAAACCTGTCAAACATTCTACAATGAAAATGATAGGGGAACCTTTAACGGAAATAGTTCATACACTGGACGTCCGTAGATTGTTACATCATTTGAATTAATGGCATAGATGCAGTTGATTGTTCAGCTAAAATGGTATTGGGAGTTTTGTATCGGATGTAAAGTATAAAGATATTATTGATTATATTGAAACTTTTAAACATGCAAATGTTTTTAATATCCTGCAAAGGAATTTGTATCAAATTGACTGTTGGAATGCTGGAATGTTGGAATTTTGTAACATTTCATTAGAACACTATACGGCAGTGTTTTGTATCATATCATGTTTTTTATTCCGATATTGTTCATAAATACTGTAAATTCTGAAAACGTTAATTTACCAATGTTGTTTTTAAATCATGAACGAGAATGTGAAATGATTTGTTTTCGATTGCAGTAAATGCTGCAATCAAGTTAAACTTTCATTTTAATAAATTAACATTCGATTTTATATAGTTTTCTGTCGAAACTTTTAACGATAAAACAGACATCGCAAACCGTTTTTAATTTACTGTATACTTCATGCGTACAAAAGTTTGACTGACTTCTACTGTAATATAATACATGTACGTCTTACCAATGCATGTTCCATTTATATGTTCATAATTTCTACAGCAAAAGTATTCTTTTCTATATGTGGAATCGGACTGATCACTTTTGCTGAAAAAGAATTTTAAAATTGATGTTTCTTGTAATTATCAGATTTAGTGAGTATCATGTTTAACCTCGTGGTCTCATAAATCATTAAACTATATGGCGTCTCATAAATCACTAAACTATTATGCCGTCATCACGTTTGCAGTGAACTCGATATGTTGAAACTGTAGATTAAATAGGGTCTATTCACAACAGTAATGAAAGAGTTGACATAATTATAAAAACATTTGTATCGATATCGTTGACACAACGCACTTAATGGACTGTCCTTCTAGAATACATATTATATTGTCATAGCTATTCTGCTTCTAGATTCTGTATAAGATTTGCATGTATATCCCTGTCTATTTATTATATACCACGAATGACGTCGGTCTGTATGCAGGATACAATAATCCCTTTAGTAATCTAGACAACTTATAAGACCCTTTCAATGACTCTCGACAGCGCTGAATGTCATTAAAATCAATTGAATGGGTTACATATTGTTTAATAATAATATTTTATACGCATAGTCGATTTAATGGTATTAGCATAGTTTGACCAAGAACCTCTAGAATATCCATTTTTGTTTGTAACGGTCATGTTTTATCTTAAAATCATCTGAGCTATGATTACTAAGTCGTGTACAGGATTCCAACCAATTTTCAGACTTATACACTGCGCATAATTCAGTACTGACAAGACTTATTATTTGCAGTCAATTCAGTATTGATCAATAGCCTTTCAGAAAATTTCAGTGCTAGCTGTTGTGTGTATGTATATACAAATTAATGACCAGTTTGAACATAGACTGACCAGATAATAATTGACTGCAGAGTAATGAGTACATACTGGAAGCATCCAAACCTAAAATTAACACTAAAAAGAAATGCATGATTTGTATTTTTTTTTCTCCTATTTATTATTTTATTTACAAGGCTTGAGGCTCATAATTCAAATAACATATGAAAAAGGGCATCTGAAATATTGATACAATTCGTACCCCAGAACTCAACTCAATTTAACAAATACTTAACAACATTTTAAAAAAGGTAAAAAAAAAAACAAATCAAAGTAAGCTTAATTGAAATTCACGTTAATCAATAGTAATATTCATATACGATTAAAACAATTTTGGACACAATCTCATACATTTATCCTGACGTTCGCCTTATCAACTTTAGAAGTTATGAATTATTTCATCATCGACTAGTGATCATTTTACAGTTACTTATTATTTACCTGCTGTTGATTAATTTGTAACAGTCCTTTTCGTTATATAGATTAACTATGTTCAAACAACATACAAAAATCCATGCAATAAGGAATGACAAGCCTGTCATTTTTACTATGGAATCATCATTTCACAAAGTTTATTTTGGTTACGTGATGGTGAGAGGAAATTACACAACAAAATGATATATGTTATATAATTCCTGCACTTTAAATACACAGCTGGTTCGTATAATAACTGGAATTTTAAATATTTTTTCAGAAAAAAATAACCAGATACATCACAATGTATTTGTGTCCTTTATATTACTGGGTTTTTTTTACTTAATAGTTTAAGTAAACAAATATGATATTTCCATGTAATCATATAAACAAATAGATTTTGAATAATTGTAAAGGGAAGACCTATCGAACAAACACCGAATGACAATAAAGTGAAAAATAACAGGTGATATTACGGTCTTCAACGATGTGACGTACTATATCTTTATACATGACATGTCATTTCAACGTGTCATACAACAACCATGTTTTACATTGATTTTAAAGTACCTCTCTGTTTTGCGTTCTATCCGTGATGTTGTACTTCGTTTATATGATGACTCATTCTTCATATGTTCATTGGCTAGTAACTAGGGGGGAAATGACAACACATGAACTTCTATCATTCAGGTGCTCTCATACACAGAATATGTCGATTTCAACATGAGAACAGACGCCAAACATTCCCCTTACCCAGAAGAGGGTTGCAACAGCACATCAAAAGAACAAACTGTACAAAACCATAACATTGAAAATAATAAGATAAACATAAACAACAACACAAAATAATTACTTCGTTACAGTCCCTGGCTTTGGCGGATACATATGGAATGTGTAGTGCTTTATATCTCTATGGCCGATTAATTTCTTTTAATTTGTAACAGTTGTAATGAATTTTCACAATAAAACCTTAAACTACAAACTTCTGGTAGAAAACTCATTAGATCGAAACAAGACACAAAACAACCAGTAAACTCTCATGATACAACATACAGATCCTTAAACAAAAGTGAAACTAGTTGAAATCAAATTACAGCTTTTCATGTATTACTAAATACTGTATTCTAGTATTTGGTGTAACCCTGTTATTGTATAGAAAAGATAACTTTCATACAAACATATATATTTGATTGACAAACGATTAAGGATATCTGTTTGTGTCTTTACACAAATTTGGTGAAAATATCAGAATATATAAAATGCTGTAAGAAGCAAACATAATTTTGCATACCACGTCATTCCAAATTAAAAACAGAGCAGCACTAACATTACCAAACAACTAGGGTTTATATCAGGTACAACGGAAATGTAAGCTTACATGTATCTTGATCGACAAATGGCATCACTCGTGTTGCTTGTGGGTAATGTGAAACTGTACAAATCGTTGAATGTCGTAAAGAAATTTCATGATATGTACTTTTATAATGATATAGTTTGGTTGACAGTTATTAGAATTCTACTCTCTGCACTACATTTTTATATACGCAATTATTTTCAGGAGTTTTCTTTTTAAGCAAAGCATTCTTTCAAAAACCTCATTATATAATTTTAGTTTCTACTCAGCAAATAGCGAATGCTTGTCTTAAGCAGTAATTTTGACTTTAACATCATCTTAAATAAATCATTCAGTAATGTTTAGACACTCAGTCAATGTGCGGACTTAGTCACTGCGGTGAACATCAGTACTGTTCAGACGATTGTTTTGCGGTCCAGCATTATGTTGTATGTCTGCCTATCATATAAACCAATAAAACATTGACAACACTTATCCCTTTCCAAACATGTGACAGTTGTCTAACAATTGAACATTTGTAAAGAGGAATACGACTGTCATTATCCATTCGTTTGATGTGTTAAGCCTCGGTCACACCTTACCGGATAGCTCGAACGGACGCCTAACAGATAATTTTTTTCAATCCGTTCTTATCCGTTAGACGTCCGTCCATATCAGTTGCATGTCCGTTAAGCGTACGTTTTATCCGACGGCGTCCGTTTTGTCCGCTGGAAAATTTTGAGCATGTTCAAAACTATGAACGGACGTCCAACGGATAAAATGTCTGTTGAATGTCCGTTAGGCGTCCGTTTTGTTCGGTACTCGTCCATTTCGTTTCCGTTTTGTATCCGTTACGTGCCCGTTATACATCCGTATGAGGTCTGGAAGATAAATTCACCAACGGACTTCTACCGGACGTTTAATGGATAAAATGGATGGTGAACAGATGAGAAACGAACTTCTACCGGACGTATAACGGATAAAACGGATGATGAACGGATCTGAAACGGATAAATGCCAATTGAAAATTTTGCGTCAGAAATGCCAATTATTGGTATGTCAGATTTCTTTAGGTTCATGAATTCTTATTATTCATAATCGATCTTAGAGTATAGGCACGTCTTCACAATCAAGCAGTAACTATTCAGGCCAGACATTGCCCTTTGGCGGAATTTTGAAGAATAAACCAAAACCAGCTACACAGAAACTTTTTTAATATATAAGCGAATTACATGTATTATTGTTGTCGCCTTTAATTTTTTCGTACATCTTGTTCATCCGTTTTATCCGGTACGCTTCCGTTAGCTGTCCGTTTTATGCGGTACTCGTCCGTTGGATGTACGTTCGACATCCGTTCTGTCCGGTCCGTGTCCGTTTCTCGTACGTTGCATATCCGGTGTGTGTCCGTTATGCATCCGTTACACGTCCGTTTTATTCGGTCAGTACATCAACGGACTCCCAACGGATAACAATTTTGTGAACGGACAACTTTTAGTTTCATCCGCTAGGCGTCCGTTCGTGCTATCCGCTAAGGTGTGACCGAAGCTTTAAGCTTTTGATTTTGCCATTTCATTACGGACTTTCTGTGTTGAATTTCCTCGGAGTTTGGTATTTAATGGTTTTTTTTATTACTTGCTGCAGTATTTGAAATAAAAGTGTGTTTTAATTCCTGTGAGTCGAGTCTAGCGTATATAGACAAAAAAACCTCTATAATACAAAAACATAGCCTATGGGTTTCACTTAAGAAATCAGCAACAGACGATGACGAATATACATTCAAAACTCATAAGTCGAACAGAAAATGACAACGCCACAGCAAAAAATGAAAAACGAAAAGGAGACAACAGATTAATTGATATAAACTATGAACTGAATAACGCGAACCTATCAAAAATACATGGACTAATGATGAACTGATAAGCAGAGTTGAGTTTTTAAAGGATCTTAATTTGGTCTTAAGTTGTATAAACTTTAGGTGAATTTTCTAATATTTTTGGTCTTCAGAATCAGTTAAGAGACATAATTAGTTTGTGCATCTGCCTCTGAAAATTTAAAATTGTTAATTGTATTACTACACCTTGGTTGGTGCCTCTGTAAAAGAACTTGAAGTGCACTATTTTTTCAACAGTCCAACAAACAGAAACACATAATTCAACATGTATGAGTGTAGAAGTTCTGGTTGTTGTATTAATTGTAACAGACATACGTTTACGGTTTCATATATTTTTTTTTTAAAGAACTACAATTTTAAACCAGCTCCTTCAAATCTAAAAGAACATTCGAATGATAGAATTTTTCAAATGTTTTCTTTTTTTTTTCTATGTTTTATTTTCATGTATGTTATCCATTTTTATCCATGTTTTAACAGATTCTATATAACTCGACCATTGAAACATTTGATCTAGTTTTCCTCTATTCAATACATCAAAAACTTCCTCAATTGAAAGTTATTCATGTTATTAATGGACAACCCTATTTGTTATATTCCTAACATAATCCGTTTGTTTTGAAACACGACCTATAATAGCTATTAGTCAAGGTTAACAGGAAATCCTTTTCCCATTTATTGTATTGTTCTGGAATTGAGAACTAATTTGATTTTAAAATCAATATTTTCCCATATTGCATTATAATCTATATTTTGAAAATAAATATTAAGACTACATTTCAAAATGTTACCAGCTGTTAACGTGCTGCATTATTAATGAAACAAAGAAGTACATCGTAATACGTAAAACAAACAACACAATATCCAAAATGTCTTATGTATGCCAAATACTTTAACCTACAACGAATATGATATAAAATGTTATATAAGAATCTTGAATTTGTTCCTACATGTATTGTTTAGGTTCATACATATGAACACCAAGACAATTACATTGTAGGTTAAATTGCGAAGTTTTAGCCATGTTTAGAAAACTTCAGATGAAAATTAAAATATAAAACCATTAGCCATATTTAAAGTTGGTTTAGTTCTTCAAATTTTGTATTTCAAATAATTTCAATTGTCCGATAAGCATGATAATCACAACGTTTATTTCCCTTGGTTCGGTTTAAACACCGGTCGAAGGTTGTTGGTCTATCACCCTAGTATGCATATGTTGGGCAAACAATACATGTAATCTACTCATCGATAGTATTTTATTAAAAAAATTAAGACTAACTTTCAAGACAACCAATAAAGTCGCATATAATTATGATAACAGTGTTTGTCCATTGGTCCTAAACTGGAAAAGGTACAACATCAAACAAATATCCCTTTTTCTGCAGAAGCTCTTAATTTTAATAACTGAAAGGACATGCAATCCTTGTTAATTTCAAAATATGTTATACTGTCATCACTTTATGAAACTTTATCAAAATAGAATTCATATCAGCCATTAGACCATGTGTCAATAAAATTGGAATAAATGTGTCTTGTGTAAAAATGAGTTCCTAACCTCTAGTACTCTTATTTAAATCAATGAAAGATAATTACGCTTGAGCTGGTGCAAACAATTAAGAGAAACAAAGATGTAAGTCGTCGTCCATTCCACAAAATGTTGAGTAAGTCTAGATCTTTCAAATTGTAAAATAGAACAAAATAAGTTTGCAGAGTCTATTTTAATTATTTTTAGTCTAGTACTATATAAACAAATAAAATGGTTCACAAATAACTAAGTTCTAAATATGCTGATTTTTCATCATATTCAGATTATCAACGAGACAATTTTATGTTTGTTAAATTACACAAAGTATGCCAAGAGCCAGTTGAAACTCTTATGTATACGCCATTAACCTAATGGCACGGTTGTAGATAATCGTCGCTGTCTGTTCCACATTTAACGTTACTTTCATTACTGCTCTCATTGCCACTCTTGTCTTGCCCGCTGTTTATTGAAGAGACCTGACTTACGATGTCCTCGATAGTTTCTTCGTATTCGTGCATTTCAACATGTTCTGATTGATTAATTCCTTCCCTGATTAGTATACGTGGGTCTGCCATGATCATTGGATCATTGTTTCTTCTTGATAGCTGATACTTCCAGCCGATTAATAAAATACAAATTAAAATTAATAATACCATACCCTTACTCGCCAAACCAATCATTTCGATCTTTGTAGTACACCATAAAAAAGACAACACTATAATACAATATCATGTACTTGAAACATGCATGTATCGATAATACAACATTTCTTACAATTGATATTTTCAGATACCTTTTATCACCGAGCTATATTTTGATATTTGAGGACGACGAACATCAAGCTTTAGAGCAAGCACCACTCATGTCATTGGGACATTTGAATTGTCCTTGTTTAAATTGGTTGTATTACATTAAACATTAGTAATTTTCGAAAGTTAGTAATTTATTTGGCAATGTTTGTTTTTATTCGAAAAAAATAGCTCATTTTTGTAGTTGATAATTTTTAATTGGGAGGTGAGTGGTAGCCATATAATACAGCTTAATGCGAATAATAGTGTGGTAAGAGGTGTATATTCCTATTTGTATATATGTTGTTCGACAATAAACATAAACAAATTTATATCGGTAATTCCTTGTTCTGTATTTCTACTATCTTTTTGAACTGTATCATTTGAAGGAGTCTGAATGCCTGAAATATAGGATTGCAGAGATCACGATGTATTGCGATATTGATAAAGAGCACAGAAAATGTGCTGTTACTTAAAGACCGTATTATCTTGCAAAGAATGTTAAAACTGCTACGACTTTATAAGTTTTCAATTGTGTAGCATTAACATAGATTATATATATATACATTCTGGAAAAATTAAATAAAGTACACGCTTACATATCTCCACATAACACACAACAACTCCGGAAAAAAACCTCAGAGATTTTAAATTTGTTAAGAAAAGCGTTACGAACAAAAGGTCAAAAGAATATATATAATCATAATATCATATATTGCAAATCTATTCATTTTAAACAGATTATATAACTTTTTATTTCTAAAGAGATATTAAGGCAATACTTTAAGAACTGCAAATGATCTTCGAAACCGTATTTTTCAATTATATATTTGAATAACATGGCTGGTAACATCTCAAATAAGGTTGGTGAATTTACGCATCATTCAAAATGTGTATTACACATCAAGTAAATCCAGGAAATTACACATTAAATCACTACTACAATGCAGTATTCAAAAGCAACTCATTTTTTAAATTGAATAAAACCATAGATTGCTAACGTGTATCTGCATATACTTCTTTATTATGCATACCTGTATTATCACCAGTAAAAGTTTTAGAGATAACACATCCATTCACATTATATTACATCGTCAAAGAAAACTATCAACAATTAGACGTGTTACACGAAAACAAGAGCTTCAAGGCATTATGAACCATGAATCTAACAAAAAGTAACAATTAAATATATTTCTCTCTAGACATACATAAATATCTGTTTTTGTCAAAGAGTACATGTAAGGGGCAGTGCTTAAACTGCCTATCTCAAAGATTAAGATTCTATGTTTTTTTCGTGTTGCTCAATGTTTTTTTACTGTTCATAAAAATACAAAACGAAATTGTGCATCAATTGCACAAACACATCAAACGATTGGACAACAACTGTTAATGGGTAAAGGAGGTGTTACCCCTTTTGTTAATACGAATAAGTCTCACAAACAATTATCGGTTTTTCTTATGTTAGACATTGATGTATTGAATGTCCTTCTGGTATCTTTCATCCCTCTTTTATTCAAAATAATTTCATCTTGGTTGCTTTTCAAACAGAACAATAGTTGATATCATTTTGAACCCAATTGATATTTGCATTTGTACTAATTTGTTCTAAATGAAGTGAATTTAAAACCAGAACAATGATAATATATATAATGATTTGATTTGCCTTCAAATATAATTGAACAAATGTAGATTTTATCAATTTTCAACAGTCAACACATCACACGCCGAAGGCCTACTTCAAGCAAGAAAAGAAATTACCTTCATAGAGCTTTGTTTAAGGCATTTTCTTAAAAAACGTTATGGTGCAGTTACACATGTCTTTACAAAACTGAATCATTCAATATAAAAGAGAGACGAAAGTTATCAAAGGGACAGTCAAACTCATAAATCTAAAACAAACTGACAACGCCATGGCTAAAAATGAAAAGGACAAACAAACAACAGCACACACGACACAACATAGAAAACTAAAGTATAAACAAGATGAACCCCACCAAAAAACTAGGGGTGATCTCAGGTGCTCCGGAAGCTTAAGCAGATCCTGCTCCACATGTGGCACCTGTCGTATTGCTTATGTGATAACTAATCCGGTAAATAGTCTAATTCGGTAGGTCACATTCGTGAATGGAAAGGGGATTGTAGTTACGACGTAAGGAACATATCCGATATCATTTGTGAAACGGTTATTCCATAACGGTCAACCAAGTCGTGATGGCGTCCGTAAAATTTACGAAGGGATGATTTTAACTTCACCATTTGGAACTCTTGATTTAATAGCTTCCTTGTGAGCAGCAACCCTCTATCAAGAAAATCATAATAGGAAATGCAATCACGGGAATATCGTATCAATTTGGAGACATATATTTCGTACGCAAGTGCTACTGGAATGTTGCTACTTAGAAATGGAAAGTTCACAATTGGAAAGCTGAAATCATCTCTTTTGTCTTAACGTTTTGTTTTCATCCGACTCTCATTGTCAATTTCTAGATGTAAGTAAAGATATGATATAGGTTATACATGTTGTATGCATAACATACTGAGTTGTATCACTTTATTTTTATTCTTGGTTTATTTTTGCATTAAATATTTATTCATGATGCACACCGTATCCCAATAAAATTTTGAAATGAAAATAGAAATCTACTTTATAGAAACTTAAGATGATGTGTGGAAAAAACGGGGGAAAGTTCAGGTTTCACAGTCTTATTAAGAGTTTTTAGAACAAGTATACAAGTATATACATGTAAAAAAATTATTGTTTGTATTTCTTTGTGTGAATAAATATACTACATATATGGATGTTGGCGGGCAATATAAAATTTATTTGTACAAGCTTGAGAAACACGACAAAAACGAGACTCGACGAGCTTTCCACTTGTTTTGTAGTGAGTACAAACACATTTTATATTTTTGACAATGTACATAATTTTATACTGTTCTATACTACAAAAGGTGACTGGGGAATAGAAATATGGTCACTTGGTCTTCTTCCGACCGGCAGTAAATCGTTTAGCTGTGCGGGAGGTGTCAAGTTTGCAGCCACGTCCCGTCAGAATAGCGACGTTAAATCCGATACCTCGTGTTAAGAGAATGCCACGTTCTTTTAAATTAAGAACCCTGGCTACAACCTTTTGAGGGGTTCGTAGGTGGCCTGTTGGGAGGCAAAATTTCTGTCTTTATCCTGTATACTCTTATTTTCTAGTGTCAGTGCCAATTTTTCCGACCATCATCCCGGATTGTCTATATTACGAAACCTTCCTATCGTATTTATTGTCAACTTGTTCCCGTCCTGGACATGCATGAAATATTTGTCACTAGACGTTAAGCAACCAATAATCAATTAACCAACTTGTCATTAACACCCCTCACTTGCAAATGTCAGACGCTGTGCACAAAAAAATACGTGCTGATTTTACAGATTGATTTTTTGCGCCTTTGTTATCAATTCTGCGTTTGCCTATTGACCAAGGTCTTTTGATTAAAGTAGTCAGTGGTTTTCATAATACGGGATACAAGTCATATAAGTTTTGCAACAGTTATATAATATATAACACTAGTTTTTATGTCATTGTTTTTTTACTTAGCATTTCCTTATGCTTTTTAGGACTGATAAAGTATTCCTTTAACAAAAACTTGAAACGTCAACAACAGTATATAGAGCCCTCTTACATTTAGCAAGTTTAGGCTATGCGATTCTTTATATTAGTGCTACGTATTCTTGATAGATAAGAAAGGAAACGAAATCTTACTATATACGATATTTAACGAGGCTAATTCGCCACTTGACCGTAAGTAATTCCTTCATGATAATTCAGACAAATAAGTAAAATTAAACGAACGATTCAAAGTAATTGTTCGACACAACAAATTTGAAATGGTTATATATGACTGGTCTGCGGCATATCTTCGATGTAACTATATTTATACATTATTGTACTTACAAAATTAATGAGCTTATTTTAAAAATTATTAATCGAACCTGCATCGTTCTTTTGCATTTTTCTTAGTGAAATTTTTCCTTTTAAATATTCGATCATGGATGTCATTTCATACAACATTGCGCTGTTTTGATTTTATGTATTTCGTTTAAATGTGTGTAATTTTGTCAATGGAAAGTTATGCTAACACAGCAATGCACAAAAGATAAAAGATGTTATGAAAATTAATTTCAAAAGGGGAATAATGGACCAGTATTGTTACTACAAATTACTAAATGCAGAGTAAAATTTTAAACGAAACTAGTCATCTGAAAGTTCAATCAAACCAAAAGAAGACACTTTGTTACTAATATACTAAATTGCTTATTGGTTTTCTTATATAATAATATTCATGTTGTCATCAAATAGGAATACATATATACTACAGGAACAAATAATGTTATTATGATTATCATAGTGATAACAAAAAAAAGTGGACATATATTCTTTGCAATAAAAAAAACCTCCGGAATCAATGTATTTGGTATCATTAAATGTTACAAGAGACACAATATGATATTCTATTTATCAGAAATAGATACTACCTAAACATGTTATTTTTTTCAGTATCACCGAAGGACACATTTCCATTTACAATATAAACAATTGTTTTGATGTGAAAACTTTCAACATAAAGATAATGAATGCAAACGTGAGAAATGATGCATTATATATAACTATTATAATATAAATATAAGAGCTTATGAAATACAAACGTAGTACAGACTTGAAATCATATCATGGCTAATTCAATGCGTATAATACAGATGTTTATCGTAATTTTCTTAAATTTTGCTTTATATTTTTTGTAATAATTTTTAAAATCACTTTATTTGAGTAAAATGGGTTTTCCCAATCGAGTACGAAGATTATGTATGACGTAACTAGCCTACATCACTGACGTTGCATAGAGAGCACTCTAAAATTCAGCATGTTTGGGCTACACGGTTCTGTAAAGTTATGCGATTACATGTAGCCTGACTCATGAAAAGTCATACAATTGTGATGAATTGTTTGTTGAACTGCTATGTTTCCTTTGTCTTCTGAATCTTTCATTTTGAAATTTTCTTGTTACTTCTTTTACTTCTGTTTATTAAGATAATTCCTGCCGTTGTTACTATAAATGTCATTGTTCCTGTACATATAATATAGATAATTACGACTGGGATCTGTATGCCTTCAAAAATAAAATATCGTTGAATCATAAGGTGTTGGTTTGAACATTTCTCATTACAAAATTTAATTATATATCAATGCAAATCATTATTTGCAAATGCAGATCTGTTTTTGGTTTTTTTTGTAAACACAAGGGAAATTGAGAGATAAGACTTTAAATGAAAGCCTTTTATTGCTTTTTCATTTGTTTGTTGTTGTTTGTTGTTGGGTTGGTTTTTTTTTTGTTTTTTTTTTGTAGTGTTTCTTTTTTGGAGGGGGTAAGCGATCTAGGGTTGTTACACCAACATCATCATAGCAAACACAGAATTTACGGAAGACAATGTTAACATGGTAAAGAGCAAATATTGTTGACGATGCGTTCTACACGTTGCTATCACAACTAATGACACTATGTCTATTACCCTGATAAATCTTTGAAAATGGGTACCAAATCCATAAATAAAACATGCAGGAAAAGGATTTGAAAACTTACTTTCCAGTTTACCCTGTTTCAGAGCATCGCCTGTTAAGTTTGAATGTGTCATTGAAGACATGTTCGCTAATAATAAATTAAAAAAAATGTATGCAATGGATACACAGAATTCTTATTTTTGTAAGAAAAAAATATATAATATTATATATCTTGTTAATTTCACAATCAAATGTTTCACGTTTAAACAGCTTTCGATTTTTTTTTTGAAAGGATGTTGGTGAAAATGGTTAGTTTTCTTTTTCGTCGTTCTCAATATTGTATTATCTATACATATGTATTATATCATATATGTTATGTTGATTCATTATTCTAACTATATTGTTATTGATCGGATTACATGATTATATTCTATGATCTTTATAAAAAATGATGAGACTTCTTTTAATCATATATTGTCCTTTGTCCTAAACGTTACAAATGCTCAATGAAATACAAGAGAAGTATATTTGTATAATTTTAGTTTTTAGCAGGAACGGTGCGTATAATCTGTTTTCCCTTTCATGATTTATTTGATTGGCATATTGTATTACGTCTTTTTCTTTTTTTTTTATTAGCAGTGCATTTAGTACGCAAACTGTATAAATGTTCAGTATCATATATGCATAAAAGCAAATTAAAATAAAACTGATAAGCAGAACTGAACATTTTTTAACTAAAATCTACTTGTGGTTTATCGTTTCACCTTTTCCTTGGTATATATACTCTGCATCAATGTTTGGTGTATCTAATGACATTACACAGCCTTTCGCAGTATCACATCTGACGTAAAATAAAAATATTTTAGAAGCCGTTTCAAAATATAATATAATTAAACTTAAACTTTTGGGGCATCTGGAATCATACGTTTCAAATTATGGGGATAGTTCGTGTAAATCAGTCTTTAGTTTGTTTTATAACCCACAAATACCCTCACTTCTATTATATAATTAAACTAAAACCTTTAAATGACAATTTTGATCAATTAAAACAAATCAGACAGAGCATAACTTCGTGTACCCTTCTGGAGCATCTGGGGTCATACGATTCAGATTTGGGGAAAATTCATGTAAATGAGTCTTTTGTTTGTTTTATAACCCACGAATACCAACACAACACAATAAACCGGAAAACACCCTTTTCATCAGTAAAAATAATTATATTAGATTAAATGAACGTATTATGTTTTTACATACCTTTGATGTAGATGACAATTACATTTCTCCGCACACCGATAACCGAAAAAACCTTCCGCACATGAAAGACATGGATTTCCACCAGTAGAAGTGAAACCAATTGAACAGTCTATTTCAATAAAAAAACGTTGCATGATACTGCATTTAAAATCAATAAATAAATGCTTGTATAAAAAGGGTTAAAAAATTCCGAAAAGATGTAGAAAACGAGATAGGATGAAAATATCGAACTTACCTAAACTGTATTGCATTAGGATATGCATAGAAAAATCATCACTATGGATTAAAAAAATTACGAAAGGGTTGACTTAAATTCATCAATTTAAACAGAACATTGATTAGATATAAAACAAAATGTTTACTGAGAATTAAATTCTTGATCACGAATTTAAAAAGTATGTAAAATCTAATTCCAATGATTTGTTTTCAACTAATAACCGAAAGGTTTTGTAGATGCTTCAAGGTAAAAGATATGAAGAATACATCACATGTTTTGCTTCATACATTTAGCAATGGGTCAACAGTTGGATATGGAATATGCGCTTACTTACGTCAAGTATACGTAGTCACAGGTAACCATATTTTATGTTATTTCAGTCTGGAATAGCTGTAATATTTGTTTGGCAGGGTGGTTCATCTGACACAGTTTTTCAGGTATACTCTCAAAGGTAGATGTTACCAAACTTTGATTGTAACTGGTTTGGTGATTTTAGAGGTAAATATTTGTGTACAGGATATCTATCGACGGACAGTCGTAAGAGCTGATGGACAAAAAAATCCGGGCGTACATATGTATCTAAGCTCTGGCCTTTTTAGACAATTTTAGCTTATACTTATTATAAATCACTTTCATTTGAAAAATTGATGGATCAGGAAAGGATGCATTCATAGCGTTAGTCTTTTACAGACAGACATTCGTCTACAAATTCGACATTAATTCCTGGTACCGGAAATCAAAACAACATCGCGTTACTTTCGCATAGTGGTTTTAAAATTGGTAACGTTTGGCCTTTTAGTATAAAAATATAAGAATCATGCACAGAAATTACAAATATAACAATTATTAAGTAGTGAAAAATAAGAAGCTTACGTTGACATCCCATTCCATGCTTTTCATAATTATTACAACAGAAATACTTCTTGAAATAAAATGTCCTATCATATGACGTAATCCTGTTCACATAAAAAAAAACTCAAATTAACACACACAATTATGCATCTTGAAAATTCAAAAATTCAATGAGATTTTTTAAAGTTGCAATACTTTTTAATAAACTATACTTATTTCATAGCGCTCTGAAAACTGTAACGTTTAAGAAAGATGGCTGTACCTAATGAATTTGAATATGCTAGAAAGGTGATAACTCCTTTTATACTGCAATTCGTTGTGATTATTTCCTAAATTTAGTAACACAGCTATATTTTGTGCAATGTCAAATTCATCATGGAACACTTTTTTCCACAGCCTGGGGTTCATAAAGGGATGAAAATAAGTTTAAAACGTTTGTTCCAATTTAAAAGGCTATCAATTTATCATTTTAAGTTGCAGTATAATAACAATATTAGGTCAATGTCATAAAAATATAAACTTTGTTGTACTCGGCACAAAACTGAGGAAGGGCTCGGTAGCATCTCGCCGATCCCCACTTTCTCTGTCTCATACAAGAAAGTTTATAGTTTTCAGACATTGACCTTATATTGTATATATGAGTTTATGGCACAACAACCATGTGTTGATCCTTTGGTGTTTATTACTTTTTGTTTCGTTTTGAAAACGTTTAATTGGTGTTAAATTTTCATCATTTTTAGTTTATACTTAATTAATCAACGCAAGACAGCACATACTAATGGTAAACAGTAACATTTCCGTGTACGAGTGTCTGCAACATGTGTCATGAGTACTTAATTAAGTTTCATAGATTGTGCATTACATTTGTACTCATGTTTATCTATAGCACAGTTTATCACCTGTTAGTCCCCGAGTGTAACATCAATTCATTAGTATGTGCATATGTACGGGCATTATTTACATAATTCATTTTCATAAGAAATATTTATCTTAAAATTCTATAGCTCTAATTATATAACATGGATTACCGGTGCCCAAATGAAAAGAAATCTAAACTAGTTATTTAAACCCCTTCCCAATTTTGGTTACAAGATTTGGAATTTTCGACAAATATACTTGATCCAAACATTCTTAGTGTCGACTCTTAATCTAAATTTAAAAGTAAGTATTAAAAAATACAATAGTCTACTAAGTACAGTTGAAACGTGTTATTTGAACTTATTTTATAAATGATCTTTCTTGCCAATATGGATTAGATATTCAGCTCTGTATGTCTAAAAACCGAACAGGACTTACTTGGTGAATGTCAGGGCTTTTAAAGCCGACTATATTATGAGGGTTTTCATTGTTGAAGGACGTACGGTTGCCTTTATGGTATTTATTCACTTCATTTGAACTCATATCTCCCAAATCCCACACAATATGTTAAATAAATGATATGACAGTATCTATCAAATGAATGTTATATCCTTTATAACTAAAACTAAAAAAGAAGCATCTGCATTGAGTGTAATTGAATAAAACATTTTTCTCAAATTTTATAAAAAAAAAAAGAGATGACAGATACCGAAGGCACATTAAAACCTAAAATGCTTATGATTCTTTGGTATCTCTCCTGCAGAAAATAATATTTAGAAAACCTGGTATCTTATATTTACGAATGTTGAGATGTGTTGTGATTGACAATGTAACAACTACAATGTATAAAAAAAGAAATGATATTCTGAAATTATCGTAAGGTACTTTATCGAGTTTTATCATCTATTATATATGATATATAACTTAGAAATTGTATAGTTTAGAGTATGCAGTACTTAAAATTTTATTGATATGCAATGAAAGTAAGGTGTAATTTAATAACGATTTAAAGGCTGCATGATATATTTGAGACTAGTTGCAATATGAAAAGACTTTAGCAAAAAAGGAAACAAAAATATAAAATAATTATATCAATGGTAACGGGTTATATGTCTGCTTCTGAAAAATTAATATCAAAGTTATAACTACCTTATATTCTTGCTGCATACTCCTAAAGAATAACATATTCCAAAACAAGCATATAAAAGCAAAAATATAAAGAAATGCATGATCGGTCGAAGTGTTAAACAATATACACTTTTTTGTAAAATCCTGTAAAATTTTATTGCTAAATATGATTTATTTAATACATCCGGAAATTATAGGGAACGACGTCCTCAATACACACAATATCAATAAAACAATTATAGACCATTTAAAACAAAATTATCACTATAGACACAGCCGATGGGGTTTTAAATTAAGATCGTTTTATAGTTGTGTAATAATTTGCCAACATAAAGTTGATATGAATAAATCATCGAATACGAAGCTGGGTTCATATTTTTCTGAAGTCTCTGATAAATTTTTTGTGTTTGGCTTTGCGTTTTTCTTTAATCGTCCAATCAGCATCACCGGTGAGACATATATGTTGCAATCCAAATATATTGCAGTAAAATAACAAAACTAATGTCATGCATGTTGGTACCTATTTTTGAAATCAACTCTTATTTTAGTTTTCAACCAAGATTACTCCAAGAGTAGCAGGGAAAGAGATATTTGATCGTTTGACCTGCATTCAAACCTTTGCCAATGCAGGTTGTCCGTTTCGTTGTTCAGGATGAACACGAACGCATACAGGTCTGAACAGAATGGGGACGTTGAATCCGGTGTCTTTTCTTTAGAGGGAGTGCCATGTTCTTTGACGATAATGCTGATAAACTCTTCATATATACATGTACAAGGATTAAAGTTTTATATATACGCCATACGCGCGTTTTGTCTACAAAAGACTCGATTTATTGATTGTTTGTCAACCTTTTCGAGTGATTGGATTTTTGTTTTAATATACTACATGTAATAGTATACATAATACGTTGATGTTCGGTTCAAATATTGTGTAATCCAAATTGGGTTGTAGAATATCCTTTACATTTTGGAGGAATAACTAGTGAGGTAGTGCATGTCCATCACCATTTTGGGGGATTCTGCTTGTATATTTTATACATTGTATTTTAATATATTGAAATGTTTATTCGTACTTTAGACAATTTTCGATTATTTGAAAAACATGCTCACATACCGACCATTTTAAAAGTATTTGATCTATGTTTTTATATATCAATACATTAAAAACTTCCTCAATTGAAATTTCACAATATAACAAAAACATTTGTTATTTTACAAACACAATCAATTTGTGTCAAAAATATCAATAAGTGTTATTGTTATAGTCAAGATTAATAGGAAATCCGCATTCAATTTATGTCCTTGATGTAGAAATGTGTGGACTTATTTGATTACAAAATGATTGCTTAACAGTATTGCAGATACAACAGATTTATCAAAAAAAAACATTATGAGGCAAATATAACAAGATTTCCCCGTATTGTATTGCCTAAGAAAAAAGAAGGTCAATATTACAAGACAGAAATCAAATCCAACACTATCCACAATGTGAAAAGATACTTTTAAACATTGCAGGATTTGTGAACATACAGTATACCAGGCTTCATATCGTACCAACCCAAAAACATTGCGAATGAGTTAAAAGATCTGCGTTCAACAAAGAACTTTCCAATAATACGAAAACATGAAAATAAAAAAATTAAAAAAACGACAATTGCTGATGACAGTCCTGTTTTTGAACATGAATAAAGATATTTTCTGAGTTAGAATTCTTTTTTTATTTTTACAACTATATACATTACTAGATTTGCACAATCCTTGAATTTGCAATAAAAGAGGGACGAAAGATACCAAAGGGACAGTCAAACTCATGAATCTAAAACAAACTGACAACGCCATGGCTAAAAATGAAAAAGACAAACAAACAACAGCACACACGACACAACATAGAAAACTAAAGAATAAACAACACGAACCCCACCAAAAAACTAAGGGTGATCTCAGGTGCTCCGGAAGGGTAAGCAGAAACTGCTCTACATGCGTGTTGCTTATGTGATAACAAATCCGGTAAATGGTCTAATTCGTTAGGTCACATGCATGAAAGGGAAGGGGATTGTAGTTACGACGTAAGGAATATATCCGATATCATTTATGAAACGGTTATTCCATAACGGTCAACCAACTCGTGATGACGTCCGTAAAATTTACGAAGGGATGATTTCAATTTCACCATTTGGAACTCTTGGTTTAATAGCTTCCTTGTGAGCAGCAACACTCTTTAAAAAAAATCATGATAGGAAATGCAAGCACGGGAATATCGTATCAATTGGGATATATATACCCCGTATGCAGGTGCTGCTGGAATGTTGCTACTTAGAAATGGAAAGTTCACAATTGGAAAGCTGAAATCATCTCTTTTGTCGTAAAGTTTTGTTTTCAACCGACCCTCATTGTCAATTTCTAGATGTAAGTCAAGATACGAGGCCAACTTAATTGTATCTGTAGTATCTTGTATCTCTAGCTCGATTGGATAGATGCGTTCCACATAGTCACCAAATTTTGAATTATTTAGTGAAAGAACATCATCTATATAGCGAAAAGTAGAGTTAAAGGATATTGCTAACTTCTTATCTTTCTTCCTAAGAAGTTCCTGCATGAAGTCAGCCTCATAATAATAAAGAAACAAGTCGGCAAGTAGATGGGCACAGTTTGTTCCCATTGGAATGCCGACAGTCTGTTGAAAAACACGTCCCACGAACGTAACAAATATGTTGTCAATCAAGAAATCAAGCATCTTGATAATGTCGGTTTATGAGAATTTTTTGTTTGAATCAGAGTGATCCTTTACAAAGTAGGAATTATCCCTCCCCAAGACAAGATACTTGTATCTACGTTGGCCATTTAATAAGTCGCTTTTGAAATAAAAGTGTTATCTAATTTTAAATTAACCAACTTCGTATTAGTAAGCATTATCCCAATTGCCATTTTGAAATCAAGCGGCCCTACACTATGATATCGGCGACTGCACTTCCTGAAAACTTCCTAAATGAATTATCTGTAATATTATAAATGCAGAAAACAATAGAAAGATCTTAGAATTGCTAAAAACTATAATCTAGAACAACCATACAATGGTTGTACTACAACATTAGGTAATTTATTAACACATTATTTAGGCAAGTAGAGATAGTTTTTTGATTACTGAGCTTCGTAAATAATACCACAGTAAAAAGCAGGATGCAAGTTTCTTCTCTTTGTCTCTTATGAAGGTAAATTGATAATTTAGCAAAATTCTGAATATAAAGGACAAAGGTTTATAGCAAAATTAGAATTATTGATTGTGAAACATTGTACTTGATTATCTTTGGCGTTTATCTGGGTCTTTGTTATTTTTTTTTTTTGGTTTTCTTTTTAATTTATTTAAATATAGCTAGATTTTGTAGGTCGCGTACATGAATTCTTTTTAAAAACTTTCTAGGTTGTTATACACATTTTTAAATCAAACATTTACCTGAGAGACTATTCAGCTTGTAAAGCTAAATTGTATAGGCCTCTGATTGGATATCTGTCTCACTTTGGAAACATTCGTTATATTTTCCGACTCATTATTTGCTTGTCCCAAACCAGGAAATCGCACTAATTTAGTGCTTGTTGGTGCCTCATTCTGCAGGTGCCTATTCTAAACAGTTTATTCACTAGTTTTCAAGTGTTGTTGTCTGTCATATTGGTTTTTTTTTTACGTTTCACTTTTTGTCAAAAGTCAGACCGTTGTGTTTTTAAAAAAAACCACTATAGTATACGGTAGAGGTTTTGGCTTATTGTGCTGAAGTCGTATCTTGAAAAATAAATCCAAAATCTACGTCAATTTATCTTCAGTGAGTATTAGTCTCCTTGGCAACACTCTAGCAAATAACCATCTTTTTTGTGACCGACAGTTACATTTGGGACATATTTCCCAACAGCAGTTTTATCGGTTCTGCCTTTACTTTCGAATGGACATGATATTCATGTACAATTATTTTCAAACATGTGTCACTATGTTTTAAAGATATTTAAATAATGTTTAAATAATATATGTTCGTTTTGTATACTCATTGTATTATTGTTTTGTTATCTATGTATGCGCAGATGTTAAATATACGAAATAAATCTGTTCAGTCATGCACATAAACACGTTTACCACTTAACCATCTTATAGCAGACATTTTGCCAAATAGAAAATACATATATAAATTAAGAATGAACGAATTTCTGGAAGAAAAAAAGTATAGGGTATTTAAGTTCTTTTTGAAAAAATCCGTGTATGATATTTTTAAGGTTGTAATTAAAACTGAAATAAAGCTGGACTATGGCATTTAACATGTAGGTGTACAAGCTTGCATCATACAATGCTTCCTATTTGGATACACCATTAAAAATTCTAGTCGACTTGTTTTCAAATGTACAGTAGGACGTTTTAAAGACAAAAGCAGCATACACAACTACATGTATATATAATCATGGATGGTCTGGTTCTATATCAATCATATGTTTCTTTTGATAGAGAACCATGATACGCGTTACCATTTAGAACATCTTGGTTCAATAACTAGTATGTAACATTAAGCATATATTAATAACACGTACCATTAACTACTGTATAAAGTGTAGTGACAGATCATCAAAAAGCTGCTTATTTTACGACTTTAATGGGCCGATATACCTGCAGGCTAAAAACTATTTTTTTGACAAAGCCAATACCTTAAGCTGACTTCTTTGCACGGTCGTAGACATTTCATGCGGTGCAGGTTTTTTTTATAAAATTGGAAGAAAACATTCAGATTTTCTTTTCAAATTTCAAGATGGGGAAAAAGTCGAATTTTGTAACTTTTTTTTTTTTGTCTTTTGACATATGACAATTGCTGATGACATAGTTTAATTATTTATTCATAATGTAAAACTAAAATTCCTATTTTTTTCTCTAAATTTTGTTCATTTTCACTCAATTTAGTGAAATCACACTCTGTATTTTTTTAAAGAAGTGGTTACAACATTGGAAATTTATATTACTATGATAATTTCATGATTTTTCGAATTAAAATGTTTTAAAATTCCTATTGTAAAGTTTCGAAGCCATTCCAAGTCTGTATTTCTTATAAATTAACTTTAATGAGGATTTTTAACTTTGCATTACATTTCAATGAATATGATATGGACCTTCTCATTATTCCGATGCCCGTTGACAGATTGTAGTAATGTTTCTAAACTTTCTGTCGACGAACTGCGAAAATCCCTGACAATAACAGAATGTATACTCCTATTAACCCCATTTCATCTTGCTTTGGCATTACAACTACATCATGAATTTGGCTCGACAAATATTATTGAAAATCTAAACTCTCATAGTTTATGTACATCCTATTCCGAAGTACGTAGATATCGGACTAATTTGGAAATAGACATAATCCAAGACATGTCCTGTGTACCTAATTGTATTGCTGTAATTAGAAAAGGTGGTCATATTATACAGGAGGGAGCAGAAAATATTGACTTAAATGCTGAAACAATCGATGGTAAAACTACATTTCACTCCATGGCTAGAGTTGTATTTCAATATCAAGAAGAATCATCAAACGCCCATATGAGTTTCATAAAGGTTAAACGTGGACTAGAAAGATCTCTGACGTTGAATGATTCGAATACGAATCTTATGGCATGTTTACCTTTCGCAAACCAATGGAATGTTATAGACCTCCTCATTATTCTGATGTCTATGGGAAAATTGAGTCTTGTTTCATCGAAACTAGAGATGCATATGTCCTGTCTTTGGTAGTTCTGCGACTTCTTTCGAGACAAAACTTAGATTCGATTCCTTTTTTTGCACAAAGCACTAAACGAATTGTTCCATTTTGGACAAAAGGCAAAATCTGAAATTTAGACTGAAGCCTATGCGCCGGTTATTCAAATTATATAGGCCAAGCCTCGACATGGCAATAGTATTTACAACTATAAAACAATGTTAAGATATGTCAAAACTTGCTGGTCAGCTATATGCTGTGCAAACATTTGACAATTAATTGTATAATATTGCCAAAATGTAAAATAGTCTATTCCAGACGTGTTAGCGGATGACCTTTGGTATATGAGGCCAGGGCTGAGTTCAAAACCGTAGCAGCTACGTAGTGCTACGTAGATTTTGACTATTGGACGTGTAGCTATAGACTAGCTGCTACATTGATATTGATAGCAGCTACGCAGCCGCTATGATATTGAACTCAGCCAAGCTCCCATGGGACTTTTGTTTAATTGAAAAGCATTCTTCAATTAGTGTTACGACGAAAATCGTTATTCAATATTGAACCAAACGTATATCACAATTCATTTGCTGAAACACCCAAAAGCGCAGAAGGTATTGCAGCCATTGTTTGAAGAATTCAAAATACACTCTTGTAAACTATCACCAACCTTCGCATTTTCACATAAACATAGAGGCTTAAATAGTATCTGGAGTGATATGGCTACAAAGAAAACTATTATTAAAGATGTTAAAGGTTGTAGAGGCATCATATGAAACTGACCAGGTAAAAACTGGTTTACTTCGATGGATGCTTACAAGACATATCTTTGTGCATTTTAGTTATGAAATGAGATTAAGATCGGGATTAGCCACAAAAGCAGAAATTCAACACGAAGAAAACAGACCAGCGGCAATGACACGAAACAAGAAGAATGTATCTGATTTGATATGGAATATTCATTCAGACACGACCGATCTATTTAACATTGTCGATCATCTTTAGCCATTGATAAATACTAGTATTTCTACAGAAATGAAAGCCTCAATAAATGTTCATGAATCTCTTCTTAAATCTCTGGAACGTGGCAACCAGGTGGTTAAATCTTTTGTGGAAGGCTGTGCTAATGAGTCTGAAACCCATGTCTTCTACAGTCCTATATGTCGAGGTCTCCTCTCAATACTTTCGATGATACGACCAAGACCTTAAACTTAAGTGTTAATCAGGTGACTTTGTAAAGGCGCATATAAACCAAGTAAAAATAGTTCGTCGTGTTTAGTACTTGCTTATGTTCGTGAAAATGAGACTGTATATATTGTATATATGTATATATTGGCATATCATGTTGGTCCGATACCTTCAGCTCTGTATCATGATGATGGTATGATGTGGAAATGTTGTAAATAAACTCATCATAGATACCAGGACTAAATTTTGTATATACGCCAGACGCGCGTTTCGTTTACAAAAGATTCATCAGTGACGCTCGAATCCAAAAAAGTTAAAAAGGCCAAATAAAGTAGGAAGTTGAAGAGCATTAAGGACCAAAATTCCTAAAAGTTATGCCAAATACAGCTAAGGTAATCTATGCCTGAGGTAGAAAAGCTTTAGTTTTTCAAAAATTCAAAATTTTGTAAACAGTTAATCTATAAATATAACCATATCAATGATAATGCATGTCAGCACAAAAAGTGCTGACTACTGGGCTGGTAAATGTGAGATATAATTCATCTCCTTGAAAAGGAAATTTGCTCTTCTTTCAATCTTCCAAGTTATGATACTATTTATCAAAGGTACCAGGCTTATAACTTGATGTGTCAGACGCGCGTTTGCTCTAACTAAGACTCATCAGTGATGCTCATATCAAAATAGTGAGGACGCAAAACAAGTATAAAGTTGAAGAGCATTGGGGACAAACATTCCAAAAAGTTGTGCTAAATCCGATAAGTTTTCAAACGGGGGATTAGGAAACGCCGTTAACATTGAAAGTGTAATTATTGCTTCGTTGTATGATCCGAAGGAAAAGTTCATGTATCTTCACGATGAACTAAACAAGCTTAGGGTGGAGTTTGCCGCCACAAAAGGATGCCAGTTTTGAGAAAATCCCCCCATGTGAAACACGTTTTACATCACGTCCCACGTGCAATGCTTCAAACACAAGTTTAGACAAACTCTCATATTACTTAACCAGTGATCATACTTCCCAAAGACTTTGTTTGGTACATTTGTAAGAGGGTAAAAACGGATTGCTCTCGGTTTTTTGCAGGGACCTATGTCAGTAGATTTCATTCAAGACCTTGTTTGTACGTATACGGATAAGAGAAAACAGCTTGCAATAAACATGTTCTTGGATTAATTTGCACTTCTCATAAGTGCAAATTGGAACCACACTTTTTGTTCTCGTATAATCATCAAATTTTGCAATAATGTACCTCTGGGGATAAATAACACAATACAAAAAAATGGTGTGGCTCGCCCGGTTCGGCAACTGGAATGAAAACAGTGATAATATCCTGTAGGATGTTTTTCTCCCATAGGATATTTAAAGATCTTACAGGATTTTATGAAATCCTAAAGGATAAAGTCATAATCCCGTAGGATATTTTTAATATTCTATGGGATATATAAATCCTATCGGATTTATTTATCCTACAGGAAAATCTATCTCCTATGGGCCGGGATAAAATTAATATCCTATGGGATTTAAACTCCTGTAGGATTTTCAAAAAAAAATCTTAAATCCGATAGGATTTTTTTTTTATCCTATAGGATTATCATGAACGACTTTTTGTCAGAAACAGAAAAGTCCCTTAGGATAATTTTTCCCCTAAGGGATATATTTTGTCCTGTGGGATGTTTTTTCTTCCATAGGATATTTTTTCTCCTAACGGATATTTTTCTCTCCCTTAGGATAAATTTTGTCCTGTAGAATATTTTGTTCTCCCTTAGGATTAAATTTGGATACGTTTCGTCATCAAACGTTACCAAGACTATTTCCAATGCAAATAATGTGTGTAGTCCAGACTTAGGAGCATCACAAATCGATAGGAAAGATATTTAGACAATAAAAACTGTTTAGCTTGTATTGTTTGATAGCCGTCTCGTATATATCATAGCGATTTCAACATGATTTCCTTATATCAAATTATTATCTGTTCATTCTGTTTGTTAAATCGTACTAAACAAAATGAATGACAGTTCAACAGTGTATATAAAGTGCGAATCCAATCAGTTCATTTTCACGGTTGTATGCGAGTATGTTCATTGTAGAATAAAGGATCATGGGAAAACATTATTTGTTTACGTTTTGAAATTACCAAAATAATTGATTTGAAACTAAATTTTAACATATTTTCATTATGATGTGTCTTTTTAATGTAAAATAAATGTATTAAAGTTCAAATATGTGTTATAAAAGCAACATAATATAGAATATCAATTATTAAAGGCGATCCATTTTCACTATAGATGCGATGAATTATCACTGTATGGCATTCTTTTCTGATGTAGAATTTTCGAAGATGCGATTAATTTTCATTGTAGATAAATGTGATAATTAGACTTGCAACAAATGAAAAACTTATTAGATTGCTTTAATATTTATATCTATTTATAACTTGTGTATGTCTATAAAAACTGGCTGGCCATTATATCTTTTCCCACAGTATTGACATGCGTGAACTGTATTACCATGTTTCCCTGCTTTGTGATTCACTAGGTCTTTAGAAGCTGCAAATTCCTGATTACACAAATCACACTGATACTTTTTGTTGTTTTCTTGGTGCATGTTGTTTCAAATTATGTTTGTTAAAAAAATACTTTCTTAAATCTATAGGGCTTGTTATTTAGGTGCTTGTTGACTTGGCCATCAAAGAGTTGTTTTTATACGAGGGCAATTTTTTTTTCGGTTCGTATATTGCTATGATGTCGTCATCGTCTGCGCCGTCCGAAGACACATTTGGTTTCCAGGCAACTACAATTTAAGTTGGATCTATATAAATTTTAAAGAAGGTTCAATACCACAAAATGAAGGTTGGGATTATTTTGGGGATGATGGTTCCAACTTTTTACGAAAAAGGGGCATAAAAGAAGCATTCTTTTTAGTTTCAGGATAATTTCTTGTGTATAAGAATTTCGATTGCTCTGAAATTGTAATACAGCGTTCAATACCACAAGTAGAAGGCTAGCATTCATTTTGGGGGTTATGGTACTAACAGTTTAGGACTGAAGGAACAAAAAAGGGACAAAAAACAATCCTGTTAACTTTGTAGTTTCGGGACAATTACTTGTGTGTAAGTTTTTGGATCTTTCTGGCATTGTGCCACAAGGAACAATATCACAAATAAAGGGAAAACTGGGGTTAATTCGGGGATAATTGTCCCAAACATGCAGAAATAAGGGGGAAAAAATTTCAATTTTTTTTTCTAATTTCCAGACAATATCTTGTGTTTAGGTGTATGGATCTCTCTAAAATTGTACTACAAGGTTCATTACCACAAAGGAAAGACTGGTTTTGGGTTTGAGGGTTATTGGTCCTAGACGGAAAACAAAATGCAATGGTCGGGTTCTAATTTTTTAAAGGGGTTCATATTGCTTTTATTTTTTTTTTTAAATTCCAAATTTTTGGACCGTTTCAAGAAGAAACCTTCAGTTGCCATTATTGCGCATACGATTTGTAAAATCTTCGACCACATTTACCTTGGGTCAGAAACCTATATAACGTCATTTCACAATTCAAATTCAGATAGTATCAAGCTTTTTTAGGGCATACGATACAGTTACAAGGGAGGTAATGACGTTGCTAACGTAAAATGTTAGTTTCGCGACGTCAAACTACAGTGGAGATCACTTCTAACCTCTCATTAGAACTGTCAAAATATTCTGTCATAGAACTGTTCTAACCTGTCCTAGAACAGTTCTACCTAGAACAGTTCTACCCTAGAACCCTAGAACCCTAGAACTGTTCTAAGTAGAACTGTCAGAATCAGTTCTAGGTAGAACTGACTAAATCAGTTCTAGGTAGAACTGTCAGGATCAGTTCTAGGGTAGAACTGTCTAAATCAGTTCTAGGTAGAACTGTCCAAATCACTTCTAACCGTAGCACTGTCAGCAGAACTGACTAAATCAGTCAGGACTGTAGAGCAGTTCTAAATGACGTCACTGCAGTAAGGGCACTTTAGAATTTAGAAGAAATAAATCACTTCCAATTACTTTGCTATATATTAAATAGCAGATTTTCTATATTTTACTGATTAAACGACTTTTATTACGTTACATGTACAAATATCGAAGTGAATAGAAGGTTATCCAACTCATCGGAGAAATATTTGTTATAAGATTGCATACGGAAACATCATTGTTTACGTTTCTTCGTTCCTCGTTTTTAACAGTCTCTTCATAAATAAAACTCTGCATTTAATTCATGGAGTTTTAATTGTAATTTACTTTGTTTGCCTTGGATTTACATTCATTTAAGATTCTGTTTTGACAAATGTTCAAACGAAAATTGTACAGTGGATGAATTATGGGATATTAATGAAAAAAGTGTTGTACATCGTAAAAAAACTATATATATATATTTGCACCATCTCGTCAATTTAGCCAGACTTATCCATAACGATTATAAATGATATCTGGGAGTCTGCAACTCAGGAAAATATACTGGATCTGAACATAAATGAAACAGTTGCCCCTGGACGTTCGGCTACAAACAAAATCATGCATTTTTCTTTGCCTTCTTCAAATTATATTAACAGTATACTATTCCAAGAAGAGAACTTCCCATACATATTCATATTCTGAAGGAGAGATAGTTTTAGCTCGATTATTGTTTGCATGTTCTTTACTGTATAAAATGAAACGACATGTGACATATAAATTATTCAAAGTCATCAAAGCGTGAAATGCAAGTCAAGTTGTGTAGGGCAAACTTTTTCTGTCAAAAATATAAACTGATAAAGTTGCATTGGTACATGATGTACATGTTGTAGAGCACCCTTGATACTACTGCAGAGGTCGAACCCCGACCAGTTTGGGGCAAGTATGTACACAACATTTAAGCAAGACATCATTTTTGATGAAATAAAAAAAAATTGTTGAATATCGGACCCTTTGGACCTCAATGTGGACCATTTTGATAACTTGGCCCAAAATACCAAAATCCCAAAATTAAAAACACGGTGAGATTCAGCATGCCAAAGTACCCCAAATATTCAACTGTTGTTGCAATTCAAAAGAATTTATTTCTTGACAGTTATGACCCCACAAACTTGTTAAATGGACCAAAAAAAAAAATAAACACAATCATGTATGGATTCAGCCTACCAAAGAACCTCAAGTTTTATTTTGGACCCTGTGGGCCAATTTAAAACCGGACCCAAAATCAAAAATATTACGTCAAAACCTCGTTGAAATTGGTCAAGGAGTGATTTATAAAAAAAATATTATAAAAGCATTGTTGTTTTTTATCCCTTTTTATCCCATTCTATTTCGACAGACATGATAGATGTACGTATTCAGTGATGAAGTGTCATTGCATTGGATAAATATAACTGTACTTTAAATAAAGATGCTGATGAATTATCAAAAAAATCTATGACATGCTTCTTAAGCTTTGTAAATAAATCCATACTCGAAATCCAATGATAAAATTTCTTTGCACATGCGTATAATGACTACTGCAGAAACATGAATTTTATCAAATTGGCATGCATTTTAAAATATATTTCTTTAATCTAAAACAGTTACACTAAGTCTTTCTACTCTTAAATGATCCACATGTTGTTATATCATGACTACAATGTATTATATATAAAACAAATATTAATTCTATTGAATTAAATGGATTGTTCAATCATACTTTCCATCTCAAAGTCAGTACTATCAAAACCTCTTCTTACTTTAATCATTGTTTGAGCAAGTCGGCTGAATTAGGAATTTATTGCATAAAAATGAATAAAACTCATACAGTGAAAATGCACCGCTTATACAATACTAATGAATCGCTCTACAGTGAAAATGAAAGTAAAGTATCATTATTCAACAGTAAACATGACTCGCATAAAGATAGCATTATAATGGAATTCAATACAATATGGACAAACCGAATAACAAAAGCTATTCTACGTTATACAACATTAATAATTGTGTTGAAATGAATATTTTTCTTCAACTACATCTTTCCTGCTACAGTGGAGATCACTTCTAACCTCTCATTAGAACTGTCAGAATATTCTGTCATAGAACTGTTCTAACCGGTCCTAGAACTGTTCTACCTAGAACAGTTCTACCCTAGAACTGTTCTAAGTAGAACTGTCAGAATCAGTTCTAGGTAGAACTGACTAAATCAGTTCTAGGTAGAACTGTCAGGATCAGTTCTAGGGTAGAATTGTCTAAATCGGTTCTAGGTAGAACTGTCCAAATCACTTCTAACCGAAGAACTGTCAGCAGAACTGACTAAATCAGTCAGGACTGTAGAACAGTTCTAAATGACGTCACTGCAGTAAGGGCACTTTAGAATTTAGAAGAAATAAATCACTTCCAATTACTTTGCTATATAATAGCAGATTTTCTATATTTTTACTGATCAAACGTTCCATGTACAAATATCGAAGTAAATAGAAGGTTATCCAACTCATCGGAGAAATATTTTTATAAGATTGCATACGGAAACATCATTGTTTACGTTTCTTCGTTCCCCGTTTTTAACAGTCTCTTCCTAAATATAACTCTACATTTAATTCATGGAGTTTTAATCGTAATTTACCTTGTTTGCCTTGGATTTACATTCATTTAAGATTCTGTTTTGACAAATGTTCAAACGAAAATTGTTCAGTGGATGAATTATGGGACATTAATGAAAAAAGTGTTGTACATCGTAAAAAAACTATATACACATTTGCACCATCTCGTCAATTTAGCCAGACTTATCCATAACGATTATAAATGATATCTGGGAGTCTGCAACTCAGGAAAATATACTGGATCTGAACATGAATGAAACATTTGCCCCTGGACGTTCGGCTACAAACAAAGTCATGCATTTTTCTTTGCCTTCTTCAAATTATATTAACAGTATACTATTCCAAGAAGAGAACTTCCCATACATGTACTTTTTATTTTTAAAATAAAGTATATGAATCAGTCATGTGAGTGTTGGATGATGCCGTCAAATATTTTTGTTTAAAAAAAGAACTATCACAAACTACTGACTTACACATGTTAAAAAGTCACTTCCATGACTTTAGTGACGGTTCATACACCTTATCGCTATTTGTCCGCATTACTGGATATCACACAGGTTCCCGTAAATTTTTGACGTCACAAAACAAAATATCTGACGCCACAATGGAAAAGTGATTGTTGTATGCGTCAAAAGTTCAAGCGGCCTGGTCAGCCTGGGATTAACGATAAGGTGTATTATTATGGGTACAGAGAAGAAATAACGGCGCGCTAAATTCTTAGATATGGTATAAATACACCTTGTCGCTATTTGTCTGCCATTACTGGATATCACACATGTTCCCGTAAAATTTTGACGTCATAAAACAAAATATCTGACGCCACAATGGAAAAGTGATTGTTGTATGCTTCAAAAGTTCAGGAGGCCGGGTCAGCCAGGATTAGCGATAAGGTGTATTGTGTTTCAAAGTTGGTGTCATTTTTATCATACGATCCGTCCTCACATAGAAATATTATTGGTTTACAATATATATTTACATGATAAAGTAAAAATGTAAATAAGTTCAGTTTTGGTTGATGCGGTCAAATAATTTTGTTAAAACGACTCAGTCTGATATATCGAAACTACTGAAATTTGTTTACAATTCAATATTTTGAATGAAAAGAGGACTTGGTACGTGATACTCTAAATTGATGTGGAAATTTTTTTGTAGCCAATGTGTTCCAATATTCATTGATATTGCTGTCATTTGAATTATACAATCCATCGTAATATGTATTACTATAAGTGATTAAGTATTCGGCTATATATATATTAAGATTTACATAACAAAGTGTAAATATGGTTAGTTTGGGTTGATGCTATCACATATGGTCAGTTTTGGTTGATGCTGTCAAATATGGTCAGTTTTGGTTGATGCTGACTAATAATTTTGTTATATTCATGAGTCAGTCTGAGATATCAAAACTACTGAAATTAGTTTACGATTCAAAATTTTGATTAAAAAGAGGACATACTGGCATTATAAACTGATGTGAGCATAATTTAGTTTTCCAATATTGCTTTCATTTATATTAAACAATCCACCTGATATAAAAATATAAGTGATTTACTTTGCGGCTATTAAGATTGACATCATGTACATGATAAAGTGCAAATCTGGTCAGTTTTGGTTGATGTGGACAAATTATTTTGTTATACCAGTCAGTCTGAGGTATGAAAACTACTGATATTTGTTTATGATGCAATATTTTGAATAAAAAGAGGTCATGCTGGCATTCTAAATTGATGCAAATGAAATTAGCATTGTGTTCCAATATTTCTATATCATTTGTATTTTCATGATTTTACAATCCATCCTTACATAAAAATATTACAGATTCACTACATGTACATGTACTATGCGACTATAAGAGTTACATAAAAAAGAGCAAATATGGTCAGTTTTGGTTGATGCGGTCAAATATTGTCAGTTTTGGTTGATGCTGTCAAATATGGTCAGTTTTAATTGATGCAGATAAATAATTTTGTTACATGAGTCAGTCTGAGGTATGAAAACTACTGATATTTGTTTCTGATGCGATATTTTGAATAAAAATAGGAAATGCTGGCACTCTCAATTGATGCGAGAAAAAAAATTGTGGTCATTGATTTCCAATATTGTAGTTATTTATATACTACAGTCCCTCTTGACCTAAAATCATAACTGAATTACTGTGCAGCTATTTTATAGATTTACATAAAAAAGAGCAAATATGGTAAGTTTTGGTTGATGCGGTCAAAAGATTTTATTACACGACTCAGTCTGAAGTATGAAAACTACTGATATTTGTTTATGATTCAATATTTTGAATAAAAAGAGGACATGCTCATTGGCGATCAAGGGGGGGGGGGTCCAGGAGTTGGAGCCCCCTTTTTGTTTTACGATCAATGCATTTGAATGGGAGCATATAGTTGGAACCTCCCTTTACTCATTGTTGGAACCCCCCACCCCCTTTTTATAATAGCTGGATCTGCCCCTGCATGCTGGCACTATAAATTGATGCGAACAAAATTGTTTTCCAATATTGCTGTAACTTGTATAGTACAGTCCCTCTTGACCTAAAATTAAAACTGAAGTACAGTAACTGTGCAGCTATATAGATTTGCAGAAAGAAAGAGCAAATAATGTCAGTTTAGATAGATGTGGTCAAAAGGTTTTTGTTAAACAGGTCCGTCCGAGGTATGAAAACTACTCGTAAACAGAAATTACATTTGGTTAATGAAGTCAGATAATTTTGTTATGTGATAACGAGTCATCCTGATTCCCGGAATAACAAATGTAAAACAATTTAAATAATACCCCCCCCCCCCCCCATAATACTAACGGCTTAATTTATGATCACTGAATTACGGGCTCCTGACTTGGAACAGGCATATACATGCAGAATATGGCGGGATTAAACATGTTCTCTTGCCGATTATAAATCTGAAATAAAACCGGCAAAATAGTAAAACTCTATATAATATTAATCGCTATTTTGCCGAAGCCTTTATATTTAGACAAAGATTTCTTAAAACTTATAAATCAATTATAGCCGTAGAATTTATAAATCCGACAATTTTAGCCGTAGAATTTATAATATAGTTAGTATTTAACGTTTTTCAATCAAAAATAACTATCTCTATATTTTAATTTTTATAATACATTTAGTGTGTTGTTTCTTAATAGCTCACTTTGAAGCGTATGCAAAACTATTGACTACCGAAGAATAATTATTTTAATAAATGTCTCATTTTAGGTGTTATGCTTACTGTTCTCAAAGTTTTCCAGTTTTGACAATGTGTGTCCCCATGTGTCTAATGTGAAATTAAGGGCGAAGATATGTAAAGACTCTTTAAAGTATATGTGCTTCTTTGATATGAATATACAAACAAATACGGAATTCTGCAACAAAACTGACGAAATTCAACAAGAAGGTAAAGTAAATAAGTACATGCAACACAAGTACTAGAATTAACTGTCAAAATGTTATGATATTAATTAAAATTAATACTATTTATTTAGTAGACTTTCTATGTAGCGAGCTGGTATACTTCTTTTCACGTGTTTTTGAGACTTAGCAACAACGTGAAGCATACCTTAATGTTAAAGTTGTTCCTTATAGCCACGTCATGGTAATAACATATTGTATTTTGTTTATCTTTTTGTTCGCACAATTTTTCGATACAGAGTATATATCATGAATAGCTTTACGCAAAATGCGTATTCATTTTAAGTGCAAGTTTGCGTCCTCACTGGAAACCATATACTCATAGTAAAGTTATTGTGTGCGGTTAATTGTTGTGTACATCAAGGAACTATTGAAGATTATATTAACAAAGCACATTTTAGATTGTAAGATCCATGCAAAAAGTCTCAGATATGTATAAAGTTTAATATTATCAATATAAGTACCTAGCTTTATCAGATAATACAGAAGATAATGGTCCCAAAATATTAATCATTTTGTTATATAGATACTTGTCATTTGTATATATGAAACAAGAGTTGTAACATGACTGTCAAACAATAAATATATACTGATTTAATATATAACCGTATATTCTCTGTACGTAACTACATAACACTTTTTTATGCTCTGATTATATATGAAAAATTATAAATTAATTAAAAATATTCGAAGGTTTTAAGACTGTTGTTAGAGGAAGTTTTGATGGTGTGCAATGCGATGAGAACTACTACCAGCCGTTCAAATACAGTTCTTCATATGGAAACACTTGTGTTTTTCTAAAATCTGTTTACAACGATGTAGGCCAAATCGAGAGCACTGATAGAAGGACAACATCGGATATAACTTGTCGCTGTGATTACAGATTTGGATATAGTTTTGTAATAAAGCCAAAAACATTGTGTTTCTGTGCGCTTTCAGAAGAGGACTGTTCTTGTTATTATAAGGAATGTGGTAGAGAGAAAGTACTGACACCAGGTAAACATTATTCAAATGTTTATCCTTATTTCTACTCACAAACACATTCTGTTTTCCTGATGAAAATATGTTGGCTGGTTGTTAAACTGTAGAGCGAGTGTTTATTTAAGAAATTGCTCTTAGATTTGTAGCTATTTTATAAAGCCCTGATACTTTTCATTTGTGGTGGTCTGGCCGAAAATAAATGCCGATGGTCATATGCTTTATTGACTAGTCTGGAATGTCATAGAAACTTTATATAGAAATATGTTTCTGTAATTCTTTAGAAAAACAAGATTAAGTAAAAACAGTTTTAGTTAGCATACATTTTTTATTATGACCCAAATGATAAGATAAGAATGAATGAAACATACGTTTTGGAATATCTTCTAAATGTTGTTTCAAATACATCCGTTTGAGTTGCGGAAGGAACAGTAATTTTTAACGGAAAAATCGACGAATTCTTAGGTCACTTGCAACCCATATAACAAGCAGGTTATTGCTGAGCGTACAATTTATTTAATTGTTCAACGAATTTTATCATTAGTAGTGGTATCAATGCTATTAATGTTTTTTGTTAAGACTATGTTTGCGTGAACCCAGCAAATATTACTGCAATATGATGACTACATAGGTAGGGTATACATCAAAGACTTAGCAAAATGATAAACCTTTTATCTGCTGCGAGTCAACTAATAGGCACCAATATATTTGTAATAAAAGGCAAGCGTTTATGAAAGAATGCATTCAAAAAGTATCTAGTTTTCGAATTATGTGAATGCATTTTATGGAGACTATTATAGATCTATCACTAACATGACTACTGTGGATTCCTCATTTTTCGTCGGATACCAATTGTCGTGGATTTCGTGGGTAAGGTTAACCACGAATTTAAATGTTCAACGAATTCAAATAAAAAAACAATTAGGCTTGTACGTCGACTTTCGGGAAACCAAGAAATTAAATATCCACGAAAGTATCAAATGTATACAATCACAAAAACATAGCGCTATCGTTAACGAGATTTCTTGATAAGAACAAAAGCAGCCACGTGTAGCTAGGTTATGCGAGTGTTTCAATCTCTAACCTTTACCATTGTTAGATTAACTAAAACGCCAATATGTAAAATGGGACTGGACAAATAGCTACGATGTAATCAAATAATTTTAATTCGATCAATAAAGATGGATAATTTATTTGTACATCATAAAACATACAATATATTATTTAAAGTGTACATGTATGCCTCTTTGTGTTGCATTTTTCAGGCTTTCTTTGTCTGGTCATTTCGGCAGGTATGACACGATATGTCCACTCAAATCGGCAAGCAAAAGTAAGTAGCTTAGATTAAACTACATGTTATGTGTATAAACTTATCAAATGCTACGGAATATTTTTTTTAACATTTCAGTCTTTGTTTAACGTAGTGTTTAGTTGCTCTCTCATTGGTCTTCTTTAATTAATATGTTTCTGCAGAAACCATAGTGATTACATTGAACACACGTGCACATGATGTACATAGAACCATTTCATTAATTTAAACAAGTGCTAACAATGTTGCAAATGTGTCTCTTTTTCAGTTAATTTGGTAAAAATATGTTTTTCAATTAAATATACTGAATTATAATTTTTAAGATATATATCAAATTAAAATGTAAAATTGCATATAACATCTAATTTTGAATTAGATTCTTGAAATGATTTTAAGACATTATGAGAATCCACATCACAGTGAAATCACCAATTTATTATATTTCATCACAATATTCCTGAAAGCTATCTGGAGACAGAAGGGTAGCGCAATGTTTATATATTGTTCTTATAAAGATGGGATATATTTATCGTATTTGGTCGTATTATATGTTAATACAATAATCTAACTTAGAACATTGAACAGGGGAGTTAGGCAATCACAGTTGTTTCCAACTGATATAATCGTACATGAAAACAGAAGGATTGCTGTTATCTATAATTATAAAAAAAAGTAGGTGTGGTCTGATTGCCAATGAGATAATTCTCCACAAGAGACCAATTAACACAGAAGTTAACATCTATAGGTCAACATATGGCTTTAGCAATGAGCAAATCGCAAAAACCATTTGTAGAGATATGTTTGCTAAAAGGTATTTCTAGTCTTTATGACATTGAATTAATTTAAATGCATATTAGAGGGCATAACTAAGAAATGATCCCTTTTTAAAGCCGGTCAGTGTTTAGCAACATCAATGCAATATTAGAATGTTAAATTTCTTTTTCAGATGGAAAAAGGATAACAAATGACGGATTTAGGAAATTTCAGGAAATGGGCAGTTTAAAGATATTTGATTCTATTTATTTCCTCGTTAATTGTTACTTATTAGTCAGATATTATATGAGGGTTGTATTTTCAATTAATAAGTGTTACCAAGAGGCGCATTATACCATTACAATGGAAAATGAAAATGGGGAATAAGTCGAGGAGACAACAACCCGACCAAAGAGCAGACAACAGCTGCTGACCAACGATGTGTCTTCAACGCAGCGAGAAAATCCCGCACCCGGAGGTGGTCCTTAGCTGAACCATAAATATAATTGTATATAAGTTCAGTGATGGACGTCACTCAAAACTCAAAAATATATAAATGAACTAAAATTTAAAACAAAATGCATACACCACTAAGAAGGTCCAGAGTCTCTTGACCTGGGACATAGGCAACAATACGGCGGGGTTTAACATGTTTTGTAAGATGTCAATCCTCTATTAAACCTCTAGACAATATATGATAAGGACACACGAACGATGGCAAATGCTGGACAGGTATGATTTAAAACAAACCTCTCGACAACTGTTCGTTTATTAATTTTGAAACTAATTAAATTAAATATATCACTTTTTTAAGGACCTTTTGGTTATATAGCCCTTTAATTGTTTAGGTTTTTCTACATCCTCTGCTTTTAAACCTTCGGAATTGGTTGTTTCTGGTGAGTTTAATTCCAGAAATTTATAGCATGTTGATTTCATTTTTTTTTCAACAGATTATTTATCGCTAACGTAAAACACTGAAAACGTTTCATGTTGTAATCTGAGTAGTGTCTCCAATTTTAATATCGGCATATCGAATAATCTTGTTTGTGTGTTGTTGTTTTTGGTTTTTAGTTTAATTGTATGTGTGTGATGTGTACAGTTGTTTAACCATGTGCTTTGAAAATTACCAATTGTCAAAGTAATTTTAAAGTTTAAGAAGAATATTGTAGCAGTGTTTCACCTTATACATTGACGTTGAATATACTGCAAAGGCAACTGGCTGATCATGAGAACGGTCGTTAAAGGCTTATACATCTTAATAATCGCTCTTGTTGTAACCATGTCGAGAGTGACTTCCAAAATTTTCAGATGATAGAGACTGATAACCCTGCTTTGTTTTTTACTACAATGTATTTAGTGAAAATGTCCAAAATAATATCTTGCGTACATAGACTGCTGCATAAAAATACACATCTGAAACTGGTTGATGCATACACAGAACATATCAGTTTTCGGTTTTCTCTTATACACTTAAAGGTTAGATGATATATCTTGATGAAACACATAGTGGTTAACAATTCAGCATTTTGACACAAACTTGGGACGATGAAAATATAAAACATTATTTGTTATAGTTCGATTCCTAGTAGTATAATATCTTGGTCGACCGATGTACGTAAGCATAAACAGTGTGCATGGAACAACACAATTGTGCTGGCCAGTTCTGTAAACTTTTCTTCCATACCAAAGTATTATTGATTTCCATAGTACTCTCTATATGCGTAACGTGCATCATGTGATATGCTTAACTTAAGCCTCTGAAGTTATATGCACTTTTTTTGTTTTATTTTTGTCTTAGATATATTGAAACGTTTTCACAAACAAATAACTATAAGTAGTGTTCATCTTAGTTCAACTAGCTTATTTGGTGTATTATATATGTGGAATGCAAATGTAAAGTTTGATAGTAAATACACAATATTATATATCGTGTGCTCAAACAATTGCCATATCAAATCTATGTTTATGTATAATTGTTTATAGACCGTTAGATTCTGCGTACTGATGTTGTTTATCATCTTAACTACGTGTTTTAAAGTTCTTTCATCTGTCCTTGTTCTATTCTTTTATTTGTCTTTATTAATATTACCTTTACTGTTAGGTCTGTTTTTTGTTATATCCTTTTGACGTAACTCTGTGCTTATGTATCCCGTCATACTTTGAACGACAAAATTATTTTATGATTTGACTCTGTACCTATGTATCTTGTCATACTTTGAATGACAAAATTATTTTATTTATTAATATTACTTTTGCTGTTATGTCTGTTTTTTGTGATACACATTTGACGTGACTCTTTACTTATGTATCTCATCATACTTTGAACCACACTATTATTTTATTTATTATTATTACTTTTACTGTTAAGTCTGTTTTTGTTATATCTATTTTACGTGACTGTATTTATGTATCACGTCATACTTTGAACGACAAAATTATTTCATGTCTACCTATGCGAATTTCAAACGCGCAATTGTATACCAGTACTTAAAACCCTCCATCCTTTATGGGTGCATTTTACATAGATAAATTAAATCGTATAATATAAGCAAAATGAGGATGTTAAATTCGATGTATGCCTTTATGTGTTTCTTCGTTACATTTGTTGTTTTTATAGTGATTTAGATGATAACACAATGTTGACTCCTGTACCCCCTTTTTTTTTAACTTTTTACCTATTGTGTCTGTCTGTTTTGTTGACGCATCGGTGATAATATAATGGAATTTGGGGGACTGTCATACAGGTGAGAGGTTTAGCTAGCTATAAAACCAGGTTCAATCCACCATTTTCTACATTTGAAAATGCCTGTACGAAGTCAGGAATATGACAGTTCTTGTCCATTCGTTTATGATGCGTTTTGATATTTGATTTTGCCATGTGATTATAGACTTTCCGAATTGATTTTCCGCTGAGTTCAGTATTTTTCTGATTTTACTTTTTATTTTCATGTGTTTTCATTTTATATATAAATACATATCAATATTAGTTATAATTGCATTTCGTTTATAACTACACATTTATCAACTTTTGTAATGTTGTTGAATGAATTTGTTTGATATACATTCTAGATTTATCAAATACAACACATTTGTACCTAAATCGTGACGTTGGCAACCTTGATCCTTCTTTGTGTAAACTAATTGACAAAATTAAAAATAGATATATCAACCATTACGTTTTAGATGTCTAGCACCCTCAATACAAAAGAAATGAAAAGGATATAATGTTCATGCAATAAACCATTTCTGTATTTCGATGTTTTAGTGTTACACGGAAAATTCTAAGCAAACATTAATGATGGATAAAGACAAAAGTAGGTTGTATACCACTGTTCAAAATTCCTAAATCAATGAAGAAGAAAACAAATCGTTGTTACAAACTGAAATCGAGGAACACACCTAATCTCATTAAAAACGAACACCATTAAATCGTAAAAATTTTGAGAAAAAAAGAGTATAAGTATCTTATTGTAGTGATTATTTTAAGACAGTGTCCTTTTGTTGTTCTTTTTCTGACCATGTATATATATATATTTATAGAGCCACAACATGTACAAAACCAGATCCATCTTAGTTAATCAATTGACACTTTGAATGATCGTAAAACTTTAAAAACTTTATTTTCGACTGATGAATGTGAACATTTCTGTAAAGTCTCTAAAGCCTCCTTGTTTATGGTATTCATTTTAACACTGCTGTAAAATCATATAGTATTGTCCTCACCCTCACTAACATTTGTTTGGCTATGAAAAATTACAACATAACTTAGTATATACTGTGAATAGATACAGGAACATGTGGTATGAGTGCCAATGAGACAACTCTCCATCCAAATAGCAATTTATAAAAGTGAACCATTTTAGGTCAATGTAAGGCTTTCAACACAGAGCCGTTATAAATACATGCGGTCCAACAATCTTTATTATTCTGCATTCAACAAACTATTTATTCATATAACAGAATGAAACTTTATCATTGTAAATGGTATGCGTCCGATGAGTTTTTATTTTTTTAAAGATTACCATGCATGCCTATAGCTATGTTGGCTTATCTTTTTTCAAAATTAATACTGTATTTCGGGTAAATATGTTATCCGGTTGTAGATTAACGTAAAATGTTTTTAGAATCTAATCTAAGAGAGAGACGGTCAAACTCATAGATCGAAAGTAAATTGATAATGTCAAGGATAAAAAGAAAAAGACAAACAGACGCATACATGTATTAGAATACAAGACTCACCATAGCAAATTAAAGACTAAGCAACACGAACCCCACCAAAAACTTGGAAACAATTTATTTGTTAACAAAATAATTTTTAAAAGAGTATATTTAAAGGAGAATAAAACAACAAATTAGGAGCATAATGTGTCAATTTACAGAAATAAACTGTTTATGTAACCTTTGTGTTAAGAAAACAGATTATCATAGGATTGTTATCGCTGATCTTTCTTTAATGTTGACGCCCTGCGTGTCCTTTTGTGATTTATTACTTTTGCGTTTTTCTCTCCTATACCATGTCCATGTCAAAGAGACCAAAACCATAACAAATGCCAATGATCCAGTACAGATAGTATACAGAAAAACATTGGTTACTATATCTGAAAAATAGAAAAAGGTCAGACATGAATGTAACAAGAAAAATAACAGGAAGTATTTGCGTCTCTGTATCTTTCCAAAATCAACATTTTCCCAGAATATTACATCTAACAAAAACGTTGTATGAAGTCGTAAAGGATTTGTTAATCAAGTGTGCGAGGACCTCATTGGCCCTTGTGTTCAATAATAATAGCGAAATAGCACCGTTATTATTTCCAGCATGTCGGTTAATCAAATGTCTCGCCAATATCATCAAAATATGACACCATCATTAAAGCAGAAGGATGATATTTAAACTGGTACAAGTTTTAAAATGTGTTTAGAGGTTATTGTTACATGGAGATTAATACTTAAAGAAAAACACGGCCAGAAAAATGCGACATAAAGTTAGTCATATCGAGACAACTTGTTTTAAAAAACTATCGATGAAATCATTGCTCCAACAACACAAGAACAAATATCAATGCTGACATATTAATGAAAATGGCAATCAAACAATACTATTAAGAGGTAAACAGAGGGCAGGCATTTGATAACATTTGTTTTACACAGGGGATACTTACAAACTATAAAAAGGTTAGTTTACAATTACAGAAATTGCCAAATAGATTCAATTCGAATAAACTTTGTATAAACGGAAATCATTACTTTTTCATAGAGGGGGAAACTAATACATTTAGAATTGCCATTTCTTTCAAATTATATGTAGAACATTACAAAAATTTGAAAAATCTTTAGTGTTAAAAAAAGGTTTTCTGAAACAAATCTATTTGAAAAAAGATGGTTTTCTGACACAAATCTATTTAAAGGTTATGTTCATTTTCTTGTGTTGAACAAATGTCCCGTGTTGGAGTTTATACTCCTACAATTTTATGTATATATCTGTAATATATATTTGTAAGGTTCATACTCAACAGGGAAGGAAACATTGCAATGATAAGACTGTTGATCTTTGTAGTTGGAGTCCAATTTGTAATTTGTTAAATAACGTATTAAATACAAATACTTCATGTATAGTGTTTAAGTCAAAGAGTCAACAAACAAGAAAACATTAAAACTGCTACAGATCAACTTATAATCATCAATACATTTGACATACAAGAAAAAAGTGAAAAAAATAAAAAACGATCTCTGAGAAAGGTTCAAAACGAACATCCCAAATGAAATGGCAAAATCAGAAGCACAAAACACATCTGCGAATGTATAACAACTGTCATATTCCTGCATTGGTACATGCTTTTTATTGTGTAGGGAATGATGAATTTAATCTCAGACTGGTGCATGGCTAGCCTCTCACTAGCATGACAGTCACTTTTCATAAAATTCATATTTTACAAATGTTTACCTTTTCATTTATAGCGTAGGTAAAAAGGTAACCTTTTTCCATATTGTTTGGTTTTCATGTGAACTGTAATGTACGAATGGAATACCAAAGTGTCAAATGAGTAAAATTGATTGATAAAAATACAACTGAGAACACCAAGAAATATGACGAAGTTTTAGGCCTTCTCATATATTTGTTTTCCCGACGTATTTACGTATTGTAAAGCCTGAAAACGTAACCTTTTTCAGCGGCACGATCTATCACCTTGTATGTAGGAATACCTAACACCACCCCCCTTCCACCCCCCAATCCCAAAAAGAGAAAGGGAAACATCATTATTTTTTATAAAATCAAACAAAGGTTTGGTATCATAAAAACGCAATTGTTTGCATCAGGAATCTTATGTTCATGATCATTAGTTGTCGTTTGATAGTGTGGTTCAAACCTGTTTCTCGTTTCTCGTTTTTATATAGATTAGACCGTTGGTTTCCCTATTTTAATGGTTTTCCACTAATTATTGTTGTGGGCCCATTATAGCTTGCTGTTCGGTTGTGAGCCAAGACTCCGTGTTGAAGATTGTTTCTTGACCTATAGGTTGCATTTCTGTAAATATTGACAATGCAATTTCCCATAGGAACTCCTTTTACTGCTCAAACTGTACCACCTTTACTATGAAGTTTTGAAAAAATCTTATCCTGCTAGAATTGAAATTTCATTTGCACCACAATTTTTTCAAAGGTCAAAAGATAGGGCTGTGCGGTAGATTTTCAACGTTTATATGCCCTGAACATCTCAGAGTTTAAAATAACACTAATTTTCTTAACTACCCCTACCTCGAATGAAAGGCTACCACCGATCTCAATGTAAACAATATGCACATGTAAATGTACTGGTAACATTCCCATGTTATGTCTCTGTGAGATGGAACACAGAGAGCATAACTGGGAACCAATATGTAAACAAAATTAATTTTTGTATGATTATTTAAGATCTCCCCAAAAGAGGCGAGTTGTGAGAAACAGCTGTATTAACAACCTATAATGGGTTACTTTTAGATATTGTGACTTTGATGGAAAGTTGTCTACTGGCATTCATACCACATCTTCCTATATCTTAATATGTCTACAAAGAAAACCAAAGAGGTATATAGACAAAGCACATTAGCAAAAAAAACAAAAAAGGAAACACAAATCTACGTGAAATGGATATTACCAAAAGTATACTAAACAGTAAAAGTAATAATTTACAAAGACAATAAAAAAGAACACTTTAACACGTAATCAAGATGATAAAAAGTTTTTATGCGATGTGGTTTTAAAATAATTGATAAAATTGTAAAGATCATACCATGATCTGACTAAAACATGATTAAGTTAAACGTCAAATCTTTTTAATTACAAAAACATTCAGCCATGTGAACAGACACCCTTTAACGATACTGTATGTCTGGCTTTGGATCAGCACCGTCGAACGAAGGTGGGTTATGATTGTGTATAAATTCAACCCTTTATAATTGTTAGATAAACTGCAATCCCTATGAATGAAATATTTTATAATAGCAAAGCTGCTGAGATTTTTTTTCGTTTCATTACAAGTTCAAATAGTTTTGTATCTTCTACTGCAATGTATAGATTATAGGATTGACGATATCATGCTTAGTCGTTTAGTGTGCAAAACTTTACAAAAATATTTACACAAACATTAGATTACGACAGTTTTATTAAAATTAGAAGACAAGTGAATTTTCGCTTCTACAAATTCCTCTCCTAATGCTAACTTTATAAGTGCTCAATCGTTGTCCTGATTTTTTTTTTTTTAATTAAGAAAACAATCTACCAAAAAAAAACAGACCACGAAGATGACTCGACATATAAGTTGGTTTTAATCGTCAAATTTAACTAAATGTTAACTTAGCAAACATGGCAAAATGATAACAACTTTTGTTTAAATTCTGAGGCATCTTATCTTAAATTACTGCATTTATCAGGGGGGAAACATGTTAGCTATTATATCTGACAAGGCCAAATAAGCAGTGGACTAGACAAAACAGTTTACGAAATTATTAATTGAAACTGTTATTTTCTGGGGACGTGAGAACAGTGATATAATGGTCTAGATATTAAAATTAACCTTTAACCCCATCTTTGTATGTGGTCTCCTCTTTGTCTGTATGAACTGTTATTTCTGTCACGGTTTTCTCTGTTCTTATGGTAATGCATCCCAATACGTTATTGCAGCTGAAATATAATATATATTATCAGCTGTAGACTGTAGATTTACAAGTGGTTATACACATTTACCTATTTTAAGGTAAACAGTTTAATTTATTGAGAGTTTCTTGACGCAGCACTCATTTCAATGATAAATCTATGGGGACGAGAAAGTTGATATTTAGATATTTAAGTTGACGATGAAACAGAAAAGAAAGTTCCCAGTTTGGTACAGTTTTTAGTTTAATCTATTCAATCTCGAAAAGGTCATCTTTATATTTTGTTTTAAGATATTAAACGGATATTAAATTCAATTTGATAGAATAATTTCTTCTTGGCTGCTTTTGTATAGAAGAGACAAGTATAGACATACATAGACCAATTAAATATCTTTTTGAAATGATGTCAACAAAAACAAAGCATTTTCAATTACATTTACAATTCATCGTAGTGGCAAAGTCTTGATAGGACACACATTTTTTCAAATTTTTTGAAAATCATCCTTTTTTTCTTACAAGACAAACAAAGAGTTTTTGTGATTCAGATTTAATCAAATCAAACAAATACACTTTCGTAATTTTGCATTTCAAACTTTTTTCTGTTTTTTTTTTCTTTTTGTGTATTTTTTTGAGAGAATTAACATGTTGTATCTAAAAAAAAATATCAGAAAAGACGTCAGTCTTTATAAGACTGCAACTAGACATAACGAAACAATAACAGAAATCTTGACAGCAAGATTGTTATTGACCAATCAAATCAATGAATTTAAAAAAAAAAAATATGTGATATCTTCTCCAAAGGATATACGTTAATCAATTAACCAAAAAATATGTTCACAGAAAAATGAACTCAGCTTATAACTTGGTCACATGTAATTATTTAGTTTATATCAGACTTTGTTTGGAGAAGATTTCAAACAGCAAATTTCCGAGTTTGGAGGGACCTTGACTTATTATGTCCGGAATATTAGAAAGACAAAAACAATAACATAACCCGTGTTTTAAATATCGTTCCGTCTAAAATAAAAATTACAACTTCCTGATTTGATTTGAACAAACAAAAAATTCAATTTGCACGCTTAATTTAAAAAAAAATAATACAAGAAGTAGCAAACATAATATGCACCAAATACACATTATACTACCTAATTAGTAGTTTTACTGGTTGAATTCATTCGAAATAAAGTAGGTATGCTCTGTGGGCCATTGAAACTTAAGTATCTTTCAACATCATTGCACAATGACACAAAATGAATTATTAAAATTAAATACAAACCTTTCGTACATGTTGCATTTGCAAGCCCCATGACACTTTCGTCCAAAACTATTAGTAGGACAGGGTTTACATGGTTCTCCGTGTACTGATAAAAACCCTATTTTACACTCTACAAAACAAGATAAGATATGATATCGATTAATTGAGTTTTTGATAAATTGTTAACAGTCTACTACTGATACGTTTGCAAGTATGAGTAAAACATTTGTTACCTATATTAGATTTGTTTGGAATGTAAGTTAAGTATTTTATATAAATATATAATTAATTCATCTGTGATACATGTGTACGGATGTCTTTCAGTGCAAAATTTTACCAAATTTCACAATACTTTTGTTACACAACAGTGTATCAAACCTTTCAATAATTGATAAGGAGTTAAACTTAAAAGCATTTCAAAAAAAAATAGAATTGAAAAATATCCAGTAAAACAATAGTACATTTCAATAATATAAGCCCAGTTTATCATAGAATGTTGTTCTTCTCGTCCGGAATAAACACACATCATTGAAGTAGTGTGGTTTGACAAATTTTTGCCAAAACATAAAAAGTAACATTTTAGAACACTGCCATTTTTACATGTTATACGCATACAATTATCGAAGATACATGAAAAAGAACAAGCCTGTATTATGTTTATGGCATTCCTGTAGTCAACAGAAGCAATTCCATGGATGTAAATCTCACTTCTTCTTAAGCATGTTATTTATCTATATAATCACAGTAATAAACTAAATTATGTCTCACCTATGCATTCATTATCTTTATGTTCAGAATTGTCACAGCAAAAAAACTTTTTATTGTATACAGAATTGTGGCCGCCAGTGATGCTGAAAAATAAATTTCGGTTTTATGTTCTATCTATTTCAGATAGATAACACATCATATTTTTTTATCGTGTGATATGAAATTATTTCCAACACATTGATCACGGAGGGACAATTATTCCATAAAAAATATATCATCTATTTTTCCATTATCGCTATCTTGATACATGTAACATCGCTTGTTGTAGTGAATACAGTTTGCAACAATGGTGACAACATGGATGTTATTATGTACGAAAACTAATAAAGCTATTATCCATAACCGAATGCCTTATTTTTGTATTTGATTAAAATTTCTGATTACTGGTTTTAGCTTCCAATTTTACTCTGTGCAGAATTTGTGAGGTATAAAGCCATACTGGTTCATTATTCCCTCCAAGATTTACTATTAATGGCATTTGAATAATTTACCTTTTTACAATTGTTGTGTAACATAATTTTCCATTAACAATATCAAACACATTTAAACAAAATCCAAAAATCCAAAACAGCAAAATGCTGTGTGAAGAGGCTTTCATGATCAAGTATTTTAAAAGGAAATATTTCACTATGCAGTTGTAATTCTACGAATTTTTAAATAACTTCCTGAATGAACATATTGGGGAGACCAGTTATACATTACAATTAAAAAAAAAACAGGTTATTTTTAAAACCTTGCGACAAACATTAACTATTAATTCTACTTTAATTTACCTATTTGTTTGATATTACCATATACCAATCATGAATTTCTAACTTATGGTTCAGTGGCGAAATTGTTCACGAGGTAATTTCTTTATTAAATATATTATCATGATTATATTATAGGAAGTGTTTTTTTACGCTACATATCGGTAATACAAACGTAGAGAACAGTATAACATAAACTAGTTTAATGCTAAGTGCTCTATATACATTTACTCTCTGGATTAGCTTGATAACCTACGTTTAAACCTGTCATTCACCTTTGTTTTTATAATATTTGTAGGAAATAAGTTAAGGAGGATCGAGGGTATAAAAATTCAGCAAAATAAGTGAAACCTATGATATTGTACAAAACAATCAACTAAAATAATCAATTCGTTATGGCGCTATATATGACTTTTCAAATGTTTATATCATTAAAAAAGCTACAAATTATCGCCCTTTGGTGACAAATGCCATTTTTTCACATTAAAATTGAAATGTCTTTTTTAGCTCATCGGTGATCTATATTTATTATTATTATTTTTTTTGAAATAAGCTGTACTTGAACTAAACTGTTCTTTAATTTTAGCGATTTTTGTAATTTAGTACTTTTTTATTACGATATTACCATATTTTCTCCTATTAGTTTAACAGAAAAAAGGACCTTAACAAAAATGCATGGTGCTTGCTTCTTTCGAAGCCAAATTGTGAGCTTGACTTAACAGTGACCCTATATTTTTTTTTATTATTTTAAAAGTATAGGATATAGTCTATGTATAGAAAAAAATAGCGAAATCCTATATTTAAAAAAAAATTATATTCGCGAGCCCATTAAGGCTATACAAAATGTACGGACATAATCGATGGCAACAACAAATGGCATAAACTATAAGGTAAATATCTACTAGTGACATATCACCTAGCGGCTGTTTTATGATTTGCAAAACTTATGTATCCCGGTAACCTATGAGAATTGGTGCCTACTTCGATAACGAGTATTCCGATGAAATTGACAATAAGGCACATGCATACTTAATTACATTAAGGCGCCTTTTCCTCGCTATTCTTAATATAATAAACAATGGATGCGGAATCAGTAAAACTGAAAGTACTCCTCTGAAAAGTTATATATTCAACAAATGATCAAGAAATCGTAATGTGCTGTTGGTTTAAGGAAGCTTAATTTTCGAAACATTCCTCCCATGTATGTATACTTAACTAAATATTTTGAATATCATAACACGAAATCACTCCCTAACACAATTAAAAGCAATGAAATGGCCATCTAAAGTCTAAGTATGGCTTTGTATCAGAAAAAGTCACCGTCCTACAAGTTCATAGAACCGGTGTTGGTGTAATAAATTGTGAAATGCTGATCACGCTACATAAATACATTAAAAAATGGAGCAGCTCATAACCAATTTCAAATTCATAATCATGGATATATCAACAGATTATGAATAACAGTTTGCAAAGAAAATTTACACATATTGTTATAAATTACCCCTCAATGTCACTGTAAAATATACAATTATTAAACATCGGTGGCACTCATCTTATTTTACGTGGCCTATGCCATATGACCTGGATGGAAAATGTATATGAATAAGGCAAATAGTTCGGATGAACAGCAAACACTTTTTAATAAATAAAATTGTCGAATTCGGAAACAATGAAATAACACAAATAAAAGAAATTATTTTCAGAACAATATTCCTTAATTGTCGATATGTACATGATGTCAGAAAAAAAACTCCAGCATAAATAAACAGTGTAACCCACTCAATATAGTAAGTTTATGTGTATATAATGGAAATAAGACAGTATGGCATGTCAATGCATACTTCACATTCATTACACCCAAATGATGAAAAACTAAAAGCAAATGAATATTGATTGTATTGCTGTTCTTCGTCTCAGTGTTACATTTAGACCTTCAAAATTGAATAGAAACTAGAATTGCCATTGCAAGCAATAGCGGATGTCATCCTTTCCCCTATTGCCACTAAGCGGCAGCCACTTCAAAATTGGTCAACAGGGAATGCACATATATGCATGGCTATACATCTTTCATTAAATTGAGAACATTCAGAGTATTTAAATTGTTTTCACATTGTTGCTGTTTCCATGGCAACGGCAGCCATTTTAAAAGTTATAAAGTCGAAAGTCTCATCTATACCTGCCAGGTAACAATGATATTAAGTTTCATTAAGTTTGGAGCATTTTGGAAATATTTGACATTTTTGCTGTTTCCATGGCAACAGTGGCCATTTTGGAAATTACAACTTCAAAAGAATCATGCAGACTTTACAGTCAACAATCATATTAAGTTTCCCCAATTTTGAAGAATTTTAAATTTTTGAAATTTTTGCCACTTTAGCTGGTTTCTATGGTAACAGAGGCCATTCCCAAAATTTAATGACAGATACCACATTGGTACATGAGAAAGAACATACCATCAAAGTTTCAATGGATTGTACCTACCATTTCAAGAAAGTAAATGCTAAATGTACTTGAAGGTTTTTGAAGCTATTTGACCATATTTGCATTGTTTCCATGGTAACGGCAGACATTTTCGAAATTCGAAAGCCAAATTTCACATCTACCAATGTTGCTCATCGTTACTGTGAAGTTTCATTAAAGGAGTAGATTCAGTAAGACCCCTTTTTGGCCCCAAAATATAGCAGTTTTACAAAATTGTTAAAATGTAAACCTTTAGTTATTTATTGGACAGTAGAATGCTTCTGTTACATAAATATGGGTTGTTTTTGACAATACAATGCAGATATATCCGGTACTAGCACCATTAAGTCATGCTAAATTACTGAAATCCTCATAATTCTAGCATTTCAGTTAAATTTTAGACGGTTTTCGTGTAAAACGAAAGTGGCCGCATTCGTGTTCATCCTTGATATTGAAATGTAAGTTGTATTTTATGATAATACATACCATATATAAAGGTTGAGGATGAACACGGATGCGGCCACTTTCATTTTTACCAAAAACCATCTGAAAAGTGAAATTTTTCGGCATATTAGGTAGATTTTTCATACTTGAGCTTGAATCGGATCGTTTTTAATGACTAAATCTGTTAAAATCTTTCACATAAACTAATTAATTCAAATAAAATAGACACTTGAGTGTTTAAAAAGGTGTCAAAATCTTTGGTCATATGAACCTGAAATTTGAGGCCATTTTGATACTTTTTTAACTTTTGGTGTAGTTTCCATAGCAATATAGTAGTTCCGATGTTTGTCAAAATCATTCAACACCTGTTTATTGTGGACACCTACCTTGTATTAAAATTCAATGATTTTTTTAAGTTCTGGCATATTTAAATAATTCATTCAAACCCAAAATTTAATTTTTTTATTTTTCTGTTTCAATGGTAACGGCAGCAATGTTTTAGTTCCAAATTCCACTGCAACGCAAAAGTTGGATTTCCTATTTATAGTGAACAATCATTGAGATTGGTTCCATTGTAGATCGGGTGACATAATAAACTGTATATGCAATTGTCAGCTTACAATCGTGTATTCAGGTGTCGATACATATGAATTAAAATATGTGATTTGTATGTTAAAGACTGACTGATTTTTAACAATTGCTGGTTATGCTATAGGCACAGGCGGTTGACTTGTGATGGTTAACCATGATAAAAGTGCTAAATAGTATTAACAAAAATCATGTTGTCAATTAATCAGATAATAGTTATCAAAAGTACCAGGATTTTTATTTTATACGCCGACGCGCGTTTATAAAAGATCTTATGAATGCATCAGGAATTTTGGAATAAACAACAGTCATGAAAATACATGTTTTGGATGCGATCTACTTCAATTTCAAAAGCCTCTAATGTGAAGATAGAAGACGAATCATAATAAATGGAGCAATACTCTTTTACTGACCGTTTTGAACTGTTGAGAATTTGTGAGAATTATCTTTATTCTTAAAAATATATATTGCGACTTGCGTTGCAAAAAAATGTAAAAAAAATGCTTCTTTAAACTTTTTAATTGACATTAAACCTTTGAAAAGTAGATATTAAACATTTTACAAATTTTACGAAATTTAGATTTTTGCAAAAGCAACTTAACTCAATAAGGCGATAAGAAAATGTTTCTGAAAATATTTTTGTTGTAGAAAACTAAAAGACTTGAAAAATAGCAATTTCCATTAGTCTTTAACATATCTTAATAATAATAAAAAAAAAGGCATAAAGAACATCAGCTTTATACATATAATCAACTGGCGCGCCTATACTGTTTGCACTATTTCAGCATATTGTGTTTTATGTATTGGTTGATCTTTAGTTGGCAAAATCGAAACGATACGGGGATTTTCATATTTGTCTGTAGTGCATAATTTCAGTTCAGCATAGTTGATACGCTGCAAAATACAAGAACTGGAGTCGTTCTTGTCAGTACAATTGTTTTGTTCGTCATCGTCAACACTACTTATTGATGAATCTACTGCAGCAATATCCTGATCAGTAGTATCAATATCTGCACTTGTTCTCATCGTCTTGTACAGATGATTGTCAGTTATTGGTATAATTGGTTGGTATGGGTTCAGATAATCAGCATTATTATCGTTTTGGTTTCTATAATCTGTATCAATGGAAGATCTTGACATGTCACTATTTTCTTCGTTTTGATTAATGTAAGTGTCATGAGATATCAGTATGATATCATCAATTTCTTCATAGTTATTTAATGTTTCCATTTGAATCTCTAAAGATATGTTTGTTTCCACAACTGCCGAATCTCTTCTTTTCTGTATAATCTGTTTGAGAACCATAAAAATAATGCTGACTCCAACGCCCATAAATAAACCTATTGAACCAGAAATAACAATTTTGAACTCTGCCCGACAATTCCCTGCAACATAAATTTTATAAAGACAATCAAAATGTATACCGATATCACAAACAAAACCGACGTAGAATCGTGAATCTATGAAGTCATATAAATGAGATATGAGTAAATGTTTTTAAAACAGAGAACCATTAATTATTATATTGCTGATATGATTAAAATTTAAAACAAAACGGCTGATTGAGATCTCATAATCATGTTTAACCCCGCAGCAATTTTGCGCCTGTCCCAAGTCAGGAGCCTCTGGCCTTTTTTAGTCTTGTATAATTTTTAATTTTAGTTTCTTGTGTATAATTCGGAGTTTAGTATGACGTCCATTTTTACTGTACTAGTATACATATTTTAGGGGCCAGCTGAAGGACACCTACGGGTGCGGGAATTCTCGCTACATTGAAGACCCATCGGTGGCCTTCGGCTGTTGTCTGCTCTATGGTCGGGTTGTTGTCGCTTTGACACATTCCCCATTTCCTTTCTCAATTTTATGATCAATAATTAAATACATAAACTTAACACTGTCGAATCAATTTGACAAAGATATGTTTTGATACATAAAGTGTGTCTCAAGATAGCAAGTTTAAATTTCATTTTTGTACATGTGAACTTTTTATGCAAACAACAACTAGGAGAAACATTTTGTTTTTCCACGTAACACACGTTCTATTCGTGAACATTTTCATTTTGGCATTATAGAAACTGAATCAAATAATCTATGTAACGGGAAGATAATGATGTTGATGTATTAATGGATTTTAGGCTTATATATGTGTGTATTGACTGGACGAATCGACGTTTACAAGATAACTATGAATGAACCTTTGAAAGGGCCTTTAAAGAATATTATGCATTACCTGCAAAATTATCTTCATGTAATGTCTTTGTACTTTTAGATGACACAGATACATTATTGGTGGTAGTTTCCTTTGCTGAAAGGTAAATTTAAGAAAGTTAAAAGATCTGCAATAGCAAAAAATGGAGATCAGTCTCAGATTGACAGATTCTAATATAAAGAATATTTCTATGTAATTCTTATGTCTTTTTGAATATAGAATTGTAATTATCAGACTGATATCGTGTTTTTAATTGATCTTTAAATGTTGCAAAAAGAATGCATTGCATTTGTATGCCTTGCTATCAAAATGAATGTTATTGTGTGTGATTTTTTTTTTTTTTTTTTTTTTTTTAAATACTACAATGTAATAGTTTATGTTTGATTCATTTTTGTAAAGTAAGCAGTAGACCTATTTACAATTGTATATAGATATAGGAAGATATGGTGTGACTGCCGATCAGACAACTCTCCATCCAAATAACAATTTTTAAAGTAAACCATAAAGGTCAATGTACGGCCTTCAGCATTGAGCCTTGGCTCACACCGAACAAAAAGCTATAAAGGGTCCGAAATAACTAGTGTAAAACCATTCAAACGGGAAAACCAACGGTCTAATCTATATAAAAACCGAGAAACGAGAAACACGTATAAATTGCATAAACAAACGACAACTACTGTACATCAGATTCCTGACTTAGGACAGGTGCAAACATTTGCAGAGGGATTAAACGTCCAAAATGGTACCAAACCGTCTCCCTTTTTCTGAAACAATAGCATAACATGACAACATAGAAAAACACACTATAAATCTCAATTGGAAGGCTTAACTCAATCAACAACCGTAAATTAACACACTACGCATGAATAAATTTGATCTGCGATACCTGATGCACATTTATCATCCATTAAGTGAAATTACACAAGTGTGCGAGGACCTCGTTGACCCTTGTGGTCAATACTGGTAGCGAAATAGCACCGTTATTATTTCCAGCATGTCGGTTAATCAAATGTCTCGGCAATATCTTCATAATATGACACCATCATTAAAGCAGAAGGATGATATTCAAACTGGTTAAAGTTTTAAATTGTGTTTATAGGTTATTGTCACATGAAGAGTAGTACCTAAAGAGAAATACGGTCAGAAAAATGAGACCTAGATATGATAGAATTAGTCCTATCGAGGAAACTTCTTTTCCAAAACTATCGATGAAATCATTGCTTCAACAACACAAGAACAAATAACAATGCTAAAATATTGATGAAAATGGCAATCAAACAATAATATTAAGAGGTAAACAGAGGGCATGCATCTGATAACATTTGTTCTACACAGGGGATACTTACAAACTTAACTCGTTTACAATTACAGAAATTGCCAAATTGATTCCATTCGAATAAACTCTGTATAAACGGAAGTTATTACTATTTCATAAAGGGGGAAACCAATGCATTTAGAATTGCCATTTCTTTCAAATAATATATAGAACATTACAAAAATTTGAAAAATCTTAAGTGTTAAAAAAAGGTTTTCTTAAACAAATCTATTTAAAGGTTATGTTTATTTTCGTGTGTTGAACAAATGTCCCGTGTTAGAGTTTATACTCCTACAATTCTGTGTATGTGTCTTTAATATATTTTTGTAAGGTCCATACCCAAAAGAGAAGGACAAAAATGCAATGATAAGACTGTTGATCTTTGTAGTTGGAATCCAATTTGTAATTTGTTAAATAACGTATTAAATACGATTACTTCATGTATAGTGTTTAAGTCAAAGAGTCAGCAAACAAGAAAACCTTAAAACTGCTACAGGTCAACTTATAATCATCAATACATTTGCCATACTAGAAAAATTTAAAAAAAAATAGAACTCTGAGAAAGGTTCAAAACGAGCATCCCAAATTAAATGGCAAAATTAGAAGCTCTAAACACATCGGTGAATGTATAACAACTGTCATATTCCTGCCATGATACATGTACATGCATTTTCGTGTGTAGGAAATGATTAATTTTTTCTCAGACTGGTGAATGGCTAGCCTCTCACTTGCATGACATTTACTTTTCATATAATTCATATTTTACAAATGTATACCTTTTCATATATAACTTAGGTAAAAAGGTAACCTTTTTCCATATTGTTTGGTTTTCATATGGAGTGTAATGTACGAATGGAATACCAAAGTGTCAAAAGAGAAAAATTGATTGATAAAAACACAACTGAGATCACCAAGAAAAATTACAGTTAAGAAGTTATAGGCCTTCGTATTATCATATATTTCTGTTTTCCCGACCTATTTACATATTTTAAAGCCTGAAAAGGTAACCTTTTGCAGCGGCAGGTCCTATCACCTTGGATGTAGGAAAACCTACCCCCCCCCCCCCCCCCCCCCACCCACAAATCGAGATAGGAATACATCATATTTTTTATAAAAACAAAGGTTCGGTACCATTAAAACGCAATTGTTTGCACCTGTCCTATGTCAGGAATCTAATGTTCAGTAGTTGTCGTTTGTTGATGTGGTTCAAGAATGTTTCTCGTTTCTCGTTTTTATACAGATTAGACCGTTGGTTTTCCTATTTTAATGGTTTTCCACTAGTAATTGTTTTGGGCCCTTTATAGCTTGCTGTTCGGTGTGAGCCAAGGCTCCGTGTTGAAGATGGTTTCCTGACCTATAATGGGTTACTTTTAAATAGTGTGACTTTGATGGAGAGTTGTCTACTGGCATCCATACCACATCTTCTTATATCTAAATATGTCTACAAAAAAAAACAAAGAGGCATATAGACAAAGCACATTACCAAAAACAAAAACAAAGGAAACACAAATCTACGATAACACAATAAAGCAAGGATGGGATGTACCGAGCTACGTCAAATGGTAATTACCAAAAATAAACTAAACAGTAAAAGTGATAATTTACAAAGACAACAAAAAAAGAACACTTTAACACATAGTCAATATGATAATAAAGTGTTTATGCGATGTGGTTTTAAATCTATTAATAACATTGTAAAGATCATATCATGGATCTGACTAAAACATGATTAAGTTAAACGTCAAATCTTTTAATTACAAAAACATTCAGCCATCTGAACAGACACCATTAACGATATATCTGGCTTTAGATCAGCACCGTCTCACAAAGGTGGGCTATGACTGTGTATAAATCTCAACCCTTTCTCATTGTTAGATAAACTACAATCCCAAGGAATGGAATATGTTATAAAAGCAAAGCTGCCGAAATTTTTTGTTGATTCATTACAAGTACAAATAGTTTTGTATCTTCTACTGCAATGTATCAATTTTAGCATTGACGATATCATGATTAGTCGTCTAGTGTGCAAAACTTTATTATAAAAATATTTACACAAACATTACATTACGACAGTTTTATTAAAATTAGAAGACAAGTGAATTTTCGCTTTTACAAATTCCTCTCCAAATGCTAACTTTATAAGTGACCCATCGTTTCCTTGATTTTTTTTTTAATTAAGATAACAATCTGCCAAAAAAAAACAGACCACGAAGATGACCCGACATATAAGTTGGTTTTAATCGTCAAATTTAACTATATATTAACTTAGCAAAGCAACAACAACTTTTATTTAAATTCTGAGGCATCTTATCTTAACTTACTGCATTTATCAGTGAAAAAAAATGTTAGTTGTTATATCTGACAAGGCCAGATAAGCAGTGGACTAGACAAAACAGTTTACGAAATTATTAATTGAAACTGTTATTTTCTGGGGACGTGAGAACGGTGATACAATGGTCTAGATATTAAAATTAACCTTTAACCCCATCTTTGTATGTGGTCTCCTCTTTGTCTGTATGAACTCTTATTTCTGTCACGGTTTTCTCTGTTCTTATGGTAATGCATCCCAATACGTTATTGCAGCTGAAATATAATATATATTATCAGCTGTAGACTGTAGATTTACAAGTGGTTATACACATTTACCTATTTTAAGGTAAACAGTTTAATTTATTGAGAGTTTCTTGACGCAGCACTCATTTCAATGATAAATCTAAAATCATAGGGACGATGAAGTTAATATTTAAGTTGACGATGAAACTGAAAAGAAAGTTCCCGATTCGGTACAGTTTTTAGTTCAATATATTCAAACTCGAAAAGGTCATCTTTATATTTTGTTTTCAGATATGAAACGGATTTTTAATTCAGCATGTTAGAAGAGTTTCGTCTTGGTTGCTTTTGTATAGAAGAGATAAGTATATAACTTATGAGTCAATTACATATCTTTTTGAAATGGATTCAACAAAAACATTTTTTTGTGACCCTTTGCCATTACACTTACAATTCATTGTAGTGGCAAAGTCTTGATAGGACACACATTTTTCAAATTTTATGAAAATCATCCTTTTTTTCCTTAAACTCCATATAGGAAAAACAAAGAGTTTTTATGATTCTGATTTAATCAAATCAAACAAATACACTTTCGTAATTTTGCATTTCAAACTTTTTCTGTATTTTTTTTTTTTTTTTGTTTTGTATATTTTGTTGAGAAAAATTAACATGATACACTGTATTTTAAAAAAATCAGAATAGAATTCAGTCTTTATAAGACTGCAACTAGACCATGTAGACATAACGAAACAATTACAGAAATCTTGACAACAACATTGTTATTGATCAAGCAAATCCGTCAATGTAAAAAAATATCTATGATGTCTTTCTCCAAATGATATACTTCAATCAATTAACAAAATAATATGTTCACAGAAAACTGAACTCAGCTCAAAACTTGGTCGCATGTCGTTATTTAGTTTATATCAGATTTTGTTTGGAGAAGATTTCTAACAGCAAATGTTTCGAGTTTGTAGGAAATTTGATTGACTTATTATGTCCGGAATGTTAGAAAAACAAAAACGATAGCATAAACCGTGTTTTAAATAGCGTTCCGTTTAAAATAAATATTACAGCTTTCCGATCTGATTTGAACAAACAAATAATTCAATTTGCACGCTTACTTTTAAAAACAAAATAATACAAGAATGAGCAAACATAATATGCACAAAATACACATTATACTACCTAATTACTAGTTTTACTGGTTGAATTCGCCGAAATTAGGTAGGTATGCGCATTGGACCAATGAAACTAAGTATCTTTCAACATCATTGCACAATGACACATAATGAATTATTAAAATTATTAAATACAAACCTTTCGTACATGTTGCATTTGCAAGCCCCATGACACTTTCTTCCAAAACTATAAGTAGGGCAGGGTTTACATGGTTCTCCGTGTAGTGATAAAAAACCTGTTTTACACCCTCAAAAAAAGATAAGATATGATATCGATAAATTGTTAACAATCTACTGCTGATACGTTTGAAAAAGTATGAGTAAAACATTTGTTACCTATATTAGATGTTTTTGGAATGTTTAGTATTTTATATAACTATTAATTCATGTGTGATACGGATATCTTTCAGTGCAAAAATTAACCAAATTTCACAATACTTTTGTTAAACAACAGTGTACCAAACCTTTCAATAACTGATAAGGAATTAAACTTAAAAGCTTTCCAAAAAAAATGAAATTGAAAAATATCCAGTAAAAAAAATACTCAATTTCAATAATATAAGCCCAGTTTATCATAGAATGTTGTTCTTCTAGTCCGCATAAAAAAACACTTATTATTGAAGTAGTGTGGTTTGACAAATTTTTGCCAAAACAGAAAAAGTAACATTTCAGAACATTGCCATTTTTACATGTTCTATGCATACATTTATCGAACATACACGAAAGAGAACCAGCATGTATTATGTTTGTGGCATTCTTGTAGTCAACAGAAGCAATTACTTGGATGTTAATCTCACTTCCTCGTAAGCATGTTATTTATCTATAATATCACAGTGATAAACTAAATTATGTCTCACCTATACATTCATTATCTTTATGTTCAGAATTGTCACAGCAAAAAAACTTTTTATTGTATACAGGATTGTGGCCGTCGGTGATGCTGAAAAAGAAATTTCTGTTTCATCATGTTAATGTTCTATCTGTTTAAGATAGATAAAACATCCTATTTTTTATCATGTGATATGAAATTAATTTTTAACTCATTGATCACGGAGGGACAATTATTAAAAAAATATATCATCGTTTTTTCCATTATCACCATCTTGATAACATCACTTGTTGTAGTAAATACATGCAGTTTTGAACAATGATGGCAGCATTAATGTTGTTATGTACGAAAACTAATGAAGATATTATTCATAACCGAATGCCTTTTTTTGTATTTGATTAAAATTTTTGATTACTGGTTTTAGCTTCCAATTTTACTCTGTGCAGAATTTGTGAGGTATAAAGCCATACTGGTCCATTATTCCCTTCTAGATTAACTATTAATGGCATTTTAATAATTTACCTTTTTCCAATTGTTGTGTAACATAATTTTCCATTAACAATATCAAACATATTTAAACAAAATTGAAAAATCAAAAACAGCAAAATGTTGTATGAGGATGCATCCATGATCAAGTATTTTAAAAGTAAATATTTCACTATGCAGTTGTAATTCTACGAATTTTTCAATAACTTCCTGATGTAAAGTGAGTGCAGTTAACTGAAATGAATTCCAAAATATGATGCATTTTCTATTCATAAATTTTATCATTTAAAAGTTCAATAATTCGTTTGTTCAAAGCTCATTTCATCGAACATACTGGGGAGAGCAGTTTTTTATTACAATTAAAAAAAGGCTATTTAAAAAACCTTGCGACGAACATTAACTATGAATTCTTGTTTAATTTGCCTATTTGTTTGATATTACCCTATACTTATCATGAATTTATAACTTATGGTTCAGTGGCGAAATTCTACATGAGGTAATTTCCTCATTAAATATATCATATTATATGAAGTGTTTTTTCTCCGTTACCTATCAACGATCGGTAACACAAACGTAGGGAACAGTATAGCCTACATTAGCTCAATGCTAAAGTGCTCTATATAATTATATTGAAGTTACAAGTTTTTGTCACAAGATAGACACTGTATCAGTCATAAAGACACAAGGACATGGCAAGTAAAGCTCATCTCTCTGGATTAGCTTAACAATCTTTGTTTAAACCTGTCTTTCACCTTTGTTATTGCAATATTTGTAAGAAATGGGTTAAGGAGGATCGAGGGTATAAAAAATTCAGGCAAATGTAAGAACAAACATCTCCAGCCCAAATGAATAGTGTAACCCACTCAACATGCTCAATATAGTAGGTTTATGTTTATATAATGGAAATAAAACATTATCGCATGTCAATGCATATTACACATTCATTACACCCAAATGATAAAAAGCAAAAGCAAATGATTATTGATTGTATTGCTGTTTTTCGTCTCAGTGTCACATTTGGACCTTCAAAATTGAATATAAATAAACTGTATCTACAATTGTCAGCTAACAATCGTGTATTCAGGTGTCGATATATGAATTAAAATATTTGATTTGTGATGGGTTAACCATGAAAAAGTGCTTAATAGTATTTACAAAAAATATTTTGTCGATTAATCAGAATCAATGATCTTATGAATGCATCAGGAATTTTGGAATAAACAACAGTCATGAAGATACATGTTTTGGTTGCGATTTTCTTCATTTTTAAAAGCCTCTAATGTGAAGATAAAAGACCAATCAAAATTAATGGAACAATGCTCTTTTACTGAACGTTTTCAACTGTTAAGTATTTGTGAGAATTTTTTTTATTTTTAAAAAGATATGTTACGACTTGTGTTGCTAAATCATGAAAAAAAAATATTCCCTAAATTTTCTAATTGACATAAACCATTGAAAAGTCAATATAAACCATTTACAAATTTTACGAAATTAAGATTTTTGCGAAAGCAACTTAACTCCAAATCAGGCAAACTTAATTAGGCAATAAGAAAATGTTTCTGAAAATAGTTTTGTTGTAGGAAACTAAAAGACTTGAAATTAGTGATTTGCATCAGTCTTTAACATGTTGTATTGATAATTTAAAAAAATGGCATAAAGAACATCACCATCATGCATAGAATCAATTGACGCGTCTATACTGTTTGCACTATTTCAGCATATTGTGTTTTCTGTGTTGATGGTTGATCTTTAGTTGGCAAAATCGAAACGATACAGACATTTTCATATTTGTCTGTAGTACTCAATTCCAGTTCTGCCTGGTTGATACGCTGCAAAATACAAGAACTGGAGTCGTTCTTCTCAGTACCGACGTTCTGTTTGTTAATACTTATTGGTGATGAACCTACTGCATCAATATACTGATCAGTAGTATTAATATCTGCACTAGTTCACATCGTCTTGTACAGATGATTGTCAGTAATTGGTACAATTGGTTGGTATGGGTTCAGATAATCAGCATTATTATCGTTTTGGCTTCTTTATTCTATATCAATGGAAGATCTTGTCGTGTCACTGTTTTCTTCGTTTTGATTAATGTAGGTATCATGAGATATCAGAATGATATCATTTATTTCTTCATAGTTATTTAATGTTTCCATTTGAATCTCTAAAGATATGCTTGTTTCCGCAACTACCGAATCTCCCCTTTTCTGTATAACCTTTTTGAAAACCATAAATATAACGCTGACTCCAACTCCCAAACATAAACCTATTGAACAATTTTTAACTCTGCACGACAATTGCCTGCAAAAGAAATTTTAAAGTCTATCAAAATGTATGCATTTACTGATATCACAAAAGAACCAACCTAGGAGTGTGAATCTCTGCGGACATATATATTAGATAAAAACCATTTTTTTTTATAAAAATGAGAACCATTTATTATTTTATTGTATATGATTAGAATTTTAAAAAAAATCATCAATAATTAAATACATACACTAAATACTGTCGGATCAATTTGACAATTATATGTTTTTGATACCTAAAGTGTGTCCAAAGATAGCAAGATTAATTTCCGTTTATGTACAGGTGACCTTTTTTATTCCAACAACGACAAATTTTGTTTTTGCACGTAAAACACGTTTCATTCGTGAACATTTTCATTTTGGTATTATAAAAACTGAATCAAATAATCTATGCAAACGGAAAGATAATGATGTTGATGTAGTAATGAAGCTTTAGCTTATCTAAGTGTATTGACTGGACGAATCAACGTTTACAAGATAATTATGAATGAACCTTTGGAAAGGCCTTTAAAGAATATTATACATTACCTGCAAATTTATCTTCATTTAATGTCTTTGTTCTTATTAGATGACACAGATACATTTTTATGGTGGTTTCCTTTGCTGGGAAATAAACTTAAGAAAGTTATAAGATCTGCAAAAGCAAAAAATGAAGAGCAGTCTTAGATTGACAGATCTAAAATAAAGGATGTTTCTATGTAAATCTTGTGTCTTCTTCAATCTAAAATTGTAATTATCAGAGACTGTTATCGTGTTTTTAATTGTTCTTTAAATGTTGGAAGAAGAATGCATTTCATTTGTAAGACTTGCTATTTAAACGAATTTTATTGTGTGTCATTTTGTTTATTTTAGACTTTTTTGAAAATACATACTACAATGTAATAGTTTATGTTCGATTCATTTGTGTAAAGTAAGCGATAGACGTATTGCACTCCTGTAAAATGTTACCTGTATTTTTCAGGCAATAAAAAAACAAAAAAATTAAATCCTGTTTCAATCAGGTGAAGTGAAATGCCTGAAAACCTAGTGTAAACATCTACAGACAACTTTTTTTGTATAATGCAAGTGAGACTATGAAAAACCATATTAAAATGCTGGATATTTTTTTGTAATAATTGTGACAAAGAATAAAAATATATTTTTTAATAGAACGGTAGTAATTATGTAAAGAAAACATAAAAGCACACAAATGTCAATGTGATTAAGAAACTAAAGTCAGCTGTAACATGTATTGTAGAAGTTCTATACATATTTTGGGTATGATTTTACCACTTCAGCAATATTTGTCTAATGTAATCCTTCACTTCACTGCCCTTTTGAATAACTATTCAAGAAATAAACTTTTATAGAAGTTCCTTTTAATTTCAAGGAAATAATTTTAGCTGAAAAGCTCTTCTTTCCAACTTGATTCCTGAACTATTTTTATATAAACACTGCTATATTCTTTTGTTTTTCATTCCTAGTATAAATAAAGAAACATTATATATTGTATTATACATGTTATACATGTATATAAAAAAAACTATTTTTATATTCAAATTAATTTCGGCATTCATGAACATACATGTACTAAAAACAGCTACAATATTATTCCATGCTATACAGGACTTCACGGTTAATGGCCCAATATTGAATAGGGTGCAGATTTTCATACTGGAGGTGAATATGGTATGACAAATACTATAAAAGTATCATTGAAACAGAACAGCCAATTGGAAACATGCATAGGTTTTCCCATATTTTTATAACATTTTCCAGAAAATCTGCCCCTTATCCAATATGACATCATTAGTTAACGAAGTTCTTTATTGTCAACTTATATTATTTATTTTTTTAGATTTTTTAAAAGACAAAAGACACTTTTAACACAGACTATTAAATTTAAATGTTTCTTTGAAGTAATAATATGTATGGCTAGACTAAATGGCCGTAATGAGTCACAGCTGTTTATTTTACAGGGGACCAGAGACGTAGCAAGTTTTACTGCAGGCACATTCGCCATACCAATTATATTTTAAATCCTTCATTGCCATACCAATTATTCTAATGATATGGCACAAACTCTTCTATAAAGGAAATTTTGCCGTTCGAATATTAAATACTTCCCCTGCTACGCCTGCTGCTTTTGAACTCTGTGTCCCGACGGCCAAGTCAGAAAATACTTAAATAAATCCCGACACATTCAAAGGGGCTTACGCCTCTGATTATCAGAGTGAACTCTATTTCAGAGATACTTATTGCTATTATAATCATTTCCAATTATCTATGTCTATGTCTACGTAGTGTACTGTACATAAATGTCATTTATTTTATGTGGCCAGTGTGGGGAAAAACGACCCCCTTTTTCCCAAATACATAAACAAAATAAAACCGTAATCGTATTTAAAGGATCCGGTAAGTCTTATACAACATTAACCGAAATGATTAAAGGAATCAAGTGCAACAGACTCAAATATAAGTGAATATAACACATGCATGTTTGCGCGGTTTCTGCAAATTCAGTGAAAATCAGTTCAATGGAAATGTGCACAAACGTCATCAACATTTTGGTGATATGATGCATAAAACATGTAAAAGACTAAAATATTAATAACTTAACTTACCTCAAACTTGCTGTTACTCGTTTTGCATCTGTAAAGTAAATATTAATCGACCTTTGGAGTTTGGGGACTTTGAAAAGTTCGACATTGCGAAAATGATACAATTGCTCTAAAAGAAACACGAATCTGGATACGGTCTGATATTCCAGCAAGTTCTCGTTTTTACATGTTTCTGTTACAATTAGAATTAATGTGTACATTGTTTATAATAATATACAGACGAGAAGCAAAATATTTTTTTTAAATACAAAATATTTATCGGCACAAAGTTATTAATTATAACAATGAATGGTTCAATTTAAAAGTCACGTTCAGTCCTGTACAGTAGTACTGCATATAATATTTAAACAGACATATGTTTATAATGAAAAGTGTATAGCATATTAAAAAAATGTGAGTGGAAATAATAAGACTAATTACAATAATCACATGGAATTTTTCAAATCTGAATTAGGCCTTTTCACTGGTCTCAACAACCAGTCAGAAGGCCGTGATATTTTTTATTAAGCATGAAAGGAAAAATAATTACGACCTTTTCACGGGATATCGAAATTTCACGGCCTTTTTCTAACATCAAATATTTTTCACGGCCTATAGAAATATTTCTTTTACAAAAGTCACGGAGTATTTTCACAGGGTTTTCTCGACCCTGTGATATTTCACAGACATTTCACGGCCTTTTCATGGGCATTTGTTACAGTAGTGATTATTTCTAACTGATAATTATGATCAATTCCTTGATAAAAGGATTATGTTTACACGCCATGGAAAACTGGCGTAATGGCTACAATAATAGTACTTTGTTAACTACATTGTGCAAGCTTTAATTGTTTTCCTTGTTAAAAATGCTATAAGAAAAGAATCATTGATGGTTGTTGGAATTTAAACCATTCGAAGACGTGTTCAATTTTATAAACTAAGAACAAACAGTTTAATGCATTATGCAAATGCTAACTTGTTTTATTGGAATATTATAAAAAATTAGATATGACTGACAGCTAATGAATTACCTATGCATTGATGGAACAACAACTCAACGATATAAAAAGGAATTCTCCTGAAGGTAAACAGTATGTTTTATCAATGCAATAAGTTCAAAATTTTGTTGATGGATCGAAAAATCTTTAAGTACCGCCTTTTTATAATTGAACAAATTAAAACAAGAAGATCAAACTATGAAGAGTTTCTTTCCTAATCGGACACATTAATATGTACACATATCAGTATGATTTATACATTCGTATGTCTACTATCAGAGCAATAAAACTATACATATTGTTTAAACAATAGTGTAAAAAATCGTTTCTTAATCGATTGAATGTCTCAGTTTATCGGTAACTATCATTTGTATTTTCTCTATCTACTGTAATGTTTTTTTTCAAAATGCTGTCATTTATTTATGTGCTACTTTTTTTTATAAAAAGTCCATTGGAAATTTCTACCATTATGATTTATTTACAAATCTTTGTTGCTAATCATATATTATGAATATTCTGTGAACAGTTTAACTAATTGTTGTTCGAGAAAAAAACATCCATTTATAAAGAGAAATAGTTTGAACTGGGGTTGACTGGCAAATTCGTGTCTGCTCCATATTTGTAGATTGTGTCTTCCTTATCATTTTTTTCCCTATTTTTAGTCACTTTTTATCCAAAATTGGTATCCAATATTGGTTTGCAAGCTAATAGAGAAAAACAAGAATAATTGTAAAGATCAACTTTAAAGAAAGATGACTCCTTTGAAGAGTGTTCTGATAATATTTATTCAGGTACGAAGTGGGAAAACCTAGAAATGTTGAATATATTTTACTCTGCAACAGTGTAAGACAATAGATAAAGCAAGCAAGTGTTCTATTTTTGGAATGCAGACTGGATCATCGAAAAAATAAAGATACATGCACCTTAAATTTCGAAAAGTGTGTACAGAACATGTTTTCTTTTTCAGAAATATGCAAATTTTACATTTCAATTTCAATGTTTTTCATGTTTCTTTATTTATTCATTGAACGTCAACGTTAAACAAGGGTAAACTAGTGATTACATATCATAAAGCCTTCATTTCATAACCAAACTATTCAAATAGTAATAAGAATTTGAAAGTCAGAATACTTTATAATGACAGCACACAAAAACACATAGAACAAGCACAAGAAGACATAAATACAGACGGTTAGCATTGTAAGTGTGGGTGTGTTTTATTTGTTTATTTAGGATTTAATGAATATTCTCAAATAATCATTTTCAATATCGTCACACCTGTGCCTTACAAAATATAACTGAATACTGTAGTCAGTAAGTGACTAAAAAAAATATTTTGTCATTAAAATCGACCTTACTTTATTTAATCATTTAAGTGTAGATACATTTTTGTTTTAGATTCAATGCATTCGACTCTTCCTCAATTGAAAAAATACGGATATAAAACCATTTCCTTTATTTCAAATATAATAGATTTGTTTTGGAAAATCGATAAATAATTTTTGTTAGTCCAGATCAATAGGACATCCGCTTCCAGTTCATTTTATTGTGTTATAAATTTGAAAAATAATTTGACTTTAGAAATGCATTAATTGTTACATTGCAAATATAGTATTTTAGTTTGTAAACCCGATTTGTTTTATCTCAATCGATTTAAGACTTTTTAATCGCGTAATACCAATATTGACTTTATTCAATATAACCTTAAAACTACCTCTGATGTACCGATTACATTATTTTGGTATCTTTGAAAAATTAAATAAAATGTATATTGTTCATGCTGTTAGAAATATACCTAACAACAAAATAACTAAAATGTAAAGTATAAAAACAGGTAACATTAATCTACAATGTACAAGTCAAATATGGCCGGTACATTAGGTTAATATTCAAAGCTGTAATGACTAACAGTTTATTTTACTGGGGGCGCAGCTCGAAGTGAAATTCTTGTTTAGGGTTGAATCGTTGAAGTAAATGTAACCTTACTGCAGTCACAAACACAAGTTAATGTTTGAAAATAAAGGTATGTCTTAGAATATCTCGCATGTACAACAAAGGTAAAACACAATTGTTAAACATTGATGGTAAATAAAAGGTATGCTCAACTGGTTTTAGAATAATGCTTTTATTCCCGATGCAAAGACCCAATGAGTGAATCAATATTACAACTTCAACTAAATGAGTATGTTTGAATGTTTGTTTAGCTGTTGAGATGAATGACGTCATTTTTGTTATTAGTAGAGAATATTTCAATAAAAGATTGGATGTGAATACCTGAACAAATAACATGTATAAGATGTCTGCATTTTGATTTATATTTTCGAATAATGTCTTTGTACTGATAACAATCATTCTAAAATGTTTTGTCTAGTTTGTGATATCGAAAACCATGGTGTACATGCAATAATGTTTTATATTAACTATGTTAGGGCGATAATTTTATCGCAAAGACAGGCAAGGATTATAGTCGTATGTTGTAAACAATTGACGAATGTGCATAATCAAATAAATAAAGAAGATTATATTAACAAATAACAATTAAAAGTTAGCCACTATTTTAAAGAAAAAAATTCTGTTTCATTTTTAAGTCTCATAGTTTAGTTTCCAAATTATTTATTCTTGCTGGGGAACATACCATGTAAGTGGTTGAACATATAAACCACTATCGGATTAATGTCTGTTTGGGCAAAATGATCTCTCCGAGACTGCGTTGAAGATATTTTGTTTTATATATTGGAATTAAAGAATTAAGAAAAATACAATAAGGATTAATATAAAAACAATTGAAACCTTTAAACTGATTATATAGAAACAGGACAAAGTTTTGAATTTAAATTAATAACATACTTTCAAAATGATAAACAAACAATTGAGATTTATAACATTACACACTGCAATATTTGCACACATACTTAAAGGTAAGACGAATGCTTATGATGCGTGTTGATATAGTCAATGTTCACTAAGGTTACCGATTTCAACAACTAAAGTAACAACCAAAGTACAGAAAATAAATTCAAAAAGGAAAATCCATTGAAAAAACGAGCACATGGAAAACAAATGTCATATCCCTGACTTGGTACAGGCATGTTCTGAGAAAATTGTTGATAAAAACTGATTGAACATCTCACTTGCAGAACACTTTTTTATAGTTCCAAAAAGGGAAGCAACCAACACAGACATTACTGGTCAATGTGATATTAATTGGGATTCAACAGCAAAAGCAGGTGGATTAAGTCTGATTTATATATGGCTAACTCCAAACGAATTTATTTGATAGAAGTGCAAATATTAATATTCATTTAAGGATTTTATGTGTAAGCATAAATGCATTTGTCATTGTTAGGTGAAGACGGCATTTCAATACAATTTTAAATTGCAAACATAAATGTGAAGATTAAAAAGTAATTTACCAACAATCCTATATTTTTCTACACGATAACTAGTTGTGGTCTTGTTTATCACCTGTTCCTTTTAATCCGGTTTTCACGGTTTTCACTGTTTGATCTCTTGTAGTGTTAAGGGTAATGCATCCGAATACGTTATGACAGCTGAAATAGTTTATACATTTACAGCTGTGAATTGTCTATTTGCATTTATATGTCCAATAGTATATGTATTAAAGCGGTTAACTGTATTATTGGTCGGGAAACACGGATGTTTATTTTAACATATGTTTTCTAAAGAAAAAATACTGTGACGCCGCACTCATTCGAATTATGAATTTGATTTTGGTGCAGACCCTGACGTAGATATTGAAAATAAAGTTCTTGATTCGGGTAGAATTTTAGACGAATCTAAACAACATTTAAACAAGTTCTCAAACAATGAAACAGACTATTTAATTTCGTGCTTTGAATAGTTGTTAGTAAGTGGCCAATTGTATAGTAGAGACAGTACTAATAATAAAATAAGCAAATAAATTTTCCGTTGAAATGTTGTCAACAAAAACTTTTCAGTTTTATATAAGCTTTTAAATTGTCAAAGGACCTAAATCGTAACGCGCGTCTGATGTATACACAAAATTTAGTCCTGGTATCCATAATGAGTTATTTAGACATTTACCATTCAACGGATTAGAAGAAAAAGTAAAATCACAAAAATAATGAACTCCGAGGAAAATTCAAAACGCAAAGTCCCCAATCAAATGACAAAAGAAAAATCTCAACTACATTCAGGAGAAAGGTTTGATATAAAAATCCTGCAATCATCTTTATTTTGCATTTATTATAATCCCGAACCAAAATACTATTTACAACAATTAAATAATTATATAATTAAGCATTTTGACATAAATCTGTGTTGTGATTTTTTTATTTTTTTTATATTTTCACCAAAAAAATCCTATTCATTGGTAAGTAAGCAATTCACGTGGTTGTTAAATTTGACGTATGCTTTTTCATTGTTTTTAGGGCTTCTTTATTAGAAATTGTTTGTTTTTGTTCTGTTTGAGATTGTGACTCGTTGATGACTGCTGTACCCCTATTTTGACAATTTTACCTAGTATGTCTGTTGTGTTCCCGCATCGTTGTAAATATAATTGATGTGATGCGACTGTCATACAAGTGAGGGTTTAAGCGCTTTAAAAACCATGTTCAATCAACCGTGTTCAACATTTGAAAATGCCTGTACCAAGTAGTTATCAAATGTACCAGGATTATAATTTAGTAGGCCAGACGCGCATTTCGTCTACATAAGACTCATCAGTGACGCTCATATACCAAGTCAGGAATATAACGGTTGCCCATTCGTTTGATGTGTTTTATCATTTGATTTTGCTCTTAGATTAGGGAATTTACGTTTTGAAGTTTCCTCAGAGTTCAGTATTTTTTGTGATTTTACTGTTTGGTAGCATGTCTTCATACGATATAATATCGTACCAATTTCATACCATGAGTTTAGGGTTTGCCAAAGTCCGAAATGAGTTTTATAAAGACAAAAACTATAGAATAAAACGTGTTTTAAACAACATTACATTTAGATAAACAATAGGATATTATGTCTACACACTGAAAAATATCATTTCCTAGGCACTTAAAAGTTGGTAAATGCTCATTTGTGAACAGCCAGACATATGTTTTATCCTTAGGTTATTCTTTAAAATAAGTACAAAAAACTGTTTTATAATACTATATCTAATAATAATTTTCTCTGTTTGCTATATATAAGGGTCAACTTACTGTAAAACGTGTCATCTTCAAAAAATTTTAAGTAGATAGCATATAAAATCGAAGATCAACTTATTTGTTTGTAATAAATAATCAGAAGTACTTCTTTGCATTCTATGATAGAATTTAGTATTGTAGGTTTATTTTAGTTGTTCGAATTCATTATTTATAATCCAATTCTAATATTTTTCTGAAATTCGTCAAAAATCGTCATTCACACGTATGAGAAATTTTACTAATGTTGAAGGTACGAAGAAGGGATTAAATATAATAGATACACTAATCAGTCCCAAGACAGAAGCCTTTGTTAGTCTTGTATATATTTTTTTTTAATTTTAGTTCAATTATATGTATATACATGATATACCGTATGACTTCCATTTTCATTGAACTAGTACACATTTTTTTCGGGGGCCAGCTGATGTCCACCTCCGAATGCGGGATTGTCTCACTGCATTGAAGACCTTTTTGGTGACCTTCGGATGCTATCTGCTCTTTGGTCGGGTTGTTGTCCCTTTGACATATTCCCAATTTCCATTTTAACTTTTTTCAATAAAATGTTCATTATAGTCGGGTTGTTGTCTCTTTGATACAGTCCCCATTTCCATTCTCAATTTAATTGGACACAAATGTCAGTTCAATTATATTTTAGTAAGTCGTTAGTTTAATCATATGCAAACTATTCTAGTCAATTACATTCATTGATTCAAGGAATTAGTTTTTTTCATTGGCAACCGAATAGTAAATACTGATTAATCATTTGTTTCTCAATTTTACTTTCTAGAATGCATTTCTAGAAAGAAAAAAAAAAGTTAAATTCCAATTTATTACTCAAAATGAAATATCAGCTCCCTTATTCTATCATAAAAAAAAATTTCTGCTGCAATGATCGAAATAGATTAATTGAATAATAAACTAATTTCAAAATCATGCAAGAACAAATTATAATATGAACACTACGCAAATTTTAAACGTTATTAACAAATATAACCAACACCAGTGTCGTGTGTTTTAGAAAGAAGTCTATAGTTGTTATGTTCATTATTTCAAAGTCTCACTCTGTAAGATAACAATCTTTAAGAGAAACGGAAATCTATATTTAGAATCTGTAAGTCCGTGTTAACCCAGTTCGTTAAAAGATTTGTTTGATTCATGCACTTGTGCATAACTAAGTCATCCAATAAATAATCATAAAAAACAGTTCTTGAAACGTTGAAATCGTTATCAAATAAATAGTTAAGCTAGTTTTTTGGTGATAAGCATTTCAATTTTTTTAATCTTATCATGATGAATAAAATAATTTCATGCTTAAAATGATACCTCCAAAACAGCACTAACGGTTGCTTTACGTACCCACCGTACCTGATACGTAGCAAATCGGGAAACCTCTAATGATACGATATTCCCGTGCTTGCATTTCCAGATTTTCTTGATAGAGGGTTGCTGCTCCCAAGGAAGCTACATTTTATTAAAGCAAGAGTTCCAAATAATGAAGTTGAAATCATCCCTTCGTAAATTTTACGGACGCCATCACCAGTTGGTTGACCGTTAACCGTTTCACAAATGATATCGGATAAGTTCCTTACGTCGTAACTAATGTACAATTTCTTCCCTTCCATGAATATGACCTCCCGAATTAGACTATTTACCGGATGTGTTAAAACAAAATAGCAACACGACGGGTGCCACATGTGGAGCAGGATCTGTTGATCCTTCTGGAGAACCTGAGATCACCCCAAGTTTTTGGTTGGGTTCGTGTTGCTAATTTATTTAGTTTTCTTTGTTGTGTCATGTGTACATGTTTTATTCTTTGTCTGTTTGTCTTTTTCATTTTTAGCCATGACATTGTCAGTTTCTTTTTGATTTATGAGTTTGACTGTCCCTCTGGTATCATTAGTCCCTCTTTTATGAATCACATTTCATCAAAAATATCGTGGACACCAGTTATATATTGTGACAAACATTAACTACGAAACTACGTTTAAATTTACCTATTTGTTTGATATTACCCTATACTTATCATGAATATATAACTTATGGTTCAGTGGCGAAATTGTACATAAGGTGATTAACTCATTAGATATGTTATATTATAGCAAGTGTGTTTCTCCGTTACCTATCAATGATACGTAACACAAACGTAGATAACAGCATAGCCTAAATTTGCATAATGCTAAAGTGCTCTCTTTACTGATTTTTATAGGCTGTAAGAAATCTAATTAAATAAACAACGCATACTGAATGTCATTTAATGACACGACATCACTCCCTCACAAAATGTAAAGCAATGAAATGGCCATCTAAAGTCAAAGTATCGCTTTGAATTAGACAAAATCGCATCTCTACAAACTCCTGGTACCGGTTTGGGGTAATGCTTTTTCTAAGATGCCGATCACGCTATATCAATACATTAAAAAATGCAGCTACTCATGAAAAATTTCAGATTTATAATCATGGATATATCAAAATATTAGGAATTATATTTTGCAACGAGAGCTAACACAAATTGTTATGAAATATCCCGGTACTACTCAATATCACAGCGGAACACATCTTAGTTTACATGGCATATGCCAGATGACTTGGTTGATAAATATTTAAAGAATGACTGTAAACAAAATTCTGTCTATGAAGTAATAATATAAAAAAATGTGGTGCACATCAAATAATCCGCGTAGCTGTTTATTTTTAAGTGTGCACCACATTTTTTATGTCATTTCGAATAAACAGAAAAAAATATTAGTCGTTTCTTACAATTTAATTCTAGATTCCATTTTAAACCGGAATTAACTATGACAAAACGACGATGACGACACGGTCACATGACAAAATTGTGTCTATGAGCTGATACACAAAACAATATCAACCAATCAAAAGACACGTAACATCCAAAATTAAATTATACATGAATAAGGCAAATAATTTGAATGAATGGTAAACCTGCAGAAGTCAAGAACAATGAAGTATGTTAATGTAAGAACAAACACCTCCCTCAGCATAACAAAAAATCGTGCAAACTACTCAGTACAGTTAGTTTGCGTTTATATAATGGAAATAAAACAATATGACATATCAATGCATACTACAAAATTACTACATCCAAATGAAAAATCAATAGCAAATGTTTGTATTGCTGTGCTACGTCTCGGTGTCACATGTAGACCTTCAACATTGGTTAGAACTAAACTGTATATGCAATTGTCAGCTAGCATTTGTGTATTCAGGTGTCGATATGTATTATGAATTAAAATATGTGTAGAAGATGACATTTATACTGTTTTTCAGTAACTGTTGGTTATGCGGGAGGGACAGGAGTTTGACTTATGATGTGTCAACCATGATAACACTACTGAATTGTATTGATAAAATAGTGTATCGATTGATCAGCTTAAAGATCTCACAAATGCATCAGATGCGACAGCTCAGTAGAAATATTAAATAAAGAACAATCGTGACAAGACATGTTTATGTTGTGACTCGTTTCATTTTTAAACGCCCCTGATGTGAAGATAGAAGACTAATTATAATAAATGAAGCAATACTGTTTTACTGAATGCTTTAAACTGTTAAGTATTCAAGAGATATCTTTTTTTATGAAGATAAATTGCTACTTGTGTCGCAAAAAAATGAAAACTGATGACACCTAAATCTTTCTAAATTACATTTAACCGTTGAAAAGTCAATAACATTATACAAATTTTACGAGAACAAGATTTTGTGAAAGCAACTCAACTCCAAATAAGGAAAACTAAATTGGGCGATAAGAAATTCTTTCTGACAATAGTTTTGTTGAAGGAAACTAAAAGACCTGAAACTTAGCGATTTGCATCAGTCTTTAACATGTTTAATCATTAATTAAAAAAAATGACACAAAGAACAGCTGCAATTGGTGCGCCTACACTGTTTGCACTATTTCAGCATATTGTGTTTTATGTGTTGATGGTTGATTTTCAGTTGGCCAATTTGAAATTATAGGGACATTTTCATACTTGTCTGTAGTACTTAATTCGAGTTCAGCATAGTTGATACGCTGCGAAATACAAAAACTGGTGTCGTTCCTGTCAGTACATTCGTTCTGTTCGTTAACATTAATTGGTGATAGATCTACAGCAGCAATATCCTGATCAGTAGTATTAATATCTGCACACGTTTCCATTGTCTTGTACAGATGATTGTCAGTAATTGGTACAATTGGTTGGTATGGGTTCAGATAATCAGCATTATTATCGTTTTGGCTTCTATATTCTATATCAATAGAAGATCTTGACGTGTCACTATTTTCTTCATTTTGATTAATGTAGGTATCATGAGATATCAGAATGATATCATCAATTTCTTCATAGTTATTTAATGTTTCCATTTGAATCTCTGAAGACATGTGTGTTTCCCCAACTACCGAATCTTTTCTTTTCTGTATAATCTTTATGCAAACCATAAATATAACGCTGACTCCAACGCCTATAAATAAACCTATTGAACCAAAAATAACGATTTTGAACTCTGCCCGACAATTGCCTGCAACATAAATTTTAAAGACAATCAAGATTTATAAACATGTAACAAAAAGAACCGAACTAGGAGTGTGAATCTATGAGGATATATATAATAGATATGAGCAAATTTTGATAAAACAGAGAACCATTCATTATTGCTGATACTATTAAAATAAAATCGTAAAGATTGTATCAATAATTAAATATATACACTAAAAACTGCCGAATCAATTTGAAAATAATCTGTGTCTGATACCTAAAATGCGTATCAAGATAGCAAAATTAAAGTCCATTTTTGTGCATGTGACCTCGTAGGCAAACAAAAGTTTGGAGAACTATAAACATTTGCACGTAAAACATTTTGTTGTCGTAGAATAAATTTCATCATGGTAATATAGAAACTGAATCAAATACTTTATGCAAATGAGACGATATTCTGTTGATGTATTAACGAAGCTTTAGCTTATATTTTTGTGTATTGACTATACAAATCAACGTTTGCAGTATAATTAGGGATAAACCTTTTGGAAGCTCTTTCAAGAATACTGAACATTACCAGTGAATTTCTCTTCAATTAAAATCGTTGTACTTTTAGATGACAAAGATGCATTATTGGTGGTGGTTTCCTCTGCTGAAAAAAGACTTTAGGATGTTAAAGGATCGAAATGAATATAAGAATATGAATGTTTTATATTTTTTACGTTTTCAAAATACATGAAATTTTGTGCTCGATTCGTTTTACTAAACTAATCAATCGACTTATTTACAATATTATGCATTTTTTCTACAATAACTTAAATCACACATGTTCCTGTAAAGTTATTCGGAGCTTACCTCAGGTTATGTTGATTACCAAAAAGTGTAATTTCGATTAAAATGAGGGAAGATTACTCCAAAAACTCTAACGTCTGGTTAGGAATTTGTTGTGATTGTATCGTTTTATTGTGTCACTTATTTTTATAAATTTCCTGTTACAAAACTTTGAATTTTCCAAAAACTAAGGATTTTCTTATCGCAGGAATAGATTACCTTAGCCGTATTTGGCACAACTTTTTGGAATTTTGGGTCCTCAATGCTCTTTAACTCTGTACTTGTTTGGCTTTACAACTATTTTGATCTGAGCGTCAATGATGAGTCTTATGTAGACGAAACGCGCGTCTGGTGTACTAAATTATAATCCTGGTACCTTTGATAACTATTAATTCAATGTTTTGTGACTGCTGATCACATAATTCTAATTCGACTTGAAAATATATATTTTTTTAATATATAATTCTGTACACCGCTTGAAAAGAAACTTTTTTTGTATATGTTGATATATATATCAAGTCAAGTCTGATTCATATTTTAAATATTACGCCACAATGAGGGTCAGTTTGACACCTTTAACTTTAATACGAAAAATTATTTTCAATTTCCCATTTGTTAGCTGTTTGTTTCTCTGTAGTTACATTTCTGGAACCTTTTACATATGGGGTACAATTTTCCAGGACTTTCTTTTCATAAATAGTTTCTTTGATATATAATTGTCTCTTATAATGACTTTTATATCAACCCATGTCGGTACGGTTCTTTTTTGGTCAATCTCTAATACCTGTGAATGTCCTATGAACTATGTTGGATTTCACACACAAGAGAACATATTTTCTGTATCTTTTGAATGAAAAGAATATATCGAGTTGAATTAATTATTTCGCAATCGAAAAACAAAAGTTGATTTCACATAGCAATATATTTACTTTTGTAATTTATATCTCTCTTTGTTACTGGGTATAAATAAATATCCTGCCACGTCCAATATGTATCATAAGAAGTTATGTTTCTTTGTATCAATCTGATCAGTTATGCCCTTTACACTGTTTCTTAAGCTTTTTCTTATGCTGTGCTGTTACATCATTGTCCCGGGTTGGGGTTTTTACCATTTTTGTTGTCGTAAATTATTTTGTTATAAGTAATGCTATTGGTTGACTATACGGCATGGGTTTTTTCGTTAATGTATGTAAGGGATATAAGCCGATAACAGTCCATTCTGTAAAATATTGAACAGAATGGACTGTTAGAGGCTTATATATCTTACTTAAAACATTGTTGTGACGTCATTCAATTGTTTAACAAGTCGAAAATAGTAAAACAAAAGAAAAACGCAAGCAAAGATTTAATTTCATCAGGTATGAAAATTGTTTTGTGAATGAAATTCTATACATTAAACTATATCCTGCATGTTAGCCCCTATAAACAGTAGCTCAACTTAAAAAAAAATAGACAAAAAGAAAGTACAGCTAAAGGTAAATGACATGTATTGCTACATGAAGAATAAGACACTGGTATGCGAATCATGCATGATTTTTTGATTACCAAAAAGTGTAATTTCGATTAAAATGAGGGAAGATTACTCCAAAAACTCTAACGTCTGGTTAGGAATTTGTTGTGATTGTATCGTTTTATTGTGCCACTTATTTTTATAAATTTCCTGTTACAAAACTTTGAATTTTCCAAAAACTAAGGATTTTCTTATCGCAGGAATAGATTACCTTAGCCGTATTTGGCACAACTTTTTGGAATTTTGGGTCCTCAATGCTCTTTAACTTTGTACTTGTTTGGCTTTACAACTATTTTGATCTGAGCGTCAATGATGAGTCTTATGTAGACGAAACGCGCGTCTGGTGTACTAAATTATAATCCTGGTACCTTTGATAACTATTAATTCAATGTTTTGTGACTGCTGATCACATAATTCTAATTCGACTTGAAAATATATATTTTTTTAATATATAATTCTGTACACCGCTTGAAAAGAAACTTTTTTTGTATATGTTGATATATATATCAAGTCAAGTCTGATTCATATTTTAAATATTACGCCACAATGAGGGTCAGTTTGACACCTTTAACTTTAATACGAAAGATTATTTTCAATTTCCCATTTGTTAGCTGTTTGTTTCTCTGTAGTTACATTTCTGGAACCTTTTACATATGGGGTACAATTTTCCAGGACTTTCTTTTCATAAATAGTTTCTTTGATATATAATTGTCTCTTATAATGACTTTTATATCAACCCATGTCGGTACGGTTCTTTTTTGGTCAATCTCTAATACCTGTGAATGTCCTATGAACTATGTTGGTCATTTCGTTGTTAACTGTCTGATTATCTTTGAAATGTAACTTTGTAGAACCCCCTAGCCATATACAACCTCATTTGTTTTTGCTATTTGTACGACCGTTGCAAATACTATATACTCGCTTAAACCGTTACTACAATGACATGTTTTAAGTTCTGTTTTACAAACAAGTATGCAGTATATGTTACAATTTTCCATTTTGATTGGTATAACGGCATCACATTTATGGCTAAGTCGCAGTAATCCATAAAAAAATACTAAAATTACTAGTTGAAGGAAACATCGGCATTTATCAAAGATAACATTGTACTCAGATAAAACACTTACTGTTAATGTTTTTGAAGCATATTTTTGAGCGGATAATTTGCATATTGATTCCAATCGTCATGAAAACAAACCCAACAGAGCCCATTTGATTCGAAATCAAATTGATAAAAGTATAAGGAAATGTTTATCAATATTAAAAAAAATCATGTGTTTCCTGCTTTTCTAATACAATTAGGAGACTTAATGTGATTCCCATACCGTGTATTCAGCTATGCATGTGAAATAATTTATACGAAAAAAAAACAAAATAAAGAAATAATGATAAATAGACAAAAACAATGTACAACCACTGATTTACAGAAATTAACTTTTCATTTGGTAACTGATGTTCGTACATAACTGTTGTTTATACGTTTATACGTTAGAATGTTCGTAGTATGTATTGGATTCAAAGCTGCTTGTTCTGCATGAGTATCTTGCAATCGCTTAGATAAACGAGACATGTTGCGCCTAGTTCAAATAAGATATATTAGTTAAATTATATCCCACAATATTATATTTTTGTGTAAATTTTTAACATAATAATCAATGTTGCGCAACTTTGTTTCTTTTTTCGTCTTTGTCTTAAAATTAGAGTTATCCGAGTGTCAAAGTATGCCTACAGCAGACCATTCCACACATCGCATGATAGAGTATATCAATCAACATACCTTACCTTCATCAGTACTAAGTCTTATCAATGTTCTTGTTCCATTGATACATCCATGCACGTGGTTGCACCTATAATACATAAATCATAGGGAATAGGGACAATAAAGAAGCTCTCCTGTTTATATTGTGTATTGGAAAACTTAATTAGGAAATTCTGTTTTTTCTGTTGGATTTCACACACAAGAGAACATATTTTCTGTATCTTTTGAATGAAAAGAATATATCGAGTTGAATTAATTATTTCGCAATCGAAAAACAAAAGTTGATTTCACATAGCAATATATTTACTTTTGTAATTTATATCTCTCTTTGTTACTGGGTATAAATAAATATCCTGCCACGTCCAATATGTATCATAAGAAGTTATGTTTCTTTGTATCAATCTGATCAGTTATGCCCTTTACACTGTTTCTTAAGCTTTTTCTTATGCTGTGCTGTTACATCATTGTCCCGGGTTGGGGTTTTTACCATTTTTGTTGTCGTAAATTATTTTGTTATAAGTAATGCTATTGGTTGACTATACGGCATGGGTTTTTTCGTTAATGTATGTAAGGGATATAAGCCGATAACAGTCCATTCTGTAAAATATTGAACAGAATGGACTGTTAGAGGCTTATATATCTTACTTAAAACATTGTTGTGACGTCATTCAATTGTTTAACAAGTCGAAAATAGTAAAACAAAAGAAAAACGCAAGCAAAGATTTAATTTCATCAGGTATGAAAATTGTTTTGTGAATGAAATTCTATACATTAAACTATATCCTGCATGTTAGCCCCTATAAACAGTAGCTCAACTTAAAAAAAATAGACAAAAAGAAAGTACAGCTAAAGGTAAATGACATGTATTGCTACATGAAGAATAAGACACTGGTATGCGAATCATGCATGATTTTTGCGTGCGCTAGGACTATTCATAGTTTTCACTCATATTTTCCGTGAATACCTTTACATGTGTTTTGTATTTCAAAATGAATAAAGTGATTAAAGTATATTCTTTATGCAAAAACGAAGAAAGAAATGTCGTTATAAGTGATTATGATGTTTCAAACTTTGAATTAAAATCAAATGTATATTCGGAATCTATCCAGATACATTATATCAGTGTTGATTACAGAGAGGATATGGTCAAAGCAGCTACTAAGGGCAAGTTTTATATATATTATATTCAAAATGTAGGCCTCTCCTATTAGTTTCTTGTTTCTTTTCGTGTTTTATTTTTTAACCGGGGTAATGAGAATAAAAAGAATAGCATATGAAGACAGGTTTTTGTTGAACCGTATCAAGTGCACTGCAGTCGATTTTATTTCAAATACAGAATTAATATGAACAAACGAAGAGATAACAACATGCAAAATGTTATATTCTATTGTTGAAATTTTCAAGACTGTTATTGTTTACCCAAACGGTAACAACGGGAATACCCCTATCCCCCTTTTTCTGTTTTTTTTTCGGCAGGTCGTGTCGCTCATTTTTCGTTTATTTGTGTATTGAGTCCCTTGTGTTTGTTAAACGGTATCGAAACTCTTTTAAAAATAAAACTTTTATAAAACGATAACTGCAACCAAAGTGCGAATTGGACACACCGTTGGTTTGTTTGACAAATAAAATTCGGTAAAGTCTTCCTTTGTTCTGCTTCCCATTTTCATCGCCGTTCATAAGCGAAGTGTTTCACAATATTCATATTTAAGTAATACAGTTTTAAAAAAAACAACAACTTGTAAATCAACGCTGAAACCTGAAAATTCTAAAAATTATTATAGTCCTCTAGTTCATGAAGGAAGTTCTAGATTCACACCTTGTACACAGGAGAAGGTTAAGGTTGATCATGGCCGGTTTATTTCCCGCATGATCTATATAATTTTAGAGGTGTCACTTTATTGCCTTTTTTCATTTTAATTGTAGTTGGAGATGTTATGAAGAATAAAGCAACAACAGAGGTCAATTTTGATTACCTAAAGATGGACGAGGATAAATCTTTAAAAAATAAAAGAAATTCATAAAGGCAACAAAAACAAGACTAACAACGAGCATAATAAACTTATTGAATTAGTGCGAAATTAGACAACCCCAAAGCATGAGAAAAATGACTGTAATATAAGTATTGGTAGTGCTAAAAATCAATTTGAAAGTGATTTTCTTTCTCAAGAAACCGTTTTGATGGGTGAAAAAATTATTGTATTGGATTTTGACTTTAATAAATGTTTTTTTTTAATTGTCGTTTGTTCTTTGGTTGTATTTTTCTTAACATGATGAAAACAATTAGGATAATTAATACCTTTTTTTATTTCAGTGATTGAACTTTAATTTACCTGTAAGAATCAGTTATGCTGTCCAATACTTTTAAGAAAAAAAGAGGGCTATTCTTAAAAATATTTAACAGTTGAAGGGAACATAATGGTTTATTACAGGTAAATGATAGTCCAATCACTGAAATAAAGAACAGGTAAAACAATAGAATGACGTCACAACAATAATAATTGTTTATATCCTCTCCATTTGAACTAAGGTGGATAGTTGTTTTATTGACAATACTTTCATATCACCTTATTTAAATACTGAAATAGTTGACTATAACTTTTTTTTCACTAAAAACATCAATAACAATTAAGAAGTATTTTTTCTTTGGCATTACTTAGTCAATATCATTTTAGACGGAATTCAACATGTGTAACAACTCTCCTTTTGTAATTGTGATACTTTTACCTTTGATATATGTTACAGTGGCAAGTTTCACTACAGATATGTCCGTATGTGTTACCCAAACAAGGTTTACAAGGCTTTCCTTGATTTGTCGTGTAGCCTGTCTTGCATTCTAAAATTAAGAAAATTGTGTAGGCCTGTGCAAATTATATAAAGCAAAAGTTTGTATATACTATACTTAAAAAATATGTATTGGTAAATATTTGAATTTAATAGAAATGATGTTCTGCTTAAACATGGTTGTCTTTGATTGCTGTCTGTCATATTCTGTATGGTTTTTACTCCTAGTTGAAATCCGTTTCAGGAACTGTCATTGCTTACATCCACGTCATCTTCTTATCTGGTGGATCGTGTTTTTTTTATTAACAATCCTACAGCATCATTTTTATATCAATTAAGAAACAATAGAATAATGTATATAAGTATGATTACATGTCGTGTTGATCACATACTAACTTGCTGGGTTTGTTTATGATTTAACTTTATATCACATGCATGTACCGTATACACATTTGTATGCCTTAAATATTGGCTGCTAGACGTTATTCATCGATTCTATTCAATTTAGATCCCTACCTTTCTTGAGCCATTATTGTATTGATTATAACAATGTTTGTAGTCATTTCCCTTAGATTTGTACATGATATATCCAGATGGTTTAAAAGTTTTTGTCTTGATATATTTCCTTATCGTTATGCATAGGTCCAGTGGTTTATTTGTTACACATAAAATAAAGTTCATGTATTCCCTTTTCAACATTAAGATATAAATTAATATCATTTTCGAAGACTATCGGTGGAACAAAGACCAAATAACAATGCCCTGAAAAATAACGTTGCACAGACAAAAAAGTCTTCAAATAACAACATAGAAAAATACAAAAGTCTGAGAAACACGAACCTAAACATAAACCGGGAGTTATAAAAGGTGTTACGGAATGGTAAACAACCATTTCTAAAATGAGAAAACTCTAAAGATGACAAATTAGTAGAGTTTGAAGAAAAGAATCCTTGAAGATATTTAAAACAAAGAAAAACAAAAATCATTTGGTTCTGAAATTGTAGTTTTAAACATTAAAAGAAAAACGAAATGATTTTTTTAAAGGATTGCTTACGACAAAAACGAATAGACGCAATTAATACGGATCTACGAAATTATATCGGTTGTATTTATATACATTTACTTGACGTAAGACAGAATTGAAAACAACGAATGAATTCGTTTTGATAAGTTGTTATTGCTTTTGACCTACCTTCAGCTACAGATTACTACAAGTACTCTTACGTCGTTACTTTAAGACTTTGTGTCAATTAGAACAAACACGATGAGCAAAGACATGTCAAACTTAAAATTACTGTTTGTGTGATGTACATTTGCTGTTACTCCACTGTCCAATGTTTATGTAGGTGTTAAGCGTTTACAAACATCGTGTTTGATCTCGCCACAACTATGTGCCTAGTCTAAGGGGACGACCATTTGATATTCTGGGGGGGGGGCGGCAGGAGGATTTGCTTTTGATCGGTTATTTATTTTTGTAAACTAAGAGGACATATTATTCACTTTCTGCACTATTGAAGGAAGATTTTTCATTTTCATTAAAGCAAGGGACTGATTATTTATTTTCACAACTATATTTATGATATTCGAAAACATACAATTTTTAAATGATTTGTTTATAATAAATAATACATGTATAGTCAAGCCATTATGTACCATTTAATCAGAATTAATCATCATATCCTCTGCAGAAATAAATCTTTTATATTCCCAACTGCATATACATGTATTGCATACAAACACAGTATACAAGTTTGGTTTTAATTGGCAAACATATTTCGTCGAGCGGAGCGATGCAATTTTTTTTTTGAAGGGTTTTAGAGCCACTGAAGGCCCACCAAGAAGCTATAGAACAAATGATGCAAAATCATGCTTTCTGGGTGTTCCAAGGACCCTTTCTTAATCTGAAAATGCAAGTTTTGTTTTAATAATTTTTTGACAATCAAAGCAAAATGTATAAATTCAGTGTAAGACTTAAGTTTCTGGGGACAACATCAAAAGACTAATGTGCATGATAAAGCAAAAATGGAATTCACATAGTTAATTCTGTGGATGCTGTTTATTTTTAAACTCATAATCAAGTTCATAACAAAATTACTAGATTACAAAAGGCATGCAACACTACCAGAATACAGAAGGGCAATCAATGAACAAAACACAAATAAATGAAAAACATTGATCCCGAAAAATCAGCGCTACATCTGAGGGAAAAACAAAACTTGCTTCTTGCAAGGCACACGCCGTGCACACAACTTAATATGGAGACAAGTTTTTGGTTTTGAAATTTCCTACATGAGGCATTTTCCTCAATGTAGTTAGGGCCCTGTTAAAAAAAGTGAGGTAAGGTTTCCTGAGACAATATACCTTAAGTTAAATGAAACCAATTTTCAGACATTTCAAGTATATTTATATAATATTTATACTTTTATTATTAATAAAATTGGGAAGTGTTTCCAGATTTTTTTTTTTGGTAAAAAAGATGAATTGATGAAGAACCTGGTGCCATCTCATACTTTCTATTAGACCTGCTGAGTAATTTATTTTCAATACATTGCAAGTCCGGTAATTTAATTTCAAACTACCACAGAACAAACCATTTATGTTCGAGACTATATGGTTTCCTATGCGCTTTTAGATTTTCTTATTGCTCGGTTCACCAGCATAAGCATATTGTTGCTCAGATCTATGTCATTTTGACAGTCACGAGTGCCAGAAAGAATACTCATAGGCTATCGTACCACACATCTTTATTTTATATCACACGTTTCAGATCACAAAGAAGTATAAATAATTCCGTTAGCTTAACTACCATTCTAATGCAATTAGTTTGTAACGATAATTTTCATTGGATGTTGACAAATATTTTGAGGGGTTAGATTCCACGATCTCCCAGTTCGTAACTAAGAAAGACACCACTTTGAATACCGTTTTTTTTTGGGGGAGTATGTGATTTCTCAAAAAATAAACTAGATAGTCACATTTTGAGTCTCAAAATCTTCTTTTTGTCTATATTGAAACCATTCTAAAGCGTACGAACAGAAAAAACCGCTACGCGTTGCTAGGTAAACTCAATTTGAGACAGAAATATCTACGTTTTACGAAGGCCAAGCTTAAAATACAATACAGCTATCTCCTAAATATAAGAGTTGTCTTTAATGACATACCAATACCTACCAATACATTGACCATTGCTTGCACGTTCGTAGTTTTGACAACAAATGTATTCCCTGCCATAAACATCATCTCTTCCGACATATCTGAGAACGAAAATGATACAGAATAAGAAACACATCTAGTGATGCTTGATTATAAGTATTCAGATAGGCATAAAAAGAATAAACATTTGAATTGTAATATAATAAATAATACTACCATGAATATCCGACTGAAAAAAATACATTATAATGTGGAAAGTGTTAATGCTTTTGTTAATTTAATAAAAATGATATTCAAAGGATAGAATTTAAACAAATGTATTTATTATATCTATTAGGTTGCACTTTGTAAATACAGCTGTTTCTCAAACCACGCCTCATTTAGTGAGTATTAGAATATTCATAGAAAATTAATTTTGTTTTCATACTGGATCCCAGTTCTGATCTGAAGGTTGCATCTCATAGAGACATAACTTTGGAATGTTACCAGAAAATATCCATGTGAATATTGTTTATATTGAAATATGTGGTAACCCTACAGTCGTGGTATGGATAATTTAGTGTTTATTTTAACTCTTAGAAGTTTGGGGCATACAAATGTTGAAAATATGTCGCACAGCCCTATTTTTTACCTTTGATAAAACTAGTAGTGCATATGAACTTTCCATTCTAGGATATGATTTTTTTTTCAAAACTTCAATGTACTAGTGGAACAGTTTTAGCCGTAAAGGGAGTTCCTATGGGAAAATGAATTGTCACTATTTACAGAAATGCAACCTATAGGTAGATTCAGAAAACAACCCCTAGATGTGAGAATATGAAAATGGAGTCCAGAAAATGCAATGAGACAAGTTAACACAGCAACAAGAAAATACCATTATATAAAAGCTGTGGGAAACCAAACCTTTCATCTAACTTAGTTAATAATACTAGTAGTTAAATTATGTTCAAATCCAACAATTTATTAGAAAGAAACAAGACTGGATAAAGAGCATACACGTCAAACATAGCATCACTGAATGCATAAAAAAGATAACATAACAGATAGGTCACCTATTATGTTGTCTAAAGATTTTAGCCAAAGAAAATATGCCGAAAGAGAGTTGGAACAAATACACATCACATGAATTAACCAGTTCGTTGTGTCGACTTAAAAACTTGTGTAGTGTCGATTAATTTTCTTCTGTTTTATTTCTCAAAACTCGGAGAAAAAACACATCCCTGGTTACGACGTCTATTTTATGAACGAAATTAACGTTTTATTAAGATATATGAGGAGCCTGATGGGAGGGGGCGGTCTCGTCACGATTCACCAGTTGATTTTTCTGTCAATCACGATTCACAGAAAATGAATTTCCATGATCACAGATCACGAAAATATAGGTAAAAATCTGTAGAAAAATCGATCACGATAGCAAAAATGCTCCAATTTCTTGCGTACGAAGCGCTTTTCTGGATTTACCTTCATCAGGAACGCTCAAAGCCAAACATTTGACATCTGAAGATGTATAAGTACCGAAACCGTTGAAGAGCTATATGTCAAAAATACCCCAAAAATAGTAAAATTCATCTAAAGCCAACTTTGCTTGAGAGAGTTGAAACCTTAGTTTATTACTAGTTTCAAAATTTATAAACGGACAATTTTAATAAAGTTTGTTAAATAATGTCAGTACTGCAGTACTTACTACTGAGCTGATGATACCCTCGGGGACTGATAGTCCTACTGCAGCGGTATCGAACCAGTGATGTAAAAAAATGAAAACAACACGTTTAATAATTTCATGCGTCCTAAGTGCTTTTCTGGATTTACCTTCATCAGGAACGCTCAAAGACAAACATTTGAAATCCGAAGATGTATAAGTACCGTAACTTTTGAAGAGCTATATGTTAAAAATACCAAAAAAAAAAAATAGTCAAATTCATCTAAAGCCAACTTTGATTGAGGGAGTTAAAACTTTAGTTTCTTATTAGTTTCAAAATTTATAAACGGAGAATTTTAGTCAAGTTTGTTAAATCATGTCAGTACCGCAGTACTGACTCCTAAGCTGATGATATCCTCGGGGACTGATAGTCCCACAGCAGCGGTATCGACCCAGTGATGTAAAAAATTGAAAAGAACACGTTTAATAATTTCATGCGTCCGAAGCGCTTTTCTGGATTTACCTTCATCAGGAACGCTCAAAGACAAACATTTGAAATCCGAAGATGTATAAGTACCGAAACCGTTGAAGAGCTATATGTCAAAAATATCTTAAATAAATAGCCAAATTCATCTAAAGACAACTTTGCTTGAGGGAGTTGAAACCTTAGTATCTTACTTGTTTCAAAATTTATAAACGGACAATTTTAGTAAAGTTTGTTAAATCATGTCAGTACCGCAGTACTGACTACTGAGCTGATGATACCCACGGGGACTGATAGTCCCACAGTAGCGGTATCGACCCAGAGATGCAAAAAATTGAAAACGACACGTTTAATAATTTCATGCGTCCGAAGCGCTTTTCAGGATTTACCTTCATCAGGAACGCTCAAAGCCAAACATTTGAAATCCGAAGATGTTTAGGTACCGAAACCGTTGAAGAGCTGTATGTCAAAAATATCTAAAATAAATAGCCAAATTCATCTAAAGACAACTTTGCTTGAAGGAGTTGAAACCTTAGTTTCTTAATAATTTCAAAATTTATATACGGACAATTTTAGAATAGTTTTTCAAAATCATGTCAGTACCGAAGTACTGACTACTCAGCTAATGATACCCTCGGGGACTGATAGTCCACCAGCAGCGGTATCGACCCAGTGATGTTAAAAATTGAAAACAACACGTTTTATAATTTCTTGCGTCCGGAGCGCTTTTCTGGATTTACTTTTATTAGGAACCCTCAAAGCCAAACATTTGAAATCCGAAGATGTATAAGTACCGTAACCGTTGAAGAGCTATATGTCAAGAATACCTAAAATAAATACCCAAATTCATCTAAAGCCAACTTTGCCTGAGAGAGTTGAAACCTTAGTTTCTAAATGATATTAAAATTTATAAACGGACAATTTTAGTAAAGTTGGTTAAATCATGTCAGTACCGTGGTACTGACTACTATAACTGCTAATAAAATATGTCACAGTTCTTACAATCAATGTCCATTTCATAGTGTAACAGTATTTAAACAAATCTTTGACTTATGTACCTATTACCCTGTCTTAATATCATAAACGGTACCATTTTTTCTGCACCACATACGCTGTTTAACAGGCAATGTCTCCTCAGTGATGCTTGCATTGAGGCCAAAATTTTGAATATGAAAAGCTTATCTTAGTCAATAAACAAGAATCGGCAAATTGGAAGCAAAATGTCTCAATGTAGTTTTAATTCTTATTACTTTCGGAGTAGTGTTTTGTACATGTAATTGTGATGGACACTAATTTCAACCCCTTATGCCCGGTATGTTCCTTTATTCATATGAGGAATATCTCATACTAGAATAATGATCAAAGTTTGCATTATCCCATAACTTCACGTTGATATATAATGATACTATTTAAATGAATAATTCGATGTTTTGTGACTGCTGACCGCATATATTTAATTGAACTTGTATATTATATATATATATATAAGTCAAGTCTGATTCATATGTTAAATAGTATCTAGAACATTACAATGAGGGTCAGTTTGACACCCTTAAATTTAATTCAAACGATTATTTTCAATTTCCCATTTGTAAATAGTTTGTTTCGCGGTAGTTACATTTCTGAAACATTTTTACATATGAAGTACATATATTGCAAGTTTTACAATATTCCAGGACTTTCTTTTCATAAATACTTTCTTTGATATATAATTGTCTCTTATAATGACGTTTTGATATCAACCCATGTCGGTACGGTTCTTTTTGGTCAATCTATAGTATTTAGTACTATGAACTATATTTGTCATTTCTTTGTTGTTTGTTAGGCAGAATGCCCTCTGCTTATCTTTGAAATGTAACTTTGAAGAATCCCCTAGGTATACACAATCTCATTTGTTTTTGCTATTTGTACGACCGTTGCAAATGCTATCTTCTCGCATAAACCGTTACTTACATGTATATTGATAACTACAATGATATGTTTTAAGTTCTGTCTTACAAACAAGTATGCAGTACATGTTACAATTTTCAATTTGGATTGTTATAACGTCGTCACATTTTTGGCCTAGTCGCAGTTTGTTATAGAAAAATCCAAAAATTTCTAGTTGAAGGAAATATCGGCATTGATCAAAGATAACATTGTAGTAAAATAGAACACTTACCTTTGGTTGAGGTTTTTGAAGCATAGTTTTGAGTGAATAATTTGCATATTGATTCCAATCGTCAGGAAAACAAACCCCACAGAGCCCATTTGATTCGAAATCAAATTGATAAAGGTATAAGGAAATGTTTATCAATATTTAAAAAGATCATGTGTTTCCTGCTTTTCTAATACAATTAGGAGATTTAATGTGATTCCTCATACCGTGTATTCAGCTATGAAAGTGAAATAATTCACACGGAGAAAACAATATAAACAAAATGATGATAAATAGACAAAAACAATGTACAATCACTGATTTACAGAAATAAACTTTCCATTTGGTGACTGATATTCGTACGTAACTGCTGTTTATACGTTGCAATGCTTTTGCGACGTTCCCTTTATTGTTTTTTTTTTATTACGGACAAGACAATACAAAAACAATGCCACGAACAATTTTGCATGAGGAACTTATAAATACAATTTTCCAAAATGATCTAAGTGTTTCAGAAGCAAGTTGCTGGTTTTTCCCAAAAAAAATTACACTCGAATACTAAGAAATAATGACAACACTAAATTCAAGAACGCGTGAGGATTATGTATAGTATTCGTCAAGAAAAAATGAGTCAAGCAGATATTAAGCCATATCCAAGTTAAGATTGATATCTAACCTCTAAGTATCCCCAGACAACTATAGCGATGAAACTTCCTGTACATACACTAACTTAATGAAATGACGCAAAATTAAAATCTTCCGGAATTTATATTTCATAATTTATAATTAGAATCAAGACATATATCACAAATATTGCAAATTGTGTTATTTATAATAATGTTAGTTTTTCATGAGTATTAAAAATGTACACAGCGATAAAACAAAAACACTATAACATTTAATGTTTGTACTTCTATTTAAAAAAGGGAAGAGGTGGTACAATGAACAATTTCTGCATAGTATATATTGCAAATTGCAAAACTATCGTATTGAGAAATTTGACATTTCTTCTCAGTTTTGCATATATTTTATTCCCATATTGACATTACAAATGTGATCCCTTACTTTGAGATATACCTATTTAGCTTTTCTTCAACAGCATTTTCTTCTATTTTCATTAATGAATTATACTTATTAGTTTCTCAAAACACGTTGTTCTTTCAATATTCTTAAAACAAAAGCGGTTTAGTGTATTTCTAAATTGTCAAATTTAGGATAACTAATGAAACGTTATGGAATATATTTTCAACGGCAAATGTATTCTCCATATGCATGCGCTGCTAGAATGTTGCTATATAAAAATAAATTTCTTTTTTTAAATAAATTGTCAACTTCCTTCTCCAGGTTATAGTGCTGCAGAGTTTCGAAACGAGGGACCCTATCGGTGCTTGTCTAGTGCTACATTACATTTGTACATATGTGGAATACTTGAAATTTAGTCGTTTGCATGGGGTAGTGTATGTCATGATTGTTTTAAAGTTTATTATTTGACATTATTAAGGCCGTTATAATTTGAATTTGAATTGTTTCATGTTATGATAGGTTTACTATTGAAATATCCAATATTGATTGTGATAACGTTTATATTTCGTTTAGTGAACACTAGCTGCTATGAAAGGTTTTATTGTATTTTGATATGATTTTGGTTATTATATGCCTTTTACATATATAGTTTACATTACAGTCAGAATCATGTTGTTCAATGGTTGTCGTTTGTTTGTGTGGTTCATACACATCATCAGTGTTTGTCATTTTTCGTATTCTTTATAGATTAGGCCGTTTGTTTACCTGCTTGATTGTTTTACATATTTTGGACTCATTATAGCTTGCTGTTTGTTGTAAACCAATGCATTATTTTGAAGGCCGTACTTCGACCGTAATTCCTAATCGGTAAAGTATTTTGACTTGAATGAAGAATTGTCTTATTGATACTCATATCACATCTTATCTATAGTAAGTTGTTGATAATTATAAAGTAAACTAGAATTAAACTGATTTTATTTCAAATTAAAAGTTGTACCTGAAAAGACAATCTGCAATGATTTTATTTTTATTTGTACCAAACAATATTAGTTGATTTGTGATTGTCTTTAATTCAATTAGGTTTTGCTGTTGCTAAGCAACATATGTATTACATCGCTAGTTAAAGATTTTTAAAACAAATAATTACGACTTATATAGTTTATTTAAATGAAACATCATATGGAGAAAAATGTATCTTCAAACAACTGCTAAATTCATATTTCAAAAGAAAAAACATTTTGCTAGGAAACTCCTCTGTTACTAGATATATTTTTAAAATATAGTAAAAGAAATAAAAAGTACTATACACTTGCGACTTCAATTTCTTCTTAAACAAAAAATATTTTTTCGAAAAGTTCAAATTTGTAATGATAAAGAAATTAATATGTGATAATCTATGATGGGTTTATTCATGTTGTTTGTAACTACTGGATCGATGCCACTGCTGGTGGAGATTTGTTTCCCCGAGGGGATCACCAGCCCAATAGTCAGCACTTCTTTGGTTCTATGTTGACTTGAATTATCATTGAATTATCCATAAAAAAAGGCTGTAAAAAAATAATTGTCAAAAACAAGCTGATCAAATTGAAAAAAAAATATAAACATGTGGTTAAAAAGGAAGCTAAGCTTAGCTAGAAAGAATAACTGTAGTCAAGTCTCTAATACTGCCAAATATAACATATATAGCAAGCAATATGACATTACCAAAAGATTTTATACAAAACATTAAAACTATGATATATAACTATATATGGAATGGAAAAAACAGATATGATTAAAAGAGATACTTTGTCTCAAAATTATATAAAAGGGGGATTGAAAATCATTTGTATAGATACTTATATTTCAACAATTCAACTAAAATGGATAAAACAATTATTGTTTGAAGAAAATGTTGATCAACATTGGAAGATAATTCCAAAATATTTTTTGAATAAGTTAGGAGATAATTTTTTAATATTCAAGATGAATATAGCCAATATAAATATTATTGAAAAAATATTATAAAACAAATCCAAGAGTTTTATCTGCAGTTAATAAAGACCTGGATAAAATCAAAAGAACAAAACTATAAGAAATCCTACAATGTTTTGGGAAATAAGGAAACAAATAATATGGGACAATAAATATATTAACATCAACAACAAAAGTTTACTGTTTAACAACTATAAATGATTTATTAGATAAAGATGGAAATATATCCTCAGACATCATACTTAGTAAACTAAAATATAAGGACAACTGGATAGCTGAGCTAACAAAACTGAAGAAAGCTATTCCAAAACAGTGCCCCAGTATCATCCAAAACTCACCTTCTAAACATACTCAGGTCAATATAAATATAAAAGAAAATCTGAACATCATAGACCAAAAACCTATTCAAACCCTAAATAACCATGACATTTATAACTTCTTAATTGAAACAAAGGAAATACAAACACCTATTGACTTTTAAAATCGAAATCATATTTTACACTAGAAAACACTAATCCAGCATATGAAACTTTAAAATTTATTTTTACATTTTAAGATGATTATAGATATAAAATATTTAGATGGAAACTACTTCATCATATACTTCCCTGTAATCAATTATTTAAACAATGGTATATAGTAGACATAGATACCTGCTTACACTGTAAACAAATAGAGAATTATGAACACTTCTTCCTCAAATGTTCATATTTTGAATTATTCTGGGAAAAAGTACAACAAATTCTTTAGAAATTAAATATTGGAAGACATGTTATTAATCTGAAAAGCATAGCTTTGGGATATAAAATTTATGATAAAGAGTACTATGAATTAAATTTACTTTTAACTATTATCAGTTACACAATATATAAAGTATACTATATTTCTGACAAAAAAATAAAAGTCATACAACCACTCAAAATATTAAGAAAAGAGATCAGAACTGTTATTGAAATAAGAAACTTTTTAGGATATAAAATTGACAGACTATTAAAGCAATTTAATGAATTGAATGTCTGACTAGGACATTATGAATGATGACTAAAAACATAATACGTCACCCAAATACAGAGATTGTACTGTAATTGTCTTCAAACATTGCACAGGTATAATTGCCTGTTTATGTAAATGCATGTAAATATTCGAAATATTGAGATTATATTGTAATTTTCTTCAAACACTGCACAGGTATAACTACCTGTTTATATATACATGTAAATTATAGTGTTTATCGATTGTGAGTTGAAATTTGACTGTATTTGTATACATCAGTCAACAGTTGTTTTATATTTGTAATGTTTTCATGGTAATTACTTGTACTATATATTATTCGTCTATTTTTGTTGTAGTCCACTAATATTTTTTTTACTATTTTAAAGTTATCAAAGATATAAGAATCTAGTATGAGATTAGAACACTCAGAAAAAGAAAATGACCTTCAACTGATATCCAATTTTACTGTAGTTATATTTTGTAAAATGCATTTGCATTCCAACGAATATTCACAACAGCAAAAGATAACAGCAAATCAATAATCCTTTAAAAACAAATATTTGGAAAAAATTCCCTTGAATAATGCACTAATGATATATTCCATATAAGCACTACACGTGTTATCTTCCTTGTTTGTAAACAAGGAAACTAGTATAGAAAAGCATTCAGGTGAAGACATGAATTATATGGGAAGTGCTATTTTTCAGGTTGCGGGTTGCGGGTTGCGGATTGAGATTTGCAGGTTGCAGGTCATTCAATAATCATAATTTTAATACACATACATGTATCTAATAATGCTAATCCTACTTCTTAATTGCTAATAATAGTTCTAAGCATTGATTCTAATTAAGTGAAATAAAAAAAAAGCAATACAAACTTCATGACATGGGCTGAACAGGTTCTAAAGAACATATTATTCGGTATTAATCTAATTACATAAGCAATTAAATTGCTTTCAGTGGACATTCAACTTCTTTGAGGCTTATATTAAGAAATTATTTGGCTTACATGATTGCATATACCCTTTCTTAAATGAAAATAATTTAGTGCAACAACACACAAAATAACTTGCTTCCCTTTATCTGATAAGAATTGTATCCGTGAGATCGCTAAATAATGAGGACATTTTCTAAAACAAATAATACTTTTAAGGGGCATTACTTGTTTTAATAAGTTCACATTTTGTAGAACTAGTCAGAGATATTGCTGTTATTAACCTATTAACCTATTTATAGTATAGTTTTATAAAAAAAAAAAATACTGTCAAGAGTTGTACCCGTGAAAGCGCTAACAAAAGCCGGATAGACGGTATGACGGAAGGACCAACAGACGCTCGGTATTTCTATTTCACCCGCAACACGTTACTCAAAATTTTTTCTTTCATAGCATATAAACGCAGTAAAAATTTAAAGGAGAATCAACCAAAAACTAGACTTGTGAATAGGTAGACTTTTGAGAAGGACCCATTTGCTAAGAATGCAATAGAACTAACCCAAAGAATCCAGAAATACTGTTTATCAAAAATATATACAATGATGTACATTTATATCTAAGTTAAAAGGCACTTAAAATCAAAACTGTGTCAAGTCGTGATGCCTAATATGTACATGTATTAGTAAGTGGTGAGAATCTATTATATAATAATATAAACCTATCGAGCTATTATTATTAATGTTTATTGATAAATTTCTATTTTTAGGTGTATGTTTATTTACACAAGAATGTTGTGTATTGTAATATATTGGATACCCTGTCTTTAACATTGACCATAAATTAAATTAGAATAACTCTCTCATGCTTATGCCCTAGTGGTATATCTAATACTTAAACCCGCAACTCGCAACCCGCAACCTGCAACCTGCAACCCGCAACCTGCAACCTGCATTTTCGGATTATATCCTGCTTAATGAAAATTTGTGTACTAACATAAGTAACCATAATAGATGTAATACTAATGGTATCGAGGCCGAAATAAGGTACCGGTATTTGGTGTATCTATTAACAAATGTAAATAAGTTAACCAAACTTAGTTTTAATGAAAAAAAATCAATAATATGTTTATAATTATAAATTAAAGGTTAACAAAATTTAGAATTTATGAAATACTAAGTCTTGTCTACCTCAGGAATAGATTACTTTAGCTTGGGAATTTTTGGTCCTCGTTCTTTATTTGGCCTTTTAGCATTTTTTTTTATTCCAGCGTCACTAATGAGTCTTTTGTAGACGAAAATCGCGTCTGGCGTAAATATACGTTTTTAATCCTGGTATCTTTGATGAGTTTATTTGATATTGAATAAGAATCGTTGATAGGCCACCTTCCTTTCACCGGACATGCCGGTCCACAATAACATCAATGTTTTTTTTTTAAATTTCTGTTCGAAGACAATCAATGATTTTAATGCAAACGTATTAGTAGATTAGGCAAAATACGCCCCTAATCGTATCTTGTCCGGTACTCTATGCATTATTCTGTTCAAGTACTACAGATTACGGTTAATGCAAAAATGGATCTTTAGTTATAATTTGATGTCATGCAAACAGTTACCATAAAAATGTTTCGTATTGTTTCTCGAAATGAGTTTCGACTTGATTGACACCATTCCTGTGTAATTCATGTTTGGTAACGTTCTTCTTAAAACGTTTTCTATAGTAAATGAATATTGAGATAGTTATTATGATGATGACGATGAATGATCCTGCACAAATAGCATACATCAGTGTGTTGTTGACCTGTGTACCTACAAGCATACTAGATGATTATTGGTGAATTGATTTTAAAAGAAGCAGTTGGTATTTAAAATGTCAGTGATAACTCATACCTACTTTAGACGACCACAAACTTGAATATATGGCAAAAAGGCAACAGTACATATACCGCTGTTCAATAGCTAAAAATCGAATTGTTGATTTTATCTGATAAGCAATTACGATTTAACATCAGTAAAAGAAATCCCGTTGCTCCATCGTACTGCGTTCCCATCTTTTGATTTATGAAAACTGGTTACATGATACTTAATTGATTAACACAGCTGTGCCCATCAAACACCAACTGCTCGAGCAGGGTTTTAATTGAAAACTATTGAATAATTGCTTAAATTATTTTTGTGTTTTCTTGGTCTTAGACCTATAACTATCAGAATAAAAGTATGTTTAAGAAATAATTGATGTAAGCTGTACTTTTTTAAAGTTCAAACATAGGTAGGCATTATATTCGTGATTATTTTTGCCCGAGCGATAGTGATTCTGAATAAGACAATCACTGTAATTTATTTATCCTCTATTCAAATTCATGCATGAAAAAATCTATAAAATTCCAAATGTAGATATTCCTGATCGAACTCAGGGTGTATGTTCAAAATGTTAACCATTCCAATAAACTTAACTAATTATGATCGATGTGTCATCTTTTTAAGTCGTCTTTTATACGTTCAGCTTTTGTTTTCGTTGGCTATCTAGTGAAATTCGGACAGCTTATGTAAATACGTTGACATTGTAAAAATGCAATCCGTGTTTGTTGGAAAGCAAACATAATTTTTACATCAAAGTGTACCTGTATTGTTCGTGAAATATGCAGTTGTACGAATTGAGTGAAGTATCGATGTATCTGCAAATATAAGGCAAATTTACAATCAACTTTACAAACCGTTAAAGTCATATGAAGCCTTAAATTAAAATAAAAATATGCATGTTTTTTATAACAAAATGGATAGTTGTCACTATTAAACTTATGTACATATACTTTTTTCTGAGAAAAATTATTTTATATGTCCAAATTTAGAAGAATTTTACTTTTGATTAATTGCTTGCTTCCAGGAAGCAATTCGCCGACATATTTTCCGTATTCAAAGTGATCTTACAATGACCCAACTCCTAAAAATCAGGTGATCGCAATACGCATGGATCTGTCATTTGAATGAAGTATTATCTAATTTAACATTTTATACACGTTCTCAATATCCATTCTTCTTTGTTGATTGTTTACTATAAGGTGACAATCGGTAAACTACGGCTTCAAAACACAACAATTAATAAGCGGCCATATTTTCAATTCATAACAGACACAGAGAGAAAAAATGACGATTAAACTATATTTTTGCGTAAAAAAATGATAAAATCGTGCACAGAAGACTTGTTTATGATATATACATGCATTGGTTCAACAATTGGATCAACATTATTTTTCACCAGTCACGCGTTTCTTATGACTTTAACGTATAAATGAAATATGGGGTTTTTTTTCAAAAAGCGTCTGATTTCAACAAACATCGCTAGATGGCCGTAGCCTTAATCATTACATATGTCCAAAGATTCTAGCTACCAATGCTCATATTATATTTGACCTTCCAGCAATTTGATCTTGAGGCTAGTAAACTGTTAAATGTAGTTTATACGCGCGTCGTTCATACAAACGTATACACCTGTTCATAAATTTGTAACATCATCTGAAGCAACAGCAAAATAGTATAGAGTCTTAGTCCCAGCACAAACTAAACATATCTTAGTTATATGCAAGCAAATTGTTTGAATAATACTGAATTATTGCAAAGCGTTGTTCTGAAAAATTTCTGAAACACTGCTTATGACCTAATAATTCATTGTTCAGTTTTTCAGGAGCTGTTAAGGTTTAAACAAAGAAAAATCGTTATTGACACCGAGATTAAAATTGTGTACGTCATACATGCGTTTTGTCTATATAAGACTCATAAGTGACGCTCGAAGTAAACAAACAGACGTGTGTAAACTGGTGATGTCTATATCATATGGATATGGAAGTGTACATGCTTTTTGTTCGAGTATGTATCAATACTATGAACGGGATATATAAATTATAAATAGATTATTTATAAGAGACACATGTGTTCCTAACACTAACCTTCTGTAAAGAAGATCGTTGCATCATTAGAATGTGTACTAGATACATTGACACATCCAATGACATGGTCACATCTGAAATAGACATGCTAACATTTACTTAATACGAAACAGATGTCCATGAGAAAGATGAAATGTCATATTAATAAGCACCTATTTCCATGCTATTGTCAAATACTTTCAAGGTACCACTTACATCATGGACTACATTCGAAATCACGATTCATCGCAATATCATATTGCAAGTTAATTACACCAAAGGTTTTAGAAATGTTCTGGTAACACGATTAGATAAAATTATCGTTATGAAGTTGCTTCTTGTTTTAATTAGTTACGAAAATACTGAGGATTCATTATTTTTATTTCGTTGAAAAAGGGGAACCATTGATTTAAAAAAATTAGATTGAAAATCATTGGTTTTTTTTCGCTTGTATGCAGACTCTGGCAAAACTACAAAATCATATATCTACTAGAATTAAGTGGTTTAGCATGACGAATTAATAGTTATCAAATATACCAGGCTTGCAATTTGATACACCAGACACGCGTGCTGTCAACATAAGACTCATCAATGGCGCTCAGATCAAAATAATTTGAAAGCTAAATAATACAAAATTGGGGAGCATTGAGGACCAAAAAATCAAAAAAATTGTGCCAAAAATATCTATGGTAATCTATGCATGGGATAAGAACATCATTCGGTCTATTCATACTTTTGCAAGATTTAATTTTTTAAAAAAAAATGACGATAAAATTGATATGCATGTCAACACCGTTACCGATGTGCTGACTACTGGGCGGGTGATACTATCGGGGACGAAAGTCCCACCAGCAGTGGCATCGACCCATTGTGGTAAATAGTTGTCAAATGTACTAGGCTTGTAATTGGATACGCCATACGTGCGCTTCGTCTACATAAGACTCTTCAGTAAATATTTTGAGAGCCAAACAATACAAAATTGCACAGCATTGAGGACCAAAAACTCCAAACAGTTAAAGAAATCTATGCCTTGGATAAGAAAATCCTTGGTATTTCGAATAATTCAAACTTTTGCAATCAGTTAACTTTATGAAAAATGACCATATAAATGATATGCAAGTCAACATGATAAAATAACTACCTATTCATATGACATATGTGACCCTACAAAATATATTAAAAACATGACTAAATTGAAAGAGCCTTAGTGGAACATTTGTATTTCTGTTAAAAAGGGATTTTGGGTAAGTGTCTATTTAGCCGTGCGATATATAAGAGTACCCGTCCATGTCCGATCAGTAAAGGGACGTTAAATCAAATGTATAGTGCAGCTATTTAGAGTGTAACTGTTTTTGAACATTGAAATCCCTTTCAGTCACTCTTTGATGCGTATGTAGCATGTTGAATGGCAATATTTTTGTCCATATCTGTACTCTAATTTTCCAATGGCAGCTGCAAAAAACAAGACCTACCGAACATATGTATCGTGATTTTGTTCTCGATCTTGACATCTTAAAGGCTTAACCGAATTAAATCAATAAAATTTACCTCGTGTGCGGATGTTTAGAACTGAACATATGTAAAGTGAAACCAATGTAAATTACATGACACTTATTGTGAAAAGTACGCGACGTTTTGTGGGAAACGGCATGATATATGCAGAGACTGTTAGGTATTAATCGAAAATTTAAACAAGTCTATGGACATTTTCATTGTCCACACGAACCTTTGATTGTATTTGCAATGACAGGATTCTGCACATCGAAATCCATACAAGTTACGTTTACATTGTTTGCATGGTTCACCGAAACCCATTGATAGGTAGCCTTTTTCACATTCTTCAAATATAATAATAAGAGAAATATTTAATCATGTTAATGATAAATGATGATATGTTTCTGTTTCAAGTAGTTGAAATTGTATAGACGAAGTTTACCCTTTAATGAAGACTTATTTACCGTTACATGCAGTTGATACTTTTCACAGAACGGTTATTTAACTTGGTGGATGGTTGTCTCGCTGGTCTTCGTACCAAATATTCTTTTCTATTGTATTGTCACTTTTTTTCAATCAGACTGCAATAGGCAAAAGCTTTTGTAACAGTCATTATTTTTATGGTTGAAACATCGATCGAGCCGTCGTGATGTTCTCTCCTTCTCGTCATGGATTTCAGAGTCTACTGCTTTTTTATAGTCTATATCTTGGATTAATCAATGAAGGTAATAAAGTAGTATACAGGAGTTCAAATATAATTTTTGTCATTCTATTACTTCAACCAAAATGTATAAAGGATAATAAATATGTTCTTGATGAATAAGATAACATAACAACAGTAACTAACTGGTGTCGATTAGGTAACATAAACATATTGTTAACCACCAAAGTGGAATGCGATTTTTGTAGAAACATTTCTTGGCGAATTAAAGAGGTAAAACTTCAGTATTTATATAAATATTCAATTACAAATTAATTGTTTGATATAATAACTGACAGTTGAATCAACCTACAATACGCGGATTGCGATTTCTTATATAACATGACATTTCTTACCTGTACACTTCCCCTGCTTTCTTTCGTAATTCTCACAGCAAAAGTATTCATATCTGTAAAACATTTGTCAGTAGGTGTAATCATAGGATAACTTTTCGTATTTTTCTTCATTTTAATTTGTATTTTTTTTAATTTCTTATTTCAAATATACAGACATGAATCTATAAAGATGCTTTTTTCATAGAATGTTTCCAATTCAATAGTGCCTATGAATTAGTTTTGCTAAAAATTAGTAATGCCAATATTCTATAAACTTGGATTCCACCATTAAAATGCATATTAAGATTAATAGACTTTTTTATATATATTTTAAGTCTTATCTGCGACCATGTCAACGTTGTGTTTATTAAACTAATTCCAACGTTGTGGATGTCATTGAAAGAATAACACATCACCTGAAAAAGAAAAATATCAATGTATCAAATCAAACTAAACTAAATTCAATTTAAGATACATTTACCTGTTGTATCTATGGTGTTTGCACACCCGTCCACTACTAATATCTATCCCGCTAAAAACCAGTATCAACGAAATATAGATAATAAAATGTAACAACATGATTTACATAATCTATGTATTTTCTAAATGTAGTTTCAACAAGGAAAGTAATCATTTCAAATAAAATCCTTTGTTTGCCTTTTATACATTGATTTATTTGGCATATTCGTACTTTAATCTATTTCCTCAATTATTCGTTTATTTTTACATTGATTTTTGTAATTTTTAATGCTTTGTATCCATATATTGTAACGAGTCCTTCACTTTTACATAATCTGTAAGACCCTTTAGTTTAATTAGTACGGACATTCTTTTAACACACCCTGTATCATGCTCGATACTTATCGTATCTAAATAACAAAACAACATGTACACGTTGAAGACAAGGTAAAACGGGTGTTTTATATATTATCCTGACCGAAAATTCCTGTACCAAGTTACAAACAAGTAAATGTTGAGATAGCTATAAAATGAGGTTCAAGCCACCGTTGTCGACATAAGATAATGCATGTACCAAGTCAGCAATATAACAGTTGTTATTCATTTGTATGATGTGTTTGAGCTTATGATTGTGCCATTTGATTAGGAACTTTTCCACGGAGTTCAGTAATTTTGTGATTTTACTTTTGAATGCAGAAGATTATATATAAAGATTAAACAACTTCACTGTTATGCTAAAGCCTTACAAAGACCACTACATTACGCCACATACCAAACTCAACTTTTCGCTCTAATTAAGAATTTCAAGATGTAATTATGAACAAGGTTAGAATTTATTGCCACAAGAGGAGCTGGTTGATTATTGGTTGCTCGGCGTCTATTGACCATCAAGAGAGGAGATATGGCTAAAAAAAACAATCACCACATCCTTTAAAAATATCTTTTTGTGGTTTTACAATAACGAAATACTATGGCAAATATACCCCCTCCCCTACAAATGGTTTCTAACAATAGTCAAATATTTTTACTGATTAATCATCAATACAACCTCTAAAACATGTGTTGTGCAAAACTATTCATGTGAATTCACGAGATACATTTTTGTAAATGGTAATCGTTTAAATCCAGATATATGATAAGTTGATATAATATAACAGTTCAAAGGTCAATTAAGGGATTTGGGCTCACCGATGAGTCTCTTCCCGACAGTCATATGTTTAACATATCATGAGATTCTGAATTTGAAAAGAAATTTATAAAAACAGAACACATAATTTTGTATTTGAAGGTTCAATTAAGAGTAACATACATGTACATATTCACGATAGTTTCCAAATTTCATGACATAATCTGATAATAATGTCATTGTCATTCAGAAAAGGCATGATTGAACCCTTCCTGCGCAAATATGACGAATACTGATTGACATAAGCAAGTATCGAAACGAAAAGTATTTTTAACTATTTTTAGGTATCATACCATCATTAATTTTCCTCTATTAGTCTTTGTTTTCAAAATAAATTTGCCTGCAGCAGTTATATTTGTTTCAAATAAAACATAACTTGTCAAGGGTAGAGTTTTACCTTGTCCAGTACCATAGTCGAAATTTTTGGCATTTTAGAAACTAGCCATCACTGAAAGTTAACCAATCAAATGTTCACATATGTGTTTCAAGTGTACAAATTTTAGTAACCATTTACCCTCCAGTTTATCAATCACCAAATAGAGAAAAAAATAATAGTGCTTTGAAACACCTAAGATATATGTTTATGAACCAGACATTTTTTAACTGCAATGAAATTAGGATTAATATCCTGAAACTGCCAAATTCAAGGGAGTATTTCTTCGACTTTTTTCCTTTTAAGGCAAGTACGTAAGTATGCAAGGGATGTGACGTACTATGTTGGATGGTATTACACATAAAGAAGACTTTTTTGTTTAATAACCTGAATGTGACTTTTTTTTCCTTTGTAATACTGGCTATTTCAAATACTGTTATGTTTTGTCAATCTGTTCAATAGTTTGAGAAAATTCTACAATAATGTTAGACGACGTATACAACTATTTGAGCAATTGTTCTTCGAAAAATCAAAATCAAGCCGCATCATGATAGAATAAATTATGAACCAATAAATTATCAAATATTTGTATCATGTGCCTGTACACTTTTAATATGATATTATGATACAAAAGATGACTTTAGAAGGATAAATACTACAAATAGACCTCTTTGTGTTGATCATAAAGTCTTTTTTACTCAATTTATACCTCTCATTTTCTTAATATTTCAACTTTGCTAATAAATGAAAGGACAAGGTATGATAAGGGGCATTTTTGGCCCCCTCTTCAAATGACTTAATATTCAATCCATCATTTGTCTATGCATATATAGTGACTTAAAAAATGTTGAACATTTTGTGTTTATGTGATTATTTAGTTGCCTAGCAACGGGTTTTATAAAACGAACTATAATATCCATCTTTATTGCAATTGCCCAAGGAAAAGATTAAGATGAATGGTAATGTGTTACCAACACTTGAATATTTACTATTGTTGGGTCTATCATTTTAAAAAGTTCTTAATAGTAACTTAGCAACAACAATGTTGCCTAGTGACCACACAAAAGTACTTTTTATCCAATTTTATCCATAAAAAATATGAAAAACTCAAATGTTTTCATACAACTCATATTAAGTCACCTCCTATATTGATATATAAAGAAACAATGTTTGCATGAAAAAAAAATGATTTTGTATCTATATAATCCGTCAAATCAACCCGAGTTTCCCTTAGCAACGCATAGTTAGTTTTAAGTTAACAGTTGAAGAACATTTAAAAAGATGTTTAGTATCACTGAGTGTAATTTTTAAGCTTGAAACTTGGAACTAAAGGATATTTATGAGTACCTTTCGTGCAGATGTGCAATTCTAATATAATTCTTAATTCAGTGTTTCCATGGTTACACAGGAACGTATCCATGATATAATATCTTGCTTAGCAACCATCGCATATCAGATAAAATAATTTTTATGCATATCTAAGAGAGAGACAGCAGATACATATTTTTTTAGTTTTGCATACTGTATAATAATCTAATATTTTTTGCGGCAAACAACAGCCTTATGACATGTAACCCCCCTCGTTTTCACAATGTTTATTTTTTTCTCTATTGTTATTTTCAAAACAAAATCAATTGTTCATGATCTGATGAATAGACAATGTTATTTATCATGTTTATGACTATAAGGTTTCAATTAATTTCCTTTTTTTTTTCTTCGCCCAAAGATTGAATAATTTAACGTAAATAAATGGAGAATGTGTCCATTGGCATAGGGACTCAGTTGATTCCCCCGCTAACATATAAAGTTATACAGAAATATATCGCAAGAACTTTAAAAGTTACGCTACTAAAACTTGAAAACTGAAACTGAGTTTTGTGGCAATAATCATTGTATATGCATTTCATAACATTGAATTGAGACAAACTCAAGTTAGAGATCGGAAACAAAATATAAGCATTTTTTTCATTTGTAAAGGAGCATTACTCTTGAACAGAAAAAAAAGAAATCCCCAAAATTCATACAGGGTCTGTGTTTTGTGGTAATAAGCATTGTTTATAAGTTTCATAACATTTGGTTGAAGCAAACTAAAGTTAGAGAACGGAAACGAACAATTCAGCAATTTTGCTTTTAGTACAGGGGCATAACTCTTGAACTGGAAAAGTGGCGCCATCAACATTCAAACTCTATCTGTGTTTTGTGGTAATGAACAGTGCGTATAAGTTTTATATCATTTGGTATTGACAAACTAAAGTTGGAAAACAGAAATAAAAAATTCAGCATTTTTTCCTTTTATTAAGGAGCATACCTCTAGTATCAAGTGACGCCAGAAAAATCAAACTTGACCTGTGTTTTGTAGTGATAAGCATTGTGTATATTAAGTTTTTTTAACATTTGGTTGAGGCAAACTAAAGTTAGAGATCGGAAACCAATTTTGGGACGTACAGACGGACGGACCTTCAATGTATGTACGTATTTATAGACGGACAAGGGAACAACTTAATGCTCGCCCTGGTTCTGAGAGGACGTATGCATGCTCTTTACTACATACGTGGAGCACAAGAAAATAGTTGAGAATTATAAGAGTAGACATTTTTATGTGTAAACTTGGCTGCTGACTTTCAAAATTTACATGAACGTCCATTTTTTTAAACCTTTTAGTTATAAAATAAATGTTATGAAGTAAAAAGTAGTACCATTCATATTATTATTTAGAACATTGAGTAAATTGGTGCATACTGTACACTGTGATTGTTACATTGATCTACATATTGATATTTTTCCACTGGGGCCAAGAGGATAGGGGGCGATGACTTTGGGTTCTTTTACAGTTTTATCTTTAATCTAAGACAAAAGATGAATATATCATGAAAAAATAGAATAATAACATATCTATCTTTTGGCAATCCGGAAAATGATAGGAGTCTAGTGGTTTTAGTCATTTTGTTCAATGCATTTATTATAAATAGGAAGATGTGGTATGGTTGACAATGGGACAACTCTCCACTCAAAAGACCAAGAAATTAACAACCGTACGGCCTTCAACATGAGCAAAGACTATATCGCATTGTCAGTTATAAAAGGCCCCGAAATAACAATGTCAAACGATTCAAATGAGATAAGCAACGGCCTAATCTATGCAGACAAAAATTAACAAAAAACAAATATGTAGCACATAAGCAAACGATAACCACTAAATTACAGGAGTCGGTTTCACAAAAAAACTTACGACTAAGAATGATCGTAAGTATACTGAATTGTTCATGACTCACGATCAATCTTACTCGTATGTTTTTTTTTTAAACTTCGTACAGGCACATACATAGAGAAAGAGGCAGGTTTAACATGCTAGCGGGGTCTGAAACCTCGTCCTAACCTTAGACATTGGTGTAACAGTAAAACATAAGAACGAACTATTAAAATCAGTTAAAATAAGGCTAAGATCAATAAAAATACAAATAAGTGGACGTGGCCGGGTACTTGTACATTCCAAAAACAAATAGACACTGAATCTTTTTGTTCCTCATTATCTAACAGGTACAAGGTGTGCTTCTCTTGAGTAAGGAAATATCTTTTCTACATCCCTTGAGAAGATACACAAAATTCAAGTTTAATATACACTGTCTAAAATTGGAATGGACTGGATAGGGAATGTGTCAAAAAGACAATTTATTTCTTTTACAAAAATTAATTAGCTTATCCTTTTGTCGATTAACAAGTCGCACACATAGCGGCTTTTATTGTATATTAGAGAAAAGATTCTAAAAAAGAAAAAGTGAAAAGAAATAAAATAAAATAAAATAGTCACAGAAATGATAGTATTATATTTTTTTAACTGAAACTTTTATCATGTTGTAATGTCAGCTTTTAGCAAATAACAGCTGTCTGATCAGCTTATATACGAGAGTAGACACATGGATATTCGTTTTAAAAAATTTAGCATGCATCTGTAATGTCTCTTCGGATTTTGAAAGTCAAATTTTGTTGAGATTATTATAGAGTATCATATTTGAATTTGTATTTTTTCAAAGGTTTGCAATATTTGCATACACTTAATTAAAGTTTCAAAATTATATCTAAACCTTGCAGTAATTCTTTTTAATACATGTTATATATTTAAAATATTTATAATTAATTTAATGAGTTTCTTTAAAATCATTTTAAAAAAAAAATTCAAATAATATCCTGTATAATCCATTGACAGGGGAGGTAATCTTGGTCCTAATTTTGTTTCCACGTGAAATCGATTTAAATTTCATTTTGCCATTTACGTACTGTGTACACGGATAAAAAGGGTTATAATTTGGTAGGGTCTTTATTCATTTAGTATTGTTGAATGTACAGTTTGCTGGTTGTTCTTTGACAACACTGCCACTGTCACTTTAAAAGAAATGATGCAAAATCACATGTTCCTTTATGTTGCCCGACTTTAAAAAAAAACTGTAAACATGATAAAGAACGAAAAAGTTTTTTTCTTTTCCGGGATTGTAACTCAATCAAGATCACCTGAGTTAAAATAAGATACTCGAGCAGATTCGGAAATGCAAGATCGTTCCGGACCTTGGTTCACATATTATCGACGTTTCCGTAAGAACAAGGAATTTTCACTGTAGAAATTTTGAATTTTGAACATGAGGGGACGCGAGTTCTACGAATATATTTAAAACAGTGCATTATTTCCTTAAAACAAACAACACATTGAAATATCTTCGTGGTACTCGCGTCCGCTCATAGTTTGAAATTGCTCAAACGGACGGGAAAACTTCGGAATTTCATAAAATTTACGTTTTTTCATTAGAAAGAGAGAGGTATTTAATATTTTTTCACACGGAAAAAGAAAAGTTATGTTGATTTTTTGTTAGATGATACACTATTCTCTTCAGAAATAGCCATGTTTCTTGGATATTATGCATTCTAATTTCAACGAAAATAGGGGGCCAGTTGCAATAGCTTATCGTTCCTTGTCCTTTTTGAGGAATCTTAAATCATATATGATAGAAATGTTATGATAAATTTTTAATCGAAGTATTCAAGCTGAATGAACTATATAAAAGTTACCGATTCCTAAATGGTTTCAATTATTCCTAAAGTAAAACTTAAATTTACGCCTCGGTCTAGCGAGAAGCATAACAAGCTTCCTTTTTGGTGAATGATTTTTTGTTACTGCTCAAAAAATAATTTCGTTTATTTATAATTATACATTTGTTATAGTATCACTTAGGAAAGATTTTCTTTTAAAGGATAACCTAAGAAATAAGAAGAAAAGGCAGCAAAAGCTCCATAAAACACTCAGTAAGTCTTGCGCTGTCTATTTATATTCATGGAATAGTCCTATATTCAGGCAATTTTCTCATGAAATGAGTTTTTGAAACTTAATCCATTCACAATATTTATTTTATTTGTAATATGTCATTAAATAGCATGAAATGGCAACGAATGAGAGTATTCGCAAGGTAAAAGGTGCGTGAGCTGCTTCCCATTATAGGTATTATGCTACATTTGGGCTTCCCATATAAGTCTTTTGTTAATTTGTACTTTTCAAAAAATCATGTAGAATTAATCTTTGTTTCAAATAAAACATGGTATGAGAAAGTTTTATCCTGTACAGTACTGTGCTGCATACGGAGTATATATTTCGCAATTGATACGATATTCTGTGGCTTTAATTTGCATTCATTATTTTCCTGATAATGGGCTGCTGCTCACAAGGAAACTATTAAAGCAAAAGTTCCAAATGATTGACTTGAAATTTTGCGGACGTCATTATTAGTTGGTTGACTTTTATGGAATATCCGTGTCAGAGATGATATCGGATATGTTCCCTATGTCGTTACTACAATTCCGTTTGTAATAATATGAGCAATACCACGTAAGCCACACGTTGAGCAGGATCTACTTACCCTTCTGAACCACCTAAGATCGACCCCAGATTCTAATGGGATTCATGTTCCATAGTCTTTAGTTGACTATGTTGTGTTTTGTACTATTATTTGTATTTTTCTTTTTTAGACACGGCGTTGTCAGCTTAGGTTCGCTCTATGAGTTCAAATGTCCCTCTGGTATCTTTCGTCCCATTTCAATATTTAACAAAAGCCGAAATAATAAACAGAATTGAGCAGATCACCAGTATCTCAAATATAAAAAAAAAAATGTATACAGCTTGTGCTGACTACTTTTGAAATTATATTTTCATCGAAAGTGTATTTGGTATTTTATACTAAATAAGTTGTATTCATGATCTAATTGTTTTCCAATATTTCAACATGTTACATGTAAAATCGAACTGTACTTTGTATCCAAAATTGTGTTCTGCGTAAAATAATGTTACTATATTACTAACCACAAATCATAAATGCAGGTACGTACACAATTCACATGATTAAGTAACTTTCTTTCATCTTTGTTAATGTAAATATTGGTAACAACAACGTATAGATAACATACAATGAAGGACATTTTAATGTACAAAAATGTTGTTAAATTTTTACCAAAACAGAAATAGAATATTATATCAATCAGATGGTAGTAAATTATCAAATGGATTCTTAATTGTCCAAATTTATTTAAAACCACACTTGACCTTAGTCATTGTTAGTATAAAAAGCAAACATACAATTATAATGTTTTCGTGATCTAATTTACCAAATCAAGGACCTCAGGAACAGTTTACACAATCTCATAATGATTTAAATCTTAAAACATTAAAAAAAAGTTACCAATAATATTTAGTCGCTGATCTCTGAATTGGTTTTTTCAACGTTAAAAATATTTCGGAAAATCCCAATTTGAAGGAACTGAAACAATATATGTAATAGAGGATTCGGGAAATACAAAAGAAGACGGGTAATTTAATGTTCCTGAGGATAATTCAAGCAATTTTAACAGCACAATTGATACATCGTCGATAGATACACACACAGTTCTAGTAAGAAATCGTTTGTGGAGGGCCACAATGAGGAATTTAAAACAAACATTCCATATTTATAAAAACACTATGGAAGAGTTGATAGAAAAGCCAGTTGTGATTCTTGAAAAACAAACATTCAATGATATTTCTGCTGACAAAGAGACATTAAAAAAGTCTGAAGAGATATTGAAACAAGCTGTAATGTTACTTAAAGAGGGTGTTAAAACCATGAAAGGAGATATGTTTGAACATAGTTGTAAGATTGAAGAAGTGTGCTTTGATGACGAGTGTTCGAACAACTGTTCCAGTGAGGATCTCCTTAAAGATTGCCAAACACAAAAGGAAGGTACATAAAATAGTTTCAACAAAGTTACTATCCCAAAATTGTGTTGATCAATAATATGATTTTAAAGATTTATCTTTCGTCCATTAAAAATTGTTGCACCTATTTTGCCACTATTAATGAAATATGCATTGCTAAATTTAGGCAAGTTTTAGATTATTTATGAAAGTATGCACATCATAAGTCATGATGTATGTATATACCGTTTCAATAATAGTCCCGAGTTACTTGTCCTATCTTCGTTTCCTTAGTAAAGGGTTGATTCTAACAAGAAACCTATCAAAACAAAGGTGGGAAAGTTGAATTATTCCTTTCTTAAGTTTTAGCGACTTAAATAATGTTGAGAATATTGTCGTTACATCTTTTTTGTTTTCCCCGAATATGACCTCATCAAATGAGACATATTCCTGAAATTGTTCTGACATAAGCGACAAAAAATGTGCATCTAATGAATCAGGATCTACTCACCTAATTGAAGACAAAGAAACTGCTAGAATATTTGGTTAACAAAGCCATCACCAAGTGTGACATTAATAATTGAAATCAGGACTATGACTTTTAAAATATCGTTTAAAACACGAAAACGGATAAATACTTTAAAAAAAACCTACATTCCATGTATCTAAGGTAGATAGGGTGTCTCCCTCCATCTTTGATTTGGAAATACGAGAAAACAAGGTCTAGATCTTTAATATAATGTGCAAATTTGAGAGTAGTAGGTAATGCATGTGTAAGAAAAGAGGGACGAAAGATACCAAAGGGACAGTCAAACTCATAAATCTAAAACAAACTGACAACGCCATGGCTCAAAATGAAAAGGACAAACTGACAACGCCATGGCTAAAAATGAAAAGGACAAACAAACAACAGCACACACGACACAACATAGAAAACTAAAGAATAAACAACACAAACCCCACCAAAAAAACTAGGGGTGATCTCAGGTGCTCCGGAAGGGTAAGCAGATCCTGTTCCACATGTGGCACCCGTCGTGTTGCTTATGTGATAACAAATCCGCTAAATAGGCTAATTCGGTAGGTCACATTCATGAAAGGGAAGGGGATTATAGTTACGACGTAAGGAACACTTCCGATATCATTTGTGAAACGGGTTTTCCATAACGGTCAACCAACTCGTGATGGCGTCCGTAAAATTTACGAGGGGATGATTTCAACTTCACTATTTGGAACTCTTGGTTTAATAGCTTCCTTGTGAGCAGCAACCCTCTATCAAGAAAATCATGATAGGAAATGCACTTTCATTTCAATATAGAAAATGACATATTTTATCTTATTTATGGTTACATTTTGCCAAAAAAAACAGAAAACCATTGTTTGATTATTTTTTTTTCTGACTTTGCCACAAAAAAGGAGTCAACTCAAATGTAAGGGCAGATAATTCAGTATTCTTACAATATAATGTCTTAGGAAAAAACATATTTTATTATGTAGCCAAAAAACGGGTCTGGTGACCCAATTGTTTTCTTTTTCATAACTGAAAGCATACTATCAAAGCAATCTTCTCATATGTTATCTCAAAACTATATGGTGTAATTCACGCTTTATTGCAGAAAATTGGGTTTTCCATGCATAGTCTATACAAAATCTATCAATTTTGTACACCGTGTAGCGTCAAAATAAGCCCCATGACTCATTCTTTTTATAATATTTTTTTTTTAAAACATGATATAAACTACATTATGGAAATTATTAAAAAAAATTATGGATTATAATTAAGACACACCATCTACCTTAATGGCTTGTTTCCTTTCATAGCAAGCATAGTACCATTTTAGACAATGTTATAAAAACAAATTGACAGTTAAAACCATAAACCGAATTAGGTTTAATTCAATTAAATCCTTCACTGAACGAAAATGTCAATTTTGGAATAGTGATCGTTCAAATAGTATATGCCTTAACATGTAGGTAGAATAATTTTAATTTTGGGATCGGATCTTTCGTTGAGGTAATTTGTAAAAAGGCAATCTTATACTTGATAGTTATAATGATCATCTCAGAAAGTCAACATGGCTTTTTATACGACTGGTGAATACAAAAAACAAATATAAGGATAAGGAGTCAAATAATATACTGATATTTTACTTATAAATAAAATTCAGAGTTAATGCAAATTAAAAAAAATTTCTACCAGAAAACATAATAATGTAGATGCACCTGTAGTTCAACGTACGACATTCCACAATTAGTCAAACCCATATCACATGCCATGACATTTTAAAAAAGTAAAACAGTTCAAACGATAAAACCAATCGGCTGATTTATGTACGAGGGAACAAAAAAAATCTAAATATGATATACAGCACCAAACGACAATTACTGAACTACTGACACACACATACAGAATTATTGTCTATCTGTATTTTAATTCGCTGACACCTTTTTCATATTTAGTGACCTTAACCAATGAAGACTAGTTTCATATGACTTTAACAACATTTGATTAGTTATTTTTTCAGTTATAAGATTTCGTTGTTACTATTTGACCGAATTAATATTTTGCAAAGACATTTACCATATGTGTTGGTAATGTCGATCACTTGATAACTTTTCTTATGAAGCATTCTCACTAAATGATATATACATCCATTAAGATATCGAAAAAAATATGAAAATTTATCATATGTTTAGTAGTAGATACGGATTTTGCCATGTATTATTCTCTATGTTGTTATTATTGTTAACCTCAGTTCATATTTACAATATTTTTTGTTTTTTTTTAGCCGGAAACAGTTATGGGAAGTTCATACTCTAAGTATTCTGCTTTTGGAACACCAATGACATGAATGAATCCTAAAGCATGTTTTACACCAAACAATGCAGTTGAAAGTAAGTGTGCTGAAACACTAAAATAGAAGTGACTTCTTTTTTACTTGGCTAATAAACATGCCATTGAGCGCCGCTGACGTGTTATGATATGGATGCTTATGCAAAATAGTAATTTCTTAGAGGAGAGCATGTGCGTAGCTACCTTAACGTCAAAACGCCCGGGCGTACACTTGAATTTTTAAAGTGTTTAACAGGTAGCACCTGCCTAATATAATTATATATGACTCTAAAAGTTTGATATTGTATTTTAAATTATGACATGTGATTAAAAGAATATAAAAAAAACATAACAAGGGTAGACAATAATACATACACAGACAATATTTGATCAATGCACCTTTGGAACAAACTGACAAAAATAATATGATAAATTGGGTTTGATAAACAGTGGTGACAGATACAAAAGAGAGAATCAAGATTAATGAGTCGACAAAAAAAAACCGACTAAAACGAGTTACTTTAAACACAAACCATTATATGAAACCCTCATAAAATTAAATATTGAGCAACAACGACCCTATTAAATACTTCTGTGGATGAGTGAGTATATTCTGTTCAGTCTCATTGGGTCGTGTTTAACAATTAAATCTCCGAGTGTCCTGATTATTATTGAAGAATTTTCAATTGATGATTAAAATCTGTAGAAAACAACTATGAAAATGATTGTTTATGTTATGTTTTGAACTCTGTTGATGTCTTTTGTATATTCAGTAATTATGATGGACATTTTGATTTTGTTAACTGGGATTTCTTTCTGTCTCTTTTTACTTTGGAAAATCTTATTATAAATATTGGTTCCCTGTCACTCCAGTGAAAATACAGAAGATACTTTATCTAAAGCACATTTTTATGTCATTTCTGTATTAGAATATTCAAATATTAACGATATTGTAGATTTCCAAATGCGTTTGCTAGGACTGTGTAGGAAGTTTTGGAATTTGATAAACCTATCTATATATTATGTCTGCATATGAATTATTTAGTCAGGAATTTCGATACCACGAGTTACCTTATACCTATAATAATTTCTTTCATAATTACAATACTTAATAAAGATGTTAGCTGTTAACAGTTGTGAAATTATTTCGAACATTAATAAAGATGTTAGCTGTTAACAGTTCTGAAAGTATTTCAAACATGATATCTCAATCAAATGTTAGCAATCTATAAGAAAATCCCTGCACCAAGATGTTATCCATTAGTTTGACGTTTTTGATCTTTTGATTTTGTCTGTACCAAGTCAGGATTATAACAAATATTATTCATTCGTTTGATTTGGTTTAGCTTTTGATTTTGACATTTGATTAAGAACTTTCCGATTTGAATTTTCCTCTGAGTTCAGTATTTTTGTGATTCTTCTTTTTGTTTATAGAGACTGCAAATTAATTTACGATCAATGTAAATTGTTGACACTCTCTTTAAGGAAATCTTATAAACATGGTAGTTAGATCTATGGAATTTGTTAGATTTCGTAATATCGTTGATTTTTATATATGATAATGTTAACCAGATCCAAAAGGGTATATCCATACACCCATGAATGCTCCTTCGTCCTACCGATACGAATATGGTGGTATTGTACACGGTCATGCATTATGGAGATTTTGGTCTCCAAAATCATTTATTAATAATCGATATTCCTATCTGATGAAGTCGAATTAGAATTGTGGATGTTATTAAAATTACTGGGTTAATGTCTCTGGTAGTTTAATCTTACATTACGAAAACATCAGTATATATCTATTGTACTATAATCATACTAAAAACTTAAGGTAACAATAGGATATGCAAAATGTAATAGTCAAAAACAAAAACTGACAACGTCATGGCAGAAAACCAAGACACGACAAAAAAAAACACAACACAACAATACGTTAAAATGAAATTAATACCTCATAGAAGTGTTAATCAATTGAAAAGATGCGTATAATGTTTTTTGATTGTTTTAAGGATTATTGTCACATTTGTTCATGTTTTTATCTGAATAATATAAATGCAACATTCATGTACGGCTAACGTTCCGTGTTATCCGCTTCTTCTACGGGTTATAACAGATCATTAACATTTGGTGGTATTACCAGAATGTATTGCAGTTGTGTCCATTGTCTTAGTTGAGTTTTTCTCTTTATGTGTTATATTTTTTTATATATTGAGGGGTTTAGTCATGTAATATGATAGTTTCCTTTGTTTTAGAAACATTTTCCCAACCCGACCATTTTAGTACTTGACCCATGTTTCATATTGCATACATTAAAAAACTTCCTCCATTTAACAATAATATAACTATTTGTTATTTTTTTCAAAAACAATCAATTTGTGTCGATAAAATCAATAGTTGTTCATATTGTTTGTCAAGGTTCATAGGAAATCCGCATCCCCTCTGTGTCATTGTTATAGAAATTTATCAAATTAGTATTTCAAATATAAAATATTTATTGAAATAAATTATGAGGCAGATATAAACCGATTTACCTATATTATACATGTAGTAATGCCTAAGAAAAAGAAGATGCATAATGTAAAAGAGAAATTCAATACAACAATATCCTTAATGTTAAAATAGAATCTTTAACGAGGCAGGGCTTGCAAATATACAGTATATCTAGCTCCACACCGTATTGACTCCAAAACATTGTGAATGAATTAAACAGTAGGTGTCGAATATCTGATTTAAACCAAGACTTTCCCCTTATATGTGAAGATAAGGATATTAAAATGGACAAGTGCTGTTGAGATTTTTTATTTAGACCATGAATATGCATTTTTTCTGGGATACAATTCCTTTTTTAAACCTCAACTCCCTATATCATTTGACTAGTACAAACCAGTGCATTCATTCATTTCACTTTGAAATAAAGTGCGTTTAAAATACAAGTGCTATCAAATTTTATATTTACAAAACAAACTAACAATTACCAGTGTTTAAAAAACACCCCACATGTTGTGTTATTGTCTACTGTACTTCATAAAACATTTCCAAAATCAAAAAGAAAAATGTACGTATTGCTTAAAACTATGAGCTAGGTCAAAAGAGCAGTGATTGTACAACAATAGTAATATAAATATCATGTATCTATCAGTCTTTTAACAATTTATTTCTTATATATTAATATAACGGTAAAATGTGGATGCAAACTACAACGTTTTGTCTTTGTGCAGGTAAGTTGATAGCAAGATTTGGTATACCTAGTTACTATAGGATAACGCTTAGTAAACTTTACATTTCAGACAGAATAGAATTGTTTATGTATTCTGCTTCCCGGGACTACATGCTATATTTGTCTGTTTTAGGTCAGGGACTTGTTATTTCTTCTTTTTCTAGTGTCGGTGTATGATTTTTTGGGGCTTTACGATTTATCTATCATCTGGCATTTTTTTTTTTTTTTTAATTCAAATATTGTCACTTTTATTACCACGACAACTGACTTTACGAATGAAATTTTGCTCATTTTGTGGAGGCAGTTCATCAAAGAATAAATGCGTAATTGTTCTAGTTTTGAGTTTATTGAATTCAAATTTGTCTCATTGACAATCCAACTTAATCACCTTTTTAATGAACTGCCATTAGATCCGATAGTTATGTCATAAGTCTCTCAATACTTCACTCTGAATATTAAAAAAAAATGTTACTTATTTTTGATGCATTACTTTCAAGAATTCGGCGGGTTTTTTTAAATACCGTTTGTTATTCCATTAACAGAAACGAAAGGCTTTATATTTCAACCAATAGTATTACTCTAGGAATCATTCGTGTCCATGTGTTCATACAATCCAGTCTACCCTACCCACCAAAAAAAAGAAAGAAAAGTAAAGATACAGGCGGAAGATATCAATGGGACATTTAAAAAAGTGTCACTGTTTTCCTCGTTTTGATTAATGTTTTCATCATGCAATACCAATGAAATATCATCAACTTCATCATAGGCATTAATTGTTTCGCCTTGTAGTTCAGATGATACATTTGCTTCTGCAATCGTTTGATCTTGTCGTTTCTTTCTCTGTATAAATTGTGTGAAGATCATGAACATCACGCCAATGCCAATGCCCATTATTAGACCAACTAAAGCAGAAGTAACTACAAAGACACTAGAAGGACATTTTTCTGAAAAATAAACATTTGTCTATAATTTGCTATACATACAAAAACAACGTACATTTTTACTTTATTCCTTAACTATTGTGAAAGACATTAAATTAAACATTTTAAATCATAAACCTTTAAAAAAAAATCCACACATGGATACAATTCATCTACTTGTACAACATTATAATACGTTCCAGTCATGTACTACGTATTTAAGTTTCTCTAATTCTTACACGATTTATCCTTTTCCTGGTATATTGATTTTTTTATCTTATCAACGTGTGATTCGTTTGATCTTTGTTCTTGATTGGCCAAAATTCGATTATGATATCGAATGTTCTTGCTTCCCTCTGAAATTCTCTATTGTGACGGCATGAAAAAGGGCGACCATGCCTAATGACGTCATATAGAAAGAATACATCTCATTTGCAGATCATACGCTTACCTGCATATTGTTTTGAAATCAATAGAGAAAGAGATTCCACCACCAATGTTCGTGTAATGCGATATTAATTCACCCTTCACAGTTAAATCTTAAATATTAAAAACGCTCAGCGAGCCTCACGTTTTAAATTTGAAAAATGTACTGTCTCAAGTGAATACATATCGTATCACATTTGATGCAGTGATAGAATCTATACATATACGTCTACAATCTTACGGCATATCTTCAGTTTTGAAACTATATTGGTTGCTATTCATATTCAGGTAGTAAGACATTGCTGCATATGTATCAAAACAACTTAAACCACATGGCTTCATATTTAAATTAAACGCTAAAAGATAATTAACCTTTAAAGTTATATTGGTCATTTCCAAAAGACTGCGTATCAAAATGGCACTTGTAGTTCTTGCAATACATAAATAATAAAATGTATAAAAAAACATATTTATAGATATTTATAACAATGATAACAATTGAACTTGTGTATCATATGCCTTTCTATATGATATGGATAAGAATGAAACATTGTAAATCTCGTAAGAGATTATTTTCACATTACCTGTAAGATGTTCATCATCTAACGTATTTCTACTTTTAGATGACGAAGATTCAATATTTGTAGTAGTGGTTTCCATTGCTGAAAATATAATGATTCATTTAAATACCAAGGTAGTAGTCCAAGATTCTTGTTGCCTTTTTATTTTGTTTGTTGTAACACAGTTGTTGCTTACATTTCGATTCTCAAAAGTAAAGCATAAAAGGTTGCAATATAGTCGAATGATAAAAACAAATATCTAATAAAAAAAACCAAGAAAAACACAGACCTGCTAGTTTTTAATTTATTGACGTATCTTTTATTGCGGACGGATACAAAATGCATGCATCGAACACTAAAATAGCAATCAGTACACATCCAACATCCAATTGATTAAGTGAACACGTAAATTTGTCAATAACATTCAGAGAAGAAATGTGACCTTGTGCAAGATGGAGGTATCAACAGTCACCAATGTGCATACATTGTATGTATAAAAAGATATATTCAGTTCGATTTTAACTTACTGTTACCAAATCAATATCAATACCAAACAACAATATTTAAAGATCTATTAACATTGTTGAATTGGTGACCTTATAGAATGAATTTTGCTGAGGGATTGATAAGTTGATACGGATTGTATGTACGATTATGGGCTCGGTAAACAACATATCCATATAAACCAGGATGTTCTATCCTGAGGGAAGGAACAACTGATTAATTTTTGAAATCGTCATTAAAAGGTAATGACTCATATAGTCCGATATGCTATAGAATAGCAAACTTACAATTTTATTGTTATAAGGAACGGTCTGACAAATAAAAAAAAAAACAAGATCTTTATATTTTGAATATGTTCAGACCTCTCAGATTTTCATTTTACATTCTATACATTATGCGATATTTCAAGATAATAGACAAACAAATGCATTTCACCCCTATGCACTATTGTTAGCCCTGTCAGCCATGTACGATCGCAGACTGGATCTTCGACACACATTTTCTAAACTCGATGTCCAAATGAGTGTTGCGGTAAAGACTGGCTCGCACTAGCAGAATAGTGTCAACATGGTCCTTTGTTCAGGCAGGCTGAAAAGGGTCGGACTATATAAAAGGTGCATGCTAAATCATTTGAATAAAATAATTCAAATTGTAAAAAAAAAAATTTGAAATTGTTGTATGATTTCTTTTAAAGGTCACTGTTTCGTGTATTTAGTAAATATATTGAAAAAGATAAGAACGGTGTATAAGTAGCTTTATTGTTTGTTTGAGATCGTTTATTTTTTTTTTGGGGGGGGGGGCTGAAATAGCGAGATATATTTGCCACATGAAGGAATTAATCAACCCATCTATTTTAACATTCAATATGTCTGGTATAATCAAACATGAGGTGAATGATTCAGTTTGTTTTGCCTGGCGCCTTGCATTTATCGCAAACTTTAGTATCGACAAATCATTAGAATTTCGAATTGTTGTGAAATTATTACAAATATCTTATCTCAACAAAACACATTATAGCATTCAATTGCTTTTGCGTAAGAGACGTGATTGTGTGGATACAAAAGACAATAACAATCAAAACCAAGGGGTAAACAAAGACTCACAAAACCAAAGGACATTTACATCAACAGTTATAAATAATAATAAGAAACAACATGAACTCACTAAAAACCGGGAGTGAAATCAGGTACTCCGGAAGGGTAAGCATTTCCTGCACAGTATACGGCACCCGTCGTGTTATTTCTTTGTTCTGATCGGTAATGGTCGATGTTAATTAAGACTGAGGATGAATATCAGATATGTTTTGACAAAACTTTTGTAATAATGGCCAATCAGCTCATGATGGTGACCGTAAAACTTCTTGAGTGATGACCTAAATTTGATTTATTCAAAGCCCTGTCTTAGCAACTTTTGATATACTAGTATTCCTCGTTCAACAAATTCAACGTACTTTGAGCTAGCTCTAGAGTAACGTATCAATTGGACACATATACTCCATATGCTGGTGCTGCTGGGATGTTGTTACACAGAAATGGAAAGTTGACTATAGGAAAATTAAAATCATCGCGTTTGTCATAAATTTTAGTATTCAACCTACCATCAGTAGTCATTTCGAGAAAAAACTCTAAATATGAAGCTGATTTATCTGTGTCGGTAGTATCTTTAATTTCAAGTTTACCTGGATATATCAAATGTAAGTGATCACTAAATCTATTATTATTTAGAGACAGTACATCATCAATATACCGAAAGGACAAACAGACAAACAATAGTACACAAGACACAACATAAAAAAAATAAAAAAAATAAACAACACAAACAACACCAAAAACTAGGGATGATCTCATGTGCTCAGGAAGGGTAAGCAGATCCTGTTCCACATATGGCACCCGTCGTGATGTTTATGTGATAACAAGTCCGGTAAATAGTCTAATTCGGTAGGTCACATTCATGAAAGGGAAGGGGATTGTATTTGTGACGTGGGGAGCATATCCGATATCCTTTGTGAAACAGTTGTTCCAACTCGTTATGGCGTCCCTACAATTTACGAATTGATGATTTCAACTTCACCGTTGATTCGTGAAAAAGAAACGATGAGTCCGGGGGTCTTATCTATTGAATCCATAACTTAAACTTTTCAGTAAATACCTTTTCAAAATAAAAGCCTTTTCCTAATACATGTAATAAGAATGTATTGTAAGTTTAAATAACCATGCCATTGTCGTCGACGATGCATTCATATATCGAAGATTACAATTTATTTGTTTAAAAAATACAACTTATCTCAACTCATCTGCCTTTACCAGTGTTTACAGAGTTTTATATTATCAGGCATCTGAGTATCATATATTTTTACAAAATAAAACGTATTCGGATGTATTTCTAATACAAATAATTAGGAAATGGGGAATGTGTAAAAGAGAAAAAAAAACTCGATTAAAAACATATTCAATAAGTATGGTACCGAAATTTCTAGCAAAGTTTTTTTCTTCTCTTTTTTTTGGAAAATCTGTATCTTGGCATTAACGGTACTTTGTGATGTTTATGATGGCGTTTATTCAATAGTGTTTAGTTAGTATCATAGTGATGATAAAGGGTATCTGGTGTAATTTCATTTGGAATCTAATAAGTAATCTTACCTTCAACACCCTTTTTAATTGTGTCATCTTGAATACATCCCCGTACGTTATTACATCTATAACGAAGATTTATTTCGCATTATAGCATACATTTATATATTTCAATAAACAAAAGTCTCATGTTCGTTTTCGATTTAAATTGTTAAATATTTATTTTGGTAGGATTCAAACGCATAAAGCGTTATGTGCAAATGTGACGCAGAATCTTTCGGATCACCTTAGTTCAAACCCGTGTTTTTAGGGATTCTTTGGGCTATGTCTTTAGTTTGATATGTTGTATTTTGTATATTGGTTTTTGAGATATTGACGTTTATGGTTTGTGCCGTAGAGTTGTCAGCTTGCTTCGACCAAATTTGCGATGTCAATTTCTATCATGCTCCTATCTCTTAGAAAGTATGCAGTTATTTTCATTGAGAATAACACTAATATAACAGCAGTAGGTGCTTTGTCACGTAACGCCCTAAATGCTAGTTTAACCGACTAACATGTACCAAAATATTCCAAATGTTTTAGAACATAAATATAAGTGTTATCAGATTTACCAACCTATGGTTTAATTCACAAACACAGGTTTCCGAACACTTTTTTCCATACTTAGGGCTTGGACACGGCTTGCATGGTTTTTCCTGTCGTGATGTAAAACCTGTCGAACATTCTAAAACAAAAATGGTAAGGGAACCATTAACGGAAATGATTCATACACTGGCCTTCATAGATTGACATGATACATCATTGAATTCATGGCATAATTGCAGTTGATTTTTTAGCTTCTGGTCGTGTACTTTTAATTGTATCTGCATATAAATAAATTACACTGATTATAGAGGAATTTGTATCAAATTGACGTTGCTGGAATGTGGGAATGTTGTTACATTCCATAAAAAAAATACTAGTATACGACAGTGTGTTGGTATCAAATGAGCTCATCAGTTCTAATATTATTAATAAATATTGTAAATTATGAAACCGTAAATTTACCAATGTTGTTTTTAAATCATGAACGAGAATGTGAAAGGAACTCTTACGATTACAGCAAATGCTGCATTCAAATATAACCATCATTATGAAAATTCGATTTGATATAGTGTTCTGCCGACACTTTTAAACGATTATACAAACATCGACAACCTTTCTGAATTTACTGTATAATTCATTCATACAAAAGTTTGACTGACTTGTACTGTGGTATAATACATGTACGCCTTACCAATGCATGTGCCATTTCTACGTTCATAATTTCTACAGCAATAGTATTCTTTTCTATATGTGGAAGGTAACTGATTACTTTTTCTGAAAAGGAATTTTAAAATTGCTATTTCTTGTATGTATCAGATTCAGTCAACATCATGTCTAACCTAATGGTCTCATAAATCACTAAACTATCAGGCGGAAAATCTTATTCATTTTTGATTGTTACTTAACACGAATTGACGGTCATGTTTAATCTTGAAACCATCTGAGCCATGATAACTAAGTCGTGTACAGGATTCCAACCAATTTTCAGACTTATACACTGCGCATATTTTAGTCCTGTCAAGACATATCACTTGCAGTCAATTCAGTATTGTTCAATAGCCTTTCAGATTAGTCAGTGCAATGCTGTAGTTTGTTTGTATATGACAATTAATGAACAGTCTGAACATAGACTGATCAGATAATATTGACTGCAAGCGAAATATAGAGTAATGTACATAGTTGATGCATCCGAGTTTAAAATTAACATTTAAATTAAAATGCATGATTTTGATTTTTTCTTTCTCCTTTTTATTATTTTATGTATAAAGCTTGAGGCTATACATTATCATAGTTAACAAACATATAAAAAAGGTCATCTAAAAAATTGATTCATTTCGTGATTCATAACTCAATTCGATTTAAGAAATACTTAACAACATTAAAAAAAAAATGCAAAACACAAATCATAGAAAGCATAACTGGCAAACACGATTGGAATTGATGTTAACTACTGATTAATATTCATATGCGATCAGTACTTTTTTTGACACAATCTAATACATTTATCCTGTCGTTCGCCTTATCAACTGTCAAAGTTATTTACCTGTTGTTGATTAATCTGAAACAATCTTGGTTGTTATATAGATTAACTACGTTCACACAACATACAAAAATCCATGCAAAGAGGTATGACGAGCCTGTCATTTTTACTATAAAATCATCATTTCACAAAGTTTAATTTTGTTACGTGATGGTGAGAGGAAATTACACAACAAAATGATATATACTATATACTTCCTGCCCTTTAAACACACAGCTGGTCCGTTTAATAACTAAAATTTTAAATACTTTTTTCAGAAAAAAATAACTAGATACATCACAATGTATTTGTGTCCTATATATTATTGTGTTTTTCTGAATAGTTTGACTAAACAAATTTGATATTTACATTTAATCATATAAACAAATAGATTTGGAATAATTGTAAGTGGACGACCTTTTGAACAAAATCCGAATGACAACAAAGTGAACAATTACAGGTGATATTACGGTCTTCAACGATGTGCCGTACTATATCTTTATACATGACATGTCATATCAATGTTTCATACAACAACCATGTTTTACATTAAACTAAAAGTACCTCTCTTTGTTTGCGTTCTTTCCGTGACGTAGGACTTCGTTTATATGATGACTCATTCTTCGCATTCACTATGTTCATTGGCTAATAATTAGGGGGGAAAATGACAATACATGAACTTCTATCATGCAGATGCTCTGATGAATGTGACACCGACTACTATTGGAAACGATGCCCATAACGATATAAAACTAAATACATAGTAGCTGTCTGTAACTGAAAACTCTCGAGTGGTGGTGAAATAGCCAATAAGACGTTAACAACTACATATATAGGTCATAACACGGCGTTCAATCATGTGCAAAACCCGTACAAAGTAGCGTGCTATCACAACCCCCGAAATAACTGTTCAAACGAGAAAACTGCATGCCCCTTACAGACATACACATAATATGTCGATTTCAACATGAGAACAGACGCCTAACATTTCCCTTACCGAGAAGAGGGGTGCAACAGCACATCGAAAGAACAACTGTACAAAACCATAACATAGAAAATAATAAGATAAACATAAACAACAACACATAATAATTACTTTGTTACAGCCCCCTGACTTTGGCGGATAAATATGGAATGTGTAAGACTTGATATCTCTACGGCCGCTTAATTTCTTTTAAACTGTAGCAGTGGTGATGAAATTGCACAATATAAACTGAAACTATAAACTTCTGGTAGAAAACTCATTACTTATTAGATCGATACAAGAAACAAAACAACCAGTAAACGCCCAAGATACAACATACAGATCATAAACCAAAAGAGAAACTAGTTGAAATCAAATTACAGCTTTTCATGTATTACTTAATATTGTATGCTAGTATTTGGTGTAACCCTGTTATCGTAAAGGTAAGATAATTTTTATACAAACATATATTTGATTGATTAAGGATATCTGTTTGTGTCTTTAACCTCTTTTATAAACACATTTGGTGAAAATATCAGAGTATATAAAATGCTGTAAGAAGCAAACATAATTTTGCATACCACGTCATTAGAAATTAAAAACAGAGTAACACTTACATTACCAAACAATGTTGATCGACAAATGGCATCACTCGTGTTGCTTGTGGGTAATGTGGAACTGTACAAATCGTTGAATGTCGTATATAAATTTCATGATATGTACATTTATAATGATACAAGTTTGGTTGACAGTTATAAGATTTCTACTTCACTTTTATATACGCAACTATTTTAAGGAATTTTCTTTTTAAGCAAAGGATTCTTTCAAAAACCTCATTATATTTTTATTTTTTACTCAACAAAATAGTGAATGCCTGTCTTAAACAGCCGTTTTTACCTTAACATCATCTCAAATAAGTCAGTTATGTTTATACTCTCAGGCAATTTGTGGACTTATTAACTGTGGTGAACATCGGTACTGTTCAGACAAATTACTTGCGGTGAAGGATGATGTGTTATTTGTGCCTATCTTATAAATCAATAAAAAATTATTAACAATTATCCCTTTCCAAAAATGTGACAGTTATCTAACAATTGAACATTTGTAAAGAGGAATATGACTGTCATTATCCATTCGTTTGATGTGTTAAGCTTTTGATTTTGCCACTTGATTACGGACTTTCTATGTTGAGTTTCCTCGGAGTTACGTTTTTAATGGGTTTTTTATTACTTGCTGCAGTATTTAAAATAAAACTGTGTTTCAATTCCTGTAAGTCGAATCTAACTTATATAGACAAAATAAATCTATATAATACAAAAAACATAGCCTATTGGTTTCACTTAAGAAATTAGCAATACACGATGATGAATAAATATTTAAAAGTAGAACAGAAAATGACAACGCCACAGCAAAAAAAATGAAAAACGAAAAGGAGACAACAGATTACTTTATATAAACTATGAACTGAGTAACACGAACCTATCAAAAATACATGAACTAATGATGAACTGATAAGCAGAGTTGAGTTCTTAAAGGATCTTTAATTTGGTCTTTGACGGTTGTATAAACTGTGTGTGAATTTTCTAATAGTTGTGGTCTTGAGAATCTGTTAAGAGACATAATTAGTTATCGAAATGTGCAACTGCCTCTGAGAATTTAAAATTGTTAATTTTATTTTACTACACCTGGGTTGGTGCCTCTGTGGAAGAACTTTAAGTCCACTAATTTTTCAACAGTCCAACAAACAGATACACATAATTCAATATGTATTAGTGTAGTAGTTCTGATTGTGGTTTTAATTGTTTTATTTTTCAGAGAAGGGAACTTTCTGAACATTTACAACAGACATACGTGTACGATTTCATTTTTTTAAAAGAACTACAATTTTAAACCAGCTCCTTCAAATTTGATAGAAAGTAGCGATACCTATTAGAGCAAAGAACATTCGATGATAGAATTTGTCAAATGTTTTCATTTTTTTCTATGTTATATTTTCATGTATATTATCCATTGTTTTAACAGATTCTATATAACTCGACCATTGAAACATTTGATCTAGTTTTCCTCTATTCAATACATCAAAAACTTCCTCAATTGAAAGTTATTAATGGACAACCCCATTTGTTACATTCCTAACATAATCAGTTTGTTTTGAAACACGACCTATAATAGTTATTAGTCAAGGTTTACAGGAAATCCTTTTCCCATTTGTTGTATTGTTCTGGAATTGAGAACTAATTTTATTTAAAAATCAATTTTTTCCCATATTGCATTATAATCTATATTTTGAAAATAAATTTTAGGACTACATTTCAATGTTACCAGTTGTTAACGTGTTGAATTATTAATGAAACAAAGAAGTACATCGCTAGACGTAAAACAAACAACACAATATCCAAAATGTCTTATGTATGCCAAATACTTTAACCTACAACGAATATGACACAAATGTTATATAAGAATCTTGAATTTTGTTCATGCATTGTTTAGGTTCAAACAAACGAACACCAAGACAATTACATTGGAGGTCAAATTTTAGCCATGTTTAGAAATCTTCGGATGAAAATTAAAATATAAAACCATTAGCCATATTCAAATAAAATTGAGAATGGAAATGGGGAATGTGCCAAAGAGACAACAACCCAACCATAGAAAAAGAAAACAACAGAAGGTTGCCAACAGGTCTTCAATGTAGCGAGAAATTCCCGCACCCGGAGGCGTCCTTACGCTGGCCCCTAAACAAATATATACTAGTTCAGTGATAATGAACGCCATACTAATTTCCAAATTGTACACACGAAACTAAAATTAAAATAATACAAGACTAACAAAGGTCAGAGGCTTCTGACTTGGGACAGGCGCAAAAATGCGGCGGGGTTAAACATGTTTGTGATATCTCAACCCTCCCCCTATACCTCTAGCCAATGTAGAAAAGTAAACGCATAACAATACGCACATTAAAATTCAGTTCAAGAAAAGTCCAAGTCTGATGTCAGAAGATGTAACCGAAGAAAATAAACAAAATGACAATAATACATAAATAACAACAGACTACTAGCAGTTAACTGACATGCCAGCTCCAGACTTCAATTAAACTGACTGAAAGATTATGATTTCATCATATGAACATCAGGCACAATCCTTTCCGTTAGGGATTAAGTATCATAGCATCATAACATATATGAGAAGAACATAACCCGTGTCAAGCCAACATATGCAATCTTTAATGACCTGACAACAGTATCGTAACTATATCCCTTCTTAATAAGTCTATTCAAAGGTTTTGTTAGATTTTGAGGTGAATACTGACACCTTTGTGCTTTATAAATAATATTTCCATAAAAAAATGGATGTGACATACTTGAACGTATAAGAAGTCTGCATGTTGAGCTATATTTACGAATGATTTCCTTATACCCATGATAAAATGTAGTTAATGTTTTGACTAGTTTGTGATATCGAAAACCCTGGTGTAATGATTTTCCAGTAATACATACATTTCTCTCGTTAAAATCTAAAACATTGTTACATACACGAGCGAATCGTACAAGTTGAGATATATAAACACCGTAAGATGGTGACAAGGGAACGTCACCATCTAAAAATGGACAATTAACGATAGGAAATGAAAAATCATCTCTTTTATCATAAATTTTAGTATTCAGCTTTAACAAGTTATATCAGTTTCAAAATTCAAATAAAATGTGCGACCATTAAACGTTGACCTTACCGTGTTGTTGGTGGAAAGACGGGGACATGTAAGTCATGTTTTGGCATGACACTTATCGATAGAAGGATAACCACGATTTTTATTGTTAAAAATGTTAGCTATGGTAGTTTTTTTAGATAACCGAATTTGAAGATTGAGACGTGTAGATATCCTTTGAACAAGTTTAGTATTTAATATTTTTCCATTTCTAAGCTTCATAATTGTTTTTTGGTAGTGAATTATATAATAAAGGAGCAAAGACTGGCGTTCAGAATATGAACCAGCATACAATAATTTAAATTATGTAAAATTGATAAATCTGTTCGGCTAAAAATGTCAAACGCTATCAGTATTAATTACCCGAAAAAAATAGGTTAAAGTCAGGGTAGGACTGAAAGTTGAATTAGTTCTTTAAAGTTTTTTATTTCAAATATTGTCAATGATCTGATAAGCATGATAATCACAGCGTTTATTGCCCTTGGTTCGGTTTAAACACTGGTCGAAGGTTATTGGTCTATAAACAATACATGAACTCTACTCATCGATAGTATTTTATTCAAAAAAAATATTTAAGACTAACTTTCAAAACAACAATAAAGTCACATATAATAATGATACAGTGTTTGTCAGTTGGTCCTAAACTGGAAAAGGTACAACATCAAATAAATATCCCTTTTTTGCAGAAGCTCTTAATTTTAATAACTAAAAGCACATGCAATCCTTGTTATTTTCAAAATATGTTATAATGTCATCACTTTATGAAATTTTATCAAAATGGAATTCATATCAGGCATTCTAACACACTATGTGTCAATAAAATTGGAATAAATGTGTCTCGTGTGAAAACGAATTCCTAACTTCTTTTACTCTGATTTAAATCGATGAATGATAATTACGCTTGAGCTGGTGCAAACAATTAAGAGAAACAAAGATGTAAGTCGTCGTCCATTCCGCAAAATGTAGAGTAAGTCTAGATCTTTCAAATTGTAAAATAGAACAAAATAGGGTTCCAGAGTTTATTTTAATTATCTTTAGTCTAGTACTGAATAAACAAATAAAATGGTTCACAATTAACTAAGTTCTAAATATGCTGCTCTTTTTTTTATCATATTCAGATTATCAACGAGACTATTTTATGTAAATTACACAAAGTCTGCCAAGAGAGCCAGTTGAAACTCTTCTTTCTACGCCATTAACCTAATGACACGGTTGTAGATAACCGTCGCTGTCTGTTCCACATTTAACGTTACTTTCATTACTGCTTTCATTGCCACTCTTGTCTAGCCCGCTGTTTTTTTAAGAGACCTGACTTATGACGTCATCGATAGTTTCTTCGTATTCGTGCATTTCAACCTGTTCAGACTGATTGATTCCTTCCCTGATTAGTATACGTGGGTCTACCATGATAATTGGATCGTTGTTTCTTCTTGACATCTGATACTTCCAGCCGATTATGAAAAGACAAATTAAAATCAATATTACCATACTCCCACTCGCCAAACTAATTATTGCGATGTTTGTGGTTATACCTAAAAAAAAGACAACAGTATAACACAATAACATGTACGACAAACATGCATGTATCGATAATAACATATTTCTTAAATTTGATATTTTCAGATACCTGTCATCACCAAGCTATGTTTCGATCTTTAAGGACGACGACAATCAAGCTATAGAGCAAAAACCACTCATGTCATTGGGACATCTGAATTGTCCTTGTTTATATTGGTTGTATTACATTAAACATTAGTAATTTTCGAATGTAGGTAATTTTTTTGGCAATGTTTGTTTTTATTCGAAAATAATAGCTCATTTTAGTAGTTGATAATTTTTAATTGGAAGGTGAGTGGTAGCCATATAATTCAGCTTAATGCAGATTTATAGATAATGCGAACAATAGTGTTTTAAGAGGTGTATATTCCTATTTGTATATATATTGTTGGACAATAAACATAAACACATATATATTGGTAATTCCTTGTTCTAGTTTAGTTTAAACATATTTATTTCTAGTGGATTTGGAAACAAGTTTTGCAACTTATATTAATCCCTTTCCACTTTGCGGGTGTGAGTGCTGCCTTGTAGCGGCATTAGCCTGCTCTTTTTCGAAATCTACAAGGGTGTATTTAACGTGCAAGATATATGGCTCTCTCTTAACACGGGTTCTGTATCTCTACTATCTTCCTAAACTGTATCATTTGAAGTAGTCTGAATGCCTAAAATATATGATTGCAGAGATCACAATGAGTTTGTATGTATTGCAATATTGATAAAGAGCACAGAAAATTGGTATTACTTAAAGACCGTATTATCTTGGAAAGAATGTTAAAACTGCTACGATTTTGTAAATTTTCAATTGTGTAGCATTAACATAGCTTATATATCTACAATCTAGAAAAAAAAATAATGTACACGCTTATATATCTCAACATAACACACAACAACTCTGGAAAAAAACCTCAGAGATTTTTAATTTGTTAAGAAAAGCGTTACGAACAAAAGGTCAAAAGAATATTATATATAATTATCTTTTATTTATATCATATATTGCAAGTCTATTTATTTAAAACAGATTATATAACTTTTTATTTCTAAAGATATATTAAGGCAATACTTTAAGAACTGCAAATGATCTTCGAAACCGTATTTTTCAATTCTATGTTTGAATAGCATAGCTGGTAACATCTCAAATAAGGTTGGTAAATTTACGCATCATTCAAAATCTGTATTACACATCCAGGAAATCACACATTAAATCACTACTACAATTTAGTATTCAAAAGCAACCCATTTTTCAAATTGAATAAAACCATAGATTGCTAGCGTTTATCTGCATATTTTTCTTGATTATGCATACCTGTATTATCACCAGTACAAGTTTTAGAGATAACACATCCTTTCGCATTATTATATCTACAAAGAAAACTATCAACAATTAAAAACCATTTGTTGAGATAACAATTGAAGGTCTTTCCACCAAAAGCAATGTATTTTAAAAAGAAAGTTGTAAAATTAAGTTTAAAATGTCATTTTAATCGTCAAATGATAGCTTATTGTATGCTGATTCCAAAAATATATGGTTTCTATACAAAATGTTCTAGAACGTCCAATTAAGGTATGACCTTGAGATCAAATTCAAGGTCATAAACCAAGGACCTCAAACCAAAAGACCATAGGTCTTTATTATATTTGGTTAATGAGTTATATGACCATATGCATACGCGTATTTTTAAATGCAAAAGGGTAGAAAACTCCCTTTTACATTCAACGTACCCTTACAAACAAAATTTACGTATTAAGACATGTCGCAACTAACAATTTAGTAAAAATAATTTGTTGATATCTTATATGGTTTTTGGGAATAAGTAAAAATAAGCCAAATTTAAAATTTCGAATATGACCTTGACCTTTGAACTTGACCTAATTTTCATTTGTTTGGACCAAGGACCTCAAATCAAAAGATCCTAGGTCTCTATCACTAATGGTTTACAAAATAGAAATGCATATCACTTATATCAAATGCATAAGGGGAAATAACTCTCATATGGAGTGTCATATTGCTTCGGTCAAAATAGGACAAATCATGCGAAGGATATAACGAGCAATTTTATAAAATACATTTGTCGTAATCTTTTACAGTTCCGAAGGAGTAGTGGACACAAGGAAAACAGTGTTTAGGGAGGTAACTCCTACAAAAAAAAGTATTCGGTTACGCAGGGTAAATTTCAAAAGCGCATAAACTGTTCGATATTATATACCAAATATCTAAGCGACATATTGCGAAACAAATATTTCTCGCAAGAACAAAATTAGGCGGAAAAAAAATAATCAGAAGAAAAACAATAGGTCTTTCCACAGAAAAGTGGAAAGACCTAATTAGACGTGTTAAACGAAAACAAGAGATTCAAGGCAATCATGAACCATGCATCTAACAAAAAGTAATAATCCAATATCTTTCTCTCTAGACAAATATAAATATCTGTTTTTGTCAAAGATTACATGTAGGTGGTGCAGTGCTTTTCCTACCTAGCTCAAAGATTAAGATTCTATGTTTTTTTTTAGTGTTGCTCAAAGTTTTTTATACTGTTTATAAAGATACAAAAACGAAATTGTGCACCATTTGTTCTCTTTGCTTTCTCAAAGTCGTGTTTTTGACTAAAACTCGGCATATATTTTTCGATTACCTGTCTTTGTTAAACTTCTCAGTGTTTGTAATGAGACAATTGCAAACCAACCTGAATAACAAATAAAATCACGAAAATACTGAAAATGCAAAACAGAAAGACCCTAATCAAATGGAAAAATCAAATGCACAAACACATCAAACGATAGGACAACAACTGTTAATGGGTATAATAGGTGTTACCCCTTTTGTCAATACGAATAAGTCTCACATACGATTATCGGTATGTCTTATGTTAGACATTGATGTATTGAATGTCCTTCTGGTATCTTTCATCCCTCTTTTATTCGAAATAATATCATCTTGTTTTAGTAAAATTATCAGGTTGCTATTCAAACAGAACAATAGTTGATATCATTTTAAACCCAATTGATATTTGCATTTGTAACAATTTGTTCTAAATGAAGTCATTCAAAACCAGAACAAAGATAATATATATAATGATTTAATTTGCCTTCACATATAATTGAACATATGTAGATTGTAACAAGTTTCAACAGTCAACACATCACCCGCACTTTGTTACGCCGAAGGGCTAATACAATTGTGAAGCAAGAAAAGAAATTACCTTCATAGAGCTTTGTTTAAGGCAATTTTTTTAACAAACGTTCTCTTCCAGTCGCTAAACAAAATTTACAATTTCACTATATATTTTATTAAGATACTTTTCTTTGAAAAACATATGGAAATGCTAGTTTTAACTAAGACAACTAAATTTGCATTGATATATAATGGACAATTTTCTATGTGTATTAACTTTTAAATACACATGTTACAGTTGCATTTCCGTTAGAGATTATATGTCATTCAAAACTTATGTAAACACCGCTGGTTGTGAAGGATTATTTTGTATTCATTTAAGTATACTACTGTTGTCTTTATTTCTTTAGATGGATCTTTGCTGATTTTAGTCATAAATTGTAACTCATAACAGTTAGTCCTCTATCACAAAACTATCCTTATCAAACCACATCCCCATATTTGTATATAAGCACATACATGATAACCATATATTTAAAAAAAGAATGGATAGTCACATTCTTTTTTTTTTGCTTTTATGTATAACAATCACTTACTCCATATAATTAAGATTGATTGATCAAAAAGCTCTATTGAAGTGCCTTTATCTTCCTGCTGACTTCAAATTAAAACTATTCTTGTACCTTATTTACAATTTTTAATATTTAATTGTCTCTCTCGATAACTTAGTGTCTTATCGTGTTGAGAGAATAGAATGCTACAATACTCGTTTATATGCAATGAAGTCAAATTTCGGAACTTGTACAATATAAACCACATGATATATTATTCAATCATGCCTAAATTGGTCAACCCTGTGTATTTCGGAAATATAACATACACATTAATATTAAAATAATTCCTTGTTATATATTTTTCAAAATTAAATATGGGATTAGTTTCATTATTATTTGTTCTTATTAATTTTGGAAATTCTTTTATAAACACCGATTATAATACAAAAAGATGCAGTCGGAAAGAAAGGTATTATTCTGAATGTTCTTTAGAACACTGAGAAACGAGTTAAAATTAAATTACTCGATATGTGAAAAAGACTATTTTAACGAATTTAGATTTTTATCTTGAGTTACACATTTAATGTTCTGTTAATTATAAAAAGGAACAGTATTTCTTATGTCAATTAGTATCTCTTGATACATTAAAATCATTGCATGTTATATTCGTACATCAAATTTATCATTTTTTGTATATGTTTTTCAAGTTACATGACAGAAGGTAATCCACAATACCGTGCAATCTACTTTTGCTGTGGTAATCACGAAACAATTGGTAATAACTGCCAAGGTATGTTAACAACAAATGAATTTCATGAAGTAAATTTGCATGTAATGAATGTTTTATTTCATATTTAAGTATATACAATATGTTAAGTCTTTGTTGATAGATTTTAACCTCTCTGCGTGTTTTGTTATATCATAAAGTCGTAAGAAGACATCATACATTGAAACTATACATGTTATCATAGAAAAATGTTTATATTTGATTCCTGCATGTTTTTGACTATTTTGTAATTACACATATCGATGTATAATACCAACGCCCCTATACAAATTCGAGATTCTATTACATTTTGTAAAGACAGGTTGATCAATAGAAATATGTTTGATAACTTTTCTTGCTGAATATCTGTCCTAAACAAAAATGTGTACGTGGGTTTATACACAAAACACAAAAGCTGTACATTTCGATATATTCCATTTGTGGTAACATTAAAAGTATTTATTGAATTAAACCTGATGTTTCAGTAATTCAACAATCTAATTTAATGGAAACTACACCTCGCTGTGGTTTTTTAAATGAATTGTTTAAAAAGAGTCAGAAAAAAATGTTCAGATACTGCGGCGATGTTGAATTGAAATACTGATAACATATATAGGTAAAAACTCAAAATATATTTGAGAAGTATCCATGCTTAGCATAAGTAAATTTGAAGACATAAAAAAGATTTCTCAAAACTTTAAGATTTTTTTTAAATGTGCTAATTACTAAGTGATAATACAAAAAAAGTTATAACATTGTTAAAGCATATATTAACACCTTGTACTGTGAACAATATCCATTGATGGAGAAAAACATGGTAACAAGAAACAAAACCATCAACCTTCCACCAAAGCGTTAATGTAATATTCGCTGGAAATGTGCTCGAATGTGGATCTATAAAATCTAAATTTGTTAGGTCTTTCGAAAAAAATAACCGACGAAAGTTGATAGATAAAAGGTTATGAAACAAACGTGAAATAAGAATCAATACTTCACACATTTTAAAAGATTATGTTCCCTTTAAAAATGACATTAAATTTCCAGATTAACATTACTTAATAATATGAAAGGAGACATGATATAATTGAACAGGACAAAACAATACCTCTCAACTCTAAGGTAAAACAAACTAATATTGTTGGCCTACTGCTTTTTCTGCTCGTTGGTTGAGTTAGTGTCTCTCTTTTACATTCCCCATTTCAGTTCTCAATTTTAATGACGCACGTTTTCTCGCTCCTTTTTGTACAATACACATTGTGAGACAGTTATTTCGGCAATTAATCAACAATATGATAAATCTAAAGATTTCTATAACCATTTTTTTATAACAAAACAGAGCTGCTGGTGTTTTGTAATTAAAGAATATTTGATTTTTAAATAATTATACATTACTATTATAATTGTAATGTTGTTTCAATACATAGTATTGCTGTTGTGCACACTGTTGAAAATTGTAGTTATGCAAGTGATGTGTACTGTATTGTTTTCTCAAGTCAGAGTTAAGAGGTGACCTCATTTCAATTTAGCTTTCGTGCTAAAGTCCTGTTTGGCCATAAAGTTTTTCATGTGTTTACGTTATAATATATATATTTAGCCTTCATTTTGTCTATGTTTGACAGTCCTATTGAACTTGCGTAAGGTCTATCAAGAAAATTGAATTTGACACTCCAAATTTATCAAATATAAGTATTATTGTGTAGCGTTGCTTATCGTTAATATCTACGAGAGACAGTGTGGACTTCTATATAAACAAAATCAAGCATTCAATGTTATATGCTTTCCGATTACTATTTTACATCGAAAATCATAATACGATTACGAAAACAGTAATCAAAATAACTACAAAACAATACTGTTTGGTAAATGCATGTTGTGTATCTTTATCTAGAATGTGATGTTGGTTTTACATCTTTAAACGGTGACAAATGCAAGAAATGCAAGAGAGGAGCTTATGGAAAACGTTGCGTAGAGCTATGTAAATGTAGTACAGATCAATGGTAAGTGTGACTACTAGATATTATTCATTCTATTACAAATTATATAATAGATTCATTCAGGTATTTTGCTGGTATTTAATCAAGCACCAAATGTCATGAAATATTAACATTGGATTTAAAAACACTTCCATTGTGTAATCAGTAACATGATCAAGTTGTAACTGGTGTATTAAGAAGTCAATCGTTTCATTAAAATAGTCAATTATCTATTTTTTAAGCTATTATTTTCGCGAAATTGCCAAAACTCAATCGCAACTCTAGATATCTGACCATACACTTATATACAGCCCTTTGTAAACTTTGCAATTATACTTGTACGATGTATGCTCTATGGTGTTATGGTATAGTTATGCATTTGTAATTGGTGTGAAAGAATGCTGTCTATTCTTTGAGTGCATCTAGTGAATTGGGAATGGTATATGCTGCTGTTAAAAATGTTGAATGCTGTAAGAGGGAATTCGATTAATGGGTTGTATGCAGTATCTGATTGGATGAAAGTGATGTTTAAGTGATTTAACGAAAAAATTACGGTAACGAGAGGCGATTTGTTACCGTTATGATGAAGGAAAATCAAGTTAGAAAACGTCCATTTGTGAAATTTAGAAAACGAAACTTTTCTCAACCAATAAAACCTTTATTAAATTGTAAATGATTTCTTATTCTACTATGTTAATTGTTTCATGTCCTGACAGGTGTGATCACATTCTCGGATGTGTGCATAATCTTGAAGAATCAAGTCATGGTAAATATAACATAAATATAATAATATCGCAATTTTATGAATATTGAGCAGCGTTTATTAAGCAGTTCAAAACGAACAGATTGTCTAACAAAAATAAGCATAGCTATACAGCGTTCTCGTTCAAGTAAAAATGTATTTGTAAAATAGCATCCTAGGGTTATACTGTTTTTGTGTGAGAGTAAACGATAAAAGTACTTTATGAAAAGTGCTTTCGACACGATATAGTAACACAAATTTATTTACATTTACATACGAAATAAAATAAAAGTGTCTCTTAATATTACAGGCGTACTCTGAGCGTCATTAATTAGACCACGATCACTGTACCACTTTTACTATTAAGTTTTGAAGAAAATCTTATCTTAGAATTGAAAGTTCATATGCACCACAATTTTTTTTCATAGGTCAAAATATAGGGCTGTGCGTCATATTTTCAACGTGTATATGCCCTGAACTTCTCAGAGTTTAAACTAACACTGATTTTCCTAACTACCCCTACCTCGAATGAAAGGTTACCACAGATTTCAATGTAAACAATATGCACATGTATATTTACTGGTAACATTCCCAAGTTACCTCTCTGTGAGATGGAACACAGAGCAAAACTGGGAACAAGTATCTTAACAAAATTAACTTTCTATGAATATTCAAGATCTCCCCAAAAGAGGCGTGTTTTGACAAACAGCTGTATTTGCAAAGTGCAACCTATACAAACATTTATTCAAACGGAAAACTCTTTAAAATCAGTTTTTCTCACATTCATACTCATTTATCAGAATTATAGCCTTAAAGAAATCACTGCGTATACTCTAACTTTTTATTTACTGTACATTTTATACCCCCTCCCCTGTTTCATTTTTTTATAGAATTTGAAAACAAGATTTTAATTAGCATATTTTATGATTAAAAAAAAATGCCTAGAACATATTGAAAGCATATCAGAATACAATAAATTTAATGTTTAGCAATCAAACATTACAACATTCAAGATTATATAAAGTATCCAAATTCAGCCTCTGTCTCTAGGCCACATTTTACTGTATGCTTATTTATCAATTCAAGTGCACATTTTCATCCTTACATGTTCAATTTAGAATTCTTGTCACAACAGTATCATCTGTTACCATATATCTGACACAATTTAGCTAATATATATACTTGAAGTGTTCAAACAAAATTATATATGCAATAGTTGTATGTTTGCAGATACCAGTCTGAGATATAAATTCACTTAAAATGTTATAGAGATGACTGCAAACATCTGATTTTTGCATCACTTCCAAGCATAGTTATTGTTTTCTTTATCAAGAACTTTAAAATCATTAATTCATAGCATTTACAGATTAAATTATTTGTTTTATGACCAAGGGGATAGGCAATTTTCTATGTTTTTTGCCCCTGGGGCCTCAAATATCCTAAATCATTCTGTTGTTTCTAGCAATTTAAAAAATGTAGTACATATTCAGGATAGAACACACTATTGTAAATTTTGTTGAGATATTTTTGTTTTTCTAGCTTGTATTTATTATGCCGTGGTGGCATAAAATCAGATTTGGGTGTTGCGGCTTACATTTGGGTTACTAAAATGACACAAACACCCATAAAAAATATTCAGGAAGGATCTACATGTATGAGTTTCAATGACTGCGAAGAGTAAATATGAGCACTTCTTAACCATTTCACTTACAAATATGCAAATATTATGAATTAATTTTGTATCCAGGACTATAAGTAGAATATGAATGCTGTAAACTGTGAATTTATGCTGAGTCATCATATTTAAGGCCCAGAATTTTATCAATCTTCATTTAATATTTATAAAACTTCATTTTTGTGTTAATTTCTTTAAAATCTGTAAAATAAAGCAAATTTGGTAAAATTCCGAAGGTTCCCCTTTTTCACCCTATATAGGTTGCATTTCTGTAAATATTGACAATGCAAATTCCCAAAGGAACTCCTTTTACGGCTGAAACTGTACCACTTTTACTATGAAGTTTTGAGAAAAATCTTATCCTAGAATTGAAAGTTCATATGCACCACAATTTTTTTTTCAAAGGTCAAAATATAGGGCTGTGCGTCATATTTTTAACGTTTATATGCCCTAAACTTCTCAGAGTTTAAACTAACACTAATTTTCTTAACTATCCCTATCTCGAATGAAAGGTTACCACAGATTTCTATGTAGACAATATGCATATTTTTATTTGCTGGTAACATTACCAAGTTATGTCTCTGTCAGACGGAACACAGAGAGCATAACTGCATGAACTGGGAAGCAGTATGTAAACAAAATTAATTTTCTATGAATATTCAAGATCTCCCCAAAAGAGTAGTGTTTTGAGAAAAACTGTATTTACAAAGTGCAACCTATAAAGCTTTTATATTCTACTTTTCTTTACATTTGATATAAAATTGTCTTGCGTTGCAATAGCCGATTATGTGTCTCATCCTGATACTTGACTCTAACGCATAGACGCTTACTTACGTACAAACAATTATAAGTTTATTATCTTAATTATATGTTATTGTGTTTGTTTAAATTGTCCTTGTATACTTTTAACACTTGCTGTCAAGTCTATGTTTGTTAATATCGTCTTAGCGGGGCTCCTATTTTGCTATGGTAATGTTTGTTTTCTTAAATGTTGGCTTAATATGTGCCTTGTCTATAGAGTAATTACATGCCCTTGTTTTTTTAAATTTTTATTAAGATAATAACGCAATGTTGACTGTTGTACCTACATTTTTTTTATTTTTACATAACATGCCTGATTGTTTTACTCACACAGTATTGTCAATATAATGGAATAGACACAATGCAATTGTCATAAAATGCTTATCGAACTATAAAACCTGGTTTGCTTAAAGAAATACCTGTACCAAGTCAGACCAGACTGTTTTTTTCCATTAGTTTAGTGAGTGTAGCTTTTAATTTTGTCATTTTCCTCGGCGTGCGGTATTTTAGTTTAATTGAACTTTTCCTGAAAAGTTATATTCATTTACCTGTTACATAGATGTCTTCGAATCAAATTCCAGGAAATATATTATTATCTAAAAAAAGGGTTTCTTGGTCTTTCAAAGAGAAAGGAGACCATCCAACTTATTATACATATAAAAATATAAACCTCTATTAAAATATCTTCCACTGAGTCTTTTGTATAGCTTGCGCAACTTCTGTCGAATAGAAATAAAAATGTCAATAACAATGAATAGAAAATACACAAAAGGAATATCAGGAAATTTTTTAAAACTTGACGACTAACAGCATGCAATTACATATGTTTTGATGAATACAATATTTCTACTTTACTTCTAAATTCTAAAAATAGTTGCTTGGTTGTGTCGTTCACAGCTTGAAAGGTCGAATAACGGAAAACATATGACATGGAGAAATAACTATTGTCGGAAGTGTTATATTGTATGATAATTCGGTAATGAAAAAAATATATAATTACATCCGTACATGATAAATGTGATAAGTGCAACTGCAATTCCTAGTTTTTTTAATTAAAGATAACCATGTCTTGATATTACTGTTTCAAATACATCATAATTCCTTTTACATTCAGTTGAATAAGAATGTAACCAATCATATAGGCAGATTGCATGTTAAAGGTCAGCTGTAATTATTCTTAATAAGGAAAACTTAAAAAAAAAAAAAAAAAAAAACAAAAAAAATAGTCCTCCCCATGAAGTATGTTGGTTTTATTTCGATATGATTTTCTAGTCATGATATTATAAGATTATTAAATGGCATTTTTCATATCACATGTATTATAAGTCCTAGGTTCAATAACAGCCATAGAGCCGCATGTCTCGATGGCTGATATTGACAGAGGGCTGATAATACATGCAATATGAAAAATGACATGTTATGATCTTTTTATCATATGCTTCAACAATGGAGAAAGATAATAGATTCGTATATCTTTTTACGTCGTTTCAAAATAGAAGTCAGTCAACGAGTGAAACGTTCACGGACGTCGGACTCAAAATTTAGTACATTCGATATGAAATCTTTTTATCATGTGCATCAACAGAGAGGAAAAAACATTTTAATATGGACGAATCGACAAAAAAATAACTCAACAATATACTTAAGGTGGCTCGGGGCCTTTTAAAAGTTTCTATCAGTAGTGCCGTATTTTTTGATATTTTATTCTTTACAGAAATTAAATCAAATTGGTCGAAAAAAAATAAGGGGTCACGGACCATTTAAGCTCAAAATTTTACTTTTAAACAGGTATGTAAAAGGGACCATTTTTCAATGAAATGATAGGGAAAATAGAGGTGTTGACATAATTTTATCGGATTATCAAAAAAACGTTCTATGACACTTGGTCCAAAACTGTAAAATAAAAAGCTGAAATATAGCTTCAAAGAATGAGCAAATAAAAAAATAGTTCACCGATAAGGAAAAAAATATATTTTGCCTTAAAACCCAAATTTTGGCGGGAAAATGGTAAAAATGGGTGAAATGTCATTTTGACCCTTTAACAAATACGGATTATAACGAAAATATTCTATTATTCACATAACTACAATGATTTAGCATTTATAATCAATCAAAATATTTAAAAAAATTATATCGAATTTACGACAAATACTTTTGTAATTCATGCGTGAAATTATGCGCAGTCGAATAATCCCGAGCCACCTTAATGAACACTGTTTGGAAAGGTCAACTTTTTTTTAGAGTAACTTTCTTAATTATGTTTGAAACTTTTAAAAATTCATTTATTTATTAATTTGGTTTTTTTTTTTGTTGTTTGGTTGGTTTTTTTTTTATTATTTTACACACTATACTTTCCAGTATCCAAACAATTGTTTTGTACACTACTTTGTAATGTTTTTCACTGAAAACGTAGCATTGAGGTGTATTTTCCGGAATTTGCCGAGTATCACTGCCCTGCGATAACATTACGGAAAGGCATATGATAACAGTCACAGTATGTGATAAACTTTTCTTATCAGCCCGCTAAGTTCCAATTCGAAAAATATGGAATTAACGTTAATTTAATGCTATTACCATACAGTAAAAATTATATGTTATTGAGTCTAAGCATATGATAAGTTTTTATACCGGCTCATTGTGTCTCCTTATCCTTTAATTTTGTTTATAAAAATACAATTTAAAGCGATGATAGAGCCTGTCCGTAACAATAGAATATTCCTACACTTTGAGCTTTTGATTCAAAATATTAGAACATGTTATTGAATCGTCGCACTAATGTGCGTACATCTGATAAAGAAATAAAGGAACATATAATATTCTTATCAATAGCAGCAATTGTACTGTTCTATTATATTATAACAGATGACATTGATTTAATTTGATAGCTGAGACACCGGTCAAATAACAAAGTATAAAAAAAAATTGAAATGTGAAACATATGGCTGAAAAACATGATGCTCAGTTCACTAGCAATGTAATTAAACAATTATTTTTTACCAGAAGTTACAATAATCTGATTCATTAATCAACAAATGTCGTCAGCAGATTATAGTGTGACCTTTGCGGATTGGTATACCTCGGTAAAACAAAAGGGAGCCTACCTTAACGTATTGTGGGGCATAAATCAGATATCATCCACAGTACAAGCGACATTGTTGTACATCATTTTAACCAGCCTGATAATTGTATGGTCTAGGCTTTCTTTCTGGTTCTTCCTGTAGCTTGATCGGTGAATGTGATGAATATTTTCATCTCTGTTATTCGCCAAACACGCAGTTATGGTCATCGTCATTCTACACCAGCTACTCTCAATGATGTCTGTATTTATGACCTGCGACCATTCATACAAAGGACATTACATTCACACAAAGATTCATTCATTACCGCTTTTAAAACTTTAAAATATGTACTACTTATGTTTGGATACCACTATTACTAACGCTTATTCAAACCAATACAAACTAACAGCTATCATTTCGGGTATTGAATATCTCAGACTTTTTTAATCAATACGCATTGTAAAAGATTAAAAGAAAAAAAACTTTCTTAAACTTTTCATTGCCAACAAAGGTCTCGATTACCTAAACTTGGGCAATATCCTTAATCATAAATTATAATTAGTTCCCTCAAAAATACCTCCTTATTCCCTGTACCTATATATCCTGAAGCCTATACCGAACCAATTAGATTTTAATTTTAATGCTTAAAAACAAGGGTTGCAGGATCCTAATAATAACGACTTAAAGTCCAAAAATCCTGACCGCAAATATGCTAGCTCATCTTGCCTACACAATCCGGCTGACTGGTTATATTTTAACGGTAACCCTTAAATTGTCAAAAACACTTATATGCGAAATGTGATATAGAAAGAACCGAGATATCGTGAATCTAAATCCATCAATTGGACACAAAATTTCAAATATTTTATGGATGCAGTCCATGATTACGCCAGTCAATGGGCTTTAACGCAAGAAAGAAGACCGATATACTCTTCCCAAACGGATGAAGGATGTGAGGTTGTACATACAATTCAAAATTAGGAAACTGTCTGGGTCTATGAAACTCACACAACATCAATATTTAAAGACCCAAATGGTACATAACACTTCTCCATGATATATATGTTGTTGTCCCCTGAGATAAAGCCTCAAACAACTAAGTGTGTAACATTTGTGTGTAAATCACATAACAAAAACTGGTTAATAAATTAATTAGGAATTTGTGATTCATTAGAAAACTTAACATATACCCCCATGTTACTATTGTACTTCCATTCACTATGTTAACGGTTGTGGTCTTATGTGTAAAAATAATATCGTTTTCGCTGTCAATGATATCGGTGTGTTTGTTTTCATCAAATGTCACATAAAGATCCATTTTATTAGTGAACTTCAGATTTTGATCATGCTCGGAGGCAATATAGTCGACTTCTGATAAAAATCATCAAGAAAATCCGGCATTTCAGTAATTGTCGGTGCATCAAATGTTGGTGCATTGATTTGTCTTTAATGAAATTGTTGTCATTAGTATCTCTCCTCGCAGAACTTTTCAGAATTATTATTTTCAGACCATTTGTTTGGTTCTGCTCTGAATTTTCTGGTATGTCCGTTGAGACAACTTATGCTGCTGAATGTTTAAATGGCAACTAGAAATTCAATGCGTTCTGGGTTCTTTCAAAATTCACTTACCTAACACTGCTTTTGTATTATTTATTGTAACTATACGACTTTTGACAATGCTAACACATATTCCAGTAGCTTTTGTATCCATTGTTTTTTCAAGAATAAATAATCCGACGGTTTCCGCTGTTTCAATGTTTCAATGTTTCCCTATTTTATAAGATTAATGTGGGGTTAGTCGAAGTCACTAATGATGTCCAGACTCAATCTGGATAACAATACTTTTTGACCTCTATCTGCATATACATAGCGCCACAGTTCCGGCATATTCCACATCCCGTCACTGGAGTCTTTCCTGACCATGAAGAAGGAAAAAAAGATGATAAAGCGGACTGTGAAATGAAATAATTTAGACACCGTTCAAATAATAAATATAAGCGGCCAGTAATGAAATGTAATTTATATAGAAATGAAATTTAACAGAAAAGCATTTTTATAATCCTGGTATCTTTTATGTGAACTATTTACACCACTGGGTCGATGCCACTGCTAGTGGACGTTTCGATACAAAGGGTATCACCAGCCAAGTAGTTGTCAGCAGTGTTGACATGAATAACAATTATATGGTCATTTAAATAAATCTCCCGAAACACAACTTTGAATTTTTCGAAAACTAAGGATTTCCTTATCCCAGGAATAGATAACCTTAGCCATATTTAGCACAAATTTTCTGAATTTTGGTCCTCAATGCTCATCCCGCTTTGTACATGTTTGGCTATATAACTATTTTGATCTGAGCGTCACTGACGAGTATTATGTAGACATAACACGCGTCTGGCATACTACATTATAACCCTGGTACATTTGATAACTATATAAAGACAACTTAAGTTAGGTAATTATAAATTAAACTATTAAAACCTAAAACGGAAGCGTTCACCTTTATTTTCTTAAGGTTCCCATTTCGTTTTCAATATCCACTTCAATGTTTCATAGTCTTTGATAATTAAGTCATAGCTTAACGTCTAACTGTTTTTATCCAAGTATGTTTTGCAATATCCATAGGCAGATTATAAGACTTCGTTATTGCTTTATCTGTATTGTTTTGTTTTCAGAAAAAAATCTTTGGACTACTGATTACATGATCAAGAATTATGAAACAACTCCAGATCTATCTGGAAAACATGGTGGTAAGTTTTTTTTAATTATGTATGTCTCTGCACAAATATATAAAACATCGTTTAAAAGACTATTGTGTACCAAAATGTAAACAACAAAGGAAAAAAATACGTCATGATGTTTGTCAGATGCCATTTTTAACATTCAAACTTCAGTGAAATATAGGCATGACATGTTTCAGTTTTTTACTAAAAATAAATGGCATAATTTGTGCCCATAAGTGTCTAAGGTAGTATTTTAGTGTACCAAATCGTGTTTTGAACTATTTTGTTTTTACATATAGATCTACTGATATGGTACTACATGTTTAAAGCTTTGCATTTTCAAAGTGAAATTTGTCGATTTCAATAAATATGAATATTATCTAGGCCGAAACAGTTAACTGTTAAACAATCTACAACATTTGATTATCTTTATCTTTATTTGCTGATTTTTTAATTAGCAAGCATTGTGTCATTTCCTGTTTTATTATTTATTCGTGTTATGTTCGGTTAACCGATTCTTCATGTCAGCTAAGTCTTTGATTATAATAAATTAAAGCAAAGATTTAAACAAAGGATGTTTTGGAATTCACGTGTTACGGTCCGTTTGGAACTAGCAGTGGGTAGAGATTTATTGACACCCTCATTTAGTCTTTGGGATAACAAGCTCATGTTTAACTTAATAGCTTTGTCTCTATTAACATTGTGTGCCTTTATGTTTTATTATTTTCATGTAATATATACCATAAGTTCCTGTTAATATCAGAGATTGTCCCTAGTGACAAAACAGGGTCAATTTATGCATGCAATATATCCACTATAATGCGTTATAGAAAATTAGTCATCACCGTTAACGATAAGAAAACTTGTGCTTTCGCTTCAGGTTCACAAGCATCAACCAATAACAATATACTCATATATTGTGTATTCGTCTTTTGTTCCACAATAGTCATGATCTTTTCCAATTTTTGTATTCGACGTATACGACAAAAAGAAGATATCCATGTCCATAGAAATCATCAGATTCAGGGCATAAGAGAAAATTCTATTCAGGACAGCGGACAATGTTTGACGCTTTCGGAGCACAATGAGTACGATGAAATCGACGAAACTGCCTTAGCAATGAACGGAATCTTGAATATAAGAGGAACAACAGATTATGAAAGGAGTTACGAGCAAGATTTGATTTCTAGTGATGACTATCTCAATCCTTATCAACCAGATGTAGCATTTACCGACGCACATACGTGTGCAAAGTGTATACATATTTCAAATAAGATGAAGACCAGCAACTCCTTACCAGCATCATTAGGATGTTTAAAGAACACACTTTCAGACTGTAACTGTTTTGAGCCGATAAAAGATCGAGCCGGAAAAATTTTGATTTTACATGCTGTTCAACATCATACAGCTTTCAACTTCCTCCCCAAACAGAACGATCGATTCTGCAGTCTCAATCAGAAACGCAGACGGTCTAAATGATATTTCTCTGGACATACAATAAAGCGAGGAGGGTTAAAATGACAAATGGTTATCAATACCATTCTGATTAAAATTGCCATTGATGTCTTACATGTTTATGGTAAGATTCGAATATTGTTTCGAGTCTACTTGTATGCAATATATAACGTTTTAATGTAGCACTTTCTGAGAACTACTGTATACATCATTTTTGAAATCTTTCTGAAGACAATTCTGCATATCATCACAACAAGGAAAACTATGAGAAATAGCTTACCTAAACTCTCGCCGATGTTATGTTAACCTTTGTTCGACCTACATGTATTTTTTAATTTAAGATAACGTTGGTTGTTTTGGTTTTATACTTGCCGAGTTGATGTCTTACATACAGTTATTCTTTTTATGTTACTTGTATCTAAAACATTTATAAGTGCACATTGTGCATAGGGGAAACGATGATATATTAGCTACTTGTATCATATAAAACGTTTTAAGGGGGCTCGCGGGTGTAAATCAATTTTTTTTATTTAATATGAGATTTCGCTATATTTTTCTATAAATGAACTTAATCTTATACGTAATAGAAAACTGAAATAAAGAAAAATGGGGTCACCGTTCATTTACGCTCACAATCTGCCTTTGAAAGAAACATGAATTTTTGTTAATGTCCTTTTTTTTCTGTTGAACCAATAGGAGAAATAACGGTAATATCGAAATAAAAAAACTAAATTACAGAAATCGCTTAAATTTTACAATTATTTGTTTTGTGTACAGCTTATTTGAACAACAATTAAAAATATAGGTCACCGATGAGTTAAAAAAAGATATTTCAATTTTAATGCCAAATAATGGCATTTTTGCCCAAAAAGAAGATAATTTGGAGCTTTTTCAATGATATCTACATTTCAAAAGTCACATTGGGCCAACACCAATTGATTTTTTGGAATTAGTTTTGTACCATATGATAAAGTAACAACTACTAAAGGTAATTAATTAAATTTGTAATGAAAAATAAATGTTTATTTTTTTTCTGAAAATCTTATACCTGCGAGCCTCCTTAAACGACAAGATTACAGGCTCCTGACTTCGGACAGGCACAAACATACAAAATGTGGCGGGGTAAACATGTTAGCGGGATCCCAACCCTCTCCTAACCTGGGACAGTGGCATAACAGTACAATATAAGAACGAACTATCAAAATCAGTTGAGCTCATTTGATGGATAAAAAAACAAGTGGGCGAGGACGGGAACTTGTACATCCCAACAAAAAATGACACTAGGTACAGATCTGAAAGCTAGTTCAAAGCCTCTAACAACTAATAAAAAAATAATGCATCTAAGACTATATATGTTTGATGTCAAGCAATATATATATAAAAACTATTAATAATTAAACATTAAACATTAACATAATTTATTAAGAGACAACAACGGAATTATAAGATCAGTAACAACATTAAAGCATTGTTTAAACGATTACTGTATAAGTCTATGGAAGAAGCGATTCGATAAAAAAAATTCTTATATCAACAAGCGATATTGTCTTATATCAACGAGTTGCATTGAGGGAAATTTCAGACGAATGTTAGAATTTGTACGAAGAAAGGCACATTTCTCGGTATTAACGTCTGCTGTATAATTTCCATGAATTATTTTATGTAATAAAAAGCAATGTGTATTTAAACGAGAAAATTGAATTGTTGAATAAATGCAACATAAATGCTCGATTTATCATTGTAGATGTACACATTCAATAACTATCATGTAGCAAATTCAGTGGAATACAATTGAGATGAATTCAATTATTTGCTAAGCCAAAATCACCTATAAGTCAAAGATACTGCTATATTTTATTGTATTAATGCGATGTTTGTCTTATATCATAGCGATATTTTTTTAATATCAAAAATTTATGAATGCGATACTTTTCTAATATAACTGCTATAGTTTTCTAATATAAAATGAATACGATGACACGTCACAATGCATGTCGAGAAAACCGCAAACATAATTCACAAACTTAGTTCATGACCGGCTTAATGTTTGAGGATCAATATCACTTAAATTTCGTATCTGTAACAAAATTAACGCTTACATGAACTTATCGTTTCGAAAATGTTGCTTGGCCCTATTGATAGCTGAAAATGTTAACATACTGTTCAGTCTATTGTTTTCAATCACATGGTTTAACTGACTTGTTTGATTTTAAGTGATGATGCAATGGCGGAATTTATATGCGGTTGTAAATAGCCTGCCGACCTATTAGATTCTTATATAGGTCCAATGGTGGATCCAGGGGGTGTCCGGGGTTGGAAACTCCCTTTTTGGCCGAACAATGCATTTTATTGGGGACATATGGTTGGACCCCCCCCCCCTTTCATCCTGGGTTAGGAACCCCCTTTTGAAAACGGCTGGATCCACCATTCAGGACACACTGCTATAGCCTATCCACATGGGTAATATCGAAATAGACAAAAAATATCATTACTTAAAAGAAAAAAAAACATTCATTCAAACAATCCAATCCAATACAGCTCCAAATAACAATGAATATTCAAATAGTAAAATAAATGTTCCAAACAAATTAAAAATTTTTAAACATTTCTTAGTGCAAAATTACAATCCGTATCTTTTCTATATTTATAAATTTAGACCGTTCAGTGCTGTTTATTTGATAATTTTATTGACATAATCGTTCTTCACGGTGGGTATGGTTGTATTGTGACAGATATTTGACATAGATATTGGACATAGCTGACGTTACAAATATTAATTAAATTTTAGTGAAATAAGAAAGGTAATTATTTTGTTAATCAATATGTATACTGTGGAATAATGCAAACAGTTCTCCGGTCATTTAAAGATTGTTTATTATCACCAAAGTCAAAGTGACCTCTCTATTATATATTGGACATTTACTTATACAATATTTTGACCTTATTTCAGACAATAATCATGTTATGTAATTTCTTATTAAATCGTGACAAAGAAAGCCACGTTGGCATAACATCAATTAAGTGATTGCTATATAAGTGGAAATTCTGCTTTGAGACGTCAAAGTTTGAATTTTGAAACTTATAGGTAAGTCATGATTTTAAAAGGATTGAGATTTAAAGTAAAATATTTTTTTAAGAAGTTTAACTAAAATAAGGATAATTAAAAGTTTTCTTAAATAAAGTTTTATCAAAATATTTATTGTTTTCTGTAAGGGGAAATAATTGAAAATATTTGTTTTATTGTTGTTTGTAACTGTTTTGTATTATTTCTGTTTTATTTATTTTATTAAAAAAGTTTGAATTTTAAAACTTATAGGTGTCAGTCGATCCCGGCCTGCCTCTACATCGGCAACAACGCCCGGCCTGCCTATACAGCGGCAGCAATGCCAAACACCATCTTTGGCATTGTTCCCAGCTAGTTCCCTCACTGAGATGTCCAAAGCTAGTTTCCCCCACACCATGCAAAGATTCCAGAACCCACTCTCACAGATGTAGTTCGTCTGCCGAGAGTCCGAGAGAAAATAACATCAAGCATACCATGTTTCAGTACCTGAATATTCAAACTAATTTTGTTATAATAGTTGTCCTGCGAGAGAACGTCCTGTGCTGGTGATTCGGTCCTGACGGGTACTGGTGATCAATGAAAAAATGTAAACAAAGACGAAAATGATGATTTTTGACGTTTTCACTCATAAAAAAATGGAAGAAAACAGTTGAGATTTTTCAATTTTGTTTCTTATAGGTTCATATGTAAACCATTAAAAAGTCGACCCTCTAAACTGTTTCACTAAATGTAACACAAAAATGCTCATTTTAAGAAAATCTAGAAATGAAAAAATAAAACAAAAATGCTCATAGAGTCCGCTTTCTATACCGCAATCCACACGACAAAACTCTTTTGTGAAAAAACATTGCAATTTATTAAAATTAAGTATTTTCTCAATTCATTCATGTCCTGATACTGTGCTGGTGGGTCCTGTCATTGTGCTGGTGGGTCCTGATACGGTGCTGGTGATTTTGGATAAGAAGTTGGTCATATTTTAAACAAATGTTACAAAATCAATAAAATTGGGCAGATAATTGTTGTCAATAGGATCTATGACTCCTATTTCAGCTCTTATGCATCCATTTGGCTGTTTAATATGTGTTTTCAAATGATCGTAACTTGTATTACATAATTACATAAAAGAGCAACATCTTTCGTCCAATATCAGATAACAATATATAGTATCTAAAATAAGAATAGTTTTATTAAGATATTAAATGCCCCTTACATTGATGATTCAACAACATCAAAGCCCATGCCGCATAGACATGTTTGTTAGCGCTCCGCATACCCCTCCCCACTCCCATCCAACCAACCCTCCTCATTTCCTCCTTCATTGTTACAGTGCAACACAACAATTTATCACATAAAATAATAACACAAAGACACACATTATTGAACAACGAATGCTCGCAGGTACTGAAAGCTAGTTCAAAGCCGCATTTTCAACTAATAGATAAACCATGTTCTCATACACAAAAATCCCAATCGTGTCGATTAAAAAAGTCTCAAAACTTAAGTTCACATTTTAATGTTTGATGAAGCAGAACTTTAAAAGTGTGCAGTGATTCTTGTGCTCACAACAGTTATTGTCATAATTATGTTTACATAAGACTTATAAAGGAATTAAGAAGGTACCAAGACATATTTTACAGTTCAATTTAATGATCATGAATGGAAGGAAATTGTACGGAAGTTTACATAGGACAAAACGAAATTGATAGTATTTTTTGGCGAAAGACTTGAACGCTTCTTTGCATTATATAGTACAGCTCTTCTATAAAAGCATGCAAAAAAAACTTTGATTGACCTGCTTGCTATGTTTGCTTGGATGTTTTCGAACAATATGTAGGCGGAGTTTCAATACATACTGGGATTTGATTGTCCAAATACATTCTAGTATATAGTAAACAGACTACTTACCTGTCGTTTACAAACATCCAAACAATCATAGCAAGCAATTTGATCAATGGTTTGCTTTGCATATATTTATAGAAGAGCTGTAAATTCTAAAAAAAATTCTTGTTGTCGTAGATGGTTAAATCCTCAACAAAATTTCAATAACTCTGTTGGAACGAATAAAGGTTTTAAATCAAATTTTCGTGGACTTTTTAGCTTCCACCATGACGAGGCATGTTAGCTGTTCGTATGCTGTTGCACCTGACGCACCTGACGCACGGAAACTTTCACATTGCCATCTTCTTTTCTGAAATATTTTACCCAGTTCATACTTGTTATCCTAGTAAAAGATGTAACCAATGAATTGAACACAAGTTAAAAATTCCACAATACTATATAATTCATTGTATGACTTGGGCGATACCGCAGCTGATGGACTACTTATTTCTTCTGTATTTCAGTAGTGAATTCCTAGACACTGACATGATAACATTTCACCATTGACGTAGCGCTGCGGCCGCATACAATTTAAGTTTTATGTTTTAATTTTTACATGACTTGGGCGATACCGCAGCTGATGGACTACTTATTTCTTCTGTATTTCAGTAGTGAATTCCTAGACACTGACATGATAACATTTCACCATTGCCGTAGCGCTTCGGCCGCATACAATTTAAGTTTTGTTTTCATTTTTACATGACTTGGGCGATACCGCAGCTGATGGACTACTTATTTCTTCTGTATTTCAGTAGTGAATTCCTAGACACTGACATGATAACATTTCACCATTGACGTAGCGCTTCGGCCGCATACAATTTAAGTTTTATGTTTTAATTTTTACATGACTTGGGCGATACCGCAGCTGATGGACTACTTATTTCTTCTGTATTTCAGTAGTGAATTCCTAGACACTGACATGATAACATTTCACCATTGACGTAGCGCTTCGGCCGCATACAATTTAAGTTTTGTTTTCATTTTTACATGACTTGGGCGATACCGCAGCTGATGGACTACTTATTTCTTCTGTATTTCAGTAGTGAATTCCTAGACACTGACATGATTTACATTTGATTGATTGTTGGTTGCTTAACGTCCAGTGGCAAATATTTCATGCATATTCAGGACGAGAACAAGTTCACAATAAATACAATAGGTAGGTTGTTGTAATAGAGGCCATCTAGGATGATGGTCGGGGAAATTTGGACTGCCACTGGAAAATGAGGGTATATTGGATAGGGACAGAAATTTTGCCTTGCAACAGGCCACCTACGGACCACTCAAAGAGTTGTTGCAAGGGTTCTTAACGTGCAAAGAGCGTGACACTCTCTTTACACGAGGCATCGGATTTAACGTCCCCTTCTGACGGACGTGACTGCGAACTTAATACATCCCGCACAGCCAAACGGACGCCCCACTTCAGCAAGCGTTTTACTGCCGGTCGGGAGAAGACCAAGTGACCATATTTCTATACCCCAGTCACCCTTGGGGTGACATGATTTACAAAATACCTTTCTAATATTTGCAGTTTATAAATTTATAAATTATACAGAAACTGAGATTTCAACTCGCTCAGGACTAGTTGACCTTATAATTTGGCTATAATTTTTAGTGTGTCGGTTCTTATACATCCTTGTTTTTTTAAAAATCAACTTTGAGAGTTCCTGATGCAGCAACGAATGGAATTTATATAGTGTTTTTTTTTCATTTTGTATATCTATTGATGTAAGATCCCTTTCGAATTTTTTTAATTTTATTTTACGTTTCTGAGTTTTTCGATCTCGTTCATAAAAAAATAGGTGATTTTCAACATTATACAGTAACATTTTTACGGTTCAAATATATGGTGGATTTGTTTCATAGTATATTAATTTTCTATTTTCTTTTTAAATCATTTCAGTGAGCAAAGATGTTTTTCACAACGACAGAAAACTTTGTAACCTATTGAAGACTAACACACATTCAAGATTACAGCAGCTATCAATACATTTTGAGCTTCAAAACGGAATTTACTAGACACCTATCATTGATGTGGAATATTGCATTTTACACTGATTGGCATTGCAGTATGTGCACTTATAGACTGGGCATTAGGACTTATTAAATAACCATACAAACGCATGACCTTGTACAATTCAGAAATGAAAGTGTACAGCATCAACTGAATGAGTTCTCATATCTGTATATTTGATAGCAATATCTATTTATTTTTTTTCAAAATCAGATTCTATGGGAATATCGATACAATCAATATCTAAACGCTTTACCACAGTGGTTAATTGATTACCGTTAAAGTCATATGATGTTTCAAATTCAAATAAAAAAGTTTAAAATGTTTAAAATGTTTTCTTTTTTCTTTATTTACTAAAAGAGGGACAAAGATACCAGAGGAACAGTCAAGGTTCACTTTTAAAAGAAAATTCGAATGCTAAAGATTTCATTATAAAATACAAATATAAGCTGATTTTATCATAACTAGTTTATTAATGTACTGCTATTAGTGTATTCCCGTACTCCAATTCTTTTACATATTCATTCACTTTAACCATGGACTTATACCGACCTTAGACAATCCTAAGATTGGAATCAAGTACACATGCACGAGTGGGGTTAGATCACTTGGCCACCAAGGCCCCAAGAATGTGTGGTGTACATTACGTAAGTTTCAAAGTCATTAGACCATGACGGAGCGCGCTGGCCACAAAAATCTCAATTGATATGAGATGCGTAGATACTTTTTTAGATGTACATGATGTAATCACTTGGTTTTTTTTTTGTTAAAGTGCCTTACATTCAATTACCGTCGATGAAAGACAAAAGCAGCGTGGTATATTGAACTTTTTCTTCTGTTCCTTTTTATTATTTTGCATTTTTTAACAAGATTTTTCTGTCATTTTCAAAAAAAATATAAACTGAACCAAAAATCGTTGACTTGGTCGTGATGCTAACAAATTTTTCTAAATAAAGTATCTGTGAATTCTTTTTAAAAAAAATTCTCACATAAAACAAAACAAACAGGGAGCCTTTTCTAGACTTTCCCTTCTTTGTAGTTTGGTTAATCAGGGAAACAGCGTTTTATGTTTTTCTGGCTACTATCATCAAATTGAAAACAACAACATTAATCAGAGTAAGAATTGTAGATGAATGTGCATCTCAATCTTGGCAAGATAAAGAAAAGGAACAGTTCCTATTCAAATTTTATTAACAGTATTGCACAGGGGGTATATAATGAGCACTTTACGTACGTTCTTTTGTTATAAATATCAGACAAAAAGGACTTGTTACGTTTGAGTTTTAATCTTTTAAACTTTTAGTGTTGAAATTTACTATTCATTATACCTGTAGCTTAAATGCGGATTGATCATTAAATTTAAAGCAAAAATAGGTTAAAAATGTGTAAGGGTTCCGCCTTATTTTGCTGTTAGTGGCATGCTCAACAAAAATTTGGAAAAGTTATTAAAAATTATCCTCTAGATAAATTCTTTTATTTGTAAGAAGATTCTGTTAAAGTTTGCAAAAAATCCAAGATAGTTTATGAATCTAATACATGTTTAAAACACTTTAACTTTAGACTGTATGTTATGTTAACTGGAAGAAACACTATGTCCATTAATAATTAATATATCTCCTATGAACATGATAAAATTGAGGCGCAAATTGAAGTATATGATCAAACAAAGAGTAAAGAAATTAAAACCACTTACAAGGTGTTTACTATTGTAATTGATTACTTTTGAAAGACATGTCTTACCTTCAAAACATTTGAAAAAGCATTTGTGACCCTACGTCTTTTCTATGTGAAAACGTATCCTGACCTGGTACAAATGTTGAAATAGATATTAACTTAAGGATCGCAAAAATATTATAACAAAATGTACGACTAACGTCTCAAAAGAATGAAAAAAAGAAAAATTGAATATTTGGTGATGTTTCACCTAATAAAAGGTTCTTTTTCCATCCATCTTAATTAAGTTGCAGATGGGACAGTGTAAACAATAGTATCTCATTGTTTCTTTAAAAGATCAAGTTTGCAGGTTATACACGTGTCTGACACTACATTTCATACAGCTATGTGCGAATCTTAACTATAAAGGAATGTTCTACATTCGACTAATGAATGTGTTTAGGATCAACTCTGAAGAAGTTAATCAAGTAATTCAAAGAGTTCAAACGAATATCTTTAGGCAGAAATTAGACCATGCATATTTCTTACAAACTCCATAATCCCAATAGTCGGAAAGGCTTGAGTTTTGAGATATTCAAACATACAACTAATGTTTTCTAATTAAAGAATCCTGCAGTATGAAGTAGTAAGAAAAGTCTAACAATAATCAAAACAATCCAAGAGCAGGAAATGGAAAATCGAAGGCGCTAAATATACCAATAGAAGCACTTACCAAATCAGCTAACAACACTGGGACCTGCCTGGTGCATTTCACGACCACATGTATATAATATTAGGTCAATGTCTGGAAAATATAAACTTTTTTGTATGAGGCTGAGAAACTGGGGAAGGGCGAGGTTCTACCAAGCCCTCTCCCAGTTTTGCGCCGAGTACAAAAAAATTTATATTTTTATGACATTGACCAAATATGGATTTTATACCTCATTTTAAATTGATAAATTGAAAGCTTTAAAAATCGCAACACAAACGTTAAAATTAATTTTATCCCTTTATGGTTCCCTGACTGTGGAGAAAGTGTTCCATGATGAAATTGACATTATACAAAATATATCTATGTTTAAGAAATAATGGATGAAAGCCAGACTTTATTTGTAGTTTTAACATGGTAGACATTATATTCGTGATTATTTTTGCCCGAGCGATAGTGCATCAATTATTTCGATTCTGATTAGGACAATTAAAGGTAATTTCGATGTCCGATGTTTATAAGTTTATGCTCTTCTGTGAATCTCCTTTTTGTTTGTAAACAAGCAAACGACTGGCAATGTCATTTTTCAGAGGGAGGGTTTTTAACAGCCTGCATGAACGGTTGCCGTATCTAGGTCAAATATGTCAATTTCGAATTGCAACACATTACAGTCATAATAATTGAATTAGTAACAACATTTGCATCATTTAAGAGTTTAGAAGTGTTTTAAGGTAATGAAATATATTAAACGCATGCCAATTTTATAAAATTTATTATTCTGCAGAAGTCAATATACGCATTTTTACCTATAAAAAATATCATGCATATAAGACTTAATATAAGTCTTAAAAAAATACGATTTTATCCTTTTCAAATTACAGATTTATGTATTAATTTGCAGATTACCTACCATGGGGACCAAACCTTGCATAGTTTGCATTATTCATTATAAAACTGATTAAGTGCCATTTCAAATCCAACATCGCTTTATTTGAGACAAATTTTATGTTTTTATGGACCACGGGGTAGTGGAACATACAATATATTTAAGGAATGTATTTATTCTGTCTATGACGAAATAAATTTAAAAAATGTGGTGCACATTGAACAATTTGTGAAGGTGTTTTATGGGTGTTTTTTTTTCGAATAAACAAAAAAAAATTCATGAAAAAAAAAATTGATGAAAAATCTCATGGCAACTACGAAGGGGATGATATTGGAATCGATAATTTATTTATTTATCGTCATTTTTTTTAAAGCATATTATCATACGGACCATCTGTCTTTATGTTTGACATTGCATAATCGATTGATTTTTTCTTTTGAGATATTTACAGTTTCATGATGTATCGAACTAACATCTTGTCGGTGTTTTAAGTGCTCCAAACAGTTACATTGGACATGTAAATTCGTTAAGCCTTCTATTGATGCTGGTAAGGAATTCCTTTTTTTCATTTTATTTGATATGTGTTTGCATTTTGTATACTTGTGTGTGTCGTTATAAACTATAATTGGTTGATATGGATTAAGATAACCATCACTGGAATTCGTAACTTCATCGTATCCTAAAGTATCTTCATTTGCTGCTGTCCGTGTTCTATTTAAGATTTCGCCTGTCATCATGGCAGTCTCGTCAATTTCATCATAATGATTGTAAATAGAATTGGCGAAACGTCTCCAAGTCATCTGAATAGTATTCCCTGTGGTACTTCGTCTTCTTTGGTTTCTATTGATATGGTACGAGTCTTTTTGCCGAAAATGCCGAACACAAATATTACACAAGCTCATCACTATTATGGTACACATGACACATAAGCAATATATAATTATATTGATGTTGAAAGATGCTGGTGAACCTGAGAAGAAAGCACATATTTTCGACACGTTAGCAAGTGTGCATATTTAATACAACAAGTTCTTATTGAGTATATCACATATATATATCGGCCCAATTATTTTAAACTGAACGGATATCTAAAACGCGACTGGAAATACTTTCGAGTCCTTGCTAATTATAAAGCAAATATAATGATAATGTATATTTGAAGAATTAATCCTTCTTATATGATCAAAAGGAAAAGGTATAGTTTTTTAGTGCATGACAACCAAGCCAATCACACACATTTCAAACAGGAAAAAAATCAAAACTTAATGTCTTCATTGCTGTTCTAAATCTCAAAATGAGGTCATTCGTGTGAACTCGCGTACCACTGTACTTATAAAACGGCCACTAGTACCGATAAGAGAGGAAACCACTGCTTGATGTCCGCCAAATTTTCATTTAACTACAATGAAAGTAGTCTATTTCGAATACATCTAATTTTCCTTACCCTTTTGGAAATATTATTTCGCGCATTTAACAATGCATAAAATACAGAAGCAATGAAAAGTAAAAACACAAAAATACTGAACTCCGAGGAAAATTCAAAAAGGAAAATCAAAAATCAAAAGGCAAAATCAAAAGTCCAAACACATCAAACGAATGGATAACAACTGTCATATTCCTGACTTGGTACAGACATTTTCTAATGTAGAAAATGGTGGATTGAACCTGGTTTTATAGCTAGCTAAACCTCTCACTTGTATGACAGTCGCATCAAATTCCATTACATTGTCAACGATGCATGAACAAAACAAACATACTCAAAGAGTAAAAATGTCAAAAATAGGGGTACAACAGTCAATATTGTGTTATCATCTTAATATTACTACATAAACAACAAATGTAACAAAGTAGCACAAAAAGGCATACATCAAATTTAACATTCTCATTTTGCTTTTCTTATACGGCTGAATTTATCTATGTAAAGTCTACCCATAAATGAAAGAAGGTTTTCATTACTGGTGTAAAATTGCGCGTTTGAAATTCGCACAGGTAGACATAAAAATAATTTTGTCGTATGACGGCATACATAAATGCAGACTCACGTAAAGTAGATATAACAAAAAACAGACTTACAGTAAAAATAATAAATAAAATAATGGTGTGGTTCAAAGTATGACGGGACACATAAGTACAGTTTCACGTCAAATACGGCTGAATTCATCTCTGTAAAGTCTACCCATAAATGATAGAAGGTTTTCATTACTGGTGTAAAATTGCGCGTTTGAAATTTGCACAGATAGACATAAAAATAATTTTGTCGTATGACGGCATACATAAATGCAGACTCACGTAAAGTAGATATAACAAAAACCAGATTTAACAGTAAAAGTAATAATAATAAATAAAATAATGGTGTGGTTCAAAGTATGACGGGATACATAAGTACATTTTCACGTCAAATGTATATCATAAAAAACAGACTAAACAGAAAAAGTAGTCTTATTGAATAAAATAGTTTAGTCATTCATAGTATGTCAAGATCCTTAAGTAAAAGTAATATCAATAAATGAAATAATTTTGCCGTTCAAAGTATGTGGTTTTACGTAACCACAGAGTCACTTCAAATGAATATCTAAAAAAGACATATAAAAGAATACTATAATACGTAATTAAGATGATAACAAACGTTAGTATGCAAAATCTATACTTCAAGACCATCTTGTATTATTTGTGAAGTTGATACGGAATATTTATCAACAAGTTCAGGGTATCTTTCGATGAACTTTTTTAGAAAAAGGACGAGACGTTCTTTGACATACCCCTGGTTCATCAATTTTCTGCTCAGACACTGGTGACGTTTTACAAAGTCTGAATAGGAGCTGCAAGCTCTTGAATACTTAATAAGTTGGGAAATGTATATTCCATATGCAGGTGAAGTTGGTATATTACTTCTAAGGTGGGGGAAATTGATAATTTCAAAATTAAAATCGTCTCGTTTGTCATAGATTCTGGTACTGAGATGACTGTGTATGTCAAATTCGAGGTATAAGTCTAAAAATGAGGCAGAGGAAGCCTATATGCTATAACTAAGCAATTAAACGGGTATTTTCAGTTTACAAAACAGATGAGAGAAACTGTTTATTTGATAATAAAGCATTATAAAGAGAATTGAATTAAAAAAATATCATTCCCTGTATCGACTTAAATTCAAATTCTTTTTTTTTGTTTTTGTAGTATTTAAAAAAAAACGGTAACTTTTTGGCATTCAAAAAACGAACTTTAATCTATCTAAGGTTGACCAATAATATATGAGGAATACTAATGACGGTACACGATAAAGAATTTGATCTAATGTCGTAGTGTAGATATTTTTTGTCACAAATCATGTCATTTTTTGTGTTGTCCAATTAGTCCTAATCTCTCTTTGTAATAACAATATGTCATACCATTACAATACTTACAACTAGCAATGACATCTAATAATATCACGGCCGACACTCGGCTAACCGAGAGTTTGGTCGGTTAATCTATATTGAGTATGCGGCTATATCGGCGGTTGGTCTGTTAATCGGGTTGGCTAAAGTCTGTTAATCAGGTATTATCGAGAAAATCATTGAAAGTTCAGCATGTTTCACTGTATAACTTTTTAAATATATGTTTATCATAAAAAATATTCATGTCTAACAAAACAATTCAATGTACTGAATCCAGTGGTGTAATTATTATTTTTCTAGCTTCAATGCACGATCTATAAAATGAAAAGGTGGGTTACTCATCAATAAATTTATACACATTTTACACACACAAACTGTACGCAAAATGACACGTTGGTTGAAATTACGTGCATGCAATATTTTAAACATCGAAAAAAGACAGGCATTATGTTTGTTTACCATACTGAAATCATTGTGTGAAAAATCTTCACGAAAATCTGTATTTTGGTGACATAAATCAATCTTTAATTAAAACCTGGTCTGTTAATGGGTCGGATGTATAAAACCCGGTCTGTTAATTGGTCTGTTAAGAGTTATGAATGGCAATAAAAGTATAATTTTATTGCTATATGGGGTGTTATCGGATCAAATGGGTTGGCTCAAGACAAGCGGCTAAAATATACGGAAACAACACATGAACCATTGTGGAACCCCCTTTTTTTTGCCGATCAATACATTTGAATGGGAGCATATAGTTGGAACCCCCCTTTTACTCTGGGTTGGGACCCCCCTCTTTTTAAAATGGCTGGATCCGCCACTGTGAACAATGAACAATTTAAACAATGGAAATAGAAAATTGATAAAAACGGTTTCAAAAAGTGTAATATTAAAGTAATGTAAATTTTATCCAAGAATGGTCGCATATTTCATGTGGATTCTGTTTAATTGTCATGCATGACACCAACTTGTCATCTACATTGGTAACCAGTACATGTATATAAATCAGAGATAAACGTCGTAATGTAACTAAACATCAGTAAGTAAAACATATTGGGATGCTAAAATATCAAGAATAGAGAAAGAATAATGAGTAAGATAAATAAAAGGTAAAAGGAAAAAACGTCACGAAAGAAACGTGACATAACAATTTAAAGAATACAGAAATAAACAACACCCCCAATCCGAACCCTCCGATGGTATACACGATAATCTGGATGGAGTAGCAGAATATAGAATAATAGATAAGGACAGTAGAGAGTGATGCATTGCTAAAAAAGAGAGAAAAAATAATAATTGTTTAAGAATACACACATGAAACACCCCTGGGTGTTGAAACAGTAACGGATTGCGATGTACTCATATTGGTGACAAATGCTAGAAGTTTACATGCGGACAACTGCCGTTCTCCTCTACACTTATGAAGAAAGGAACTAAACGGAATAAAATGTATTAAAACTTAAGATGACCAAATCTAGCTGCATTCGCTCCTTTCCATTTACTTCTTGAGAATGACTAACATTGCCTATGTAAAATTTTAAAATCGTTTGTATGCACATTGAACGACAAATTTATGTGACGTATACAATTTTCTGATGTCAGACACTCAAATCAATAAATGTGTTCGTAGATAGGAGATGTTTTTGTGTTCTGTTAACTTGTTCCTTTTAAAATTGTTATACGATGATGACTGATGTACCCATATTTTGACTATTTTATTTATTGTGTCTGTTTATTTAACGCCATCAATGTAAATATAACGGAATTTTATGAGACTGTCATTTAAGTGAGAGGGTTAGCGCTATAGAACCAGGTTTGATCCACCATTTTCTACATTTGAAAATGCCTGTACCAAGTCAGGAATATGACAGTTCTTGTCCATTCGTTTTTGATATGTTTTGTTATTTGATTTTGCCATGTGATTATAGACTTTCCGAATTGGTTTTCCTCTAAGTTCAGTATTTTTGTGATTTTACTTTTGTTTGTAAACAACATATGATTAAGTAATAGAAATAAAGAACCAATTGGAGGATGCTTACGAATTAGGGTTTTTCGTCCAGTGACAAATATCATGTGCATATGAGAATGACAACACGTTATATGCACTGGACAGATTACAGTTTATATTTATTTTACCGGTACCCTGTGTTGTATTAGAAAGACACTTTCAGTCGGATTTGAGAACGTACTACTTTGAACAGACACAAAAATTGAGGCTGATTGAAAACATTAATAATAAATTCATGCATTTTCCAGCGGCCAATTTATATCACGCTATATTGAAGTGACACCCTTCAATAAAATGCAAAGAAAGTCAAAATAAAAATGCTCTTACTAGTAAATCACAACCGAATGAATGACAGACGGACATTTTTTTACAAAACTTAATGAACAATTGCAATCAAGATATTTGAGGTTTGCGTTGTAACGCAAATATAGGAAGAAATTTTTTTTTAAAAATGTGTGGCGCTAATTCGCTTCCGTAGGATACTGTTGCACCGTATTATCATTTTTTTATTACTTAGGAACATGTCATTCTTAACTTTTTCTATGGGAAAATATAAAGGTAGCAAAAATAACTGTGGCTAAATAACTCTTAACTGACACAATTTCAATTGTCCAACCCATTAACAGACTTTATTCCCATAATTTTCACTTAAACGTGGTAATATTCACGTTATATTACAATTATGAAATATTCACCAATGCAAATTTATTTTTTAGACCCAAAGTACTATTTTGTGTCCTTTAAATGATATCTAAAATTGTTTGTTTCGACTTTTATTAAAAAATTCCTATGCGTATAAGCATAAATACTACATACTTGCGCGACGCCTTTTAATTTTACTGAAAACTGCGTAGACTATGAAATGTTTTTACAAGTGGAAAATGTTCTATGATAGATATCATTTTGTCAGACACTTTTCTTTTTTTGATTTGGTTCTTATAATATGCCAAAAATCTGTATATTTGATACAGTTTAACATTAAATTGTGCGTTTTACTCTTAACAGACGTATAACCAACCCGATTAACAGACCAATCTCCCATATAGCCGCATACTCAATATAGATTAACCGACCAATCTCTCGGTTAGCCGAGTGTCGGCCGTGAATATATGTGTAGGCTCATAGCAAGTAGCATAACACATGGTGTTTATAGAAATTAACGGCTTAAGCTAAAATATGCCAAATTCATTTGCAGACGTATATGAATATGACAATTAGGTTTTAACGATTTCAATTTATATTATGTTAAATGGTTCCGGAAGGTAATATTAATATTTTACTATACCATGTTCTTTAAACAAAAACTTCTTTTTGTTTTGCTCTTTTAAAAGGTAGAACGCATCAAAATATACACATGTACTTACCACCTTCTTCTTCGAATAGATCTGCAGTTGTTTCAGAGTTCATAATAACGTTATCAGTAGTCCAAAGCAGTGTTTCTAAAATATAATGAAGTTACACAAAGAGCAATAGCAAACGTTGAAGACTTTTGAGGGAATTTACACAAAGAGCAATAGCAAACCTAAAAGACTTTTGAGGGAAGCCACATAAAAGGTAACAAAATAAGAATTTTAGTAAAATCATTAAGTAACAAAACACGAAATTCTACAAAAAAAAGTTTTTGGAATATTACGAATGCAAAACGGGAAACCCCAGAAATGATCAAAGGTTAACATTACAATCTGAATACGGTGCTAAAAGGAAAATAGGATACTATAATGTGCATTATTGTGAGGATGTGAAAAATGACACAGTAAATCGTTAGTTTTTAAAATAATAAGTATTTTTTAATGAGCATTCGTACTGCCAATAGTAATGATGACATACGAATGGCAATCTGTCTAAAGCATAACAAAATCCAACAAAAAAAATGCATTGCATATATCAATGACAAGATATAAAAGTGAGAAGAATGACACCGTTAAGACAAAGTTGTTTTTCTTTCATAATCATATTTCTCAAGTATAACATTTTCTCCATGTCATCAATATTTTTGGCCCTGATTGGCTAAAAGTAAAACATTTTTTTTTTAATTTTTGCATATTTTTAAAGGAATTTATTATTTTACATTACACTACCAAACAAAACTACCCTTCCTTCCTTACGTTTTTCGTTTAAGACATATTTAAATTAAAAAAAATAGACTTGCTACAAAACAACCTTTATAAATTTACATTATCAGAGGTATTTTCCTATGTAAGACAACGTTGAAAAAAGAATAATTTATCAAGAAATATTCTGTATAAGTAAAAAAAGAGTCAGATATAATATAGATGTTTTGCCCGTAATTTTGTTTATATTGTTTGCACAACATTGTACAACACATGAACTCGGACTTGGGTTTAAATGTATTCTATATATATAAACTAACCGTCATTTGATTCGTTCATAAAAATCACTGCACAACCGATCACGTGGTCACACCTGCAGAATAAGAATATACTACTTACATAGTTAAAAGTCACTACTATTAAAATAAAATAACTACTATACTAATGTATAAACATGTTATTTGTGGTGAGCCAATGGGTCTGGAAATACCATGACACTTTTTCCCCACGAATAAGGAGAGATATACAAATAAAGCTAACCAACACCATTCAATATTTATTGGCCAATTGCACTTGTTTTATCCACTGGAAGGTTGACTATCCAGATACAGTGAGAAGTTGGTAATTTTAGATTACACCACGGTTTATTGTGTTAAAGGAAAATGTTCTATGAATGGATTCACATAAGCTAGGTACAGTGTGTATAAAGTGCGAATCCATGCTGTTACTTCATTTTCCCTGTCGAACCCGAGTTTTAGTATTGTAAAATAAAGATAAATGGGGAAAATTTGTGTTTATCTACTTTTTTTTTAAAATGATTTGAATGTTTGTTTTACTTCGTACTTTATACTTAATTTGGCTTTTTAAACTTTTTTGGATTCGAGCGTCACTGATGGCTCTTTTGAAGACGAAACGCGCGTCTGGCGTATATATAAAATTTCCATCCTGGTATCTATAATGAGTTTATTTATAAACACAACTTCATTACAATATAACTTTTTAATGTATAATAAGAGGATTTAAGTAAAAAAAAAGTGTAATTAAAGCAGTGGAATCCATAATATTGATTGCTGAATACGATTTATTTTTTTCTATAAATATGATGCGACGATCATTTCTGATGTAGAATTTTTGGAGGTACTATGAGTTTTTATTGTTGTTTTATATAAAAACTCAACATGCAACAACTGAAAATACTCTTTTAATTACTCTAAAATTGATGACATTTACAATTTAAAATACAAGCGAGTCGTAAATGCTTACTTGAATATAGACGGGTATAACCGACGTATTGTTGATTCCGGACGTTGCATGCATTTGTGTACCGTTCGTCGATTGTTTTCTTTTGTACATTCGTGTTTTCGTAAAATTCTGAACCGTTCGTAAGTAATATATCGAGAACATAATTATCTGTTTCTAATGAAATACCTGTCTTTCATTTTTGTTGGTCATCTTTTGCAACTACTTAAAACTATTTGACATTTCTTACGTTTCACATTGAAGATTAAAACAACCTGATTGTTTTATTTGTTTGACGTGAAGCAGAACTTACTGGAGGTAGAGAAGTCTACTAATCGGGAGCGTCTTAGTGCAATCCAGTTTTTTATAAATCCAGTGTTTTGTCGCACAGTTAGATTACATCAAAATCGCAGTGAATCAGTAAAGAACTGAAGTTTCCATAATCGATAACCCGTCCACTTTTCAAAATACGACATAACCACACATTCAAAGTTCTGTCATCATTTTAACAATCGTGCAAGTTTAACAATTACCCGTCTGCCAAAAAAGAATTACTCAAAGCAACAATATTATTTAGTAAAAAAAAATCAATTTATTGAAGATAGTCCCATTTCCCTGAAGTTTAAATATTTAGTTGATCAACAAAGTAAAAATGTTACACATAAAACATACACTATGGAATGGGGTTTGTTCGCTAAACATAACCTTTCTGTCATACGACCGTGTACCAAAACAGTTTGTAAGCTCTTGATTTATTTGTCCTCTTTTTAAAATAATTCTGTACATTTCATAAGTATCAGCATATGGTATTGGTTTTTAAATTCATTTTTCATGAATGTGCAGTCAGAATGGGGGATTGAATGACATTTTGTACCGGAAGAGTGACACAGTCCTAGCATGTTAAAGAACCCTTGAAACAACTCAGTGCAGTCATGAAGGTTGCTAGTTGCAAGGCTGAATGTAAACCCCTACCCAACATTCCCTTATTTTCAGTGGTAGAATCTGCCTTCTGTTTTATGTGTTAATTTTTTCTCGTCCTTATTATGGATGTCATATTTGCCACTAGACATAAAACAAACAATAATCAATCAATTATGCATCATGATATCAATATACAACACAATAAAATAAGGACCCTTTCTCTTTGATGAGGTTTTATGATTTTTTTCCCATTCAGAAAATATATATCGAACCACCCATGCATCACATTATTAGTTTTTTTGTCACGCTAAGTGGAATTGTTTTAAAGACCTTATTATAACATTTAATGAAGATGATAAGCGAGGTTAAAAGGTTTACAACGGTTTTTATCCGTACTAATTTAATGATTATAAAGTTGTCTGTCAAAATCATATTTATGTATGTATGTATGATAATGTAAGCCTCCTTCACTAGGAGTATCACCGTCAGTCGTAGTGTAGAGGAAGACGTTCAGTACATTCTATCTGCATCAATATAATGTGAGCATTTACCCTCCCAGTTTCCCAGCCAGGCCGTGACGGGACTTACTGTAATCGTACCTACCTCTGTTCTGTGCTACAATTGCATAATTCTTTACAATTTTTGCCATAATTTCCATCATTGCATGGTTTGCAATTGTCACCGTTTACAGATGTAAAACCAACATCGCATTCTGCATAATGAGAAAACTGATGGTTCAAATAAAGTCATAACGTGTAAGTTTGACTGTGCGAGATTGAAAAATGGGACAAGCTAGACAAGACGACTTTTTCAAAGGCTGTTGCTGACCGAAGATTAATAAATGACTAGATATTAGATGAGTTTATCATTGGTTGTATTTCATAGAATCTACATTCATTGTTTTCATCAAAGTACAAAACAAATAAACATGCATACATATCTACAGAGAATTAGAGTTAATAAAATAGTTTCATGGAACGCTTGCAATAACATAACGTAAGTTAAACAAAACTTATTTGCATTAAAAAGAAAGCCATTATCGTCTTCACTTTTATATCAGCATGCTGCTAGTATATGTTTAAACATATTGATAAAAGATGATATCATCAAAGTGGTACGCGACATGTGAACCAAAAAGTGATTTATATTCGGTATTCTATCAGGTGATAGTTTGTTCATAAGATTTGCACTCCGTATGGTGTGTATATTTTTAGAATGTCTATGTAAAATATTTACCACTTTTTGGTTCATTCTTAAGATTTGACACACATCCGAGCACGTGATCACACCTGTTGGAACAAGAATAAATTCTTAAGATGGATTATATAGTTATAAATTGAAACCGAAATGTAAAAATATTATAAATTCATCCTTTAAGTTGGCATTCAAATATAAATCCAGAAAAGCACTTCGGACGCATGCAGTTTACGATGTGTTTGTTTTCATCTTTTTACCGGACAGGTTCGATACCTCTACTGGTGTTCTATTAGTCCCAGCTTAGTAGTCGGTACTTCGGTACTGACATGATATATAACAAAACTTTCTAAAATTGTCTGTTTATAAACTTAGAAATTTTAAAGAAACCCTGGATTGAACACCCTTTGGCAAAGTTAACCTTTGGTGAATTTTGCTATGTTTGTGTCATGTTTGGTCATAAAGCTCTCCAAATGTTTAGGCTCTTATACATCATTGACCTTAAAATATTAGGCTATGAACGTGCCTGAAGAATGTATATTCAGAAAAAGCACTTCGAACGCATGAACATTAACAAGTGTTGTTTTCACTTTTACAGCCCTGTTTCGAAACCCCTGCTGGTAGACTATCATCCCCAGACATTATCATCACCTGATCAGTAGTCAGCATTTCGGTACTGACATGAATTGAAAAATAACTTTCAAAAATTGTCCGTTTCTGAATTGAGAAATTACAAAGAAACAAAGGTGTAAACTTCATTAGTCAAAGTTGACCTTAGATAGATTTTGCTTCTTTATATCACTTATGGTCCTACAGCTCCTAAATTGTTTCGTTTCTTATACATCATTGCTATTCAAATATAAGGCTTCTTATATAAAAAAAAATATGCCTGTTTGATTTTTTTTTTATTATTTTCTAATACTATAATTATACAATTAAAGCATTTGAATGAAATCGATATGAGGATAAATTGACCTGATAGAAATATATCGACAGAAGACGAAGTCTGAGGTCTATATTATTCTTCTGGTATATCTGTCGTTTTCGGTCTACCGTTACAAATACAGTTTAACATGTAACAAATTCTGAGCGAATCAGATTAGTTAGTATATACAAAACATTTATATAATATATGATCTCTAAACTGTGTTTGATGATACATTTGTAACCTAATAACTACCTTTGGTCTTTGCTACAATCACATAAATTCGCACAACGTTTTCCATAAGCTCCATCCTTGCACTTCTTGCACTTGTCACTTTTAACAGATGTAAAACCATCTTCACATTCTAATTAATGGTTAAAATAATGATGAATTGAATAAAGTAATTAAATCTGTTTTTCTAGTATAAATGTATTATGACTTCTCGCTATATATATAGTAAAAAATAGATTAGACTAAACGGGCTTTTACTGCTTTCTTTGCGGTTTAAGACTTGTAACTTAATAACGAATGGACGTCAAGTTGGTTACCTATTCCCTATTCCCTATTCGTTACCTATTCCCTATTCCATATTCGTTACCTATTCGTTACCTATTCCCTATTCCCTATTCGTTACCTGTTCGTTACCTATTCCCTATTCCCTATTCGTTACCTATTCGTTACCTATTCCCTATTCCCTATTCGTTACCTATTCGTTACCTATTCGTTACCTATTCCCTATTCCCTTTGGAACTTAAAAATGGCTGCCATCACCATGGAAACAGAAAAATGGTGAAAAAATATAATTTTGGAGTTAGGTGAATTGTTTGAGATTGCTTAAGCTTAAAATCTTTAGATTTTAATACAGTGTAGGTGCCCACCCACTATATACTGCTTTGGGATGATTTTGGGAATCATTGGAACTGCTATGTTGCCACGGATACTACACCAAAAATTTCCAAAACATGGAAATGCTCCAAATTTTTTGAAAATGCACAGTAACGAGGAGCAACATTAGTAGATAGGGAATTTGGCGTTGGAATTTCCAAAATGTCTGCCGTTACCATGGAAACAATGCAAAACACGTGAAAATGCTCCAAAAACTTCAGGGTTTGGTGAATAATTTTGGTATGCCTTAATTTAGAATCATCTAATTTTCATACAATGTAGTTACTATTTACAGGTTTTGAATGATTTTGACAATCATTGGAACTATAATGTTACCATGGATACAAAAATTTCAAAAAATTTCAAAATGGTTTAAATTTAATGAAACTTCACAATAATGTTGACTGTCATGTGTTGAAGCAGAATTTGGCGTTGGAATTTCCAAAATGGCTGCTGTTGCCATGGAAAAATAAAAAAAATCAAAAATTTCAAAATGCTTCAAATGTTCTGAAAATTTGTAGAAAGATGAATTGCCATGCATATATGTAAAATCACTGTTTAAAATTTTTGAAATGGCTGCCACTTAGTGGCAATGGGGGCAAGGGTGACATCCGCTATTGCTTGCAATGGCAAATCTAGTTATTCTTCTTCTTCCTCTTCTTCCTCTTCTTCTTCCGCCACTTTAAAAATGAACTTGTCCGCAGCATTTCTCCAAAACTACTTGTCAGATTTACTTAGGGTTTCATAAAATGTTAGACTAATATGTCTAGGTGAGCCATCAATCGTTCATTTGTGCATTGGGGTCTATAAAGGGGTATTTTGGGGGGCAGAAAGAAAGGAGGGATATACTATAGAACCCTATGGGATTTTATTTTCTAAAATTTTCAAATGAAAGTAACTTGAAAACTGTAAGTGATAGATACATGCAGTCTTCAGAAATGATTAAAGGACAATAAAACAAATCACATGAAATACAGGGGAGTCCCTGGGGGGTCATCCCTACCCCCTTCAATTCGAGAATATGCTTTTAACTTGTAAACGGTCCAGATCCCCACCCCTAAACCATATATATTCTTGTATGGGACAATAAAACTAATCAAATGAAATTAAATAAAAGTTCCTGGGGGTCACCCCCACCCTGTTCAATTTGAGAATGTACTATTATCTTGTAAACGGTCCAGATCCCCACCCCTAAACCATATATATTCTTGAATAGGACGATAAAACAAATCAAATGAAATTAAATGGAAGTCCCCGGGGGTCATCCCCACCCCGTTCAATTTTAGAATGTGCTATTATCTTGTAAACGGTCCAGATCCCCACCCCTAAACCATATATATTCTTGTAGGGGACAATAAAACAAATAAAATGAGATAAAAGGGAAGTCCTGAGGGGGTCATCCCACCCCCTCTTGTTTGAAACCGATCCTTTTACTTTATGTTCGATACTCATTTGTTCCTTATTTGATTTTTATACGTTCTACTTTTTAACTGCTTTATGTCCGTATGTTTGAAGATGGATCTTGGTTCGAAGGGATGAAATCACCGTGTTAGCTCTTGCATAAAAAAAAAGATGTGGTATGATTGCCAATGAGACAACAACCCACAATAGACCAAAATGACACAGAAACTATCAATATAGGTCAATGTACGGCCTTCAACAATGAGCATAGCCCAAACCGTGTAGTCACCTATAAAAGGCCCAGATATGACAATTTCAAACAATCCAAAAAACAAAACTAACGGCCGTATTTCATATACAAAAAAATAAACGGAAAACAAATATGTAACACAAAAACAAACGATAACTACTTAATTTCAGGCTTTTGTCTAGGGACAGGCACATACTAACATAATGTGGTGGGGTTAAACATGTTAGCAGGGTGTACAACGTTTCGGAGCATGCTATTACCTTGTTTAATTCGTTCCATCACTCGCTTATAATTCGCTTATAATACGTGTATCATACGTTTCACCTTTTAAAACATGATTTTCAATTGTTTTGTTGTCTCTGGTGGTAGATTTGGGTTCTTAGAGGTGATATAACTCTATAAGCGCATATGTACCCGTTCCAGCGCTCGGATAATACCCTGTTAAATATTCATTACTTATTCGCTTTTAATACGTTTGTTGTACGTTGCACCTTTTAGAAAAGGATTTTCAATTGTGTTCATATCTCTGGTGGTAATAATGTGTTCTTATAGATGAAATATCCCTATTAGCGCGTATGTACCCGTTCCAGCGCTCGGATAATACCCTGTTACTTATTCGTTCCTTATTCGATTTTAATGCGCGGGGTAAGTATACGTTGCACCTGAAATAAATCGTTTTTTAATTGTGTTCATGTCTCTGGTGGTAACAATGTGTTCTTAGAGACGAAATGACCCTATTAGAGCGCATGTACCCGTTTCAGCGCTGGGTTAATACCCTGTTACATATTCGTTACCTATTCGTTACCTATTCACTTATAATACGTTTGTTGTACGTTGCACCTTTTAGAAAAGGATTTTCACTTGTGTTCATGTCTCTGGTGGTAACAATGTGTAATTAGAGATGAAACGACCCTATTAGCGTGCATGTACCCGTTCCAGCGCTCGGTTAATACCATGTTACCTATTCGTTACCTATTCGTTACGTATTTGCTTTTAATACGTTTGTAATACGTTGCACCTTTAAGAAACGGATTTTCAATTGTGTTCATATCTCTTGTGGTAATAATGTGTTCTTATAGAAGTTTTTTCTTTCGCATCTTCAATAGTTCAAAAAGAATATGTAGGACAAAAACACTACTAGTAACCGGAAGAAAAGTGACTTTAGGAACTTTTACATTAATTCGCAAAGTGCTTTATATGAACTCTCGTTTTGAATTGAATATTCATATAAACTCTCGTTTTGAATTGAATATTTATATGAACTCTCGTTTTAAATTGATTATTTCCCAATTTTAGTTTCAAGTTGAATATTTTTTATTTTCAATGTTCCATTTTCTTAAATATAATGTTTCTTATTTCAAATATCCAAAGTGATTATACATGTAGATTTACTATTTTACAACTTAATCAGATGGCTGTCAAAAGTGCTAAACTTACACTCAACTTCAAAAGAAGCAATTATCGCTATTTTGCTAAGTTAAGCCGGAGGACAATAATCCGTTTATGATTACATAAATTAAGTCAAAGAGACATTATTAAAAGGTTCTCATAGAAATATATCTATCATTGTCTAATCTTATGTAATCATAAACGGATTATTGTCCTCCGGCTTAACTTAGTAAAATAGCAATTTTATTTTTCAATATCTTGATTACGATACAATGAAATCTTATCCTTGTGGTCATTCATGCGTAGTTACTTAGTACACGAAAAAAGAATAAATAAATTTGGTGTTTTTACTGTCTTCTGATTGGTTAAAATTATTAGTTTTATTTTCAATGTTGCCAATTTTGATGGCGACACGCCCACTCTGTCGACGTTGTGTATTCATACGCCAACATGTGTGCACGTTGTTATTGTTAATATAAATGATATAAAAAGTTCTTTGAGCCTTATTTTTGATAGAAATTTATTTATAATGAATGGCAATAATTTATTTTGATTTTATTGAACCATAAAACTATTTTTTGACTCTTCACATTTTACATAATCAGCTTCGCGGATTATTCAATGTGAAGAGTCAAAAATTAGTTTTATGGTTCAATAAATTCAAAATAGATTATAGCCATTCATTAAATGTACTAAGAAAATTAGAAGGCAAATTCAAGCAATTTGATTGGACGAGAAGTTGTAAGTATGTGCTAATGTCTCGCGGGATTTTACTTATTGTTGATACTGGAGTTCCAACCCAAGATAAAGGGGGAGGGGGTCCAACTGTATGTCCTTATTTAAAAGCATTGATCATCACCCCCTCTTTGATCTACTACTGCAAACTATCTATATGTTTTAAAATTTATCATAGTTTTAGTTTTTATATAAAATTGAAAAATGTTTGTAAGAATGTAAAGCTTCCACTGATTTTAATAATTGCGTATTTTGGGTCAGTTTATTTTGTCATCTTACCATGTAAAGAAGTACATGTATAGTAAAACACAGCTTTATATAAATAAATAACTTACACCAGCAGCTACAATCTTTTCATTCTGGAGTCAATGGCCTTTTGAAATCACATATTTTACAATGATATAAATAGTGAGTAGATTTACAAAACCACGTTAATGAGCTACACCTAGTCAGCCAAAACATATCAATAGACTAATTACAGGATCACTCAAGTTGTAAATATGTGCTAAATTGGATAGTGTATAGAAAGGTATATTACTATGAAACTAAGAGCTCGAGGCAAGCCCCTCACTCTAAGTTTCATAATGTATTATCAGATTATTACATGGCATTTGTCATATATCGCATGTATTATCAGCCCTAGGTTCAATATCAGCCCAAGAGCCGCATGGCTCGAGGGCTGATAGTGACCGAGGGCTGATAATACATGCGATGTGAAAAATAACATGTTATGATCTTTTTATCATATGCTTCAACAATGGAGTAAAATAACAGATACATATATTGATCCTTTGACGTGGTTCCCAAATAGGAGTTCAAAGATTGAAAAGTTCAAGGACGTCGGACCCAAATTTAGTACATTCGATATCAAATCTTTCTACCATATGCCTCAACAGAGGAGAACACATTGTTAATATGGACGACTCGACAAACCAAAAAAAAAAAACCAAAAAAAACAACAATATACATAATGAACATTGTTTGGAAAAGTCAACCTTTTCAAAGTAACTTTCTAAATTATGTTTGAAATTTATAAAGAATGCATTTATTTAATAATTTGTTTGTTTGTTTTTTTTTAATTTTATTTGTTTGGGTTTTTTTGTTAATCAGGGCCGTAACTGCCTATGAGGCAGGGGAGAATTTTCTACACCAAATTTTTTTTTTTGAAGTAATAAAATGAAATATTGACAATATGTACACGAAGAACTTGAATTTATATTATAAACAACACAAGTTTACAGTTTTAACAGTGTTATCATGATACGTGATATATCTCATTTTCTGGATTTTTTACCGAAAGTGAACCGTTTCAGTATTTTAATTTTCGTGTGGCCGTCCGTCTGTTTTCACTATTCGATCCAGAACACATTTGAAACTTTGCTTTCGACAATTTTAATAAAACTCAACTATTCACATTTATTTAGGGGCTCCATTAAGCAGAAGAAGTTCCCTTTGTATTGTGAATCTTTTATGATATTGGAAATTCGTTACCGGCTGAATCAGCTGTTGCGTCATTTTTTTAAAGTCTCCCGGCCGATCGTACGAGAACATTATGGTCCATACCTTATAAAGTAGTTAAACACTTCCATTTGTTGAAGCAGAGACTTTCTAAACTAAGTATATACTAGTTTAGAAAGTCCCTGGTTGTAGTTATATAATTTTCATGTCTGTTCAGCTTTCAACAATATTAAAAGTCAAGGTCCTCGACAAAAAAAAATATCTTGCTTTCTATGATCTTGCTTTATATGTTTTTTTAACTTACCAGTTTGATTTCTAACAAAAATATCTTTAAATACAGATAATAATTGTTTGTATAAAAAATTGCTTCAAGGATCAATTGAGAACAAAATCCGCGGTCACAATGTATTTAATGTTAATAATTATACGTCAAAGTACGGCCTTCAAGACGGAGCCTTGGCTTACCCCGAACAGCAATCTCAGTTTGTTTTTGCGTAAAAATTGCTTCCAGATTCAACCAATACTGATGTTTCTTAAAGTAAGTAAATCGATGGAAAACGGGTCATTTTTAGCCATTTTACTGCGAGAAAAAAATCTCTAAGGGGCCTCAATCGGCGGTCCCAAACCCCTGCCTCCCTTGAATTCGAACCCTAGTTACGGCCCTGTTAATATTTTACACAATATACTTTTCAGCATCTAAATAATTGTTTTGTACACTATTTCGTAATGTTTTTCACTGAAAACGTAGCATTGAGGTGTATTTCCCGGAATTTGCCGAGTATCACCGGAATGCCATGTGATAACGTTACGTTATGTGATAACAATCGAAGCATGTGATAAACTTTTCATATCAGCCCGCTAAGCACCAATTCGAAAAATATGGAATTTACGTTAATTTAATGCTATTATCATACAGTAAAAATCATATGTTATTTAGTCTAAGTATATGATAAACCTTTCTATACACTAACCGACACTTATTATTTATTTGTTTATCACCTGTACGGTGAGTGTACCGTCAGCCTGGGGTGTATTGTATTCCAAGTGAACAGTAATTAGTACTACGATCAAGCCAAACGGACACATCTACAGTATGAACCGAAAGTAGGGATGTTCTTTACGGAGATCCTAGCCAGGACATAACACTACAAAACGTCTATCAACTGCTAATAAACATGAATGGCAGACTTACTTCCATTGAAACGGAATGACACAAGTCACCCAAATGAACAGAACATTAAGGTTTATGTACCCTTCTGTAGCCATTTTTGTACGAACTTTTCAAACTTCAATTGTATCAAAACTACAGATATTATGAATAATAGAGATAGGCCATTTTGTACATATTCCAAGGGGAAACTTGATGCAAAGCATTATTTTTTACTGTTCCATTGCATTTAATAGAAAAAGAGGACTTTGTGGCAAATAAATCAAGATTTTTATAGAAAATCCAAAGCCTTTATCCTTGTACTCTCATATTTGGCAATTTGATGACTGATAGATATAGGATTATTGCATGCAGTGCTAGCATTGATTTCCTTAAAACAAGTTTATAAATGTAGTTATTGGTTAAGACAAGTATAAATATGGCCAAAATCAAGCACACCTTTTAGGGTGCGCTCGACTTTAGTGACTCAGCACGAGGTGTTTTGGAATTTACAGGTTACTTAGAACTTTTTGTAAAAAATAAACACTAGCACATCATAGAAAATCAAGTGAGTAATTTATGTTTCAAATTTTATAACAAAAATCTCTGTATTAAAGGCTGTGGATTTTCTATAAAAATCTTGATTTATTTGCCACAAAGTCCTCTTTTTCTATCAAATGCAATGAAACAGTAAAAAATAATGCTTTGCATCAAGTTTCCCCTTGGAACATGAACTAAATGGCTTATCTCTATTATTTATTATATCTTTAGTTTTGATACAATTGAGGTTTGAAAAATTCGTACAAAAATGGCTACAAAAGAGTGCATAAACCTTAACAACGTTAGCTAAAAAATTTAGCGAGTTAAAACAAAAGTTAACGAAGTGGAACCAAAAGTTCAAAAATTAAATGTAAGGTGCGAAAAAAAGTGAGTCCGAAATATCACAAATTAAAACACAACATGGAAATCTTGATAAACAATTAAAGAATTTACATGTTAACAATAAAGAAGTTAATAATTTACAGAGTATAAGTGATTTTATGGACGACTTTAAAATAAAACATGACAAAAAATGTAAAAGATGTAAAACAAATAAGATCTTCTGTTAGTATAGTAGCTAACGACTTAGACGACCGAACAACCGAATTGAGGTCAGAAATTAAATCAGCTTTAAGTGGTGCGCGAGAGGAACATGAAGAACTTCGCAACAGAGAAATCGATTTACAATGCAGATCGATGAAAAATAATTTGATATTCACAGGAATACAGGAGACGGTCGGAGCACGAAAATACAGAGCAAGTAGTGAAAGACTTTATACACAAAGAATCGCATATTTCAGATTGGATAGAACTGGGAAATGTTCCTCGCTTCGGAAGTGATGCTCGCGCAGGGAAAAGAGGCCACCACGACCAATCGTAGCCATATTTATCTTCTATAAGGATCTTGCAAGGGTACTACCAAACACCTACCGCCTGAAAGGTAAATCGTTTGGAGTCAACCAACAAATCCTGTCCGTCCTTCCGTTCGTCTGTTCGTCCGTCTGTCCCGTTTCAGGTTAAAGTTTTGGTTAAAGTTTTTGATCGAGGTAGTTTTTGAGGAAGTTAAAGTCCGATCAACTTGAAACTTAGTAAACATGTTCCCTATGATATGATCTTTCTAATTTTAATGCCAAAGTAGAGAGATTTTATCCCATTTTCACAGTCCACTGAACATAGACAATAATAGTGCCGATGCCCTATCCGTGTACTTGGGACACATTAATGTTGTAAATTACATTACATAATGCATACGCTGTCAAGTGATTAGTTATTGAAAATCACATTTGCAAGTTAAATACATAGGTTAGAAATATAGAATAATACGAAAGTACGTAATTAAAGATGAGGAACCACTTTGGTAATACTTACGCTAATTATTGTGAAAAATTGCAGCAAACATACCTTTGCAGCTATTTCCAGTTGGTTCATAGTTTCCACAGCAAAAGTATTTGACAAAGTATCGTGTGTGTCCATTAAACAGACCACTGTACAATCATATGCAAAAATAAATAATATCAAATACGAATAATATATACTTAAAAATGTATGTTATGTATCAATAATTACATTAGATGTATGTTTCATTACAAAACGTTATTCTGATTGGCTAACTGCACATTACGTGTTATTCCTTAAGCAATTGTATCACTCAATAAAACTTCTCATCCATGATAACACGAGGTCCCACAATAAAGTGCACAGGAGAATTAAAGAAAAAAAATACAAAATTCGTGTTTTCATTATCCTACCTAAAAAAAATGTAATTATAAGTATTGAATGCTTCTTTTTGTAACTTCATAGGGTTGTAAAAGCGTTGACCGTGCGCACATTTTTAGAATGAAGCGCTTCCGCGCTTCATACAAAATGTACTTCGGTCAACGCTTTTACATCCCAATGAAGTTACAAAAAGAAGCATTCAATTCTTAAAGATAATCGCATTGAATAAAAAGTTCAGATATTTTGCTTGAAATTAAATCAAATGTAAATGAATTGTTTAAAAAACAAAAAAAAAAGCAATTACTTATTAATAATCAAGTAATGTATTCCACGTTTTTGCGTGAATTTGTTTACTTGTTTTACACTGTTCAAATTACATTTTCAAGATGTTACCTTTCAGTCCTAGAGCAAATCTTGGTCGTACAGCACGGGACTATAATTTGGGTTCCACGCAGTGATGTTAAGGCACTTTACGAGAAAAATACGTTAAAAAGCATATTATTTTTAAACAATTTTAACTTAATATTGCCAGAAAAAGATTTCTTAGCAGCGGTAATAGTGTTAATCATTAAAATCTAAATTTAATTTTTCACGGTTTGTTTACATCAAAAGTGAAAGTAGTCACGTGACCCGAGCAGCTACTGAAGGTGTTTATTTCATTTTAAACTCAAAAGTCCAGCGTGTTGCTGGAACCTTTCAACAAAAAATAAAGCATCAATGAAATCGTCTGAATGTATATTTTCTGAAAAATGCTATCCAAAGTTTAAGCTATACTGACAAAAGGTACAAACTGGTGTAAATCTGATGAAAAAAGGGATGTTTTTACGATTTTCCACGTTAACACCACTCGTTTTCATTAATATCAAGATATTTACGTGTTTGGATAGCAATTATCTGTTAAAAGAGACATTTCTCGTTTCAGAATGGTTACAATCCAGTAATTCTGTCTCCGGGAACACGCTGGACTTTTTAATATTATTAATCGAGTTTTATTGTGCATCATTTCAGGGCCATTATCAAACGCTTGAAAGACGTTGTATGAGAACACCTTGAACATTTGCGGACAGATCCAATTTTCCGGATAAGTGTAAATACCGCGAAAACTTGAATTGATGGACAGTTTTGCGCCTTTAATACAATGTGTTATTTGTATTTATTTTTATTGTTTATATATTATTTTATTTATTCATTTGATGTATTAAACTTTTACTACTGCCAGAATTGAAAAAATAAATATTTTTGTGATCAAATATTTTTTCTGTCAAGTCCAAGTACGCTTTTAGGGGTGCGATCTTTCAATACTTTGTAAAATATACCCGATTTTGTGATATAAAAGGCATCAAGTTGATAAATTTTAGAATAAATATTCAGATGTACAAATTCTGTTGTCCCTCATTTCTCATTGCCCTCTTTTAAAACTTTCCTACACATGGCCCTTGCTACCTTCGGCCCCTCCTTGTATAGTAGAATATTATTTCCAGATTCATTTTTGAAGAGGACACCTCGAAATTTTCCACCAGCATATTTTGTTTAAATTTCAGTGTTTAAAGTTTAATTGATCGGCTTAATTTCACAAAAATATTTATATTTGGTTTAGTTTTCCATCATTTGTGGAGAAACACCTACCTTATTCCAACCATACCTTCATTTATTCCTGAACATCAAGTTTACCTGCATCACCAACAGAAAGGTAATGTTCTGCATTTTTCAAATGAAAAAAATCTTCAACAAACAATCCACTCTTCAGTATTAAGTGTGGAATAGTTCATAAAAAATTCAGGAATTAAAACACAGGAAATGTAATGTTCTGCATTTTTCAATTCAAAAAAATCTTCAGCAAACAATCCACTCTACAGTATAAAGTGTGGAATAGTTCATAAAAATTCAGGAATTAAAACACGGGAAATTTTTGTTTGGAAAACAGGGGGAGTGTGTGCGTGTTCCAGAATCACAGAATACAAACATGATTTGATTTTTAATTCCTATCAAGGGGTGCTTCACAAAATACTATGTCCCAACCAGGGACCGCACTAATTTTACACCCACCGCCCACAAAAATAATAGTAAATAAGAAGAATACTCCGTTTGCATTTAAAAAAAACAAAAAAAACACCAATTATCCTTCCCTCGGGATGACATAGTATTTTCTGAAAAAAGATTTCTCTAAAAAGAAGTGGCCGTAAATTTTCAACTGTATTTCTATATAATTTAATTTTGGATGTAACATGTCTTCTGATTGGCTGACGTTGTTCTGTTAATCAGCCCATAGACAAAATTTACCAACCACGCAAGGGCTGTATAGCCAGTCAAGTCGTTAATAACTTCCATTTGGCATAGACATAGTTTTGTCATGTGACTGTGATCTTCATCAACGTCTTTTCATGATTTATTCTGGTAAAAAATTGAATTAAGAATTAAATTATAGGAAATGACTAACTATATATTATTTTCTGCCTATTCTAAATGGCAGTTAACACTTTACATGTGTGCACCGTGTGCACCACATTTTTTTTTTTATGTTATTTCTTCATAGACAAAAAAAATATAACAGTCATTCCTTAAATAAAGGGAGTTGAAGGTTTGACCCTGCCAAATTCTGTGTGACTGTTCTCAGTCAGGAGCCTGTACTTTAGCAGTTGTCTTTTGTTGCTGTACATCATATTTGTTTTTCATTCATTATTTGTCATTTCTGGGCTTTTTAGCATAGCAGACTATGCGGTTTTGTTTTTTTCTCATTTTTGAAGGCCATACCTTAAGTAGCTAATTTCTGTGTCGTATAAATGAAGATTACATTGAGAATGGAAATGGGGAATGTGTCAAAGAGACAACAAACCGAACATAGAACAGACATAAAAGTTGTTTCATCATGTTCATTGGCATTTATATCATTTAAATTTTTTATAAATGCCTTACAACTTTTTTTCTTCTTCTTAACAACTTGAGTCTGAGATTGCAATATCAGGACCTATCCCTCAATTTGGTCTTAATTTTTCTAAAGAAAACAAACAAACACTGTTTTTCTCTGTCATTTGTTTACATAATATTATAGCAATTGTGAAAAATTTAACCTTTGAGATACAATTTTTTATTCATATTTTTATATCACAAGTTCACTAAAATTGTATTAATACCAAATTCATTTTATATTTCACTAAAATTGTCTTACATGTATCAAAATTATTTCCCATTTCGCTGAAATTGTATTACCAAATTTGTAACACAAAGCTATAAAGCAATATACATGTACATCAAATGCAAACTTGGATGTCGGATTTAAACAATTCAGTTGTAGTGTTAGTTTTTGGTCCTTTTGTTACTTTTCTCTGTTGACTGCAACACATAAATACTACACTCTGGTTTCGAGAAAGTCTGAAATAAGAAATAAAATAATTACAGAATTGAGTGAATAACATAATACCTCAAGCTATACTGTATAATACATAAAATACAAAGTACAGCAGTCTAAACATAACACTTTATAAACTGCATCTATCATCATCATTCTATGCTATTTGTGCAGTCAAATTGCATGCCACTGATCTTATAATCGTGGTTTACACAAACAGCACAGTGATTTTTTCTTCACAAGAAATTACAGTATTCTTTTTTCTAGTGCCAATCCCAAGTCACAAATGCAATTTCTAAATAAGCAAATGAGAGGCTGAAAATAGGAAAGGTAAATTCAAACTTACTAGAAGACAACAATCAAACAACCAAAGAACATAACAACAAAAGACATCATAAATAACTTAAAGATTATGAAACACGAACCAAACCCAAAATCAGGGACGATCTCATGAAATTTATATATATATATTTATCTGTAATTCGTATATTTTCCCTTTGATCTTACTGCCTAATATTTTCGAGTATCACCGTACTTGCTGTATCACTGAAAATATTAGGCAATACATTGTGTGACGTCATAATTACCGATAAACAAAATAATAGGTAGTTTCGTTGTTGATACTGACTATATCATGTTGAATATCTTAACGGGCTCGTCTAGATATTCCATATGATATAGTCAGTATCAAAAACGAAACTACCTATTATTCTATATAGATTCTACCACTGCATGGAGTGTGATACTATAATTATCAACTCGAGACAGTTAAATTTTAAAATTTAAAACATGAGGCTCGCCGAGCATTGTAAATATTTATAAAATTTAACTGTCGAGAGTGGATAAATATCATATTACACAAGATTTGGAGGTGGAATCTGTTTCTCTAATGATTTTTCAAACAATACGCAGGCAAACTTATTCCTTCTTTGCGACTGATCTGCAAAAAGATATGTTAATTGTATGTGACGTCATCAGACATGGTAGCCTTTTTTCATGCTGTCACAAAAGGAAATTCAGAGGAAAACTAGAAAATTCGACGTCATCATTTAGGAGATAACTGTATTGTATTTTAAGCTTGGCCTTCGTAAAACGTAGATATTACTGTTGCAAATTGAGTTTACATAGCGACACGGAGCGGAGCGGAGATAGGTAAACAGTTATTTGCGACAGTAAAATCAAGTTTTACAAAGGCCAAGCTTAAAATACAATACAGTTATCTCCATTCTAATGCCACATTTTAAAATAAATTTCATTTAATAAATATTTTGGCTTAAAAATGCTATAAATGAAAAAGTCCGCGAAACTGTTGCATCGTCATTGGCATCTAAACAATGTGACGTTAAATGTATACTCTTGATGCCAAACATGAATGCTTGAAGTATTTTTACTTTTCGTACGCTTCAGAGTGGTTTCAATATAGACAAAGAGAAGATTTTGAGGCTCAGAATGTGACTATTTTGTTTATTTTTTTGAGAAATTGCATACCCCAAAAAATTAAAAATATCGGAATTCAAAATGGTGGCTTTCTTAGTTACAGACTGGTAGAACGTGGAATCTAACCCCTCAAAATATTTGTCAACGTCCAATGAAAAGTATCGTTACAAACTATTTGCATTAGAATGGATTTTAACCAATGAAGAACTGAAATCAATTGATTTCAGAATTGATTTCAGTTCTTCCAATTGAACCACACGTTGATTAATTTTTTTCATACAACTGGTGTAGAAAGGGATAAATTGACAAATTAGAAAAATATATATGACATGTATAACAAATGAAATTATTAAAAGCATCAAGTTGAATAGAAGCCTTTGATTCACAGTTAATAACCAACTGATGAATCTAAACAATTCACACAGTTTAACAATGTTGTATGAATTAAAAAATATACAAAATTTCATTAAGTGATTTATACATAGTTCATGAGAAAGATAGACTGTACAGTGTATATATGTATGGTAGACAAACATTACTTTCTTTACCTTTAATAGCCCACCCACAATATGGTATGTGTTTTTCTCATTGTTGAAGGGCATACAGTTGCCAATATTTGCTTATTCCCATTTTTTTTATTTGTTTATGACAACTTGTGTACTTTTATCACCAAAATTCCATAAGCTATCACATGTATCTAACATTGCATATTAAACCTTAACCTTCAAGACCTTCCCCCTAAAATATATACTTACAAAATGAATTAAATCAATTTTAGGATGAACTACTGTAACTTTGCAAAAGTGATCATCAGCAGATCCACCAAAGATATAGAGACAATAAACTGGTGGAATACCCAAAAAGATAAAGAAAATAAGAAGGAGAGACTGACAAATAATATCAACATGAAAGATAGATACTACAATTATTCAATTTTTATGGAAAAGTACCCAAAAATGTATTTGAATTTCGATCAATTTAGAAGCAAAACCACAAAACTACAATCATATCTCTCAGACAAGAAATATTGGCAAAATCTTAACAAATCTGGACAGCAGCATTCTTTTCTTGGCCATTTTTCTCTTAAAAATTGGCTTTCACTTAGCTCCAATGAAAGGCTTCAACACCAGCTAGTCGACTGTAGACCTTGTTCAACTGTTCACTACAACTTTTCAACTCTTCATAAATCCATAGCACCTAATTTTGAAAATGCACACCAGCTTTACGAACAAGGGACAGAAAACATTTTAAAGATAACATCACCAAACAGCAATACCACTACCAAGGGAATGAAAGTCATAAAATCAATCGTCAACATCATCCAACCCATAGTAGAGCAACGTTTAGATATGAAATTTCCAAGACCCATTTCAGATTCCATCATGCTTTCCCCACCAGTAACACCAAAGGAATTGCAATCAACAAAAATTAAAGTTATGCAAGAAAGCAGGAAAAAAATCAATGAATCTTTCACCGACGGAGGAAATGACGTTAACAATTTCCTATCTTCATCAATTTCCTTCCGTGAGCATGACAGGATTCGCCTCGGCAATTTTTTTGAAACCAAAGACAACGCCCAACAGAGAGTAAATAAGAGTCTAGAGAAAGAGAAAACTGGTAAGAGGAAACACAAAAACCACCATGGACAATTTGATTCTTACAGATTTGACAGAACAGAATTTTTAGCAGAGATTAAATCCAAAAATGAAGGGGACACGATCAACTGGACAGCTCTAGCCCGTAAATATCAAATGACCTGCAACGACAAATTTCCTGCAAACGGGGGGCAAATTATACAGGAATATGCTAGAAGCAAAGGAATAAACACCATCAAATTCAAATCAAAAGTTTATAAAAACCAAAGGGCATATTTTAGAAGGGTAAGGAGGGCAAAAAAAGTGGTAACAGTCAGCAGAACAAAGATTTCCCTCCCTACTCCAAGGCAGTCATCCCACTTGAAGAAAGATATAAAGGTAAAGATAGCTTCCGGAGACTTGTATTTAGGAGAAGAAATAGCACCAAAGGACATCATTTCAACGACAATAACAGATGGAAAATTGCAGCAGAAAACAACAGTTATACATGGTAGAAAATTCCCCCTCGTTAGACTTAGAAGAATAGCTTTGCAGGAACAGGTAAGCAGTGGAGTATTACGATATTTTAGTGACCAGGAATATGACAGCTTAACCATGGACCAACTTACATCTCGTTATATCAGGATCGGACAAAAACCACCAGCAGGAACTCTTTCAGATAAAATAGAACATCTAAAACTCACTGAAAGAACAAGAAAAATTAAACTATGGCACGACCACAGCTGCATCTTAAACCATTCCTATGTATGTTTCACCATCTCATGGCTATATGATCCTGCCAACTATTTTACTGATAAAGAGTACCAAGAGAAGTATAAAGACCGTAAGCCAATTAATGTTCAAAGTATAGTAGAAAAACCAAAGCTATATATTTTCGGCCAATCAGGTAGCAGCGACGTAGAACAATCCAGTTACACTGCAGTTAGAATTGAAGACCTCCAAATTTTATCGGAACCTATCACAGCAGACAATGGTAATATTAAAATTTTTGATGTAATGCGCGTATTCAGCGGCGACGGTCCTGCAAGACAATTTGAAATCGGACAGCAGAGAGGTGGAAATTATCCCTGTGTATGTGGAGTTCACGCGAATGATCATGGAAATTTTGTTCTTTGTTATGGCATTTCACCTCTTACACTAGATGAACGAGTCGGTTTAATAAAATCCACACGATGTTTCGAAGAACTGAAAAAGGGAAATTTAAATCCATTCCAAAATTTAAAGAAAGACGACCTCATAGAAGAACTAGAAAGCAGAGATATTGATATTCACAACATGTTACGTCCTGAACTACAAGAAAATCTATCCGCCCTACTTCATGGAATTTGCAGACCACCAGCTCTAATGACAACAACTCCTACTCTTTCAACCCATCATCTTAACTTAAACAACTATGAAATATTTGGCATGGAACCATTACATGATCTTTCCAATTTTATACAGAACATTATAACTGAATTACCATCCCATATAAGCGACAAAAAACTTCAACCAGGTGCTCCGCAGGGCGCAGCTTTATACGACCGCAGAGGTCGAACCCTGAACAGTTGGGGCAAGTATGGACAAAACATTCAAGCATGATACAGCTCTGAATTTGGATTGTGATCAAATTTTTGACATTACATGGTTTTTTTTTACACAAAACAAATGCCAAGATTTTACAAATCAATTAAAGATTTCTTCTTCAAACTTTTTAAATCTAAAATTAAATAGTTGACACAGCATAGGTTTCTGACACAGAATGAATGTGGTCTAATGAACTTAAAAGGTTTTTTTTGCCTTTGAGCAAATCACTATGCTGTTGAATATTAATCCTCTCAAAAAAATGTTTGAAGAAATTTTCTTTTTATTTATGAAATCTGAAATGAGAAAAATTTAACCCCCCCCTTTTTTTTCACATCCCTGTTTCCCTTTTTCAAAACTGATATCAATTCAAATTTCTAATGGAGTTTGCAACAATAACTACTCATTTAAATACATCATAAAATATTAAGATGTAAAAAAACTGCTTGTTATCACTGAATGGTAAAGATTATTTAAATTTATCAGTTGGTAGTAAAAAGTGTATATACATTGTATATTGTATATAACAAAGATTTAAGTTGATTCTGGACAAAGAAAGATAACTCCAATTAAAAAAAATTCTTGCTATTGCACAAATAGGATATTTCTTGCTTACTATTCTGGACAAAGAAAGATAACTCTAATTAAAAAAAAATTTGCTATTTCACAATATTGTGCAATTAGATATTTCTTGCCATTGCACAATACTGTGCAATTGAAAAGACTTGCTATTGCACAATACTTAATATAATAATTTTAGATCCTGATTTGGACCAACTTGAAAACTGGGCCCATAATCAAAAATCTAAGTACATGTTTAGATTCAGCATATCAAAGAGGCCCAAGAATTCAATTTTTGTTAAAATCAAACTTAGTTTAATTTTGGACCCTTTGGACTTTAATGTAGAATTTGAAATTTGAAAACAGGACCAAAAATGAAGAATCTACATACACAGTTAGATTTGGCATATCAAAGAACCCCAAGGATTCAATTTTTGATGAAATCAAACAAAGTTTAATTTTGGACCCTTTGGACCTTAATGTAGACCAATTTGAAAACTGGACCAAAAAAACTTCAATAATCAAGAATCTAAGTACATTTTTAGATTCAACATATCAAAGAACCCAACCGATTCATTTTTTGTCAAAATCAAACTAAGTTTAATTTTGGACCCTTTGGACCTTAATGTAGACCAATTTGAAAACGGGACCAAAAGTTGAGAATCTACATATACAGTTAGATTCGGCATATCAAAGAACCCCAATTATTCAATTTTGATGAAATCAAACAAAGTTTAATTTTGGACCCTTTGGGCCCCTTTTTCCTAAACTGTTGGGACCAAAACTCCCAAAATCAATACCAACCTTCCTTTTATGGTCATAAGCCTTGTGTTTAAATTTCATAGATTTGTATTTACTTATACTAACATTATAGTGCGAAAACCAAGAAAAATGCTTATTTGGGTCCCTTTTTGGCCCCTAATTCCTAATCTGTTGGGTCCTAAACTCCCAAAATAAATACCAACCTTCCTTTTGTGGTCATAAACATTGTGTTTAAATTTCATAGATTTCCATTTACTTAACCTAAGGTTATTGTGCAAAAACCAAGAAAAATGCTTATTTGGGCCCTTTATTGGCCCCTTATTCCTAAACTATTGAAACCAAAACTCCCAAAATCAATCCCAATCTTTCTTTTGTGGTCATAAACCTTGTGTCAAAATTTCATAGATTTCTATTAACTTAAACTAAAGTTATGGTGCGAAAACCAAGAAAATGCTTATTTGGGCCCTTTTTGGCCCCTTATTCCTAAAATGTTGGGACCAAAACTCCCAAAATCAATACCAACCTTCCTTTTATGGTCATAAACCTTGTGTTAAAATTTCATAGATTTCTATTCACTTTTACTAAAGTTAGAGTGCGAAAACTAAAAGTATTCGGACGCCGGACGACGACGACGACGACGACGACGACGACGACGACGACGACGACGACGACGACGACGACGCAGACGCCAACGTGATAGCAATATACGACGAAAATTTTTTCAAAATTTGCGGTCGTATAAAAAGAATTAGAGGAATTTTCAAAACACACCATCGGAGATAAAAATCAAATAAAGGGATCCGATGCGCGCCTATACTTAGTAAAATTATCCCATTTTTTAGCTTCTTCACAACAGACTGATCCAAACATAAGACAGATGATTGATTCGCTTCTTGAAATAACCAACATTTCGTATTCTAAGTACAACACCAGATCTCCAAAACAGATACTAAGGCTATATAATCAAAGCTTTCTTCTCGCGATAAATTGCAGAAACGTTGTCGGAGTCCCGTCTAAAATGACATCAAGGAAATTTTTTGGTAGTCATTTCCACAGTGTATCCATCCATCTTGCAGAAGTTCAAAGAATATTTAATTTAAGGTCCCTCGTAACAGAACAAGAAGAAAGATGTTTTGGAGATCTACGAAGAATTTCAGAAAACACCAGTAACCGTCAACCAAAAACCGTATGCGACAACGCAGTTCTTCGATTTACTTGTCAACAATCCAGCAAGCAAGACAGTATTTACATTCAAGAATCTATTATTCAAAAGCTCGCGAAACAAATTCAGGCCAAACCCAGAACTTTAATTCCTTCAACCATTCTCAATAAAAGACCTATTTTAATACAAAGCCATCTGGAGAGGATAAGTGATTACATCTTACCTGGCGAAGGAGTTTGGTGGCATATGGAAGATGGTAACATGATCTTCCATGATGGTCCTGATGATGAACCTTTTCACAATGAAGGTCCAGACATGCACCACTTCAGGTCATCCTCCTATAAAGAACAACATCAACAACTGAAAGACATCTGGGAAAAGGTTATAGAAAATTATAAAGGAAACATCATCACATTACCACTTCAAAGAATTAAGACGTTTGACAAAGATGGCAAAGTCGTGTATATAACACCAAATGAGACAGGTATGTATAAACTGTTTAAACCAATGTCAACTCCAAAATATCATATTATTGATGATATTTCAAGACTATTCATGAGAAATGCAATGAAAATTTCCCAAGCAACATCACAATTTAGATTATAATATTTTTGATAAATCAGGTCCAGACATAACTGAATACTCTTGCAAAAATTCTGAATTTTTTGTTATATATACCTTTCTAAACTGATAAACTTTTGTTTTTTGGCTGCATCTCTACTAATCAATCCAAAATAACTTTATTATTAATGATATAAAGAAAAGAAGTGCTTGTTCATGTTTGGAATTAATTGTGTTCCTTGTTTACAAGCATGTTTAAAATCCATCTCAGTATAACAATCGTGTACAAAGCAATGTACATTACTTTAGAATATTGCTTTGCATGTTCTCACTTTGAATTTGCAAATAGTTTGCTGCTGGAAGTTTTAAAGACCTTATATTATATATTCATCATCATACATATATTTGGAAATCTAGTTATTTTTTCGAATAACAATTTCATGATTTTTTGTGAAAATCTGGTATTTGATACATTTTAATTCTTACTTGTTTGACAATATTTCAAGTCATGAAAGTTATGCCTTAAAGTAATAAATGTTAAGTGAAAAATAACTTAAAATTCTTTTTAGATGTTATTATTTCATTCCTTAAAATTGCATCTTAATACTTTATAAACTTACCAGAAACTACATGTACTGATGTTTTTTTGTAGACTTGCCATCTGAGTCAACAGACAACTACCAGCACAACATACCTGTACAAGGTAAATGACAGAGTTAAATGTTTCTCAATACTACAACAATCATGCTAATATCAATGATTAATCTTAAGGTAGATAGGGTGTCTTCTTCCATCTTGGATTTCCGAATACCAGAAAACAAGGTCTAGATCTTTAATAGAATGTGCAAATTTTGAGAGTAGTAGGTAATTCATGTGTAAGAACTTTTATTTCAATATAGAAAATGACATGTTGTATCATATTTAGGGTTGTATTTTACAAAAAACAGTAAACTTTTGTTAAATTACTTTTTTTCTAATTTTGCCACATAAGGGGAGGCAACTCAAATGCAAGGGCAGATAATTCAGATTAAGGTACTTTAACAATGGAATGTTTTAGGAATTTACCTGTTTTATTATGTAGCAAGAAAACGGGTCTGGTGACCCCATTTTTTCTTTTTCTTAACTGAAAGCATACTATTAAAGTTATATTGTCATAGGTTATCTCAAAATTCTATGGCGTAGATTATGATTTATGGTCCAATTATTAAAAAATTCTATGAAATACAATTAAGACACCCCATCTACCTTAAGTTAAACTTGTTTTTCTCCATTCATGTTAGTTGATAGACAAATTTTATGAATCTGGGAAAAAAAACAAACACAGAAATAGTTCTTTGTATAATAAGTTATAAATGTGTCTTTTTATCTTCTTATTTTGATATGGAGAAAGTAAACTTGATCGTTGGTTTTCCTGTTTGAATGGTTTTACACTAGTAATTTTGGGGCCCTTATAGCTTGTTGTTCTGTGTGAGCCAAGGCTCCGTGTTGAAGGCCGTACATTGACCTATAATGGTTTACTTTTTTAAATTGTTATTTGGATGGAGAGTTGTCTCATTGGCACTCACACCACATCTTCCTATATCTATTGACCAATTTGTGTACTGTCTTTCATGTCAATTGTATAGCATATGTATATATAATTATGTCTATCGAGTTTAGCAAGATCAACAAAATCAATATTGGACAGAAAAACTGTGTCTGTTCAGTATGATTATAAGCATCATAATTATAATTTCTTACCTGCATTTTTTTGTTTATTTTTATTCTCCATAGAATTTCAAGGCAGTAGTGGCACCAAAGAACCTGCCAACGAGGATCAACCATCAACTTCGCCTGAAAAGAATTTAGAACAAGGTATATTACTACAAAGGAAATAATGTATTAATATGATGATTATGTTCTTAAAAGGTGCGTGTTAACTTCATTTGATTGTTTATCTAATATAAATTCAATCACCAATAAAGTTCATTTAGCATATTAAAAACACAGGATTATAAATACTTAAGATTCTTCAGGCAAGAAAGGTACAGCCTACAGGTTAATATCCTAATCATATTTTGCCCTTTTTTGTTGACACTTTAGTTTAACATTCCTTTCAGAAAATGTTATGTAATCTGCATAAATTTTATTTCAGTAATCTACATAAATTTTATTTCTTCTTAACATTTATCATAGATCCAGATCAAATTCCAGACATAGAAAATGAACTTGAGACCAGAGAGGAAAGAGAGAGGAAACTGCTTGAGAACAACAACATTAAACATTTGTACAAATCACATATTAAAGGTAATTAAATAATTCAAATCAAGTAGAGATTCAAATTGATGTGACCATTAAGTAACCTAGAACAAAATTGTATTTTACCACAAGAGAACAGATTCATACAGACACCCACACCAGGAACATGCCTACCTAATAATAGTGTAGGCATAGCATAAAAAAGACTTCTAAAATTCTTCTGCGCTTTTTTTTTTATTGATGGACATGATGGATTTATTCCTGCATCATTAACATACATACATTGTTCCTACATGATGCCTTTAATAAAACATTTTTTTTATATTCTGGTACAAATATATAAACAATAAGCAGCTGTTAATGACATATAATTTTATATATGTTCAAACTTCCTGGATTCATATTACTTCATAACTCAACATCATATAGCATGTATAGTTTCTGTAAAGGCTACTCCATTAAAATGGTAGGAGGGTAGAAGTTTAATTATTGAATGTGGGCCATGGTTTTTTTGTTTACCATTATGCATAATCATCTTCCACCTACATGCATTTAATGAAATAGCCTTAATAATATCATAAATTTAATAACTATTTTAAAGGAATCTATTTAGTTATATCTATTGACAGGTTTCCAAATTAATATATGTTTAATTTCAGTTTTAAAGTGGACTATACAGCCTAGCAACATCAGTGTCCATGAAAGTGTTACCACCCAACGAAATATATTACCGGGTATATATAGTCATTTTACTTAAACTTCAGACTCTCATTCTTTAGTGTCTTATTATTGTATATATATATAAATAAACCGAAATTACATGTATGCAAATACTTTTCTACTTTGTTTTGTTGGATTGCTGTCTCATCTGCCTTTTCCATACATGAAACCATTATTTTTAATTTTCAGTTAACCGAAAACCATCAACGTGCAAAAGAAAATTGTTCGAATCTGAAATTTCGAACACTGAGACTGGTAAGTAAAGGTTTCCTTATATAAACTTTCTCAGCTAAAATAAAGAAAATTGGCAATATTTTGTGACAAAACAGTGATGAAATTTAAAAATTCGAAAAAGTTTAAGTGAATTGTTTTGATTCATGTTCAAAAATACTTATAGAATAACTTGTGAAAGAAATCAATTATTCAACAAAAATATTCTAATTTCAATACATGACCGAACAACACATTAATTCACAAATGTGTGTAGAACATGAGTTTAATATTGATGATATTGTTGTTGTTCTGTCACAAGTTGGGGATATTTGTAATCTTTGATTAGAAACCATAGGCAAATTTCCTTTTAATGAAAAAAAAAAAGTAGAAAATGTAAGAAACTATATTTCCTTTTCTACGCATCCTTTTCAATTAGTTTCTATTGACAGCGTCTATTGGTCTTTATTCTATTGTGAAATCACTGTAACTGATAAACTCATTGCATGTAGTTCATTGCAACAAATGTAATAATATAGTTTAATTTTGTTTCCATTTCATTTAAATAAAAAATAAGTACATATATATATATATATATATATATATATATTGCGGTTTTTATCCAACGCAATCATAGGTTTGAACATAGTTTTCAATTTAGACTCGTTTATATATATATGTATACATTGATATGTCATATACATACATTTTTTTTTTTATTTCAGTATCTAGTAGAAAGAAGACCCCTTTTGACCTGGCTGTTCAGTTACTGGGCCCATCAACCGATGTGGATGACTGCATCAAGTATAAGGCATTGAAGATGAAACATCCCACTCATAAATCCTTCATATCAAATTTTAATCAATCATTCTCCCGGCTACAGATTGAGGTCAGCAAAAAGTACCATTTCCTGAAAGACAGAATACAAAATAATGAGGGAAAGGAGAACCTAGACAATCTGTTAGCTGACAAACGGATTGCACAAAAGCTGCTTGACCACTGGGGATTGTACCATTATTAATGTCCATTGCACTGTAAATTTGGGGGGACTAAATCCATAAATAATTATATTACATGACACCAAGCATACCAATGAAAAGGAGATGTGGAATGGTTGTCAATGAAATATCTACATAGCAGAGAATTAACAACTGTCAATAATGAGCAAATCCCATACTGTACAGTAAGATATACAATATATATTTTAAAGATTAAAATTTAAACAAGAAAATACATTTACTTAATATGCTTAAATTATATAGTCTCTAAATATAAAGTTTTTCTATAAAGTTAAGTATCTACAGCACAAGTTTTAGATTCATGTATATGACATATGATGGATGTCCAGGGGGAAATATAATTTGCATAATATCAAGTACAGGTTATATTGGTATAAAAATGATTGCTTTTAAAGTGCAAGATTTTCAATATGCTCCTTAGACGCTTACATATGAAAAAGAAGATGTGGTATGATTGCCAATGAGACAACTATCCACAAAAGACCAAAATGACACAAACATTAACAACTATAGGTCACCGTACGGCCTTCAACAATGAGCAAAGCCCATACCGCATAGTCAGCTATAAAAGGCCCCGATAAGACAATGTAAAACAATTCAAACGAGAAAGCTAACAGCCTTATTTATGTAAAAAAATGAATACATGTATGAGACCACAAAAACATTGTTATGTGATAATATGAGGCTAATAACGACAACTTTGAACATTCAGTGACCCATCAACGTTCAATATTTTAAGATCTGTCAAATGGTGCATTGGGCATTTTTAATTTGTATACCTCCAGTGCCTTGCATCACAAGGCTTTTTCAAAAATAAATGTGAAAAAGGGGGATGGGGAATGGATTAAAACAAAATCCATACAGTGTATGGTATGTTCTTCAAGGAAACATGTATTTATATAGGTTAATATCATGGTAATTTGAAACAACAGTAGGTCATTTAACTGCCTTCAACAATGCGCAAAAACAATACTGTATAGTAAGGTATAAAATGCCATTACCAAGGCATTAAAAATTGTGAAACAGTATAAATGAGGAAACCAATGACTTAATTTCTGCTAGAACTATGAATTGATATAGGAAGAGGTGGTATGAGTGCCAATGTTAACATAATCAACATCAGACATGTAGCAAATGAGCAACAAATGACAATCACTAAAAAAGATGGTACAAAAGACTGAACAAGACTGTTTTAATTGCTGTTCTTCCTAATCATTATAATCTCAAAGTCACATAGAGGCCTTCATCAGCTGCAACATCATCATTTATTTTAAGAATCTGCCAGTCATCCCCATTTCTCCTTTTTTACTAATTTTGTTTTTGAAAAAGCCTTTTTTTGTTATATTAAATATGAAGAGATTTATGAAGTGGACATCTCCAACAAACAGACATGACAGCTACTGTATTCACTTCTCACATTGTCAAAATTTTTAATAGTTATCAAAAGTACCAAGATTATAATTTAGTACGCCGACACGCGTTTCGTCTACATACATTTTGTACGACTCATCAGTGACACTTAGATCAAAATAGTATTAAACCAAACAAGTACAAAGATGAAGAGCATTGAGGACCCAAAATTTCAAAAAGTTGTGCTAAATACGGCTAAGGTAATCTATTCCTGAAATAAGAAAATCCTTAAGTTTTTTGAAAAATTCAGTTTTGTAACAGTAAATTTATAAAAATGACCACATAATCATAAACTTGTTGACAACTGAAATTTTAAGAACAATCCTTGTTCCGATCTACATGTATCAGAGTAATCTTAAGGCAGACTTAAAAAAACTCGGGCTAATTTTTGATTGATTGATTTGTGATGTAATAAATGTATAAGGCCACTTCTAGCACTTTTGGTTGTAATGGGGAGGCAAATTTTTACTGTTGAAGGTAAACTGGAGTGTCGGGATATTTAGAACCTTAACTTTCAGAAGGAAAACCGAACACCATAGTTAATTAAGATCGGGGTCTAACGCCTGCAATTTACAGGGTAGGAAGGCCCTCTAAAATTGATTTAAAGTTAGTATAAATACAATATTAAAATAGTTACATTAGTCCAGATAAATCTTATTCAATGATAGGTAGCTTTATCTTAAATTCATCATTAGAATGAGACAGTGAATACAGCATCAGCTTCATGTACTTGAGAGTCAAACCCATGTATACAGCCAATTCTCTACTGGATATGTACTAATTTGAGAAATCAAATTCCTGGATATGACATTAAAATCTTCACTCGATATGACATAATAATACTGGATATGAAATAATAATACTGGATATGACATAATAATACTGGATACGACATAATAATACTGGATATGACATAAAAATACAGGATAGTATTAAAATTTCCCGGTGATGACTATTTTGTAATTTTATCATATACCGAGGTGACTGTTAGAATTTCTGGACATCTAAATTGTGTTTTATAAAACAGTATCATAGTAGGTTGGCCATAGGGTTGGTCATGTGATTTATTATGATCTGTAGAGTTTTGAACTATTCTGTCTGGTATTTTAACTTATCATCAAGGATGTGATGAAATATTTTTCTAAATTTTGATCTTAAAATAATAAATAATTTTAAAAAGTTATATTTTGTTAACTTTCAAGATTTATCTAATCAGTTTTTGTGGTAAATTTTTCTAAATTTTAAAAAGGTTCAACAAAAAAAATAAATAAAAATAAAAGTAGAATGTAACACAAAAATAATGATGGCATGGATGACATGCATGTAAAAACAGGTAAAATATTTCATCCATTTAACATGTACACATGTACAAAGTGTTATCTTAAAATAAGGTGCATAAAATTTCAGTATACAAACTCCCATGCTGTGTAAAATTCCCCTTACTTTATTTCATTTCGTATTCTACATTGCAATATTTAGTTTCAGTCCAAGTCCGGTTAAAATTCTTATATTAAATGAAAATTTTTGGTTCACTTTTTTCTGAGTTAAATTTGCACATTTAAATTTGGACAAACCTTAAATATAAGTAAATGATAAACATTTAAAAAAAAAAATCGTAATTATACTTGAAATTAAACAGTCAATGTTTTAAGAAAATGTTTGCATGTCATCCGTCTTTATTTCTTCAAATATTGAATTTTATTAAAACCCTTAACAGACCAATTGTAAACCAATTACTGTTTCTTAAAATAAAAAATAAAGTGGGCAAACAAATAAGGCAAAGTTATGCAATATGTAAATCATAATTTATAAATAAAAACCAAACTAAATATTTAACTGTAAAAAAAATTTTCAAAGTGAACAGCATAAAAATAATTATACAAGTATCCACTTGGACTGAAATTTGCAATGTGGTGGTGGGTGGGGAATGCAGCCAAGATTATGTAAAATCTTGCCAGTCACAAGCCTGGAAGGAAGGTAACTTCAACATATAAATGGAAGTGACCTTCTGAATGCAGAGTGAACCACCATAAAAGAAGGAATAAACTAGTCATGCGGAAAAAAATTTAATATGCATGTCACTGATGTGGTATGCCAATGAGACGACTAAATATCAAAAACAAATTCACTAAGAACTTAACAACCAAATGCCATTGATGCCTGCAACATGGAGCAAAACCCATACTGTAATGTATAAGCTAAGAAAGATCTGAGATCATGGAAATGACAAATGTTAAACAATTCAATAAAAAAAGGTATTATAGTATTGATTTTATAAAACAGTAATTAAGACGTAAGAAACTCAATGAAATTTTCAGGACCAAAAGATTGTCCCAAATTTCTTTTCTTTGCAACATAAGCACTTGTTCTGCTGAGATCCTAAAAACCAAATACAACATGTACAGCGAAATCTTAGTAGGGGAAAGGAAAATCATATCAAATGCTTTACTTAACTATTGGGAATCTAACAATAAATGGATAAATCATACTTTACATGTACATAATCCTGAGAAACCCAAATGTGTTTTATATTCTGAATCACTCACACGCTTACACCTCCCAAACAATTCATACAATTAAGCGTCAAAATGATCACAAGATTATTTAAAGGACAAAAGTGGTTCAGGACCGAAAATGAACAGAAAAACGTAAATAGTAAACTGTTGCTGTAACACCGTAAATTACGCCAAAAAATCACAACAATTACGGACAAACTGTAATGGTTGGCATCTATGTATTTAGGGTGTCTATTGATTCATTTAATGTTTAGTCTAGACCATGTTGGCCATTAATGATACAATATCTCAAAATAAATTAAAACTAGTTAGACTTGGTACATACATGTATCCATGATGTGTAGTGGTTAAAACCACTAGAACATGCACATACTAATCTATTCCCTTTTTTTTTCACCTTTTTGGACCATACATGTATGCTATTAAGGATTCTAAATTTTGTATTTTAATTAAATTAGAATGCATGCTTTCAGTTACATCTAAAAAAAAAAAAAAGTTAGGGTAGGTAGGTACATGTAGGTAGTGTTTTTATTTTATTGATTTTATGGGGATTTTTTTTGGAGATTTTTTTAGTCTATATGGCATGTATGGGAGCAACATTAACACTTGCTTAATGAAAAAAGCAAAAATAATCTTTATGATAGTCTATTATCAAAACTAAAAAGTAGGGTAGTTAGGGTAACTGCAACCACATATATATTCAAGACTGACAGTGTTCTCCACAGGCCGATATGACGCTGCGATCTCGCAGTGCCTTCAAAAATAATTTTGTAATTCCTGCAGCGCCTTAATTGGCTGCTGTCCCTTAATACCTGATTATAATTTGGAATGCATGGTCAAAATATAACTGCCTTGTTAAATGAAAATCTGATTATTTTGACAATATTGTGTACTGCATTTCTAGTCCAATGTACAATGTATATTTAGTTTAATTTATATCTTTTTGTTTTCTTAAATTGAAAATTTAGTAATATTTTGAATAGTTGTGTTCATTATTGCTAAATAAGAAAATTGAAAACACTTTTCATATGTGCATATAGTAGTCAATGTAGAGCCTTCAACAATGAACAAAGTCCATACCACAAAGTCAGCTGTAAAAGGCCATGTAATTTGGTTCCCTTGATGCTCAGGAAGGTATGAAGGATCCATCACATGTAAATTGACATATTTTGTACTGCATAATTGAATTTATATGTAACGTCCTACATGTACTTGGCCAAGTTATGTGCTAGTTGTAGTAAATATTCAAAGATTGTTTATTGGAATTCTCTCTATTTTATTAGACAGTATGTGTTGTAATATTTCCATCTTATTTAAGTACTTTTCATTTGCGGAACAGATAATCTTTAATATCATAGAAAAAAGGTAGCAATATATATAGAAAAATAAGAAGATGGTGTATGATTGTCAATGAGACAAATATTGATCACTGTATGGCCTTCACAAGCCAATCATAAGAAAAACTGGTAACTTCCCTACAGGAGGAACTCCAATACCTAATAGATTTTGTTACCCAATCCTTATCATAAAATTAAGATCTTTAAAATTTTACTTTGTTCCAAATTCTTTTGGTTTTGATTGATACATTTTGGGTAATGCAAGTTAAATGTTTACTTACAGCAGGGCTTTTGTTTGTGAATAAAAGAAGGCTTTTCATATATATATATATAAATTTGAACTTTAAAGACCTTATCATATATTTCTGATATTTTTCATCACCTATTTATAAATTTTCCATCCAGAAACTATTAGTCAATAGTCCGGAGCCAGAGACTAGTAAAATTTTATTCGAAAAACTTTGCTTAGACACAAATAAAATTTCAGAATATTGATTTCTTACAGTAGTTGGAATTCTATTTTATGCAGACCGTCTATTCCACTTCCAGCAGCACATCACATCACTGTTTATACTGCAACTACCTGCGTTTATTTCCTAAATTAGTATAAACATATAGCTATATATTTTGTATAACGTCAATTTCATCATGGAACACTTTTTCCACAATCAGGGGTGCATTAACATGATTAACAAATGATTAAGGGATGAAAATAAGTTTTAAATTTGTGTTACAATTTAAAAAGCTATCATGTATTAATTTAAGTTGCAGTATAAAAACAAAATTAGGTCAATGTCTTAAAAATATAACCTTTTTTGTACTTGGCGCAAAACTGGGGAAGGGCTCGGTAGAACCTAGCCCTATCCAGTTTCTCAGTCTCATACAAAAAAGGTTATATTTTCATGACATTGACCTAATATTGTATATATATATGTACGTATAACAAGATAATTCCCGAGTCATTCCCATACCATATATACATGTAGTAAGCTAAAGATTGGGTTTTAATAGACAGCCATATAAGGCACATAACAAATGTTTTGTGCATTAAACTTTATTTATATTTGCATGCTACATGTACAATGTATGAGATCAACCCTTAACTAACCTATTCGCTGTGGAAACAAGGCACTAAATTTTCACCTTGCATTTTTTATACACACATGGAAGTAAAATAAGGAATAATGGGATAATGTTACATACCAGGTTGCCAATATGAGACTGTCCATCGGGTCCCATTTTAATATTTAATGCCTCAACAATGAAAAAAACCCACAAGGTGTAGCAAGATATGATTATAATCATAATTAAGGCACAGAAACAAAAAATAAAATAATTCAAACACAAGAAAACTGTCTGAAAGGGCTGATTTGTGAACATGGCAACAAAAGAACAAATACAATATTAATACTGACAACAACAATCAAATCATGACTTCAGAGACCAACATAGTCATACAGAATAAGGCATGGTTTTGTCTAGTCCAAATAATTATGACGTCTGACAAGGCTTATAATTTTTTTCTGGGACACTTCCTACGATGTACGTCTGGCAAGGCTATTATAATTTTTTTCTGGGACGCCTTCCTACAATGTACACAGGAAGGTGTCCCAGAAAAAAATTATAATAGCCTTGCCAGACGTCATAATTATTTTGACTACGGGTTTTGTCTAGTTTTAGTAATGATGACAGCTGTCAAGGCTACTTTTATTTTTTTGTGGGAAGCCTTCCTAAAAAATAAAATAGCCTTTTCACACATACATTAGGAAGGCGGCCCCAAAAAAATAGCCTTGCCAGACTTTATAATTATTAGGAAGTCAAGTGCAAAATTACTCTGACCTCATGCAACTACTGTTTTGCCAGACGAGCTGCCACTGTGGGACAACGTGGTCCCACGGCCCCAGCTTGTCTGGCAAAACAGCCGTTATCAGAGTAATCTGGGAATAGAGCATTTGAAATTGGAGGGTGGTAATTACTCCTCCTCTACATGTAGTCAAAATTATTCTTACTTTGAAAGGCTATTTTAGTTCTTATCTATGATCTCTTGTTAGGCTTGATTAAATATTTGTTATTGGATCATAAAAATATAAATTGATCACCAGACACGAGTATCTGAACATGTATGATGGACAAGCTACATGTATAGGTCCATATGATTAATGCACACTAAAAAAAATATAGAAAAAATGAACAATTTTCACGATGAATACCGTGAATGGTGTTTTGACAATCGGGAATGCAAGGTGTAGAAACCTTTGGAGACACATTTGATTCATCCGCTACTCTTTTGATTTAGAAATGGGAGTCAATTATTACATGTTATATATTTTCCCCCCCGGTGTAATTTCGATTGGACCACGTGTAGCATGTTTGGCAAATTTTAATTCGATTTTTTCTTATTTTTACTTCTTTTCCTCTACTGAAATGAATGATATACAAAGTAAACAACTTATATTCCTTTGTGCTTACATATTTTAAAGCTGTCACTTACTTTTGTCGGTTTATTTTCACACATTAGAAAAAATAATTGCTCCAGCAAGGTGCTTTCACTTCTGCCATCTTCAAGCATCTCATGACGGCGATCGGCTTTTCATTGGTTGATACTCCCAAGGAGGCGGGGTCTAATCTCGGCAACAAAAACATCTATTGCAACTATTTATAATATAGTTTCAGCACAAAAATGCCGTAATCGTGTTTTAATAATCAATGAACATCATACCAATATTATTTTTTTATCCGCATGCATGCATGCAATTTGTAATCAACAATTTTATCGATGGACGCTGCTTACGGAATCCGCCATTGATGAATATATAATGAGGTAATTGCGGAGTTACCTACCCCTGACAAAAAATCCTCGAAATTGCCTTAACATCACTGCGCAAAACCAACAAATATAAACATCAATGAAAGGATCCCCATCATAAATTTTAATACATAAAACAAGGAAGTATGCAATATAAAATACGTGTAGATTATATTTCCGCAATATTTATTAATTATTGAGGAAACATTAAACGATATAATTTGCTATGTTCGATGAGAGAATCGCTTTTTATTAATACATGACTTTTGTTCTTCTGAAATATTAAAAACAAAAACAACAATAGGTGGTCACAGGCCTTATTTTCTTGACAAGTCAAACATATTTATTGATAGATCATGGCAATCTTTAAATTTCAAGTTTTAGGTATTTTGTTGTATATTGAATGATAATTGTTAAAATATTTTTAAAACAAAAATACTTTTTTCAACATGACTTGAACGGACACTAAGAAAAAATCCACCCGACCTACCTTAAATTGTAGCAGATAGTTGTCTCATTTGCAATCATACCACGTACATTTCCTTATTTTTGTATTACATTTAAAAAAAAAACAATTCATTTGCATTAGTTACAGACACAATTTGTGTGGCCCAATACACAAGGTAAACTCTGAACTCGTATAGCATTTAATTATGAACAGTCTCCTTGGCAACTTCCGAAGCAAGGTTGTCGGCATTCCAAACTTTCCCGAAGTCCTGAGTTTATATATGGATGGATACTTCTTATAATTTCTTTTCTATTATTGTAAAAATCAACTGAACAGGGGTTGACTCATTAGATTGACACAAAGCTAAAAAAAAACCCAAAAAACCCAAGAAGACCTATATAACCAACTTTCTTTCAATTAATATATTATAGTGTGTCTTTCTATGAGTCTTCTAGGTTGTGATATTACACTATTGTTTCAGATTAGGGTGAATGTTGGTACCTATTAAAACGTTTAAACCTGATGCATTTGTTTGCACCTGTCCTAAGTTTAGTGGTTGTCGTTTGTTGATGTTGTTCATAAGTGTTTCTCATTTCTCGTCTTTTATATACAATATATATATCAACTGCTAATAAACATGAATGGCAGACTTACTTCCATTGAAACGGAATGACACAAGTCACCCAAATGAACAGAACATTAACAACGTTAGCTAAACAATTTAGCGAGTTAAAACAAAAGTTAACGAAGTGGAACCAATAGATACTATAGATAATTTAGCTGATCTGTAACAATAACATCTTCATGCCTTATATATCATGTACTGTAATACGCCGCTAGATTAAAACTGACGAGGAAAGGTAACACACGGCCAGCGAAAGCTCTTTTAATGAGAGCCCAGGTGGTCGTGTGGTCTAGCGGGACGGCTGCAGTGCAGGCGATTTGGTGTCACGATATCACAGTAGCATGGGTTCGAATCCCGGCGAGGGAAGAACCAAAAATTTGCGAAAGCAAATTTACAGATCTAACATTGTTGGGTTGATGTTTAGACGAGTTGTATATATATATATATACATATATATCAGTATAGATTAGACCGTTGGTTTTTCTGTTTGAATGGTTTTACACTAGTCATTTTGGGATCCTTTATATCTTGCTGTTTTGGGTGAGCCAATACTCCGTGTCGAAGACCACACTTTGACCTTTATACTTAACCCGAACGGGAATTTCTATACTATAGAAACGGTCCCTGGACCCGCACAAATCTGATAACAATCAGTTCCGTTATATAAAATAAAGATTCAGTGGACCGTCTAAAACATATTAGGATGATTTATCCCCAATCTAATTAAAATATAGATCTCTGATACATGTGTAGTTACTGTAGTATAACGAAATCAGAGATCTATATTTTAATTTGATTGGTTTATCTCACGATTCAATTAATGAAAGACATGTTTCCCATTTTCCCCCACAAACACAAACAAATAAACAGACGGTAAATAATTGACGTCTTTTGAACAATTTATTGGGTGCGACTTTTTACCCCAATATATACCCCAACATAATTATCCCAATATACCCCAATATACCTCAAAAAACAGTTTAAACATAATATTATTGAATTATAATTTTCATTTTAGGCATTTCCATGTTATTTTAACACCAACAATACTTTGTTTTATAAATATATTTAATTTTAAATCACTTCTTTCCTCGTAACTTGTTCTGTTCATGTCAGCCGCTTACGATCAATCAATCTTACGGTTGGATTCATTTAAACTTGAGAATTATTTATTCAATGGATTTCCTTCTTATTTTAAAGTCGATGCTAGTCATTTAATTAAAATCAACCAAGTTTTAAAGAATTATATGTTTGTAATAAAAAAAAACTGGACCTAAACGATAACATTAAAAGATATCAAGACAAAAAATTCTGTATATTTGTTTTTTATTTATTTATCTTCATAAGTAATCACTAATTCCAGCCTTTAATTAGGACTGAAAACGAGAAAAAAATATTTTTAGATGATAGAAGGAGGTATGTCTAAAAAAGCCTGAATGTTCCCGAATTGTATCTACAACTCTGCAGATAGCATATATATTTAATATTTATTTTTATACTGCACTCGTTCTAATAGACGTGTTAGAAAAGTCGATACTACTGCTGGCGCTCGTGTTGGATGAAGATTAATACAATATGATATACAGGGGTCATCTCTAAAAGTTTAAATACTATCTCATATTTTGTTACCTGTATGGGTGTGTTTGATACCGTTGATGTTTACCTGCAGCAGGTTTTGTTAATAAATAACACATAAGACGATCAAATATCATGTAAAAAAAGTAAAATAGCTTAAATTTTTATATTTTTTTATCAAATATCATATTAATCTTGTTTTACGTTTTGTAAACAAATGGTAAAAAGGTCATAGTCGTATAACGCATGACTTCACATATTTACGTTTTTATATTAAATTGTTTATTAATATATTCTTTTTTAGCACACTGATAGTAGAACAGCTGAAAGTAAATTAAAAAGATAGAAAAAATAGTTCAAAACAAATAGCAGAAACAAATATAGAAACATTAAAATACACCCCTAACCCCCTCCATCCTCACCCCAGGTCAACTCTTATAAGACCAGAAAACAGGGATTATGATTTCTGTTTCGTTTAACGTTTATTAATCAAGCGTCTTTGATAAGATGGAAGCTTTTTACTTTCAATTTTTTTAATTTTTTTTTCAAAACCAAGTTTGCAAGCTATTGAAAGAAAATGATAAAATACAATTCGTCTCAATTAATTGAATAAGAAGAATGGAAACAGGGATTATGTCAGAAAAACAACCAGACCAAAATATTTAAAACAACTCCAGGGTCTTCAACAAGCGAGAAATCCCGCACCCAGCGGAAGTTTTGAGCAGGCCCCGAAAAGCTAATGTATACTAGATCAAGAAAATGGACGCCACTTTACACTTCGAAACACAGAGATGATGTTTTCCGTAGCTACAAATTCACACCCTTTAACGGCTTTCATTACTGTATATATTTTCAATCGACCCTTCGTGTCCCAATTGCATTCGTGTAAATTAACATTCATTTGCATTTACGATTTCAATGGTTTTTGCATTTTGCAAATTGTCAACACAAAACTTTATATGACCTATATATTAACAATATTTCATCTTATCTTATCTTATATATATTTTTAGATTTTTCAGAACAATTTTAGATTCTTCAGATTTCAAATCAATGCAATAATTCAAACGAAAATATGACTAGGCGGCCGATAATTAGCAAATCACACCCTATATATATATATAATTTAAACATAATTTCGTTTGAATTATTTCATTGATTTTAAATCTGAAGAATCTTAAATTATTCTGAAGAATCGAAAATTATTCAGATTTCATCTTTTAAAAATGTATCGATTTGCCGTGATGTTATTGTGACGTACGTTGAGTCCAAGTTGAAAACTGGTGTTTGAACCCTCTTCATGTACTACCCGCAGAACTAAAAAAAAAACGAGAACACAGAGGTAGTTTACCCATGATAAGAACAGGACGCATAAACCACAATATTTATTTTCGGTCAACGTAGGTTTGTTTCTCATGATTTAATTTTTCGTTCACCTTATCATAAACAAATTCGTACCCAGTCATGTTGGAGTTTATATATTACATACACTTTTGTCTGTGAATAGCAGTGTGCCATAAGAATATTCTTGGACTTAAACAGTTAATAGTTTCAAGTAGATTTGTTTTGCTGTTTATTTACTGTGCACTGTATTGATTGTTGAAAGAGAAGATATACACATGGTTTATAGAAAACGTAAAACTGAATAATTCTGATAATGAAACATACCAAGGAGAAATAGTTAGCACCGCCTGAAAAAAATGGACCTTAGACAAAAAAAATTCGAGATATCCCGTAAAAACAGTGTTTAGGATCTAAACATAATCCTAAATGCCAAATTTGTTCCCAGTTGGGAACATGTTTAGGGCTAAACATGTTTAGGATTATGTGTATTTCCTAAACATGTTTAGAAAGTGTTTATTTCCTAAACACCATTTTTACAGTGTAGTCTTACAATAGTAACATACAATGCGTATGTCTTGCTAAAATTAATTACGCCTTTATACAGTGGTATCAAACACACCCATACAGGTAACAATATATGAGAGAGTATTTAAACTTTTGGAGATGACCCCTATATATCATATCGTATTAATCTTCATCCAACACGAGCGCCAGCAGTAGTGTCGACTTTTCTAACACGTCTATTTGAGCAGTCAAAATGCGTTGACCGTATATTTCTATGTCATATACAGTCACTGACCTGATATCACTTTTCCTCATGAATATTTAAATAGAAATTGTCGAAATTATGTTTAATTATTCATACGACCTCTTCAACCTGTTCTTGTTTTCAATGTAAACAACGATGCGTTTAACGACTCAACTTGTTTCTTTTGCAATTTTCGGGAAAACATTTTCACTTTTTAATATTTTTTTGTTTGCAGCCTATAAATCATTGTTTTATGAGGGGAGGACAGGGGTAAGGGAGACAGGGAGAAAGGGGGTAGAAGAAAGGAGAAAGGGGGTGGGAGAAAGGGGGTAGGAGAAAGGAGAGGAAGGCTGGGAGAAAGGAGAATAAGTAGGAGAAAGGAGAAAAATAAAATCTCTCCTTTTAAAAAATGATCTAATATTTCAAGAAAAATATCTCAAAAGGAGATGTTTTATTCTAATGGGAGAAAGGAGAACGGGGTTAGGAGAAAGGAGAAGAGGGGTGGGAGAAGGGAGAAGGGTACCCCCCCTGTCCTCCCCCTCTTTTATGTTTATTGTTGATATTTTAGTCTGCAACGAATTCGTTCACCATTGATTGCGGTAATGATGTACATTTCATCGTGTTTTATATTTCTCCGTCTGTGTGATATGAGGCCTTTTTTAAAGGAGGATTTTTCCCAATTTTTAAATCAAAAAAATAACATTAACACAATAAACAACAATTAAAAATGTTTTTAGATTGCAGTATAAAGACAATAATAGTGCATTGACTTGACATATCAACGATATAAGGATTCGGCCCGAAACGGGGAAAATGCTCGGCACAGCCTCGCATTTCCCCGTTTCTAAGCCTCATCCTTATATCGTTGATATGTCAAGTCAATGCACTATTATTGTTTATGAAGAAGAAGCAAGTCTTTTAAGCCAACACTCTTCTTCTTCTTTGATAATATACATACAAATAAGAAGATGTGGTATGATTGTCAATGAGACAACTTTCACCAGAGACCAAATATTGTATAGAAGCTGGGACTTTTACAATAATGTTAGTGCAATAGTTCCAGGTAGAAGCAATTATAATGGTCACCGTACAGCAAGCAAAAACCATTCCGTATGTAGCAAGCTATAAAAGGCCCTGGCATGTAGCTGGGAATTTCTTTTTTTTTATATAATTTGCAATCGTATACTTTTTTTTTGGCGCCAATGATACTATGTATTCTGAAATATAATGGCGCCAATGAGTTGTGGCACAAAAGGATGCATTTTTGACGTTCAGGTGCTGGCGAAAACACACCGAACGAGAATCATTTTGTTTTCTTTTAAAATCTCAGTAGAAACACCGGTCACCGAAACACCTACAAATAAAGTATTTTTCTCTCTTTATTGTATGTTAAATTTTGTACAAGACAAGTTTTATTTAAAAATGTGTGCTAAAATAATAAAACTAGAAATACAGCACTGCTGTTCAATGATGGGGTTAACTGTATATACTGGGTTCAATATATTATATTAGTAAGTAAGTAAATTTTCTTTAGAGTCGGCATATATATACATAATTACAGACAAAACATGAGCTCTGGAGAGGTCTTTAATCGACTATCACATGAAAATCATGCAAATACTAATAAATAAAAAATGAAAAAGCATGCAAATATAATGAAAGCAAATTAATTTTGATTTCTGATCCTCCAGAGTCAATGCTCATGCGGCAAGTACTTCTGTGTGCATTGAATAGGGGAACGTATGTGGTGGGCATACTGAATACATTTAATAATTGGGAAATAGCACAATTATCATGTCTCTGAATTTTCTTCTTCTATAGACCTTTCCGCTTACCATTTTTGTGCTTGTTTTGCAATTAAAATCATTAAATGGGGACATAATCAATTTGCGCCATTTACGGTTTTGAAAAGGTATCAATTGCGCCACTCTTTATTTTTCGGATGATATCAAATTGCGCCACATTTACCAGTACATTTCTTTACTAATATATAGCGTATACATAATACATGTAGTTATGAATAACCTTTCAACTTAGATTAAACTAAACACTCATCAAAATTGAGAAACATCACTAAGAAACAGATTGTTCAGTAACCGAATAGTTTTTCACATGTAAAGATATCTGATATATCGTTCAAGAAAATAAAGTTTGATAGAGGAAAATCTGTCATCTTCTTCGAATACACATTTCTTTTTTCAAGCATTTGGTAAGAAAATACAGAAATTAGACGGAGATGTACATATAAGTCCAAACGATCGAAAAGCAAACCCGTTTCTCATCCTCATCCTTACATGCTCAAAATTTTCCAACGGACAGAACGGACGTCAGCGGATTAAACGAACGCTGAACGGACATGAAACGGATATGGACGGACATTTTACGGGTACGAACGGACGTCTAACGAACATGAACGGATTTATTTGAAAAAAAAGATACCATTCGGCGTCCGTTCGCACTATCCGGTAAGGTGTGACCGCGGCTTTAATAATTAATTTTGAGCTTAGATTTAGAAAAGATTTAAAAAAGAAAAGAATTGGAATATTTCAATTCATGTACTGTGAAAGAAGGAAACTGCACCTATCTCAACCAAAAAAAAAAAAAAAAAACAGCCGATTTCACAGAATTCTTGATGATATTGGTGTTGTAACAAACGAAGATGATGACTTTATAGTGTTTAAAAATGATTAAAAATAAATAATGCTTATAAAATTGGTGCAATAAGATTATTTTTCAATTGGCGCAAGTGATACCTATAGTTTTTAAAGTGAAGTGGCGCAGAAGTAGCATTGGCGCAAATAAGTTGTGGCGCAAATGAGTTCTTTTTTGGCATCGCCCTTAAGTAGCTGGTGGTATAATATGGTTGTCGATTTCATTTTTGAAGTAAACAATATAGACTAAGAGATTAAGCGTTATAATGACCATGATAAAAAAAAATGTTTGGTCTTAATCCAAGTGGGGGTTAAAATATAAACAGACGACGAACAGCAAATAATGGATTCAACATTTGATAATGTATTAATAACTATATAGTTCTGCAACCAGAGTTCATTTTTTAAAACTTTAATGGTCCGGAAGAACACACACCTAAATGTTATATCGATGGAAAGAGGAAAACGTGTACAATAAGAAAAGTTGGGTCGTAAAAATCCAGAATGGTCACATTTTTGTGAAATTGAGGTCAAAGGTCAGACCTAAAAATATCAATATTTCAACCATAAGGACAAAAAGGACAAATGTTCTGATATTTATTAAATAGAATGCTACAAAAACAATTCGATCATAAGCATATGCTATAAACGATGTTAAAACGACAAATTTGACTACTTATATGAAGAGCTGCCATTACAAAATAGCGTTAATTTGGAACCTTCTGATTTTTTTCCATTTATGACATAGCAAAAGAAGAAGTGGCCTTGACCTTTTCACATCTATAAACTTTTATATTGTGTATAGTGTTTCACTGTACATTGAAGAATTATTTTCTAAACTATAAAACACCAGTTTATCAAATTATTTCAATACTTTTTCTATCTTTGAAAAAAAGCGCTGAAACAGTGTTTTTAGTTTTGCATCTAAAAGGTTGTGTATTTCGTGAAAATTAGTATCTAGTTATAGATAAATACATATTGTGTATTTGCAAAGTCTGGACAGATCAGTTATAACACAAAATATACCATAGTCACCCGAGGGGAATGCGAGGGTAAAAAAAATCATAAGCGTTACTTGCCTTGATTAGGGGTTTGGTTGAGTGTAAAACAAAGTCAGTTTGGTACATGAACATTATCTCAGTGGGATAAACCTGGTAAAAAAAGTTAACTCATTAATTTTTTAAGGGAAGGATGAAAAATTATACAATGTAATGCCAATTTTCTAACGTTGTAATTCAAAATCAGTCATGATCCTTATGTAACTTTTAAAAGCGACACACAATAGCTCAAGTATTCATTAAATAGGGACATGTATCAATCTTTTAGTCATCATATACGGATTCAGTACGCGTATTAGCATAACAACACACTTCCCTTTTTTTACAAGAACAAGTTCGGCGCAGGACAGAGTTTGTGTTATTTTTCATCAATTAACTAACAAATGAACCTAAGAGCCTAGGCTCCGTGTTGAAGACCGGACCGTGACCTATAATGGTTTACTTTTATAAATTGTGACTTGGATGGTGTGTTGTATCATTGGCACTCATACCACATCTTCCTATATCTAATAAGAAGCTATGCGGCCATCATTTCCAACTATATATATATATATATATATATATATATATATAGCTATACCCAAACGAGGACATAGCTCATAAGAACACTGGCGGTAGGGTGAAGTAATTGTTCTTCTTTTAATGTATCCTTGATATTTTCAGACACACCTTGGTGTAATTCTGAAAGTCTCAACATAGACTTCAATTTTCCTGCAGCAGATATGGCATTCCTTATATTGAGTTCAGAGCTTAACGCTATATTTCATATCCCTTGGCCCCACTGTGTCTGACTTGTAAGTTGTCACAAAATTTAGTTAGTTCTGGTGTTTGGCAGTTTGGAGAAATTTAGTTAGTTCTGGTGTTTGGCAGTTTGGAGAGCGTCAGAGATAATCATGGGTAAAAGTGATCGGTATATGTAGAGAAGGTGCTACATGAGACAGGCTTTTTCTTATGAAAGAACAGATCACACCACTACGGTCCGTGTAACACTTATCAATTCAAAGTTTTAAAAAGTTTTGAAATTTTGGATTTTTGGAATTTTGATCAAAGTTTTAAAATATCAAAATTTCAAATTGTGTAAAAGTTTTGAAATTTTGAAATTTTAACCAAATTATTAAAATATTAAAATTCTAAATATCGTTTTTAAATTTGATAGTTTAGAAATTTGATCAAACTTTTAAAATACATTACTAAACCTAACGTGCAATTTTGATTATTTCACTTTTTGAATGTTTGGTTTTTTAAACTTTTGATTAAAATATCAAAAATAGAAAAGGGGCAAAAAGAGGGGTACCTGTAAACTGGGATACGAAATAAAAGTGAAACGAAACGAAACAGAATGAAATGAAAACATGCTGATACATAAAAGTTAATGTATAGAATAAAACCACAGGTACGGACAGTTCTATGAGGTGAAAAATAGGATGACAAAATAAATATTTCTCAAAAGAAGATAATTCATTTTGAACCAAGACACACGGCTCTGATAATGACCATTTTACATGATGATTAACCCAGCACCCATATTTTAGGAGTAACAGTAAAAACTGATTAACTCGCAGTAGGTCAAATAGTATGGTTAGGCTGAGTATATATGTGTTTTCTGCTGGACTTTAAGCAATAAAATGGTTCAATACACGTTGTATTATCTAATTTGATTTCAACTTTTTCTTTTTTTCTTTTAGATGAATAAATCTTTAATGATCATCTTTAACGTTTTAATCAGCAACAATTTCCTTCCTTTATTAATTATAAAAAAGAAGATGTGGTATGATTGCCAATGAGACAACTATCCACAAAAGGCCAACATGACACAGACATTAACTATAGGTCACCGTACGGCCTTCAACAATGAGCAAAGCCCATACCGCATAGTCAGCTATAAATTGTTGGCCTTAGATATTCAGCTTTGAGCGTTCCTGATCCAGAAAAGCGCTTCGGTCGTAACTTTTAACGTTTTGTTTTCATTTTTTTATCGTTTGCATGACGATCGTATATTGCCTTGTATCAATAATTTCAGTTCTAAGTATTTGTACGGTAGGAAATCTGAATTCATGGTGTCCCAATGAACGTTGTGGTATCTGGAATGTGGGAGGTTTTCGATATCTTATTACGCCGAAATTAAGAGTAAAATCAATTATCGGTAGCCTGGAGTCAGGAAATTTTTATAAGGTTTCTACATAAACTCTTCATAGATAGTTACCCGAGTGTAAATTTGTTATTTGCGCCTGACGCGCGTTTCGTCTACAAAAGACTAATCAAAGACACTCGAATCAAATTAAGTTTAAAAAAAGCCAATAAAACCAAATTAAATTAAAAAGGTAAAAAATAAAAAAAAAAAATAAGAAACGTTAACATACAACTTATCGTTCTGGTTTTGTAAAAGCTGAACACATTCATCATATTTATCATAAACGTATACCATACACATTATTTCCAGGCTTCACATTAATGTAAAAGTTGCCGCTGAACATTATGCCCCCATCTATCCACTTGTAGGCGTCGGCATTTTGAACATTAAAAAAATATTTTGAATATTTTATATTAGCGATAAATGGTAATCTTATTTGGGAATCTGATATATAAATATTGTCACTAAGGTGACACTTTATTTTTTAATTTTATTTTACTTGGATACATTCCCGAGGGGCTTCAATAATGGTACATAAAAATATTTTGAACCCCAGTTTGATAGGGGAAAAATCTGTGCAAGCAGAGTACAAAACAAATATCATCTGAATCCAGATTCCTCCCATACCTTAAAGTGTTAAATTTTGAACCAAATAATTTGATCAATAGCGATAAAAAAAACCTTCATAAATGAAATTTTAAGAGCTTAGCGCAATTTTTTTACTTCAATAAAACAACTTTTGGAGTTAAATGGGAGCTCCCTTAGATAACGTTTGTACTGATGCTTGTAAAAAGTATATATATGCATTGATTTATCATATACGTAGCTCCATTGGGGGCTCTAAATCAACCTCTGTTTTTTTTTAAATGGCACATAAAAGGAAAAGGGTTTTTTTTTGGTATCAAGAGATATCATTTTTCCGTATTTGTTATTTATGCATTTTTAAGTTATCGAACGATAATCAACTTGAATCAAAGTAAAAGAACACAGGTACGTCCAATCAGAATGGGACGTGTAAAGAGAGTGCCACGCTGTCAGCTGCATGATGGATTTTTCCATTTTTGGCCATACACCAATGTTGCTCTCGAAAAACCAGTACATTGTAAAATGCTGAATTTCAAGTAAAGCATTCACCTACAGAACACTGAAAACTGAATATTTGAAAGTGAAGTATATATAAGAACCGAATCAATTGAAGAGGTGTTTCGCCAAAATGAAGTTAATCTGATGTACAGTGGTTGTCGTCTGTTGATGTTCATACGTGTTTCTCGTTTTGATATAGATAAGACCGTTGGTTTTTTCCGTTTGAATGATTAACACTAGTAATTTTTGGGGCACTTTATAGCTTGCTGTTCGATGTGATCCAACGCTCCGTGTTGAAGGCCTTACCTTAACCTATAATGGTTTACTTATATAAATTGTTATTTGGATGTCGAGTGTCTCATTGGCACGCATACCACATCTTCCTTTATCTATTAAACATACCAAAATACATCTATAAGGGCTACTTTGCCCGAGCCAGCTGAATCCTGAGTTTCTTTGAAATTTGTATGTAAAGAACCTATTTTGAATTATCGATTTTTGGTTGTCAGTGACAAATATTTCATGAATGATGGCAATAAATACACCAGGGAGGATTTGTGTTTGTTATTCATTTGATGAAGGCATTATCTTTCAATTAGTTTAATTGAGGTCTGGAGCTGGCTTTATATATACATGGCAGTCCTTTGTTAATTTATTAACATTGTCATTTTGATTACTTTCTTATGTTTCCTATTCTGACATAGGACTTGGATTTCTTTTAAAGTGTGTTTAATTAACTGTGTGAATGTTAGTTCATTCTACATTTTCTAGAGGTAGAGAGGGGGTTGTGATCTCACGAAACATGTGCATTTGTGGGCCTGCATCTGTCCCAATTCAGGAGCCTCTGGCCTTTTTGATGCCGGTTTAAATAGGTGCCGTATGTATATTATGTTTCCCTCTTTTCGCCCCTTTTCTATTTTTGATATTTTAATCAAAAATTTAAAATATCAAACTTTCAAAAAGTGAAATAATCAAATTTGCACGTTAGGTTTAGTATTTTAAAAGTTTGATCAAATTTTTAAACTATCAAATTTAAAAACGATATTTAGAATTTTGATATTTTTTTAAATTATTTGGTTAAACTTTCTAAATTTCAAAACTTTTACGCAATTTGAAATTTTGATATTTTAAAACTTTGATCAAAATTCCAAAAATCTAAAATTTCAAAACGTTTTAAAACTTTGAATTGATAAGTGTTACACGGACCTACACGGACCTTGTTGATATGTTGATAAATATACATTTTATTCAAAGTCTCATGCCAACAAGACCGCAACAGGAAGCAACAAGACCGGAACAGGAAGGAGATCTGAAAAAAAAGTTAACGATTTTGAGCAAACTCCGAAACAGTGGTGACATCTGGCTACGCTTCTTTATAGAGAAAGGGAAGTATGACCCGAACGATAACGCTGTATGGAGTTTGGATTTTGAGTTCATTAGTAGAATGAAAAATTCGGGAAAATTTTCCCAATTTTTAAAAAAAATAAATTTTTATTGATTTTTCTACCGTAATTGGGGACTTCGTCCCCATATAATATTCAAATGAGCAAAGTGGCGTTGATTTCTGGATATGCTGCTGCAGAACCAAAATCGGAAATTATTTTTTTAACATTGTTGATTTTAAAAAAAATCATAGTCTTCGTCCCCATTCACAGGTAGTTCCTGCCTCATATTATGAAACATTGATATCTCCGTACTCAAGTGAATTACCGATAATGTGTGTAAAATAGTGTAAATAGATGATCATAGATAGGTGGTGGAATATTAAAACTACTCAAATGAGGTTGTCCTGAAGTGGACTGAGAAAGATTTCCTGGTAAGGTAATGATCCACTTTTTTCTACCCTTATGCAATTTGTAGGATGAGCGATATTATATTTTGAATGGATGAGCACTACAAAAAAAGATTTCAACATAAGCTATGAAACGGCAAGCTTTTTAGAAAAGTTATTACTTGTCGAGAACATTCGTCACAATTCGGTCGATTCCGTACCTTCACGACATATAACACATGCCATGAGGGTTTGGATGGGGTTAAATGATTAAAGAATAATGCCCTTAAAAAATGAAGATTAGAGAATAACGGGCAAAAAAAATGAAGATTAGAGAAAAAAGGGGTTAAATTTTTGAAGATTAGAGAAAAAAGGGGTTAATTTTTTAAAGATAGAGAAAAAAGGGGTGAAAATTTAATGTTTACAGAATAACAGACCCCCCATCCAGACCCTCTGCCATCATGGCCATGGTGATACGCCTATGTTTTCATTATTTGTTTTTATATGAATCATATTATAATGTTTAATTTCTTATTATTTCTAAACATGTATATATGTTTTTGTCTGATTTATTTGTTTGTAATTGATATGGGCCCTTTGATTAGGAAAATAAACATATTTGATTTGCTGATATTACTGATCTCCTGTAAAGGAGGGAAATAAAATATTCATGTTTACAAATCATGACTGCCCATCACCAGTCGAAAAAGAAACACCATTTGAATGACTGAGTATATACATGACCATGTTATATTTCAATTGCGAGGAAATTTTGTTATCCTGGTTAAACATAATTACTTATATTTACATTCCGGTGGTATGATCCATCCTATCTTAGTATCTACAACTGTTTTAGTGATTTAGTCACCTTCCGTATACAGTTGTTACCAGAGAGCACGAATTTCATTACAAAATTGCTTGTCTCCACCGGGACCTCTGTGTTACAAGGCAGCGCGCTAACCGACTGACTTAAAGAAGTACTTCCTTACGGCTGACTATAAGTATCTACTAAGTTTTTCTAAGGGAAGCAATCCCGTCACACTTCCCCCACCTCAAGAGTCATTATACTCTATAATGTCTTAATGATGATATCTTCATCTTTTTTATATTTATATTTTAACCTGGCTAGGTAATTCTTCTAACCATGGGTTATTATTGTTGGGCGCCAATGTAACCAGAGCACGAATTTCATTACAAAATTGCTTGTCTCCACCGGCACTCGAACCCGGGACCTCTGTGTTACAAGGCAGCGCACTAACCGACTGAGCTAAAGAAGTACTTCCTTACTTAGCTCAACCGCTTACGGCTGACTATAAGTATCTACTAAGTTTTTCTAAGGGAAGCAATCCCGTCACACAGTTCTGAGTACTCGAGCCGGCTATAAATGATCCATTCATGTGATTTCTTGATATATTTTAATCTTCTAGAAAGCATAGTTTTTTTATTTGTGTTAATTTGGATCTCCTATAGTTGGTGATCACAATACTGGCTATTTGTCCGACATTACTGGAAATCACACAGGTTCCCATTAAATTTTGACGTCATAAAGCAAAATATTGGAATCCGGGTCCGTTCGCGCCCATTCACGTTTGCCTATCACATTCGCACCCTTTCACTTTTGCACCCTACACGTTTGTGCCCAATTTTTATTGGTTTTGTGTTAAAATAACTTTGTAATCAAGTTCTTCAAGTGTATTCCTATAAGTATATTTGTTGTCATTGTCCTAAATTAAAGTGAGACAACATGATTTTTTTTGGTGTTGAATAAATCTTAATCTTGTTTTGGTTAAGTGTCAGATTGCTAACTTTTATTTCATTGTTTCAAATTAAAGTTAGACTATGACAACGTATTTGTTTGTGTTGAATAAATTTTAATCATGTTTTGGTAAGGGCATTGCTATGATTATTTGTTTCATTGTTTCAGATCTAAAAGCCAAGCTGTTAAAATCTTTTGTGTTTTTCATTTATAATCTTCAATGTTTTTACTCATACCAAGCTAAATACAGTATTTACATCAAATCAATTAAAAACAACATCCTGATTTTCTAATTTTTCAACAGAAATTTTATTTAAAATTGGGTGCGAACGGACTTTTGGTGCAAACGTGCGAGGTGCGATAAAAGATATCAATATCCATTAAACATAAAAAGTTGCTTAATAGTTCCCCGACTGATTATAATCAAATTAACTAGTTTGTCTACATGAATGTTAAGGGTAGTTAAACCAGTTGATTCAGAACCATGGGCAATACAATTCGTAGCAGATATATCTACAGGTACAAATATAAATACTAGACAAGCACTCCGACAGTAAGACTTAAAGAGAGCTGTACAGGTGCTATCTGAAAAAGCTTGCAATTTAGTAAGCGTAAGAGAAAGTCCACAGAGACTGAATACAAATGTACAGTGTACCTAAATATCAATATAAGAAGTGGGGGGGGGGGGGGTGCAGAAATGCCATCTGAAGAAGATATACACAATACCAATGCTGATGATAAAGAAGCTATAACAGCAATGTTAATCATGTTATAATATAAAATACACTAAAATATACTATGAGTCTTGGAAAGAGAGAGCTGAAAGAAAACATAGAATATAATTCATTTTTCATTACACATGTATATACCTTAAAGTACAAATGTATATAAGTCAACAATACAACTACAATACAGTAATGTACCAGCCTGTCCCAAGTCAGGAGCCTGTAATTCAGTGGTTGTCGTTTTTTTATGTGTTACATTTGTTTTTCGTTCATTTTTATACATAAATAAGGCCGTTAGTTTTCTTGTTTGAACATGTTGAATTATGTTACATGTTTCAAAGGGAAAATATACAACGTTTATTTTGTTAAAATTTTCACAAGTTCTATTGATATTATAATTTTCTTTATGTATACTAATCCTTGCAAAGATATAATAGCTCATAGTTTACCAATGTTATTACAGAAAATATATTCCTGCAATAACCAAAGGATTTTTTTTTTACAGTTTCTCTATATCTCTTTAAACATGTTAAAGGCTTTGCTCTGACTTGCATAACAATGTATTTCAATTCATTGTAAGAAATGATGATCAGAGCTTGTAATGAGGCACGTGCAAGATTCCAAGTGTCTCATTTACTCTCATATAGTAAGTTACAAAAAATGTACATGCTTGTTAATTATAACTAAGCCTTGTTTAGTTTGCCCTTAAAGGCCTTGTCTCATTGATTTACCATGGTTGATCAAAATTGTATTAATGGAATTAGAAAATTAGTTATCAAGGCAATACATTAAACTACTGCGCAAAGTTTTAAAAATTTCCAAGTGCCCATTAAAGATAAAATATTTTTAATATATTTAACTGATAACAAACATATGTCATGAATGTTATTACAGAGTAAGGAAAAAAGAGTAGACAACTCATGAAAGTGTCTGTAATAACACATGCATGTTATTTTATTCTGATAACTTATTTAAGTTAGCCCCTTGGCTGATTATATTTGTCTGTAATTTGTTTATCATGAATGTGTATTTGTATTGTTCATGTCTAACAGTAACAGTAACAGTTTTTCTCTTTTTTGTTAGGTAATTTCCGACATCAAATAACAACTTAAACAAGAAGAAAAGTCGAAATTGACCCCTTCATGGTTAGTTTGGCCATATCTGATAGCTGCAGATTTTCCTAATGAAGGAAAAAATGGTGTGAAAAATATGGGAAAACATCATAAAAACACAGCAGTTGCTTGTACCATGCATATATATATAGAGTTTCCAATAGTCAATACTTTCATACTACATTTGTATGTCCACCTCTTTAAAAAGAATCTGACCCCTATTCAATATGACCGAACTACATGTAACCATGAAGTGACCTACTGAGTGATGCTTCTACCTAGATTTTTAATTTCTGTTATTTAAAAGCTGTTTAAGCTGCAGGGTTTAAAAAAATGTTTGGTAGATTCTCCTTTTTTTTTTTTATTTATGTTGTATTTAAAAGTCCTTTTAATATATTCATATATTCAAAGAAATGTAGTTTTAGTCTAACTATATTCCAATTACAAAATAAAAATCTAACTATAATATATATGTTGTGTACACTAAATGTTAGGTTGAAGTATATTCATTTGAATTTAAAACATTAAACTGATACATTTTGGAAGATAAACCTTTATCCATGTTATCACCTGTAGGTGCATGAAGGTGTGTGTCAAAAAAATTGTAACTTGTACAAAAACCCTGTACAAATTATAATTTGTACAAACTTACATCTTGTACACAACATATACATACACATCTTTCTTTCATAAATAAACAAGTATTTCATTCACATGATTATATATGTACATATGATTTAAGCACTTTAAGTGTAATTTATATTATATAATATATATATATAACATGTATAATAAGGAAATGTTTTCTCTTAAAGTTCTTATTTCAAAAGCGCAAACCACCATACAAAATGTACATCTTCAGGAGGTAATTGACTGTCATGACATGTTTTTGGTGCCATACTGACTCCATGGGGTAAATAAGCATCCCATGTGTAATGTGATATAAAAAGCACAATCTGATGTTTATACTCCTTTAAAGTTGACATTTAGAGGATGCCATTCTGTTTTTTAAAGGGAGGTTGGAACCCAGTAGAATGCAGGGGAGTGTTTCCAAATATATGTCCCCATTCTATCATGCATTGTTCATTAAAAAAAGAGTCTAATGATTTTCCCAGTGATTTGTTTCTGACCAACAAAACTCCATGTGTGGGCCTTGCCCCAAATTTATATGCTTACTTAAATCATTTATATAGGCAAAAGTTTGAAACAAAATACTACTTACTCTGAAATATTCGCAAATGAGTTACATCCATGTCTGAAGCTATGACAGGATTTTGCATAATCGCTGTATATTTTTTTAGAACTCTATACGAAAATATTATAATTGTTATTTGAATTTACAAATATGTTGAAAGGAGTAGGTCTAGTAAGGGCCGATTTTGGCCTAAAACTTCTGGTTCATCTGATGAAAAATTTTGCACACTTTTTTTAAACACTTATTATATAAATGTCTACTTCATTCGATTCCATTAGTTTTTGTGAAAGATTTTGAACTGATTTAGTCATTAAATTTGATAAAATTCAAGCTTGAATATGAAAAATCTATCAATTATGCCATAATACATGTATGTCACTTTTCAGATGGTTTTTGTAAAAAATGAAAGTGGCCCCATCTGTGATCACTCTCAACCTTTATATACATGATATATATATGCTATGTATTATTATCATTATAATACACCTTACATTTAAATATTAAGAATGAGCACAAATGAGGTCACTTCCATTTAAGACGAAAACTGTCTAAAATCTAACTCAAATGCTAAAATTGTGAAGATTTCAGTAATTTAGCATGTCTTAATGATGCTAGTACTCGATACATACATGTGCATTGTATTGTCAAAAACAGCCCGTATTTATGTAACAGAAGTATTCTACTCTCCAATGAATAGCTAAAAGTTTACATGTTTACAATTTTGTAAAACTGCTATATTTTGGGGCCAAAATGGGGTCTCACTGGACTTACTCCTTTATAAAACTTAAAAGTCTTTTTAGTCATATTTATATATTAATCATCTTTATTTTACCTGTGTTACCTGTAAAATGAATGAAGGCAAATGTAAAATATTTTATTTTCCAAATGAAGTCAATGTAATCATGGTAATGGGCCCATAAGTTTAGCTTAATTGTCAATTTTCTATAATTGATAAGAAAACACACACTATATATATATATATATATATAGATAGATATAATTACATTAGATGTATGTTTCCTTATAATACTTTATTCTGATTGGCTAACTGCACATCACGTGTTATTCCGTAAGCAATTGCATCACTCAATAAAACTTTTCATTCATGATAACACGTGGTCCCACAATAAAGTGCACAGGTGAATAAGATAAAAAAATTATAAAATTCGTGTTTTCATGATCATAGCTAAAAAATGTAATTATAAGTATTGAATGCTTCTTTTTGTAACTTCATAGGGTTGTAAAAGCGTTGACCATGCGCACATTTTAGAATGAAGCGCGGAAACAAAATGTACTTCGGTCAACGCTTTTACACCCCAATGAATTTACAAAAAGAAGCATTCAATTCTTAAATGACAATTTTCCTTGCAATCCTTGATCTCCAATGAATTAACATGTACATAAATGATCTTTATTCTCATAAACCAAATACATAGTTAAAAAGAAGATGTACTACCAGAGTTCAAAGGTTTAAAATTCAAATACTTAATCATCAGTATATTAGCATGTACTGCAAGCTTAAGAGAGATAAGGATTAAAATTTATTTCATATGATATTTGAAAATAATAAATGATATATTATATTTGAAAAGAGATTGTCAATAAAATGTAATTTTTTTCTCATATTTCTTTCAGCTTTGAACCCTGAGATACGGAATTATTTGCAGTCACATCTGTATCCTATTCCTGCATTAGTTGAGTAGGTCATTGATATTGTATCAATAAACAGGTATTATGATAACTTTAAGCAAATCTTAATAAGCTTGCTCACTACTAATTAATGTGCCAAAATAAGACACATCAATAAGTTTAAATCAGACAAAGCACCAAAATTATACACATCAAAATAAAATACATGTCTTTTGAGAAAAAACAGCCAAAATTTTCCAATTTGCAGTATAATGAATACAGAATAAAACAATATTTCAAAAAACAATTATCAAGTAGCTGCTATTTCATGTATTTTTAAAGAATAATGAGCGAATATTATCAATAAAGAATACAGAAACGAAGGATCACCATTCATGCCCTCATTATCATAGGACTTAGGACATTTAAGGAAACTAGGAAATGTAGGAACTGCTCTTTTAATGTTATTTAACATGTTTAAAGGTGAATGTTCTCTCTATCATTCACATGCATTATCTAGAGCTTTTGTCATTATATAACCGCAAAAAGTTTTGCGGTCGTATATTGGTATCACTTCAGCGTCGTCAGCGCCGTCCGAAGATGGATGGTTTCCGGATAATAACTTTAGTATTAGTAAATAGAAATCAATTAAATTTTAACACAATGTTTAAAATGACAAAAGGAAGCTTGGGATTGATTTTGGGGGTTATGGTCCCTAAGGTTTAGGAATTAAGGGCCAAAAGGGGCCCAAAACAAGCATTTATCTAGTGTCAGTACAAAAAGTTGTGTATAAGTATTTCAATTGTTCTGAAATTGTACTACAATGTTTAATACCATAAGTAGAAGGTTGGGATATATTTTGTGGGTTATGGGGCAAACAGTCTAGGAATAAAGGGCCGAAAAGGGGCCAAAAAAAAGCATTTTTGTAGTTTCAAGACAATAAATTGGAGTTATCTTTCTTTGTCCAGAATGGTTGTTGAATCACCTATAACCAATGTTTTATGAAATCTTTGAAAATTGGAGTTATCTTTCTTTGTCCAGAATAGTAGTTGAATCAACTTTAATCAATGCTATATACAATATACAATGCAATATTCACTTTACTACCAACTGATAAATTAAAGCAGTCTTTACCATTCATTGATTACAAGCACTTTGATTACCATTCTAGGGTTATGCCCCTTTACAAATGGAAAAATTGAAGAATTCTTTAGTTTCTGTTCTCTTAACTTAAGTTTGTCTCAACTAAATTTAATGAAATGTGTATATAATGCTTATTACCTCTCAACTCAGTTTAAGTTCGTTTTTGGCAGCTTTACTTTTACAGTTCTTGAGTTATGTCCCTTTATAACATTATATGCTAGCGGGGGCATCATCTGTGTCCCTTTGGACACATTTCCCATTTATTTTTTTAGAAGTTACTATTAATTAATATTAATTTTAACCATGACTGTATGACATTTTATATTTTAATATTTTATGATGTATTTAAATGAGTAGTAATTGTTTCAAACTCCATTAGAAATTTGAATTGAGATCATTTTGGGGATAAGGGAAAGGGAGGGGTGAAAAAAAATTGGGGAGGGGGGTGGTCAATTTTTCTCATTTCAAATTTCAGAAATTAAAAAGAAAATTTCTTCAATTTTTTTTTTAAGAGGATTAATATTCAACAGCATAGTGAATTGCTCAAAAGCAAAAAAAGAGTTTTAAGTTCATTAGACCACATTCATTCTGTGTCAGAAACCTATGCTGTGTCAACTATATATTTAATCACAATCCAAATTCAGAGCTGTATCCAGCTTGAATGTTGTGTCCATACTAGCCCCAACTGTTCAGGGTTCGACCACTGCGGTCATATAAAGCTGCGCCCTGCAGAGCATCTGGTTTTATTTATATTGACAAATTCCCCCATCACTTTCTCCACTTGACAGCTCTAGACAGAACTGTAACTAAGCCTTAGTTTTTATTATGAGAAATTTCAATTTTCTTTGTGTTCTTACATAAACCTAAGGTTTATAGGTTAAAGTGGCGTAGTTGTTTCATGGGCATTAAATTCATATTCTGGATTGGTCAAAATGTATTTGATGTTTTTGAAAAACATTTTAGACATGTTAGATATATAAAAAGTATTCTCAAGTGCAAATTAAACTATTTCTTAACATAAATATGATGAAAATAATTTTATTTTGGATTCTAGAAAAACTGAAGTTTTAGTACTGCCAGTGGTAGGTTCATGCTATATGGTGTTGTTATGCAGTTGTATTAGCATTGACACATCTAATTTCCATGGTGATTATTTGGCCTGCCCCTCAGACAAGGTCTATTTACTTTGAAACTTTTTTCTTAGTTTACACCATGCATTTATATGTGTTTGATGGTTCATTCTAGGAGTACTTCAGTTGTAGGTTAATGATTTATAGCATGCAGTTGTATAAGCATTGACAGATCTCATTTCCAGGGAGATTATTTTACATCCCTCAGTCATGGTCTATTGACTGAAATTTTTGCTGAGTTTACATGTATTAGGTTGTGATTATGTCAGTTAAAAAGTTACTTTTAGTCATGTAAGTTGTAGGTCAATGATATTTAATTTGGTACCCAGATGTATTAGCATTGGCAAAATTTCAAGGGGATGGTTTGGATCCCCCTTCCAGTTATTGTTCATTGACTTTGAAAGTTTTGTATTATTTACATGTAAATAATTGACATTAGATCAGTTCAAAATGAACAACATGTTAAGTCTATGATACAGTATATTTGGTATGCAGTGTTATTAAACCTGTTAAGAGTTGAATCATCATTTTATTATTATAAGGGGTATAAAACAATTTTTTTTTTAAATAGGATTTCGCTATATTTTTCTATATATGAACTTTATCATATACTAATTAGAAAAATGAAATAAAAAAATGGGGTCACCATTCATTTAAGCTCACAATCTGCCTCCGAAAGAAGCATACATTTTTGTTAATGTCCTTTTTTTTCTGTTGAACTAATCATGCTAATAGGAGAAATAGAGGTGATATGGAAATAAAAAAAGAACTAATTTACAGAAATTGATTAAATTTTACAATTATTTAGTTTATGTGCAGCTTATTCATGTTATTTGAAAACAAAAATAAAAAATATAGGTCACTGATGAGTTAAAAAAGATGTTTCAATTTTAATGCAAAAAAAATGGCATTTTTGCAACAATTTAAGGGAGATAATTTGGAGTTTTTTCAATGATATAAACATTTTAAAACTCATCAGAGGCCAAACTGAATGGATTTTTTTGGTTGATTTTTGTACCATATGATAAAGTAATAACTAATAGCTATATATAGTGTAATATATAAAATTTGTGATGAAAAAACAAATGTTTAATTTTTTGCCTCCTTAAAACTATTATTTAAGGGATTGGAATTGTCTGTCATTGACTGCTAAAACACTTTTTTCTGACAATATTTATTGTCACTATGATGCCATATACATTATACACTCATTTGTTTGATGATTAATCATGGTTAGTTTTGTAGTGACAGTTTTCAATTTTTTAGGTTTGGAGCTGGTGTATAAATATGTGAACTTAAAATTTACAGTACTTATATAAAGAATCAGTCACTCCAAAAAGAAGCTAAATTATATGGAAAAAATTCACCATATTACAATGGTGGATATTATATATTTTGTAAGTATGAACATAATATAATAAAAAGTATGAATGAATGAGATGAGACGAGACGAGACAAGACATGAGACATATGAGATGAGATGAGATGAAATAATGAAATGAAATAATGAAATGAAATGATGCTATTTTAATTATAACATTTGCATTTGTACTAGGCCATTTAAAAATGAATGCTGGTTTCCCCTTACATGTGAAAATTATCAAGGCCTGGCACTCACTGAGACAGGAACACCTTTCTTTTTTATTTTATATTTTTGTGAGATTTTGTCTACAGAGAATGTTGTTGTTAACCTGTAATAAATGGTTATTTCACATTCTATATTGTGGTATAATCTATGTGAAACTGAAGGAATGAGATATTGAGCAAGGTTGAAACACCTTTAAGAGAGTATCAGATAATTTTTACAAAGCATCATTGATAATTGTTGATTTTATATCTGTCTAAAAAAAAACACACAAAAAAAACCCAAAATGGATTGACCTGGAGAGTAAAAAGAGACCCAGCAGGGTCAGGGGAAACCAACAGTACATTTTTTGCATGGCCCTATCAACATGATAAAAATAGCAAAAAGGTGAGACATACATGTATCTCTATTTTTAAATATATTCAAAAGTAAGGCTGAAGTAGTCAAGTTCTTTTGATTTCTTGTTACAGTTCCAGATAACAAGTATCCAATCTTTGATGCTACTGCTGTAGGTCCAATCCCTCTAATCACATGATCTTGTACTATATCCCAATAATAGTCTGCTCCAATCAAGAGTGAAATTGCAAAGTTTTATCATTGTTAATAGAATGTGCGAGTTTTAAATCTTTTAAGTATGGCAAATTGTGTGTTACCTATTTCATCTGGTTTTGAAGTGGGACAGCAGTATTTGGAACAATCAATGCATTGATATTCACATGTTCACCTTTGTCAGTTTGCAGTTGAACCATTGCTGTATCCAAATGGTGTATACTCTTCTCCTTGTCTCCAAAAGCTGACAGTTCAATCGTGTCCCTTCCGCTTGGTCTTATATGTTATTTGTTAGCTATGCTCTGGGTGATAAATGAATGCATTGGCACCTTTGTCGAACAGAAAACTAGCTTCTGTGCAATGTTTTCTATATGCTACTGGTGCTATAGCTGTTAGTGTGAGTTGCTGTGAGGTATGCATAACTGTGGTTTCTGGTTCTTCTGTTATTACAAAGTTTAGTATGACTGGTGTCTCCGTGTCATCTTGTCATGGTTGGTAAATTTTTCAGCATCAAGAATTTTTACTTCTTTAGTAATTGCTTTTCTTAAGGTGGTACCCAACACTTTCACTAAAATAAATTTGGCTCGTTTAATTTTCATAAATTTTGGTCAAAGTATTTACTTTGACACTTAAACAAAAATATAAAAATTTTAAAAAATTTGAACCAACCGTTTTGTCAGAAAAAATACACTGGTTATATAGCAATTTGACAAACACCAATTTTGATCATTGAGAAGCTTCATATTCCTTGTACAACACAACGTAATTAAAACGTTAAGCTGACTTTACAGAGTTATCTCCCTGTAGTGTTAGGTACCACCTTAAGTTGCTAAGGTTTATATGATCGCTATCAAATGCAAGGGCAATACTTTTTCTAGTTTCCACAGGTAGTTTACTAATAATAATAGGTACTATGGGGGGGGGGGGGGGGGGGGTGGGGGGGTGCATACATTTCTTGTGTTTAAACTTAGAAACATTCAAGACCTAGTATATACTTTCTAAGTTACAGTCCCCATACCTCCCTAAGCTGTTCAAATCATTTGACAGTGAGGGAACTTATCCATTAATGCTTTCATGAATGCAATTATAATATATATTATTTTTTAACGGGTGTCCAAATCTCTCTCTAAGCAAACATACAACTGTCTCATAATTGGTGTGCGTAAGCACAAATCCTGCTATGGTTTGGGTGGCACTTCCAATATGCTGGGCTCTCAGATAACTACATTTCTGTATTGGTGTTAGGATACTATTCAAATGTATGATAGATTCGTACCAGTCACAAAATGTGCTCCACAGTAAAACATCCCTGTCAAAATGTGGCAAATCTAATTTAGGTAATCTATGGTTATTACTAAATACACATGGTGGTTTGGGTGGTGGTTGTATGTACAAACATTCTTCTAAATTATTGTATGTTGTAAATTCGGGGCCAGGAAAGTGGCGTTATTGATTTCCAGTATGAATCCCCTCCAATGGAATACTTTCTCTAGTGTTTAACGGGTAAACAGCTGATGTGTTTGTATTACAAGTGTTTTATATAGGTGCATTAATTTAAATGAAGATGCCAACCACACATTTCAGGAAAGTGTAAATTAAAAATTGATAAACAATAAGGGTGTCGCTGTTGTTTCTAGGTTTTCCTCTATAGTTGATGCATTTTCCTCAGTTAGTCTAAGCATTCAGCGTTAGCTGTTTCTAGGTTTTCCTCTATAGTTGATGCATTTTCCTCGGTTAGTCTAAGCATTCAGCGTTAGCTTTCATTGTTGACTGTACTTGTAAATCTGAAGTTTTGTTAGATTTGATTGTTAGCGGAAGTATTTGCCTAAGTTTATGGTCTAAATTAAACATATACCCATCTGAGTCTGTAATTTCTTGTTCAATGTGATCTTCGTGTATCATCTTCTTGTTCAAATCATGTCGAAATTTTTTTCTTTCTGGGTTACGGCATCCACTTTGGTATTGAAATCCTCTATTTCAACGTTGTCTCAAATCCTTTTAGCTCCTCGATTTTGGTCCATAGCTTTGTCACTACTCTGTTGCCAGCACATATATTGCCTTTAACTTTGTTTTTATTGTTGAACCAATTTCCTGTAAGTCACGGCACCATAAAATGCGTTGTGTTTTGATCGTGTTTATTGCAACATCTAGCGATTGCTACTGTAAATTCAGAAATTATTGTGTGCATTTATTATTGCGATTTTGTCATTTCAAACTTTAAATGCGATTTTAAGTTTTTAGGATTTTGAGAAAAGTCCTGATTAATTCAGATAAAATATTACAAAATGCGAGTTTTAATTATTGCGTTTACAACTCTGTCGCATTATTTACAGCATATAAGAAACGTCATAATATACAGAGAGTCAGGTAGCAACATTAACATGTATATATTCATGCTAAATTCCTGACAGGTCCTAGCTGTCATGAAAAGTATGAAACAATTCAATAGAGAAAACAAATGCTTATTTAAGGTAGACTGTTCTTTTTTTGTGTAGTTTTACATTCAAATTTGTTAATGTCTGTTATTAAAGCAGCATTTGTTGCAGGTCATTGTGTTGGTTTCAGTGCCAAAACCTGTATTGGCAATGATTATTGGTTTGAACCGGATGATATGTCCACATACTTCTCAGTGGAGTCTGAGATCAAGAACCCTATGCAATGAAAGTAAACCAGAATATCTTTGCTTATTTGATGATAACGAGAAAGTGTTCAAAGAATTTTGTCAATACAATTCAGAGACACAGAGACCAGGTAACATACACATTTACTATATTTACATGTGATATTACTTCTACCTCTAGATCTTCATTTCATAGTTGAATCTTATTCTTCATAAAACGAAAGGAATAGCCAATAAGGGATCAACAGTTGACCATTATAGATGCATGCATAATATGAAGAAAAGGTTATGTTCATTTGCAGTTATGAATTTATCTTCATGAGACTAATTACAAAAGGAAACACAATTTTTTCAATATACCAAGCTCTCAATCTTCCCTAGTCTGAATTGAATGAATAAAACACACAAACTAACTAAGTTTTGCCATCAACCACAAATTCAAATGGTAGTATTTATACTGCATAGATATAAGAAGATGTGGTATGAGTGCCAATGAGACAACTCTCCATCATAGTCACAATTTGTTAAAGAAAAACCATTATAGGTCAAAGTACAGTCTTGTCTTCAACATAGAGCCTTGGCTTACAGCGAACAGTAAGCTACAAAGGGCCCCAAAAATGACTAGTGTAAAACCATTTAATCGGGAAAACAATTGGGCCAAAATTAAAAATATGTTTGTTTCCCCTCCCCCCACCCGGGTCAAAAAATTATTTTCCACAAAAAAAATCGAAATTATTTTTTTCCTGAAAATAATTTGTTTTCATTTTTGGAAAGTGCTTGGAAGCAGAAGGATTGATAATCTAAATAAATACACTCAAATTGAGCACAAACAATTGATAAGTGGCCTGGACTGGACAAGTCAAACCATTCATGTGACCATGCTATGACAATCGCATCCAGTTAAAAAAAAAAAAAAAAAAAAGAACCTGCCTTCCTCAGGGCCGTAACTACCTATGAGGCAGGGGAGGCAACTACCTCCCCTGAATTTTCTACACCAAAACTTTTTTTTAAAGTCATAAAATGAAATATTGACAATATGTACACGAAGAACTTGAATTTATATTATAAACAACACAAGTTTACAGTTTTAACAGTGTTATCATGATACGCGATATATCTGTCATTTTCCGGCCTGATTTTTGATCGAAAGTGAACCGTTTCAGTATTATTTTTTTTTTCGCGTGGCCGTCCGTCTGTTATTCAGTTAAGCTGGTTCTCGACTGACTACTACACTTTGTTCATAGTTTGAGTGTAGCGATAATACAAGTGGATTTCCAGTTTATTATTCAGTTTTTGTACGAGAACACATATGAAACTTTGCTTTCGACAATTTTGAATAAAACTTAACTATTCACATTTATTTAGAGGCTCAATTAAGCAGAGGAAGTTCCCTTTGTATTGTGAGTCTTTTATGACATCGGAAATTCGTTACCGGCTGAATCAGCTGTTGGGTCATTTATTTAACCGCGTCTCCCGATCGTACAAGAACATTATGGTCAATGCCTTAGTAGTTAAACACTCCCATTCATTGTAGCAGGGACTTTCTATACTAGTAAGTATATACTAGTATTGAAAGTCCCTGGTTGTAGTTATATACATGTCTGTTCAGCTTTCAACAATATTGAAATTCAAGGTCCTCGATAAAAAAAATATCTTGCGTTCTATGATCTTGCTTTATATGAGTTTTTTTAATACCAGTTTGATTTCTAACGAATATATCTTTAAATACAGATAATAATTGTTTGCATAATGTTTCTTAATGTAAGGAAATCGAAGGAAAACGGGTCATTTTGAGCCATATTGAGAAAAAATCTGCGTTTACAATGTATTTAATGTTAATAATTATAGGTCGAAGTACGGCCTTCAAGACACAGCCTTGGCTCAACCCGAATAGCAATCTCAGCTTGTTTTTGCATAAAAACTGCTTCCAGGTTCAAGCAATACTGATGTTTCTTAAAGTAAGGAAATCGAAGGAAAACAGGTCATTTTTGGCCATTTTACTGAGAGAAAAAAAATCGGCAGGGGGCTGTGCCCCCCAAACCCCTGTTTCCCCTGAATTCGAACCCTAGTTACGGCCCTGTTCCTGGTCTGTTTTCAAAGGGTAGACCCGGGGGAGGGGAAACAGACATTCTTTTAAATGTGGCCTTGGTCTAATCTATATATAAAATTTGTAAGGGTTCCGTGGAACCCAGTGTCTTGCCTACTTTATGAAGCTAATAAATGTTTTAGAAACTTTAACTGCAGATTGTATATAGTAATGTTAACTGGAAGAAAACTATGTGCATAATTAAGTAACAGGGAAACGCATAAACAAGCTTCTGTCAAAGTTTGGTAGAAATCCAGGATCATTTAAGAAAGTTTTTAAAATTTCAAAAACTTTATCCATAGAGTGAATATTTGTTGATGCCGCGCCCGCCGCTGCCAGAATGTAGAATGGCTATGTCTCGCTTTTTCAACAAAAGTTGAAGCCTTGACAAAAATGAGAAATTTAACCAAACTTATCAAGCCACAATCATCATTTGGGTATCTAGTTAAAAAAAACATATTGGTAGCCATGGCTAAAAAAAGAACATACATAATGTACTGAAAAAAGAACATACATAATGTAGCATTTTGTGAAAACAACTCATTCATTTAATTTAATAGGTAATGACGATTCATTTTATCTATTGGGTAATTGGCGCTTATGGTCCCACATGCAATGGGTCGCAAGAGACATAAAAATCTGTCTGTCTGAAAGATCTTTATAGCCCGCTCAAGTGTACAATTCTTGCTAGATTTAAAAAAAAGTTATAGCATAGCTACATATCAGCATTGTCTTGGACATAAGTTCAAAAATCCATGCCTTTAAACAATAAAAAGAGTAATGCCCCTTGGAAATATTAATTTTATGGAAAATGTCATTGTTTAGTTACTATGTGCTCATGTGAACAATTCTTGGCAGAATCGTTTGAGACTTATACCATAGGTTTATACATGTATTAGCATTGTTTTGAGCTGGTTAGAAAAAATCAGTGCTGATGGATTTTTTTTTTTTTAAACATGGCCCTTGGAAAAGTTAAGTCTATTGTATATGGAAAGATGCTTTTTAATCCTTCTTACATGTTCTTTTTTTTCAGATTTAAATCAAAGATTTAAATGAGCCATGTTTTAGACAATTTTAAAAATCAATGCAGATGCATTATATTTAAAAGAGTTATGCCCTCGGAAATATTTATGATTTTAGAAATTGCATTGCAATTCAGCTTTCAAGCCTTCATTTCTCTAAGATATTTATACAAAAAACATTTAAAAAAATAAATTTTTTAAGTTATTGCATTTGGACAGATAAAATATGTGCAAAGCAATGGACATTAGAACTCTACTTTTATTGTCGAGCCTGCAACTTTTGTTGCAGAAAGCTCGACATAGGGATAGTGATCCGGCGGCGGCGGCGGTGTTAGCTAACTTCTTAAAAGCTTTATATTTTAAAAGGTGGAAGACCTGGATGCTTCATACTTTGTATATAGATGCCTCATGTTACGAAGTTTCCGTCAGTCACATGTCCAATGTCCTTGACCTCATTTTCATGGTTCAGTGACCACTTGAAAAAAAAGTTCAGATTTTTTGTAATGTTGAATTCTCTCTTATTATAAGTAATAGGATAACTATATTTGATATGTGCGTACCTTGCAAGGTCCTCATGTCTGTCAGACAGTTTTCACTTGACCTCGACCTCATTTTATGGATCAGTGAACAAGGTTAATTTTTGGTGGTCAAGTCCGTATCTCAGATACTATAAGCAATAGGGCTTGTATATTCGGTGTATGGAAGGACTGTAAGGTGTACATGTCCAACTGGCAGGTGTCATCTGACCTTGACCTCATTTTCATGGTTCAGTGGTTATAGTTAAATTTTTGTGTTTTGGTCTGTTTTTGTCATACTATATGCAATAGGTCTACTGTATTTGTTGTATGGAATGATTGTAAGGTGTACATGTCTAGCGGGCAGATGTCATGTGACCTTGACCTCATTTTCATGGTTCAGTGGTTATAGTTAAATTTTTGTGTTTTGGTCTGGTTTTTTTTATACTATATGCAATAGGTCTACTATATTTGTTGTATGGAATGATTGTAAGGTGTACATGTCTAGCGGGCAGATGTCATGTGACCTTGACCTCATTTTCATGGTTCAGTGGTCAAAGTTAAGTTTTTGAGTTTTGGTCTATTTATCTAATACTATATGCCATAGGTCAACTATATTTGGTGTATGGAAATATTTTATGATCTTGATGTCAGTAGCGCAGGTTTCTTTTGGCCATGACCTCATTTTCACGGTTCATTGCACAGTGTTAATTTTTTGTGTTTTGGTCTATTTTTCTTAAACTATAAGTAATAGGTCAACTATATATGTTGTATAGAAGCATTGTTAGCTGTTCATGTCTGCCTGGCATGGTTCATCTGACCTTGACCTCATTTTCATGGTTCATTGGTCTTTGTTTAGTTATCTTGGTTAATGTTTATGAGACAGTTGTAATAAAGCTTTATACTTAGGACTATCAACATAATATCAATGATAAGTATAGAAGGCGAGACATTTCAGCGTGTGCACTCTTGTTCAAATTTATAGGATATCCGATTAAAGTCATAGCCCAACCTATAAAGGTATGAAATTGTTAAAAATTATGAACTAGAAAATGATGTAAAGTTGCTCTATTATTTTATATTTTTTAGGTTATGAGTTTGTTATCCGAGGTGAATTAGATGATAAAGAGTGCAATGGTGATCGTTTTCAACCATTTAAACTGACGACATATGGCAACAGCCAATGCATGTTTCAAAAGTCCAATTGTTCTGGAGAGGGTCAATTAATGTATAATATAGGAAACACAACTTCTGATAGGTTATGTAGATGTGACTATACCAATTCATACAGCTTTGTGAAAAAAAGCAGAGATGGTTGTGTTTGTGATCCTTCAAAAGAGGATTGTTCTTGCTACAAGAAGACTTGTGCTGGTAATCTTGTTCTTTCACCAGGTATATAGATACTGTAAATTCAGAAATTATTGAGATTTTTAAGAAATGAAAAAAATGCGTGATTTTTAGCTCACCTAGCCCACAGGGCCAAGTGAGCTTTTCTCATCACTTGGCGTCCGGCGTCGTCGTCCGGCGTCTGTCGTCGTCGTCTCATTGGTAATCATACCACATCTTCTTTTTTATTTTTATCCTTTTCAGATCTGTTCATCATCCGTTTTATCGGTTATACGTCCGGTAGATGTCCGTTTCACATTCGTTCAACATCGTTTTTAACCGGAATTTTGTGACAAAAATGTCGGTTATTGATTTGGGGATGTACGGCGGTCGGGCGGTCATGCAGGCGGCAATCAAATGTTGTCCGTGCATTAACTCATGAACCGTTCAACCAAAGCTTTTAAAATTTTAATATGTTGTTACTGACAACTAAATGAAGGTCAAGTATAATAATGGCGATTTTGACTTTTACCGTTCAGGAGTATGGTTCTTGAAAGATTGAAAAATGGAGTTTCCAGTCGTGTCCGTGCATTTACTCATGAACTGTTCTACCAAAGCTTCCCAAATTTTAATATGTTGTTACTGATGACAAAATAGAGGTCAAGTTCAATAATGATGATTTTGACTTTTACCGTTCAGGAGTTATGGTTCTTGAAAGATTGAAAAATGGAGTTTCCAGTCGTGTCCGTGCATTTACACATGAACTGTTCTACCAAAGCTTCCCAAATTTTAATATGTTGTTACTGATGACAAAGTGGAGGTCAAGTTCAATAATGACGATTTGACTTTTACCGTTCAGGAGTTATGGTTCTTGAAAGATTGAAAAATGGAGTTTCCAGTCGTGTCCATGCATTTACTCATGAACTGTTCTTCCAAAGCTTCCCAAATTTTAATATGTTGCTACTGATGACAAAATAGAGGTCAAGTTCAATAATGACGATTTTGACTTTTACCGTTCAGGAGTTATGGTTCTTGAAAGATTGAAAAATGGAGTTTCCAGTCGTGTCCGTGCATTTACACATGAACTGTTCTACCAAAGCTTCCCAAATTTTAATATGTTGATACTGATGACAAAATGGAGGTCAAATTTGATATTGACAATTTTCACTTTCACCATTCTTCAGTAATTGTTCTTGTGATATTGCCAGGACACAAATAAATATAAATAAATCCGGTTTGCTGTCGTTGTGACAGCCTCTTGTATCTGTTTAGAATGGACATCTATAAACATGAACAGATTGAAAAAAAATTGTCCGTTAGGCATTCGTTCGAGCTATTCGTTAAGGTGTGACCGAGGCTTTAATAAAAAAAAAATATTTTCACATCAGGACAATAAAAGATTTTGAGAAGGCATCTATTTTCTGGGTAGGTAGGGTTAGTGCACACAAACCTATTTTTTTATGGCCCAATCCAAAGTCAAGAGCTTGTTATTGATTTTTTGTCCCCCTTACAAGATGTTTTTTAGTCTTATTATATTAGATGTCTTGAAGAGTTAGAAAATTAGTGTTGATGGACTATTTTAAAGAGTTGTGTCCCTTGGAATATAATTATATGGAAAACTGCATTATTAGTGCTGTCATGCATACAATTCATTCAAGATTTTTATGAAACTTTTATTTTAGATTCATATCAGTTATATATAGGACAAGTTAGAAAGTCAAAAAGACTTTAAAAGTGCTGATGAACTATTATTGTAAGATCAAGTTATGCCACTCAGAAATATTAGAAACAAGGGGATTTGCATTGTTATATTATCCTGTTCGCATGTTCATTATTTTACCAGATTTTTATTAGCAATTAATGTCTCAGACAATTTAAAAAATAATAATAAATAAAATTCTGTAAGATTATAATTTTGTTGTTGTTGTTGTTACATGTATTGCCCTCTTTGACAGATAAATATGTAAAATGGGGGGGGGGGGATTGGAATTCTGTTGTTTATTGTTTCTTGTCTTGTATAGTTGGTTCTTGTGTTGTGCCATTGAACCATTGTCCCAAGTTAGGAAAGGGTTGGCAAATTAAACATGTTTAACCCAGCCTAATTCTTTATGTGCCTGCCCCAGTTCAGCCAATGTCATTGGTTTATGTCTGTCATATTCGTTAATCATGAAATGTGTAGGCCTTTCGTTTTCTCAATTGAATTGTTTCACATTTTTCATGACAGGGCCTTATCAATTGTAGCCTACTTTACGGTATTCACAGGCCATTCTTATTGCTGAAGGTAGTACATTTGCCTATAAATGCTTACATCCACTTGATTTGAACTTTGATGGATTGTTGTCTCGTTGGTAATCCTACCACATCATCTTATGAGACAGAAGGCATGTTTGAATCTTGTTGGTTTGACTTTTACAGTTCTTTAGTTATGCCCCTTTACAAAATGAAAAATTGCTGAATTTTTCGTTTCTCTTTCCTTACTTAAGTCAGCCTCAACCAAATGTTATGAAACTTATTTATACACAAAGCTTATTACCACAAAACTCAAATTAGGTACAAATTTTGGTAGTGTCACTTTTACCATGTTTACTGTTCTTGAGTTATGTTCCTCATAAGTAATGTTTTATGCAAAGGGGCCATTCCCCATTTATTTGATTCTGGTGTTTAGATTGTTTACCCTGTTATTAAGTTCTTAAGTTTTAATTTCTGATTTTTAGATTATCAGTGTATAGAATTGATGAATTTTCCTGGAAATAAACAGTGTCAAGAAATCAAGAGGTTAAGTATTCATTATTAATATCTATTTCATCTTGATATCACTTACCTAAAATTATGAAGGAACATGTTTTAATCAATATTTAATTTTGTTAATTTTAGAATTACCTTGCTTAATATGATATTATTTACTTTGCATCGTGACAATAAAAAGAATGCAGCCAAGTATACGTAAAAGTTATGAGAATAGATCCTACCTCTAGTGCAATTAAGTAGTGTCAACATGGTTCATATAGAGTAAAATTTCTCTTTAAATTCCTTCTTATCTGAAAATTTAAAAATGAGGAGCTGTTGATACCACTTTTACTTGCAAATTAGAATGTTTCTTTCAAAAGTTTTATTGTGAACCAAATAAACTTTTCCACACTCCTATGTCAAAGGTCTATCAGAGAAAAATAACATGCATGTGTTATTACAGACACTTTCATGAGTTGTCTACTCTTTTTTCCTAAATCTGTAATAACATATTATTGTTATCAGTTTAATATATCATAAATATTTTATCTTTAATGGGCACTTGGGAATTCTTAAAACTTTGCGCAGTAGCTTAATATATTACCTTGATAACTAATTTTCTAATTCCTATATTACAATTTTGATCAACCATGGTAAATCAATGAGACAAGGCCTTTAAGGACAAACTAAGCTGTAATAACAAGGCTTAGGTTATTACAAGCATATTACTTACTATATGAGAGTAAATGAGACACTTGCGCAATGCCTCATTACAAGCTCTAATCATCATTTCCTACAATGAATTGAAATACATTGTTATGCAAATCAGAGCAAAGCCTTTAAAGAGATATATAGAGAAGCAGTAATAACACCCTTTTATTACTGCAGGAATATATTTTCTGTAATAACATAGGTGTACTATGCATGATTGGTAAACTATGAGCTGTTATATCTTTGCAAAGATTAGTATACATAAAGAAAATTATAATATCAATAGAACTTGAGAAAAATTTAACAAAATAAAGGTTGTATAGTTTCCCTTTGAAACATGTAACATACATATTGTTATAAATGGGTATTGATAATTCTTTCAAAGAAACAACACATTTTATATTTCTAAATTTTATTGGGAACAATATCTGAAAACCTGAAAAATAATGGTCTTAGATGATTTTTATACGACCGCAAAAATTTTAATTTTTTGGTCATATATTGCTATCACGTTGGCGTCGTCGTCCTGCGTCGTCGTCATCGTCCGAATACTTTTAGTTTTCTCACTCTAACTTTAGTAAAAGTGAATAGAAATCAATGAAAATTTAACACAAGGTTTATGACCACAAAAGGAAGGTTGGGATTGATTTTCAGAGTTTTGGTCCCAACATTTTAGGAATAAGGGGCCAAAAAGAGCCCAAATAAGCATTTTCTTGGTTTTCGCACTATAACTTTAGTTTAAGTGAATAGAAATCTATGAAATTTTGACACAAGGTTTATGACCACAAAAGGAAGGTTGGGATTGATTTTGGGAGTTTTGGTTCCAACAGTTTAGGAATTAAGGGCCAAAAAAGGGCCCAAATAAGCATTATTCTTGGTTTTCGCACAATAACTTTAGTATAAGTAAATAGAAATCAATGAAATTTTAACACAAGGTTTATGATCACAAAAGGAAGGTTGGGATTGATTTTTGGAGTTGAGGTCACAACAGTTTATGAATTAGGGGCCAAAAAGGGGCCCAAATAAGCATTATTTTTGGTTTTTGCACCATAACTTTAGTATAAGTAAATAGAAATCTTTGAAATTTAAACACAAGGTTTATGACCATAAAAGGAAGGTTGGGTTTGATTTTGGGAGTTTTGGTCCCAACAGTTTAGGAATAAGGGGCCCAAAGGGTCCAAAATTGAACTTTGTTTGATTTCATCAAAAATTGAATAATTGGGGTTCTTTGATATGCCGAATCTAACTATGTATGTAGATTCTTAATTTTTGGTCCCGTTTTCAAATTGGTCTACATTAAGGTCCAAAGGGTCCAAAATTAAACTTAGTTTGATTTTAACAAAAATTGAATCCTTGGGGTTCTTTGATATGCTGAATTTAAAAATGTACTTAGATCATATGTAGATTTTTAATTATTGGCCTAGTTTTCAAGTTGGTCCAAAATTAAACTTTGTTTGATTTCATCAAAAATTGAATAAATTGGTTCTTTGATATGCCAAATCTAACTGTGTATGTACTGTAGATTCTTAATTTTTGGTCCAGTTTTCAAATTGGTCTACATTAAGGTCCAAAGGGTTCAAAATAAAACTAAGTTTGATTTTAACAAAAATTAAATTCTTGGGCTTATTTGATATGCTTTATCTAAATATGTACTTTGATTTTTGATTATGGGCCCAGTTTTCAAGTTGGTTAAAATCAGGATTCCATATCAAGTATTGTGCAATAGCAAGAAATTTTCAATTGCACAGTATTGCACAATAGCAATTAATTTTCAATTGGAGTTATCTTTCTTTGTATAGAATAGTAGTTGAATATATATGTTGGAAATTTGCCAGACATGACTATGATGTCATTTTCTATTTTTATTTGCCAATAACTTTATGTAAATAACTTCATTGGAAATTTGCCAATAAAAAATGTTGCTGATGAAGCTTTTTTTCCTTATCTTATCTAAAATGTTTTTAGATAATGTATGTTGGACATTTGCCAGACATGACTATGATGTCATTTTCTATTTTTATTTGCCAATAACTTTATGTAAATAACTTCATTGGAAATTTGCCAATATAAAATGTTGCTGATGAAGTTTTTTTTATTGTTTTATACAATAAACAATGTATATTCACTTTTACTACCAACCAATCTTTACCATTCAGTGATAACAAGCACTTTATTTTACATTTTAATATTTTATGATGTATTTAAAAGAGTAGTTATTGTTGCAAACTCCATTAGAAATTTGAATTGATATCAGTTTTGGAAAAAGGGAAACAGGGATGTGAAAAAAAAAGGGGGGGGGTAAATTTTTCTCATTTCAGATTTCATAAATAAAAAGAAAATTTCTTCAAACATTTTTTTGAGAGGATTAATATTCAACAGCATAGTGAATTGCTCAAAGGCAAAAAAAAACTTTTAAGTTCATTAGACCACATTCATTCTGTGTCAGAAACCTATGCTGTGTCAACTATTTAATTTTAGATTTAAAAAGTTTGAAGAAGAAATCTTTAATTGATTTGTAAAATCTTGACATTTGTTTTGTGTAAAAAAAACCCATGTAATGTCAAAAATTTGATCACAATCCAAATTCAGAGCTGTATCACGCTTGAATGTTTTGTCCATACTTGCCCCAACTGTTCCGGGTTCGACCTCTGCGGTCGTATAAAGCTGCGCCCTGCGGAGCACCTGGTTATACACTAAGATAGAGATAAACTGTAAACTGCAATAATGTTCAGCAAAGTAAGATCTACAAATAAGTCAACATGATCAAAATGGTCAGCTGACCTCTTAAGGAGTTATTGCCCTTTATAGTCAATTTTTAATAATTTGCATCAGTTTTTACAAAATATTTTCCTCTGGAACTGAAAAAAAGGGCTAAGTTCATTATAGATAGACAAAATTGTAAGTAGCAAGAATGTTCAGTTTAAAGCAAGATCTCCAAACACATCACCATCACCAAAACACAATTTTGTCATGAATCCATCTGATAATTTGTTTTCTTTGTTTGATATGCATATAGACCAAGGTGAGCAACACAGGCTCTTAAGAGCCTCTATTTATCTATTTTAGAAGAGACTTTTTTTAATCGGGTAAATTAATCAATGGGTGATAGAATTCTTTTAGTAGAAATTTAAAGTTCCGAATGAATAAACACTGGAGAGAACAATAGCTAAAATGTATTGTACTTATTGAATGGGACAATTGAGCTGACAGAAGTTTTAATATATTTTAAAAACAATAGGAGTTGAATCTGTGAAACAGTTTATTTAGTTTGCAATAACACTGATGCATGTGAAAGCAATTCACAAAAAGTGGATTTAAAAAAAAAATGATCTAAAACAATTTAAACGTACGGTAAGTACCAACTTTATAATACTTTGAGCGTCACTGATGAGTCTTATGTAGACGAAACGCGCGTCTGGCGTATTAAATTATAATCCTGGTACTTTTGATAACTAATTATACAACTTCAACTGTCATGTAACACTTTTTACTACTTCCCTGATATATGGCAAATCAATGTGTAAACAGAATTTCATATCATAGATCTGTTTTGATGCATATATAGATTATACATTAATACCAGTGGATTATTGGATTTTGATGCATTAATTTATTAAGCATGTTCGAAGCCCTTTGTATATATCAAAACAACAAGAAATGCCAGAAATAAGCCAATGTTGTATTAAGAATATATAGGTCTTACAAAAAATTGCAGATTCAAAAAGCCAAAACAGAACTGTATAAGAAATCTTTTATATATTCAGGATCTGTGTTATGGCAGGTAATGGAATACCTTACAAGTGCATTCAAAAAGATTTATAAAATTGCTTGTTGGAACAAATGAGAATATGTGTAATTTTACATGGCATTGCATACTAATTTTTTTTATACTGACTTTGAGGTAATTTGAATGAAGCAAATACTATATATGAATTCACTATTTTTACTTAACTAATGTTTTGATTATTGCATATTTCATAACGATTTCTCATTTAGTTTTTTTCTCTTATGCCTAAGTCACACTAGAGTGACTAGACCATGATTGCACCACTCTCACTGCGATCTAAAATAATTTCAGATCATGGTGAGTTTGCAGTATAGTGGCTTGAATATGTACATTTTCTTTGTTTTCACGATGCTACTACATCCTCATTACGCTTCTACCACGATTCTGCTCCGATTATTCTATGTTTTCACCACACTTTTTCTGCAACCTCACTTGATTATTAAGAACTTACTATGCTCAACATGTTCTCACTATGACCATACCAAGATTTATTTGATTGCAACATGATCTTACCACGCTTCTTCTGCGATAGTAGCATGCTTTTACCACGATCATTCTATGATCTTACCACAATATAACTAAGCTCTCATCAATAACGTCAACATCATGTTCCATATATAAATACGGTTCCATTCTTTCTAATTTTCATTAATACGTAGAATTCTTGAAACATGCCACCAAAATCTACTGGAACTCATGGGCGTGGTGGCAGGAATAGAGGCAGAGTCAAAGAGGCCTCTGATACAAATCCTGAACCAGATGAGATGTCAGATCAACCAATCCAACCTGAATCACATCGTATTGCTGATCCATTAAAATCAAATGACAATATTTTATTGTGTGTCAGTAAGGTTGAACTGTTGGAAATTATGGACATGAGGTCCAAATTACATATAACTGAAAAAAACCTGAAGAGCTTAATTTTGTATATTTTACGTGACAATGACATGCAATGTGCTCAAGCATGGCTAGAATTCAAAATGGTCGTTGTGTGAATGTAGTTAGTTCATGTAGTTTGTAAGACGAGCATGTTGAGAACAACATGAAGATGGATGGTTTCCGGATAATAACTCTAGTATAATTAAATAGAAATCATTAAAATTTAAACACAATGTTTATATAACCACAAAAGGAAGCTTGGGATTGATTTCGGGGGTTATGGTCCCATGGGTTTAGGAATTAGGGGCCCAAAACAAGCATTTATCTAGTGTCAGGACAAAAAGTTGTGTTTAATTGTATTTCAATTGTTCTGAAATTGTACCACAATGTTTAATACCATAAGTAGAAGGTTGGGATACCAAAAAGGGACCAAAAACAAGCATTTTTGTAGTTTCAAGATACAAAATTGGAGTTATCTTTCTTTGTCCAGAATGGTTGTTGAATCACCTAAAACCAATGCTTTCTGATCATAAAATCTTCTTTGAAAATTGGAGTTATCTTTCTGTGTCCAGAATAGTAGTTGAATCAACTTAAATCAAAGCTATATACAATATACAATGCAATATTCACTTTACTACCAACTGATAAATTAAAGCAACTCTTGGCCATTCAGTGATTACAAGCACTTTGATTACCGTTCTAGGGTTATGCCTCTTTACAAGTGGAAAAGTTGAAGATTGATTTTGTTTCTGTTCTCTTAACTTAAGTTTGTCTCAACTAAATTTAATGAAATGTGTATATAATGCTTATTACCTCTAAACTCGGTTTAAGTTCAATTTTTGGCAGCTTCACTTTTACAGTTCTTGAGTTATATCCCTTTATAATGTTATATGCTAGCCAGGGCATCATCTGTGTCCCTTTGGACACATTCCCCATTTATATTTTTAGAAGTTACTATATTAATTTTAACCATGACTGTATCATCTCTGTATGACATTTTCTATACTATTAAACGAGAAGACCTCATTTTGGGTGTCGCTTCTCTTCTTTCCACAATAAATTAATCAACACGCCTCTGTGTCCTATAGGTACAGTGCATAGTCGCATTTGTCATCCATTCATATGATTATTCAGATTGAGTTATTTTGAGAGAAAAACGAGAAAAAGGGCATCCGGATATTGTCCCGTCATTGGACATAATTTTAAGTCAGATTATACTTCCGGTTTGCGTTTTTCTGTATACTTTGAACATACATATACTACGAATAAAGTGTATTTTCAGAATTCTATCTGCTATCATTTTCAAGTTAACTATCCACGGTGGTCACAGAGTTTATTAAATAGAGAGGGTCTGTATACTATATCAATGACCACCATGGATCGATTAGAAAACTTAGAATTGAAAGTAAATACACTTTATTTATATGATAGATACAGATAAGCGCTAAAATTATTCATGTGCACTTTTGATACCTTTTTATGAAATTCTCCAATCATTAAATCTTTTATAAAATTCATTGATTACAAAAAAAGAAGATCTGGTATGATTGCCATGTTGACAACTGTCCACAAGAGAACAAAATGACACAGAAATTAACAACTATATAGGTCATCGTACGGCCTTCAACAACGAGCAAATACCATACCACATACTCAGCTTTAAAAGGCACCGAAATGACAATGTAAAACAATTCAAACGAGAAAAATAGCGGCCTTATTTATGTACAAAAAATGAACGAAAAACAAATATGTAACACATAAACAAACGACAACCACTGAATTACAGGCTTCTTACTTAAATGTTCATAACATACTAAATGTATATTCATATTGAAATTGATAGAAAACCACAAATTGGGAATTTTGGAAATAAAGGAGGAAGGATTAAAAAAAACATTTTCCTGTCTCCAATAACCTATGCAATGCTATGATTTATGATACTTTTGCTGAAATTCTCCAGTCATTCAATATTTCACAAAATTCTTCAAACAACACTTTACATACTTTAAACTACGCTCTGAATGCCCGCGATTTCGCTGGTGTGTTCTAGTATATTTTAATATTTTATGATGTATTTAAATGAGTAGTTATTGTTGCAAACTCCATTAGAAATATTTGAATTGAGATCATTTTTGGAATGAGGGAAAGGGGATGGTGAAAAATAAATTGGGCGGGATTCAATTTTTCTCATTTCAGATTTCAGAAATTAAAAAGAAAATTTCTTCAAATAATTTTTTTTTAGAGGATTAATATCAACAGCATAGTGAATTGCTCAAAAGCAAAAAAAATATTGAAGTTCAGTAAACCACATTCATTTTGTGTCAGAAACCTATGCTGTGTCAACTATTTAATCACAATCCAAATTCAGGGCTGTATTCAGCTTGAATGATGTGTTCATGCTTGCCCCAACCGTTCAGGGCTCGACCTCTGCGGTCATATAAAGCTGTGCCCTGCGGAGCATCTGGTTTTTTAATCCTTTTCATTTATCTATAAACACCAAATTATAATGTCACTTACAGTATAAAGCCCTATGTACTTTTGATCAGTCACAGTTTCATCGGAAGACTGGAAAATTGGATGTTAAGAATGCAATCCAACTTATCATAAGTTCTGTCCAAACAAAGCATTACGAGGTAGGCAGGAGAAAAGTAGTCATTTGGTCATTTTGTTACTAGTTAAAATCATCCAGGTTAAGAAACAACCTGCATTTCACATGGTTTAGTCATAGTAGAAGCTTTGTTGGGTCTCTGGGAGAACGTTACGGTCGTATTGAGGTCTTGGTTACGTTGTTGTGAGATTGTAGCGAAATCTCACCAACTAGAATCATAGCGACCTTTGCAATCCTACTACGACCTTACTGAGCTCTGGCTACGCTTCTACTACGATTTGATTTCGCCACAAATGTTTGGAATTTTTTTTCAGAGATTATAGCTATATAGTGCGATACTGGCCTAGTGTGACTGCAGTTTTATGTGCGAGTTTGTTTGATTATTTTGTAATTCTTTCTTTTTGTTATATTTAAATATATTTCGTGATGGGCTCAGGGAAGATTACTTTTGTTAATAATTGTGTAACATTGACATATGTTCCTGCACTTGTAACCTTGTGAACTAGCATGTTTAAAATCCAGCTAAAAAATTAAGCCTTTCAGTCTGGTACCATAAAGAAAACCATCAAGTACTAAAAAAATGCAATGTTTATTATTATACCCCCGCTTTAAATATACCCCCGCTTTAAAAAAGGGGGGGTATACTGTTTTACCTCTGTCTGTCAGTCCGTCCGTCAGTCCGTCAGTCAGTCCGTCCCATGAAACTTTCGTCACATTTTTCTCAGGAACTACACATCCACCCTTTCTGTAATTTGGTATCAACATTTATATATGTCAGCCATACCGTGTGATGCGTTTTCAGATTCATCACTTGACAACTTCCTGTTTACCGAACACTTGTCTGATTTTACACATGATAGCCAAGTTGAAAATTTTCGTCACATTTTTCTCAGGAACTACAATACAAGGATTTCTGAAATTTGGTTTCAGGATTTATATAAGTCAGCTATACCGTGTGATGCGTTTTCAGATTCATCACTCGACAACTTCCTGTTTACCGAACACTTGTATGATTTTACACATGATAGCCAAGTTGAAAATTTTCGTCACATTTTTCTCAGGAACTACAATACAAGGATTTCTGAAATTTGGTTTCAGGATTTATATAAGTCAGCTATACCGTGTGATGCGTTTTCAGATTCATCACTCGACAACTTCCTGTTTACCGAACACTTGTATGATTTTACACATGATAACCAAGTTAAAAATTTTCGTCACATTTTTCTCAGGAACTACAAAACAAGGATTTCTGAAATTTGGTTTCAGGATTTTTATAAGTCAGCTATACCGTGTGATGCGTTTTCAGATTCATCACTCGACAACGTCCTGTTTACCGAACACTTGCATATTTTTACACTATTAATATTATCCACTTGCGGCGGGGGTATCATCAGTGAGCAGTAGCTCGCAGTTTCACTTGTATTAATTTTATTTATTTTTCATAATAGAGAAAATCCATTATAATGAATCCTGATTTAATTAAAAAGTGAAGGGAAGGCGCATTATAAATGATTTATGCAATAAAAACAGAGTTATTAAAAAGTTAAAGTATTTTGAATTTTTTAGACCTGAGATTGATGGTGATGTATCAAATAAGGAAAAGGATCATGTTATCACTAGCCATCTGGAAAGTAAGCAATGCTTTTTAATCTGATGCAGTCAGTATAATTTAGGTTTGTGACCCTCTTAAAAAGGACACTTCGCTGGTAATTGCTTTCAAGACGTCACAAATGTTTATTCTCATTGGACGAAATAACAGAATTGAACTAAAACAAACAAAAAAAGATATATGCTACAATAAAAGGTGAACATTACATAAATTCAAACTTAAAAAAATTGAAATTATCAAGATAAATAAAAAAAATATCAGGTACAAAATGTGTCATTATCACCGCTGTTAAATTGTTTCACTTTTGTAGGCTTAGCCTTATAAACATGAGTAGGTAAATATCACTAACTGGTTCATTAGATCTACCAGGTCCATATTAAGCTAATTTTCAAAATAACTTTGAGTACTATAAATATATCTTTTCAACTGAAGCTTCCAATGCATAATAATAATCTCAAATTATTCAACTTCAAACAACGTTTATCAAAATACATATATATAGCAAATTTAATTAAAAGCTGTATTATATAGATCATCTTCCTATGGCATCAGTCTGTCCCTGATATACACGCAGAAATAGGTTGTAATTATCTCTAATTGTTGAAGTTATTCTTGACATTAGTTATATTTCGTATTTCTTATATGAATATAAGCCGTCTCAAACTTGTTATATGCATTACAGATTCTCAAAGAATTGTTTTTTTTAACTTTGATAAACAAAAAAATCTGATAAAGATTACACTCTATGCTCACATCAGATGATCAGATATAACTTTTTTTAAAGATAGTACATGTGCTTGTTACATTTTATATTCACAATATGCAATTAATATGTTTGAATATATGGTTTATTGATTGACAAACACATGTAATTCCACTATACTACATTTAATGCAAATATAATTTTCCAACTGTCTACAGTTTTCATATACATCATATATAGGAACACAGTTTGGTATTTTAGTGATACACATGAATTTGATTTGCAGTTCTTTGGATAAAAGCTAAAAAAAAAATGAGGGCAAGTAGGTGAAATGTTTTTGGTTTTGCTTTTTTCCTTGAAAATGATTTTTTAGGCCAGTGAGTGCTAGATACAAGTAAAGGGATATTATTTATAAATTGTGCAATTAAGAATTTATATACACATTCTAATGCATGCAATTAATACCCCACCACCTAGTTGTAGGTCAATCAAATTGTCTGTCTGCCTTAACAAATTTTGTCTGCTCTATATCTATATATAGCTAGAGACCTATATAGATCTATATAATTTCATTTTTAGCTCACCTGGCCTGAAGGGCCAAGTGAGTTTTTCTCATCACTTTGCGTCCGGTGTCCGTCGTCGTCTGTCGTCGTTAACTTTTACATAAATCTTCTCCTCTGAAACTACTGGGCCAAATTAAACCAAACTTATCCAAAATCATCATTGGGGTATCTAGTTTGCAAAAAATTTTCGGTGACCCGACCAACCAACAAAGATGGCCGCCATGGCTAAAAATAGAACATAGGGGTAAAATGCAGTTTTTGGCTTATAACTCAAAAACCAAAAAATGCATGAAAAAAATAAAACTACCCATAACACTTCGCGCGATCGGTTTTATACATTTCATGAGCAGAAGATTATATAATTTAGTCAAAAAAACTTATAACCCCGTCTAAGTATCATACTTTACATAAATTTCAAGAAAAACAACCAAAAACTGACCAAAAAAGACTCATTTTTGAAAGAGTTATCTCCCATTCCAATGTAAATTTCCATAGGAAATAAAAATGCTGATTTTGATTTTTCCTCAAATTTGATTTTATGGGACTTTTTTCTGTGTATATAAAGGGCATAATGCTATAGATTAGAACTAAAACATTTTCTGTTGCAATAGTTTGAGGTTTAATCTTAGTTTGACTGGACTATTATATATGTGTTGTTACAAATATAATTTCCATTACATTTGTAAACTATAAATTGTCACTTTATATTGCAATACTTTTGGGAGGATTTTTTACAAATAACAATTCATCAGTCACATATGCTACAACAAAAAATAAAAAATAGATCAATTGAATACATGTATTTGATATGCCATATATGTTACTACATGTTTGTTGATTTTACAAAAAATGCTACTTTGGAAAGATCTCTAATAAATATTTTTCCCAATTGATAAATTTGCCGTTTTCAAAATTTTATTAGATACAATACTTATGCTGAGTTCACACGTTATTCGAATTTGATTCGCATAATTAACTAATTCGAATTAGTTTAATTCGTATTCGAAACATTTTACGTCCTAACGTCAATTCTAATTCAAATTGCAATGCGCGTCAAATTCGCTTTACTGTCCAAATGACGTTAACTTTTAATTTCTATTAGCAAAAGCATATTTCTAATGCAAATAGAAGATTGTGTGAACGCGATTAGCGAATTAGATTCGCATTCAACGAGGCATAAATTTAAAAAACCTTTCAGCAAAAGTGAAAAAAATCAAAAAATCAATACAAACAAACAAACCAATATTTTATTTGCCAATCATGGCGCCCAAAATGAGCAGAATAATTACAATATAATTCTCAAGCATAATGTAAAGTAAATTAAAAATAGGTTAAACAGGGTACAAAATAGGATTGATTTTGATTTAATTGATTGATATAAAATATCAAAGCAAATGAAGTAAGCAATTTGTAATAATAAAAATATATAATATAATATGACCCGTTGTCTGTTACTCTGATCCCTTTATTGGACAGCACACCTCATAGTATACTAATAATTTATTGAATGAAAGAAATAACTAATGTAAATGCATATATGATCATTATTATGGTGACATATCATTCTATATCTTTACATAGAGACATCTAATATAATATTGTATCCCTGTTTATATTTAAAACCTCTAATTTCCCATTAGCCAAATAAAAAGAGATTTGTTATCAAGTTTTGAAATATTTTAATTTTTACTATATATTTGCTTAGAAAGGGATTTCTAACATTATCCAAAGTTTAACATGTTAAAAGAAAATGCATCTCATCTTCTATTTCCTCATTACAGAGTTTGCATATTCTATTTTCTAGTTTAATATTAAAGTAACAACCTTTTTCTATTTCAAGTTTGTGAGCTCCAATTCTAAATCTTGTTAAAACACAATTTTGAATGTATGGTAATTTCAATAAGAATGGCTCATAAATAAAATTTGGTTTGAATAATCGATAAGTTCTAAGTTTATTTCCAGAGTCTTATTTTGTCTTTTATCATTAAATAATTCTTTTTCTAATTGTTGGTATACTTTAGATATAATTTCTTTTTCACCATAATTTTAATGTTTATTGTTGTTGGTTGAAACAATTCCATATCCAATGTTAACACTTTTGAGAGATGAAAAAGTGAAAAATGAAAGAAAAATAATAAGAATTAATCCTTATTATGTGGCTTTAAAAGACACTTTACTTCAATTTATATTTTCTTTTGGATAAATTACTAATTATCCAACTTTGTATATATGCAAATTTTGATCTATAAAGCATCTTTTTTTATATTTACATGCAAATTTTGTTTTTACTTCATCAGATTTTATACCCAACCACAAGCCTGAAGAGAGACTTGTATATCCAATTCATATACTTATTGTAATTTTTGGTGAGTACCTTTCAACGACTACATATGAATGATATGACAAAACAAAAACTTTTACAGCATAATGAAATTTAGTTTATTTTTCACTTGATGGAAAGCAAGTCTTCCACTATGAAAACAAAAACAGTATTTCATAAATATCCGCTAACAACAATATGTGATGCCCATTCTTCCACAATAATGTTTAGATTCAAAATAAAGAATATACAAATAGAATGCAAAAAACCTAAACACAGTGCAGTGAGCTAGATTCACAACTTGCACACCTGAATTCTAAAATGCACTGCTAAACAAAAGAATAAAATAACAAATATGAACAGATACAAATCTTTTTTGTTGATTTTTAAAGAAATTAAGGGCTGTGACCACCTATTATTTATTTTATTTTTTTTATATTTAGGATGAATTTATGGAAACTTTAACAACTCTATTGTATAATGTACCACAATAAAGATATTCTAAGTTTCCCCTATAAGATAACTTTGATATTGTTTCTTTACATGTGTTAATTTAACGAAAAAACAAGGTCTGTGATTTCCGTTTTTGTATTGAAATTTTAAATTACATTGACCCTGGATATAAAATTAAAATTTAGAATGGAAATGGGGAATTTGTCAAAGAGACAACAACCTGACCATAGAACAAACAACAGCAGAAGGTCACCAATAGATCTCCAATGCAGCGAGAAACTCCTGCACCCAGAGGTGTCCCTCAGCCTTTTGCAGAAAATCTAGAAAAATCTGTGGTGTAACATTTAGACAGTCCATTAAAAGCTACCTTAATTCAAATTTTTGATTCACTTTATAATCATTTGATAATCATTGTTGTAAAAAATATATATTGCTAAGTTGGTTGTTTTTAAAGAATACACATTGTAAAATTAAATTAAAATAAAGAATGCATTTTGCATTTCAGGTTTTGTTGGATTAATCACGTTGATCTGTGTCTTTTACTGGGAAGGTAAGAATGCATCTTTTTATTTTATTAAATATTCTTACATTGTACTTTATTAAGTGTCCATCAAAATGTGCTGTTGAAAAGCCAAAGGGGTGAAAAATTATGTTTTTTTACAATAATGTATGAATGAAAAATATGTCTACTCTATTGTCAATGTCTCTAATTAGTACTCTAATGAAAAAAATTAAAACACTACAAATTGTCTGTTTGATCAGTGCTCATTTATTATGCAATGACCTCAACCTACATTTAAATAGGAGTTTCAGTCTAAAAATTCTCTAAAATTTTTACAAAGTCAGTAAGAAAACAGAAAGCAACATATTAAAATTGGAAGTTTTTTAAAATGAATGGGAATGTATGTTTAAAGGCGTACCACAACAGTCAACTCTTGGGTCCAGTCCTTTTCATTGTCTTTATAAATGACATATTTCGTTTTGAAGAAAATAGCACCATTTAAAACTATGCTTATGATATCATATAGTGATCATGATTTAGATAAAGTTGTTGAAAGCTTAGAAACTGATAGTTTAAATCTTATAAACATGATAATTTCAGCCAGGTTTTCTATAAATTGTATGAAGGCTAATCCTGACAAATTCCAGGCTATAGCCATTTGAGAAAACAAAAACAAAAACAAATATAAACATAATTTGATATTTAATTTAAATAGGTTTTTTTTTTTGGAAGAAAATGTTAAACTCCTTGGAATAACTATAGTTTCAGACTTAAACTTTAACAATCATATAATATTATCTGGAATATGTAAAAAGGCATCAAGACAATTAAATATTCTAAAACGAATGGGTAAATATTTAACCTGGCTAGGTCATGGTTAACAGCAACCTATGTACTTGATTCATTCTTTTAAATTCATAATAAACTGTACAGTTATTAGGCACTACTGTAGCGAAAAAAAATCTATTAAAATGGACAAATTCAAGAAAGAAGTATTAGATTCATCTATGAATTTTGGTGGTGTCACTTTTATCATTTTAGAGTCTTGGCCCTTTTAAACAAATGGAAAAAATGGCTGAATTTTTGGTTTCCATTCCCTAACTAAAGTTTGCCTCAACCAAAATTTATGAATCTTATACAAAATGCTTACATTTGTATAACCTCAAAAGAGAGATCAAGGTTAAAGTTTGGTGCTGTCACTATTACCGTTCTAAAGTTGTGCCCTTTTTCAAATAAAAAAAATGCTGAAATTTCATTTCCATTCTCAACTTTTGTCCACCAAATTTGATTATAATGCTTATTGCCACAAATCAAAAATCAAGTTTGATGGTGGCACTTTAACCCTTCTTGAGACTGAGTTATGCCCCTTTCCAATGGAAAAATTGCTGAATATAATGTTTTTGTTCTCTAACTTAAGTTTGCCTCAACTAAATGTTATAAAACTTATACACAATGCTTATAAGTATTACCACAAAACACAGATGAAGTTTGAATTTCAGTGGCATCACTATTACCATTCAAGACCTCATCCAAACTTCATGAATCTTATATAAAATGCTTATTTCCAAAAAACGAAGAATCAACAAATTCTTTCATTTCTAATCTATACTCTCATACAACCTTCAAGTGTTCTTTGTTGTGTTTCTGTCTGTTGATAGATCTCCCATACCACCATCAAGTGTTCTTTGTTGTGTTTCTGTCTATTGATAGTTCTCTCATACCATCTTCAAGTGTTCTTTGTTGTGTTTCTGTCTGTTGATAGATCTCCCATACCACCTTCTAGTGTTCTTTGTTGTGTTTCTGTCTGTTGATATATCTGCCATACCACCTTCAAGTGATCTTTGTTGTGTTTCTGTCTGTTGATAGATCTCCTATCCCACTTTCAAGTGTTCTTTGTTGTGTTTATGTCTGTTGATAGATCTTCCATACAACCTCCAAGTGTACTATGATGTGTTTCTGTCTGTTGATAGATCTCCCATACCACTTTCAAGTGTTCTTTGTTGTGTTTCTGTCTGTTGATAGATCTCCCATACCACTTTCAAGTGTTCTTTGTTGTGTTTCTGTCTGTTGATAGATCTCCCTTACCACTTTCAAGTGTTCTTTGTTGTGTTTCTGTCTGTTGATAGATCTCCCTTACCACTTTCAAGTGTTCTTTGTTGTGTTTCTGTCTGTTGATAGATCTCCCATACCACTTTCAAGTGTTCTTTGTTGTGTTTCTGTCTGTTGATAGATCTCCCATATCACTTTCAAGTGTTCTTTGTGTTTCTGTCTGTTGATAGATCTCCCTTACCACTTTCAAGTGTTCTTTGTTGTATTTCTGTCTGTTGATAGATCTCCCTTACCACTTTCAAGTGTTCTTTGTTGTGTTTCTGTCTGTTGATATATCTCCCATACCACTTTCAAGTGTTCTTTGTTGTGTTTCTGTCTGTTGATAGATCTCCCATATCACTTTCAAGTGTTCTTTGTTGTGTTTCTGTCTGTTGATAGATCTCCCATACCACCTTCAAGTGATTTTTGTTGTGTTTCTGTCTTGATATATCTCCCATACCACTTTTAAGTGTTCTTTGTTGTGTTTCTGTCTGTTAATAGATCTCCCATACCACTTTCACGTGTTCTTTGTTGTGTTTCTGTCTGTTGATAGATCTCCCATACCACCTTCAAGTGTTTTTTGTTGTGTTTCTGTCTGTTGATATATCTCCCATACCACTTTTAAGTGTTCTTTGTTGTGTTTCTGTCTGTTGATAGATCTCCCATACCACTTTCACGTGTTCTTTGTTGTGTTTCTGTCTGTTGATAGATCTCCCATACCATCTTCAAGTGTTCTTTGTTGTGTTTCTGTCTGTTGATAGATCTCCCATACCACCTTTAAGTGTTCTTTGTTGTGTTTTTGTCTGTTGATAGTTGTCCCATACCACCTTCAAGTGATCTTTGTTGTGTTTCTGTCTTGATATATCTCCCATACCACTTTTAAGTGTTCTTTGTTGTGTTTCTGTCTGTTAATAGATCTCCCATACCACTTTTAAGTGTTCTTTGTTGTGTTTCTGTCTGTTGATAGATCTCCCATACCACTTTCACGTGTTCTTTGTTGTGTTTCTGTCTGTTGATAGTTGTCCCATACCACCTTCAAGTGATCTTTGTTGTGTTTCTGTCTGTTGATAGATCTCCCATACCACCTTTAAGTGTTCTTTGTTGTGTTTTTGTCTATTGATAGATCTCCCATACCATCTTCAAGTGTTCTTTGTTGTGTTTCTGTCTATTGATATATCTATCCCACTTTCAAGTGTTCTTTCTTGTATTTCTGTCTGTTGATATATCTCCCATACCACTTTCAAGTGTTCTTTGTTGTGTTTCTGTCTGTTAATAGATCTCCCATACCACTTTCAAGTGTTCTTTGTTGTGTTTCTGTCTGTTGATAGATCTCCTATATCACCTTCAAGTGTTCTTTGTTGTGTTTCTGTCTATTGATAGATCTCCTATACCACTTTCAAGTGTTCTTTGTTGTGTTTCTGTCTGTTGACAGATCTCCCATACCACCTTCAAGTGATTTTTGTTGTGTTTCTGTCTTGATATATCTCCCATACCACTTTTAAGTGTTCTTTGTTGTGTTTCTGTCTGTTAATAGATCTCCCATACCACTTTCACGTGTTCTTTGTTGTGTTTCTGTCTGTTGATAGATCTCCCATACCACCTTCAAGTGTTTTTTGTTGTGTTTCTGTCTGTTGATATATCTCCCATACCACTTTTAAGTGTTCTTTGTTGTGTTTCTGTCTGTTGATAGATCTCCCATACCACTTTCACGTGTTCTTTGTTGTGTTTCTGTCTGTTGATAGATCTCCCATACCATCTTCAAGTGTTCTTTGTTGTGTTTCTGTCTGTTGATAGATCTCCCATACCACCTTTAAGTGTTCTTTGTTGTGTTTCTGTCTGTTGATAGATCTCCCATACCACTTCCACGTGTTCTTTGTTGTGTTTCTGTCTGTTGATAGATCTCCCATACCACCTTCAAGTGTTCTTTGTTGTGTTTCTGTCTGTTGATAGATCTCCCATACCACTTTTAAGTGTTCTTTGTTGTGTTTCTGTCTGTTGATAGATCTCCCATACCACTTTCACGTGTTCTTTGTTGTGTTTCTGTCTGTTGATAGTTGTCCCATACCACCTTCAAGTGATATTTGTTGTGTTTCTGTCTGTTGATAGATCTCCCATACCACCTTTAAGTGTTCTTTGTTGTGCTTTTGTCTATTGATAGATCTCCCATACCATCTTCAAGTGTTCTTTGTTGTGTTTCTGTCTATTGATATATCTATCCCACTTTCAAGTGTTCTTTCTTGTATTTCTGTCTGTTGATATATCTCCCATACCACTTTCAAGTGTTCTTTGTTGTGTTTCTGTCTGTTAATAGATCTCCCATACCACTTTCAAGTGTTCTTTGTTGTGTTTCTGTCTGTTGATAGATCTCCTATATCACCTTCAAGTGTTCTTTGTTGTGTTTCTGTCTATTGATAGATCTCCTATACCACTTTCAAGTGTTCTTTGTTGTGTTTCTGTCTGTTAATAGATCTCCCTTACCACTTTCACGTGTTCTTTGTTGTGTTTCTGTCTGTTGATATATCTCCCATACCACTTTCAAGTGTTCTTTGTTGTGTTTCTGTCTGTTGGTAGATCTCCCATACCACTTTCAAGTGTTCTTTGTTGTGTTTCTGTCTGTTGATAGATCTCCTATTTCACTTTCAAGTGTTCTTTGTTGTGTTTCTGTCTGTTGATATATCTCCCATACCACTTTCAAGTGTTCTTTGTTGTGTTTCTGTCTGTTGATAGATCTCCCATACCACCTTCAAGTGTTCTTTGTTGTGTTTCTGTCTATTGATAGATCTCCTATACCACTTTCAAGTGTTCTTTGTTGTGTTTCTGTCTGTTGATAGATCTCCTATCCCACTTTAAAGTGTTCTTTGTTGGTGTTTCTGTCTGTTGATAGATCTTCCTTACCACTTTCAAGTGTTCTTTCTTGTATTTCTGTCTGTTGATATATCTCCGATACCACTTTCAAGTGTTCTTTGTTGTGTTTCTGTCTGTTGATAGATCTCCCATACCACTTTCAAGTGTTCTTTGTTGTGTTTCTGTCTATTGATAGATCTCCTATACCACTTTCAAGTGTTCTTTGTTGTGTTTCTGTCTGTTGATAGATCTCCCATACCACTTTCAAGTGTTCTTTGTTGTGTTTCTGTCTGTTGATAGATCTCCCATATCACTTTCAAGTGTTCTTTGTTGTGTTTCTGTCTGTTGATAGATCTCCTATACCACTTTCAAGTGTTCTTTGTTGTGTTTCTGTCTTGATATATCTCCCATATCACTTTCAGTGTTCTTTGTTGTGTTTTTGTCTGTTGATATATCTCCCATACAACTTTCAAGTGTTCTTTGTTGTGTTTCTGTCTGTTGATAGATCTCCTATACCACTTTCAAGTGTTCTTTGTTGTGTTTCTGTCTATTGATAGATCTCCTATACCACTTTCAAGTGTTCTTTGTTGGTGTTTCTGTCTGTTGATAGATCTTCCTTACCACTTTCAAGTGTTCTTTCTTGTATTTCTGTTTGTTAATAGATCTCCCATACCACTTTCAAGTGTTCTTTGTTGTGTTTCTGTCTGTTGATATATCTCCCATACCACCTTCAAGTGTTCTTTGTTGTGTTTCTGTCTGTTGATAGATCTCCCATACCACTTTCACGTGTTCTTTGTTGTGTTTCTGTCTGTTGATAGTTGTCCCATACCACCTTCAAGTGTTCTTTGTTGTGTTTCTGTCTTTTGATAAATCTCCCTTTATACCACTTTCAAGTGTTCCTTGTTGTATTTCTGTCTGTTGAAAGATCACCCATACCACTTTCAAGTGTTCTTTGTTGTGTTTCTGTTTGTTGATAGATCTCCCATACCACTTTCAAGTGTTCTTTGTTGGTGTTTCTGTCTGTTGATAGATCTCCCATACAACTTTCAAGTGTTCTTTGTTGTGTTTCTGTCTGTTGATAGATCTCCCATACCACTTTCGAGTGTTCTTTGTTGTGTTTCTGTCTATTGATGGATCTCCCATACCACTTTCAAGTGTTCCTTGTTGTATTTCTGTCTATTGATAGATCTCCCATACAACTTTCAAGTGTTCTTTGTTGTGTTTCTGTCTGTTGAGAGATCTCCTATCCCACTTTCAAGTGTTCTTTGTTGATGTTTCTGTCTGTTGATAGATCTTCCTTACCACTTTCAAGTGTTCTTTCTTGTATTTCTGTCTGTTGACAGATCTCCCTTACCATTTTCAATTGTTCTTTGTTGTGTTTCTGTCTGTTGATAGATCTTCCATACCACCTTTCAAGTGTTTTCTTTGTTGTGTTTCTATCGGTTGATAGATCTGCCATACCACTTTCAAGTGTTCTTTTTTGTTTCTGTCTGTTGATGGATCTCCCATACCACCTTCAAGTGTTCTTTGTTGTGTTTCTCTCTGTTGATAGATCTCCCATACCACCTTCTAGTGTTCTTTGTTGTGTTTTTGTCTGTTGATAGATCTCCCATACCACCTTCCAGTGTTCTTTGTTGTGTTTCTGTCTGTTGATAGATCTCCCATACCACCTTCAAGTGTTCTTTGTTGTGTTTCTGTCTATTGATAGATCTCACATACCACTTTAAAGTGTTCTTTGTTGTGTTTCTGTTTGTTGATAGATCTCCTATACCACTTTCAAATGTTCTTTGTTGGGTTTCTGTCTGTTGATAGATCTCCCATACCATCTTCAAGTGTTCTTTGTTTTGTTTCTGTCTATTGATAGATCTCCCATACCACCTTCAAGTGTTCTTTGTTGTGTTTCTGTCTATTGATAGATCTCACATACCACTTTAAAGTGTTCTTTGTTGTGTTTCTGTTTGTTGATAGATCTATACCACTTTCAAGTGTTCTTTGTTGGGTTTCTGTCTTTTAATAGATCTCTTACTACTTTCAAGTGTTCTTTGTTGTGTTTCTGTCTGTTGATAGTTGTCCCATACCACCTTCAAGTGTTCTTTGTTGTGTTTCTGTCTGTTGATATATCTCCCATATCACTTTCAAGTGTTCTTTGTTGTGTTTCTGTCTGTTGATATATCTCCCATACAACTTTCAAGTGTTCTTTGTTGTGTTTCTGTCTGTTGATAGATCTCCCATATCACTTTCAAGTGTTCTTTGTTGTGTTTCTGTCTGTTGATGGATCTCCCATACCACCTTCAAGTGTTCTTTGTTGTGTTTACTGTCTGTTAATAGATTTCCCATACCACCTTCAAGTGTCATTTGCTGTGTTTTCTATCGGTTGATAGATGATTGATTTATTCAATGTTTTATGTTTGTTTATAATTTACACTTATTCATTTAACAGGTAACAGAACAGCAAAGTATGTTATAGCTTCCCAGATGCAAACAGGTAATCAATTATTCACAGACAAATAAACTTACATTTTAACAGGGTTTGCATACTCTCCAGAAAGTTGTGTTTCTTGTATAATTTAAGGCAATAGTATCAACCGCTGTTTGAAAGTCATCAATTAATTGAGAAATAAATAAATCAGGGTAACAAATTAAAACCGAGGGAACACATCAACTATAATAGGAAAACAGTGAAACAATAAAAACACTAAATTGAGCAAATAATGAAACGACACTGCAACACACATGGACACGACTATAAGTTAACAACTGCTATTTTCCTGACTTGGTACAAGAGATTTTTGGAAAAAATGGTGTGTTGAACCTGATTTTGTGGAGAGCCAAACCTCATATTTGTATGGCAATGTTAATTATAACACTTAAATGACATCATTTCATGACAGGAATACAGTACAAATAAATGCAAGCACATCTAGTACAGAGAAATACACAAATAAACAATTTTTTTATTTTGAAGTCCTTGAAAATTTACCAAATATCATTTTTTTATATATTCACAAAGTGAAATATAACCTGTGAAACTTCTCCTCAAATTAATGTTTTCAAAAAGACACAGATCAGTTTTCATAGAAATCAAGCTGGTGATTGACCTTTGTTTGCTTGTTTATTAAAACTTCACTATAGATATTTTAAAATCTTAAACTCATTTTATAGTTCTCTTATATTTCTCTTTTCCAACATGTTCTTCAATCCATGCATGAAAGTTGTTTCTCTATTAATACAGAAATTATTGTGATGATTTCATAAATGTGAAAATTGCTACAAGTTTTGTTTCAGTCTGTTAGAAGATGATTGATTCATCAATGTATAATGATTATATTAGTTTGACACTTATTCACGTAACAGGTAATGAAACAGCAAAGAATGATGAAGCCCCCAAGATCCAAACAGGTAACCCATTATTCACAGAGAAATTTATATACTACTCTCTTGTAGAGAGTTGTCTCTCTGGCAATCATACCACATCATCTTATTTTCATACATATACATACATTTTAACAGTTTTTATGCCCCACCTATGATCCACCAAAGATAGTAGAGGGGCATTATGTTTTCTGGTCTATGGGTCCGTGCGTCCGTCCATTCGTTCGGCTGTCCAGTTTCAGGGTAAAGATTTTGGTCGAGGTAGTTTTTGATGAAGTTGAAGTCCAATCAACCTGAAACTTAGTATATATGTTCCTTATGACATGTATGATATGATCTTTCTAATTTTAATGTCAAATTAGAGTTCGGACCCCAATTTCACGGTCCACTGAACATAGAAAATGATAGTGCAAGTGGGGCAATCGTGTACTGGAGACACATTCTTGTTTTGCAATCTTTCCAGATATACATGAGTGTTTCCTTTATGAGTTATTGAATAATGAAATAGAGTTCTGTTATATTTTAAAAAATCACAATTTTAACCCGAAACATTTTTAAAAAGGCACAGATTTGCAATTTAATGGTTAGACGGTTTATTTGTATATAGAAAGTTTGGTCATTTATTGTATTATGCAAAATATTTTAACAAATATTTATTTTTGTTTTTAGAATCATTTTTGTTTTTAAATGAGTCATTTAAGGGGAGATAATTCTTTAAGTAAAAATGTATACTGGAGTAATAGGGAATTTTTTTATTTTTCCGTTAGCAAGAAAACAAGTTTGGTGACACCATTTTTCTAAGTGGTATCTTTTAAACCTAAAAATATGAAAATAAGTGTTTCTGAAAATGTAATTTTTTATCATTTTTCTGCATAAACTGCATTTTGTCATGCTTTCTCCGAATTTCAGATAAAAAATAAATGTCACCATACTGGATTCTATGATAAACGTGATTTATCCTAAAAAAGTGCTTCCCCCCTTTGTAACCTCAATGTTCGCGCTAATGTGCACAACGTCACTGGCAGACAATCTGCAAATTACCGGCGACATTTTTCAGATGTATAAATATTGCTTGTATAGATCTACCTAAAAATTTATTCATAAAATTAAACTTTTATTGGGGTCAATGATTAGAATTGAATAAAATTGGGAGGCAACAGTTTTAAAGTTCACAGTTTTTATAGCTGACTATGCAGTAAGGGCTTTGCTCATTGTTGAAGACCATACAGTGACCTATAGTTGTTAATTTCTATGTCATGTTTGTCTCTTGTGGAGAGTTGTCTCATTGGCAATTATACCACATCTTCTTTTTTATGTTGTCTGAAAACAAAACAAAATCTTAAAAAGGAGAATCTTCAATATGCTAAAGGATGCTTTTGTCCAGACAAAGAAACTAAACCATAATTTTGAAATTTTTGATTTGGCAAAAACGATTGAATTAATAGTGAGAGGAATGGACATATTACCTAAACCCCCCTCCTGCCCCAGCTCTGGGTTTGTTTTTGTTCCTCTATGATTTCAAAGCAAGTCAATTTTATAATCTTGAACTGTTATATACTTTCTCCTCAGTTTTTAATGCTGTTTTTTTTTTTGAAGGGTGGGGGAGAGGGTGGAAACTTGCGATTGAAATCAAAATACTTCTCTCATTGAGTAATTTTATTGGTAAATAACTATATATATTTTTCCATCACAGCACGACACATTGCGGGGTAAATAAAATTTCGCAAGTTCATTCCTCTGTCTGTCCTTCCGGTCCTTCTAGTTATGATAGATGTTTCAAGTGTACAATTCTTGCCAAATTTCTATAAAACTGATATCGTATGGACACGTTCGAAAATCAGTGTATATCAACTATTCTTTAAAGAGTTATGCCATTTAGAAATATTGATTATATTGAAAATTGCACTGTATTTGCTGTCATTCCTTCATTTCTCTAATATATTTGTAAAAAAAAAAATAAAAAAAAATAAACAGCTGCGCTACAAGCGCATGATACACCTGTCGTCTTATAATGAAAAAAAACATAATGTTTTTTTAAAATAAGACGGGGGTTGTACAGGAAGTCATGCCAAGTATATCCTGACTCATTCCTTATTCTTGTTCAAAATGAAGTTTATATATCACAACATGGTTTTTATGATACCAAATTGGAGCTCAATAAAAATCCAAGAACTGAAAAATGAATTAAAGAATCATCACAAAAATGTATACCGATCTTAAGAATAATTTCACTACTAAGTATATGAAATTTTATACAATAATTATAAATATTTTCTGAGATATACGGCGCGACATGTGAAAACACCTCTCAGACGGAAGCTGGACATTTGTATACCATAATACGTCCCGTCAAAATTTTTATGGACATCTAAAAATATTGTTGGTTATTGCCTTTTGTTAGATAAAATCAGGCTGCGTGGAGGAAATAGGAACTTTGTTCTTTTATTAAGTCTCCCAAACAAAGTTTGGAGACTTATTGTTTTTGCTCAGTTCTTATTATTATGTCACCCGATCGACATTATGTCACCCGATCGACAATGTCGGGTGACATATTGCTTTTCCTCTGTTTCTTTTTCTGTATTATTATTATTATTATACTTCCACCTAATTTTGTCCGCCCGCTTTCTCAGAGCCAAAAGTACCAATCCGAATGATGGGGCACTATAACAAGGAACCCTGACTCCCCAGAGTCTGTGCAACTTTAGAACCAAAAAATGGCTGCCATCACCATGGAAACGGAAAAATGGTGAAAAAATATAATTTTGGAGTTCCTTGAATTATTTGAGAATGCTTAGGCTTAAATTCTTTAAATTTTAATACAATGTAGGTGCCCACTATATACTGGTTTTGGATGATTTTGGCACATTTTGGAACTGCTATGTTGCCATGGAAACTACACCAAAAATTTCAAAAATATGGAAATGCTCCAATTTTTTTGAAACTTTAGCATAACGATGAGCAACTTTGGTAGATGTGGAATTTGGCGTTGGAATTTCCAAAATGTCTGCCGTTTCCATGGAAACAATGCAAAAAGGTCAAAATGCTCCAAAAACTTCCGGGTTTGGTGAATAACTTTGGTATGCTTGAACTTAAAATCATCAAATTTTTATGCAATATAGTTGTCCATTATATACAGGTTTTGAATGATTTTGATAATCATTGGAACTACTATGTTACCATGGATACAGGAGCAAAAATTTCAGAATGCTTCAAAATTGATGAAACTTGATATGATTGTTAACTGTCAAGTCTAGATATGACTTTTGAAGTTAGAATTTCCAAAATGGCCACGGTTGCCATGAAAACTGCAAAAATGTTAAAAATTCTCAAAATGGTTTTAACTTAATGAAATTTGACATTATTGGTAAATGACAAGTTAAGATGAGACTTTCGACTTTGAAATTTTCCAAATGGTTGCCGTTGCCATGGAAACGGTATAAATGTGAAATACTTTAAAATGCTCTGAATATACTGAAAATTTACAAAAAGATGAATAGCCATGTATATTTGTGCATTTACTGTTAAACAAGTTTGAAATGGCTGCCGCTTAGTGGCAATAGGGGGAAGGGTGACATCCGCTATTGCTTGCAATGGCAATTCTAGTTATGTCACCCGATCGACAATGTCGGGTGACATATTGCTTTTCCTCTGTTTCTTTTTCCGTATTATTATGTCACCCGATCGACAATGTCGGGTGACATATTGCTTTTCCTCTGTTTCTTTTTCCCTATTATTATTATTATTATTTTTCTTCCACCTAATTTTGTCCGCTCGCTTTCTCAGAGCCAAAGGAACCAATCTGAATGATGGTGCACTATAACAAGGAACCCTGACTTTCCTGTTGCTTTTCAATATTGGCACTAAAAAAATGGCTGCCATCACCATGGAAACGGAAAAATGGTGAAAAAATATAATTTTGGAGTTAGGTGAATTGTTTGAGAATGCTTAACCTTAAAATCTTTAGATTTTAATACAATGTAGGTGCCCACTATATACTGCTTTGGGATGATTTTGGCAATCATTGGAACTGCTATGTTGCCATGGATACTACACCAAAAATTTCAAAAATATGGAAATGCTCCGAATTTTATAAAACTTCACAGTAACGATGAGCAACATTGGTTTATGTGGAATTTGGCGTTGGAATTTCGAAAATTTCTGCTGTTACCATGGAAACAATGCAAAACAGGTCAAAATGGTCCAAAAACCTTAAAGTGGCATTTACTTTCTTAAAATGGTAGGTCAAATTTAACGAAACTTTGATGGTATGGTCCCTCAAATGTACCGATGTGGTATATGCCATTAAATTTTAGGAATGGTCTCTGTTGCCATAGGAACCATCACAAATGTCAAAAATTTCAAAAATTTCAAAATGCTCCAAAATTGATGATACTTAATATGTTTGTAGACTGGCAAGTCTGGATGAGACTTTTGCAGATGAAATTTCCAAAATGGCCACCGTTGCCATGGAAACTGCAAAAATGTCAAATATTTTCGAAATGCTCCAAACTTAATGAAACTTAATATTATTGTTAACTGCCATGTATAGATGAGACTTTTGAATTTGAAACTTTCAAAATGGCTGCCGTTGCCATGGAAACAGCAAAAATTTCATGTTTTTAAAAATGATCTAAATGTACTGAAAATTTACAGAACAATGTATAGCCATGCAAATATGTGCATTCACTGTTAAAAGTTTTTGAAATGGCTTCCGCTTAGTGGCAATGGGGGGAAGGGTGACATCCGCTATTGCTTGCAATGGCAAATCTAGTTATTATTATTATTATTATTTTTCTTCCACCTAATTTTGTCCGCCCGCTTTCTCAGAGCTAAAGGAACCAATCTGAATGATGGTGCACTATAACAAGGAACCCTGAATTTCCTTTTGACTTTTTGACTTTGGAACTAAAACATGGCTGCCATCACCATGGAAACAGAAAAATGGTGAAAAAATATAATTTTGGAGTTAGGTGAATTGTTTGAGAATAATTAAGCTTAAAATCTTTATATTTTGATACAATGTAGGTGCCCACTATATACTGCTTTGGGATGATTTTGGCAATCATTGGAACTGCTATGTTGCCATGGATACTACACCAAAAATTTCCAAAATATGGAAATGCTCCAAATTTCATAAAACTTCACAGTAACGATGAGCAACATTGTTAGATGTGGAATTTGGCGTTGGAATTTCCAAAATGTCTGCCGTTTCCATGGAAACAATGCAAAAAGGTCAAAATGCTCTAAAAACTTCCGGGTTTGTTGAATAACTTTGGTATGCTTGAACTTAAAATCATCAAATTTTTATACAATATAGTTGTCCACTATATACAGGTTTTGTATGATTTTGACAATCATTGGAACTACTATGTTACCATGGATACAGGAGCAAAAATTTCAGAATGCTTCAAAATTGATGAAACTTGATATGATTGTTAACTGTCGTGTCTACATATGACTTTTGAAGTTGGAATTTCCAAAATGGCTACGGTTGCCATGGAAACTGCAAAAATGTCAAAAATTCTCAAAATGGTTTTAACTTAATGAAATTTGATAGTATTGGTAACTCACAAGTAAAGATGAGACTTTCGACTTTGAAATTTTCAAAATGGCTGCCGTTGCCATGGAAACGGTATAAATGTGAAATACTTTAAAATGCTCTCAGTATACTGGAAATTTACAAAAAGATGAATAGCCATGCATATTTGTGCATTTACTGCTAAACAAGTTTGAAATGGCTGCCGCTTAGTGGCAATAGGGGGAAGGGTGACATCCGCTATTGCTTGCAATGGCAACTGGCATGTATAGATGAGACTTTTGACTTTGGAATTTTCAAAATGGCTGCCGTTGCCATGGAAACAGCAGAAATGTGTAACTTTTCACAATGCTCTTATTGTACTGAAAATTTACAGAGAGATATATCGCAATCATTAGATCTGCATTCACTGTTAAGTTGTTTTGAAATGGCTGCCGCTTAGTGGCAATGGGGGGAAGGGTGACATCCGCTATTGCTTGCAATGGCAATTCTAGTTTTTATTATTCTTCCTCTTCTTCTTAATTCTTCCTCTTCTTCCTCTTCCGCCACTTTAAAAAATGAACTTGTCCGCAGCGTTTCTCCAAAACCGCTTGTCAGATTGACTTAGAATTTCATAAAATGGTAGACTAATATGTCTAGGTGAGCCATCAATCTTTCGTTTGTGCATTGGGGTCTATTAAGGGGTATTTTGGGAGGTAGAAAGGAGGAAGGGGTTTACTCTAGAACCCTATGGGATTTTATTTTCTAAAATTTTCAAATGAATATAACTTGAAAACTGTAAGTGATAGATACATGCAGTCTTCAGAATTGATTATAGGACAACAAAACAAATCACATGAAATATAGGGGGAGTCCCTTGGAGTTCATCCCCACCCCCTTCAATTTGAGAATATGCTTATATTTTGTAAACGGTCCAGATCCCCACCCCTAAACCATATATATTCTTGAATGGGACGATAAAACAAATCAAATGAAATTAATGGGAGGTCCCAGGGGGTCAACCCCACCCCAGTCAATTTGAGAATGTGCTATTATCTTGTAAACGGTCCAGATCCCCACCCCTAAACTACATATATTCTTGTAGGGGACAATAAAACAAATGAAATGAAATTAAAGGGAAGTCCCTAGGGGGTCATCCCCACCCCCTCTTGTTTGAAAACTTGTAAACGGTCAACATTCCCACTCCTAAACCATATATAGTCTTGTAGGGGACAATAAAACAAATGAAATGAAATTAAAGGGAAGTTCGTAGGGGGTCACCCCACCCCCTCTTATTTGAAAACTTGTAAACGGTCAACATCCCCACCCCTAAACCATATATATTCTTGTAGGGGACAATAAAACAAATGAAATGAAATAAAAGGGAATTCCGTAGGGGGTCACCCCACCCCCTCTTGTTAGAAAACTTGTAAATGGTCAACATCCCCACCCCTAAACCATATATATTCTTGTAGGGGACAATAAAACAAATGAAATGAAATAAGAGGGAAGTCCCTAGGGGGTCACCCCACCCCCTCTTGTTTGAAAACTTATAAACGGTCAACATCCCCATCCCTAAACCATATATATTCTTGTATGGGACAATAAAGCTAATCAAATGTAATTAAACCGAAGTTCCTGGGGGTTGCCCCACCCCGTTCAATTTGAGAATGTGCTATTATCTTGTAAACGGTCCAGATCCCCACCCTTAAACCATATACATTCTTGTAGGGGATAATAAAACAAATGAAATGAAATGTAGGTAAATTCCCTGGGGGTCACCACCACCCCCTCCTGTTTGAATAACGTAACGGTACCCAAATTGCAACGAGTACCCAAATTGCACCTATTTAGCAAAAATAGCAGCGGAAATCTTACAAGATCTCCTAGAGACTAAACAGTTTGTGTTTTTATGATTTGATACTGTGCATGTCTTTCAAAATATGTAAAAATATTTAGATATACACAAAACATTCACAGTATTTATCAACAGATGAAGTGTTTACTGAAAAAGCAAAATGTACCGAAACGTTGCCATGCGACGTCATCAAAACGTCATCTTTTTAAAATTAGCAAATACAATATGTTACAAGTATCCATTTCTTAAAAAAAAGAAGAGTAAGCAACGACAAATATCCAATTGTTCAAAATATTTGAAAAAAATAAACAAAATCTTTGTTATTCGACTTTTGACGATGCGGATTTAAGCATGGATGCAATTTGGGTACTCCTCATTACAGAATCATTGATGGTTTGGAGGTTAGTTCAGACCAATTTTTCTATGATTCCATATGAATTGAAAATAAAATTGGTGTACCTATATAATAAAGAAGGATACGGCTACAAAATAAACACAAAATGGAAATTTTTGTCTTGATCATAAAAAAACGTAGTTGAAAAAACTGTCAAAATAGGTGCAATTTGGGTACCGTCACGTACTTGTAAATGGTGGAGATCCCTACTCGTAAGCCATATATATTCTTGTATGGGACAAAAAATCAAATCAAATTAACATGGGACCATATGAATGGCGAGTTATGGGAGCTTTGTTTGGAAGACTTCGTAACAGCATCCTGTTACAATTACTTCTTGTTAAAGTTGTATCATTGTTAATATTAGCGGCATACCATTATTTATTTAACATAAATAAATTGAATAAATTGTTCAGTGAGAATTACTTCTTTGTGTACCTAAATTAACGGTATTAGTTTTAAAATATCATTGGTTTTCTGTGCTGTAATAAAATGACAGATTATCTGATCCGGACCAAATCATGGATGATGAATGATAATAAAAATGATAATTGACATGCATTATATTAGTAACACCAAAAGGGTCAGTTGTCTTAAGATTGCTCACTATACAATATTTTGTTCAAGATCTCACAGAAACAGTAATCTGTTTTATTTCTTATGATTTAATTTAGACCATTATCCTGTTAGAATCAAAGGCACTAATATTAATGGTGTAGAAGTTAGCGTGCGGTAGAAACAGAAATTGGAGCATTGAAAAATCCACATTACGTTTCTTATTACAGAAAATTACATGCATTATGTCCTCCAAAAAGTGACGTTTTGCAGGAATTCAAACGCTTAACGCCACGCCAAGAGATAACTCCCTTGAAACTCTATCCGATGCCATTAAGGTGGAACAAAGGTCAGATTTGTCTGAAAAATATTCATTAAATGCTTATTTCTTAAATATACACACAATGGATATTTTGGTCTCGCTGTATTGGCATCAAAAAGCAAGACATAGGTATTCTGTTTCCAGCGGTGGCGGCGGTGGCGCGGCATCAACAATGTATTAGTTTGTGATTAGGTCTAGTTTATGGTGAACCACTAGTGGGAAGTCAATGATATTTGGTATGCAGTTGTATTAGTTATTTTATATAATTGGCACATCTCAATACCATGGAGCTTATTTGGCCCTGCCCTCTCAGTTATGGTCTATTGACTTTGAAACTTTTGCTTAGTTTTCATGTATTAGTTTGTGATTTAGTCAGTTTCTGGTGAACCACTTGTAGTAAGTAATTGCAGGTATGCAGTTGTATAAGCATTGGCATATCTCATTTGAATGGAGATAATTTGGCCCCGTCCCCTCAGTCATAGCCTATTGACTCAGAAACTTTTGCTTAGTTTTCATGTATTAGTTTAGTGATTAGGTCAGTATATGGGGAACTACTAGTGGTAGGTCAATGATATTTGGTATGCAGTTGTATGATCATGAGTACAGGCACATCTCATTACCATGGAGATTATTTTTAACTTATTCAATCAAGTTTCTGTAACATAAACCGTACCATTTTTCATGTCCCTCACCAAACCTAGCAAAGTAACTGACTAACTTGAATTGGTTCCCAATTACACTTTTCTTCTGCCATTAAAAAACCATCCCATCTTAAAGAATAAAGTACAGTTAAGCTACAGAAATTAGCCTTTTTAATTTCACTTGCCCCACCTATGCCATCATCAAGATACATTACAATCTGTAATCCTTGATCTCTTCAATATTTTACAATGCATCTAAGTTGATCTAACAACCTTATAGTAAATATGTATCCTACTGTACTTATACCAAATGGCATTATGTTAAAAACGTAGTATTTTGTTACTTTTTCATGGTTCATGAAACCAACTGAAACCTAAGTACGTTTTTTTATCTTTGAATATTTGATTATGATGATATGCTGAGCGAAGATTATATGTAAACAGATAGTCCCCCTTTTCGAACATTTGACTAGCTTCAACAGCATTTTCATATTTGAACCTAAATTAGTGTAAGTAGGGGTTTATATGCCTGAAGTCAAGAACTTAAGTTTTTCTTTATTCTTTGCAACTGTGAGAGGATTAACTTCTTTAGGTAACTAGGGTACTTGAGATATTCAACCCTGACTAATTAACTTAGTGATCTCGGATTTAACAAACTCTGAATTCTCAAGTGCTGTCAGGGATATGTAAAATTATAGGGTTGTACGTGTGCCTGCAATCTTTAATAAGGAACAAAATCTATACCATATACATTTTGTAGAAAACTATAAAAACAAAAAAGCTCTGGATGACAAAATGTGAAACAATTAAAACAAAAATAAGAGTCTGATTTATGCTTCAACAAGTATGAAAAAAACTGTACTGCAGACAGCAAACCAACATCATAAGTATATTATTAATAATATGAACTTCCAATGTTGGGTTTTTAAGAATTCTTTATGGACCATTATTCCTAATTGAAAGCCATTGTACAAAAGGTTCATGATAATAAAGTCATTTATCTTAAACTGTATGTTGATGTTATACATAAATATCTTTTTAATTGAGCAGATACTACACCACAGATAGCTGATGCGTTGCAGAGTTTTGAATTGATGGACAATATAAACGGTAAGCTTATAGAGACACATTGGTCAGTAAAATATCGAAATATGTGGGATTGATTCTACAATAACTTGCAGGCAGAGTATTATATACATGATATATATATATATATATATATATATATATATATATATAAGTCTGAAAATTACACCAAACAGTGTTAGAGTTAGATTTTATACTGACAAATTTTTGTCCGTCCCTCATCGGGATTCGAACTCACACCTTTGATACACTACAGCACCAATCGCTTAGCCTCATGTCCAGCGCTCTAGACCACTCGACCACATCCGCTATATAAAAATATAACTTCAATAGTCGTAGTGTTACCTTGTCACGGAAGGTGAATCTAGAGATAGACATGAGACACGTGTTTTTTAAGCGTGTGTAGATGTCATATTATTATTTTCATACACAATGTATTTATTATTTGTCAGCAATCTAACTCAACAATTTTATATATATATATATATATATATATATAAGTACGTCTGAGTCAGTGACAACTCTACAACAGATGTATCCATCGGATCGCCATCAATGATGGTGATACATGGCTGTGTACATAATGTATATACAACTCGTCTAAACATCAACCCAACAATGTTAGATCTGTAAATTTGCTTTCGCAAATTTTTGGTTCTTCCCTCGCCGGGATTCGAACCCATGCATATATTAAAAATCAGATACACAAAAAGAGTTTTAAAAGCAGCATTGTCTAGCGCTTTCATCCATCTTGGGACTTTTCAAGTTTAATTTTTAATATATAATTCTGTACACCGCTTGAAAAGAAACTTTTTTTGTATATATATATATTATAAACGCCTAAAAAAGTGTACACAACAACTCCAAATACAAAAAAAAGGTAACTATAAATGTAATTATTTATAAATATTTAGGATAACAGATATCCTTCCTCAGTGAGATTCTGATTTTAAATGAATCATCTTTAAGTCTTTTTAGATTAAACTGTTACAATCTTGAAATTTATACAATAAAAAAGTCAAACCGAACATCAGTTAAGACGCTTGCACCATCCTAAAAATTTATTAAACATGACATAGGTTATATGGCTTATTACAACAGAGAGTTCAAATATATGCTTTAAATACAAATAATAATGTATGATATGAACTAGCATAATTCTAAAACTTTAACGGGAACGACAATTATGATGGTACAAGAATGATTATATCAATAAAATTACCAAATAGACAGCACTGAACGATCTAAATTTATAAATATTTTAAATTGACAGAGTAAAGTAGCTGCAACAGACTCTGAGTATTTAAACATTGCGAACAAACAGCCGTTAGTCTGTTGCAGCTACTTTACTCAATTTAAAATATTTATAAATTTAGATCGTTCAGTGCTGTCTATTTGGTAATTTTATTGACATAATCATTCTTGTACCATCATCGTTGACGTTCCCGTTGCGATTTTGTACAGGTTATAAAATGTACAAAAATATTGTACATGTTATAACTTGTATAATGCAAAAATACAAAATATAACATGTACAAAAGGACCTCATACATGTTATAACCTGTACAAAATATTGCTTAAAAATGGTTTTAACTTGTAAAAAATTTAAGATAAATCTTAATGAAGTAAAATATACATTTAAATTCACCAATGTATAAAGAACAACAATAAATAGGCCAGAACGTGTCTTTTTCTGTAGAGGACAATGCTCACAAAGTTTCAGAAATATATGTTTCATGACTTATGTTGGCAAAATTTGTTTTCATGTAATTGTATGTTTAACGCAGTCCATCATGGCTTAAATAAGTGTGACACTATTTACCAAAAGCTTGCATTCCCTCAATGACAATTACATTAGATACTAGTAACTAAATTCTTCCAAAATTTTTAAGAATGATGCCTAATAATTTTGGGTAATACTCCTCCCTCTTGTTTTATAGCATGCAAAGACTAAAACAATGTCTTATATGCTTACTCTGTAAAAGCAAGAGAGAGCTGAAATAGTTTTCATTGGACCACGTGTCATTATCAATATCCTTGGATCTACTCTTCAACATTTTTGGCCTTCAGCATGACTTATGTAAAGGACAAGGTATGATAAGGGCCGTTTCTGGCCCCCCTTTTCCCATAATTTTTAAACTTTGAAGTTGAAACCCATCACGCCTGTGTAATGAACTGAAGTATCTGTTTGTCCATGTAGAACCTTATTTTTAGGTGTTATGTACTCAAATATGTTAAAACTGAGACCTTGAAAAGCCTTAAACGACGAAAAGTGTAAATAATCTACAATTTCGTCATGTTCGGAGACAAAATTTGACATCAGCGCCAACGTAGACCATCTTGAAATTTTCAACCATCAACTGTACTCTTATGTATCTTCCACATAATAAAATATGATGGTGGTCTACGTTGGCGCTCATGTCTAAAATTTTGAAAAATAATCCGATTGTTTACATATTTTGACAAGTCATTATAAGACGTCAAAGTGAACGGCACGGGTACGAAATTATTCCAGGATCAATAATTGATCAGAGTATCAGTACGGATTGTTTACGTCGTATCTAGTCATCAAGACATGTAACTCTCTTAAAGAAATATGTTTTACGTGAAATTAGACTCATAATGATCAAAATAGTCTAACACTGTGCAATCCAAATACAGAGTTGTGTCCCTTGAAATATGGCGAATTAATTTTTATTCATTATAATTTTCAAATATTCAAAGAAATCTTACAAATGAATTTTATAATAAATCCTCAATATATTCAAACTCTTTTAGTAGTTCTGAAGAAAATCATTACATAAAAACGTATATATTTTGCACTTTGAAGTTTTCTATTTAACCATCTACAGAAAAATATATTTATGTATCGTATCTATTTCGTGCACATTTTTTGATCCCTTAAGCTTTTAGACTTTACATTGGCGACGTCCATAATTTAGCATGTAATAATTAGTTGAACCATGGAAGTATTATGTAGACAATACTTACATGTGTGAGTGTCCATAATTTAGCGGGTAGTAGTTACTTGAACCATGGAAGAAATATATTGACAATATAATACTTCCATGCTTGAACAGAGAATTAATGTAGTCAATATTAAATTCAAAGTTAAAAATGTAATTATAATCATAATTCCAGGTAAAGAGCAGTTGATACTGAAGCTACACTTAAACTATACTGTAAATTATGTATTTCCAGCCTATTCATATATCGGTACACTAATGATTTTTCTTATATATTTGTCAGAGCACTCTTTTGACAAGCTGTGATCATAAAATAAAAGTACACATCACATGTAGCATTCAATTGATCAGATCCTATATGGATTATCAAATAAAACATGCTATAGCGAAATTACTTTTAATATATTTTACTTGCATAAATACAAATTGGATAAGACTATGGCAAACAAACTTATGTAGTATGCGCGAAAAACATGTGTATTTGTTTGCCATTTCAAATGTGTATTTTGTTTTGTCTGGAGTTTTATAATAAGCATTTTCTTGGTTTTCGCACTATATCTTTAGTTTAAGTAAATAGAAATCTATGAAATTTTTACACAAGGAATATGACCACAAAAGGAAGGTTGGGATTGATTTTTGGAGTTTTTGGAGTTTTGGTTCCAACAGTTTAGGAATAAGGGGTCAAAAAAGGGCCCAAATAAGCATTATTCTTGGTTTTTGCACCATAACTTTAGTATAAGTAAATAGAAATCAATGAAATTTAAACACAAGGTTTATGACCACAAAAGGAAGGTTGGGATTGATTTTGGGAGTTGAGGTCCCAACAGTTTAGGAATAAGGGGCCCCAAGGGTCCAAAATTGAAATTTGTTTGATTTCAAATAAAAAAAGAATGATGCTTTCAGACACCCAACATACAATACATGTTTATGACTCAGAAAAATTTAAGTGCATTGAAATGCAGGGTTAATTTTCTACAATGATTTGGTGGTATTACACCTACAGAACACCTGAATGTCAAATAAACTTAATGTATTTTTTTCCCCTCCAATTGCAAGTTATTTCAAGCATAACTGTTAAGTTTTGTCTCAGTAAGAGCTATAGTTTCAGAGAAAATCACCATAATGTAAATATCCTACGGCGATTTCAGTCTAATTTCTTCGAAAAATCCTAATTTCAGTGTATCATTATAAAATTCAGTGTTGACTAATATCTGATCATATACTCATGATATATGCATTCAAACAATTAAATAGGATACAAAAGACAACTTTAAGATGATAAACAATTTTATTGCACCTTTTAGAGTTCATTTGAAGGTCTGTTTTGGTTTATTTTTCCTTCTTCCTTCTTTTTTCATCAAAACTTGATATTTTTTGTCTAAAAATAAAACAAAATTGAATGTGATTATTTTCCCAAATAAATGAAGCAAATTAAATGTAATGTTACATCAATAATTAAAGTGTTTTAGCTGAAAAAACTGTCTCTATAAATGTTAACAGTCTGCACGGAAGTTTCTATAAGCCCTTATGTGTATCTTGAGTGTTTGGTCTGTTCCCCTAGTGTGACAAATAACGGTTCCCTTTCAGTCAATCATTTATTGTTACTGGTATCAAAGTCTTTTTATTTACTTATAACAGTATATTTCTAATAGATTTACACAAAAAACCCACTTTCTTGTATTTTATATTAGAAAATGGGGAAAAAGAGTAATAAAAAAATACCTCAAAATGTTTTTAAAAGGCTTATGTCCCTTGGAATGCTGGTAAAAAAATAAATTGGTAAGAATTATAAAGTTTAAGTATGTGAGACTGGATTCTGATGTGTATAAATCCAGGGCAAATAAGTGTTTTGATGATGTTTTGTCAGTGCAAAATGCAGACGACACAATGGCAAATTGTAAACTTTTGCGGCCAAAAAAAAATAAAACATGACATTAGTTGATACATACTTTAATGCTGAAGTGTCAACTGCAGACCAATTCAAATGTAAGATTTTTCAACAGACTGCTCTTCAGAACATGGTTAACACTGAAATGAAAATTCACATGTTGTATAAACAAAACTGTAAGGGTGATTTAAAATTTGACACAGTAAACTGAATACAGCTTCGTCTGTCCACCCATTTGACTTAGCAAACACCCGTAAACCCCCATTTCAAGGCAAATTTACCTCAAACGTGCTTTCTGTGTCTCAATCCATTCCGAATAGTCCATGTTTACAATGTATGAACTGGTTTAGTAATAATTTTTAAAAATGAAAGTACAATAAGGTCACGAGTGCACATGTAGTTTCCCTAAATAGGTGTAATACCACCATTGATTTTCCCCTATTAGTCTTTGTTACATTGGCACTTTTAAAAAAAATGTACAGTACCCTCATGAAAATATTTTTCTGAATTTTTTCTGAACTCAATGCTGAAATTTTACTGAACACATTTAGTAAACCCTTTTCTTAAAAATGCCTGAATTTGGCACGTTCCAGCAAGTTTTCAGCACATTTTCAGTAAAAATTCAGCAGTACGTTTTCAGTAAATATTCAGCAATATTCAGAAATAATTCAGCATTAATTCTGAATTTTTCTGAACACCTTGCTGAATTTTACAGAATCTATTAAAAACCTTTTGCTTAAAAATGTCTGAATTTGGCACATTCCAGCACATTTTCAGCAAATTTTCAGTAACAATTCAGCAAGTCATTTTCAGTAAATATTCAGCAATATTCAGAAATAATTCAGCATTAATTCTGAATTTTTCTGAACACCTTTCTGAAATATTCAGAACCTATAAAAAACCTTTTGCTTGAAGATGGCTGAATTTGGCATATTCCAGCAAGTTTTCAGCAAACTTTCAGTTACAATTCAGCAAGACATTTTCAGTAAATATTCAGAAATAATTAGTATTACTTCTGAATCTTTCTGAACAACTTGCTGAAATATTCAGAACCTCTTAAACACCATTTTCTAAAAAAAAAACCAGCTATAATTTAACCCGTTACAGTGGGTTTTCAGCAAATTTTCTGTTAAAGTTCATCTAAGACTCTACAGGTAAATTTTTTAGCATTTCTTTCTAAAATGTTCAACAAACAAAACAATATTTAAGCAAATATTCAGTAAAAATTTGAATTAATCTATACTCAGCCAATATTCAGTCTTCAGCTATTGTTCAGGATGGGTTCAGACCATTTTCAGCTTTAGCTTACATTTTTCAGGAAAGGTTCAGATGATTTTCAGTTATAATTCAGGAAAGTTTCCATTGGTATTTAGACAATATGAGCTTTTTAATATTCTGTCTGAAAGGCACTATTTATCCAAAACAAATAAACATTATTTAAGAAATACAATGGTGTCATATGTGAAGTAGAATAATTAGTTGTGTCTTTGTCTTTTTTATTATTGCTTTTTATTTTGTGTCTTATATAGTTGCAATCAGATCAGTCAAGCCTTTTACAACTGATGATTAGTTTGTTATGTTGTGACATCAATGACCCAGCATTGTGACATAAGAAATTTATGAGAAAGTGGACACATTTTGAAGTCGGTTATACATAATACAGTATAGATTTTGCCCATTTTAATCTTTAACTGACCAGTAATGACCGTTTATTATATCTCTGGGTTTTTTGTTTTTTTTTTTATCTATGAATTGTTTGCTCAGCATCAATCATGCCACATCTAATTATTTTTTATATTTTGTATAATAAACTTATAATTGTCCCAAGTGAAAGCTTCCATGCTGCTGTTGATACTTGGGCCAAGTATTGTACACCGTTAGGTTACCACACGAAAGGAGCACTACAGTAAATCTACATGTAATCTCACGTCTTTCACTTGAAACATTTCGTATCTATAAGACTATAACAGTATAACATTAACAATATGCGTCTTGTTCGATTTTTCCAACTAAAAAAAAAGAAGTCTTTTGGACTCTTTCCTGTCCTTCAACCCTTTGAAATTTTCTTGTGTTAATAGGGAAAATCATCAATCCAATTTCAACGGCCTGATAATTATTTCAAATAATGTGAATCATGAATTATTCATGAACTTTTAATTCTATTAATTCAGAAATTGAGAATCATTTGTATATTAAATAAAAATCAGATTATAATATATGTAAACTTCTCTTTCTTTCTGTATTAATCAAAATTGAAGTTTCAGAGCTTCAAACTTAGATCAGTTCAATTTCTGCTTGAATTTCAAAGTTTCTGTGGAAGATGCAGGACTTTCACCTGCAAGAAAATACAATCCACAAAGAATCCAATGTCTTACTTATTTTCTAATTCAATATAAATTATGATTTTTTCATAATGCCATTTTTTTAATTGATTGATTTAATATCATGAAAAAAATAAATTTTAGAAGGGAAGCGAAAAAAAGTATAAAATTTCTTAGAGTTTTCTGTATTGAAAGGTGCAGATCCATGATTTTGTTAGAGGAAATGGCGCCCGTTTTTTTTTTAATGATCAATGCATTTGTCGATTTGAATTGGGACATATAGTTGCTGCACCCCCACTTTTTAAAATGTCTGGATCCGCTCCTGTTGGTGTGAATACTTGTAAAAAGTCTATGCAATTATCATATATATGAAGCTCCATATGTGGGACCCTGGCACCCTGTATCTGCCATTGATTGATACTTTCATAAAGAAAAGCAATGTGTCATATCTAAGTTCAGGTTAGGGGCACAATATGGTTCATTTCCGAAATCCTGCTTTTTTGTATTTTTTTTCCATTATTCCTCTCACATCTGACATCCTCCCCCTCACTCAATTCCATATCCCCACAATCCCCTATAATTCGCATCCCAAAATTTGCAAAAGCATGCCCCCCCCCCTTTTTGTCCCTCAAATTAAAAAAAAACTGCTGGTTCCCAAAATATGGTTCATTTACCAAATCCGGTTATTTTGTAAAAAAAAAAAAAAATCATGAATTCTCTCACATTCTCCCCCTCCCTTTGTTCCATATTCAACCCCTGTATCTCACATACCCAAACTTGCAAAAGCATGTCCCCCCTTTTTCTTTTTTCCCCATTAAAGTAAAAAAAACAGCTGGTTCCTAAAAAACACAAGGGCATTCCCCTTCCTCCTCTGATTTTCTCTAAATACATGTAAGTTGAATGGTCAGTGCATAATGATGTGCACAAGTTCAATACATAATTTCAAGAATTTTCTTCATTTTTATTTATTTTCTTGTGTTGACTTTCTCAAAAATGGTATTTATAGATTGTCTCAATAAACTTTTATCTTTAAATATGATTTAAAATTAGCAATAAACATTTCAGTTCAAACTGTAATATACTTATCTGATAAATATAGCCATCATTTCACAAATCGTATTTAGGGCGCCTAAATAGTTTTTTGTTGACGTAATTTATTATGCGTTTCCGGTTCAGAAAGGTTTCACTTATTAAACTGGTATCTACTTTTTACGAACATAGTGCTTAGATCATGAAAACGTTTTAACTCCCTATATAACTGACTGTACTATCAGTGCTTGTAAATAACACTGTATTAGTTTACAACAAAACGATTGACTAACCTGATATTTTTCTTAGTTCTTTTTTATTCCGAAATACAATTAAGTAAGGCATATTTAAGAACTTGGAGAGAGATTCAGAAAACTTCTTCTACAGATAAAATTAACACTGGCAGTGCACCAGCAAAAACGGATAGGCTATCGAAAAAATCGCAAATAATTTCAACGTAAGTTCCCTTTTCAAATTTTGAATTTTTATAAATACTTCGACACCAAGACACATTGACACCTGGCAAGACCTCCGGTGTCAATATTTTATATATAACATAGGTCCTTGCTGGTATAATTTTGGTATGCCTATCAAGTCTTCATATAAATGAATTCTAGACATTCCGGCACCTTGTCAAATCGGCACCGTTATAGACAGTTCGGCACCAAGTCAAATCGGACCTGGTTAATTCGCCCCCAAAATTAACAGATTATGTTTTGTTAGTTGGGGAATCATGAATTTTAAAGAAAGGAAATTTATTATAGAAAAAACAAACTTGTTATAAATTGTAATTGATATAAGATTTTCAGTTTTTAATGTGATTACCAATCATAACATTATTAATAGAGTACTCATGACTTTAAACAGAAAGCCAGCTTATTATTGTTTATCGTAGATTTCACAGGTACCTGTGGACATGATTACATTTGGGTGCCCCTGAGTGGGAGAATCTTAAATGACCCCCCCCTTTTTTTTTGGTACATGTAGTTAATGATTTTGAGATTTTTTTATTTGTTTATATAAACTATTTTCACTTCAAATATATTTTGATTTTACTGATTGGCTAATATCTCAAAAAGATACAACCCAAATTCTTAAACTTTCCCTTAAAAATCATATGTCACAATGCTTATGTTATATTAATTACTCTGCTCTAAAAATTAATTGTTTACGTTGTTAATGCCAATTGACTTCAGATCAACTCATGTAATTAAAAAAATATAAAAGTTTGAAAAATATTTTTTATGCCCCACCTACGATAGTAGAGGCCGGTGGCATTATGTTTTCTGGTCTGTGGGTCTGTTCATCTGTCTGTTTGTCCGTCCATTCATCTGTCCGTCTGTCTGTCCCGCTTTAGGTTAAAGTTTTTGTTCAAGGTAGTTTTTTATGAAGACTTGAAGTCCAAGCAACTTGAAACTTAGTATACATGTTCCTAATGATATGATCTATCTAATTCTAATGCCAAATTAGAGTTTTACCTTAATTTCAAGGTCCACTAAATATAGAATATGATAGTGTGAGTGGGTCATCTGTGTACTGTGGACACATTCTTGTTTGTTTTATTTTCAGAAGATTTTCAGTATTCTGTCTGAACAGTTCAGCATCTGGCAAATCTGTTCATATAAGCTCTTAGAGCTGTTCTGAACAGTTCAGCTTTCTATCATTTACATGATTTAAGAAAGTTTTTTTTTAGCTGTTTTGAACAATTCAACACTGTCTGAATAGTTCAACACATTTTCAGATGTCTCTCTGAAAAATTAAGCAAGTATTTATTCTGTTCAGAATGATTTCAGTATTGTTTCTGAACATTTCAGGATCTTGAAAATCTGTTCAGAAAGTTTTCAGGGCTGTTCTGAAAAATTCAGCACTGTTCAAAGATATCAAAAAAATTTCAGCATAGTTTCAGATGTTTGTCTGAGGAGTTCAGCAATAACTGAACAGTTCAGATTATTTTCAGCTTCAGTTCAGCGATGTCTGAATTTTTCAGCACAGTCTGAACTTTTCAGAAAATGTTACAGCACTTTTTCAGCAAATCTGAACATTCCAGTAAATTTTCAGTATTTGTTCAGAATTTGGAAAAAGTGCTTCAGCACGTTTTCAGATCCCAAAATTTGGTTCAGCATGCATTCAGCTAGGGTCCAGAACCTATTCAGCAAAACTCAGCAAAAATTCAGACATTCTTTTTCATGAGGGTATTTACCTTTATTTCAACCAAAGAAATACTTTGCATGTATAAAGTTTAATCCTTTCCAGTGCTACAGTGAAAATTTCACACTACATTTCATTGCATATAAGAAAGTAACCATCATCAGAAGTAAACAACCTAATTTTTACACTGTAATTAATGGTTACCTGCTTTGGTAACTATGTAACCTTAACTTTCCAAAATATTTTATAAGACCATCAAATAAAAAAAGAATGATGCTTTCAGACACCGAACATACATGTTTATGACTCAGAAAAATTTAAGTGCATTGAAATGCAGGGTTAATTTTCTACAACTGTCAAATTCAAGGAATATTTTTTTAGACCTACTTTCGTATACAACCGGATGTGACGTACCATGATTTGGTGGTATTACACCAAAGCAATGTTCACTAAAAAAATTAAAACAATATTTACCCATCAGTGCTTACAAGCTGTTCTTCAGTTATGTCCCTTTATAACCTTACATGATACTCTAACTTAAGTTTGTCTGAACTAAATTTAATAAAATGTATATATAATGCTTATTACCTCTTACCTCAGTTTCAGATCAAGTTTTAGAAGATTTACGTTTACAGTTCTTGAGTTATGTCCCTTTATTATGGTATATGCTAGCAGGGACATCATCTGTGTCCCTATGGACACATTCCACCTTTATTCTGTTTGGAAGACCTATAGAAAATGTTCACCAAACTTTTATTAGGGAATGATTTTATATTTGGTCATCAGCTTGATAATGATGAGTTGTAGCATATAAGCAATTTCTACAGCTGCCATGAAGCTTTTCCTATTTTCTGTTGGCTTGAAATTTTACAACACTCATTGTTCAAGTTAAATTTTCATAAAAGGTTTTTTGGATTCAATGAATGGGAATGATCACTTATGCTTAGGTATACATGCAAGTTCAATCAATTGTATACAGACACAAGTCAATTGGTGTTGTTCAGATCCAAATTAACATTCATTTGTTTTCATGATCATAGATGTTGTTTGGTGCATGTTTTTACAGTATATGCAAAGTTTTAAATATTGTCTTCAAAAGCAATATAATTAGCTGAATCAGAATGATATTTTACTTTTAAGGAAATATGAAAAAAAATTATGAAGTGTACTATATAGACTCTTATATTGAATTTTAAGAACTTCCTGATTTTGATGCTGTGTGTGAAACAAATGCAAGGGGGAAAGGACAGGCTGAAGAATTTTGTAATAAATTATACCTGATTGTGCATTAAGATCTCTGACATGAAATATGACACCCACTCACATATGTAACATGTAACATGGACATTTTTTATTCACAATTTAAATTAATTTTAACTATTTAAATTGTTTTTAACTATACTAGCATTGCAAGATATTCTTTACAAGACATACTAAAGTCGATACTCTCTTTATTTTTATGTTGCAGAACTCCGTCAGGATCTAATCAATGACTGGCAAAAAGAGGAAGATCATATTCATGTGACAGTTGCCATGCAAAAAGTAACTGATAAGTTAAAAGAATACTCATGTGTCACTGTGATAGGACCCCCTGCATCCGGCAAGTCTTCAATAATTCATCATGTGGCTCTGCAATGGCAAAACAATGGATATGAGCTTATTCCAATTATTTCAAAACATTATAAGAATAAACCTCTCGAACTTTTGAAATCTAATATTAATAACTCAGAATCTCGAAAGTTATTTGTTGTCGATGATTTTTGTGGGGTCGATAATGTTGATGTTGTTGCTGTTGATGCTTGGAAAAGTCATTTCAAAGAGCTGAATGAAATATTAATCAACACTGTTGCAGTAAAAATTCTAATATCATGTAGAAAAAGCATCATTGAGAGCAACCGGTTTACTGGCTTGGCTTTCATGACAGCAAATACATATAAAATAGATAAAAACTCTTTATCAGAAGACGAGAAGAAGAGTATACTTGAAAAATATATCCCAAGAGAAAATGTTTCAAAACTGTGTGATTTAATTGATTTTAAATCAGAACATTTTCCTCTTTTTTGTAAAATTGCTGCAAGTAGGCACATTGATATAGAAGAAAAAATCAATATTCATAGTATTGAAAAAGACATTTCTGATATGCCAGATGAGGAGTTCATTTCAATTTTTGTATGTTTATTATTTGATGAGTTTCCTTATGACTGGATTGAAAGGGAAAAAAGACCAAAAAGAGTTGATAAAGCTATTGAATGTTTACTTAAAAAATGTATTAAGTTAGACTTTGATGAAGCATTACAACTATTGCCTATAGATACAGGAACTTATGTAAAAAAAGGTCGAAATGGGTATTCCTTAGTTCATAAATTTATTAATGACATAGTATTCGTGAAATGCGAGAAACGTGCAGAGGGGGTTTTCCTTCAGTATGCTAGTCCTAGCATTATAGCTACAAGATTTAGATTTGTTTCAATCAGGCAGAATTCAGAAAGATTAATGGATGTTGCGATTTCAACGAAGAAACAATATTTTGAAAGACTTAAAAAAGATCTAAAGAATGAAGATTTAGACAGTACATTTCACAACAACCAATTGATGTACCCCACATATAGGAGGAAATTGCTACATTATATTAAAACTAACAATGAAATGACTAAAACAATAAAAAACCTAAAGACAGAAAGAAAACCCCTGATTGAAATTGCCATGGAAGGATACAATGATTTAATACAAATGTTAATTCATATTCATGGCCAGAAATATGTGAATGTTACTGATAGTAGAGGTAGATCAGCTTTACATATTGCTGCGGAAAAAGGATACAAAGATGTTGTAAAATCTTTACTTGACAATGGTGCTAAAAATCTTAAAGATAAACAAGACAGGACCCCCTTAGAAATAGCTCATCTTAATGGGCATGAAAAAATAGTGAAGATGGTGATGAAGTATTCCCAAAAAATCTGCAACAGATCGCAATTTGTTCAAGAATTGTCAGTGGCAAATCCAGGGGGAGGGTTCTGGGGGTTGGAACCCCCGCATTGTCCTGGGTTGGGAACCCCCCCTTAATTTAAAATGGCTGGATCCGCCCCTGATTGTAGACACTGATGAATAAAGTTCATTCAATATAACATGTTTTACAGTAATGATAAAACAAAACTTATAATTAGACAATTTCAAGTTTCAAATGTCTTAAATGAATACAAAGAACATTGCACCTAACACTTTAAGGAAATGTTATTTTTCTGCTTTTTAGTATTTGAGAGAAAAATCAAATCATAAGAAAAGAAATTGTAGACTCAATTGATTTTCCGCTGATAGTTATAAATTTAAAAGTTTTTTATTATTCATTATTTGATCAATTTTATGGAAGTTGTGGGATTTTGAATTTCATACTGGTCATCCTAGTGTAATGACACCATGTGTAACCTCATCATATTTTGTATATGCTTTGTCTCAAGTTAGCCTGTAATTCAGGGGTTGTCATTTGTTGCAGTATATCATATTTGTTTTACATTCATTGTTTTGTACACAAATCAGGCTGTTTTCAAGTTAGTCCCCTACCGACAAAGTCAAGGGGGACTTTAGGTTTGCACTCTGTCCTTCTGTCCATCTGTCAGTCCGGCAAATAAGTTTTCAAAACTCTTTTTCTTCATGTTTTGTAGATATTGATTTGATATTTAGTGTATTGTTTTATCATGACATGTTACAGCTCAAGTTTGATTTTCACGATTTTAGCTTTTCTCCTTGTTCAGTTAAGGTGGTACCTAACACTACAGGGAGATAACTCTGTAATATCAGCTAAACGTTTTAATTACGTTGCGTTGTGAGAGCAATGTAAAGCTTCTCAATGATCAAAATTAGTGTTTGTCAAACTGCTATATAACCTGTGTAATTTTTCTGATAAAACGCTTGGTTCGAATTTTTTCATTTTTTTATATTTTTGTTAAAGGGTCAAAGTAAATACTTTGTAAAAAATTTATGAAAATTAAACAAGCCAAATTAATTTTAGTGAAAGTGTTGGGTACCACCTTAAAGCCCTTTTCCTAGAATATTTCTGTTCAAAGGGAAATAACTCATTTTTTTTTAAAGATAAATGACAGTTGGGATTTTTTTCCTTTTCTTCATAGTGAATTGTTTGAAGAATTTAGTGATAGGTATGTAGTTTACACCATGACAAGTTAAAGATCAAGTTAGAATTTGGTTCCATTACAATGAAATTTTAACCAGTAGGGGACTATGTATTGCCATGCAATACTCACAGAATGCTTATTTAAATTATTTTACCTAATTATGTCATTTTGGGGCCTTAAATAGCTGACTATGTGGTATGGGTTTTGCTCATTGTTGTAGCTGAAGGGTGGCCTAAAGTTGTAAACTGCTATGTCATTTGATCTCAGGTGGAGAGTTGCAATTGTTTCTTTGGCAATCATACCACATCCTGGTATCTTTTTTTATGGCATTTATTTTTATTATGCTGTACATTTATAAAATGTATTTAAATATTTATCTAAAATTGATTTCTATGCTTTATTTTGGGAATAAAATATTGACAGTAATGACAATTATAGTATTTATTTAAGTATTTATGCATAGTTGAATTAAACAATTATATGTGAAATGTTTAATATTATTTTCATAATTTTTATACGACCGCAAAAATTTTAATTTTTTGGTCGTATATTGCTATCACGTTGGCGTCGTCGTCGTCGTCGTCCGAATACTTTTAGTTTTCGCACTCTAACTTTAGTAAAAGTGAATAGAAATCAATGAAATTTTAACACAAGGTTTATGACCACAAAAGGAAGGTTGGGATTGATTTTGGGAGTTTTGGTCCCAACATTTTAGGAATTAGGGGCCAAAAATGGCCCAAATAAGCATTTTCTTGGTTTTCGCACTATAACTTTAGTTTAAGTGAATAGAAATCTATGAAATTTTGACACAAGGTTTATGACCACAAAAGGAAGGTTGGGATTGATTTTTGGAGTTGAGGTCACAACAGTTTATGAATTAGGGGCCAAAAAGGGGCCCAAATAAGCATTATTTTTGGTTTTTGCACCATAACTTTAGTATAAGTAAATAGAAATCTATGAAATTTAAACACAAGGTTTATGACCATAAAAGGAAGGTTAGGTTTGATTTTGGGAGTTGAGGTCCTAACAGTTTAGGAATAAGGGGCCCAAAGGGTCCAAAATTGAACTTTGTGTGATTTCATTAAAAATTGAATAATTGGGGTTCTTTGATATGCCGAATCTAACTATGTATGTAGATTCTTAATTTTTGGTCCCGATTTCAAATTGGTCTACATAAAGGTCCAAAGGGTCCAAAATTAAACTTAGTTTGATTTTAACAAAAATTGAATCCTTGGGGTTCTTTGATATGCTGAATTTAAAAATGTACTTAGATTTTTAATTATTGGCCTAGTTTTCAAGTTGGTCCAAATGGGGGTCCAAAATTAAACTTTGTTTGATTTCATCAAAAATTGAATAAATGGGTTCTTTGATATGCCAAATCTAACTGTGTATGTAGATTCTTAATTTTTGGTCCAGTTTTCAAATTGGTCTACATTAAGGTCCAAAGGGTCTAAAATTAAACTAAGTTTGATTTTAACAAAAATTAAATTCTTGGGCTTATTTGATATATGCTTTGTCTAAATATGTACTTTGATTTTTGATTATGGGCCCAGTTTTCAAGTTGGTCCAAATCAGGATTCCATATCAAGTATTGTGCAATAGCAAGAAATTTTCAATTGCACAGTATTGCACAATAGCAAGAAATATCTAATTGCACAATATTGTGCAATAGCAATTCATTTTCAATTGGAGTTATCTTTCTTTGTATAGAATAGTAGTTGATAATATATGTTGGAAATTTGCCAGACATGACTATGATGTCATTTTCTATTTTTATTTGCCAATAACTTTATGTAAATAACTTCATTGGAAATTTGCCAATATAAAATGTTGCTGATGAAGCTTTTTTTCCTTATCTTATCTAAAATGTTTTTAGATAATGTATGTTGGACATTTGCCAGACATGACTATGATGTCATTTTCTATTTTTATTTGCCAATAACTTTATGTAAATAACTTCATTGGAAATTTGCCAATATAAAATGTTGCTGATGAAGTTTTTTTTATTGTTTTATACAATAAACAATGTATATTCACTTTTACTACCAACCAATCTTTACCATTCAGTGATAACAAGCACTTTATTTTACATTTTAATATTTTATGATGTATTTAAAAGAGTAGTTATTGTTGCAAACTCCATTAGAAATTTGAATTGATATCAGTTTTGGAAAAAGGGAAACGGGGATGTGAAAAAAAAGGGGGGGGTAAATTTTTCTCATTTCAGATTTCATAAATAAAAAGAAAATTTCTTCAAACATTTTTTTGAGAGGATTAATATTCAACAGCATAGTGAATTGCTCAAAGGCAAAAAAAACTTTTAAGTTCATTAGACCACATTCATTCTGTGTCAGAAACCTATGCTGTGTCAACTTTTTATTTAGATTTAAAAAGTTTGAAGAAGAAATCTTTAATTGATTTGTAAAATCTTGACATTTGTTTTGTGTAAAAAAAAACCATGTAATGTCAAAAATTTGATCACAATCCAAATTCAGAGCTGTATCACACTTGAATGTTTTGTCCATACTTGCCCCAACTGTTCAGGGTTCGACCTCTGCGGTCGTATAAAGCTGCGCCCTGCAGAGCACCTGGTTTTATATACTATTAGTCACATAGTATGTTCAGTGAAATGGATTTTACTGTTCTCATGTACATGTACATATTGTATTAGGTCACTAGCACACCATTTAACAAATTTATCTTCACATGTGGTATTCAGACTAGCAGCCTGTCGAACATATTAAGTCTTCAATACTTTATATTCAGAATATACCTTCATTTGTCACAAATTATTAGCTTTAAATTTGTTTTATTAATTTATTTCAATCGTTCATTATCAATTTCTTCCTCTGTTGAAACTTTTCAGATTTCTTTTTTGTTTTGAAAGGGAAATTACTCCTTACTAACCCCATATGGTAACTAACTCCATATTTTATAGGACAGCTTATATCAAATATATGTAGTCACTATGTGTAGTTCTGTAAAAATGCTATATAGATATATATAAAGATGTTATCAGTTCTATTGAAACAACTATCCATCCAAGTCAAAATATTTAAAAGTAAACCATTATGGTCAAAGTACAGTCATATAATTTCATATCAAATACAACTGTAGTCACCAAGACAGATAATCTCAAATCATGCAAGTTGACATTAGGAAAAAACCAAGACAAAAAAAAAATGTACGACTAAATAAATAATTGAACTTTTATTACAGTGACTTGACTGTTAGTGTTGCTCTCCACCAATTGCAACTCATTCTAAATTTTGAACAAATTGCAATCAAATTGTTCAACTGGTCAGAAATTTGAACCAACTGCTGTAGAAAACCACAGCCAAGTCATGAAAGTGCAAGGTGATAAAATAAGATATACTTACAATCCTATAAGACTTTAACTCCACTTTAATGATGTTGTGACAAAACTAGTTTATCAGTTTGTATAGTTATATTATAGTCATTTCCATGCTGAAGGGGAACTGTTTATTTTGAATTGCTATTAAATTGACCATTGACTTGGGATGAGTTTATCAAATCAGGGACAAATGTCCCAGAATTGGCTTGGAATAAATGGGACTTAGATTGAATTAACTTGCTTTCATATCACCATGTTATACCACAATTTTGATTTAACCTCCTTTTATTTTGCATTAGCTAATAATGGGTCTTTAAGTTTTTATATGACTGTTTGCAGGACTCATGGTAAACTGAAGTCCTGTACGTCCATGCTTTTGTCATCAACTTGTCAGATAATAACTCAAAATACTTTAACCAGTTATTGTGATGAATAGTAGTTTTTGATGAAGATGAAGTCAAATTAACTTGAAAATTAGTACACATTATAGTACCCTATGATATCTTTTTAATTTCAATGCCAAATTAAGAGTTTTGACCCCAATTTCATGGTCCAGTGAACATAGATAATGATAATGCAAGTGAGACATTCTTGTACTATGGAAATTTTTGTTTATACTTAATATATAAAGCATACAAATGTGCAAAAAGCTTAAATTGAACAATATTGTGGAGTCAACCACATAAATATAAGCAATTAAAGGAGTTTTAGATAGTGTTGATCAATGTTTTGAACCGTACAAATATATTTAGCAATTAATAGAAACATTTAATGAATGGCTATTATTCATTTTGAATTTATTGAACTTTTAATGAATTTTTGACTCTTCACATTGAATAATCTGCACAGCAGATTATGTAAAATGTGAAGTCAAAAAGTAATTTTATGGTTCAATAAATTCCAAATAAATTATTGCCATTCATCATAAATAAATTTCTATCAAAAATGAGGCTCAAAGAACTTTCATATATTATTTGTACACACATGTTGGCGTATGAATACACAACGTCAGAGTGGGTATGTCGCCATAAAAATTAACAACATATAAAATAAAAGTATTAAAGTAACCAATCAGAAGACAAAATACACCAAATTTATTTATTATGTCATTAATTTTATTATCTACTTAGTAGTAAGACGTAAATATTAGTACACAGGTACACATATGTCAAAGAATGAAACATGATACATACAATTTGATTGTCGACAGTATTGCAAAATCTTGTTTATTTTTCATGCTGTTAATTTTCCATTTTCAGAGGCGGATTTAGGGCTGCCAAATCAAGCTGTTTTATCTAAGAGTTTAACTAACAGACACCCTGCCCTGCTACCACTATAAAATTTCCATGTTTATAGAACCTCACAATCAATAAATAAATGAAACCAAAAACACACCTCCGGTACTTGCATTGATTTTAAGATAATCTGAATCAGGCTGTTTTATCTAGGAGTATGTCTAACAGACATGCCTGCCCTTTTATCACTATCAAATTTCCATCTTGAAGGAACCACACAATTTAAGCTGAAATCCTAATTTTTGAATGTATTTGTAAAAGTCTTTCATAATAAATAAAATTGAGATGGAAATCGGGAATGTGTCAAAGAGACAGTACATCGACCAAAGAGCAGAAAACAGCACAAGAATAACTGATACGGAATAACTGTATAATCATTAGGTTTTCACAGATAAACTACTTTAAAAAAAAAAAAAAATAACCCAATACAGAAAGAATGAATCATTGGACCAAAAAAAATATTACATCCCTTCCTCTTAAATAACATAAGCCTGGCATTAAAAAATTACTCCCATACCTTGATGTACAGACTGCGGTACCGGTGTGCCTGTGTGTGGAGATAAATGAAGAATAGTAGGCAATGGAGAATTTGTTTTCTGAGTTTGTCTACTTGGTGTTTTTCCTGTTGGTCTTGAAGGTATTCCTGCTGTTTGTTTCCCTGGGTATGGTGGTGTAATAGTTGGGGGAACTATTGTTGGTGTTTTAGTAGGTGTGGCTACTGTTGACTTCTGTGGGCCTGGTGTGGAATTATCTGCTGTGTCTACCACTGAAAAACAAATCACCATTGATATAGCCATTGCATTGTAAGCATAAAATCTACATAGATACAAAAGAAGATGTGGTATGAGTGTCAATGAGACAACTTTCCATCCAAGTCGCAATTTATGAAAGTAAACCGTTATGGAGCAAAGACAATTCTTCAACACAGAGCCTTGGCTCACACTGAAACAGCAAGCTATAAAGGACTCAAAAACTTACTAGTATTACCATTCAAATGGGAAAACAAACAGTCTATTCAATTTAAAAAACGACAAATTAGAAACACTTATGAACCACATCAACAAACAACAATTACTGAACATCAGATTCCTGACTCAGGACAGGTGCAAACAATTGCAGCAGGTTTAAACATTTTGATGGTACAGCAAGTTTGTAAAATTTTGAATTATTTAAAGCAATCAGGTTTACTACACTCAGCCAAAGATTAGTATCAGATTTTAAAAATATTTAGATTCCGGTGATTTTCAACTTCATAATAGATTTGGTCTTCACACTTTTTTTATTTAATCAATACTGATGAATATTATGTAGAGTGGGCTCCCATATTTGCCAGGGACACAATTTCGCCGTTTTATGATTTTGAGGTGTAAAAACTTTAAAGGATGGATGAAATGGAAGAAATATGCTGGTAATTTATATTTTAATAACAAATATGATCATTTTTAAACTGAGACAAAATTTTCGGCAAGTGCCGCAAAGGACCAAAAAGGAACAACGATTTTCGGCCAATTTCCTGAATTTGGGTTCAGCAATCATTATTCTGTTTCACATTCAATGTTATTTACATGTTTTCATATTTATCCGGAACAAATTGAACTGGACCGATTTCTCAAATCACCGTATTATCGACTACCTTTAATTTCTGTGACACCGTCCGCTTCAATATTTCAACACATGGAAAATGGACGACGTTTGAACTTCCTACGGAAATCGAGACATACCACTGTCAAGTACGTTTGATTCAATCGTAAACTGTGATAAATTAATCTGTTTTAACTCCGTTATTTTTAGATAAGTGGTTTATAAATACATACGAACTGTAAGTTATTTATTTCCGAGAAATGAACTGTAAATTCTACTTTCGTTTTTGACTCGATTAATAATCTTGTATTTAACATTCATATTTAATTCGTACACATTGTAAAATATTGTATTTTTATTTCTTTCAGTTTACCAATCCACTGACTACTTGTAAACCTTTCTGGTGGAATATATTAATTACAATTTTCAAAACAAGTTGTGTTCGTTATATATTCATCGAGATTGCGATTGCAGTCACCTGGTTAAACTAGTTGAGTCCGGCTCAGCATAATCATATATTAGAAAACAGAATAAAAAAAATCTACAATTAAATGTAAAGCGGTAAAAGTGCCGACACCAAATTCACACTTGATCTGTGTTTTGTGGTAATAAGCATTGTGTATAATTTTCATACGCCCGTCAAAATTTTGACGGGACGTATTATGGTATACAAATGTCCGGTGTCCGTCCGTCCGTCTGTCTGTCCGGCGTAAACATGTCGCACCGTAACTTGAGAACGACTTATCCAAATTTCATGAAACTTAATATAGTTGTTTCTTATGATGGTCAAATGATCTGTATATTTTTTGGTGAAAATAAGATTTAAACTTTTTGAGTTACGGCACTTTGTAACTAAAACAGGGGTGTGTTTTTTTTCACATGTCGCACCGTATCTCAAAAACGATTCTTGATTAGGGCTTAAAACTTTAAACACGTCTTAGTTATATTAATCTTAATATCTGTATAATTTTTGGTGATGATTCAAAATTTCATTTTTGAGTTATTGAGTATTTTGTAAAAAAGGGGGAGTTTTTTTTTTACATGTGCTGTATCTCAAAAACGATTTATGACTATATATATTGCTTAAAACTTTACACACTTTGTTACATTAATCTAAAGATCTGTATACTTTTTGGTGATGACTCAAAATTTTATTTTTGAGTTTGTAAAAAGGGTAGGTTTTTTTTTACATGTCCTGCCGTATCTCAAAAACAATTTATGATTATTGCTTAAAACTTTACACACTTCTTTGTTATATTAATCTTAAGATCTGTATACTTTTTAGTGATGATTCAAAATTTTATTTTTGAGTTATTGAGTATTTTGTAAAACAGGGGAGGTTTTTTTTTACATGTCGCGACGTATCTCAAAAATAATTTATTGTCGAGCCTGCAACTTTTTGTTGCAGAAAGCTCGACATAGGGATAATGATCCGACGGCGGCGGCGGCGGCGGTGTTAGCTCACTTCTTAAAAGCTATATATTTTAGAAGGTGGAAGACCTGGATGCTTCATATTTTGTATATAGATGCCTCATGTTATGAAGTTTCCGTCAGTCACATGTCCATTGTCCTTGACCTCATTTTCATGGTTCAGTGACCACTTGAAAAAAAAGTTCAGATTTTTTATATTGTTAAATTCTCTCTTACTGTAAGTAATAGGATAACTATATTTAGTATGTGCGTACCTTGCAAGGTCCTCATGCCAGTCAGACAGTTTTCACTTGACCTCGACCTCATTTCATGGATCAGTGAACAAGGTTAAGTTTTGGTGGTCAAGTCCATATCTCAGGTACTATAAGCAAAAGGTCTAGTATATTCGGTGTATGGAAGGACTGTAAGGTGTACATGTCCAACTGGCAGGTGTCATCTGACCTTGACCTTATTTTCATGGTTCAGTGGATATAGTTAAGTTTTTATACGACCGCAAAAATTTTAATTTTTTGGTCGTATATTGCTATCACGTTGGCGTCGTCGTCCTGCGTCATCGTCGTCGTCGTCGTCGTCGTCGTCCGAATACTTTTAGTTTTCGCACTCTAACTTTAGTAAAAGTGAATAGAAATCAATGAAATTTTAACACAAGGTTTATGACCACAAAAGGAAGGTTGGGATTGATTTTGGGAGTTTTGGTCCCAACATTTTAGGAATTAGGGGCCAAAAAGGGCCCAAATAAGCATTTTCTTGGTTTTCGCACTATAACTTTAGTTTAAGTAAATAGAAATCTATGAAATTTTGACACAAGGTTTATGACCACAAAAGGACGGTTGGGATTGATTTTGGGAGTTTTGGTTCCAACAGTTTAGGAATTAAGGGCCAAAAAAGGGCCCAAATAAGCATTATTCTTGGTTTTCCCACAATAACTTTAGTATAAGTAAATAGAAATCAATGAAATTTAAACACAAGGTTCATGACCGCAAAAGGAAGGTTGGGTTTGATTTTGGGAGTTTTGGTCCCAACAGTTTAGGAATAAGAGGGCCCAAAGGGTCCAAAATTGAACTTTGTGTGATTTCATCAAAAATTGAATAATTGGGGTTCTTTGATATGCCGAATCTAACTATGTATGTAGATTCTTAATTTTTGGTCCCGTTTTCAAATTGGTCTACATTAAGGTCCAAAGGGTCCAAAATTAAACTTTGTTTGATTTTAACAAAAAATGAATCCTTGGGGTTCTTTGATATGCTGAATTTAAAAATGTACTTAGATTTTTAATTATTGGCCTAGTTTTCAAGTTGGTCCAAATGGGGGTCCAAAATTAAACTTTGTTTGATTTCATCAAAAATTGAATAAATGGGTTCTTTGATATGCCAAATCTAACTGTGTATGTAGATTCTTAATTTTTGGTCCAGTTTTCAAATTGGTCTACATTAAGGTCAAAAGGGTCCAAAATTAAACTAAGTTTGATTTTAACAAAAATTAAATTATTGGGCTTATTTGATATGCTTTATCTAAACATGTACTTTGATTTTTGATTATGGGCCCAGTTTTCAAGTTGGTCCAAATCAGGATTCCATATCAAGTATTGTGCAATAGCAAGACATTTTCAATTGCACAGTATTGCACAATAGCAAGAACTATCTAATTGCACAATATTGTGCAATAGCAATTAATTTTCAATTGGAGTTATCTTTCTTTGTATAGAATAGTAGTTGATAATATATGTTGGAAATTTGCCAGACATGACTATGATGTCATTTTCTATTTTTATTTGCCAATAACTTTATGTAAATAACTTCATTGGAAATTTGCCAATATAAAATGTTGCTGATGAAGCTTTTTTTCCTTATCTTATCTAAAATGTTTTTAGATAATGTATGTTGGACATTTGCCAGACATGACTATGATGTCATTTTCTATTTTTATTTGCCAATAATTTTATGTAAATAACTTCATTGGAAATTTGCCAATATAAAATGTTGCTGATGACGTTTTTTTTTCCTTATCTTATCTAAAATATTTTTAGCTTAAAAGTTGTGTCCATACTTGTTCTCATTTCAGATTTCATAAATAAAAAGAAAATTTCTTCAAACATTTTTTTGACAGGATTAATATTCAACAGCATAGTGAATTGCTCAAAGGCAAAAAAAATTTAAGTTCATTAGACCACATTCATTCTGTGTCAGAAACCTATGCTGTGTCAACTATTTAATTTTAGATTTAAATAAGTTTGAAGAAGAAATCTTTAATTGATTTGTAAAATCTTGACATTTGTTTTGTGTAAAAAACCCATATAATGTCAAAAATTTGATCACAATCCAAATTCAGAGCTGTATCACGCTTAAATGTTTTGTCCATACCTGCCCCAACTGTTCAGGGATCGACCTCTGCGGTCGTATAAAGCTGCGCCCTGCGGAGCACCTGGTTGTGTTTTGGTCTGTTTTTCTTATAGTTTATGCAATAGGTTTACTATATTTGTTGTATGGAATGATTGTAAGGTGTACATGTCTAGCGGGCAGATGTCATCTGACCTTGACCTCATTTTCATGGTTCAGTGGTTATAGTTAAATTTTTGTGTTTTGGTCTGTTTTTCTCCTACTTTATGCAATAGGTTTACTATATTTGTTGTATGGAATGATTGTAAGGTGTACATGTCTAGCGGGTAGATGTCATCTGACCTTGACCTCATTTTCATGGTTCAGTGGTCAAAGTTAATATTTTATGATCTACATGTCAGTTGTGCAGGTTTTATTTGACCTTGACCTGGTTTTCACGGTTCATTGCTTAGTATTAAGTTTTTGTGTTTTGGTCTATTTTCTTAAACTATAAGCAATAGGTCAACTATATTTGTTGTATGGAAGCATTGTTAGCTGTACATGTCTGCCTGGCATATGGTTCAACTGACCTTGACCTCATTTTCATGGTTCATGTTAAGTTTATGTGACAGTCGTAATAAAGCTTTATATTTAGGAGTATGAACATAATATCAATTATTAGTTAAGAAGGCGAGACATTTCAGTGTGTGCACTCTTGTTATTATTGCTTAAAACTTTACACACTTCTTTGTTATATTAATCTAAAGATCTGTATACTTTTTGGTTTTGATTCAAAATTTTATTATAGTGATATTTAGTTTTTGGTAAAAAAAACCAGGATGGGGGGTATCACATGTCCCGCCGTGTTTCAAAAACAATATATGGTTATTGCTTAATACTTTCTCAGAAACTATTTATGATTATTGCATAAAACTTCCACACAAGACGTCGGGCGTATCATGCACTCATGGCGCAGCTGTCTATTATAATATATGTTTGAGTCAAACATAGGATAAAGAGCAGAAACCAATTTCTGGACATTTGTAAATCAAACAAGCTAGTATAACACTCAAAGACCACTCTGCTGCGGCAGGATGTGTCCATTTTGTCTCTTACTAGTTACTTTGTCAAACCCTCCACCATTTATTGCATGAAAGTTGCTTCATGTTTTATTCTTGCACATTATATCCAATACATATGTATTATTCAAGCAGGAATTAGATACATGTATGTACCATAATACTAAATCTACAAAATCATGATTTAGCCTTCTTTTTCATCTTAAATATTCTTTAGTTTATGTCTTTTCTTTGATCTAAATTCTATTATGATATCAAGTTTTCTAGCTTTCCTCTGAAATTCTTCTTAACTTCATCAACATCATCCTCTGAAGTGACTTAGAAAGAAAGCACCTTCATGCCAGTCTTTGGAAAAGAAGGATTAAAATTGTCTGCAAAATGTCTAAAAATCGTTAAAGAAACATATTACCCCCACCAAATATTGTGCAATATGATATGTATCCACTCTTGAAAGTTAAATTTAATATCTATAACTCGTGGCAAGCCTTAATTTTAAAATTTTAAAATTTAACTGCCTGGAGTGAATAAATATCATTAACACTTGAAGCAGTTGTAGAATCTTTATTTATCAAGCACAAAACTGTGTACACACAAATTTCAAAACATGCACTTTATTTGTTTATATATAAAGCTGTATCCCTTTATTTTCTAGAATCATATGTTTCCAAGTCCTACGACAACACTTGCTGCACAAATGTTAAAAATTTATAATTCAATATACCTAGTATTTTTTCACAAATGAATCCACGTGTCTCTGAACAATCTACATCATTCCACTTCCCGTTCCACGATCTGATCTCTACACAGTTCTCCTGGTTCCCTCTTTGAGTTTTCCCTGATGGTTGTCCGTGGTCCCAGTTTATGAACTGTGGTGTAGATTTGTCATACATTTGTCATACCACTGGAATCCAGCTGTAAATGTAATTAGACAAGAATACGCATGTTAGTTGTGCTAATTTAAAGCTAAGTGCTCAATGAATTTTAAGTGGATGACTGAAAGATCAAATAAGCTATCACACATGATAAATAATCACTGTTAAGTGCTGACTTAATGTGAAGTCATTCCTGTCAGTAGTTTTTAGTGCTAATATAAGTCCATAAAACTGTAGAAACATGGGTTTGAAATTATACATAATTTCAAATTTTTCATACGTTAATATATTTCCATGTTCATCTAACAGGTCATTTACTATCCATACCTCATGATGTGCCTAATTTTTATAGTAAACACTGACATTATCAATTTTGATATGTTCGTTATGCCATATAGATGTAGAAATGACTTCCTCAAAATAAAATGGATGTCTGAGTTTTGACATAGTTTTCCAGGCATGAAAAACTTCATCCCAAAATTTGTTTTTTGATTTTTTAATAATTCCAAAATAAGCCAACTCTGTAAAATTTATATTTTGGGTGGAGGTAAATAATTGAATCCATTTAGATTTTGACCTAAATAATCTTCTAACCCAAGTAAGTTTTAACCCTTGTATAAAATTTCTCAAATTAATCATTTTTAGGCCCCCTCGGAAGTATTCCTGACATAGACGATCCCGTTTTATCTTGGCAGGCTTATCATCCCAAATGAATGAATAAATTTTACTATTAAGTTGACTTATCATATTATCATCTGGACCTGGGATAGACAGGAACAGATGATTAAATTTTGACATAATTAATGACTTTATAATTGTTATTTTACCAAATGGGGTAAGTGACTATTTTGACCATTTTTGTAATATTTTTTCTATTTCTTGTATTCGAGGAGCATAATTTAGATTAAACATTCTATCTAAATCAACACAGAAAGTGATACCCAATAATTTGAAGGTACTGAAAGGTGTCTTGACTATGTTTTTTACTACCTATCCATCATGTCCATATAACGTTTGTTTTGTCTAAGTTAATTTTCAGTCCTGATATCTCAGCATAGAATTGTAATATACGGAGAGATGCATCCAGCGAGGAAGGCGACCCATCTAAAATAAGTGATGTGTCGTCTGCATATTGAGACAAGATATACTCTGAATCGTCTATCGTAATACCCTTTATCTCATCACTACCTCTTACTAAAATGCCTAATATTTCAGCACATAGCAAGAAAAGGTAAGGAGACAAAGGATCACCCTGTCTACAGCCTCTCTCCACACGGAAAAAGTCTGACAGACAGCAGTTCTGGGTGACAGTAGATGTAATATCATTATAAAATGTTTTTATCCAATTAATAATAGAGTCTCCAAAATTAAAATACTTCAGTGTTTCAAAAAAAAAGGCCCATGATATAGAGTCAAAGGCCTTTTCAAAATCAATGAGTAATAATATACCAGGGATATCATTTTCTTCTGTAAATTGTAAAATATCATATATAAGTCTACAGTTCTCCCCAATAAATCTACCCGGGATAAAGCCTGTTTGATCAGAATCAATAATTCTGTTTAGAACTGACTTTATCCTCTCCGCGATACAACTAGAAGCTAGTTTGTATGTTGAATTCAAAAGTGTAATTGGACGCCAATTTTTTAAGAACTGTTTTGACTTGCTTTCTTTAGGACTACATTTGATAACTCACTGCATCTGTGTGACAGACATTTCCCCTATCTGATATGAATAATTTATTGACCGCAAAACAAACTTTCCAATGTCTATCCAAAATACTTTGAAAAATTCTGCAGTAGAACCATCTGACCCAGGACTTTTATTATTTTTCATCCTTTTCAAAGCTTGTGTTAATTCAGCAAAAGAAATGTTACCTTCTAATGAATCTTTTTCGATGTCATTTAATTTAGATGTCAAAGATGGTAATTCTTTTGATAGGTTTACGTTTTTTAAGGCATCCTTGTCTTTTGTAAAGTTTCTCATAAAATATTTTTGATTGTTTTAAGATTTCTTTTTGATTTTCTACTACAGTATTTTCATCAGTTACTAGTTTTTTAATAGTTTTATTGACAAAGTTTTGTGTTTCTAAATTACAAAAAAATTTGTTGGCCTCTCTCCTTCTTCAATCCATTGGGTTCTTGATCTAACATATTGACCTTTAACCTTGTTCTGTCTCAAAATTCTAAGTTGACATTTTTTGGCTTCTATTTCATCAAGAGTGTCCTCTGTACTTACCTCATTTTCTAAATTTTGTATCTCCTCAGTCAATTTGATTTCCTGTTTTGTCCTTTCTCTTTTTATAAATGTTGAATAAGAAATAGTCTTACCTCTAATCTCAAGGAGAAGGGTCTGCAACAATAATTGATCATTAATTAAAAATCAATATCTAAATTATCAATACTATGTAAAGCATCCCCTCTATGGACTGGCATTTAATTTGCTCAACTGTGTTAGTAATTTGTTGTTTTATTAGTTTTACATATTCAGGATCTTGAAGGAGAGAGTTATTAAACTTCCAGAGGCCTCTACCTTTTATAAATTCATTTATTTTTAAAGTCAAAATCACTGGTGAATAATCTGACCTGGAGCTATTACCAATGTTTACTTCACAAATGTCATCTATAAGGCTTTCAGAAATCAAAAAGTAATCTAATCTAGATTGTTTAAAAGGGTTTTTCCTTCTCCATGTAAACCTTTTAACATCAGGGTATATTTCTCTGAATGGGTCTACAAGATTCTTATATTCTTTAATTTCTAAAATTTTCTCTCTAGATCTTGGATTATTTATATTTATATAGTTATGGGTATCAAGGTTGAAATTTTGAACAAGATTGAAGTCCCCACAGATAATACAGAGCTGATTTCCAAAGAAATCTATAATTTCTGTTAATTTGTCATAGAAGCAAAGAAAAACTTAACTATGATGAAATGCTGGCTAAATTGAGGCTTAAAATAATTAATTTCCAATGACAAGTTATATAAATGAAACTTACTTTTATTAGTTCCACAAATATATCCCTTCTTTAAACTACAAGGAGAGGCACTCTATCTGCCAGCATTATGAAGGGCACTATCAATTCTTGTACATACCGCCTAAAAAGTATAAAAAAACATAAATGAAAAATTGATATTTTTATCAAAACATAATAAATAAAGTTTATATGTTCAAAAGTTCTTTGAAAAGTATGATGAAAATTATTTGTTGATCATATATATGGATATTTTCTTACTCTTTATAGGAGATAGTTTAATTTGAAACAAAACTTAACTGGTTCTCTGGGCATATTTTTGTTATAAGGAGCTTTAAAAAGTGGTGGTCCAAAGGTCCTGACCACCAAAAGAAGTGGCACATTTTTGGTATTTTGAAATAGAAATAATAGTGTGAAGACCAGAAGATTTTCATTGAGGTACACTAAGAAAATAAAAACTCTGGCTATCATATAACCAATAATAGTAAATTAAAGATAGAAAACAGAGTTACAGAGTCATATTGATATCATGGTCAGACTAACACATAGGTAAATTTCAACTGTTGAACTTTATAAACATACGTTTTTTGATTGAGTTAAGCCTTTCAATCAATATTTTATCGTGTGTTTTTCTATGTTGTGATGTTATACTATTGTTTCAGAAAAAGGGAGAAGGTTTGGTACCATTAAACATGTTAAAATGTTTAATTCCGCTGAAAATATTTCCAATTTGCACCTGTCCCAAGTCAGGAATCTGATGTACAATAGTTGTCGTTTGTTTATGTAATTTATACGTGTTTCTCGTTTCTTGTTTTTATATAGATTAGACTGTTGGTTTTCCCGTTTTTGTTTATGTAATTTATACTTGTTTCTCGTTTTTTATATAGATTAGACTGTTGGTTTTCCCGTTGGAATGGCTCCGTGTTGAAGGACGTACATTGACCTACAATGGTTTGTTTTTATTCATTGTTATTTGGATGGAGAGTTGTCTCATTGGCACTCACACCACATCTTCCTATAGATATTCAAACGGCAAAACCAACGGTCTAATCTACATGCATATAAAAAATGAGAAACGAGAAACACGTATAAATTACATAAATATAATATCTGATTTATAACAATATAAAACATTTATCAAAATTATTAAAAGTCTTAAATGAACAATGTATAGGACAAGGGCTCGGGAAAATGTAGCTTTATTTCTTATCGTGTACTTGAATCTAGTCATCATTTATTCTCTTCAATTTATCGAGTTGACATCCGACGACCCCCGCTGGTCATATAAGCGATATAAAAATAAATATAAATATAGATAGGGACATTTCCCAGCAGGCACTCAACGTTGAACAAACGTTGAAATGACGTTGAAATGTGATCAACGTATATTCAACGTTGAAACAACGTAACATTTTCAACGTTGAGGAATAAACAAACATGCAAAGTTGAATTAACGTTGATCATTTCAACGTTGAAATTGGAACGTTGATTCCACATTGAATCAACGTTAATTTATTTCATTGTAGGCCTATGTAAAAAAAAATCCTTTCATTATCAGAAGGCAATATACATGCATAACCGTAGAAGTATATATTTATAAAGAAAAGAATGAAACAGAGTTTTGGTTTTCACAAAACAGTATAGTACTATTCTATTGATCACTATTTCAAGTTGAGTTTTGTGTCACAGTATGAGAAAAAGGGGGAGGGGTAAGTCGTTTGATACTGAATTTCTCGGGAATAAGAAATTTAATTTATTAATTTTATTTGACATAATCTTAATTTGAACATAAAGATAACATGTAAAGAAATTTGAAATAGTAAGCTGATGATTATCAATAATGATCGCGATTTCTTTCATTCATATTTTCGCGGGATTTGAAGAGGAAGTTAGATTGCACATGCGCATTATTTAACCCGCTTCTTTCCTGCATTTCAAAAAGAACAACAAAGGACGAAGTCGAAGAGAAACTTTTCGTTTATCACGTATATTTATGGTATGTAGATGTTTGCATGTGGCTATCACGGTTTGTTATATTTATGAATTGTGTTTAGAAACTCTGAATTGGTATCAATTGCACAATTAGAGAAAATTATAACGTCAACATTGTACTCCAGAAAACAGATCAGAACACATGGAAGGCCATCATATACAATTTCCTCCAATTGTATTTCTAAGAGCATTTAATGTGGAAAGCATATTTAGTTTCGTTTTAAAGTTTTAAGGTAAAGATTGGTACATTTATTATGCTAAAGGTTCAAATAAGAAAAAAGGGGGATAAGCAAGTGTTTACATTATTTTGCTTAGATAAATTTCCCAACATGTTTACTTTATACTATACATAGGCGGATCCAGGAGGCCCAGCCCCCATTTCATAGGAAAAATTTGGTTGATTAAATACGGAATCACTGAGGCATGACTGGAGCCCCCCCCTTTAGGTCATTCAGCGCCCCCCCCCCCCCCCCTTAGGAAAAGTTCTGGATCCGCCACTGCTATATATATGCGATTCGATTAATTTAACTTTAAGGCTTGGTAAACCACATACTTTTTGACGATTATAAAGAATGAATTTCAACTGGACAACAAAGTATTAAATTTGAACTATCATTCATGTGATGGAAAATTGATACTTTACAAAAACAAGTCAGTCTGACCCTTATCTGATCTTCAGGTGATCTCTGACTCTGTGTAATACAAGAAAAGCCTGTTTACATTAATGTGTACGTAACCTGGTTTTGAATGTTATAGCAGTCCATTATCTGATATCATGAACATGTATTATTTATTTTACAGAAGCTTGTCAAACAGATCAAGTGGAGCAAAATTTAAAGTCGGTTTTGGAAATTCCAGTCTTTAAATCATCAAAGGTAGGTTTTTGTCTGTATAACTATATACCATTTGTATTCAAAGATTAATCTATTGTTTATTCTAATTTTGTTTACCTTTGTTATTATATCTAAGCTATTCTTGTATAAGAGCTCTTATAAAAAAAACATCTTAGGTAAAGTGTTTTCATTGTTATTAATAATATAATGAAAACTGCAGTCTTACAAAACTCAGGTTGAAGCTTCTTCATTAACAAAAAACTACTAATAGTAAACATTCATGTATATATCTTTATTAATGATAATCTTTTTACAATATGTGCTTCGTCGTTATGGTTTTATTTGTTCTCAATGCTTCTAGAAACAAATTGAAAGTGGCTCAAATTTAAAATATCTTTTCAGGACATACAATTTATATTTATTATAATCTGATTTTTTTCAGAGTTTAAATATACTGCAAGAGTAGAATGATGTCACTTGGAAATGCATATCTGATAAAGACCACTCCAGCTTAAAGTTTACTGCAGAAAGATCCTGAGGTGGTGGAAGAATGATGACATGCAATAAGGACAAAAAGAGACAAATATAACAAATGAATTTATAAAATAAATCTTGTATCAAAAGAAATATGATTGTATTACTATTTTTGATATTGTTCGTGAGTACATAAGTATTAATTTAATGGTTTATGAGGTTAATATATACATTTATATAACATATATGTATATATAATCAAGGACCTTTGTGTTTTGTGGAGAGTTGTCTGGTTAGCAGTCGTGCATACATATTGCGATTATCCTGAACACATGTTGGATCTAATAATGTCTTCACTCTTCCTGGGCTATGATACTTTAAAGAAGGGCTTAACAATGGTTGGTCGTTTAATATAAACTACTTTGAACTTGTGAGAATTGTTTTAGAATTATTCTACATCTTCTTTCCTTTCTGTTTTGAGATGCTTTCTGTGGTGTCAGGGAATAAAGTGTATGTCATAATTTTTATGCAGTGTAATCCAATTCATTGAATGATTTGTTTTTTTAATAGCTATTCACAACAAGAAAAACTACAAGTAAGAATATATCAGAAATGATAGGTGTCCACTTAAATATTGAAATAAGATAATTATGTATAGTTATCGTTAAATACAAGTGGACAGACACAATCATTTCATCTATTCCTTCAGCCAATAGGATTTTAAGATGTGACATTTATCACATAAGCAACACAACGGGTGCCACATGTGAAGCAGGATCTGCTAACGCTTCCGGAGCACCTGAGATCGCCCCTAGTTTTTTGTGGTGTTCAAGTTGTTTATTCTTTAGTTTTCTATGTTGTGTCATGTGTACTATTGTTTTTCTGTTTGTCTTTTTCATTTTTAGCCATGGCGTTGTCAGGTTGTTTTAGATTAATGAGTTACAGTTGATGTATTTATTTAGATGTCTTCCATTTAGCTTATCTTTTTTTGGTCATGTGTGTATTGGTGAGACAAAAACTTGTCCACCCACGCTGCCTGTCTACTATCTAACAACAGCAAAAATTTGAAAAGCTGGTAAAAATGTGGTGTATGTAGCTTTATAATAAATTTCATTAGTATACTTTCAACTACTTTTCAACCTTGAATCAACGTTGAATGGATGTTGAAACTTCAACGTTGAAATGACAACGTTAATTCCAATTTTCAAAATCAAACATAAATTTGACATTGTTTCAACGTTGACAAACAACCTTGTTTCAACGTTGAATCAACGTTGAGTGCCTGCTGGGTTAGGTCTATTTAATTTCATAAAAATGAATAATTTAAATTGAAAGTATATGTTCATCATCGTTTTATGCGTGTATAAAACTGATGTTTTTTCTGTGGATGGGATCAGTAAATGATTAACCATTGTTTCTTTTTCAACTTTCACTTGTTTCCACTAAGTAAGCAAACATAAAATTGAGAATGGAAATGGGGAATGTGTCAAAGAGACAACAACCCGACCAAATAAAAAACAACAGCAGAGGGTCACCAACAGGTCTTCAATGCAGCGAGAAATTCCCGCACATATACGTAAAATTTTAAGATAAAAGTTAATTTACAAATGAAAAACCCACACATACAAATATATACGTAGACAAAGTTTATTTTATAATTTACACTATCGGTTAACGTGAAAAGTAAACGCGTGTTTTCTTTCAAGAAGCTTGGAAAAAATACACTTGTGAAATCTGTTGTAAACGCCCGTTTACTTTTAAGGGGACGTTAGACTAAACTTGAGTAATCTGAAGTAAACGTCTGTTTACTACTGATTAAACGGACCCATAGTATTACTCGGGTAGACAATCGAAATTTCAATTTTGACAGCGTTTATGTAATTATAGAAACCGCACGTTTACTATATATCTAGTAAACGAGAAAATTGAAGTTAGCTAACGATATATAAAAATATATGGTATGCTTGCCAATAAGACAACTCTCCACAAGATTGTAAAAATGACACAGAAATTAACAACTATAGGTCACCGTGCGGCTTCCAACAACGAGCAAAGCCTATACCACATAGTCAGCTATAAAAATCCCCGAAATGACAATGTGAAACAATCCAAACGAGAAATCTAACGGCCTTATTTATATTAAAAAAATGAACTGAAATCAAATATGTAACACATAAACAAACGACAACCAATGAATTGCAGGCTCCTGACTTGGAACAGGAACATACATACACAATGTGGCGGGGTTAAACATGTTAGCGGGTGTCCAACTCTCCCCTAACCTTTGACAGTGGTATAACATTACAACATAAGAACGAACTATACAAATCAGTTGAAAAAGGCTTAATTCATCAAATGGAAATACGTTATTGCGGCGTCAATGTGAGTTTACTTTATGTAATGATTGGTCTATACCTAACTCACTTTATGTCTTTATAATAAGTCAGGTCTTTAAAATGACCATGGTTTACAACAAGTAATGCAAATTTTTAGGTTAAAAAAATACTTAAAAATCAACTTCAAAATAGCAAATATTGTTACACTATTTCGAAACTAATTTTCAACTAGGAAATATGAACCGGCGCCTAAACATATGGCGGGTTTGTTTTGTATGTCACATCCGCTTAAAAGGAAACAAAAAAATGCAGAATATGGACGTGCACTTTATATTACGCAATTGTTCGCTGTGGTAAATTAATCATCCATATGTACGTCCTTAAAAGCGAATATATATAATTCAATAGTGAAATAGTATAACGGAAACTATAATTGCTTTGACCAATTTCATTACAGAATATTGACGCTATCATGCTTAAACACGGACGTTTTAGTATTGTCCTTTAATGTCGATGTCCTACATTTACTGAACAAATGTTTCGAACTCTAAAACTAAGTTGTTCATGTACTTTATCTTTTAATATTCTTTTAAATTAGCAATATCCATCTTACTTTAACATTTTTACTTATTTATAATAGTACGATAGCTAAACATTTGCAATTTTACAGGTTGTGGTAGAATTGAAAGACATTAACTCACCATCGATACTAGGCTGTATGCCAAAGTGAGTGTATTATATAAAGGATTCATCCGTGACACCTCAATAAAAAATGCTAGGTAAAATAAGAATTTGACCAACATTCACTACCCCGAAATTTGTTAGAGGTTTCCAAATATTGCAATGGTAGTCGTCACAAAGGTAGGATCATGCTTAATATTTCCCAAAAATCTTTTTGTGAACAGTTTATTTATAAAAATGACCACATTAATGATCATTAAAGGCACCACACAATTGCAGACAATATTTTTAGAAATATTCATATACGTTTTCATATGAAAATGTATATACATTCAAATACTTTTGTTTTACGCATTATATATATCTTATTGAATATAAGTAATATCTTAAATAATCATTCAATTTCGGTTCGGTTAGTATTGTTATTTGTTTCTTTTAAAGAAATTTGTCTTATGGTCGTCTGTAGTTGGATGACATATTAAAATGCAGACTAAATACTGTTCATGCCTTGAAAATGACTATTCGATATGGTGTATTATAGTCTTGTAGGCGGTATGGTTGTATTTATTAATTACTTCTATTTCATTTCAACTTTAGTAGATAGTTTTCTCATTGACAATAATACTATATTTCCGTATGGTTGTCCGGTTCTCCCATCGGTAATCATATATAGTGACCAGCCGGTAACACAAATATTCCACAACGTCAAACCAAATACTGATTGTATCCTTCAACATTTAAACGGGATATCCTCAACTATACCAGCAACTCTCTATCGCGTTAATTTTATTGATAAAGTATAAGATTAATGTATTCATTACTCCAATCATGTATATTTGCAATAAAATATTACAAATGTACAAAAAGAGCTGCTGCAGAACTGAAGTATTTGGATACGAATACGTATCGAAGCATTTCATATAAGAGATCTATTTAAAATGCGTAATTTTTTTATGAACCGACGAATCAAAAAATGTATTGGTTAAATAAAAAAAATAGTTTTGCCATGTGAAACTTGGTTTCTCCTGTATTTTGTTTAATAGCTCATTATAGCAGATATAGAATTCAAATGGCATATTCAGGAATTTTTCCTTTATTCGTTAAAAAGGTCAACGAAATACGTTTAAATAGTTCCTACAATTATTTAGTGCCACGTCTAACTTTAACATAACTCCAGTCCAGTATGACAATAGAGAATGCAATATCGTGTATACTACGAATACATGTAATACTCATTTCAGCATATTCACAAATAATTTATATACGTTCCGCAACAGCTCTAATATGATTAGACATAAACTATTGCAAACTATGAAGTGCACTCCCTCATATAGTTATCTATAGAATATTTTTGTAAAGGTAAGTTATAAATAAAACATACATCTGTATATATATATATATATATCTATAAATAATTGTAAAATAGTCACATGTTCTCTCGAAACTGAAATACATACCAATATACAAACTATACGACCAATGACATGTTAAGAAGACAACATTTATGTTTAAAACTGTAATCAGAAATCGTTTAAATAAAACAAAACATATATCATATCCATGTGTATATATCGCTTCTTTGGACATACAATTTTGTTTAAACTATTTAATCGTGTAACTTATATAATATACGGATTAATTCAATAAATTAGTTTACGGAAATAATTACAATTTCAACAATAGAATTCGATTGATTCTCATAAATAGGGATGTTTTATAAGCGTGCTTCACTAATAGTTAAGTGTGCTGTTATAAATTTGTTCTTGTGGATTTTTAACCATGTTGAACAATGGCTTCCCTCTAACTGTCATATGGCATGTGCATATTTATCAATGTTTGTTAGAACCAAGTGGAAGATGCAATGTATCAACACCCAGAAGGTATGGATTTCCATATTTTTCATATTTACTATTCTTTTTCTTAGAAGTCAAATAATCTAGTAAAAACATATCAATAGATAACTAAATATAAAAACAATTGTAAACAGTTAATCTATATTTATGAACAAATCAATGATAATTCATGTCAACACAGAACTCAAGAACATCTATTTCGCTTTCGAACATGTAACAAAATCAAAAGACATACTAGAAATTTGTTTTTGTCCCGGCCGATAAAGCTGCTAATAATATTATTATTGTTTGACGTAAATTTTACATTGAGGTTCTGAAAAAAGAAATTACCAATTCATCAACATTCCAACTGACTCCATTTTCAGAAAACGACATCTGTAACAAACATAAACTTTTAGCTACCGCTTTACAAGCAGAGCCAAATACAATGAAAGTCCCAACTATGTATTGGCTTCCGAAGCTACACAAAACACCTTACAAATATAGATTTATTTCGTCTTCAAGCCATTGTTCCACTACTAAATTGTCTATTCTTCTTACCAGCACACTTGGTACAATTAAAAACCTGATAATAAATTGTTCAAATAAGGCCTTCGAAAATAGTGGAATTAATTACTTTTGGAGTGTCAAGAACTCGTTGGAAGTACTGGATAAATTGCATGCTTATATTGGTGATTTTGAATCTGTTCAAAGTTTTGATTTTTCTACCCTGTATACCACATTGCCTCACATTCTCATTAAGAAAAAATTCACACACCTAATTAAATGGGCATTTAAAAAGTCAGAATGTGAATATATATGTTCAAACTCTTTTAGGTCATTTTTTAGTAGCAATAAACAAAAAAACTATGTCAATTGGACATGCTTTGATACTATATATGCCCTTGAATTTTTACTAGATAACATTTTTGTTCGCTTTGGAGATTTCGTATATCGTCAAATTATCGGAATTCCAATGGGGACTAACTGTGCACCACTTATTGCGGACCTGTTTTTGTATTGCTATGAGTTACAATTTATGACAAAAATAAGCAAAGACCCATCGAAACAACATCTGATAAACAAATTTAATAATACTTTTAGATATTTGGATGATATTTTGGCTCTCAATAATGACGACTTCAGTATGTATATTAAAGAAATTTATCATGTTGAACTTACTTTAAATAAAGCTAATACGAACAATGACCACTGCCCTTTCCTCGATCTTGATATCTATATCACTAACGGAAAGCTGAATACTAAAATTTATGATAAAAGAGATGATTTTTCATTTCCTATCGTTAATTATTCATTTTTAGATGGTGACGTTCCCTTGTCACCATCTTACGGTGTTTATATATCTCAACTTGTACGATTCGCTCGTGTATGTAACAATGTTTTAGATTTTACCGAAAGAAATGTATGTATTTCTGAAAAATTATTACACCAGGGTTTTCGATATCACAAACTAGTCAAAACATTTACTAAATTTTATCATCGGTATAAGGACATCATTCGTAAATATAGCTCAACATGCAGACTTCTTATACGTTCAGGTATTTCACATCCAATTTTTTATGGAAATATTCTTTATAAAGCACAAGGGTGTCAGTATTCACCTCAAAAACTAACAAAACCTTTGAATAGACTTATTAAGAAGGGATATAGTTACGATACTGTTGTCAGGTCATTAAAGATTGCATATTTTGGCGTTAATATTGATTCAATTATAGGGTCTTTGCATCGGAACTAAACACATTTATTCAAAAACCAACTGTTGGCATGACACGGGTTATGTTCTTCTCATATATGTTATGATGGTATGATACTAAACCCCTAACGGGAAGGATTGTGCCTGATGTTCATATGATGAAATCATAATCTTTCAGTCAGTTTAATTGAAGTCTGGAGCTGGCATGTCAGTTAACTGCTAGTAGTCTGTTGTTATTTATGTATTATTGTCATTTTGTTTATTTTCTTTGGTTACATCTTCTGACATCAGACTCGGACTTCTCTTGAACTGAATTTTAATGTGCGTATTGTTATGCTTTTACTTTTCTACATTGGCTAGAGGTATAGGGGGAGGGTTGAGATCTCACAAACATGTTAAACCCAGTCGCATTTTTGCGCCTGTCCCAAGTCAGGAGCCTCTGGCCTTTGTTAGTCTTGTATTATTTTAATTTTAGTTTCTTGTGTACAATTTGGAAATTAGTATGGCGTTCATTATCACTGAACTAGTATATATTTGTTTAGGGGCCAGCTGAAGGACGCCTCCGGGTGCGGGAATTTCTCGCTACATTGAAGACCTGTTGGTGACCTTCTGCTGTTGTTTTTTTTTCTATGGTCGGGTTGTTGTCTCTTTGGCACATTCCCCATTTCCATTCTCAATTTTAGTATAATTATCAACATTGGGGAAAACACAATCGCACTATCAAATTTATAAAATTTTAACCACTTCAAACGATAAAAAAACACTTTGAAGATGTTAATGAACTATTTAACTGTTCTGGTTTAAACTACTATTGACAGCTTATTAACTTTGAATACATGGAAGCATAATTGGACAAATACATAATAAACACTTCTTCTTTTGATAGCATGCTAATTGTTTAAAGATTGTAATGTTGTATTACAAACAAAGGAATGTCGGGATTGTTTAAATAAAAGACGAACTGTATGGAGTTTTATTTGTACAATACTGACATCACAAGGTATGTTTTACGACATTAAAAACCCCCAAAAATGCATTATATGACAATATTTATTGTTTTCTTGATATGTTGATATGTTGATTATTTTCATTTATTAAACGTGTGGCTAGTTAAATATAAAACATATGAACTATTTGTATTAACCATGTTAAGCCTGTAGCTCAAATACACGTAATTACAGTGGGCGTATAATTACATTGTTGCCACATGCTTGGATTTGTAGCTATTGCATGATAGGTAACAACGGTTAACAAATAAGCTGACGTCAGGACAATGACTCAATTTATGTTGACACTTTAATGCATTCTGTACATTGAACTTTGTTTAAATTTTCTAGAAGTTATTTACCGTAGGAGCAATTGACAAAGCCAGATGTTTTAAATAAAATTGAAAATGGAAATGGGGAATATGTCAAAGAGACAACATCCCTACCATGGAAGGTCACCAAAAGGTTTTCAATGCAGCGAGAAATTTCCGCACCCGGAGGCGTCTTTCAGCTGGCCCCTAAACAAATATATATACTAGTTCAGTGATAATGAACGTCATACTAAACTCCAAATTGTACACAAGAAACTAAAATTAAAAATAATACAAGACTAACAAAGGCCAGAGATTCCTGACTTGGGACAGGCGCAAAAATGCGGCTGGGTTAAACATGTTTATGATATCTCACCCGCCCCCTTATACCTCTATCCAATGCAGAAAAGTAAACGCATAACAATACGCACATTAAAATTCTGTTCAAGAGAAGTCCGAGTCTAATGTCAGAAAATGTAACCAAAGAAAATAAACAAAATGACAACAATACATTAATAACATCAGACTACTAGCAGTTAACTGACATGCCAGCTCCAGACTTCAATTACACTGATTGAAAGATTATGTCTTCATCATATGAATATCAGACACAATCCTTCCCATGAGGGGTTTAGTATCATACCATCATAACATATATGAGAAGAACATAACCCGTGTCATGCCAACAACTGTTTTTTAAATAAATGTGTTTAGTTCCGATGCAAAGACCCTATAAGTGAATCAATATTAACGCCAAAATATGCAATCTTTAATGACCTGACAACAGTATCGTAACTATATCCCTTCTTAATAAGTCTATTTAAAGGTTTTATTACCTTCTGATGTGAATACTGACATTTTTGTGCTTTATAAAGAATATATCCATACAATATTGGATGTGAAATACTTGAACGTATAAAAAGTTTGCATTTTGAGCTTTGTTTACAAATGATGTCCTTATACCGCTGAAAAAATTAAGTAAATGTTTTGAAAATGTATTTTCTATTTTCAATTAGGTTGAAATTACCCTTTTATCATGTTTATCATGTTTATGCAGCATTAAGTATTATTGTTTGTAGTGACCACACCTGGTTATACTGCTGTGATAATTTTGAAGATATAAACAACACATGCATTGGTGAGTAAATTTGTATTGATATTATATGTCTATATATCTGGATTTGGGCTTATGGAGAGTTTACTTAACAAAGAAACGTGTGGAAAACGTATATGAGACTTGACCGTAACGCCAATACAAAATGTGTAACGAAAAACAATAAACATGAGTGTATTTAAACAAAATCAAACTATAATTGCAAGTTTCAGTCTCAGTCTTTAGTTTTACAATGTATAAATTGTTTCACTCTAAACCCGTCTTAATTATAAGAACAGTACAAAAATAATAATACAATGGTCAGGTCATATGGGAATGACTCAATTTGGTTCTAGTTTAATATTATGCGTCTATTACCTATAGGTGTAAAAGGATAACTCTGTTTGCAATTTAACATTGTAGGAACACATACAACAACAAGCATATGAGTACGGACGATCTTACCCGTACTGAATTAAGTCGGTTGAAAGACAGTTACAAGTAAAACTTCAATGCATTTGTTCAGTATCCGCTTATACAATCCAATTCAGTAACATCATTTTTAGAAGACACACTTTTATGTAGTAACAAAACTGCATGAACATTAACAGGGAACTTTTGGTACTATCTGTGATTTGAATCCGTATTTGGCAGCTTCTCCAAAGAATTTATGTTGAATATTTAAACTTTGACTTATAAACAAAATCTACCATTCGCATTAATAAAAAGTCTATAAAACCTTTTATATGAGAAAATAAGTGCAGATACATGTAACTTAAAATTAAAATCATTAAAAAACGGATGACACATTTATTCATGAAAAATTCAAAACGAAAAAACGCTCGTACTTTTAAATTTTTTGGTTCCAATTTTTTTTTTATAGAATGTGAAATTGGTTATAGAACACTCAGAGGCAAACCTTGTCAACCATGTTCGGATGGTTATTACGGGAGGAGATGTGTAGAGTCCTGTAAATGTAAACAAAATGAAAGGTAATATCACATTTGAAATAAGGTTTTAAGGAAAGCAAAATTTTGGCATTCAAAGATAACATGACACTAGTTTTGAACATTACAACTATTTAATGTTGTTTTACTATGAAATCAATAGAATTAAAGCCAATATGCAAATAAGATTAAAAAAAATCGTCAAAGAAAAATTTCATATCGAAATGTTGAGGAATAGGGTACATGTTAGATTGCTATACTATTTATCAAGACAATCGGTCATCAAATGAACAATTTAGGTGACCGTGTGGTCTTTAGAATGACAAAACAGTATTATAGTAACTTAAACTATGATAATGTAGGTGAAACACTTTTTACTTCAGGTTTATTATAAAAAATTGCAGTCGGACATTTTTATAAACATCTAAAGCATTACTCTTTACATAAAAGCCATACAACGAATATTGACGGTTGGCCATAAAATTGGGTTAATTTACCTCCTTTTGTTTCGAAAGAGTGTGTGATTTTGGAAATTAAAATGATCTTCAGTAAAACTCATTAGCAGGAAAATGACATTGATCATTTTATCAAATTTAAAAATGACCATTCATGTTTTATTTTTACGTACATGCTAATAGTCGAATTCAACAAACTTGTCCAAATTATTAGCCGGATTTTCCCTTATCGTGTCCTGTTTCGAAGAATAATCTTTGCTAAAGCCAGACATTCGTTTAGTTAACATGATTATAAATACACTGACACGTCCGTTATTGATAGAATGACAAAACAATGATTTTTGCACACCGAAGAACTAAAGCTACAATTCAAAAGTTAAAATATGGTCTGTTTGAATGGAAAATATATGCCTCTATTTTAATTTGCCTATTACAGTCGGAAGTACAATGCTGGTCGGTGAACCTGTTCTTGCGATTGTTAAAATTGATTCCGATTGATTGCAAGAGACACACATTTTTTCACTCAAAAGCCAAATATTGAACGATTACATTTTGAAAGATTTATTTTTCAACTCAACACATACTACGATCATTTAAGTTGACACATTGAGTAACAAAAAGATAAGCAAAATAGTTTTAGTAGGATCTTAATGAAATAAAGACACAAATATTGATTTGTTTTCTTCTACTTAAAACATTTTCATTGCTACATTGCTGTTTGATTTGTTGCCGAATTTGATCACTGTTTTTGAACTCTCAATCTCCCTTGCATTGAATTTGGTCACTGTTTTTGAATTCACAATCTCTCATAGCCATTTATTATCATGCAACAGTAGTTTTAACCTTATTGGGATTTGAAAATCATACATTAAATTATATGACTATATATATGCATGCAACACCGTGCGTATAGACATTGAAACACAGAAAACCTCTTTGAACAAAAGCACCCAAAGACCAACATTTAAAGCACATTGAGGCTACAAATTAAAAGAAACAGTGACTTGAGTAGGCAAATTAAAAACGGGTGAATAATTAGTAGGATTGGTACCAAGGTAAGAACACCGTTGCACAATTGTATATGATACTTCACCAGTTCCCCCTAATTCTTTCTTTAACACAATGTTCAACTAAAAGAATAGTATTTTTCTAGAAGAATTCTTCAAAAGAACATTTATTGTTAAATATTCATAGTCATACTATGTATCGTTGTGCAAATGTTCCTGTATATTAGGCATCAACGGCTTTAGAAATAACGTAATTATGCACATCCATATTTATTTCGACAGATGTGATCATGTTGTAGGGTGTTTGGAGTTATCAACTATAGACGATAAAAGTTTCTATACAGGTAAATCATCACGGTGTAACGCCATATTTGAAAATTTTTGTCGGGAAAGTGCTCGCGAGGTTAAACATGTTAACAAAAAGAATATCCAAAATGGCAAATACCATGGTATTTGAGGTTTATTTAACGAAAAACAAGCAAAGTCGTTTGAAATGAGAAAAAATGTTAGAATATGCGAAAAAATATACTAGCTACCAACCAATCAAAATTTGAAATTTTAATATAAGGTGTAATTAGGTAAGAAAAGGAACTCTCACAATTATGAACTCAGTAAGCATACAAACTAACTCTGGCATAATAATTTCTTCTTTTAAAATGTGCCGGTAAACACATTTTCTATAACATGTTTGCGTTGATATCTTATTATCAATTAGTAAGATTTCCTTTCGTATGGAACGCCATAGCTGTCTTATGTGTCTTTTTTATTATAATAAGGTGGGTTTTTATTATACGAAGGTGCTTTTCTATTATACGAAGGTGCTTTTCTATTATACGAAGGTGGTTTTTTATTATACGGAGGTGGTTTTCTATTATACGTTGGTGGTTTTCTATTATACGAAGGAGGTTTTCTATTATACGAAGGTGGTTTTCTATTATACGATGGTGGTTTCCTATTATACGATGGTGGTTTTCTATTATACGAAGGTGCTTTTCTATTATACGAAGGTGGTTTTTTATTATACGATGGTGGTTTTCTATTATACGAAGGTGGTTTTCTATTATACGAAGGTGCTTTTCTATTATGTGGATGAGCTTTTCTATTATGTGGATGTGGTTCCCGTGATTAACCGGAAGTGTGGCGTGTCACATGATTTGAAAACAGGGACGGGTCAATTGCTAATAAGATATGGAAAAATCTTAAATCAAGAAAATCAATTAAGTCTTTAAAAGTTTTTATGGACTAATTTATTTGAAATAAAACAATCAATTAGTGATAATTGATAAGTGAATTTATCAATATATCGGAATTTGTCCACCTGTTGACCCTGCATTGTTTTCGGCGATATATCCGGGTTGCACTAACGTCAGGACGATTGCCCGGATTGGGACAGGATATATTGACCGGATGAGATATAAATAGTCAGAACTTTTTGTTATTTGATAGATTATTTGAAGACCTTAGAGATACATAACTATATTTTTTGAAAATCTAACAAAAAAGTTAAACAATATTTTTAAGCAAAAATAGTTGAAATGAACGACAAAAAGTATTAATGTAGCTATAGTTTTACAATATTTTTTAATGAAACTAAAACTTCATAGAAAAAAAAAATGATTTGTAACAAAAAAAATTGACCGGACGGATTTCGCCACGAACAATAATGAGCTGATCGACATAAGTGTAAAACATTTCTTATATCTAATAATATTTTGAAATTAATAAATCTTTATGAGGAATAATTGTTAAAATGATATTTTATGAAAATATTAACTGAATTGTTAAAACTGATTGTATAAGTCAATTTAAATATTAAATGTATTTGATATCTTGTGTGAAAACTCAAATGACATGTTATTTGGCTTGATTGGTAATTACAACAAGTGTCAAAATTATAATATTTAACTAAATGTTCATGGCCTAATATGTCAAAATGTTTATCACTTATTCAAACATGTTCAAGCGGTGCTTTGCTTTTGGGCCAATTGGCATTTCATTTTCTCCAAAACGTCTTTCATTTGCGCAAAAAAACCCAACATTTCATTAGCGCCAATGATACAGGAAAATACAGGTAAATAATATAAAAAAAATAATTTAATTCAAAAGAGACTTTTAGTAATAATTATAAACAAAGTTTTTGATTGCATAAAAAAATATATTCCACCGAAATTAGTCATCGTAACCATAATGAAACTCGCTGTTTTATATTAAACAATAAGTATGAAGTTTTTTAAATCAGTTACACAGGGAGGAATACTTAAAGAAACTCATCTTATTCATGATGTAGCAATGACTATTTCAAATTTCTTTGTTATATGTTACCTGTAAAATAGCGCAAATGAAATATAACCTTGTGGCGCAAATGAAAGATTGGATTGTGTCAAAATTGGTCCATAAAAACTTTTTAAAGACTTATTTGATTTTCTTGATTTAAGATTTTTCCATATCTTATTAGCAATTGACCCGTCCTTGTTTTCAAATCATGTGACACGCCACACTTCCGGTTAATCACGGGAACCACATCCACATAATAGAAAAGCTCATCCACATAATAGAAAAGCACCTTCGTATAATAGAAAAGCACCTTCGTATAATAGAAAACCTCCATCGTATAATAGAAAACCACCATCGTATAATAGAAAACCACCTCCGTATAATAGAAAACCACCTTCGTATAATAGAAAACCACCTTCGTATAATAGAAAACCACCATCGTATAATAGAAAACCACCATCGTATAATAGAAAACCTCCTTCGTATAATAGAAAACCACCAAAGTATAATAGAAAACCACCTTCGTATAATAAAAAACCACCTTCGTATAATAGAAAAGCACCTTCGTATAATAAAAACTCACCTTATTATGATAAAAAAGACACATAAGACAGCTATGGCGTTCCATACTTTCGGCTACAGCATTTTGTTTTGTTGATCTAAATGTTTTGAATGAATTGAATTCCCAGATATATGAACTGATTTTCGGTATGCCACATCCCCATCTTTTGTGGTACTATACACCCTGTCATTTTTGTTGATAATGCATATGTCTTATATTTTCCACTGATGGATTACAAACTGTTTTAAAAAAAAAATGTTTAAATACCCTCAGGTTAGGTCCAATAGATCATAATATGTTTGACTAATCAGTATATCTGCGTTCTGTTTTGTGTTATGGACTACTTAAGTATGCTTTCTCGACTTTCAAGTTTGGGTTGGTTTCATGTAAATCAATGAACTATTGAAAGAATTACTGACAACGTACAAAATGTTATTCCCTTTGGTTCCGTACAGGAAGTTGAATTAGGTAAGCGTCAATATTGTACATCCTTTTTAGCAAAGCATCGCATCAAATACAATCCCCGTTCTGGATTCTCGACTACAGAGGAGTAAAAGAACTATAGTTAAATAGTAAGTTTTCTTTACAATAGTTAACACATAGTAAGCTGTTTTTTTTTTCATATTATTTAATAATAACAAATGTTTGTGTTTTATAAGCATTACCATTTATTGTAATGGATTGCATGCTTCGGTGTCAGTTTTAAATCAGATGCCAATAACTTGTAAGTAATTATAAAATGTATATGGTTTCTTGACTTTACACATTACAATGACTTCAAAAATCAAATGTGAAGAAGTAATTAACATCAAATTGTTGATCAACATTTTAACGCATCATGCGAATGTAATACAAATAACAATGTTTTAAAATATCATTTCAGAAGACGGTCACACAACGCTGTTAGTGACAACAGAAGGAAGTGCGCTGGTTATTGAGACATCTTCAAACGATGCGGGATTAGGTGAATTTTACAATTATTTTTTTTATTAATTTATCAATTTGTTAAACAAATTTTATATCGAAATATTGTATTACACGGATCTTTCACTTGCTGTCTGAATACTTTGAACTTGTCATTATAACTACATTAACTGCATTAATATAAATCTTGGAAATTTGATAGTATACAGTAGATATCAAGACATCAAATAAGGTATTACTACTCAGAAAATATGTCTGACAAACTAATAATTGTTTAATTCGTACACATAAACCTTACCATGTTTACTATGAAAACTATATTATTTTTGAAAATTCATGTCTGTGGCTATTGCGGTAGGTTATAATTTTGTATACGAAAAGGGAACTTAACAGTTAATAATAACCTGTTCATTGCTGTTATCCATTCAGTAAACATCCAAATGTGTATCCTTTTGATTAAACATGTTAAACATGTAAAACAAAATAAGAAATAGGAACTCTCGTATTGTGCTGTTTTATTTATTAAAAATATATATTATTAGTTTGGTATAGAAAACTAACTTGTTAATGAGTTCCGCTAACAGGACCGTGTAAACACTTTATAAACCACTTCGTCAAAAAGTGCTTTGCAACTTTTGGTTGATATACTTAAACGTCTTTTTTATGAACATGCATAATAAAATTTGCAGAAATTTAATTTTCTTGAAATACAATGTATATACCAAAAAGAACCATCCTGGTAAACTATAAAAAGAGGGAAGTAAATATAATGAGACAAATCGAAATGATGATGATTCAGAATAGCTGCTTAACGTCCAGCAGAAAATTGACAAGCATATTAAGGAATATTAATATTGCAGTGTGATTCAAAAAATGACTATTAAGACCCAAACACTGATATGGATTTTTAAAGTGCTAGTTCACACGGTAGCAATCCTAAAGGCATGCCACACTTACAAGACACGTCATTCTCCGAGACGATCAGTCTTTGCTCTTATTCCAAAACGACGTGTGTTCAGCAGAGAAGCAGCAAATACCAATGTAAAGTCTTTGAGTTGACCCATTCGGGGTTCAAATCCATGACCTTAATCACTTGACGCCATGATTTAACAAACTTTACTAAAATTGTCCGTTTATAAATTTTGGGAATTATTAAGAAACCAAGGTTAATCATTGGCTTTTTACTGTGTGAGACCCTAGTAAGTAAATAATCATGTCTTTTGAAATTTGTTGTGATTTCTTGAAGCTAATGTTGAGGTCATTTGTAATTTATATTTGGTTCATTATATCATTAAACAAACCTTTGAATGGCAATTATTAACTACTTTTTTATTTCTGATCAAACAGAGATTTGTACATGTTGTATGTAACCTGTTTGAAAAAAACACCCTACAAAATATGACGTTTAACTCACAAAAACATCCTGTGTTACTTTTTCTACAAATCAATTGAACAAGTAATAACACAACCGTTTGAATTATTTATACAGGTATGCAGTTCTTTGATAGTTTCTTCACTTTTGTTTTCTAATATGAGGTACATTATATTGTATTACCTTAATCAAATACCTATTGTGTTTTAGGTTTAATTAAAACAGAAGTATTTATTTATACATTGTGTGGAGTCAGCACTTTCCTCATCCTCAGTTTCAGTATGATTTGTTTGTGTGTACACAAACGATCTAAAACCCCAGACATCAATCCACAACTAGAAACTAACCAAAATGTAGCTTTAAATAACCGTAGATTTAACGCTGACATTGAAATCAGTCAAAATGTATCAACAGAAAGAGAAACTGGAAATGACTACGAAGAAATTGACGAGCGAAAGATGTCTGATTTTTATGTAATAGTATCCTCAGACCAAGGAGATATAAGTGATCATGACAACTCAAGTGAGTCGTCAGATGGAATTGTGTTACCATGCGATGGGTACTTAAATCCATATCAGCAATTACAATCTACTCTGCATCAGTCTGAACACATGCTAGTGGATCCAGACGAGTATAGCAATCCCTGTAGAGACAACACAGCATACACAAATCTGTATCAATCTTTTAATTGTAATACAGAGGACACACTAATAGTATATTCAAGATGTCGAAGTTTTCATTATATAGAACTGTTGGATGAACCCATTGGAAATGAAAATGAACCTAATATCAAGATAAGGAGTAAACGATATGTTAAAACTTTGTAGTCGATGTTGAAAAAGGTGGTCTTGATATACTAAGAACTTGAGAGAAAAGTCAAAATATTTGAATTGAAATAGAACATGGCAATAAGTATTTTATGAAGTAAAACTTAAATGAGACTACAAGATACACAATAGCTCAATACATATTGTATAAATGTTAAATTGATATTCTTCTAAATCATGTCAAATGTGGCCACTTGTACCACATCATCAGTCAAACAACCTTGAAATGTACGTATAATACATGCTATTTGTGATGTAAGCTCCATTTGCTTGGGTTGAAAAAAAAAACCGCACACAAGTGCTATTTAGTCTTTTAAAAAGAATTTTATGCCATTGAGACTCTAAATAATATTTGTCAACCTTCCCATTAAAATAAGAACGTCTAGTTTTTCATGTATTTGCAGGTATCTTATATGTACAATAGAAGATAACATTTATTAACCGGGAAATTTTTGCTGCAATAGGAATGTACTTACCAAATACGTCAATATCTCATTTACTCATAGTGGCCGCTATTCATTTTAATGTTTTGGCATTCGTCTACCATGGAGCAAAAAAGAGGCCCAATAGCTCATCTTACGATTTTGATCGTGATTCAACTTTATTCTATACCGCATACATTAAACTTCTAGCCAACGCTCTTTCTTATGAAAGTGTCGCTCTACAATTGTTATTATTTGCTTCAGATTGATCCACTTTGCATCTGGTCGTATTATGCATGACATGCGATTCATTGGACATTGAGGAATGAATTTAATTAGCACCAGTTAGTGATGTAAAATCATTTAGTATTCAAGTATTGCAAGCATTTTTTAAAAATTTGTATATTTAAATTTTTTTTTTACATATTTCGTTTTATCATTCCTGTCGTCGTTTTCCTCTCTGCACATAATTTGAATAACGTTACGTATTCCACATCAGAGGTTACATTGTATTCAGACAAACTAGGATGAAGAGAATATTACAGAAACAAATATGACTTAAGTGGCAATAACTCATACCTTGAAGCAAACGACGATTACAGGTAACACAATTTGCTGGTTTATTTTTTTAGATTTGGTATAATAGTTAATAATAAAAGCAAAGATGGTTTAAAAAATGTTAGCACCATTTTTTGTAAGGATTAAACTGATTTTGACCGTTTCATTTTTTTAGAAAATTTCTTACTGTTCGGTTTTGTTATTTAATCTCAATAACGATTATCGTAACAAAAGTAGCAATAAAAGTGTTCAAAGCAGACATGCAAATTTTTGGACAAGTTAGCTGACCATGTTTCAATCATCTAACATTTGCATATATTGTATTTCCCTATCAATAGGTGTCCCAAATGGTTCTTCAACGTTTAAATAGCGTGAAACTATAACCACACCAATTATTGCTTATATGGCATTTCCTTTTTCCACCAGAAGAAGCATTGCATTTATACATCCAAACAGCCAAGTATAGGCTGACAGATATCAGGAAAAGTGCATGTAGATGTTTCGAAATATTATATGATAAAAGTATATGTATATGATATTATTATGATTTTATGTTTAAGTCAATGTCTTTTTTTTTTTTAAATAAAACAAATCCCAGACTTCTTATCATACGTATAGGAGTGTAGTCCATCTAAAAAATACTCTTATAAGAAACCTTTTTAATAAACACTGTCCTGATAAGAAAACAGCTCAAATGTACATGTACATTGACACTTACTTACTTATATCATTAGCATACTATATGTTTCTGTGGAGTATATACAAAATACGATCGTGAACAAACTGATCATCCACTTCGTGTCGTTGATATATTTTTTAGTACACAAAGCACCTAGTAACGATATGGATTTTAAAACGTTTTTTTTTCTAAAAAAAAAGTATTAAATCAAAACTTTTGGAATATTTCAAATGCATCTTTGTCGAATGAAAACATCTTTTGATCAATTTTAAAAAATGGTACAAACATTAGATGCAAGTAACACATCACGCTAGTGCAGTGCATGCATATAGTGTTTATGCCTGTGTGTTTTTTTTTGGGAGACTACAAGTATTTGATTTGTGCAATCTTCTCATAAACTTGTGCTATGTTTTAAGTGTACTATAATTTTAACTTATATATGTCATTCATGGTATCTTAATTACTACATGTATGCTTAATATGTTTAAATTTGTGTTGTTTTCATGACTTTGGTGTGTGTGTATTGTAATTTGTTATTAAGTCCATTTGAACAGCTCACTAGAGCTTGTGTTTATCTTGTTAATTGAATATCGACTCTAAATAAATCTTTGAATCTCGAAACAACGCAGTTCACAAGTAATGCAACAGTGCTATTTTGTAATATTATACCACTCTGCCATATATTTGCTATCATTCCATACACCAAATATAGTTGACCTATTATAGTTTCTCAGAAATAAATGTATCTTGAAAAAAATTAACATTTCACATAATCCATAAAAATGAGATAAGATAAGATGAACCATGCCAGACAGACACATACACCTTACAGTCAATTGAACTATGAAATTGAGGTCAATAGTTATGAAAGGTACCAGAATTATAATTTAATACGCCAGACGTTTCGTTTACATACCACTCATCAGTGACACTTAGATCAGAATTTTATAAAGCCAAACAAGTACAAACTTAAAGAGCATAGAGGACTAGAATTACAAAAATGTGTGGCAAATAAGGCTAATGTAATCTATTCGTGTTAAACTATATTTTCAAAGGTAGAGAGAAAACGGTGGATAGGAAAAAACATATTGCACACTCAGGTATTTTTAGAATATCTAAAAACCGATATACTAGGTGTATTTTTTATATCTATAAAATTCCAACAAAATCATACGACGATTGTGATACAAGTATGGTCGGAAACTAATAATATAACAATTATAACCTAGTTGTGAGGTCAATTCAGTATATTTTATAGACCCAAAGAAGTATATCGTCCTCTGTCCATATACTTCTTGCAGGTCAATATATCCTTGTATCGACCTCATACAAAGGCTATAAATGTATAGTATTTATAAATTGTTTTAATGATTGCATTTTTATTGTTCTGTTTTAAATTCATTTACAATTAACATTGAGTTATATCCTGTACTTGAACTACTTAGTTTCATGTATTGAAATTCCAAACGACGGATATCAAAAACCAGTTCACACACCCACATACCGTCCATCAGTTGGTTATTATCACGTGAAAGAGGTGTTTCGCAAAATAAAAAAAAACAATTTTATTTATTATAAAATAGTTAAAAACAGACAGCTTACCCTACATAATGTTGATGTTAAGCTTTAAAAGAAAATATTGCATAATATATAAAACATTCTTCCAATTACTAGACACAGATAAACCTACCAATGCGTAGACAATTTCATTCAGGTGGAACATATTGCAGTGAAGACTATTTGCGTTTTTTCACGCGACACACAATTATCAGATACATTTTTTTTTTATTAAATTAAAACAGTAAAACTCAGGATAAGATGTTGGAACAAACATAGTTTTTATTTAACACAGTAATACACATTTTATTTCATACCAAGTACTTTTTTAATTGTTATAAGTGGAAAATAAAGGTAACAGTAGTATACCGCTGTTCAAACTCATAAATTCATGGACAAAAACAAAATCGGGGTAACAAACTAAAACTGAGGGAAACGCATAAATATAAGAGGAGAACAACGACACAACACTACAATGTAACACACACAGAAACGGACCAAGAATCAGACAAAATCCCACGAGAATAACAAATATAACATCAAAACCAAATACATGAATTTGGGATAGACAAGTACCGTGACACGTCTTATTGCAATGTCAATTTACACTCAAAAATAAGAGAAAACAAACGACGCAACGTTAAATTGTAACACACATAGAAACGAACTATAATATAACAATGGCCATATTCCTGACTTGGTACAGGACATTTTTAAAGGAAAAAATGGTGGGTTGAACCTGGTTTTGTGGCATGACAAACCTCGCACTTTAATGGCAATGTTAAATATAACATTGAAATGACAACATAATATTACAGGACTACAATACAAATAAATAGGAAAACGTATTAGACAAAGAAACACATGATTAATGAATAACAAAAAGCATCAGATTTAAAATTCAATACGCCAAAAACGCGCCTCGTCCACACAAGACTCACCAGTGACGCCCAGATATAAAAGATCGAAAGCGAAAAAAAGTACAAAGTTGTACAGCACTGAAGATCAAAAGTTGAAAAAGGTTGTGTCAAATACGGCTATGTTTCTATGCTTGGGATAAGAACATCCTTATTATTTAGAACAATTAATGCTATTGCAAACAGTAAATTTAATCAAATGAATATAACAGATATACATAATGAAACTGAAGTATTAACTCATTACATAAAACAAACACGAATACATAATGCGAAGACCAACACAGAATAGACACACCCGACTCAGTCCAGGTCTCAACGCAGTAAATTATGAAAATGACGTCACATACGATGGTGAAAAGGCATTAAAAATTACGTCACATTTGAATATATGAAATTTCAAAAACAGCAGAAAAATGACGTCATATATGAAAAACTATATCTCAAAAGTAAGATAGAATTAGGATTGATTAAAGATTATAATAGAACTAAATACTGATATTCCATTTAAACACAATGCATATTGCAATACTTATTAATAGCAATTAACTATAATATATATATGTCCAGTTTGTTATGAATCCAACTTCAAACGTAAATTATCGTACAGATTACGTTGACCAAAATTAAATCTAATAAATGACGGCGATGATTAATTTTTTTCTTTCCATAACACATAAATATAATAAGAAAGACGTCAACACATTTGACAAAATCCGATGAGAATTACAAATATAACATTAAACATTTAAATTAAATACATGAATTTGGGATAAACAAGTACCGTAACACGTCTTATAGTAATGCGAATTCACACTCAGCAAAACAGTCACAATCGGGAATAAGTCACGTTTGGTAATTAAAAGATTAGACGACATAATGACAAACCACAATCTACCATGTGGTAAAAATGTCCTTAGCTAGTTTGGTTAAAGACACATCGTATGGATCCACCAATTTGTGATGGTGTCCATAAAATTTACGGAGTGTCAATTTTAATCTCTCCTCCTCATAACTTTGTTGGAGAAGTTTCTGCGTAAGGAGCACACTCCTGTATATGAAGTCCGTATAGTGTGAACAAGCACGTGAATAATAAACACCATACGAAGGGGCAGATGGTATGTTACTGCTGAGAAATGGGAAATTGATAATTGGGAAGTTGAAATCGTCCCGTTTGTCATAGATTTTCGTGTGAAGTCGTCCATCTACGTCAATATTGAGGAAAAGATCAAGGTATGAAGCAGTCCTTCTAGTATCAGTAGAAACCCGGTATATATATTTACTTCGGTCACTTCACTAGGTTAAGTATATTTAAAGTGTGATTACTATTTAATAAAATGAGTATCACTTAAGGATGTACTTAGGTGAGGTTTTGAAATAAGTGTCAAATGTTCGGACTATTTGGTGTTTTTCGATACGATACAAGGTCAAATATGTTGCCCCATAACACTTATCTATCTTTTAACATAAGAAATTATAGCCAATAAAAGGTCATTTGACAAAATTTAAGCAGATTTTTGATTTTCCGTCCTTTGAATTGAGACCAAAAACAAGACCAATGCAAATATAAGGTAAAAGTCTGAGTCAGCCTTTTCCCGCCATATTTTATAAATCAAATATCTCGAAAAGGAGCTCCATGACCTATCAATAGTTTTAGCTTATTTGGATCCCTGACTCCATTTGTAATACTCTTCCAGCTTACGGTCTTTTTATTTATTTATTAAATTTGACCTTAGATCACCTAAGTATATCCTTGAACATATATATATTTCTCTAATTCTTCGTCAATTTATCCCTTTCTGCATCCATTGTGTAAAAACAAATATTCAACGTGTGGTTCGTTTGATCTCAGTTCAGTATTGGTTAACATCCGATTATGACGTCGAATTTTCTTGCCTTCCTCTGAATTTGTGACGGCATGAAAAAAGGCGACCATGCCTGATGACGTCACATAGAAAGCACACATCTTTTCGCAGATCATTCAAAAAGAAGGAATACGTTTGCCTGCATATTGTTTGAAAATCATTAGAGAAACAGATTCTACCACTGCATCTTGTGTAATACGATATTTATCCACTCTCGACAGTTAAATTTTAAATATTTAAAACGCTCGGCGAGCCTCGCGTTTTAAATTTGAAAATGTAACTGTCTCGAGTGGATAAATATCGTATCACACTCGATGCAGTGATAGAATCTATATATACAGATAGTGTGTATATTACAGTAATATATGGGTCATTATAAAAAAAAAACATGAAAAACTATGTTATTTGGTATGTTTAAGTCAAAAGACATGAAAATGTATCAAAATGTATCAAAATAACACTTGCATATATCATATATGATTTTTTTGTGATACGCTATATACAGTTTATAGTATAAAAATGTTATAAAAACATCCTTAATGTTTTCTTAAACCCTTGGATATAGCCAGAATCAACTGTTATTTTTTTACTATAAATCCTTTCAGACCAGAAATAGGACTATTATTTATACCATTTGTTATTAGAACTTATCACTTTTTATTGCATTTTGATACACACAAACATTTTTTTCATGATTTTGAAGGTGTATGTTGGTTTTATAATAAAAAACAAATCACCAAAAGCAAAAGTCTCATTTTTAAAATCAATGGTGTAACAAAAAGACAAATTGGTAGGGTAAGAGATATCTTTCTCAAGATTTCAGCAGTTGCAATAGTTTTTCCCTTGGCAATGTTACCTGTAAGCATGTTATGCAAAAGAAAAGAAACATTTATCATTTTTATGTTGAAAATTTAGTGAAAAAATCTTAAAAGTAAGTAAAAGCTATATCATAATTGAAAAAAAGTGTCCATGGTGTACCCTTATAAAAATTATTTTTTAAAAACATTTCCTGAACTTTGAACTATGAAATATATTGATTATAGAAACATGCACCAGTAACAACATATAGAATAGGGGAATGGAGCACTTATTTCGTAACTAAATCTTAAAATACACCTTAAAACATTGTTGTTACTGTCAATGGTGAGACCATTTTGATAAAATTACACCTTTGACCAGTTTAATATATCATGACAATCAGCATTGTTTTGTGTTTCTTTCATGCTTAACAAGCGAAACATCATATTTTTTTATGAAAAAACAATACTTATTTGACAATGTTTCAGAAATATCATGTACTACATATACAAAGTTTTCACAAACTGATGTATGCAGGTAACACCAATGACACTATTTAGTAACACTATTGACATTTTTAGTTATTGATGTTATGTTATAATATTTCATAGCCTAAGAATTATTTTTTTATATTTTTCTTTTGCTAGGTGTTCTTTGCGTTGTGTTCTGTACTTAATAAAGGTGAAATTTGAAATGTGATGTCAATGGTGATACTTTTGTGTCATTGGAGTTAATGAAGGGTCAGTCGTGTTACTATATATATATATTTATAAATGCGACTTTTTTTCTTTTTTTTCATAAATGAAAGTGTTTTTAGGTCATATTATAAACACACCTCCTTCAATCGTTTACTAGACATATTGTAAGCTACCAAATTCGTTGACAGGTCAAATAATGGAAAAGGGGTGGGGGTGGCAACACTATGTCGCCTTATTCCCACGATACACAATTTTTAGAAAAAAAATATATAAGTTGAAAATTCTACAATGACATGACATTTGAACTTAAATATAGTTTTACCGTAACAAAAAACAATGTGTTTCATATCACGAATATTTTTGAACTTGATATAAGTGCAATCCCTGTACATGCTTCAGTACGTTAAATATGTTTTAAGTGTATTTACTATTAATACTTTACAAGAAGTATAATATGCATGGTACATGTCTGTTACAATATCCACAAAGAGCGGATATAGATAATGTATGTCCTCTGTCGCACGCGAGTGTTATTTTCTCATAATAATATGAATAAAGGATAGAGGAAAAAACTTGTGTTTGTCTACCAAAATATAATATGACTTTTAAATGTACACTAACATTATCAGAAATCAAACATGAAATAAAAACAACAGAATGGATACAATTTAAAACTGAAAGTATTCAGTTTAAGTGTAAATGCAATGCATTATCAATTTAAATGAAATAATAGATATGTACAACAGGAAAAAATTTTAATCTTCGATACAATTTTGAAGTCGTATATTATACTACGTAACTATGTAGTATTTTCTCATTGACTCAGTCCTTTCAGGCATTTAAACCAAGATTAAACCATGAATTAATGATAAAAAGTCGATTTTTGTCTTCGACTCTAAAAAAGTCATCTTATTGTCACTCTTTCGACGAGCTCGACAAGTTGCATTCCGTTTTGATTAGGGACGGTATAAGTCCTGATATATATGAAGTTTTTTGCATTTGGCGATATGAAAATAGCTATTTCAAACTTAGATTCGCGGTATTCCAAGGGCTTCCTTTGGTGTTGATGTTTACCAAAGATATATCTTCAAACTTTCATATTAATTAAAAATCAACATAAGCAATGATTGCTTCTTGGATATTTTATTATTTGCTAGCACAAACAAAAACCAAATGCACTAGCAAGTTAATATGATTAACCATCGTTAGCTCAAATGGCAAAATACAATTAAGAAAAATCTGCCATTGACTTGTTCAAACAATTACCGGAAAGAACATGATATGCCGTGAATGCTCTCAAACAGGTTAGAAGTTAGAACTGTAGCAGAAGGACCAAATGAAATACACGTTTTATTTGTAGGTAATCGATTTGACTTTCCTAATAAAGAGAGACGAAAGATACCAAACTCATCAGTCGAAAAATAAACTGAAAACGCCATGGCCAAAAAGACCTACAAAAAAACAAAAGTACACAAAAGTACAACAGATAAAACTAAAGTTTGAGCAACACGATCCCTACAAAAAAATTTAAAACTATAAATTCTGCGTATTTTGCCAAGACTTCAAGTTTTGAATCAACCTTTAAAAAAACATTTTATCCGAGCTTTTCAAGACACGTATACTAATGGGTTATATACCATTTATCAAAGCAACCTCTTTGATCTTCTGTAAAGTTTTGATAGATTGGTAAAGATAAATTAATTCGTTTATTTTGTATGGTCAGATGTCTACAAACTTTCGTTAACATGTTTAAGATTTTTTTGAACTTGTTAAAGATAATTTGAATCTTAAAAAGAATTGTCAGCTTTGCGAAAAACCCGTCCCGCAGAGCTGTGTTCCTGTTTTGAAACTTAGTGCATATCTTTTTGCTAATAAAATTAGAGTATATATTCATTGATCGTCCTTCCCTACGCCTATATCACCCTGTTTTGTCGCTCCGTATTTCTCGTATCATGGCTTCAAAACGGGACCAGGCATTATCAGCGACGTCACAATATGAGAGGAGAAGTTGTTACCGACGTCACAATGCGAGAGGAGACGTTATCAAGCTTGCTTTCTCCAAGCGTAAAACTGTATTAGGAAGAGGGAAAAGACCAGTAACATAACGATAAAAAGATAATCGTGTTTTCTTCGTACAGATATCGTGAAATATCAGCCGGTCGACACAATGTGAAACATTATAGCTCGTTCGCTACGCTCACTCACCAAAAAGGTTCACATTGTAGCTCGCGGCTGATATTTTACGATATTAATGTGTAGAAAACCTGATAATCTATACTTATCATGTCCATGTATATAGTAACAAGTAATTTATCAGTTATTGAACTTATTAAGTTTTCACAGTTATTAATAAATGAATATGTAAAAAATTGCATTTGTTTAAGTTATAGTTTATGCATAAGTCTATTTCAAACATCTGTAGAAAAGAGGCACGACACATACCAGAGGGACATTAAAATCAAACTAATAGATCGAAAATTATATTACTAGTAACTGACAATGCCATGACTTAAACTGATATCTTTGAAAAGATGAAAAACAGTCTTGCAATATCCTAAAGGGTTTTTTTCTAATATAGTTTTCATATCCTATTACTAAAGTGTCTTCATTGAAATGAGTATTTATAATATTAATTCCAGCAAAACTTAAATAACAGATGCCATTGAAGATTTATCTCAATATTCTTACTGTCAAATTACCATTTGATCTTCACTTTTAGCAATATACAGTCATATTAGCAAATACTGTCCATTTGCCGTAGCCAGTTGTGCTGATCCTGCGCTTCGCGAAGGTAATATGTGTTCCTGTACTTTATTTGAGATTTGTAATGGATTCATGAAACATATATATGACTTATCGATCAGTAAACGTCTTTTACTTCAAGTGTGAAAGCACTTCATGTAAATTATCAGAATGACATGAATAATGTTATAAAACTTTTATATTTATATAGTGATATGCATACGTATATGATAGTGTAAACTACATTGTGAACTGCAAAAGTAACTCAGTTGATTGTCAGGTACATCCGTCATTCTGTCCGTTTGTTCATTTGATTGTTCGTCATTGAAAAGACCTAAAATATAAAAATGTGTTCATAATATTTTTGGTATTATGAATGAAAAATATATATGTTGTTTGCAGCTTGATAGTGTTGAGTTGTAGGGTGTAAGGAATGCAGGTTCTTCAATGTTTTCCTTGCTTCTTCGTATATTCAAAATTATTCACATTGGTTTATACAAATGTTATAATGTGGATTATTTGTGTATTAGTATTTTTGCATCTGCCGTGCAGCCATTTCTTTATTAGCAATAATTCTTTGGTTTGTACAATTTATGAATATTTCCACAATATATGCTGTTAGAAATGCGGGTCAAAACATAACTTGAGTCTTGTTTAGAAATAATAATTATTTATTATACAACAACATGAACAACTGTTGATGGAACTATACATAATGGACGGTACAACAGTTAATGTCATGTCATATTCAGTGTTACTCGAGCTAAACAAAATACAATACAACCTTTTGGGAATAGATCAAACCAAATTCCTTTTATATTGGAAGGTCCGGGAAAAGATAAGCATGACAGAGATTTTCCTCAATAAATAATGATTTCCAACATCTTCAACTACAATTTCAATCCGAAGAAACCCATAAGTTAATTCCAGTGTCGATCTCAAAGGTCCAGCCCACCAGTAAATGTTTCGAACTAGAGGAGGTAGACATAACATAAATATAGCCTTTTTTTAATGTCAATGTACATGATTTATTGAAACTGATAGTATATGTATATATTTTGAAGCTAAAAGAGATTAATATAAGTATAACTATAGGTTGTTTCTTTACGAAATTAAACCATAGCTTCATTTTTCTACTGTTTGACTGGTTTGTTGGATGTTTTGCTCTTGTGCGTCTCCCCTTTGTCTTTTAATACCAGTATATCTTCTATCATACCAATGATCAGCATTAAGGTCAAAGAACCAACCGAAATGGAATAAATAGAGATTGGCTTGAGGCTTGAATCTATAGGTGGCACTTGTGTAAAACCAGCAATGCAATTTTCCATAGGAACTGCCTAAATTGCATATGCAGTCACTCTTCATTCAGGAAGTTTTGAGGAGAATGTTATATTTCCCTGGAAAGGAGACATGCACTACTTTTTTTTGCACTAATAAAAACATATAGCTTTGCGGCATATTTTCAAGTTTTACTGCTCTCCATTTATAAACATTGCAGGTTCGCACTGAATTTTTCCAATAAATTTGACTCAACACCCAAATGTCTTCCAGTCCTCCTGAAAAATAAGTTAAATAAATAGACATTTTTATTTATATCCATTTAATTCTCCAATCAAGTCTTAATTAAAAAAAAAATTACTTTGCATCCATGGCAACAACTATGTAAACAGTAGCAGTATTTAATGCGTATTCAATTTCTCCCCAAAAGAGGCGTGACTTGCAAATCACACGTGATTTACAAAGTGCAACCTAAAACAAGTACAACATTTAAATACAATGTGATCTTTATTATAGTTAGTTATCGCTATCTTTATGTTAGAAGCTCGAGATGGATTTCCAAGTTATCTCAACAAATGTGTTTCACTTCTTGTTTCGCATGCATATTCATATGTGTATGTGTCATAGTGATTATGACGCAAAAATAGAAAAACTTGCCATTAAATTGAAAATTCTATCTTTGGACGATAAAATCTATTGGCACACTTGCAGAGAGGATTACATGCAATATTTGCGATGTTGGTGGTACAGTAAAAATTTGTATGAAGTAACAATTAAGATTGCAATGACGTGTCCCTTGTCTGAAACAATGAGTAAAAAATAAATATTGAATTAAGTATTCAAATGTTGACACGTGCTTTATAACTGTTTGTCCATTTACTGCTGTTTTTACAAATTGTAATTGTCATTTTTATACAAAATGCCTACATTGTGTATTTAACTTTATGCACACCTTCTGTCGTGTTCTCTATTATCTTGGGTTTTAAGTGATGGTTGTATAGATGTATCTATAAATCAAAAATAAGCATGACATGATTTTGTAGTATTATTTATATGTTAACGCGTCTCGTACTATTTCTTTGAGGTTTGCGAAGCTGTTACATGTTACTTTTAAAATATCTATACTTATGCATGTATGTTCATGTATAGGCATGGATAAAAATGATGCTTATTTTGTTTATATAAAATGACTAACTAGCAAATAAGCACATACCGTTGTGATTCATGTAATCTGTTGTTTTGCGTGACGGTTGTATAGATGTATCTTTAAATAGAAATTAAGAATATACTGATTTTATAATAATTTTTATTAATGTTTAAAAAGTGTTGGTTTTATTGTTTCAAGCTTGCAAATCTTATCCATGTTGCTTAATAACTTTGAGGATGAAATGTTTGACTTGTCCATCTGTTAAATGGATTAAGACACTTATAAAACTCGAGTCATTCCATGTGTACGTTTTTAATCATCGTCACATACTTTATGAAGTATGAAATAATATATGCAGAACAAACATTACCACAGAACCATTTTATCCAGTCCTACACCATGCCGTTTTCGATTGTTACAATTCATTAAATACAACATAAATGATATCAATTTTTTGCACCAGATGCGCATTTCGACAATCAATATCTTTGTAGTGAGGCTCGAGTTCAAAACATTCGAACAGCTGCCATTTAACTCAACACTATCCTTCCTAACTATGCTTATAGTTTATTATGTCTTTAATTAAGTTAATAAGCTAGTTAATTATTCAGTTACCAATACATTTCATTGAAAACATGTTTAAATTGGACTTAGGTAATACACCATTTGTAAACTGAAGTTATTGCATATCAACTTAAGTTTGTATTCAAAACTGTATTCTCTCCGTCATATGATTTCGTTGCATAAACCAACAACATAAACAACGCTCAATGTCTCAATGCATTATAAAACGTTCGTAATGTGATGTTTTAACGTTGAAGGAATGCAAATATCAACTTTTTAAAAACCATTACCTTAAACAGAATCAGCACAAGTTGGAATACAATAAATGTCCATATGTAAACATCTTTAATGAGATTCCCGAACTATGACTCAATCATGCAATTCAAGTTTTGGACAATCTTTTATTTCATTCAACCTACCGTTTCGCTGTATGACTTTTATTCACAGTCTACACACACACAAATGTTTAAAGAACGTTAATAATAAATATCAGATATGAGTAATCAGGAAACAGAAGAACCTGTATTTCACCCTTAGATACTTTACTAAATGTGTAAATCTTGAAAATGAATACATTATATATTAAAAAATGTAGACACACTTAGAAAGTCACCAGTTCGAAGGCAATATAACAATTCAAATATGCATTTTACTTATTTTTCTCAGGTATTACCAATGTTATTTCAACTGATCGGGCGGAGCTTATATTTTAATTTGCATAAGGACAGTCTATTCAAAGATGTGTGTGATAAGGATGATTGTCGTTATAATTATTACTGATTCATAATTACCTATCAGTGTCATCAAATGAATTTACAAAACAATGACTGGACACTTAATTGATGAGTTTATCCTTAAACACCTATCTACAGATGGACTGATTTATTATGAGGATAACACTGAATAGGAGGATGTATGTCGATATTAGTTGGTAACAGACCAAATTAGCCCCCTGCTCCCCTCAAAAAATTAAATAAATCGATTTCTGTAAAATCGAAGAACACTGACAAGAACAAAAAATCACTTACATTAAATTGCAATGAATTATCAATCCATTAACTGAAATATACAGTAACGGTTGAACTTAACACTTTTCCGTAAGTTACCAAAACAGAATCGATATAAAATTGAGAATGGAAATGGGGAATGTGTCAAAGAGACAACAACCCGCCCAAATAAAAAAACAACAGCAGAGGGTCACCAACAGGTCTTCAATGTAGCGAGAAATTCCGGCACCCGGAGGCGTCCTTCAGCTGGCCCCTAAACAAATATATACTAGTCCAGTGATAGAATTGTATCATAGTAACAAACTAAAATATAGACAATTTAGGATGATTTTGTTTAATTTTGATGAGTAAAAAATGTTGAAGCGCACATTTTCGATGACGTTGATGATTAAATTAATTACTTTTTATTTTGACTTTAATTTGATATTTTACCTTACTTAGATGTGTGACGTTCTTCAAACAAAATTAATTTGTTGTCAGAAATTGCAAGTTTTGACATAGTTTAACAGAATGGTTAAAAGAAACCAGAAATGTGCGTTTGTCTTAACAATTTTAAAAGAAATTCATATTTCAAAAGATTGAATGAAACGGTCATTGACAATTTTCTAACCACACAAATAGTCCAGTACTTAGTACTCCTTTCCGAAAAGATAGAGAAAATTTCTGGATAAGGGAACTAGGTACTGCAATGCCATATGGTTGCAATGATAATGTCAAAGGAGTAGGAAATTTGATAATGTCAGTAAGATCGGAACCTTTACATGAGGAAAAGAGGAAATTCCTTCCTGTTCACTTTAACAATAGAGGAATTGATGCAATCAACATCAGCAACGATCTACATCACAAGGATGTAACATCTAAAATTCCTATTTATTTTCAAAATCAGTCTGTTCCTATTGTATCCTACAGTTACACCAAAACCATTGCACCCAAAATATTTAACTATAAACAAGCATTACAGGACCTTGATTTAGAACAATACCTAAATAAACCTCTGACATGTGACTGTTCCAACTCGCCTTACAATTACAGCCCCTCTGGCCATGTTATTACTGGGGATCTAAACATAATTCAACATGAAAATCTCCGAAAGGTGATTTCTCGTGGTCCTAAGTTTAGAGAACCCCAACACATCAATTGGAACCATAACTTCAAAATAATTATGGATTCCATTGAGAACTACGCCAGAGCATGGGCTAAGCGAGAAGAAGTGCAACTGGACACTTTGTCAGAATGGGTCAAAACAATCAGGTCTCTGATAAAACGTCGCATTCATAAGTTGAAAAACTGTGTGAATGATCGACCTAAGTCCATTTTCAGTGACAAAGAGGCTGTGAAATGTCTATCATCTCTTCAAGATAAGTATGTTGTTGTTCCTGCGGACAAAGCTTCAAATAATATTGTCTTTGTATGTAAATCGTATTACTACGAGTGTCTTATAAAAGAATTAGGAATAAATGAACACTCAGGTAATCCCACATACAAAAACATATCATTTGACAAGGATGAGATTTTGGCGAATCATAAGTCCTTCATGGCTTCTATGAACATTGCATTGAACAACAAATCGGAGGACTTACCTTGTTTGTATTGGATACCTAAACTTCACAAAATTCCGTACAAACAACGGTACATTAGAATTGTCCATTAGATTGACTAAAATTCTGTCCGCAGTTAAAGAGGGTCTTCAGATATACTGTGAAACTGTTTACTCACGTAGTGGTATTAACCATATGTGGATTCTGAAAAACTCTAAAGAACTTTTGGATAATTTTAAATCTCGGTCTTTTTCTGAAATTAGTTCTATTAAAACTTTTGATTTTTCAACCTTGTATACAACCATTCCCCATGTGAAATTGAAAACCCGTCTAAAAGAAATAATTCACAATGCTTTTCATCATAAAAATGGTAGCATACGCTATAAATTTATCACTTTGGGATACCATAAGGCATATTTTGTTAATAAGGAACAAAAGGGTAAAACATACTACACAGAGGAACAAGTGATCAGTATGCTGGAGTTTCTTATTGACAACATATTTGTTGAATTTGGAGGTAGACTTTTTCAACAAATTGTCGGCATTCCTATGGGAACGAACTGTGCGCCTCTCCTTGCCGACCTCTTCTTATTTTCATATGAATCGGAGTTCCTTCAGACACTTGTCAAAAACAAGAAGATCAAAGAAGCCAGGTTATTTAATTTCACTTTCAGATATATTGATGATGTTCTTTCCATTAACAATCCGAACTTTTCTGATTGGATTCCATTAATATACCCACCAGAACTAGAAATTAAAGAGACCACAGACACGGCTTCCTCTGCCTCATTTTTAGACTTATACCTCGAATTTGACATACACAGTCATCTCAGTACCAGAATCTATGACAAACGAGACGATTTTAATTTTGAAATTATCAATTTCCCCACCTTAGTAGTAATATACCAACTTCACCTGCATATGGAATATACATTTCCCAACTTATTAGGTATTCAAGAGCTTGCAGCTCCTATTCAGACTTTGTAAAACGTCACATCAGAAAATTGATGAACCAGGGGTATGTCAAAGAACGTCTCGTCCTTTTTCTAAAAAAGTTCATCGGAAGATACCCAGAACTTGTTGACAAATATTCCGTATCAACTTCACAAATAATACAAGATGGTCTTGAAGTATAGATTTTGCGTACTGACGTTTGTTATCATCTTAATTACGTATTATAGTATTCTTTTATATGTCTTTTTTAGATATTCATTAGAAGTGACTCTGTGGTTACGTAAAACCACATACTTTGAACGGCAAAATTATTTCATTTATTGATATTACTTTTACTTAAGGATCTTGACATACTATGAATGACTAAACTATTTTATTCAATAAGACTACTTTTTCTGTTTAGTCTGTTTTTTATGATATACATTTGACGTGAAACTGTACTTATGTATCCCGTCATACTTTGAACCACACCATTATTTTATTTATTATTATTACTTTTACTGTTAAATCTGGTTTTTGTTATATCTACTTTACGTGAGTCTGCATTTATGTATGCCGTCATACGACAAAATTATTTTTATGTCTACCTGTGCGAATTTCAAACGCGCAATTTTACACCAGTAATGAAAACCTTCTATCATTTATGGGTAGACTTTACATAGATAAATTCAGCCGTATTTGACGTGAAACTGTACTTATGTGTCCCGTCATACTTTGAACCACACCATTATTTTATTTATTATTTTTACTGTAAGTCTGTTTTTTGTTATATCTACTTTACGTGAGTCTGCATTTATGTATGCCGTCATACGACAAAATTATTTTTATGTCTACCTGTGCGAATTTCAAACGCGCAATTTTACACTAGTAATGAAAACCTTCTTTCATTTATGGGTAGACTTTACATAGATAAATTCAGCCGTATAAGAAAAGCAAAATGAGAATGTTAAATTTGATGTATGCCTTTTTGTGCTACTTTGTTACATTTGTTGTTTATGTAGTGATATTAAGATGATAACACAATATTGACTGTTGTACCCCTATTTTTGACATTTTTACTCTTTGAGTATGTTTGTTTTGTTCATGCATCGTTGACAATGTAATGGAATTTGATGCGACTGTCATACAAGTGAGAGGTTTAGCTAGCTATAAAACCAGGTTCAATCCACCATTTTCTACATTAGAAAATGCCTGTACCAAGTCAGGAATATGACAGTTGTTATCCATTCGTTTGATGTGTTTGGACTTTTGATTTTGCCTTTTGATTTTTGATTTTCCTTTTTGAATTTTCCTCGGAGTTCAGTATTTTTGTGTTTTTACTTTCTACTTCTTAAGGACTTTATCAGCTGCGACAAATGTTGCAACAATTCCATGCAACAACAATTAAACATTGATAGCATCCCTGACGGTAAATGCGTGGGATGTCTTAGCATTGTAAGTTGTTTGTATACTCTATTAACTTTAATAACTCATATCAAGATTGTTGTAATCATTAATAAATCTCGATTTAATTGAAGGAATGTCTTTTCCTAGTTATTGTTGTAACTTTATAATAAACATGAATGCATAAAAATTCTATGTTGTACTTTATCCAAAAAGGGTACAATCCAAACACTTATAATTTATCAACATGATCAAGAGCAAGAGAGTGCTTAAAAATATTACTTAATCATTTCCTTGTGTACCATAAAACATCAATAAGAAAGGCATCATATATTGTAATACAAATATTTTAAAATTATTACATTAGCTTTCTTTGCTAAATATAAAAGTGTTTCATTAAACTAACACTTTCATGTATCTTATATTAAACAATGAATTAAACAAAATGATGGATACATGTATGTGTACTTTTTATGGTTCTCTGTGGGGATTGTTTTACAGGATTATATCAACCGGCATTATGCCCAAACTCTTAACCGTGATTTTTTTTTTTCATAATGTTTATGTTGCAGATATTGGTTGTTTTCATAGGAAAGACTGCATCCAACGTATATAACAGTTTCCAGATATATTACAGCGTCTATACATAGGAACTAGAAGACACCTTTTTGTCGACTTTTTTTACAATGTTGTTTAGGCAAACAATGTTTTAATCAAATCTGATGTCCGACACGTGTGATATTTGTTTGCCTCATTTATGGGCATTATGTTTTCTGGTGTGTGCGTCCGTCCCTCCGTTCGTTTGTCCGTTCGTTTGTTCGTCCGTTCGTCCGTCTGTCCTGCTTCAGGTTAAAGTTTTAGGTCGAGGTAGTTTTTAATGAAGTTGAAGTCCAATCAACTTGAAACTTAGTACACATGTTCCCTATGATATGATTTTTTAAATTTTAATGCCAAATTAGAGATTCCCCCCATTTTCACGGTCCACTGAATATAAAAGTTGATAGTGCGGATGGGGCATCCGTACATTCTTGTTTTCTATCGTTTAAAAGCAAACTAGATGCTAATGCATTACAGAGCGTGTGCGTTCATTGTAACAAAACTCACAAGCTTAACAAAAACTAGAACAACGGATCAATTGTTATTGTGATTCAGAGAAATATCTTATTAATGTCAAATTATACATCTTATTAAAGTTTTTAATTGCTATTCTCTATTTTGGCTTTAATTTAGTATACTGTCGTTTTTGTATTACTATTTACCTTTCTTTCGCAGTACATGTACATGTCTCTGCACATCTTTTCCCGTGTTTATTTTTAGGACATGGCTGACACAATTGTTTTCTCAAAGAAGTGTATCCAAGTGGACATTCTAAAAAAGCGTAATAAACCATTATTACCATTCTTATGAAAGTATTTAACAACACAAATCTAACAGACCTAATAATATATGGTTTCATCAATAGATTCAAAGTTCCTTTTATGGATGTATCTTATTACAATTTAGTGCATATTAACATGATTAACTTAATTAATCCAACTACTAATATAAATAAATGAAAATAAAGGCATACCTGTAAAACTTACCCACACATTTACTTTCTCTCATTTCGAAATTATCACAACAAAACCAGTCGTGGCTGGAAAAGTGAGAAAATAAGCGTATTGGTGTTTATTCAATTTTTCTTTTATCAACAAAATGCATTATAACTCATAATTACATATAATAATTGCCAAATCGACCCAAAGATGAAGATGTAAAACAGCGATGCGCGAGCAACAAAAATCCTCATCCATGTAAAAAAAATCACATACAACTGGAATCAAAATGAATTTAAACATTAAATATTTTTTACTTTACTTTTTAAATTCCTTCGTTATACGTTTGTAACCAATATGGGGCTTTGCTGTGCACTTTCAGATAACATATCTAAAACAAACATCACGAGCAAAACACTTATTTTCATAAATTTTAACATCTGAGTATAAGGCTTAACCATGTGTAGGTGACAGTTGTGTAGACAATTGACAGAATAGACAATTCAAAACAAAAAAGATCGTTTAGTTGACCATAGCATTATCAAAGCATAAATAAACTCATCATAGATACCAGGATTAAATTTAGTATATACGCCAGACGCGCGTTTCGTATACAAAAGACTCATCAGTGACGCTCGAATCCAAAAAAGTTAAAAAGGCCAAATAAAGTACGAAGTTGACGAGCATTGAGAACAAAAATTCCTAAAAGTTTTGCCAAATACAGCTAAGGTAAGCTATGCCTGAGGTAGAAAAGCCTTAGTACTTCAAAAAATTCAAAAATTTGTAAACAGTAAATTTATAAATATAACAAATCAATGAAAATTCATGTCAGCATAAAAAGTGCTGACTACTGGGCTTGTGATACCCTCGGGGAAGTAAATCTCCACCAGCAGTGGCATCGACCCAGTGGTTGTAAATAAACAACTCATCATAGATACCAGGATTAAATTTAGTATATACGCCAGACGCGCGTTTTGTCTACAAAAGACTTATCAGTGACGCCCGAATCCAAAAAAGTTAAAAAGGCCAAATAAAGTACGAAGTTGACGAGCATTGAAAACAAAAATTCCTAAAAGTTTTGCCAAATACAGCTAAGGTAATCTATGCCTGAGATAAATGATTTCATAACAATACGTTTTTTTTAAATATGATAATAATTCGAGTTTTGGGCATATCAAATATGACGTAAGTCAATCGAAATGCAATATCGTTTATATCTAGAAGGCTAAGCACAATGATTCCGACATTTGAATGATTGCTTGGTATATTGCTATTTTGTAATTTAAATAGCATTTTTTCTTTTGATGTTTTAATGAAATCATTTACTTTTAAAAAATGTGCTGAGAGTCATCTATGGTATAATATCTGCAATTTGATTATTTGATGGTGTACCATACGTTGATACTTAGATATGCAGCTCAACTAGAATACAATGGAAAGAAGGCGGGGTTAAGCTGATACAGCATCTTCATTTTTATGTTATTCAATGGCTGAAGCTCCACCAATTGATTTAAATATATCTGCCTCTGAACTATTCAGGAAACAGAAAAACGAATAAGGGCATGAACATTTACTGGTTTTTGATTTATAACAAAAAAGCAATAAATTGAATAAATCATTTGTACTACATCTCAAGAAACCTGTTTCACACTAAATAGGATTGTTACGAGTTCCCTAAATTTTGAAAAAAATACTAAAAGGTTCTACTTTCAGTTCTGAAAAAAATGTAACTAAATACTACAACATGTACAATGTAGTACAATTTCCTTTGCAAAAATTCCATTAAATTTAAATTCAAGGGAGACGGCGGGAGTAACACCAGGAAAAAGGAATAAATATCGGCTGGCGGAGCAAGACAGAAACACATTTAGACGATTTATTTTTTATTTATGAATTTTCTTAGCGATCAAATATGGGCAAGAACACTATCTAAGTCTACGCTCCTGAATCCGCCACTGTTTATTGTTTTATCATTAAAATTGTGTTTGATAAATAATCTTATTATCGAACTAATAAAATAACGGATATAAATCAGTTTGTACAAACACTTTAAAATTGTAAAAATAATCTTTTTTGCAATGAGATTAACAACCTGTAATCTATAATTGATTTGTCTGATATCTTTGAAAACCAACATACAAAAACAAATCTTAACGTCATGAGTCTAAGACTAATTATTTAATACTAATTGTTGCTGGAATCCGACATTTTTGTTTACTTCCTGATGGCGTAATGAAATTACCTGTGCATAGATCATACACCGGGCGCAAATCTTACTTGCGCGAACTTCCATCTCATTGGACAAAACAATAGCGTGATCAATTTCTAACATTAGTTCAAGTTGTCAATGATTCTATTTATATCACATTTTATGTATACCTTCGAATTCGTTTGTTTAAGCATTTAAGCTCGTAAGAACCATGGTATATAGTACAAAGAGAGAGTATTTTACTTCTTCGGATTTTAAACACTTCCGGAGTACAAGTATAAACATTCAACGGGAGCTAACTTTTTAATTTAACCAAAGATTATTTAGATCGTCCCCTGAAAATACCAGACTTGCAAAAAACGAAAGACTTAACACATTTCTCAATCAAGATGAGGGTAACTTCAAAATGGGATGGTTACAATGGCGGGTTTATTTTCGGTCGAGTTTGGAGTTCCTCTCACTGACACTGACATCTACTTCTTTAATTTATCTAATTTATTATGAATGGACAAATATTATAAGTAAAATTGTTGGCATGGGCTAAATGAGCCAAATAAATATTTTCACAATACCGCATGTTTGAAGGGTAAAGTAATCTTCAAATTTATGTTATGCTTGTAAATGCAGCACTTACCTGTCGTAGTGGTGACATTCGCCATTTTTGCATAAGAAGTAACTAAATCTGTCAAACAATAATAACATTAACAAAGGTTTAAAAAACGCCATAATTTAAGCTTTCTCCTGTATAAAAAATATTTATCATACAGGATGAACTACAAACGAATTATTTCCTTTGTTGATTTAACATGCAGTTGAATGAAACAAAAATTATTAATTTGACAATTTACCTACTTCCGCCTTCTATTATGTTCCTTGAAAATCCGGAACTATTTTTTATGTTTGTATTTTCTAGATAGATAGTAGATGTGATTTTATAACATTTAGTACATTATATGATCAACATCATTATATATTTTTAAGTTTTATCTTACAATATATAATAATTAATGGTTAGTCATTTGCAATATAATAAAATTAAGAAGGGAAATGGGGAATATGTCAAAAAAACAACAACCTGACCAAAGAGCAGTTAACAGCCGAATGCAACGAGTGGTTCTTCAACACAGCGAGAAAAATTTGGCTTCAGCTAGCCCCGAATGAAAATGTGTACTAGTTCAATAACATTTGACATCATACTTAACTCCAAAACATATAAATGAGCTCGTACAACAGGTAATTGTCAACAAACAGTTTGAAGATGGGAGCCACATAGTTGCCGAATAGGCAAACCAAATAATCCCATGTCCTTTACACGTAATACACTGCTAATGTTCCCCTTATGTACCCAAATCTCGTTTATCTTTTTTTATTTATTTGTAAAACAGTGTAAACGCATAACAGTCACATCCGTATTAGAGTCATTAACGATATGTCTTAACAGTAGTGTTTGAAACAACTTTGACAGTTTCGGGATTTCGAAACGTTTTGGCTCAGTAAGACTGAGAATCAGGTTGCAACACAAAGAGAGTTGTCAAAGTTTTGAAGAATTGTAAAAAAAATTAATAAAGAATTAGAGGAAGGACTGTTAGTTATCTTTATCTTAGAGGAATTTCTTTCAATCAAGAATACTCTGTCTTTTATAACCGGTCTCTGTGCGGCGTTGATTTACAACATACTTTGTAGATCCAAATGGTTAAACATGTCGGCTGCTGTGTGTGTTAGATTAAGTTATCGAGACATATTTTTACAATAATCAGGTGCAAGATCACATACTGGTTTTTTTCTTAGCACCAACACATTAAATCAATAAAAAGTATAACAAGTGCAGAATATATTTCAGATCTGAATAGCTTCACCAAATCAGACATGCGTGATTTTCTCATGATGCCCTCATTAAAAAAAAGAGAAACTGGAATAGGACAGATTGATTGAGGCTGTCCATGTCATATACACGTAGTAACTCCATCTCTGCATTTTTCCAAAACCAATGCATGCCTGCATAAAAGTACGGAGTTCTTGTAACCTACAATTATTTCCTCCGATTTCCATTTTAATGAGGTTTGCTTTGAGGTAATATGTTCAAACGTTTTTACTTTGACTTTAATATTGGACTATAAAAATCATTGATTGACCTTCATGAAGAGTACTATAAATATTAAATTAATCATGTGAAAGCCCTCCTCGACCACTGAGATACTGGTGAGACATAGAGGAAGGGATTCAACATCAAATAGATCAGACATAGTTTGACTCAAATGGTTCACAATGGCAATACAATGTTCTTCGGCTCTTTTCATATCTGTGGGTTTTGTTTCCTCATGTAGATTTTTTACAATGTTTACAGAAATACCTGCTCTTATTATAGCAGCATTAAACGATGCTAGGAAATGCCACCTTATCCCTTTGAATCTTGTATAACGTATTTTTTTGTTGCAATGGCGGTCCACATATGGTAAAACAATCCGGAGTCTGCATTAAAGTCGTCACCTGTAAATGCAGATCGAATCTTGAAGCATATTTAGTATGCAAACTGGCATTTGCCTATAGATGTTAATGTGAAGAGCCTGTGCCACTATTTTTGGTCTACGCTCTAACAGTATAGAAGAGAATAGACTGCATGACGAAATCTCTATTTTGATTATCTTGTTTTATTGATATTTTATTCTTTTTAGTTTCTTTGACTTATTTATTGATCTTGCCTTGCTGATCATTTTTGGTGATTGAAAGGGTTCATGCTATATATTATAATTTAAATCATATGAGGCATAAAGATAAAGTTTCTCTTAAATTTCATGATAATAGGCAACAATGGGAAAAACTGTGTGTCATTTATGGGCAATAACTCCTATAAGAATTTGTCTAATAGTTTTAAAATGTATGGACAATTGGAAATGCTCATTATTCTACTAGATTTGTTCCGTTCATACTTTTTCTATTTATGAAGGTTAAAAAAATTATATACAAAACTTCCATTTTACCCCTATGGTATACTTTTAGCCATGTCAGCCATATTGAAGTAGTGGAAAGGCGGTAGCATCTAACATATTTTTGCTTCAAATAAATATCTTAATGATGATTGTTGCCAAGTTTGGTTAAATCTCAGTAGTTCAGAGAATAAGATTCTGTAAAGGATAACAACAATTTACAAGAACATGTTAATAATTGACTTTGAGAGTATTAACGACAAAAGAGTCAATTGATCATTTTGGTCAAATACACTTATCTTTAGATCTTACTTTGTTGCGAAATTATGCTGTATACAGTTTATCGTTATATATTATAAATTCAAGATAACAACCAAAAACTGCAAAATGTCCTTACAATGACCATTTCTGGAGAAGCAACTCATCAGCAAATGATGCGTTTGAAAATTTCTTGGCAGAAAGATCTTGATCTGATGAACTTTGTTAAGTTGTCACTTATCCTGTGAATGCTCTCGTATCAGACATATAAGACAAAAACTGCATTGTTCTCACATGTTACTACTTACGGCCATTTTGGTTGGTGGGCAGAGTCATCGGATACCTTTTTGAAGTGAATACCATAAGAATGACTTTGGCTAAGTTTGGTTCAATTTGACTTAGGACCTTCAGAGGAGAGGATTTTTCTAAAAGTTGACTGCAAAGTTAAATAACTCCTAAAGAAGTCAATTGATCATTTTGGTCATGCTGACTTTTTTGTAGATCTACATTTGCCAAACAATTGTGCTGTTTACACTTTAACTGTATCTATTATTATATTAAATATAATAACCAAAAACTGCAAAATTTCCTTTCAATTACCAATTGTGTGGCAGCAACCAAACAACAGGTTGTTTGAAGCGTCTAAACATTAATGGACAGATAGATCTTGACCTGATGAACATTTTTACTCCATGTCAGATTTGCTCTAAATACTTCTAGTTTCAGAGCTATAAGCCAAAAACTGCATGTTATTCCTATGTTCTTTTTTTAGCCATGGTTGCCATCTTGGGTCATTGGAAACATTTTTAAACTAGATACCATAAGAATGATTCAGGTCAAGTTTGGTTTCATTTTGCCCAGTAGTTTAAGAGGAGAATATTTTTGTAAAAGTTAACGGACGATGACAAACGACGACGACGGACGACAGACGGACGACAGACGACGAACGCTTTTGGGCCAGATGAGCTCAAAAAGGATAAATTTTAATTTGAAAAATGAAATCCTTTGTAAATGATGTTTATGAATATAGATATTAGAAGTTGTTGTATGAGTGCAAATGAGACAACTTTCCATCCATGTCACATTTCATTTAAGTTAACTGTTATAGGTCGAGGTACGATTTTCAACACGGGACCTTGGCTAACACCGATGTGGATGCTTTGAAGTGCACCAAACATGACTAGTGTAAAACGATTCAAATGGTAACAACCAAGAAACGAGAAACACTTATGAAATACATCAACAAACGACAACCAATAAACATCAGGTTCCTGACTTAGGACAGGTACAACAAATTAAAGTTTAAGGTTTGAATATGTACCAACATTCACCTTTTCTTGAAACAATAGTGTAACATCCAAACATAGAAAGACGCCATCTAAAATATCAACTGCAATGACATTACTCAATATGTAGGAGTACCGAGCTTTTTTGTGACACAGTGTACATACTGCTTTTTACATAGGATTACAATACTATTGGGGGTTTAATCTGCTGGAACAGCGACAGATTTGTCATGCAAAGAGAAATTTTATATGTTAGTACTTTCCTTGGCTAACAACTCTCTTAGTTGTGTATTGGTAACGATGTCAATGTCTTTATTAACAACAGGAACATCTAAACTATAATACTATTTTGACTATGCACATTAACAATCCAGAGGTTTATATTTTACATATTTGAGGTAAAAGGCCTCTAGAATATTTTGTGACTGCCAATCCTGAAAAAAAACCAGATTTTTTGTACATGTAAGTATATGAAATTGTAGGTGTAGCTTTTTATTTTTCGGTATTCAGCATAGATTTTGTATAGATTTCTGATGGAAAATATTGCTAATATCGATAGCACCTTAATCTTTTTTGTCGAATTATACTCTGAAAAATACATTGTCCGCATCTTTGGAAATAGTTGATAGGGTTTGAATAGTCTATGGTTAGCATTGTCCATGATTTTTGCAACTCATCTATTCATAACAGACTTCGAATTAATGACAAAAATAGTTTGGCCTCCTGAAATAGTTAATGAAGTTTAGATAATGGAATGGAGTATTATTTAGTTCTGATATAGTGAATTTAAATTTTTTATAAATATATCAAGCAAGTAACATCTGAAATAAAAGAAAATAGTAGTCTTACTTTTTTTGCATAGATTAATTTCAAAAAAAAGGAACGTATACAAAAAACGAAAACGAAGTTCAAAACGCGTAAGTTGAACAGAAACTGAATATCCCATGGTGAAATGATTATGTCTGTATCACAATTTTGATCCGTAGATTAATTAATATGATTAATTATCATATGATAAATTTACGGAAAGTTCTTGCATTAAACATTGTTAAACATGTTAAAGGTTCCAAAGGGTAAATGAGATGTCTATCGGTTGAAAAGCACAACGATTTTATCAAATTATTTGGACTACCTGTAAAAGACTATCACGAATGATCATAACCAAATATTCTTGGGTTTTCTTTTTCAAATAAAAAAACACCGAACACCAGGAACCCTTCGGGATTAGTATTTCCTTTCACTGCGTCGTCTGAAATCATCTTTATTTTTGTTTGTATATTTTTTGTTTTAGCTTATAAATTGTCGTTGACCCGCTTAACATTTTCTATCTTTGTTAATCATGATTTATATCATTACTGTTATAATAATTAATTAAACACCTTTACTTGTTTATTGGTTTATTTATTAAAGTTCAAAGCATGAAGAGAATACTTGTCTTGCATATCTTTATTTGTGTTTTTTTGCGTCTACAAAAACATTTTAGACGTTGACAATTCAGTCGACCTCATTTTTCTTTAAAATGTCTAATAACAACATCAGTATGGATATGCAGTATTCATATTATTTAATAAATACGTATATTATGTGCAGTGAACAAAAAACAATTAAGTAAGGAATGTGAAAATATAGAGATTCGTGGTAAGATTTGCAATGACCACATATAACACATGAAAAACAAGAATCAATGGAAAGATAACAAAGTCAAAAAGCAAAATGAACAATAAAGGATGGTTAAAAAAATCAGTACCATGATCTGCATTTGTGTTTACCTGATTAAAAGGTCTTATTAATAGTAATTAATAACAATGTTGTTGGTTTATGGAGTTACTGTACTAATGAGTGTTTGACACTTGTATAATGACACATTCATGTACATTTATCACAATATCTTTATAAAAGATATCCAAATAAAGTTGAAGTATGGAAGTTTTTACATTATAATTCCACAACTATACGAGTATGTCTGTACTTTTTTTGATAGAAGAATTCAAAATGTTGTCAATCAAGCCATCACTGGTTTGCAGAAACTCATCAATATGTGTAAATAGTATCCTGAAAAGGAAAACAAATCATATGATTCAGTTTTAAATGTATAAGAGAATAAATTTTAGCTACTATAGGTAATATTGTATGTCTATTCTTTTTTAAGAAATAATTTTTCTGTGGTTTTAATTGTTTTTATTCTTTGATTATGTTCTGTAAGTTCTACTGCTTTTAGTGACCACAGTTACTTGAATCATATGCACTTAAATAAACAATTGATCTTCTTGAGTATTTAAATGTTTGATGATAATTCACAATGTTTCTTTTTCCATTTTGAATTTTGATTTCACTTTTTCCGATTTTGTTTAATCATTGCAATTTAAGAAATTCTGTAATTTGGGAGTAATTTCGAGTAATAAGTCTGTTCAATTATAAATCTCATTTAATTAACTAGTGACTTTTTGAAAAAATCAACCGTACTAATCAATTGTTGTGGATATCATACATGTAAGCTTAGATGAACAATGAATATCAATATTGAACGTAACACACACATTACATAGGCTTGTATGGAAATTTAGACAATGCTATGACGAAAATACATAGATTTCTAGATCCGCTAAAATGTGTGCCCATCCATAGATGAAGAAAACTGTATTAACATTTAAAACAACAATGATGTTTCATCAATTGTAATAAATGTAGTTGAAAAAACTGACAAATATGGTAATGGGTGTAGTCCTTTTCTGCAATACAGTATGCATCGGCTATTGGACATTTGAATAAGGTGGTGGCAAGTTATTTGCAGATTGTTGAGCATAAGACAAATTTGTAGAAGCAATAATGACACTCTTCCCCTCCGATCCTACAAAAAAAATATTACACAGCTTTGTTTTCAAATTCAGCTATTTAAAATTTAAAAGAAAACATTTGATATGCTACATGTGTAAGCGAGATGTATTTTGACAGTCGAATCGCATTCATGTATTGATATTGCCGGATTGAATACACAAAATCTGAACATTTTCAGTCTGAAAAGATTTTAATTAAGGATATACCGTATTTAATTATAGAAATGATATCGATCCCTTATGCGAATTGGTCAAAAACTAATTCAAGTAAACAAGCTAGGTCAATTATTATTACCGAGACAAATGTAGTATATCACTTACTTTAAATTCAGAAATTATTGCTAGGTTTTTATAGTTGCGAACATTGCACTTAACCCAATCATATATCGGTTACAAAGAGTACAGCTGAAGTCCGCATCTGGTACGGGATTTGTTTACTGTGTTCAATACCCATCGATGACGTTGTTCTGTTTTTTGCTCTTTAATCGGGTTGTAATCTTTTTGACACGTCCCCAATCTCCATTCTCAATGTTACATATATGATTGTTAGGGTTTGATAATTGAAATTAAGAATGTTAATACTATATTGACGTATGTGTTGTTTTTTTAAGCAAATTGTATTGAATGGTTGTTACAGTTTGTTGACAATCTAAGGACAAATGGGACTTCTGTTTTAAAAAAGTAGTGACCATGAAGTAAGGAGCTCATTGGTGAAATGCAGAGCATGCTCCTATGAAGGTTGGAATCCGTAGTATTGCTCATAGAAAGTTTATATTAGTTATTCATGACCTCTATTTGTTCAGTATCCCTATGATTTAGGCTAAAAATTTATATTTGCTAAAAATAATCGAAGATTGAAAATGATGGATTTTGAGATTTTGCTTCTCTGTTTCTCGACTTATATATATATGGGACCTGTAACCATGGCCACAGAAACCCAAAAAATTGTGTTATTATATGTTAATGTGTAACCATAGACGAAAGAAGGATGCAAGTACGGTGTGAGTGTTGCTAAGTTATTCTCACATGTGCGTAGTTATCTGTTGAACGGATGGTGTATATCCGTCTTTATAAATTCTGTATAATTTCTTAAAACACAAAGTGCATGATATCCTAACTTTAAAAAAATAAATCGAAATCATATCTGAGCAAATCACAATAATTATTTAAGAATACAAAAATTATCGCATATATTCCTTGATTTAACCAAGTTAGTCAAAACAACCATTAATAACAATTTAGCTTACCGCTAATGAACATAATGTGATTTCGAGTCGGTTGTTGTAAATGTTGAACAACGGCGTTGTTAGCTCCCGGGTTATTGTGTGGCAAACTTAGGCGCATACGTCTTTTCAATACATACAGTATTACAAATATAACAATAACAACTATTACTGCTCCGAGTCCAATTCCTGCCCCAGTTGATAATGTTCTAAAATAAATGGCAATGTTGGCGTAATCAATAGTTATTCCTTATATACAAGTCAGTAAACATTTTTTTTAAATGCTGTTTTTAAAATAAAATGTTAAATTATATGCAATGCTGTATAGTAGTTGACAACACATTTGAAAGATGTCAAAATTTTCAGAACAATTATAAATTTCGATAAAGGAACACATAACAACAACACAAATATAATTTCAAATTTAAAATATAACCCTGATTTGCCACCTTCAATTAAAAAAAATTATAAAAAGATGAAATTTTTACATTAGACATGTTAGACGAAAATCATTTGTATGTTATGTCATATTACTGTCATAATTATTTGCCATATCAATTGTAATGCGTTGAACACCATCGTGTTCTACAGATGCCCCTTCACATGCCTCAAGAAACATTCAGACAAAATGTTGATCTTTGCTGTTTGTCTATGATTGTTAATCTGGTTTCTTTTTGTTTTTAGTTTTTCTATTGGAATGTTCCCAAAAACAAAATCGATTTTTTAAATTGTTGTTTTGAATTATCCTTATTGAGTTTGTTTTCCAAAAGACAATACAGTTTTTTTGCAGCATATAGACGTGCCTGATGAATAGTTATAGGTACAGGGCTTATAATTTGATATGCCAGACTCTCGTTTCGTCTACAAAAGACTTATCAGTGACATTCAAACCAAAATAGTTAGACATCTACCATGTCTATTACGCTTTGTCATAGGATAATTAGTCTAAACCAAATATCATAAAGTTTTATCTTATTTTCATATTCTAAACCAGTAAAACAATCAAATATTATGATATCATTATACAACGTTTATTTCACAATGCGATCTAATATAATATAAAACTCACCCACTGGTTTAAGTCTTTTCTGAAATCGAGGCACGTGTAGTAGTGGTTCTAAAAAAGAAACAAATATTAGCAATCATCAGTTTGTACGAATACATTTTTTTTTTGTTATTTTGTATAATTGCAGTACATGTATGAAGCAGTCACTGAAAAAGTTGAACATCAAGATGAAAAGTTAAAAAGAACGACGCGGGGAAACGTATTCTTGTCTTCTTAAATGTCAAAAAATTACTACAAAATTTTAAAACCTTTCAAACTCACATTTTCTAACAATTTTAATTCAAATCTAACGATTATAGTATTATAGATAAAATTACGAATCATTAAATTATCATTAAAAACGTAAACAAAATAAATGTACAGGACATCCACAAGAAAAGGGAAATAATTAAACCAACTTCAACTTTCAACAGTTTATATACTGAATCCGAATGCAGAACTGTACTCATTGCTTTTTTAAGGGTGGGATGTTCTCAATTGTCAAGTTGTCTTCCGCGCCTAGTCTATGTTTTTGTTTAATATATTTCTGCTACGAACCAATCTAATAGGTAACAATTGTTTTTTATTGTTTTTTTTATTATGTTGTGTTATTACAACCCCGTCCATGGTTACGGGAGGGTCGGCGCATACAAACTAGTTTAACCGCCGTCACATGAATTTTACATGTTTTGCATTGGACTGTCCCAAAGACTAATTTTGAGTCAAGTGAAAATATATTTATAGTTCAAGTTTTTATTCAAGTACTCTTTTTTTATTTTATTTCATACCTGGGCGATGTTTCGCATTGATGATATCTGGTGCTTACTACACAGCGCCAAGTACCATTCAATTTACAACACTCATCACATAATACCGTAAGTGAACCATTGCAAAAACCCTCAAAGTGGTAAGAATAAAGACCATCTCTTCTACAAACTTCACCTAATGAAAATGAAACACAAATAATAGATTGCTGTTGATAGATTGACGATTTACCAATATTCGTGCAATAAACTGATAGTAAAATAATAGTAATACTGATTCTGAGAGAAATATGAATGATTGATTTGTGTTTGCATTAAGCCACATGAGTGCAAATAAATTGCAGCGAGAAATACATAAATTATCTAAAAAAAGATGCAGTTTTTACAAATAAGACGACAAATATTTCATGATACTACAACATGCATAAAAAACATGACGTTTATGTTGCTTATTATATTAAACAGTTCCCTTTGTTTTCTAAATTATGTATTGACAACACTTTAATATGGGTTTTTTTAAACACTGGTTTTAGACAAGAATTATTTCTAAAGCACATTTTGATTCCCTAGGTTAATACAATATACCTACATTTCAATCTATAACATAAGGCACAAATTAAGAAACATCCAAAGATTAATTTGTATTGCTCCATTGTGTAAGTGTTTTATAATAATGATCTCCGTGTTAATCTTCAATCTGTGATTCGAAACGTGACAAAATTTGAAATTGGATATCAATATTGACGAGTGCATTGACTTCTTTTAAAAAGTACTCAAGCACTGCGTCGAAGTATTTACGTTTTACTTGTTTGTTAAATAAATTTTAGCATAATAGTATTTGCACAAACCTATTTATCATGTATATTAGGTGTTATTCGTATCTCAACTTTAACATATAAAAAAATCAAAGAACTGTAACTAGAAGTTTATTTTGGTAAATAAAAGTATTGTTGAAGCAGGTAAACGATCCGTATTTCTTTCTTTTTTCATCTGTTTTTTTTTCTTCATTTTGCTGGGTTTTTATCCATTTATTAAGTCTTTTTGATATTACCTTGATTATCCTCCTCGTTCATGGTTTGCAAACTATGCAAAAACAAAAACAAAACATTTGGTGCACTTTATAGATTACTGCTTGGTGTGAGCCACAGCTTCGTGTTATAGACCATTTTTAGATCTATAATGGTTTACTTTTACAAATTGTGACTTGGATGGAGTGGTGTCTAATTGAAACTCACAACACATCTTCTTGTATGTATTGTTAAGAGAATAATCATGTTTGATCATTATTAGCATTTTAAACAAGGCATCACTCAATCATCGGTATTTTAAAATTGTAAATAAAAACTTAATCCTATTGTTTACAAATTCAACATTAAACACGTGCATACATATACAAGGCTTGTAATTTAATACGCCGGACGCTCATTTCGTATATATAAGACTCATCAGTGACGCTCAGATCAAAATAGTTAGAAAGCCAAACAATACAAAGTTGTAGAGCATAAATGACCCAAAATTCCAAACAGTTGGTCCAAAGACGGCTAAGGTTAGCTATGCCTGGGATACAAAATATCCTTAGTATTTTGAATAATTCATACTTTGGTAAACAGTAAATTTATATAAAAAAATGACCATATAATGAATATTCGTGTCAACACATGATGTATTATGCGTCTCTTTCTTTATTTGTTCTTATTCTTTTGATAAAAGTTAAAGTCACATAATCATCTTATGAATATGAATCGTGTTTACGTATTCGGTTTGTAGTTAGCCCCTATACATGCTATAAGCATGATAAGAGGAAAGTATTAATAGAGCTCGGTATTCCAACAGGTGCTTTCTACTTCCTTATGTAGTCCCTTTGTCACCTCATAAACCACTAAGATATGTTTTCACTATCGACCTTCCCTTAATTCTAATACAAAAACGTTAAATCAAAAACAACGTCATCAACAATAATATTGCTTTCATATTACATAACTACAATTACGCATATTGTATGCAACCAGGAAGTGTAAGGATTGTCAATGTAAAATTATTCTTTTTTATTCAGGAAGTTAACTTGAGGTTAATGATGAATGATCTAGAAGAATATCATGAGAACAGGAAATTAGGATTTGGAATTTCGATTTGTGTTGAAAAGTTAATTTTTACCCTTACAAGACACTAACAAGTGTTCGTTCGTGCAATGATACGAAAAGTAAAATCACAAAATTATTGAACTCCGAGGAAAATTCAAAGAGGAAGTTTCCTAATCAAATGGCAAAATCCAATGATAAAACACATCAAACGAATGGACAGCAACTCTCATATCCCTGACTTGATACAGGCATTTTCAAATGTAAAAAGTGGTCGATTGAACATGGGTTTATAGCGTTAATCAACTTACTTGTATGAGAGTCGCATCAAGTAACCTACCATCATAAATGACAATTTAATTTCCCAAGAAAGTTCAATTGTAAAAGTTATTGGTGACGTAAGTATTTAAGTGAATCAAAATGAGAATAAGAATTAGTATAATACCCAAACGTAATTTCACATACGCGAACGACATGTGACAACCGGTGATCAGTCTATTTCGGTAGATATCATTCGGGGATAAGATGAGGGGATTTTAGTTACGACATTTTGTGAATATCTGTGAAACGAATGCCCCATACCGGTCAATCAACTCGTGATGACATTCGTTATGTTTACGTAGGGACTATGTCAGCTTCTCACTTGAAATTCTTGGTTTAATAGCTTTCTTTTGAGCAACTAGCCTCTATCAGAAGACTAATGTGATGGGAAATGCATTCCCTAGAATATCGTATCAACTGGGAGATATATACTCCGTATGCAGCTGCTGCAAACAGAAAATGCAACAAAAAGATTAGGAAATTTTATCATTGTGTAGTATCACGTTTTACCGTTATTCATCATGAACTTAAAACGGATAAAATATAGTAGCTTAAGTTTTTGATAAAAACACAGTGCTTCTTATTGACTTTCATTTTGGGTTTAAATGCCGAAGCATATCAGATGTAACCCTTGTAAAGAATATACACCACATAGTAAATGCATGTATATACATTAATGAGTAACTTTTTATTTTTTTCTTATTCGACGATTAAACTATAGCATACCTCAGAAATTATATATTAAATTATCGGAAATCACACCATTCGTTTTAAGTATGCTTACAATGTGTTCCTTAATGTATTTTCCCTTGCGGAATTTCTACATGAAATGTCATCTAATGGATAAATAATACAATACTCAAATTACTTTTACAACAGTGTAACAACAGCATGATAAACATAACCAACGAATGCTAGCTGAATTTTTACTTTTTATATACAAATGATGGCCAACAAACACCTTGTTTTAGAATGGCAGCAATAATGCATTGTAACAGTCTGTTTTTTTTAACTCATGGGTACAAATATCCTTGTGGTGTATTTCGAATCTCTTTTCTGGCGAGATTAGTGTTGAAACAATACCTTGAATAATACAAAATGTTTAGTTAATACGTGTTTTGCTAATGTATGATACTGTTATTTCAACAAAATTATTTAAAAAAAATAATCTTTTTTATACTTTTGTGTGCATCTGTCATAAGTTCGTGACCTGCTGTTCCGTTTTTGTCTTTGTGTTTGTGCTTCATATGTGTTTTTCTCGTTTCTAGCTTTCTATATAGACTAAAATCTCGAATGGAGAGTTGTCTTATTGGCAATCATACCACATGTTAATTATGTTATCATAATGTTGGCTACATTTTGTTTTCATGACACAAGACTTTCTTTGTTTATAAATTTTTAAATTGCAGAATGGCCTACGGCTACTGGTGTAAACCATGGAAAGTCCAGAACATAACAGTCAATTAACAATCAAATGACTGCGCAGGCAATTTCAATGAGTAAATTTTAAATGTGTTCTTGTTCGACGATTAAACTATATCATACCTTATTACATTATATATTAAAGGATCGGAAATCACACCATTCGTTTTAAGTATGCTTAAGTAAGTTGTCTCATTGGCACTCACACCACATCTTCTTATATCTAGTTACAATGTGTTCCTTCATGTATTTTCCCTTGCAGAATTTCTACATGAAATGTCATCTAAATGATAAATAACACAATACTCAAATTTCTTTTACAACAGTGTAACAACAGCAGCATGATAAAGTTAACCAATGAATGCTAGTTGAATTTTTTACTTTTTATATAAAAATAATAGCCAACAAACACCTTGTTTTAGAATGGCAGCAATAATGCATTGTAACAGATTCAAACATGTAATTATGATTTGCCATTTGATTTACGTTTTGAGTTTTCCTCTATATTTTTGTTGTATTTCTATTAACTTGATATAATATTTTATGAAACTATTTCAGCCAGGCGGTTTATTCTTAACTAATTTCTTAATAGTTATTACATTATTGTTCTGGGAACGCTCTATCGTCGAATAGTGTTGTTCTCTTCTGTACTTCCATCAGATATATTTGTTTATGTGTTTCTATAGAAGAATGAACTAGCGTTGACTTTTATTATACATGATGAACCCTAGCTGAATAAGTATTTTACAGAAAACACTTTGTATAACTTAATGTTATTTTTTTTTAAAAGGCATCAATAAAGGTTAATTTTAATACTCAATGAATTTTAAAAGATGCTTCAGAATTGTTTTGTGATTACTGATCACTGATTACAACGACACAACAGAAACTCAACACTAAAATACCAAACACACAGAAATGAACTATAATGTAACAATGGCCATTTTCCCTACTTGGTACAGGACATTTTAAGAAAAATGGTGGATTGAACCTGGCTAGCCAAACCTCACGCTTTTATTGCAATGTTAAATATAACATTAAAATGACATCATTACATGATAGGACTACCATATAAATACATGAGAGAACATACAGGACAGAGAAACACACATATAATAGCTATCAAAATGTACCAGGCTTATATTTAAACACGACAGACGCGCGCATAGTCCACACACGACTTATCATTGACGCTCAGATCAAATCAGTTCGAAAGCAAAAACAAGTACAAAGATGAAGGGCATTGAGGACCAAAAGTTCCAAAAGTTGTGCCAAATACGGCTAAGGTTATCTGCCTGGGATAAGAACATTCTCAGTATCTAGAATAATTTATTTTTGCAAACAGTAAATTTATAAACCTGACTATATAATAGATTTACACGTTTACACCGAAGTGGTAATGAGCTACAGAACAAAAATGCAAAACAACCTAAATGAGCACATAAACAGGCACAGCCGAACAACGTATTATATGTTAGCCGAAGAGATTGACGAACAAAGTGACGTCACATTTAAAAAAAAATACTTAAATCTATCGATTATTGACCATATGTTTCCCCAAAAATGAATGACACATTGCAATATCACTTCCTGTATTATTTACTTCACATATATTTCCTGGCAATTGAAATAGGTTTGTCATTTTTCTTCCCGGTTCCACCATGTTTCAAACATATTTCATATCAAAGTGATTAAGGAAATGACTGAGTATTGTTCCCACTTATTTACTGATGTTGACAATAAAGAAATCAAGTACCTAGGCTTACACAAGGTCATAGTCAACAATTGATTATGAATTGGATTTTTTTCCTGTAGTCGTCATGTCACCGTTTTTTAAAATGAATGTGGAAATTCTTTAACAGACACACACACACACACACACCACTTAAGGCATGAAGATACAATACAGTCTCTTATACATGTACTTCATTCTAAGGTGTGCATCAGCCGGAGTTGAGGATGTTCGCACCTATGTTTTAAAAGTAGCAAGCCTTTCAAACGATTGTTCCAAACTTATGGTATATGAATAACAATGAATTACGGGAACTAACTAAAACCACATACAAATGACAGGATGGTTTCCTTGTTTATGAGATATATTCAATTGGACATTTTGCAGGAAATGATTTTCATTTATCATAGTCAACTTTTTTTTCTTCAAAAATATGAAAAAGGAATAGGGATTTTATAAGATTTTCAAAAATGGTTTTTAAAACTAAATGTAATTAGATTATAAAAAGACATGTAGGGCTTGGGGATACAATTTTATATTATTAAATCTATTTCATTAAATCTGCATTGATAAAACTGAAGGATTACGAATACCTTACAAAATTTCAAAAAAAGATTAACGAACATCCTTCAGTGAACTGTGGACCAAGCACAAATGAACAGTCCAAACAACAACGAAAATTTCACAAAAGTGTATTCTGAATTCTGATTCATTGCATGTATATGGTAGCTATATATATAACGATTTCTTTGATAACATATGTTTACAGTAGAGATGTGTAATTTAAATCAGCATGTTTTTGGTATTTTTACTTAATGAGTTAAATTATTGTTTACCAAAACAAACAATAACTAAATCAACAAGGCATGTCAAAAAGTGATCAGTATTATGTATATCCACAGCCAAATAACATTATTGATGAGTTTGAATGTCCATTTTATATATATCGCCTCTCCACGGTAGGTATAGTGTCCGGCTAGGATCGTGGTTTTTCGAGTGATTTGATCGGGCGTTTTCGAGTGTGACCCCTTTTTTTCGAGTGAATATGATCAAAAATGTAAACAGACAGACTTCTTTTCTAACAAGACGTGATACAGAAGCTTGAGTTTGATAAACAAGGTTGTACATGATATGTTAGCATTTGAGATATAAAGATAGTATCATTCTGACATTGCTTTTCGTTTAAAAAGTTAAATTTAGCCTTAAAATGCTTTTATTCCAAAATGCCGAATAAAGCCATGTTCTTACACATACCAATGCAAATGTCGACGGAAATGCATACATGGAATATATATATCCTTACATATACAGACACTTTACAAAAACAATTGTTATTGCATTGAAAACGACATTTTGAGAGTAAATTAAGTTTTTCATGTCCGTGGTTTTTCGAGAGCAGTCCGGGCTTTTTCGAGTGTGTCCTTTTTTTATCGAGTGATTATACACATTTCTTATAGCGAATAATCTTATGTGTTTACGTTTAAAAACTATAAAATAAAGGCTCAAATTAAGTACTTTCAAGGCAAATGTTGTATCAACACTTGTATTTTATCATGAAACAAGTATCATTCATTTGTATATATTCTTTTTCTCACATCTTATAAATTGCATGTACAGTATATATCCGTGATGTCAACAATCTAATGTGAGTCTTCCGGTAATATAAGTATTTGGACCTCATGGGATGACTATTACTGAACAGCGAAATGTCGACTTTGAAGATAACTTCCAAAAATGTCTTAATGAACTGTTAAACAAGTGTTCAACTGTTTTATAAACTGACAAAAAGTTTCTTCCGAGTTGAACAAGAGGAATTTAACTCCTTATTCTAATCAATATCTTTAAACTACCAAGAAAACAAAGGTGCCAAAAGTGAACAGACAAGACGAGTAGTAAAATTCTAGGTGAGTTAATCTTATCAGGTTTTGCTACTTACCTCTTGTATAGGATCATCACACAAAACACTCAACCAATGTTTTCTCTTCCAGAACTGGACTCTTGAAGTGATTGAAAAGAACACAAAGACTCAGATTGTAAAGAACACAGACTCAGATTGAAACACCCATAATATTGTAAGTACCGTTAGTATAAGATACATTATCATCAACCGAAATGTTTTATTATACACTACACGAAAAGGCAGATTTACAACAATTTGGACAGTCATGTAAATGTTTGACAAATGTAACTACTTTTCTGCAAGATATATTTGCGGACCTGCTAATGTATATGTAAATGAATTATTCCTTTGACATTATTTAGGAGGTCGTCAAAGATATGCTAAAGATAATTATTTTATTTCCATAGCTTTAGTCATTCTCCAAAGATATGTAAAGAAATGCCATAGATTTGCATGCACTTTCCAAGATAGAAGATATATGCAAAGTTTAAAATTTGCATAACTGATTTACAGAGGTGTGGGCAGTTTTGAGAGACCGCGGTTTATAAAACATTTACGACCAATGTAAATGCTGTCATTTTTTTGCAAACGTTTGTCGATATCGTTCATGTATGTAAAGAAATGTATTTTATTTACTAATACTTTCCAGTATTATAGTTATTTTGATAAATATTGATATTTGCAACATATCTTTACAGACGTATGTAAAGTTTTGGGAGACCGCGGTTTATAAAACATTTACAACCAATGTAAATGCTGTCAAATGTTTGTGTAATATTTGCAAACGTTTGTCGATATCGTTCACGTATGTAAAGAAATGTATTTTATTTACTAATACTTTCCAGTATTGTAGTTATTTTGATAAATATTTATATTTGCAATATATCTTTACACACGTGTGCAAAGTTTTTAGAGACCGCGGTTTATAAAACATTTACAACCAATGTAAATGCTGTCAAATGTTTGTGTAATATTTGCAAACGTTTGTCGATATCGTTCACGTATGTAAAGAAATGTATTTTATTTACTAATACTTTCCAGTATTGTAGTTATTTTGATAAATATTGATATTTGCAATATATCTTTACACACGTGTGCAAAGTTTTTAGAGACCGCGGTTTATAAAACATTTACAACCAATGTAAATGCTGTCAAATGTTTGTGTAATATTTGCAAACGTTTGTCGATGTCGTTCACGTATGTAAAGAAATGTATTTTATTTACTTATACTTTACAGTATTATAGTTATTTTGATAAATATTGATATTTGCAACACATCTTTACAGACGTATGCAAAGTTTTGAGAGACCACGGTTTATAAAACATTTACAACCAATGTAAAGGCTGTCAAATGTTTGTGTAATATTTGCAAACGTTTGTTGATATCGTTCATATATGTAAAGAAATGTATATCAACTCCCAAAAAATTAGAAAGTGTCTTATATGTAATAAGAAATTTTACGTATTGATGGTTTCAGAGACCGTGAAAATATTTGAATTGATTAAGAAAATATTGTTCTTCCCGAATCCAAACCAGAACTTTTTGAAGTTATGATATTAAAAATGGCAGGATGCTTTTTAAATGTCGGACCGATGATATTTTTTTCTATTTGAATGGTTAAGAAAATCTTCAAAGCTTTTATCCAGAACCAAGGAAACTATTTAAAACTTGAGTGAGGATTTTTTAAGATCTTGCTGGTATAAAAAACACAAATGCTATGTATTCATCTTTACTTACAGCAGGGTTTACAATTCGATATGCTTGTTTGTATCAGAACGGAAACTTTAACTTATACGACGAATTGTAATAGTAAATTGATACTTTTTTATAGCCTAAAGACACATAATGAATGGGTTGATGGATTGATTTGTGTAAACGTCCAGTTGCAAATGCTACACGAATTTCAGGTGTAGGGAGAAATGCACTTATATAATAACACTGTACCAAATTGTAAGCAGCATTACTTTATTACTTTTTGTACTTCAAAATATGAAAAAAAGACGACGTAATTCAATGACATTATAATTATTAGAATAAACTCTAAACCAGAATAAATAATGATCAAATCGATAAAAGCGGTACGTTTTCTCAACCCAATCTAAAGTATCAATATTGGTGTGGACTTGGAAAAAGTTAGTTTAGTTTCTGCTTATTTGTGATCTTTTCTCATTTTAATCAAGAGAATAATTGAATATTTTTTTTTCAATATAACTTAAGCCAAGGCGTGTGTTTTCGATGTTTTAAATGATCGTATAATTTGAAAATACACGAGTATGCACATACATGTACATGTATTTTATCAGAATGATTATGATAACAATTGAAAATGCCTAATAATACAATAAAGAAAGAGCATTAATCAAGTATCCCTCAATAGGTGGTAAATATGTCACTTGTATGTAAATGAATGGATTTTCCCGACTGTGAAATGGTTCATCTTTTAGCACTACAGGGTTCCTTAAAAGGAAAACCGTATGTGTTGATTACCAAAATTGATCTAATAACGCTAATTGGGTATAATAAAATCCAGACGTTCTAAAGAGATTAATAATAGAAACATGTACAAATCATGCCAATTATACGCAAGCCAAGAATATGGCAGATAAAGACATCGGGATTATTTTTATAATTAAACATGCAGTTTGTATTCATGAAAATGTGTCAATACTTTGAAAAAGGCAAATAATTTAAAAGTTTACATGCTAAAAAATTAAAGAAGAAATTAGAACAGTAGCATTGTATCTGAATTCTGTTGAGGATAAACACCATTTCATATTTAAAAGTAGAATGTACACGTTTACAAGCTTATTATCTAGAAATATGTTAAAATTGTATACAGTAAAAGTATTTTAAAACAATTATCTTTTGTATATAAAAAGAAGCATTCTCGTTTCCCCGCTTCTCATATATAGCAGATTTAATCAAATTCGATGCAAAGCAAATAATTTAACCTTTAAATTGAATATAATCTCTGTATTTCGTGTTTTAACAAGAATAAAAATGACCAACATTAATGGAAAAAAATACGTCAATATTAATCTGATTATACAGTTATATATGAAAATATTTATTCAATTCAGAAGAGTAATAGAAAATTTTGTCCTTTTTGTTTTCCAATCTTGACTTTATCTTATTTAAACAGGTCGGGACCACTACCTTATATGGAAATGCATAAATTAGCATACTTATGTTCTCGCACACATGTAATTGTTTATTTACATGTGACGCAATTTATTTTTACCTAGGTGTTTGACCAATCCACTCAATGAGTAACAATGCATGATGGACTACTACGTGTTTACCATCAACCAAGAACACGTGTTATTTACTGAAATACAACACATTTTTTCGTGCAATGCGGGATTCACAATTTCGCTTAGTTTTTCATTTTGTGTATCCTCATTTATAGTTCGTGATACAAAGTATTCCTTCCATGCTCAGATTAACGAAGAGTTGTTTCTATGCGAAGAAACAAGCGTTTGAATTACCCGATATACAGCCATTAATATGTTTGATGATGGCACGGATATTTCATGTATTCGTCCACCAGACAGCAACGAAACAACAGAGAAAAACAAAATTACCCATGAGACAATCTTACTTGTGTAAAGTAAGCCGTCGATAACAGCCGGTGCTAATATTCACGAGTACAGCAATTTCCGTATTGGTAATTAAAGGCAAATGTGTTATCCTTGTATTTTGTGTTCGTAACAAAGGCGAAGAAATATTTACATACATGGCAGTGTTAACAAAATCTATAAGTTCAAATGTATTTATTTTAGTCACATTTCAGTATATGAGACTCCCAAACTGTTCCCTTTGTTTTGAAGGTAGTGAAGTTAGCAACTGTAGTTTCATTTTGTTTTCGTTTTTTAACGGGCTCGGACATTTGCCAAACTGAATAAAATCATTACAGCTGATTTCCTAATGCTTGCAAAGTAAAACTTTGGTTGGCTTGCTTGCTTTGTGTGTATAGTTGTTTATTCAAGCTTTGAAAATAAGATTGACATTTTTATACAATATATATATATATAGGCATAGTTTAACTTGTATATTTTATATTTGAATTTAATTGGTTGTTATCCTAATATGATTGTACAATATACAAACAAAGCAAGCAAGCTAACCAAAGTTTTGCTCTACAAGCATTAGGAAATAAGCTGTACTGACTGATGTTATCCATATGTATGTGCGACGAGGTGGAAAATTTGATATGTTTTGTGAAAATTGCAGCGTTGGATCTAATATAAAAAAGAAGATGGGACAACGGTCCACAAGAGACCAAAATGACACAGAAATTGACATTTATAGGTCACCGTACGGCCTTCAACAATGAGCAAAGCCCATACCGCATAGTCAGCCATAAAAGGCCCGATATGACAATGTAAATTAATTCAAACGAGAAAACTAACGGCCTTAATTATATGAAAAAATGAACGAAAAACGAATATGTAACACAAAAACAAACGACAACCACTGAAATACAGGCTCCTATATACATACAAACCTATATAAGTTTTTATTTATTAGACAGATTTCTTCTCCTTATATATATTATATAGGGCCGTTGATTTTTTTTTTTTTTTTTTTTTTTTTTTTGGATTGTTTTACACAAGTAATTTTTGGGTCATTTATAGCGTACTTTTCGGCATTGAATCTATGACTGCTTACTTTACTAGATTATGCCTTTTTTTGAAAGATGTCTCATTTGGCACTCATACCTCATATCTTCTTATTTCTACATACAAATCACGTTTTAGAATAAAAATAATAGGTAATATGGCACCTACTGGGATCCAGAGGCTATAAATATTTGAGATATTTTACATACGTCAACGTGATAGCAGCCGAAGATAAAAAACCTCTGAGGTATATTTTGTGATAAAATTAGCAAGAAACGGACTTTATCGATGGATGATGCTATACAAAATTTATTAAGCTATATACCGTACCCGCTCAGTGGCGGATCCAAGGGGGTGTTCCGGGGGTTGGACCCCCCTTTTTTTGAACGATCAATGCATTTGAATGGGGACATGTAGTTGGAAGCCCCACCCCCTTTTTTGTCCTGGGTTAGGACCCCCCTTTTTTAAAATGGCTGGATCCGCCCTGACGCTTTCATAACACTTATTTTTAGCATTCTGAATATTATGATGTTCTTACTTTCAGTTCAGGTCCTGATAAAAATTTTACACATCCAGTATAGAAAGAAGTGTTTCAATGAAAGTTTTCGTGTTTTTCTAGGCAGAAATGAGTTTGGAATGACATTATACAGGTTTAAAAGAGCTCAAAAAATTTCATAGTGGACAGTGGTCATTTCATCTGAAATTTCACTGTTTCAGGTCGTAAAATTATTGCACAGGTACAGTGCATAACAATGGAAAAAACCTGTTGATCAACTTGAACAAAGGCGAAAAAGAAAGTCGAATAGTGAAGCGCGTAAACAATATTTTTTTAATCTGAGCATGAAAATTGAAGATTATGTTATATATTTAACAATAATCTCATTCGCAGAACAAAAACATATATTTTGAGAATCCCAGACACTATATTAGTTAACAGTTCTTCCACTAATTCCACGTGTTTTCCGGTTATAGTCAACTCGTAGTAGCCCACACTGCATTATAGCTCATTGAGTCGATTGGTCAGTTCTTCAAGGCCGTATTGGCCTTGTGTTTGGGAAATTACTATACAAATATATTCTGACGTAAAGAATTCTAGAGTTCTCGACCTGTTAAAGATATAATGATCTCAAGAAATCTTCCCATGCAGTACATGTATTTGTTCCAATCGAAGGCTCCAAATTTTTAAAACATTTTCTTATCAAGATTAACATTTAATTATTTCAAACTTATATAATGTTGTTGCTGAATGATGTAAATGTTAATCGCCAATATCGAAATCTACCTCCATTTTGTCATAAGTAACAACATATTAAAATTTGAAAACCTTTGGATGAAAGGTTCGTAGATTATCGAACGGAAACGATTGGAGCAGCCCGCCCGCTCGTCCGAAGTACAACAATAAATCAATAACGGGACTGGAAATCCGGTAAAAAAATAGCAAGTCATAAATAAATGTTTACTGTCATCCTCATGTATATGTCGTATACTTGTTTTAAAAATGGTGTTTGTCCTTGAGTCTCTTTTTGTTTTCACTCAATGTCATCAGAAGTGTGTCGGCACTGATCAGTGGCGGTTTATGCGGGGGGTGGGGGGATTGGGGTACGGGGGTTGGAACCCACCTTTTTTTTGCCGATCAATGTATTTGAATGGGAGCATATAGTTGGACCCCCCCCCTTTTACTCTGGGTTGGGACACCCCCTTTTTTTTAATGGCTGGATCCGCGCCTGCTGATATAACAAGACTGGACGGAAGGACGGACACCCTTTATTTCTATGATCCCATCGACGCGTCGTGTGGGAGACAAAAATCCAACGACATCTTAAAATCATTTTGAATTTAGATTCATATTAATTTGTACTTTGGTCTTCGGGGATGTGTGTGTTTTTGGTGTTTTGAGTTAGACATAATGAACAGGCCTGGAACAGCTGGTTAAAAACGCACCTTTTCACAAAGTGGGGAGACAAAACGACTCACAGACGATTAGCAAAGTTGCCTTTTTGTGGGGGGCATTTTGGTCACATAGGCGTCAGAAAAAGCCCGAGAGTATTCACAATCTCTTATAAGGAGTTTTCTTACAAGTATTCAAGTGTTTATGTAAATCAAAAGGGTTGCTATTTCTTTATTCACATAAATAGAAATGTTGGATATACACAGCAACCGGCCAATTAACGACAATCAAAACCAAAGACATATATAGATAACACGTGACTAATGCAGGATGGGCAACAACATAGAGAATGGAAGTATATTTTACTGCTAATCTGTTACAGTATATTTTTAGTAAAGATTCGTTGGTCTCTTGAATATGAAAGATAATAAGTATATTTAGTATTGCAAGTATGAAATCTATCAAATTATAAAATTACAAGTTCACAACAACAGTTAGATCTAAGCTATAACATTAACAAAGCTCAATCTCATAGAACGTATTTGTTTGTCTTGATTAAAATCAAACCATTATAACATAAGGAGATGTCATATGATTGCTAATTAAACAACTTTCCATCAAAGACTAAATGACGTACATATATATTTGAGATCTCCCAATCACCATCCCACTAATACTATGAACTGCTTATACAAAAAGATATTTTGTCATTAAATGATTTATTATAATTTATAGAATAGAACATCATTATATATGCTAAATAAATTGTGTACCCTTGGCTAAATACTGGGATCATATTGTTTTACCAGTGTCCTTTCGACAGTTCGTCCCGCACTTGGTATACTAGCATAAGTTAATATACGGATGATTTCGTAGGATTATGTACAGTTTTTAAGCTTTAACTTTTAAACAATGTACCTGGTGTTAGTACATACACTAAAAATTCGCATCTTGTCATTTTTTTTCTCTTTTCGACATATTGATAAATTTGACATTTTGAAATATATTGCGCCGGTTTATTTTTATGCCCCACCTACGATAGTAGAGGGGCATTATGTTTTCCGGTCTGTGCGTCCGTTCGTCTGTCCGTCCGTCCGTTCGTCCGTCTGTCCCGCCCCAGATTAAAGTTTTTGATCAAGGTAGATTTTGATGAAGCTGAAGTCCAATCAACTTGAAACTAAGTACACATGTTCCTTATGATATGATCTTTTTAATTTTAACGCCAAATTAGACTTTTGTCATCAATTTCACGGTCCACTGAACATACAAAATGAAAGTGCGAGTTTCAGGTGAAAGTTTTTGGTCAAGGTAGATTTTGATGAAGTTGAAGTCCAATCAACTTGAAACTTAGTACACATGTTCCCTATGGTATGATATTTTTTATCCTAATGACGAATTAGATTTTTTATCCAATTTCACGGTCCATTGAACATGGAAAATGATAGTGCGAGTGGGACATCCGTGTACTTTGGACACATTCTTGTTTAATCTATATTGAGGGTGCACATACATATAATATGTATATTCTCAGGATCATTTTTTCTTTAATGACTTTTCACGGACGACAGAATGTTGCACTTGGTGTATTTGAGTAAAATTTTGCATACAGTTTGCAAGGTTTATCCGACTAACTACGCACACAACCCACACGTTTACATCATACAGAGTATCCTGTATTTTGTATTGTATCAGGATGTTGATTTTCTTTTTAATTTTCACAACTAACAGAATGTTTAACCTTTCTTGACTGCTGCACAAAATGTGTTTGTCAGACACAACAATTCAAATTGCACTGTATCGTCCTGTAAACGCATGAAATATTTGCCACCGGACTTTGAGCAGCCATCTATCAATCAATTCAAATTGCACCTCAATATCAGTGTTTACCAAACTACGTTATTCCGTAACGTCACACATTTTCTGCCAAATTCTAAGCGTATCGGTCAACTTTGAAGCAATGTATATAAAAAAAAAAACAAGGACGATGACATATGTGTTTCTATATATATATATATATATATATATATATAAAAATAAGGGGATGTGGTTTGATCGCCAACTCTCCACAAGAGACCAAATGACAATGAAATTTACATCAATAGGTCACTGAACTGCCTTCATCAATGAGCAAAGCCCGTATCGCATAAAGTCAGCTATAAAAGGCCCCGAAATGACATAATATTTATGTAAAACAATTCAAACGAGAAAACTTACGAACTAATTTATGTCCAAAATAATGAACAAAAAACAAATATGTTACATAACAACAAACTGAATTACAGGCTACTTGACTCGGGACAGGAACATACACAATGTGGCGAGGTGAAAACTCGTTTAAAGGAGCCAATCCTTCCCTAACCTTGGGCATAAACTGGATCCCTGTTGTGTTCACTTATCTCATCAGATGAATACAAATTGAATACATCTAGACTACTCGCAGTTACTGACAATTAGTTGAAAGCTAATAACAACTAATACAAAAAGCATTCATCTTAGATGCATGGATTCAGTACATACAATCCTGGATATTACGTTAGTCTTTAGTCTTTCTCCGTATGAAAGAACAAAGCCATCTATTGAAAAATATAAAAAAAACCTCTTGGTATGGATCAATTAATATTTTAAGGGAAAAAATGTCAGGCATAGAAAAGCATATTCCTGAAAAATACTCAACATTTAAACTACACTGTGGTCAGACTGTTAAGGGATACTATACTGCATTGTGGAAAAAACAGCTAGATATACATAAAGATGGTAAACTACGAACTTATGTAACATTCAAGTGCAACTTCGGTTTTGAAAATAATTTGTCAATAATGCGACATTTTGTGCAAAGGAAATGTATTACTAGATTAAGAATATCGGCTCACAAATTGCAAATTGAATCTGGTAGAGTTCTGATACCAGGGTACTCTTCGACAAAACCGAATTTGTCTCAGGTGCACCTCAGGTGAGGTTGAGGATGAAGTTCATTTTTTATTTAAATGTGACACGCATTTATTAAAAAGAGAGGAATTGATGCAAAATATCTTAAAATCATGTCCAAACTTTCAAAATTTAAATATTAATAACAAATTGATTTGGATAATGAATAATGAGGGTCCCAACGTACTATTTGCATTTTATAAATATATAGAAGATACTAAGAATTGAAGGACAACATAATCTACAATGACTAATTTCAATATAACTCTTTAATATGAATTTGGATACCCTGTTAAGCCTGCACAGATCATAAGAAGAATTTCAAATTCTCTGGCACCGTTCCTTGATGATCCTTGCTGGCTGAACCCAGAATCTATAATCCTAAATATATGGAAGTAGGGACTTCCCTTTACGCACCGACTCTTGGTGCTTTCTGCAGATAAGTCATACTAAATATCCTTTATTAAATAATACTTGTTATTTGCAGTATACCTCGTGGTCAAATGTGCGAGTGTTTAAATTGGGTTTTTTTTCGGATTTTTTAAAATATTTTCTCCCCACAAACTACTAATGCCTCTTGTTGGTCTTTTCAAAGTGAAAATACACTCACCGGGTGCACTTGAGTCACTGATGTCAAAATAGTATTCATTGAATAATAATACATTGCTACTTTTATTTTATTATTTTGTTAACACTTGTTATATATTTTGTATTGTCTGTGTATTACATATGTTATTGTTTATAATAATATTGTCTGTATGCTATTTGCCCTCCTGGGGCCCTTATTTGGTTAATAAAAATATTCTATTCTATTCCATTCTATATCATAAGTATATAATTGACCAATGTGGACCTTATTTTCGCAATTCCATAGATTGCTTTATATACATGTAGTCTACAACACTAGACAAAATATCTGTTCCATTCCGATGTAACTAGATTCAAAGTAAAAGTGTGTTAAAAAAAAATAGAAATCGGGAGATATACCATTCAGTATCGTGTTATCTTGATATTAGTAGTACCATTAGTACATAGCTGTGGAATACAAAGAAAAATTGACCACTTGCAGGGGAACACAGAACTGCATTGAAAATGAAAAAAAATAAAGAATAGAAAAGAAAAAGATAGGCTAACAATTTAAGAATAAAGAATAGTGGGCTTCTAGAATATGAAGAATAGAGAATAACGTGCAAAATTTGTAAAGAATTAAGAAAACATGGCGTAAATAATATTAAGAATTAAAGAACACCCACCTCCCTCCTTTTCTAGACCCTCTTTTATCCTATGACTCTTAAAAGAAAGAAGCGCCGTAATTCATAGGAACAAATAGATTTGGAATATATTATTTTCTCTCATTAATTTAAATTACATGAAAAAAAGACACGATTTACAATAAAAGTTACGTTCATATTAAGTTTGATTATCATTATTTACAATAAACAAGATTTATATTTGGATAGTTCATTTTATGACTTTCATTTAACAACAATTAAGTTCTATGTATATTATACTAGGCTTAGGTTATTTTTTTACTTTTTCGTTCATGGTATTCATCTGCTGGCGTTGTTGGATGTCTCCTCTCTACTCTGACGTCTTGGGAAGCATTTTTCATTTCTGTACTTTTGTCTTTGTGTTGTTAACATTCAAACTTATTTTTTTTTGTGTAAATGGATAATGAAACTTGGTTGATAAAAACGAAGCACTCAGTCTGTCATAAATTAGTTTTGGCACAATCTTAGTGCTAAAGATTATTTCTTAGTGCTAAAGATTATTCTTATCTGCTAAGAGTGTATCTAGTAGCAATCTTAGAATGATTGACAGCCCTTAAACTCATGTTGCGCTTGCAACCCTTATAGTACTCCTTATCCTTCTCGGAACGCTCGGTTAATTTTTATTTGATCTACTTGAATCGTCTTTGAATTCTCATAGCATATGATGTTTGTCAACATTCTTTTTTTACTGAAAAATTGTAATAGTGGTCAGAGGCATCCCAATATTTATCTTAGTTCATGATGAAAATAACAAGTTGATGCATCACAGAAAAGCAGTATTTTACAGCCCCCTCCCCTCAAAAAAACAAAACAAAACAAAACAAAAAACACACACACACAAAATTACAATAAAAAAACACTATTGCTAGTACAAATGTATCTGGACAATGACATGCGACCCCCAATGCTAGTTAACACGGGTGCAGTACTAGTCCATAACTTATGTGCAATGATTATAAATAGATACAATCGTGAAATGAGTGTGCGTCTCTTGCCAAAATCAATTCACTTGAACATTTCTTTTTACATTTGAACACACTATATTTTGGTAGCATTCTTTACAATGACTTTTAATTTATGAACAATTTGAATAGTTATTTGAATATATAGTCATTTGCATCGATAGATTCTGCCAGAATTGCATCTTGCATAATTAACTAATTAAAAATTATAGTAATTAAATTCTAAAGGTCACGCTTGGTACCCAAAGAACTAAAACTTCAATAGATAAACCTCTAACCTGAATAGGTATTACAACATCGTGAACGGAGTAAAAAAAAAGATGTTGTATGATAGCCAATGGGACGAATACTCAGTTTATCCGCCAGGTACCAAAGCATGATGCAAGTTAAAGATTGTAAAATCAGAAATGTGCCTTGATATATTCATAGACACAGAGGCTTGTCACTTTTTTTGTTTTATCTTTTTATTGGAAAATATTCTTTAATATACATGTATCAACTTATTTAGAGTTTTAAACATTTATCAATGCGATTTAACTATAACGATAGTTTATGCATTTTGCCCCTCTTTCCTTTTTTCCCGCCTGTATGGAAAGCAAGTACAATGATATATGTTTCCGACTCCACTGTTAAAGGACAAATGATACATGTAGTTATTTTAAGACTTTGCGTAAAATATGTCAAAGAAAGAAGTGCAAGATATTCCTTTGTTCAAACACGAATTATATACATTCCGGTAAAACTATAAGTCTAGACTTCGTCTTGTTGTACAGGGTACAATTGCCTTATATCTTTTAAAGATATGTTTTCCATGGTTTTTTTGTAAGATAGGTTTTTGTACCTTCGGTTTGAGTAAGTTACATGCACTTGTATTATGACTGTCATTTGTTTTTTGTGTTGTGTGTATAGTTTATGTTGTGTAGACCTGTAAGTTTTTGAGATGCTGATCCAAGCCTAAAAGATGTTTTATATACTTTTCTTTTGTTTGAAATTTGCCAGAGAGAGTCAAAAGATTGAAGAGTAATTGTAATATGTATTTGTCGTTTACAAATCTTCTTGAATTATGTTTGAAAAACAAAATGATTTTGTCACATCGATTCTTGTTTCAATGTTATTTCAATTAAAAAGTGTGCAAAGTATGTTAAATGTAATTATTGCAAAAATAAAAAATAAAAAAAATAAAAACTTATTTGATCATGACAGAAAAAATACGATTCCTGTCAAAGTACATATGGAAGCTGTAAAATTTTAGAATGGAATAGGCGATAAATGAGATATCGAATGACTGATAGTTCGATAACTTATTTTAGTTTTGCGTATTTAAAAACAACACAATCAAATGACAACGGGAGCATTGTTTTAAGACAATGTATGATGTTATTAATCATAAAGAAATGATCATTGTTTGTGCCTTATATTGATGGATATTGATACTAGCGGTGGTCTTCTATTGATCTTTTCGGACCAGATCTTTCTGTAAAAGGTGATAATTGTCACATTTAACTGTAACTCGAATAATTCAAGACCTTTCCGTGTCCGATTTTCTCCCACACGAGGGCTTGAACTCCTTGTGATCATTGGCCGCGTCGCCTGCTCTCTGTGAGAGAGAGCCAATCAGCGGCGATCAGGATATGAGTCTGCGCAACTCTCTTGAAATTGTCTTACTAAACACGTGTGTTCAATTAACACAAATCCGATAATAATTATTTAACATCAATTAACATCAGTTTACATCATTTATCATCAATTAACATCCGGAACTCCTCCTTCTTTAGCTGCCAATTTAAATCAAAATTCCCATATTGCAAAGCGGTGTGAATTTTCCGGTTGACGGTCTTGATCGAGGAAGACGTTCAGGCGTTAATGTAGCCTTCGTAGATCAGCGGAATATAACGACTGAATTATTCGGGTTAATTTAACTGCTGATAAACCCCGTTGATCGGAGGAAGGGCGACATCTCGTCGATGGAATGATATTATCTATCGAATTTGTTTGATTTCATTGGTAAATTGTGTGTCAATTATGACACGTGACTCACTGGTTCTTTGTTTGTAGTGTTTAACTTTCATTCTCACACACAAGAAAGTTTTTGCAGAGAGAGCTTCATGAAGCACACGGAGTTCAACATCTCGTGACTGGACTTAACGGATAAGGAAAACAAATATTACAAAACTGAAATATTCGTCAATAGATTTAACGTTTAAGTATGTGTGCAAACTAGCCGATTCTTAAAAAAACATTCTCTCAAGATGTGTTTTGTGTCAAATATTATGTGACAACTAATCTACCGATGAAGGAATATTTCTATTTCAGAAACTTAGACTTTTTATAAAAACTTGATAAATCGATCGATAACCTTCCGAATGGTACCGATTTAAACTTAAAATGAGGCCGCATATCTAGTATTGTTCAGGCTTAATTTGTATATATGTATTATAACTACCAGTAACCAGAGACATATATATATATATATATTTATATAGTATATATGTCTCTGCAGTAACATATATAATACATATTGCAGTATATGTCTCTTTAAAAAAAATTATATGTTTTATAAACAGAGTGAATTATGACTCGTGCAATTCCAGAAGTTTCAAAAGCGATACTCGAAGGAAACGATCGTTTTATGCGAATGAACCATCATAACTTACCGAGAAACAAGATTTTGATGGATAAAGAAATTTACGCAGTACATCAAACAGAGCTCGAGAAGAGATCAAGAACCGAATATGTAGATCCGACTTTTTTTTTTTTTTTTTATTAAAACGAAATTATTAAAATACATGTATAATAAATGATATTACCAATATGCCAAAACCAATCCCAAAGCAGCTATATTTGTCATATCATAGCTTGACCACTAAATTTTAAGCTATGGAAATATTTGTCAATATAATCTGCACCTTTCAAATATAGTAGCAAATCAAAAGCAAATATATCTATTTACCATACATTTCTAGCTGTCTGAAATATCTTTCTTTATCATTTCTTTGCATATGTATTCAAAGTTACATATGCCCAATATATTTACACATACATTTCTAGCTGTATGAAATATCTTTCTTTATTATTTCTTTGCATATGTATTTAAAGTTACATATGCCCAATATTTTTACACATGTCATTGATATTATCATTTGACCATATTTCTCAGTTAAACAAATTGTCTGCAAATCTATGTATTTACCATACATTTCGGAATATGTTCAAAGGCTTTGATATGTTCTGATTTGACATACATTTCAGCCGACAATAAAGACTAACAAAAATATTCCTTTACAATACATTTGACAGGTCTCTGTAGATTAAAGGAAATCATGCTTTACCCCCCTCTATAAAGTTCTTGTTTTGAATTGGTTTACATACCAGGAAAATGTAGATGCACCTTACACTTTATAACCCATATAACACATTTGCGGATAAATTTTCATCAAAGAAAAATACATGACAAAGATTTCCATTTGCAGAGGTATACAAATACATAAGTTTGCAAAAGTTTTGCGACGGTCATAAATATATATAAATTCTTAACTGCAAAATGGTTTGATTAGGTGTTAATATATTTTATAAACCGCGGTCTCTCATAACCGCCCATAGGAGGGTATAGCACAAGAAATATTAATATTTACAACATGTAAAGACAAGATAAACTAAATGCAGCGGTTTGTAAATATATGTAAATGTCGGTCTCTGAATACATTTACATAACATTTGCATATCTCTTTAAATCCGGGTTTTCGTGTAGTGATACTGTATTTATGCATACACTTACTCTTTGGACAAGACCAGCTTTTACTGTACACCAAGTAATACTTACCCCACAACATCAATACAAACCAACACATCAGGACTGCATCTACAAACACACTGCTCTAGAAGGGGTGAATATATACCTATCTGAACACCATCTTAGCCCAGTTACATCATCTGTACAAACTTACTACTGGATAAAAAGCTGTAAAAAATATATTCAATTGACTCACCAAAAATTGAAAACTGTCAGAGAGGAGTACACACAGACTCATCTTACTCTTACTGAGTGGCATAGAGACAAACCTAGGACCAAGACGACCAAGATTTCCTTGCACGATATGCCAAAAAGCATGTAAAATAGAATCCATAGCTTGTGACGACTGCGATAAGTGGACACATAGAAACTGCATTGGTATGTCAACATCAGAATACAGCAACCTAGGCAAAAGTGAAGACACACGGACTTGCCCATCTTGCTGCAAACCAAACAATTCTTCAACAAAAATATATTTCATACCAAATGGAGATGACAGCAAGCACTCAATACAAAATATATCGACCAATCCATTAATGGTAGATAGTATATCAGAAGAATCAATACCATCAACCTCAGGTTCCAGCATTAATTCACCATCATTCAACACAACATCTTTCAGCACTGATATACCGATCATGACATCATCACCAAAACCAACTAAAACCAAACCAGCCGCTAAAAAACAGTTAGGAATATTAAACATCAATTTTCAAAGTCTCAGAAAAAAAGGCAAACTACTCGAAGCAATCATTGAGTCAACTGAGCCAGACGTAAAAATAGGCACGGAAACATGGCTTGATCCAAACATCAAATCAAGTGAGATTATACCAGACTACTTCCATTATGACACGGAACGCCGAGATCGCCCAAAGGACCCCCATGGAGGGGTATTGATAGCAGCTAAACAAACATTACAGCTGGGTAACATCATAAAAAGCACAGAAATAGAACTACTGACTGGCACAATTAACTTAAAAGGAAAAAAGAAAATACTTATAGGTGCATTTCATCGACCACCTGATAAAACAGATGACACCTACTTAAATAAAATGAAAGACGAAATAAATAACATCAGAGCAAAACATCAAAAAGACATATTCCTTATTGGTGGCGATTTCAACATACCCGATATCAACTGGGCAGAACAAACTATAGACCATAGACAGTATCCTACCAGAACCAACCAGGCATTCTTGGAACTTGTAGCTGACAACGGGCTAGAACAAATTGTGGACTTTCCAACACGAAAAGAGAATACCTTAGATTTATTGCTTACCTCTCATCCTTCATTTAAATTAAGATGCAAACCTTTACCATCAATAGGAAACAGCGACCATGACATCATCCTCCTAGATATGGCTTGTAAACCACTAAAACCTAAACCAGTCAGAAGAAAAATATTTCTATGGAAAAAAGCTGAAATACATAATATAAAGGGAGACCTACAAAATTTTATAACTACCTTCAAAAACATCAAAGATAGAAGCGTTGAGTCTTTATGGCAGGCATTTAAAACAGCTGTTCAAACCACCATAGAGAAAAGAGTACCAACAAAAATAACCCTTGGAAGAAACACTCATCCATGGATCAATACAACCATTAGACGCAAAATAAACCAAAAGCAGAAAGCACACAAGAAGGCTAGAACAACTAAAAGAAAAGAGACAAGGATAGATATAAAAGACTACAACAAGAAGTACAGTGGGAGGTCCGGCAAGCCAACAAGAAAATGGAAGAGGTCAGTTCAGACTATAGAGATAATGCAAAGAAATTCTGGTCTTATATCAAGAGCAAAGGTTAAGAATGGAAAGGAGCGGAACCGTTAAAAATCAAATGGGATTTCTGCAAAGTGACAACAAGAGCAAAACTGACATTTTAAACGACCAATTCCAGTCAGTATTTACCAAAGAAAACCTAAATAACTTTCCAGATAAAGGAAAACAAATGGCAGATGAGTTTTAATGCCAAAAAATGTCTTGTCATTAGAATATCCCAAAAAAATAGACAAGTGATACAAACATCGTACCATCTACACGGTCATACTCTAGACACAGAGGAAGCAGGTAAATATCTTGGAGTAACCATCAGCAACAACCTAACATGGGAATAACACATAGATAATACAGTAAGCAAAGGAAACAGAACGTTTGGATTTATACGTAGAAACCTCAAAGGCTTAAAAACCTGTAAAGGCAGCTGCATAAGTATCCATAGTAAGACCTGCAGTGGAATATGCAAGCACAGTATGGAACCCAACCGCCCAAAATAAAATCAAGGCAATTGAACAAGTACAGAAAAGAGCTGCACGATTTGTGAATAACAACTACACAGACCGAACACCTGGCTGTGTCACAAATATGGTCAAAAATCTAAAGTGGGAAAGTCTCGAAGAACGGAGGAAAACAAATAGATTATGCATGCTAATCAAGATCCAGCATGATCTTATAGATATAGACCGTCACCAATATTTGACCCCGAATGATAACCGGACCAGAGGTAAAAACCGCTTCATTCAAGAAAGAACAAGTACAGACACATTCGGCCAATCTTTCTTCCCGAGGACAATCAGGGACTGAAACAACCTACCAAGAACAGTTACAGCGACCAACACCGTTGAGGGATTCAGATCTGCCCTGAAAAGTAGGAAAACCCAGTTGTAAATAATTGTAATTGTATATTTTTGCGAACGTTTTAAATGTATTTGTAAATAGCCAAGAGAAAGCTTTCTGTGTTGCCCGACACTGCGTAAAGTTTTCGCGCGGAACCATTAACATTCAGCATTGAATACGGTTCCTTACCTGGAAGAAGATGAAGGATATGATATTGTCCTAGGTTCACTTAATTACAGTTATAAACTAGAAAAAAGTCATTTTTTAAAGTCTAGAATACCTTCAATTTTCTGTAAAAAAACCGGACCATTCACAGTTGCTCTCGAAAAAACCCGGACAATAACAAACACTGATTTATTTATTAGTTACAAGGAAATTGAGCTTCTTTGTTGATCAAAACATATATAGTATTCAATATAAGATGGGTAATAATGTTAAAAACTGTTGTAATTACGAAATATCCGTTAATTGAACTTATCGCATGTTTTATCACTCGAAAAAGCCCGAACTACACTCGTAAAACCACGATCCTAGCCGGACACTATACCTACCGTGCTCTCTTTCTAATGTTAAATGGAATTTGCTTCATTCTGGATACCGAAGATATCATCAATTGACACAAATAAGCTTTAAATAAATGCACCATAATCAATATATCAGCTGCGTAGGATACACATCGACCGTTTGCTAGTCCAGATACAAGTGTACATGTATAAGGTTTTGAGTGATTTTGGAAAATTCAAATGATATTACGACATAAAAGGTGCATTTGTGCCTGTTGTGTTGGGTTCTATAAAAGAATCTGATATGACAAGTGTAAAACAATAAGAACTCGCAAACAAACGGATGTATTCATGTACAAAATAATGAATAAAAAAATATGATACACAGCAACAAACACTAACTATTGAATTTCAAACTACGGACTTCAGACAGACACATACAGAATTTGGCGCCAAATATTAATTTAACCTGGGACAGTGGTGTAATCAGTACACATCCAACATCAAATGGATTAAACGAAACGATGCAATAAACACTCAGAGAAAAACTTAACCTTGTGTAACATGTGTTATTGACAGATTGTATAGCCATACATGTGCAAAATTTATTGCAAACATTATTCAAAGATGAAATTAAACGATATAAGTCCACACACGATGCAACGCCACACACAATATCAAAAAGGAAGAAAGTAAATAGAACTTTAGAGTGGGTAATAGTCTTTTATACTTATCCAGTTTCATAAAATAATTCTGATTTATACTGTGTAACATTTAATACCAGAAAAATAAATTTGAAGTTCACTATTTTAATAAATTTTTAATCATGTTAATAAAGCTGACTAATTAAACATGTTGCTAAAACTATGTAATGAACAGTCTGCAATTGCACAATGTAAAAAATCGAGTCTGGTAATGACTACAACCAGCGGTGTTATTGGTTGTTGGTCTACACGTTTCAGGTATCATATACTGCTTGTGCAACATTGGTTGAAGTAGTGTGCCGCCTATCTTTCTAGTCATTTGATGATTCGTACTTGTGTAGATTGCTTCTCAGAAATAACAACGTGTTGTTTGTTGTATTATAGCGGAATAATACGAGATAAATCCTAGTTACTGTTTTTTATTTAAAGCCTCTGTGTTTACCACTTGTATCTCCATTTCATAATCTATACGCATAGTTTGCTCATTTATTATGTCACATGGTCCTTGGACTCTTTCCGACCTACTAAGAACACCTCTCTTTGTGTTTTGTTCTTGTAGTATACTATTGACATTTGCAGAATGTTTCAGAAGTAGTTTGTTATTTAAAATATAGCATATACTACTGCTTAAGACTATTAGGATTATGTATAGAATACAACCAGTCCAGATGACGTAGTTTATATAATCACTGTCATGTTCGCCTATAACAAAGAAGATTTACTAAGAGTGCTAGCGCTTAACAAGTAATTAGAAAAAAACATCTATTCATGTAATAAGTATAAGAACAGATCATTACCTTTTGATAAAATTAACATACAATTTTGAAATATTATACAACTGCTAACCCTTTTATTTTTGGTCTAGTGTTTGTTAACGGTTTTCTACTTTTCTTTTTTTAAATGTCAGGGTCTTGTCATTTTGTCTTTGAATTATGAGTTGAAATGTCCATTGGTATCTCCTCCTCAAACTAAATATCTACAAGAAGACTACTTCTATAACAGATTTTGTTTCTGTAGACATATCACAAAAAAAAAAAACTGTGAGTTCCATTATTTTGTAGAAATAGTTAATCTTACAAATATTGGCTAGATCTTAATATTTTCCATTAACTTGACAAAGATAAACTACCTCAAAATAAAATCTTTCTCAAAATTAATGATTTCAAACTTGAAATTGTCAACTTCATAAACTCAGTTTATCATATGGCGTTCACATAAAAATTTCTCATTTGATACGAATGCCTAACTCTCGTTCATGTCCATACTATATAAAGTAGAAATCTTTAATGTGACACTATTTAAACTGATACAACAAAATGCAAACTAAAGTTGATGCAATTTCGGCCAACACGTTACTATGTTGTTGAAATTTGATCGTATGATAAGTATATAACTATAAGGCAAACTGGGCTGACAGTTAAAGTAAATGTTTGTTTTTAGGCAGTTGAATTGATTTTATTTTTCGTTTTAACATGTACCTTCGAGGTTAATGGTCGTGTCTTGAGTATCACCAAATTGGTTATAGACTGCATCTAATAAACAATATCTCCCCCTACTGCTAGTCAGTGGAACTTTTTCCGGAAAGCATAGAATAAACGTAAATGTGGAGATTTGTCATTTAAGTGTTGACCATATTCATTTCATTCCCGTTTTATCAAGTACATTGTTGAGAACATATATGTAACTTAATTCTATATGATATCATGTATGTTCTGTTTTGCGACTGAAACTTGTACTGAAAAATGGTATAACATTCGACCAAATCAACATTGATTACATATAAACGATGCTTTACTTACCATTTCCATCCCTATATGATTTATTTTCATAGTCAGAAGTTGGTGTATGCTGGATTTCATCTACAGTACAGTGATAATAATCAGTATGGTATTTAGATTGTTACGAGACAGTAAAACTACAACCAGACTTAGAGCATGCAATTTTTTTTCGATTTTTTTGTTTGTCTTTTTAATATTTTTGTCTTCAGATCATGCATGCTATGTTTTTGTTGCACCCTTATACCTTAAACTGTAATTATTTATTCGAAGTCTTATGAAAATTTTCTTCGTTAGATGATATACGCAAAATTTCAATTCAACAGATCAGCATCTACCAATATACATGCTATCAAGGGATAAATCAAATTAGACTTTGAATTTCTGAAGTATGTAACTTTACTATTGTCTTTAACACTTATAATTGTATATTCAAATGTGCAACATATGGGAGGAATAATACCAATACAGTCTATACAAAACATAGTAACATAACTACGGACAATGTCATTGCAAACATTTAAAAACCAACGAACTGATAAATAACAGCAAGCAACATGAGCAACACACACCATTCATATGTATTTGAAATACAATATAGAATTGTATGATGCCTGGATCCTGACACATCAATGATATACTGAGTCAACGGACAAACATCTTGTTCAAATTCAGATATTTAGAAGACAACAAATGAAAAGGGTGTTAGATTTGTTATTGTTTTAATAACAGCTATTTACAAACAGTTCATATTTCATAAAATTGAACAGAAAACGTATCATGCATGCTCTGTAAAAATTGTTCACTAAAAAGGAGTGCTGGAAATTGTGGACTTTACCTACACCATCAGAAATGTTTTGTAAGATGGATATAGTATTATGGTCTTTCTTAAAAAAAAACATACAGACCTCTGGTTGTCTCAATGTAACTTTTAGTTCAGATATTCTGCCCTTTTTCCCGGCCAGAGGCTTTTAAGTTTATTTTCGTATGACCAGACATGCTGTGTATTTCTTCATCCCGAAAAGACATACTGATTCATTCTTTTTCGTGGGCACCAATTTTCATGAATGAAGGAAAACTTGCATGTTCGTGGACTTTTAATTTCGTGGTTTTATTAATGTTTTAACACAAGCATTTCGAAAATGTAACGTTCTTTGAACATTTGATTTATAACAAATAATAATGAATGAGTGTACAATACTTTATTAACTTACAGGTACAGTGTAATAAAGTTCTGCGGAAAATGTGTTTACAATTATTTATAAAAAGTTGAATAAAGATCAAACTTTCAATATAACATTGCAATTAAACAATGCAACTGAGCGTATCACCAAAAATTATAACATCTCGAAGATTTCAAATGATAATGAACAATATTACTTACTGTAAACAATATTCAAAGTATGTTCAGAAATATTCACAGAGAACTCTTTTTGCTGTTTGTCATTCATCAATGTGGACACTTAAAAAAACAAGATCACAATGCATACATGTATAAGAGGAAAACGTTCCGAATATTTTTTTGTTGTTTTTGCGTTTTTCTTTTCTTCTTTAAATCGTAACGATTTTACGATTTAAACATCTAGAAACATAAGAAAGGAATTTCTGTTGTTCCTGCAATTTACGGTAATGTGTTTTCATGTAAGTGTCTATACTCTGTGATGATATTTATTGTGCAATTCACAATTTATTCTACTTAACGACTATATCTAGTGGCTAATATTACATGGGTAATAAGGTTAATACCACATACATGTAAACAAATAATTCTTAGAATTAAATCTACAAGTAGGTCTTTATTAGAAAATTTGCCTTGCAATAGGTCACATTCTGACTCCCTAATCAGTGTTCTTAATCATTCCTTGATCCTGTTGATGTACCGGGATCTTGTCGTTCTCCCTAAAAATTGTATTGATTTGTATTTTCTCTGTAAGAGTGGTATACAGTCAAATGTATAAAATTTTGTTTTAAATGCTGACGTCTTCAATTAACTGCATGCTCAGTTCAAGTTCACACATTTAACTTAGTGTAATTTTGCTTGACCTTATCCTCTAATCTATATTGTTCAGTTAGGCGATAAATAAAACGTATATTGAGTTTTTTTGTTTTGTTGTTTTTTTATTTCTGAAATATAACAACTAACTTTATAGTATTATAGCAATAATGAGTTTAAGCGCACATAAACCTATACCTACGGTTTTCAGTCGAAATTTCAGAGTGCAATGGTACACATCCGTGTCTTTTATCACACCTTAAACGTGCAAAACAGATTGAATTAAAGTTCATATATAGTACGTATACATTTCAACACATTTGGTTTCAAACCCTGTTTTGTACTAGACAACTTTGCGAAGTGAGATTTCAGATTTGAAACGAACTATTAATAGTGAACAAGAAGTTAAAAATGCTTCACAGACGAACAAGTGATCAGTATACTGGAGCTTCTTATTGACAAGATTTTTGATTGAAACTGGAGGTAGATTTTTGAACAAATTGTCGGCATTCCAATTCGAACGAACTGTGCGCCTCTACTGTCGACCTTTTCTTGTTTTTATATGAATCGGAGTTCTTACAGACACATGTCAAAAACCAGATGATCAAATAAGCCATGCCATGTAATTCCACATGTATATATCAACTTCAAAAATAATACACGTTGGTTTTGTAGTAAAGATGCTTGGTACTGATACTTTTTGTCATCTGTATAACGTGTTTATAACATTTTTGGTATCTATTTTACGTTACTCTGTACTTATACATCCCTTTATTGTGTAAATGTACTATTGTTCTTGTCTTACATTTTTGCTAATGTGCTTTCACAATATCCTATTATGTTTACTTGATACATATGTCGTGGCTTTGTACTTATACATCACTCCCTAGTGTTAATTTGCTGTGGTAAATTTTGTATTTTTGTTTTTAATATGTTTATGTGCTTTGTCTATATGTATTTTTGTGCTTTTTCGTTACATATTTTTTTTTTGTGTTTATTGTGATTAAAATTATATTTTTCCTATTAAGTCTGGCTTTTTTTTGTTAACACATCGTTGTCCATATACTGGGATTTGGTGCGACTGTCATACAAGTGAGAGGTATAGCTAGCTATAAACCTGATAAAACCAGGTTCAATCCATTATTGTCTATATAAGAAGATGCTTGTAACAAGTCAGGAATATGACAGTCATTATGGTTATTATCAATTCGTTTTATGTGTCTTAGCGTTTGATTTTGCCATTGGATAAGGACTTCCCTTTTATTGGAGTTCAGTGTTTTTGTGATTTAATTGATGCTTTCACGTTCTGAGCAGAAATCCAGCCAATTCTACTTGCAAATTAATTTGTATGATCATGAGAAGGAATAGAGCCTATAGTATGCCATGCTCGAAATAAGCACATTAAACCAAAACCACTAAAGCGGTACACGATACAAGTGTGGCCGTTAACTTAACGGTTATCGAATTTTGAAGCCAATGAATTTCATTGTTCACTACGTTATTTTGTTTATATTAATAAAGTATGTACGTTTAGTTCGAAATATTTTAGTTTTGTGTTTACACATTATAAACGTCAATTTTAATTGTCTATCTATCATGTCTATGCTTTACTCTATTTTAAACCGTTACTTTTGACAATATATGACTATGTATTTGTGGTTTTTCCCTCGATTTTCGGTGTTTGATTGTCCCTTGGTTTCTTCTTACATGTATCTACGCTGGGTTTATGTATTAACAAGAGACGATTCGAAATTTAAGCTACCGGCCGTTGCAAATAACTGTTTTTTTTAAATAATAATGATAAAATATCAACGATTAATTTTAAGAATGGTAACAACTAGTTATGCACATGTGAACACTATTGAAACAGGTAGGCACATAAGTTTCAAATATTCTTTTTATTTCGCTGTGTTTTATATTAGACTGATTCTTTAAAGAGAAACCGAACAATTTATGTTTTGTTTTCTCTGAAAAAGAAGGCGTTTGAACTATAGTAAGTAATTTCTGATTTCAGCACATACCTTTCCTTTTTAGTACAGTGACATGTACTCTCACATTTGTTCCCAAATTTATTTGCCGTACATGGTTTACAAGGTTCTCCATCAGAAGTTGAAAACCCTCTTTGACATTCTATATAGATTCAATATAAATAATGCTTATATGTATGTCCTTTTCAATACAATTTTATGGATAGGTTTGTTTCATAAGAATAGTTAATTTTTATTGGTAGGCAACATTCGTGACGCGTTATATAATTATATATACGTGAATCTCACGACAAGATCATAAAAATACATAAGTAAACAAACAATCAACAGATTTAAATTACCCAAAATATAAGAAAACATCCATTAACGATAAACTCAGACACTGATCGAGTTTTAAGCATGTACATACACATGCCAAATGATGATTATTGTCGTATCAAATTGTATATGATCAAATTCACATGTACGTACGACAAAGATAAAAAAAAAAAAAAAAAAAGGTATCCCCATCAAAAGAAAAACTTTTCTATTTTACCATACATATTTTGACAAAAAACAATATTCAACATGTTCACTGTAAACGAAAGGAAACAAAAAATGATAAGAATGTCCTGGGTTATTTTCCCTTGTGGTTGCATCAATAATATTTAAATTGTTTTTCCTAAATGTTTGAATTATTTTTATTATATATGTGCCGAACGTCTGTGTGTGGAATTTTTTCGAAGTGTTAAAGACCTAAGAGTGGCCTTAGACGGTTTTCTGCTCTACGGATCGGTTGTTGTCTCTTTGACGCAATTTCCGTTTTTATTCTCTATTTTATTTGTACGTACCTAGGCATTTCCCCTTTGTCTCTTCGAAATTCCGGCAACAAAAATAATTTTCTATAATATGTTGTTTTCCCATAAAACTGTGTACTTAAAAAAAGATATTAAGTGTATAATATTTAAGTGTCCAAACTTAAAAAAAGATATTAAGTGTATCATATTTAAATGTCCAAAAAAAAAATGTACAAATAATTTCATTGTAGGGCATCCTGATACGACCACTTAGGCAATGTCGGCATAATTTCATTAATAAAACGTGATAACGCGTGAATTTGACAAAATCCTGCCTCCATAAATTTTCAACTTATTTTATTCTTATCAAAAAACAAGATGAGTGATACCCTGTGTAATTTGATCAAAACACCTTAATGCTCATCTTTACTCTCTTATTAGATTAACAAAACGTATTTACACACTCGTGTCATGTTGCAAGGCTTTAATAATAAACATTATTTTCCAAGTAATGTCTCGACGGTTAATGAGGTTTTATTTCCCGATGGTATCTACAATCCAGTAGTCAGCACTTTTGTGTCGGAAAGAACTATCAATGATATGGTCATAACTATAAAGTAACTGTTTACAAACTTTGTCTTTTAAAAATACTTAAGTTTTTTTTACCTCAGGAATGTACAAAATGTATCACCGTAGACTAATTTGCAAAACTTTAAGAATTTGGTCCTCAGTACTCTTCAACGGCGTACTTTATTTGGCCTTTTTTGTTTTAACATTTTTGATTCAAGAGTCACTGATGAGTCTATTGTAGACAAAACGCAAATACAATTTATTTTTTATTTTTGATGAGTTTATTTAAAGCAGGTCAGTACATGTATACAATGTTATATTGAGCTATAAATCTGGTCATACCTTTTTGTTATGGAACACAGTGCCTGTCCTCGACCTGAAATACATTTGGGACAAATGACAGCAAGCACAAGAAACTGCAATGTTATCATTCTGTTGATTTCAGTTTGAAAGTAAGCGGAATGATGAAACAGCAAATGATTCAAACAAGGAAATATTTGTTTGGCCTTTATTGCAAACATTTATTCCCGGAAGGATGTTCGTAAAGCTGGTAATTTAAATATGCAATGTACGCCTACATGGTACAACTGATTAAGTCTTTACATTTTTCTGTGGAAAGACCTACTGCATTTGTTCTGATTACTATTCTGCTGTATAATTACCCAAACCTTTTTTTTAATTAATTGCGAAAAAAATTTGTATCGCAATCTATGGCTTAAATATTTCTTAAAATGTATTGTACAGAGTATGCGTTTATAAATTTTACCATGCTCAGAGAGCTTTTTTTTTTGTAAAAATTATCTCCCCATTAACTATATATATATATTATGTGTGTGTACAATGTATACCCCTTTATAACCAAAAAAAGATACCGACAAAATTATTTTTCTTAATTATTTGCTACATCCTCAGAATTATTCGACTTATTTGGATCAAAGCAAACTCTCAAACTAGGAAACTAGATACAAAACGACTGATGAAAAAGTTTGGGTTGTTGAGAGGAAGAAATAGTATTTGTGATGCAGAGCTAAATAATGATATCTGAAAGGAGTTATTGCCCTTAAAAATGTTGGAAATTAATAGAATATGATTTCATTCTTGTACATGATTAAGCCATTGTGTCTTTTACAAAGGGTTGAGCGACATATGACCTGGACAAATATCAACCTGAAGGTACCTCTAGCAAACCGGTAGTAGTTTCTCTTGTACTGAATCACGGGGAAAATTCTAAAGAACTATATATTTTTAAAATCAGAATACCATAACATACCTTTTAAAGACATCTAAAGTCTCGTTTTTTAAACTGGAAGTATCTAGTTACTCCTTAACTTGACAAAAAAAAAGTATTTAAAACCCATACATGTTCGAATTAAGTGGAAATTAAGCTATACATGAACTCGTCATTGATACTAAGATTGAAATTTTGTATTTGCGTTATGTCTACAGAAGACTCATCACTGACTCTCAAATCAAAAAAGATAAAAAGGCTAAATACGGTACGAAGTTGAAGAGCATTGATGACCATCATCCCTAAACATTTGAAAAAAAACATGATGATATATTTCTGAGGTAGACAAGTCTTTGAATTTTAACAAAACAAAACTTTGAAGACAGTTACTTTATTTTATGACGCTATCAATGATAATTCTTGTCGACACATACTACTGTTTGTTCTGTTTGTATCTGTTTGGCCTTGTAAATCCTCGCATGTCCTCTCTTGCAGTTTCAAACATTCCTCCCAGTCTATTTGTCCATTAGTTTTTTTTCTGATATGTGGTTCCATTGTTTTCGAAATCTACAATCTTGATCCTTTCAAACAACAACTTTCTGTCATAAATTATATCATATACACCTACTTTCTGTTTAGGCAAACGAGTAAGTAACAGAAATTTTGATACTGATATGTTTTTTTTTTGTAAACATGTGAATGCCTTATCTAATCACTTTGTAAATATCCAATACAAATTTAAAATAAAGTATAGATGCAAACAGTGAGTTTATAAAATAGCGAATAATGATATAAATGGTCATCATTCAAAATTGCTATCAAAACATCAATATCTGAAGTCATCAGATGACAGTCCTTAACATCTGTGATGAATATACCATATGACTATATAGGAACCTTTCTGCAGCAAGCGTTTAACTAATTAGTCAAAGTGAACACGCTTACCAAGGAAATGCAAATGTGTAAAGACAGTATTAAGTTGAACTTCTCCGTGTAAAAGTGGAGGACAATGTGATAGAATATGATAGACAGAGACAGCTATTGTGTGAACCTTTTCAATTACTATGAGATATTTCAACGTCAATTGAGATCATTTTAGCAGTTGATTTTATTATAACATTACTTTTATGATGTGAAACTCATTATGTCTGCAATCAAGGTTTTGAAAATTGTTTCAAATGAAAAATATCAACAAAACGAAATATCATGTAATCAGCCAACTGTTAAAAATGACAGGCATACAAATATATTTTTGCTGTATTTGTTCTTGTAAAATAAAATTCTCCTGTTATTCTATGTTGAACAATCGGTAGTATGAATATTGCGTTTAGTGTAATCGTTCATTTTAGGATCCTCTTCGTGGTCCGCGTTTTAACTATGTCGATTACGTTTGAACATTAGAGACAATGATTCAGATTTTTACAACTAATATTTCAAGATTTGGGTGTGACATTCTAGATAAAAACAATAATGTACATTGTCAGAAAGTATAAAGTATTTTGTACCCGCTACGAAACTCGGGGAAGTAGTGGGTCTTGTTTGTTGTCCTGTATTTATAGCTCATACAATTGCATTTGTATATTTTCAACAATATACATATAATGCATATTTATTTTTATCGAATTATGACTTAAGAGCTCTACCTATGTTGGCTTGAAATTTTCATGATTTTTCAAGGTGGCCGCCATTCAATATGGGTAATATTTTCAAAAAAATTGTTCAACAAGGCAATTGGAACAGTACTGTTATTCTATTTACCAGGTTTCATACCAATATCTTCTCTAGTATAATTTTCATGATTTTTTTTTTATTAATTATTAGAGATCAAATGTCCGACATTTTAAAAACGGCCGCCGTTTCCGAAAATTTCGACACTCTAGAGTAGGTCCATAGGTTTAAATGTTGTCTATGACATTTACTAATACTATATATGCCAAAGTTCATGCTTTTTCCATAATATAAGCAATTTTGTCAAAAATCTGCACACATCGACTGGACTATGACTACTGATTTGGTGATACCGTCGGAGAATAAAAACGCATTAACAGTGAGCCGTAAAAACATAGGGACTTTTGATAAGAGGTCCTCGAGTCATAATTGGAAAATCAGATTCATCCAAAAAAAACTGTAGCTTTGAGTGTATTCAATATGTTTATTAGTAAGGCAGTGCTATATATGTTTGTGCTGCATTAAAGAACGAGTAGTGATCAAAGAACAAACTCAACAGTTTGTTTTGTGAATTTTATGAATTAAATATGTCAAATTAATAGTGGAGGTTTTTTTGACAAAATGTCTCTTGTGTTCAGAAAATGAGTTAATCGGAATAGTTTGATTTGTTTATTTGATAGATGTTCATGTAAATGATTTGTTGTCGCGATACTTACAAGAAAGCGAGTCATATAATTTTATAAATGTGTTTTTTAAGTTCCCCGGGCGAAAATTCATGATGGAATATAAACAAACATACAACGTTATTCCTTTATGAAGCTCTCTTCGGGCATTCTTTGTTTCAAGTATAGAGAACCATTTTTAATTTAGAGTTAGAATCACAAGTTTAGATAGTGTTTGGGTGTGCTCTTTCCCCATGACCAGCCCATGAAAAATATATTGTTGTTTAAACATCACGTTCAAAGGAAGTAGAGTTTGACATTGAAATAACTATTTCTGAGATGGACGATTGAGCAGTGATCTAGAATCATTCAATGCTATACTTTGTTTATGACAATCGACACACGGTAGGAATGGAGACTTGTACAAAATAATATTTAAAAAAAAAATGATGAGGCACGCCTTTGAGTGTACATTTCACGTATTTTTTATATGCCATTGGGACTTAACTTCTCATCATTAAAAACGAAAGTGAAAATAAGCTGATAAATACAATACATTTATGAATCATTTAAATATCATTGTCTTTAAAAGTCGTTTCCAATAAGAACGATTGTCCTAGGAAACGTGAACATTGCCGAAAAAGTGAGTAAAAATCCTGCATAGTAATTTTTTCAAGCGGTCATGTAATTATGGAGTTACCCTTTGGTCTATTTTTAAACATTCTATTTTTTCACACTATTTTTACTAGATTTCCCCTAATCTATTTTTAATGATTGTATCGACAAATCAAATTGAAGTGAGGTGATCAACATATCTGAAAAAAATGGAATATTGCGTCATCGTAGTAAGTAAAATAACTTTATTGGTTTTAAATTTGAGACGAAAATGTTTTCATGTTAACTGTATATAATTTTGATCATGTATTGTAAAAAAATAGATACCTCATTACATGCCATTGAAAATTTTTTGTGGTTGACCATAGATGTAATACCCATAGATAAAGCTCGTCATAAGTTCCCCACTGTTCTCTATTGTTAGATAAAAAGAACCATGACCAAATTGACTGTCTTTGATGTTTTATGTGTGTTGTCCTCAATCAAGGAACTATAGCCATATCTCTTATCTGTTGGTCTCATTAACTAGTACAGCATAATATATTATTTAAATGTCTTCTCGAGTTATGTCCCTTTTGTTGTTAAATTGTGTCTATTTTTAGCGCACATGAAAAAAAAAAGATACCAAAGATAATTGTATGAAAAACACATGTCATCTCATCTGCTTATCAGTTTCCTTTTGTTTGATTTTGACGAAACTCGGTTTTTATATACATATATCCTGTCATCGGACGAATGAAGCATTTCAAGCTAGCAGCTGGGTCCTGAAGATTGACTTGGATGTAAAAAAAAATCTTGTTTTTTACAGTGTTGTTTCCATTCTGGTTATCTTTGTACTTTGAATTTTACTGAACTTGCACTAATTCGGGTATGTGCTAAATAGATACATGAAGATGTGGTATGACTGTCAACTCTCAATCCAAGTCACAATTTGTAAATTTTAAGTAAACCATTTTAGGTCAAAGTACGGCCCAGCACATGGAGCCGTGGCTCACACCAAACAGTAAGTTTTAATGGGCCCCTAGAATATATTTCAAATACTATCAACTTCACATAATTTAGCACCTTCCATGTCAATATACTTTCAACTACAATGACATATTTGTTGTCTTCTTGTCAAATTTACTTTTAATTACAACCATGGCAACATGTTATTTGTTTGCATCTGTTTCACATTTATATTCATGATAACTGTAAATTCAGAAATTAATGAGATGTTTTTATTATTAGGAAAAATGTGACCGGGTTGAAATCGCAATAATTTAAACTTGCATTTTGAAACTTTTAGATGAGGTAAACAGGATTTGCCTCAATATCGCAAAAATTGAAATCGCACTTTAGTCTAACATGATAATAACATGATAATAAAAGCACGCAATAATTTCTCGATTTACAGTAGTAATCTTTTTGTTCTGACGGTTGTGATTTATGTTTACACCATGTTGACTGATGTGTCAAAATTATTCACATATTGACCTATAAAGTCATTTGGTACATGTGTTAATCTCCAAAATATAGAATATATAACGAAACTTTAACAACTGTCGTTAAGATGGCAGTTTAATATTGCTTTAAAACCAGGTTTATTTGAAAACATTCAATTCTATCAGGTTTTATGGACTTTAATTATTTGAATTTTGGAGTTCGGCATCTTTTATATATTTTTTTCATTTTGTTTTAAAAAAAAATTTTATATTTGTTTTTCTTACATAATATAACACTTAATTAAATCTTTTTTGTTTGAATTGGGGTTTTATTTTTGTAATGCCGAAGCTGATTATAACTTACTACCTTATCATAGAATATGTCCGTTTTTTTATATTAAAGTTAAACTATGTCAGTTGGAATGGAGAAACGTCGAAGGACATGCAACAATCTTGACGATCGAAAGATAATCATAATCATCAATATATTTTGCATTTCAGGTGTTATGCTTACTGTGCTCTCAGTCTTATTGTTTTAACAATGTGTGTCCCCAAGTTTCTCAGATGAAATTAAGAGCAGAAATTTGTAAAGAATCATTAAAGTATATGTGCTTCCTTGACATGAATAAACAAACATATCAGGAATATTGCAACGAAACAGATGAAATTCAACAAGAAGGTAACGCAAATGTATTTGCTTTGAAAATATTAACTTTCATATATAACAACGAAAAAAACACATTTAATTAAAGTATACACTCTGACACCAGTATTCTCTGTATGAGCGAGATAAAAGACTTTCCCTTTTGGTTTGTGTATCCTTGATTTTACATTTTGTTGTTACTACATTTGTTAGCAGGACTAAATAAAGTCAATAATCGTGTACGTGACAAATTTTAAGTACTAAAAAAAAATCTAGAACACTTTCAGTAGACTGAACACTCCTGAATATAAAACATGTACCTCAATGTTCGTTTTTTTTTATATTTTGGCATTGCATAGCTGACTTTACAGTATCGATTTTTTTTATCATTGGATGGTGATTTGTATATGCTCGTTTCCACTACATAATGACTTTGTTGGATAGTTGTTTGACTGCGACATACATGTACCCCCTCTCCTTATTTTAAGGTCAGTTAATTTACAAGTTTGATGTTTTGGTCAATTCTAAAACTTGGGTTTTCCAATTAACATGACAAATAGTTAATTAAAATTAACATTTAGTTTTAAATATGCATTTTGAATTGGCCCGAACAAATAATCCTAAACTTTATTTTTCTAGAATTAGGAATGTTAAGATTCGACTGTTGTCTCGACAAAATTTGCGTTATTCGATGAACTTTAATACGTCACCGTATACTTTTTTTTCATTACAAATATGCTTAACTTGATATGTTGTTCCTACAAATAGGACTTTATACCATGGAGGACAAATGTGTCGAGTTTTGAGATTGGATAACGACACAAAGATGTCTGTATATATTCAGGACACTTCCGGGGTGTATACGACGTTTAAGTCTCCAATTAGAACCTCAAAAACGGTATTTAAACATTAGTTAGTTTAAAGCTTTACGGGACAATAACATGAATAAGAAATTTCACTGGACTCACAAAGATAAAGTATAACGTGCATCCGTTAATAATGCAAATCACGCAATTTCACTTTAAATACTTAAATTTAATATTTCAAAGTGTTATTACAAAATATAACACACACGATAAAATTATTTTCACAGCAAAGTACAGAATCCTTCTGGTATGCCGAACACGTCATGTTTTGTTTTTCAATGTGTGTGTGTTGTTAAAACAAAGCCACAACACAATACACTAAATATAAAAACATTATTGAAAAAAAATTAAATGTTTTACTTAAAATATTAAGAAATAATACACATGTTACAATCATGTATGCTGTATTGTGAATGTTTAACAAATACCTTCGGTTCAGAGGATATAAAATCTGAGCCGAGAATGTCATAGTATATACCCTGTCTGAGACCTGAATAACATATAATATCATATTGATTGGAAATGATATTTCAGGTTTAAAGACTGTTGTAAGAGGAGGTTTTGATGGCGTGCCATGTGATGAGACCCATTATCAGCCGTTTAAATACAGTTCGTCCAATGGAAACATATGTGTTTTTCTCAAATCCACCTGCAATGACAAAGGTCAAATTGAAAGCACTGATGGACTAACAACATCGGATAGAACATGTCGTTGTGATTATAGGTTTGGCTTTAGTTTTGTAACACAGCCACACAAATCTTGTTTCTGTGTGCCTTCTGAGGAAGATTGCTCTTGTTATTATAAGGAGTGTGGTAAAGATCAAGTACTGACACCAGGTAAGATTAAACTTGTTTTTGTCTTCATGTGAACACAAATAAACAGTTATTTCATTCATAGAACTTAATGGGTTTTATGAACTGTGTTAGATTTAAGAATGTGTTTCTAGATTTATTTAGAGCTGGCTATAAACACTTGTCCATATGATAATCGTATTTTTGATAACCTGTAAAATAAGATCAATACCTTACGTGTAACATACTGAAGAAAACAACCAATAATAAAATGAATCAAAAATATTCTAAATAACAAACAATAAATATCTTAAATAAACAAAATCTTAAATTATATAGTTTTGACAATAATATATGAAATCTTATTTGAATTTATTATGAACTAAGCTATGAAAAAATAGATTTGCAATTACATGAATTAGTGGACTACATAGAACAAGAGGATATATAGCGTCCCGTTTTCCAATATTAACAAAACATTCGTAGTACACAGAAAATAATTTCTTCCAAATATGGCTATATTCAGAGTGTTAGATGTAACATGTTTTATTGCTATTTATTTGTTGTTCCTTAATGCATTTTGTCAATTTTGTCAATTTAAAATTAACTTTCGAATTTGTTTTCGGAACATTTTTCCTACAGACAATTCAGACGATGTATCCATATTTTGTTATATAAACCCCTGGATCCGACAAGTCTCCGTATTTCAAAATATTTTTAAAAACGACCTTTTGGGAATCTTAGGTTTTATCGTTGTGATAAATACGATAAAAAAAAAGTTATAGCCTGACATAAATATTGGTTATTTAATGGATATTCGAACAGACAGTAGAATTAAGCGTTCGCATAGAAACTGTATATAAATCAGATTATCGGTTTTTTAAAATTATCATGTCATCGTAAGAAGAGTTTTAGTAGTGGTATTTCAGTTGTTTTCGCTGTTGTTGTTGTGTTTGTTGCTACCTTTTGTTATATTTTAGAATACTTTTGCATGAATCTGGCTAATATAACCGGAAATTTTGAATGTCCATTGATAGATGAATCTAAGTAAGTAAGTTAGGATCGATAATAATTACTACATAGATAAGACAAATTGATTACTAGTTACATTATATTTAATCGATAAAGTCGTGTGAGCTATTATTGTCACATGGCGTTCGTGAACCGTTATCTTTTACATACAGTTTCTCCTTTAAACTACACCCAATTTAGAACCTATTTAGTAACAAACGCCATCGGAAAGTTTGTTTTAAGTTAGTGCCAAATGATCCAGCCACAAAATAACTTAACGAACTGAAAGAAACAGACCTTTTTGAAAATGCATGTTATTTTCTAGTATTGAACATGTTAAGGAATATGGCAGTCATGCGTTTCAGTAATCAACAGATTTCTTGCGAATATATATGGATATTGACTTCTTTTTTATTATTAATAAGTGCACTCCGTACACAATTGCAAAAGCATTTGTTTTTATTATAAACTAAATAAGAACAAAAATATTGGAAAAGAAAAAAAAACGACCAAATATTACAAAAATGAAACCAAACACAAAGCTAACAATTTTGCTGGTTGAACATGAAGAATTCCGACAATTAATAATTAATCATTATCAGAGTAACCTGGCCATTATTGAGCATTTGTTTAGCAAATTTAATACCGTTTTTTTCAAACACAACTATTTAAAGTAGAAATAAAACACACACCAATCAAGATTACAGATTACGCTGCAATATCACAAAATGTCTATATCGCCATTTGAAATAAAATCATGGTAATGACAAGTCGTTTTTTTTCAATCGGACACAGGGTCATTCAATATACAAAAACAAAATCATTTTAGGTAAAAAATACGTCTTCACAAATATAAATTCATCAATCAGATATCATGGTTAAGTCTTATGACCATTTCCAACTAATACAAAAATTCGTATTTTGGAAGATATTACAATTTCTTTTAGAAATCAACAAAAATAGTATCGAACAGTTCGTAATGAGGTAAAATATTTAAGGCATGAATACAAATTAGATAAAAAAAAATATAAAGCTTATTAGATAAACACCATGAAAAGGTTAGTCAACGAGATTGACCCTACAGATCACAACGAACTGTGTCTATTCGACCAAAGGTAACAAAACCAACAAGGTATTGCATTTATGTTAGAGTGATTCAAATCATCTTCGCCCAAACATACAGTGATTCCTTTGATGTTGAACAACTACAATACAAACTGTATTCACCATTGTCATCAAGTGGCTGATATAAATTGCAATATCATGTAGCTAAAATCTTAGTTTCATCGATTTTTTATTCATTTAGTGTTAGGGTGTCAATTAAAATCAATGAGGATGAGGACGACAAAACGTCTGACGAAGGTAATTTGTTAGTAATACAAGTCATTATATATCATGTTCTGATATAAACTTAATTTCAAATAATTTTCAAATTTAGCATTCAATTGCTGGTTAATTCGGAAAAGCTCGTTGGCAGATATTTTTTCTATTAAATGATATTTTAATTTTCATTATTTCTGAATTGCCATATATGAGTTTATAAGATCGAAATACAAGTACACAAAGGCACAGACTAAATTAATTTCAACTGAAATCAAGAGGTTTCAATCTCAGAGGCAAAACTTATTGATCATGATATGTTTAAATATTCAAAAAACAAATGTATAAGTAAATATATATTTGACAAAAATTTGCAACCTTTAAAGTTCGTGAATGCAAAGAACGTTACGACCACAGCTTTCCCAAATACCTCTACCAAATGGAAACATTACAAAGAAGAATAGATTGAAAATTTTATCGACAACATCTGTTGACTTTTTTAAAACGTCTATAATTTCTTTCTCATTCTGTAGTGATATGGAATACTGGAGTATTACATTGTTGTGTTTATGCTTACAACTTTTTAAATCATTTTTTCAGAGTCCTGCAATCAACAGATAGAACTTTTTGAAATTAAAACAAATGTATTGATGATTGTTATCGGAATTCCAATAGGTACGTGTGTAAACAATGCAACTTTAGAATAAGTAAAACAAGGAGTAAGGTGTAGGTTAATGAAACACTTTTCAACGACAAAAAAGACATCAACATTCAATATTGGGGTCTTCAGAAATAGACACAGCAAACGTTTGTATGATATGTTAGGTCCTATACCGGCGTGAATCTAAATTTAAATTGATTACAAGTTTTAGCTTTCTACAAAACTATGGACTTCTTCGATCTACCCAAATTTTTTAAGGTAATATGTGTGCATGTGGTTGTTGAATTAGTATTGGAAATGTGGTATTTTTAGATATTGATTGATATAAAATGGATGTACTTTAAATGCGTTATACACCCATGCTTTTAAACAAATTAAATTTCTTGTTGAAAATTAAATCAATTATAAATAGACACGACTCTTGATGTGTGCCTTTCTGGAGGTGTGCCTAGATTGTCAGAAGTTATAAATTACAGATCATACATTTGTGTAAATTTTGTACTGATATGAACATTGTTTAGAAAAGCAAATCGTGCGAATTGCAGAGTAACAAAGCAAATAAACACGTATCGTATTAATAATTGATATTTCAATATTGAATTTATCTGTGAAATGTATACTTAATAAAACGAACATGAATTAATGACAGTTGATCGGAACAGAAATACACATAGTTATTTTTCCGGAATTTGAAGTCTTATATATTCAAGGTGCAGGTTAATATCTTACAATTTGGATCCCACAGTGGATTATTTTCAAACCCTATCATATAAACGTATTCTCTTGAGAAGTATGTTCATATTTCCTAGAACTGCGTTATTTCTTAAATAAACACTGGCGCGGGTTTGCAAATGTAGTCATTGTTCAATAAATACACATTAAATACATTGAATATCCTGGTGGTCTTAATTTCAGGTTGCATTTAATTCGAACCTGTTAATAATAACGTGGTTTTTTTTAGGAATGATCTATCTGGTTATTTTTGTTTCTCTGGCACGATACCTTTTTCGTACATGTACACGTTAAAAAAAATGTAAGTAATAAGTTATACATTTTATACCATATATAAATGTGATGTACATTCTATAAACCATCAATTGTTTAAAATGTATGTTTATTTCTTGGTTCTTATTTGTGTAATCAGTATCGTGTCGTGTTTTGACAAATCCTGTAAATCTTTGTTTTATCCTTAATGAAAGTATTTGTTTTGATCAACATTTCAAAAAGCACTTACTCTGTATTATATGATGAACTTATTTAGATCGTAACATACATTTTATCAATGACATTCTTGCTTCTGTAATTCAGTGTGAATTTGTTATTTTCAACAGCAAAAATTTGATACATACAACAAAATCCGTATGATATTTTTGGCCTTTTTTATACCATTAAATTTTATATTTTCGGTAAAAAGACATACAATACCATAAACCAAAACTACTTTTGTCAATTCCGTCGGATCAGCATGTTCATTCTCTATATAATTTTGAAGGAAGTCTGAACTAACATGAGCAACACGACGGGTACACATTTTGAGTAACATCTTCTGACCTTTAGATTACCGCCGGTTTCGAGTTTTTTTTATTTTTACATTGCAGGTCGAAGATATGAACCTAAATTTAAAATAATTTCCATAATTTACCAGTTTGTGTTAAATGAACTTTTGGTTATCTCTTGTTCTTTTTTTTTATTTCGCTTTTTTTTCGTGTCGTGTGAAATTTGAATATTTCTTTGATAAAGTATCTTCCGCTTCTCTTTTGTAACTCTGTATAATTAAATGTTAATTACTGGTAATATGAATAGAAACAGTCTTAATCGAAATACAATGTTCGATAAATATTCCAATTACAATGACATTAGAGCAAACAAGAACTTTTTCGTTTTTTACAGGATACAAAGATATTGAAATTAGCATCGTAGTTTTTCTCCTTTTGAGAGAAACAGACGGTTTTGCATTGAATTTACAGCACATCTGTTCTTTGCCAACGCCACCTACGACCATCAACAACAACATGGTTTATCAAATGGATACAGTTTTTTTTTATGATTAACATTCTAATTTTGAAGCAAGTCGTGTATTTGTTAATTCTACATGTTGATTTTGTCATATGATTTTCGTTAAATATTTAACCAAAAACGTTTATACATGGTTTACTTTCTAAATGTATTTTACTTTTAAGTGTAAGGATTGTGTAGATTTCACAAAAAACAAACAGACTAATATAAATCGTAGATATACTTAAAAGATGTTTGGTGTTAGCCATAGCTTCGTGGTGATGGCCGTATTTTGCATTTAATGTTTTACTCTGTTGCAAACTGTGACTTGAATACATGGTTGTCTCATTGTCTTTAATACCACAACTTTTTATTTCTATTGAGAATATTACTCACGACAAATATTAGTTTAAAGTTTATTTTGTGAAAACGACTCCTTATAAACATTTCACGGTTTTCTATTTGAAGGCGATAGTAGTTTACCGATTATTAATTTTCGTAAATCAATTTACAACAGCCCAATTTACGTAATGAATAAAAACTGAATGAATACATGTACATATATAAATATCAAATTTACTTTACGTCGATAAGTTATATTTCCTTTCGAAATTATTTACAATAATCAAATATAACATAAAAAAATACATTAAGTCGGGTGGGAGGATGGGAATATTTACTGCACCAAAAGCGAACCTCGAATTAATTTATCCTAAATTCACACAACGGCCAAAAGTATAGCACAAAATATTTGAATTGACCTTATTCTAATATTATGGTCAGTTTTAACTTGACCAATGCAAAACATTATATACTTTCAACACGTGTAAATTTATAAATAAATACACGTGGTAATGTTTACAAACCGTTGTACATAACTTTAATGAATACATTTATTCACGTTCAGATACAAGATTTAACGAGGGATATTATTTACTCTGTATCTGGCCCAGCGGGAGACATTTTTTGTTAATGTCACCATATCATTCAGACCAATCAAAAAAGCATAGTGTTTAAAGACAATGCTACAGTTTTAGACTCAGAACACTTTCATAGACTTGCCAAATAAGAATATACAATTTGCTTCACTTTTGTAAAGGAGTAGGTTCAGTCAGACCCTTTTTTGGCCCCAAAATTGTGAAAATGTTATCTTTTAGCTATTTACTGGAAAGTAAAATGTTTCTGCTACATAAATATGGGCTGTTTTTGACAATACAATGCATATATATCGGGTACTAGCATCATTAAGGCATGCTAAATTACTGAAATCTTCACAATTTTATATAGCATTTCAATTAAATTTTAGACGGTTTAAGTCTTAAATGAAAGTGGCCGCATTCGTGTTCATAATATTGAAATGTAAGTTGTTATTGATGATATTACATAACATATATAAAGGTTGAGGATGAACACGGATGCGGCCACTTTCAATTTTGACAAAAACCATCTGAAAAGTGACGTTTTTTGGCATATTTGATAGATTTTTCATATTTAAGCTTGAATCGGAGCGTTTTTTATGACTAAATCAGTTAAAAATTTTCACATAAACTAATTGAATCAATTGACATAAACACTTAAGTGTTTAAAAAATGTCAAAAATCTTTCGTTAGATGAACCTGAGATTTGAGGCCAAAATCGGCCCTTACCAGACCTACTCCTTTGATAATACCTGTACAATTATGGACATGACGTCTTATTTAAGTACTTTCAATTAAAATCATAAAGACACTAATGCTAGAATATTCAGTATAATGAATAAAATGAAATAAATAAGCTAACTTATATATAGAAGAGTAAATGTTATTTAAAATTAGGTAACTTCTAGAAAGTTTGATGTTTCCGGACAAATATGTTACATTTTGTACTGCCTTTATCAAAAATGCCTAATTCACGTTCATCACTCTCATGTATGCACAGAAAAATTTGCAGATCAGTGTATGCTTTGATTACAAACTTTGGTTTTGTGAAAAAGACAAGAACAAACACACATCTTGCATAGAAATACAATACCTGTCATCTCCTCGTGTACGTGTAACAGCCATTGAAAATGATTTAACTTGGTCCATACTGTACAGTTTAAAATATCTGCATCTGAAATAAAAGTATGATGATTATCATCAATTTTAAAATATGTTTTTCACTCTGCATAAATAGCATCACTATTTGACTGTGAATGTAGTTTATTTTGCATGATTATAATTATTTAGAATTTAGATAATGACAGGATAATAATCATAATAAACAAATTCCCAAAAAATCAAGCAGTCCAGGTAAAACATTATGAAATCAATATCATGCATCTCTATAATGTCTGTTCTTACATGTATGTCAAACTCCCATTCATATGTTCATTAAAACAGTATTGGATTGTGAATAAATAAGTATTTTTTTAATTCAAAAGTGACAGTAACTTGAACGCATTTCCTTTTCTGGTCTAATTATAAAAGATAATGCATGTTTATCAGTCATATATGTGCATGTTTACTTATATATAAATAAGGTTTGTAAATCGAAATTTATATCTAAAGCATGTTCCCGATGCTATTGTATGTTATATTGTCTCTACTGACCTCCTACTGATCCATAGAGGGTAAGAAAAACATAGGAGGTGAGACCGAAGGACGAACCTCTTATTGATTGTATTACCCTCTATGGTCCTTTGTCGGTCGTAGTTACAAATATAACCGTATAACGAATTTATCAAACGCGGGATTTTGCTGCTGCGTTTTGTAGGGAAAAAACCAATGACAACAACAATAATAGATGACGTCACCATTACCAGTAGACATGACATAAAAAAAGTATTGGGCATTAGAATATAAATCATGTCAAGTAATGAATATTAATATATACTAGTAAGTAAAGTAAAGTTTTAGAAATTTTATACAAAAAGGTTTGTTCATGGGCATTAACATTTAATTTCTGTCAGGTAATGGGCATTACTATATAATTCATGTACAGTAATGCATTGTTCTATGATTCGTCTAAAGTAATGGGCATTATAATACAAATAATGTAAAGTAATGGACATGTATACCAGTATTGAACTAATTAATAGCCATTAAAATATAAACAGAATGTAAATGGCCATGACATTGATTTGATTCAAATTGATGGCCATTTGTTTGATATCATTAATGTTCATTTCTTTTTTTCTATAGAAAAGATTACCTATCACTATCAGAAATTGCTATAGGTTGCATTTCTGTAAATATTGACAATACAATTTCCCATAGGAACTCCTTTTACAGCTAAAACTGTACCACTTTTAATATGAAGTTTTGAAAAAATCTTATCCTAATAGTTATCAAAGGTACCAGGATTATAATTTAGTACGCCAGACGCGCGTTTCGTCTACATAAGACTCATCAGTGACGCTCACATCAAAATATTTACAAAGCCAAACAAGTACAAAGTTAAAGAGCATTGAGGATTCAAAATTCAAAAAAGTAGTGCCAAATACAGCTAAAGTAATCTATGCTGGGATAAGAAAATCCTTAGTTTTTCGAAAAATTCATAGTTTTGTAAACAGGAAAATTTAAAAAAATGACCATATTATTGATATTCATGTCAACACCGAAGTGTTGACTACTGGGCTGGTGATACCCTCGGGGACGAAACGCCCACCAGCATTGGCATCGACCCAGTGGTGTAAATAGTTATCAAAGGTACCAAGATTATAATTAAGTACGCCAGACGCGCGTTTCGTCTACATAAGACTCATCCGTGACGCTCACATCAAAATATTTACAAAGCAAAACAAGTACAAAGTTGAAGAGCATTGAGGATTCAAAATTCAAAAAATTGAAAGTTCATATGCATTACAATTTTTTCACAGGTCAAAATTAAATATAGGGCTGCGCGGCAACGTTTATATGCCCTCAAAAGTTTAATCTAACACTAATTTTCTTAACTAACCCTACCTCGAATGAAGGGTTACCACAGATTTCAATATAAACAATATGTACATGTATATTTACTGGTAACATTCCAAAGTTATGTCACTGTGAGATGGAACACAGAGAGCATAACTCGAAACCAGTATGTAAACAAAATTAATTATCTATGAATATTCTAGATCTCCCCGAAAGAGGCGTGGTTTGACAAACAGCTGTATTTACAAAGTGCAACCTTTAAGTTGTTCGGAAAGAGAAATAGTTTAGTCCAATTTATTTTAAAATAACGTAGTTTCATTATTGCTTAAACTTATTATTTATTCTAATCTTTCTTAAATTCTGACAAAAAACAATTGGTGTTTGAAATGGATTCATGAGATTTTATGGTTTGTTAATGGAAATTAAATGGAATTTTTTTTTAAATTTCTGTAGTAGTGATTAATACGCATGATAATAGTTATCAAAGGTACCAGGCTTATAATTTAATACACCAAACGCGCGTTTCGTCTACGTAAGACTCATCAGTGACGCTCAGATCAAAATACTTTTAAAGTCAAAAGAGTACAAATTTCAAGAGCATTGAGGACCCAAAATTCCAAAAAAGTCGTGCCACATACGGCTAAGGTAATATATGCCTAGGATAAGAACATCTTTAATATTTCAAAAAAATAATTGTTTAACCTTTGTCAATTTGGGACCCTTAATCGTTAGCTATGCGGTAAAGGGTTTCGTGGTTGTTGGCCGTACTGTCACTTTAAACGTCAAAAAGTCTGAAAAAAACTATATTTGTCAGAATTTGCATGACTTTTTACTCGACATTCTTTCTTTCTCTGAATTTTTTTTAAAAAGTCTTAAAAAAGTATGAATTTGTCTTATAAGGTTCTTAATTTTTTTTTATGAACGACTTAACAGTATTAACATTGTGTAAAACAATTTCGACTCTATCTGTATTAGTAATTAGTCACGACCTCAACTGTCTTAAATTTGTCTTCATCAGTCTTGACATAATCTTGACATTCTTAAAAATGTCTGAATATGCCTTGACACATTCTTGAACGAGTCTTATAGCTGTCTGAATATATCTCAACACATTGTTGTCTTTCTTAAAGATGTCTTGATACTATATCAACAGTGTAATATCGCCTGAATTGTGTAGACACATTCCATTCTGTTGAAACACAGTTTCGGGTCATGGGGGAGGTTTTTTGCGACGATTAATGCATTTCAATGGAAACATATGGTTGAAAACCCCTTTCTCCTTGGTTGGGAACCTCCCCCTTTTTTTTAAATGGCTGGATCCGCCTCTGAAACACTTTTTTTGCTGTTATATACTCATTTCTATTATTGGTAAACTGAACTTAGAAGAATTATGATACAATTATGCTTTGTTATTTATAAAAGTCCGTATTTTTTGTGCCATAATTATTTATTTACCATATTAATATTGAATATTATACAGTCATGTAGAATGAAATATGTCTACATATACATGAAGAATGAAATATGTCTACAATATGATTGGTTATAATCATTTAGCAATTATCTATAAGATTTATGAATCAACCTTTGTAATTATTTACAAACCAACATTTAAATTGGTTTAAATCAACAAACCAAAATTTGTATTTGATAATACTTTAAATTTCAAACCCATATTTGTATTTATAATAATATTTATATACCCACATTTTTGATTATAAAGATATTTACATACCCAACTTTGTTAGTTGTTTTAATAAGTGTAACGTGAAACAACAGTCTATTATATAAAGAGAAATACAGATAAAGTTATATCATGCATATTGGTCATGATTTGTAAAACTCAGAATTGTCTAGTAGATATTTAAGACACAGTTAAAAATGTTCAGAATATGTCAAGACATACAGAGAAAAAATGAAAATGTTCAGAATCTGTCAAGAAATTTTATCACAGTCGTAATATGTCAAGAATTTGTCTATAAGTTTTAAGACCATGTTCAGAAAGTTGAGAATTTGTCAAGTAAATGTCATACAAATTTGATATAAATCAGAACTTGTCAAGAAAAGTTAAGACACAAGTCATACTTTTGGAGAATGTTAAGTAATTGTTCATGCAGATTAAGACACAAATTGTTTTTTCAGCGGACATTTTTATAGTGTGTGACCTATAGATTTAAATGCTACGTCATCTTGTCTCAAGTGTGGGGATACAATTCCACTTCTGATTTTTTTGTTTTGCATGCCTTATTTTACTTTAAATATATTTTAAAAGAATATGATTCGCAGGGGGTGCAGAGTAAAGTCTCGTATACTAAGTGGCGTATTCTATATTCTGACGGTAATAGCTTTAATGAAAAATACACAGATTTGAGAGAAGAAAGAACAAAAATTTGGGACGCATTGAAAAAATGGAAAAAAATCTGAAAAAGGACATATTCTTCATGCCGAACATAGATTTTAAGCTTATATATATGTATATATGAAGATCTATAAAACAAAATATCGGGAGAGGTGAAAAACTTTTAAACATGCGTAATGATTTATATGAATTTTATTAATTCTTTTATTGGTTTTAAATATTGCTACTGGGTCATAATAACTGCATTATTTGTTTCGTTTTGTGTATTCAATTGGAACTGAAATCATTGTCAAACAAGGTGTACGATTTAAGCATTGTTAAACCCTTTAGCCGATCACGAAATTTTGGAAAACAGTAAACTGAAAACACGTAAGTAATCGAAAGTCTAACCCATAAATAGTGATGTGCAATTTATATGAATATAGTACCTAAAATTTTGCAATATCAGTCAACTATTAAATTAGTCCTAACGGTAATGTATAGTCTTATTAGATTCATTTAACGTACAGTACTAGTTTTAGATGTTCATTTAATTGTACTATAGATTAAATGCTAAACTGTTTGCGAGTAATTTTGTAATAGATTAATCATTAGCTTGACGAATTTGAACGTATTTTAACTATTTCATTAGTGATATTAGATTTCAAAATACAAATGGGAAGGTAAAATGAAAATGTCAGACTTGACGACAATTTTTTTGATTAATATATAATTGTTTTTACCGATAATGAATAAATTTTTAAAGACAAAGTAAGGTACTTTGTGATTCATATTTCCATGAAAACGGAAATTCTTGCCAAAAAAATGTTAAATTATCGTATTGCAACAAATGTGCTTAATATGTGACAACCATTGTAACTTTATTTTAATTGACATTTGTTTATGCAATGCCTATGCCTTATTTAATTTGTAGCCGTCAAATCTCAAATGCAATACATTCATGAGAACTTTATTGGTCCATGTTTTTGTTCTATTTTTGTGTCCGTAACTAAAGTCTCTGTTCTACCCAATTTTAGTAATACACATTTTCATTATAAGGTTATTAGGTTAATATTCATTGAAATAACACATTTTGTTTAGTTTATATCACAGTAAATGTTCACTTTTGCAAGGATCCAAATTGAATGAAGTGTTTTGTGTTTCCTTTATTTTGTACTTTTTCTAATCAGTTTGACTTCAATTCAAAATATTTGGCTGATGTATTTATTTGGTGTTGGGTTGTTAACTCATTATATTATATCATGCATTTGATCATTAAATTGAGGCGCATTCGTCCATTTCTAATGAAAGATTTGGTGTTTTACATATGCTTAGTTATCTCAACTGTGTATTAAAAAGCAAGAACAATGTACATTTAAAAGAGGCGAAAGATAAAAGAGGGACATAGATCAAAGATAAACTGACAACTTATTTCAGAACTGAAAACACCAAAAAAAATCAAAAAAAAATAATAAAATGTTCATCGGTCCTGTTTATCAATGTTTATGTCATGAATAGTAAGAGGATAAGAAATAAGTATGTAAATTTCATAAGTAAATCGTTAATTTTATCATACATTTAGAATTATAGCAGTTTAGTTTGGAGAAAAATTATAACTAAAAGGATTCAGATAAAATCATAAATCTTCAGAAATGTACTTAAATAGGATATTTCTATTCCATGAAATTCGATGTTTTCTTTTTCAAAATAGCTATCATATACCAGGAAGCTATTAAAACCAGGAGTTCCAAATGGTGAGGTTGAAATCATCCCTTTGTGAATTTTGCGGACGCCATTACGAGTTGGTTGACCGTTATGGAATAACCGTTTCAAAGATGATATCGGATATGTTCCTTACGTCGTAACTACAATCCCCTTACCTTTCATGAATGTGACCTACCGAATTAGATAATTTACCAGATTTGTTAAAACATGAGCAACACTACGGGTGCCACATGCGGACCAGTATCTGCTTACCCGTCCGGATCACCTGAGATCACCCCAGTTGTTGGTGGGGTTCGTGTTGATTATTTTTTAGTTTTCTATGTTGTGGTATGTGTACTACTGTTTGCTTGTTTGTCTGTTTGTCTTTATTTATTTTTAGCCATGGCGTTGTCAGTTTTCGATTTGTGAGTTTGACTGCCCCTCTGGTATCTTTCTTCCCTCTTTAACAGTAAAATACCCCCAATCAATTTAAATAATTCAAACTGAACTGACACCTGATAACTATGCTAATTAATAATTATGTTCATCACTACATGTTACGATCTGTCTCTAATAACGATATTTTTGTTTCAAAACCAAATATCTTTATGAATGAGAGAAAATAAACAAATATTTTCATCATTTTTTAAACCGAGGTATGTATTTACCATTTACAATAACAAATATGTAATAATGTGGAATTATTCAAGAAATATTGTTGCAACAATTTTCTCTAAAATTCTATGCAAATTAACACTTTACTTCTTTTATGGATAGAATTAGAATACTTAATTAAGGGTTGACATTTAAACGTGTGAATATTTGTGTTGTTAGTTTTTTTTATTGTATAAATACAAACTGTATACATTGTACATGCATTTTGTTAAAGGGACTCGCTGAAAGTTCTAATTGAAGAACATTTTTTAATAAAGAACTTATTATCGTTATCATCATTATAATTATTATTGTTGTTATTAGTATTTTAGTGTTCAGAAATTGTATATCCACAATGGAATGAAACATCAATCCCCCTTCGCCTATGGAGATTTGGATATATTTGTTCACACGAAAAGTCTTATTTTACGAATGCATTGCTGGGATAAACATATCATATATTTTATGTGTGTTATTTTTTTTATAGACAATATAGAGATTTTGTGTTTATTTATTGATGTTATTTGATATACTTATGTTTTTTGTAACAATAAAGAAAAGTGTCATCTGAAGAGATTTGTTTTATGGATTTTAAAATAAAGATATTATTCTATTAAAATAAAATACATGTTTTGATATGTTTTTCTAAAACGTTAGGCTTCATATTCCTTATTATATTTTCTGTACACTAAATCTGTTTGTTAGCACCCCCACTTAATCTGAGAAAGTAATATAACCGCGCAACATAAGTGCAAACTTAAGAAATCATTAAGAAATCAGTTGAAAAAAGGCTTAACTTATCAGATCGAAACACAAACAAAAAACACAGCAAACCAAATAAAACACAGACAAGACAAAGAAACAAAGTACAGATTTGAGAGTTGTCGCAGTAATGGGCAGCTAGTTCAAAAACAATAAAAACTACATGTAATATGAAAAAAAAAGTATATAAGACTTAACTTTCTATCAACACACATCCAACATTCAATGGATTAAGTGTAAATATGTCACCAAAATTCAGAGAAAAACAAGACACTATGAATGCCAAAATAAAGGTATCGACATATTATAGTAACGTGAAAGTACATCTGTGTGATATGTGTGATATTTAGTATGGTTTTTGTTTCACTGATAAGAAAATCAACATATATACAAATAAAAACAATATTCAAAGATTTGATTGCAGTGTAGAATGGGAAGAAATTCATTTAAAAGGTAATTTACCATTCTCAATTGAAAAAAAATATGACTAGGTAAGAAAACGTTTGACCGATACGATTGTGTTTATGCGAGGACCCTCAAAACCCTGGCATTCATCTAAAATCTCGAAAGAATTTTTCACACTCCAGAAACTGTAAATTCCGCTTTAGCAATTAACTCCATTTTTAAAAGTTTTATAACAAAAACAATGTTAAGCTCTTTTATTGTATTTAAGGAACTCATAAAAAGCACCGACAGCTGATTTCGAACACTTACCAGAGGCCGATATAAAACGTTAATGTATGGGGTTTTTCTGTAGTTTAAGTAACCAATACATAGTAGGGAACTTCAAATATTTAATTGATGCCTTGAGATATGGTAGCAACATCTTGTTTACTGTCAGTGGAGAGTATGGCCTTACATGCAGTTGAATATATAATTATTAATTAACTACTCTGTTATTGGACTTAATATGATGAAAACTGCCTATGCAATATAAAAGAGTTACCTCTGACAATAAAGAATAACTCAGACAATATTGAGTGTTTCCATTTTGGCCGAGTTCTGATCCGGCCAATACAGAATTTCGGAAAGTCTATGGTTTTTAGAACAACAGTCATGATGTACAGAAATTTAAAGAAATCAGTCGCAGTATTGTTTTTCTCACTATAGACATGCCGAAACGTTCAGTGTAACATATATTTCAGACTGAAGACGGTCACATTCAGTTAAAACAGCATTTTGTAGGCTGATGATTGAATTATTTCAGGTTTGGGCTACGCTTTACAGATAAGATTAATACTTAGTTCATTCATGTCATTTCTTGTCGACATTCGTCGACTTTATGTATACACTGATTTACCATGTTTACGTTTAATTTCACTTATCATACTTTGTAAGCTGTGTCAACCCGAACCAGGCATATGAATTATTGAAGGATGACCTGTAATTTTTCAGGTCTTCGATCTTCGGTCAGTTTGGTATGAACGATTTTGTATTTATTTATTTAATAATATTTTTGTTTTTGTATTTACCATGCAATCGCAAGACCTTTCCATCATACTTCTGTGTTCAGCCGAAATATAATTTGTATCACTTTCTAGTGACTAGAAAGGGTAAAATAAATCATCAGAAAAATGTAGAAGACATCTGGAAACAGTACTAGCTTATTTGATATTGTAGTTTATAAAGTAGCTTTGATTTGAATAGTTCCACTTGAAGGTAAAAAAATGTTAACCTCTTGTAAAATGAAATAAAACACTTAAACATTTGTCCATTAACAATGCGGGTTTGGAACACAAAACCCTGTTCAAAAATTCAACCTCTATTTATTGATAGAGTAGTAACAAATTTCTAAGATGTGAATGAAACAATCGAAAAGCAAAATTAATGTGGCTATTATTTTTTGGTGCAAAATGTTTATTTCTAGTTAAGAATTATTTTAATTTATCTTCTCATTTTCTTATCCCAGGGATAGATTACCTTAGCCGTATTTGGCACAACTTGGGTTTGGTACTCAATGCTCTTCAACTTTGTACTTGTTTGGCTTTATCACTGTTTTGATCTGAGCGCCACTGATGACTCTTATGTAGACGAAACGCGCGTCTGGCGTATTAACTTATAACCCTGGTACCTTTGATAACTATCAATAATATTCAAAATTTAATTATTTTGTAATATAAAAAAAAGAACAGTATGAATAATAGTTATTAGAAAAATTCAAAGTTATACTAAAAAGAAACACATAAACATGTATAAGGAGGGTCAGTCTTATTTCTGTATTTGTTCGACAAGATCAATGAAAAAACGTTGGAGCTAATAAAATGGTAAACAATTTCAGAAGCATGATTCTTTACATAATTGCAATTTTAAAAACATTAAGGTTATAAAAAATTGAAATTGCACTGCTGTTTGTTTGTTTGTTTGTTACTTTTACTTTTTGAAAAAAAGTTCTATACGATATCGTTTATTTTCAGGGGCAACTGACAATGCGGAGTGTCCTTCGTTATCAACAATGTTTATATCAGCTCCATTTTCGACCAGTACTTTTATCATTTCTAAGTTTCCTCTCAAGCATGCTTCAAACAAGGGACTTCGTTGGTCAACTGTACATTTATTTATGTCAAGTTTTTCTTTCATATTCAGAAGAAGATACACTACCTCCAATTGATTTTCTTGACATGCGATAAACAATGGCGATTTTCCCTCTGCAGAGCACATGTTTATGTCTGCATTTTTCTTTAATAGTTCGGCAACCATTTTTGTGTTTCCTTGTTGACAGGAAATATGTAATGGTGTTAATGATTTAAATTTACATTTATCAACGTCAATAACAGTTTGCAGAAGTACTTTGACGACTTCTAAATGTCCATGTTCGCATGCTATAAAAAGAGGCGAAACATATCTATAAATGTTAACATTTGCACCATGCTTGATAAGTGTTTCAACTATTTTAACATGTCCTTCTTGACAGGATATTGATAACGGTGTTGCACCTGAATAACTTCCTTTATTTATATCAACACTCGTGTTCAATAAAGAATTTACTGTTGATAAATGTCCATTTTGACATGCTATGTAAAGTGGAGATGATCCATCTTTAATACATAAATTAACATCCGCATCTCTTTCGAACAGAAGTTTGGCTACGTCCGCATGTCCCACCTCGCATGCCAAAAATAATGCAGATATACCACTACGGTTGCAATAATTTACATCTGCGTGCTTTTCAAGCAAGTGATAAACAATATCTTTATTTCCGTTTTCAGACGAGATCATGAGAGGCGATATTCCCTCTTTTGTGCAATGACTCGGTTCTACGCCGTTTTTAAATAAAATTTGTACGATTTTATAGTGATTGTATTGACAAGCAGCGTAAAGCGGAACTCTACCATCTATATCAGGCAAAGAAATGTCGGATCCAGCTTTAATCAATTCAGTTACAACTTCACTGTTACCTTCTTGACAGGCCAATAAAAAAGGTGATGCACCATCGTACCGACATTCATTAACATCAGCACTGTTGTTTATTAGCCAACTGACAATTTTATTATAACCTTTACTACAGGACATTGTCAATGGTGTTTCTTTTAATTCAATGGCAATCACATTTGCAAGATATTCTTTTTTACTTTTACTTCTGTGATTGGTAATGTAACAGGTAAGCGTTCCTTGAAAAGTTTCATCAGTTAAGTTCTTATTGGAGAATACGTGAACTACTTCTCTGTTTGACCAATCCCGCAATAGTCTTTCGAAATATATTGGCAAAACATCTTTTGGAATCAAGATTTTATATTCATTTGATTTTGCCATATATTCCTTGAAAATAAATCTCTGCATTATAACGTTTGTTTGGGCGTGTTCTATAATACATTTGATAATTCTTTGTCCCAACAAAAATAATAAACAATCAAACAATCTATCATGAACTGCAGAAAAAACCCCATTTTCCTTTTTCAAAACAAAATCATCTAAAGATTCTAATGATTTTAGTAGATCTTTCCTGGTGGTAGATGATGGCACACGACATGCATCACAAGTATCTGTAAAAACATGTTCTATTTCATCAGATATTTCGCCATTAAAAAATGCTTCCTCTAGCTGATTATCAAACATAACACAAAGAGCTAATGCGCAGTACTTTTTAAAATCTCCAGTTTTGATCAATTCGTCTAGTTGACTTTTTATTAACGAATACGGGGTTAAAGGAAATTCTTTTACGGTAACGTCATGATTATATTTCTTATTTATTTTATAATATAAACAGCATAAAAGGGGAAAACATTCAGTTTTTTCATAAACTTGATATATATTATCTTTAAATGAAATACACTTGACATTATACATTTCAGCAATTTGTCGAAGGTCATTTTCTGAATACTTATAGTTGTCATCGGATAAATCGCATATGCATGAATGAAACAGTTTCAATTTTTGAAACTGTGAATCTTTTAAAACTCGATGGCGACATGAAACGATGAATTTTACGTTGTTTTCTTCTAGCATCATTTTCATATATATTTCCAAAGAACTCCATAGCTGAATATCATGATATTCACAATCATATCTGCCACAAACATTCTCCACACAAAACAGTATTTTTTTTGATGGACTATATAATTGTTGGATATACACTGGTGTAGTGATAGGATAAATTTCAAACTTTTCTTCCTCAAAAAAGAGAACTACATTTCGCATGATGGAAGTAATTCCATTACCATCATCTCCAGTAATCAAAATGCAGTTGTATTTTCTAGCACATTCTGATACCTTTTCAAATATAGATGTTTTCACGAAAAATTTGCTGTTGTCTCTCCACCTGTCAAGCGTTCGACTTCTTTGAACTAAAAAAACATAAAAGAATGTAAATATATTCAGTTCATAATTCAGAATAGAACATTGTGTACCACCAACAGATACTTGAATTGGATTACCATTTTTTCCCTTGGTTTACACTTCCATTAACAATGTTGCCGAACCTATTTTCGTAACCTTCATATGATTGTGATCTACTCGTACGCGATACAAAGAACGATACAGATTTATAATCTAACGCATTACAATGACGTTTCTTAGGTAGATGGTGTTTCGTTTTAGATATGTTTGCCATTATTGACCATTAACGGATTGTAGAAGTTCAAAAAGGGGCTTAGTCCTCATCTACGTAAAATCGGCAAATGTGTGGGTTAGCATTTATAGAAGGATAGGCATATGTTTCAAGACGTTATTGACATGTTCAAATGGTCACGTACTTTTAAAATCTTTACATAAAAGTCGATAAAAGTCCATTGGACTTTTATACTGTTTGTGAGTTAAGCGCCACATGATGTGTTACGTTATAACGCATCAAGAACTTCCAGAAAATATATTTAAACTTATCATGAATACAGATCACGATAAAAGGGTCTTAGATGTAAATAAGACTTTTACCTTTTAATTGCAGATTCAAGTTAATTTGTGTGTTTTATTTAATTTGATTGTAAGTGTGAAATCATTTAAAAGTATTAGCTATCAAATTGTTTTTACTGATTTGACACTTAATCTAACATTTTATTAAAAACATACTAAAATGTATTTCTTAATAACTAAAGATCAAAAAGAAACTAGTAACTCATAGTCAGCTTATAAGTTATCACTTTTTTGTGCATAATTTAGACAAGACAGCTTTAATTGTCTATCGAAACGACATCCGAAGGACTCCGATGAACAGATAACCTGATAAAACATAGATATAAAAATTTAATAGACAAGCATAAGCAATTGTATTATGATGATTCTTTTTTCTACATTTGTAGGTTTGTTTGATTTAACTTAGAGTTTATGAATCAACGTTCTATCTGTTAAGGAAAACAAATTAAATTCGAAGCAAAATACATGTTTTGTTCTCCATGTTCTCAAAAACATAAACTAATTGAAAAATTGATGATTTCTGATAATCTGAATATATTTTACTGGATTTGACCTGTTTCAAAAATCAGAATTATAAGAACCTCTCTAAATTACCAGATTATTTTTTTTCATCTGGATTTGCATTTTTTGTTTACCTTAATAGATTTTGTTTTGATGATAATCGTTTTAAAGAACACTGTTTAAGCTTTTTTATGAACACCAAAACTAGGTAGATTTATTAGAGTAAGACCTGGAAATATTGAAGCATATTTCAACTGAACGCCTTTAACCATCCAGCTACATGTGATATATAAACTGTCATAAGTCAGTAATATTCACGTACAACGAATTATTGCCTAATGCAATTTACATAGCTTCAATTTTGAAAAAAGAGGAATCAATTACGGATTAATCGATTCTTTGGAACGTCACAAGTTTCTTCACCTCAACCCTTTGAAATAAAGAAAACAATAAATTAACCTTCTTGCATGTAACGATGTTTTTAGCTAAGAATAAAGAGTGTGTAGTCTAACATACTAGAGGTTGCTCTTTGTAAATACAGCTGTTTCTCAAACCACGCCTCTTTTGGGGAGATCTTGAATATTCATAGAAAATTAAATTTCTTTACATACTGGTTCCCAGTTATGCTCTCTGTGTTCCATCTCACAGAGACATAACTTGGGAATGTTTCCAGTAAATAAACATGTGCATATTGTTTACATTGAAATCTGTGCTAACCTTTTAATCGAGGTAGGGGTAGTTAAGAAAATTAGTGTCAGTTTAAACTATGAGAAGTTCAGGGCATATAAACGTTGAAAATATGCCGCACAGCCCTATATTTTGACCTTTGAAAAATATTGTAGTGATATGAACTTTCAATTCTAGGATGAGATTTTTTTTTAAAACTTCATAGTAAAAGTGGTACAGTTTAAGCCGTAAAAGGAGTTCCTATGGGGATTTGCATTGTCAATATTTACAGAAATGCAACCTATATTGGGTGAAAAAAGAGAACATTCAGAATTAAACCAAATTTGCTTTATTTCACAGATTTTAAAGAAATTAACTCAAATATGAAGTTTTATAAATATTTCATGAAGATAAACAGAATCCTTGGCATTCAATATGATGACTCAGCATAACTTAACAGTTTACAGTATGCATAGTTTACTTAAAGTCCTGAATACAAAATTAATTCATAATATTTGCATATTTGTCAGTTAAATTGTTAAAAAGTGCTTATATTTATTCTTCTCAGTCATTGAAACTCATAGATCCTTCCATAATATTTTCTATGGGGTGTTTGTGTCCTGTCGATAACCTAAAAGCCGTAACACCTAATTATGTTTTGTTGTCACCACGGCATAATAAATACAAGCTAGAAAAACAAAATATTTCAACAAAACTTACAAAAGTGTGTTCTATCCTGAATATGTACTAAATATTCCAAATTGCTAGAAACAGCAGAATGATTTTGGAAATTTGAGACCCCAGGGGCAAAAAACATAGAAAATTGCCTACCCCCTGGGTCATTAAACAAATAATTTCACTTGTAAATGCTATGATGTAATGATTTTCAAGTTCTAAATATAAAAAAAACAATAACTATGCTTGGAAGTTATGCAAAAATCAGATGTAAGCAGTCATCTCTATTATATTTTAAGTGAATTTATATCTCAGACTGGTATCTGCATACATACAACTATTGTACATATGGCTTTGTTTGAACACTTCTAGTATATATATTAGCTAACTTGTGTCAGATATATGGTTACAGATGATACTGTTGAGACAAGAATTCAAAATTGACCATTTGAGGCAGAAAAATATGTACTTTAATTGACAAATAGGCATACTGTAAGATGTGGACTGGAGACAGAGGCAGGATTGGATACTTTATATAATCTTGTATGTTATAATGATTGACTGCTAAACATTACGTTTAAAGTATTCTGATATGCTTTCAACATGTTATCAAAACAGTTTTAAACAGATATGCATTTCATATCAGAAAATATGCAAATAAGGTAAGCTGGCATAATTAAAGTCTTGTTTTCAAATTCTTTAAAAAATTGAAACAGGGGAGGGAGTATACAATGTACAGTAAAGAAAAACTTAGAGTACACACAGTGATTTCTTTAAGGCTATAATTCTGATAAATGAGTGTTAATGTGAGAATTACTGATTTAAGACAGTTTTCTATTTGAATAAATGTTTGTATAGGTTGCTCTTTGTAAATACAGCTGTTTCTCAAACCACGCCTCTTTTGGGGAGATCTTGAATATTCATAGAAAATTAATTGTTTTTACATACTGATTCCCTGTTATGTTCTCTGTGTTCCATCTCAAAGAGACATAACTTGGGAATGTTACCAGTAAATAAACATGTGCATATTGTTTACATTGAAATATTTGGTAACCTTTCATTCGAGGTAGGAGTAGTTAAAAAAATTAGTGTAAGTTTAAACTGTGAGAAGTTAAGGACATATAAACGTGGAAAATATGCCGCACAGCCCTATATTTTGACTTTTGAAAAAAATTGTAGTGCATATGAACTTTCAATTCTAGGATAAGATTTTATTCAAAACTTCATAGTAAAAGTGGTACAGTTTAAGCCGTAAAAGGAGTTCCTAAGGAAAATTGCATTGTCAATATTTACAGAAATGCAACCTATAGAAAAGCAAAACAATACCCCGACCCATACAAATTTGTGCAAAAAGGTACAAACTTGATTGCGAAAACCTTTTTGCTGCAAATATTATGTACTCACGTTTTTTAAAATCCGATATACACTAAGCATCCTAGATTGTTCAAATCCATTTGTATAACGAAAGAATATATATATATATACTGTTCTTTTATATACAATAGTTGTATATGTATACACAAACTGACCATTGCAGATTTAAATGTTTCAATTGTCAAAAACTTGGACCATTTTTTATTTATCTAAATACATATAAAATTGAGAATGGAAATGGGGAATGTGTCAAAGAGACAACAACCCGACCATAGAAAAAAATAACAGCAGAAGGTCACTAACAGGTCTTCAATGTAGCGAGACATTAAGCACCCGGAGGCGTTCTTCAGCTGGCCCCTAAACAAATATATACTAGTTCAGTGATAATGAACGCCATACTAATTTTCGAATTGTACACAAGAAACTAAAATTAAAAAAATACAAGACTAACAAAGGCCAGAGGCTCCTGACTTGGGACAGACGCAAAAATGCGGCGGGGTTAAACATGTTTATGAGATCTCAACCCTCCCCCTTTACCTCTAGCCAATGTAGAAAAGTAAATGCATAACAATACGCACATTTAAAATTCAATTCAACAGAAGTCCGATTCTGATGTCAGAAGATGTAACCAAAGAAAATAAACAAAATGACAATAATACATAAATAACAACAGACTACTAGCAATTAACTGACATGCCAGCTCCAGACTTCAATTAAACTGATTGAAAGATTATGATTTCATCATATGAATATCAAGCACAATCCTTCCCGTTAGGGGTTAAGTATCATACCATCATAACATATATGAGAAGAACATAACCCGTGTCGTGCCAACAACTGTTTTTTTAATAAATGTGTTTAGTTCCGATGCAAAGACCCTATAAGTGAATCAATATTAACGCCAAAATAAGCAATCTTTAGTGACCTGACAACAGTATCGTAACTATATCCCTTTTTGATAAGTCTATTTAAAGGTTTTGTTAGTTTCTGAGGTGAATACTGACATTTTTGTGCTTTATAAAGAATATTTCCATAAGAAATTGGATGTGAAATACCTGAACGTATAAGAAGTCTGCATGTTGAGCTATATTTACGAATGATGTCCTTATACCGATGATAAAATTTAGTAAATGTTTTGACTAGTTTGTTATATCGAAACCCCTGGTGTAATAATTTTCAGTAATACATAAATTTCTCTCGTTAAAATCTAAAACATTGTTACATACACGAGCGAATCGTACAAGTTGAGATATATAAACACCGTAAGATGGTGACAATGGAACGTCACCATCTAAAAATGGATAATTAACTATAGGAAATGAAAAATCATCTCTTTTATCATAAATTTTAGTATTAAGCTTTCCGTTAGTGATATAGAAATCAAGATCGAGGAAAGGGCAGTGGTCATTGTTAGTATTAGCTTTATTTAAAGAAAGTTCAACAGGATAAATTTCTTTAGTATACATACTGAAGTCGTCATTATTGAGAGCCAAAATGTCATCCAAATATCTAAAAGTATTATTAAATTTGTTTATGAGATGTTGTTTCGATGGTTTTTGCTGATTTTTGTCATAAATTGTAACTCATAGCAATACAAAAACAGGTCCGCAATAAGTGGTGCACAGTAAGTCCCAATTGGAATTCCAATAACCTGACGATATACGGAATCTCCAAAGCGAACAAAAATGTTATCTAGTAAAAATTCAAGGGCATATATAGTATCAACGCATGTCCAATTGACATATATGATATGTCCAATTGACATATATTATATATATATGTTTACATTGAATAGGAGGGTGTGAATGAATTTGTAATGTTTCGAAATTCGATATAATACTAAGCTTCAATTTATTCTGCAGCGTAAATTAAAATAGTGTTTACATTCATGTAATTGATCTGATTGTTTAACTTTTGCTCATTTAGAAATGATACTTGGATTTTTGCATAATCATTAAAAATTTCGTTTTAAGAACATAGTTAAACTCTTGGGTGTAAAAACAGACAACATTCCAGAAAAACACAGTTATGTGATTTTCAGTTTGGAATTGTATAACTGTCACGATTGTTTAAGTTAAGGTAGATCGGGTGCTCAAATTTTCGCGCCGTCTGCGCATAAAGTTGCACATTGATATCGTAAGTCATGTACATTGTCGTAATTTCCCATAACAATAAAATTTGATCATTAAAATTTTTATTCTATTTAAATGCATTGAGAATGAGTTAAATAACTATTAACTGCAATTTCAAAACTTATTAAAGTTTATTGCAACAATTGTCATTGTCGAAATAGTATACGTACTTCCGTTCTAAAAAAAATGGAGCATTTTCTTGACGTCGGAGAAGACTGAATAGAGAATAACTCATAATAATCGAACTGCTTTTCATGAATACTGTAATGCAGGTCGAAATTATAGATAACGATCTTCATTTTGGTAGCTTTTGAAGCAGTTTCACCCTTTTCTTACGCTAGAAAATTACCGGCAAATATGCGAAAGATGGATGTAAACAAATCATGAAAAGGGGGAAAACTGATGCATTGTAAGTAAGTACTAATGAATTGAATATAAATGCCCAAAGAGCGATTCACGACCCCTGAAAATAATTTGAAAGCTTAAAATTAGCGGAAGTAATTTCAAAACAATATCCGTGGCGAACAACAAAACAATGACCCCCCTCTCTTTTAGGCAGAAATACACATGTAACCATAACCAATGCATAGGCATAGCTCATGGTACTTCTATTATTCATGTAATTGATTTGAAAAGTTGTGAACCTAAGAGTTCAGATGTGTTTAGGTCATCTGCATAGGGGTCGGACCATTTGGGTTTCTCGGAGAAAAAGGTCATGAAAGTAGGAGATTGATATAATATTAGTCCGAGATTACTTTGAGATGTGGGACGGCCTCAGCTTGTCTGGCAAAACAGCCGTTGGACGTCAGAGTAATCTCGGACTAATATAATATATGCAAATACAATTTTATTGTTGTAAACCTAGAATATTTGAATGCGAATGCTGGTGATTTTGTTAAGCATGCACACTTAAAATTAAGAACATTTCCCGTCTAGACTGTTTGAATTATTCTTTAAAGATGAATCATTTCACAAAACGTACTTTCTTACTGATGCATGATGGTCTGGATGGAGTGTCCTTCATTTCTTTCTTATCTAATTCTTTATACCATTTATCTCTATTAAACTTTTTTACTTCATTTTTCTGTATTTCTTATAATTTAACACCCCATTATTCTTCATTGTTATGTCTATTTCCTTTATTTACAAATGTATTGTGCATATAACATGCATTTATTATTATTGTCTATTCTTTAAAACTTTTCCTGATCCTCCTACAATGTATTTGATCCTACAGAACCTTCATGGAGAAAAACAAAACTTTTACTACCTAACAGGAAAACCGGTCTTGTCATAAAATGATTATTTTTTTTTAACTTTAAAAGCTTATTAGGCCTCTGTTCATCATATTGCTGTTAACTGATCAGGACATTTATTTCGTACCGAGTGCATTTCTTTAACAGGTTAAAGACAATGAATGAAAACTTTTCAAAATTGCACCTACATGTACATTGTATGTACAGTGGGTGTTAAATTCTCTGACCATTCATGACCAAAAGTTTTTTTCACAGTGTACATGTAATTTCAACCTTAAATACAAAATGTACCTCCTCTTTAAGGCATAAGTATTTTAAAGGTGAATGAACAAAAATGGCAAGATATGTAAAGTTCACACTAGAGTCTATATTTGTAAACAAAATAAAATCAAAGGATAATTAAAAACCAATTGTTCAGAGAACAATTGAAGGTCTTTCCATCAAAACAATGTATTTTGATATGAAAAGTTGTGAAACTAAGTTTAAAATGTCATTTCAATCGTAAAATGATAGCTCCTAGTAAGCTGATTCCAAAAATATATTGTTTCCATACATTTTTTTTAAATAAGGGAGATAATTTGTTACTTCCGGTTTGAAAAATGTTACTTCCGATTATATTTGAATATTTACTTGACACTGATTCCAAAAATATCTGGTTCTATATACTTTTATATTTATAAAGTACAAAAAAATAGCTATTTCCGGTTTACAAAAGGTCACTTCCGGTTGTTTTTTACAAGGTTAAATGGTTTGATACCTTTTTCTAAAAGTTGTATATCTTTATCATGTATACATATAGAATAAAAGCAAAGGTCAAAATCTAGAACGTCAAATTAAGCTATGACGTTGAGATCAATTTCAAGGTCATAAACCAAGGACCTCAAATCAAAAGACCATAGGTCTTTATTATATTTAGTTAATGAGTTATATCACCAAACGCGTATTTTTAAATACAAGAGGGGAGAAAACTCCCTTTTACATTCAACGTACGCTTGCAATCAAAATTTACATCTTACGACATGTCGCAACTAACAATTTAGTAAAAATAATTTGTTGATATCTTATACAGTCTTTGGATATAAGTGAAAATAAGCCAAATTCAAATATTAGAATATGACCTTGACCTTTGACCTTGACCTAATTTTCATTTTTTGGGACCAAGGACCTCAAATCAAAAGATCCTAGGTCTCTATCACTTATGATTTATAAGATAGAAATTCATATCACTTATATCAGATGCATAAGGGGAAATAACTCTCATATGAAGCGGTCATATCGCTTCGGTCAAAATAGGACAAATCATGCGAAGGATATAACGAGCAATTTTGTAAAATAAATTTGTCATAATCTTTTACGGTTGCGAAGGAGATGCGCTAACAAGGAAAACAGTGTTTGGGGAGATAACTCCTACAAAGAAAAGTATTCGTTTACGCAGGGTAAATTTCAAAAGCGCATAAACTGTTCGATATCATATACCAAATATCTAAGCGACATATTGCGAAACAAATGTTTATCGCAAGAACAAAATTAGGCGGAAGAAAAAAAAATAATCAGAAGAAAAACAATAGGTCTTTCCACAGAAAAGTGGAAAGACCTAATAACTATGTTCCTATCTAATAGGATATTAGGACTTTACGGAATTTAACCAACTTATTGTGACTAGAGCTTACTAAATTAAAAGCCTGTGAACCAGGTTTCAGGGCAATAAGATATATATTATAGACAAAATGACTACTTTTATATTCAACTTTGGAACTGAAGAATTTCAACTATCAACATTTGGGGATTTCAACATTTAAATATTAAATGTATTTCAAATGGCCTTATATTAAATGTGTCATGTTTTAAAAGCAATAAAATACTTATTTGATGTACCGGACATGTCGGTTGTCAGAGGGGGAGGGGCTTGTTTGAAAATTTAATACTTTCCAGCAACTTAAAATTCGTGAAGTGCTTTTGTTAAAAACATAATCCTCCCACATGTACAAAATGTACTTTAAATAGAAAGGAAATTAAAAATAGCATAGTATATTACATGTAATAGTTTGATAGTATTAAAAAGTCTCAGGCCAAAAAACACTTGAAATAATTCAGGGTCAATTTAGGCCCTAGCACATACATTGAATTTACATTTTAAAAATGCATACTGAATCTGTAGTTATTAAAATTTGCTTTTTTTGTTTTGCTCATTTCTATTGCATGTTATTTTAGTCTCAATTGGCATGTATTTGAACCACTAACCACTATCAACATCTGGGGATTTCAACATTTAAATATTAAATATATTTTAAATGGCCTAATATTAAATGTGCCATGTTTTAAAAGCAATAAAATACCCATTTGATGTACCAGACATGTCGGTTGTCGGAGGAGGAGGGGCTTGTATGAAAATTTAATACTTTCCAGCAACTTGAAATTCGTGAAGTGCTTTTGTTAAAAACATAATCCTCCAACATGTACAAAATGTACTTTAAATAGAAAGGAAATTAAAATAGCATAGTATATTACATAACATGTAATAGTTTGATAGTATTAAAAAGTCTTAGTCCAAAAAACACTTGAAATAATTCAGGGTCAATTTAGGCCCTAGCACATACATTGAATTTACATTTTAAAAATGCATACTGAATCTGTAGTTATTAAAAATTAGCTTTTTTGTTTTGCTCATTTCGATTGCATGTTATTTTAGTCTCAATAGGCATGTATTTGAACCACTAACTATCCTACAGTCGTTGACAGTAGAAAAGAAAGATAAAATATGAAATACAGCAGTTACAAAAGATATTGTAAAATGCAAATTTACTGAAATCTTTAATTTTATGACAGACTTTTATGTACATACATGTACAAATCTCATCAATTTTTTCTTGCTTCATAAAGATTGTTAGACAAGGGTCCTGATTATTCGTTCAAATCATTTTGCACATTTTTCTGTGATAATCTACTTTTTGCTAGATTAAGAATAATACAAATTGATAAAAGCCTTCCCATATGTTGGTCCATTACACCACTGTCTCAGGTTAAGGGGAAGGGTTGGCACTTTCAAACATTAACCCAACCACAGTATGTATGTTCCTATCACAAGTCATGAACCTGTAATTCAGTGGTTGTCTTTTGTTTGCTGTGTCACATATTTATTTTTGTTCATCATTTTGTACATAAATAGGCCATCAGTTTTCTCATTTGAATTGTTTTACATTAGTCATTGCAGGGCCTTTTATAGCTGACAGTGACGTAGCTGGGTCATTTTTACGTGTATGCCCGAACCTTGGCGAGGGATATGAGGGGTGCCAACCGCTCAATGTTAAAGCACCTGCTGGTACAGTGTAGTGGGTTCGAAAGGGACGAAGCCCACAAAAGCTACCGAGAATGAGATACCATAATGATTCTTGTCAGTAAAAAATCATTGAAAGCAACATACTTTTGAATCTAAATGGTTTATTTGTTTTGGTTAGATTTTGTAATATGTTAACTTATTCATTGTGTTAAACTGGAAGCTAGCCTAATGGTCATTGGTTTCAGAGAAAACGTCCAAACCAATATTACTTTTAAATAAGTTAAAAGGGTGCCATGAGCCGGATTCTTTACGCAATTAATTGTTTTACATGCTCAATTTATAAACCTTCATAGACTGTCGTGAAATATTCCAGATCAAGAAAAAAATATCAAAAGAAAATTTTAGATTTTTTTTTAAATCCCATTAAAGGAATGATAAATTGATTCATTTTTTGTGGAAAGAAATCCTAGGTCTTCCAGAAATTTTTGTATATTGCACTTCTTAGAAATATTTTGTTTCGTGTTCTTTAAAAGGTGCTTTTGTCGATTGTATGCTCACTTACGGCACCCTTTTAACTTATTTAAAAGTAATATTGGTTTGGACGTTTTCTCTGAAACCAATAACCATTAGGCTAGCTTCCAGTTTAACACAATGAATAAGTTAACATATTACAAAATCTAACCAAAACAAATAAACCATTTAGATTCAAAAGTATGTTGCTTTCAATGATTTTTTACTGACAGGAATCATTATGGTATCTCATTCTCGGTAGCTTTTGTGGGCTTCGTCCCTTTCGAACCCACTACATTGTACCAGCAGGTGCTTTAACATTGAGCGGTTGGCACCCCTCATATCCCTCGCCAAGGTTCGGGCGTACACGTAAAAATGATCCAGCTACGCCACTGAAGTGTAGCTTTTAACCTGTGTGTCATTTGATCTATTGCGGAGAGTTGCCTCATTAGCAATCAATTATCATACCACATCTTCCTTTTATATTGAAACACAAATATTGACACATAAAAATTTGTCAGATAGAAAGTCGGAATGCGACTTATGGATAAAAACTTAGCAGACTCTCAGCTCACACTTATCATATGTCATCACAATCATGGTTACCGTTTAAGCACAATAATAAAATGTTGAGAATGGAAATGGGGAATGCTTCAAGGAGACAACAACCCGACCATAGAACAGACAACAGCAAATTAATTAGATATAGCGGCTTCTTATCGCTACCAAAAATTAGATAAGAATAGTTATGATATTTGGTCTGAATAAGAAGAGTTATGATATTTGGTCTGGATAAGAAGTGCTATGATATTTGGTCTGGATAAGAAGAGTTATGATATTTGGTTTGAATAAGAAGAGTTATGATATTTGGTCTGAATAAGAAGAATTATGATATTTGGTCTGGATAAAAAGTGCTATGATATTTGGTCTGGATAAGAAGAGTTATGATATTTGGTCTGAATAAGAAGAGTTATGATATTTGGTCTGAATAAGAAGAGTTATGATATTTGGTCTGGATAAGAAGAGTTATGATATTTGGTCTGGATAAGAAGAGTTATGATATTTGGTCTGAATAAGAAGAGTTATGATATTTGGTCTGAATAAGAAGAGTTATGATATTTGGTCTGGATAAGAAGAGTTATGTTATTTGGTCTAGATTAGAAGAGTTATGATATTTGGTCTAGATAAGAAGAGTTATGATATTTGGTCTAGATAAGAAGAGTTATTGTATTTGGTCTAGATAAGAAGAGTTATGATATTTGGTCCAGATAAGAAGAGTTATGATATTTGGTCTAGATAAAAAGAGTTATTGTATTTGGTCTAGATAAGAAGAGTTATGATATTTGGTCTGGATAAGAAGAGTTATGATATTTGGTCTGGATAAGAAGAGTTATGTTATTTCGTGGGAGTTCGCTTTTCAATTTTAAAACAATCAACTTTTCAAAAAATTAGTTTATATTGATAGGGTATTTACATAGGAATCAAAAGAGCAAAAACAATATATAGGTCAATGTGCTTGTTTTCGAGATATTAATTAGCCACTGAAATTGTGTTGGGAAAATATTCTCTCTTGACTTTTCATAGTTTTATCATTGAAAAGTTTAAGTTCTCAAAAGATTTTAAAAATTAATTATTTTTATAAGACATATTTCTTATACATGTAAAAAGATTTATAAAAAGAAAAATTGGGGTAAATGGACAAATATTTTTAAGGCATTCAAATGAATAAACCAAATTCAGAAAATCTGACAAAAATCCCAAAACATGACATATAATATAAAAAAAAACTATGAAATGTCAAATATATCCTCATTTCCTGATGAGAAAATAAATAATCATACATGGTACAAATTGTTTGCCAATTGTTTCATTAAAAAAACACACAAAATGAGTCTTCCATGTGTGATCTGATCAACAATATTTAATTCCTTCCACACCGACTGAAAGATAAATATCCCATCTTATCCCGTGTACTTAAGTCTGTTGCTGCTACTCAAGAAATAAACTTGTCACAGAAGATTATCGTTTTTTCCATTTCGAAAATTTCTATTCAATATGGATTTTAAGTCCCCCTTTTAGGTGTTGTTGAAGGAAGGATAAAGAATGTTTGGAATTCGTCTACTAATTGTATAGGAAACTGGATATGTGCACTGTAAAACCTGGAATTACCCACAAATTGCACATGTAAATGTCATTACACAATCTGGAGTAAGATGGTTGTTTTCGGATTTGACAATGCGTCCACTTTTCCCCGTAAAAGGACAATTACCAAATTTTTTTTAATAAAAATACAATAGAAGTTCTAGCTTCAAATGTACAAAATATCAATTATTGACCTTGGGTTCAGAGGTCAAGTTAAACTGCAGTCCTTATAGCACATGACCTACCCTCCTTTGATTTTACACATACTTAACAAACTTCATATTAATCTGTATAACAATGAAAACAAAATTTTGACATCCAATCAATCATTCATACTTGAAATGTCAATTATTTAACCTTGAAGCCAAAGGTCAAGCTGACATGACGCTATACAACAAGCTGTCCCATGGTTTAAGAAAAATTACAATACATCATCGATTTATCTCAAAAGACAAAAATATTACGGCTCGGACAATTAACTACAAGTTAATAATATAACACTTAGATAGGTTTCAATAATTTGACATTGAGGTCAAAGGTCAAGTAAAAAAGCGGGCTTGGTGGTACACAACTCACCCTCTTAATATTAGACACTTATATACCAAATACAATTGATGTATCTAAAGAACCAAATTAAAATCTGGACAAGATAAAAATAAAATTTTCAAATTTATTCAATTCATGAATTTAAAGTTAATTCCCTTTTTTATCTATTTTCTTGTCAAAATTAGCTCGTATCTTTCTTGTATGGACAATGAGGTACCATTTTGTTTTATCTTAACTTTTAAATCAATGTTTGGGTAATTCAAAAACACAAAATAAGAAAATTTTATGGATAAGAAATGCAACTTTTGATTCAAATAATGTATCAAATAACGTTTTTTCCTTCATAATATATACGAAATTTGCGTCAAAATTTCCATTTTGCCTTAAATTTTTGAATCAAAATTTTGAGCTTTGAACACTGATGATCCCACTTTTTTATTTGATAATTTCAAAGAAAATCTCACTAATAAGTTTTCCTTAAAAAATATAAAAAATCTATGGATAAAAAATTAAACCTTAAACCAAAAATCATTTATAAATAATTACGTGTATATTTGTTTAGTATTTGTTTTGTACATTTTTTAGGCGTATATCATGTATTTTATTTGTATAACGAGACATAAATGTGAAGGATGTGACGATATAAAAAATATCAAATAAAGAAGAAGACTTCTTTTATGCAATATACATAAGATATAAGAAATATTTTTTACATACAACGAAATTTGAAAATATTTTAAACTGAACGCACCTTATGCATGTTATGGCAATTGCAACCATGTGTTGGTTAAAAAAGAATTGAACATATCTTCTACTTTTGTCATATACAGTTTTCATAACGTTTTCTATATGACCACATAAATAAAAGGTAAACATTATTCAAGTACATAACCGGGTTGTATCCATCAAAACACCATACGTTTTGCCTGTTCCAAGTCAGGAAATGTCATCGGTTTCACTGGTCAAAGTCACAATCTCCTTTTAGCCATTAAGTAGAGTGACACTTTAATGTTAAGCGATACATTATCACTCTGATTCTTTAAAAGAGCCTTGAAGAGTTCATCTCAAGATGGTGGTGCTATTATCAAAAATTTGTGCTTTTTCGATAATTTATTATTTGTACAATTATCCCACATACTTTGGGTTTCGACACAATTTGACTGACAATTGTCCCCCTAAAGGTAGTTTCATGACACCTTCTGCCCTGCAGTGCTTAACGATATTTTCAAATTTAATAGTTACAAAACAGCAAAAAGTCATTTGCAATTATTGCATAAAACACAGGAAGCGTCGTTCACAGACATACTAGTCATTGTTCTTTGTAATTTATAGTAAATGCCATTTATTATAAACAACAAGCAAAGAAATTTCAATTGTTTTCCCAGGCTATCTATGATGTTTTTATTGAAACGATTTAAACGTTAATTACTCTACACAAACTTTACAATTACAAAACAACTAATACTGAGTCAATAAAGTCGAGAGTCTCCCAAATTGTGTACCTGGATCGATCAATAACTTTTCTTATTTTCAACAAAAATCTATATTTGAAAATATGATTTGAGAAAATAATAGTTAAAATGGAAGCAAAAATCCTCTGTCGACTAAGTTAAAAAAAAAAAAACAATTAAGAGACAATATAAAATTCTAATATGCTTGACATTGAAATAATACAAATTGTATATAGTACAGACTGTTATTTCTCGAGGAAATGAAATTGCTGATGCTTTTAATAGTTTAAATACATGTTATATATGTTTAGAGTCATACAATGGAAGACACAAAGTTTCTACAATTTAGTAATGCATTGACGGTGAGATATTGCTGCTGCTAATTGGGCTGTTTTGCCGCTCGATGATTGGATTTAAGGCTATGTTGTTTGGCTGCTCTGAGACTCGTAGCCTCAATAGTGTAACCTATTTTTTATTTTCTTATTTATTTTATTTAGGAGGGTTGATGCTGTTTCTGCTGTTTCTGTTGTTGCTGCTCGAAGGAGTGTATGGTCGCTGCTAAAGTATAGAATGAAGATTATATTATAATGGTTCCTGGATGCTGTTCATTTCTGTTGGTGCTCAAATCTAAGCTGATCATCTCTGCTCCAGATATTTTTCTGGTTGCTCATGTCTACTTCAGACATTTAAGAGTTATTCATAACAGCTCCCTGGTTATTCTTGAGATTCTCCGTAGGTGAATATTCTTATTTATTAAAATCCCAATTGTGTACAAAAACCTACTAAAGTTCTATCAATATGGAATACATCCTTCTATCGACCTCTTACAAAGGCTATAATTGTATATTATGAGTTATACTATATGTAGAGTATTTATCAATTATGGACTTTTGACGAGGTCAATACATTATATATAGACCTATTCAGATTATATTGACCGAGGACGAAGTATGTTATGTTTTGACTAAATAAAAGTCCTTAATCTATATATTACATATCATGTAGATCAAAGCGTATGCTTAAAAACCATAATGACTCGATTTAACTAGTTTTGAAAACCTGACACTATGTTACTATTTTTAAAAATGATATTGACGCTATGTTACTATTTTTAGTAACATAGTACGACGCCAGATAATGTTGCTGAATGATTTATTTCTTTAATGTGTTTTATTTTCATAAAATGTTGCACCATTATGGTGTAGACTATGTATTTTAATTTGATTTTATATGAATACCTGGCAATGCGTACTATACATGATATAAATAATGGGTCAGGCTTATTAGAGACGGCATTTGGTATTTGCTTACATTTCCAACCGTTGTCGTTTCGTCTTTTGTTGGAATAGCGGAAAAGTGATTGAAGGTAAAAGAAGGTAAAAGAGTCGAGTGCAGAATGTCGTGTTCACGTTCAGAAACGGCCACACCGATATTTTGTGCACTGATTGTTATTTTCATTACAGCACTGTGAATTCATTGCATTTTAGTGAATACCAACTTTCGTGGTTCAAGCAAATATTGTATGTTCGTGGATATTTGATTAAGTGGTTTTGCCAAAGTCTGCATATAAGTCTATGAACAGTTTGTAATTAGGTCAACCTTTGAATGCGTCCGCGATAAAAACCTATATGAAACAATAAATTTGTTAATCATGTAGCATACGTAAGACTGCAAAAGTTAGATTTGCCTTAGCCCCTCCGTACGATTCAAGCTATATCAAATCTTGATTTTCAGTCTAGAAATAGCTGCAAAGGGATATTTACGCATTTATCTAGTGGAAGTTGTGTGGTATTGTTATAAAAAAACTTACGTAGATATAGGTCAAATGCTGGAACTTTCATTGCTACTACCATATTTCTCAAATCAGCTGATAAACGCCTCAAAAGCTTGAGGTCTGAATCTAAAAAGTAATATATTTGTACATGTATCAGTTCTCAACTGTTTTACAACTGCACATTTAAGCTGTCATTGTCATATTCTAAACAGTTTTACCTAAACAGTGGTCGTATGTCGACTGTCAAAATCAATTATTTGTTAAACTGTAAGTTAAGTTTAACGAAAGAACAAGATGCGAAAAATTCGAAAACAGAACAACCGTCATTCAAAACAAAATCAAGTAGATGTCTCCTACAAAGTTAAATATTTACGATGAGTTGCATTAAATACAGAATATAAGCTAACAATTAAGATCATATTGAGTACGATGAGGATGAATTATTCCAACTACCTGTTTCACGTTGAATGTTTCAGATGCAATTAACTTCAGTCATATTTAACTTACACTATTCTTTCCGACTTTTTCTATTATTTATAAAATAATTGTATTTACTCATTAACTGAAAGATATACTTTTGTGAGATGATTTGCAATCATAGGCAATCTTAACTTGAATTCAAAACTGAAATTTTGTAATACTGTGGAGTTTAACTAGTACGTTTTGATCCCCTTGCATATCATTATGTACCAAAAGACAAAATATTATACGGATAGCATTGTTTCGTCAATTGTGTGCGTTTTTTTATATATTAGGCAATTTCCCGTACCGTTTGGACTGAATGAATCTTAAAACAAGAGGAAAACCCAGATATTCGTAAGTGTTATATAATATCTTTAGCGCAACGCCTTTATGACAAATTAACTCGGTAAGGAATTATTAGGTATATTTAGCTGATCTTTTACTTCTTGTTGATTCATGGGTTAGACCGAACTGTTACTTTCCGGCTTAAATTGTGTCTATTGGTATACATGTATGGGGCTTTACCTCAATATCGATGAAAATTGTTTAATAGCATATTGTCGAGGATAAATAGAGACAATCACATTACGCGGGATTCATACATGTACCTACACGCGTTACCGCTCTCTATATGTAACGTCATGGTTGCTATGTATTAACGTCATTGTATTATTCCAGCATTAAATCATCCATTTGTATAGACGTCTTTTTCTCTATTCAAAACACAACGCAACTACAACTTATACGATCACGAGATTGGTACCGAGACCAGGATAGAAGATGGATTCGTCGAGAATCAAGTCTATTCGAGCTGGAAATAGAGCCGCTGTCACGAAATTCTTCAAGAAACTAGATGAGCTGAACAATGAGCTGAACACCGATTCGGAGATGGATATTGACATTGCAGGTCCAATTATTGACGCTATAGTGAAAAAACAAAGTGTAATTCTTAAACTGGATGAACAGATTTTGGAAAATACATCGGATGAAGATATAGAAGTTGAAATTACAGATGCAGATGAGTATAATTTAGATCTTGAAACAAATTTACGCCGTTATAAGAAATTAGCACAAACAGTTACACGTACATGTACAGAATTATCTCATGAAAGCATCCCAAACACACGCCCTGTCATGAACATGCATGAAGTCAATTCCGAGACCCGTCCTGTAATGAACACAGAATTCTTCCCAAGATATTCATCGCAAACAACTAATAGTTCACTGTCTAGTCAAAATCACCGCTTGCCGAAGCTAACCCTACCTACTTTTTCTGGGGATATTCTAGAGTGGCAATACTTTTGGGAGTCGTTTGAAAACACAATTCACAGCAATCATACACTTACTGATGTCCAGAAATTCACGTACCTACAGTCACTTCTTGATGCAGACGCTATGAATGTCATAAATGGTTTAAACATGTCCAGCGCAAACTATCACAAAGCCGTGGAGTTATTAGTAAATCGCTTTGGGAAAACACACAAAATTGTGAACGCTTATATGAAAGCTCTTTTAGATTTGCCAGCACCCTCATACACATTAGATAGTATCCGTAATTTTTCGGATAAGTCAGAGGTTTATATCCGTGGATTAGAATCTTTAGGACAGTGCCAAGATACGTATGGTTCCCTGTTAATCCCAGTTATGCTTGGTAAGCTCCCTATTAGCGTTAAAAGTAATATCACAAGAGAAAACGGAAACGACGACTGGACCCTTGGAAATCTACGAAAGGCAATACAACGGGAAATATCTATTCAAGAAGCCAGCACTAATGGAAATGAGGCTTGTGATATACCTACCGCAAGTTTCCATGCCGGAATTGGTAAGAAAAATGGAAATTACGTAAATAAATCAAAATCTAAAAACTATTCTCCAAGTAAAATGTGCATTTATTGCAATGATCAACATTTCCCTGCAGACTGTGAAAAGTTCACCGACAGCAAATCAAGAATGGAGATTGTTAAGAAGAGAAACCTATGTTTCAATTGTTTAGGTAACCATAGAATATCAGAATGTAGGTCGAAAAACACATGCCGTAAATGTCAACGTAAGCACCACACTAGTTTATGCAAAGAAACTTCAGTTCAAAATTCACAGAGTCAGAATGTTACAAGTAATACAGAAAACAGCACGCCAATCATGCATACATCTGCTAAACAGGAAAACTCGACCGTCTTTTTGAAAACAGCAATAGCCCCAATATGGTCACAGAATCAGTGCGCCGACGCTCACATCCTTTTCGACGAAGGAGCACAACGATCATTTATGACGCAGGAAATAGCCGACAAGTTGAACGTCAAACCAGACGGAAAGGAAACCCTCAACATATCCGCCTTCGGAAATTCGGACAAGAACGTTCGTCACATGAATAAAGCCACAGTGTTTTTAGAAGCCGACTCAGGAGAGAAAATACCTTTACAGGTATTGATTGTACCTACCATAGCAGCGCCGATTCAGAATAACCGCAGGTACATTTCGCAGCAACTACATTATTTGAAAGGACTAAAACTAGCCCACCCGTTATCAGAGGATAGCAGCTTTGATATTTCTTTACTCATTGGAGCAGACCATTACTGGGATGTAATCAAGGATGATATCGTTCGAGGCGACGGACCGACAGCGATGAGCTCAAAAATAGGATATTTGTTATCTGGACCACTTACATGTACAAGAGGACAACGCGATCCACACATGATGCATATATTATCTAGTCACACAAAAGAGGACTACGATATTGAGAGATTTTGGAAATTGAAGTCCCTTGGTATACAAGAAAACGACAAACTTAACACGGAAAAACAGAACATCAAAGAATTTTCATCCTTTACAAAGCAGAAAAAACGTGGTTTCATCGAAAAGGTAGAAGAGAAGGAGGACTCACAGCGCATACACTACATACCTCATCATCCCGTTAAAAAAAAATGACAATGATGAATCGCAAATACTTAGAAGGAGTGTTCGTTTACAAAACCGCAATCAGAGACTGTAATTAATTGAGAACAATTTTCAATCGCTACTTGATTCAGAAATAGTTTTATATGTGATTCATAGACTTTAAAGTTTCAAATATTTCTTTTCATTTATAGATAATTTTCTTAATTTGGATACATGGCGCATTGAGACTTTAATTGCACAATTTCGCGGCCCCGAGTATGTCGAGGATAAATAGAGACAATCACATTACGCGGGATTCATACATGTACCTACACGCGTTACCGCTCTCTATATGTAACGTCATGGTTGCTATGTATTAACGTCATTGTATTATTCCAGCATTAAATCATCCATTTGTATAGACGTCTTTTTCTCTATTCAAAACACAACGCAACTACAACTTATACGATCACGAGAATATATATATATATATATATATATATTGACAGATTGACAACAAATTAACATTTTAGATTATTGCATGCGAACAAAGCGCTTTTCTAGATTTACCGTCATCCGGGACGCTCAAAGCAGAATATTTGAAAGCCATGAATGTATATTCCCCATTTCCATTCTCAAATTTATAGAAACCGAAACAGTTGAAGAGCCATACAAAACAGTATGTTTAAGATAGCTTAATCCAAATAATTTCAACTTTGCCTAAGGGATTTAAAACCGTTGTTTATAAGTTTATACACGGACAATTTTAAAAAGATTTGATACTAATCATATTAGTACAAATCAGGGTTTCCCCTGGTCAATTTTTTTTCACCACCTCTTTCGACAAATAAATATATTTTTTGCCACTTTATTTTTTTGATTCGCCAAGAAACAATTATGTATTATTTGTTTGAAATGGTAATTCTTTCAAACCTCCCTCTCCCCAAAAAAAGATGAGTTTTTCCCATTGTCTATGATTTTTGTACTGTAATAAATAAACACTAAACATTTACTTTTAAAATAAAAACTTTGCTTTTTATTTTACTAAAGGGGGGAATTTAATTTCATTAGGAACAACTTTCCTAAAATAGGGTTCACTTACTTTTATTCAAATAATAGTTATCAAAAGTACCAGGATTATAATTTTATATAAAACCAGATAGACGTATAGTTCTTTGGGAAAAGTTCTTTAAATAATACAAATATGTGCTCTTTTTTATTAAGAAGTGGTTTTTACAATCAAACAATTTTTTTATCACTTTAAATAAAGTCAACAGTAGTATACCGTTGTTTGAAACTCATGAATCGATAGAAAAAAAATATATTCCTCATTAAAGGGATAGTTATTTACCCTCATTTGAGTGTTTGTTCCCAACTTGTTGAATATATTTCTTCATAAGGCCAGTTTTCTTTTTTGAACCATCTTAAATGAACATGTTAAGACATAAAACTATGATTGAAACACGTGCGTCGCCAAAACAACTTTAACAAAATGACCCTCTGATATCAATTATCTATATCAAAGTCATAAAGTTTTAAGTCGGAGATTTTTCTTGATTTCAACATTTTTCATTTCAACAACAGTTTTCCTTACTTGACCATCGTTATTTTGAGAAGGATAGGAAACGTCAAAAGTTTGATTCAAACACGTGCGTCGCAAAGTGGTTAATAAATCCTTTATGTGACATGTGGCGGACGCCATTTAAACCTATCATTTGTCAAACAATACAATCAACACATGTATTAATTATTTTGTTGTTGCCTACAGCTATAAAATGCCATCAGCTGATAAGGGATTTTCTGTCAAAATGTTAACGAACTTAAGGTCAATTCCAAATATATTCTGATCAGGTAAAGTCCGAGAAATCAGAGACAAAGTAAATAAAGAAGATGATGAAATGAAAATGATATATGTAGTTCTTTCGCGAAATTCTTTCGCAAATGATGCATTTTAATCGCCACAATTATGTTTTTGCCACCGGAAACCTTGTTACCAATGTTCTTACTTCCTAACTAATGATATCACCGATGACCAATAGTCCACTAGCAGAGGTAACGACCCAGTTATGTAAAAATAATAAAACTTACATGCGTTCAAACCGATTTTTCGTATTAAACTTCATTAGGAACGCTCAAATCAGGCAACGCCCTGTTACATTTATTTTTCAAATACAAACTGATTTATCATTCGATTTGGATTGGCATAAATGCAATACCAATTTGATCTTTCAGATTACCAATTCCTCATTCAATAATTGTTCAAGACTATTACCTAAAATATTCAGGCTTTTCACAAGCATAAATACTATATTTAGCATAAATGGCAACGCTAACGTCATAGTTATTTCTATCTCTACCAACGGGATTGGCAAACTCTGTTTACAGTTGATCATCATCAGCATGTATTCTTACTTTTAAATGAGTTTCAGAAACCAGAATACTGTTGAGTGAATAATGTCTAATTCGAGACATAATATTTGCTCTTTGAATTAAGGGTTGACAGCTGGTTCCTACTATATGTATATATTATAGCAAATTAACCTGATGATATCGGGATATGGGTATTTAGTCGGATCTTAACACGTACTTGTGATTTGCTTAAAACCGGTTTTAACGAAGAAATGTCGAAATGTTCAGAACTTAATTAAATCTGTTTTTGGGTAAGATGGTGCAAGCATACGATTTTTATTGCGTCTTACACTTTGAGAAGCGAATAATCTTTAGTACAGTGAAACCTGGGTAAACCGAACCCTGATAAAACCGAATTTCAGTTTAAACCGAACAATTTTCAAAGTCCCACAAAATTTCCCTATCAATTAACGTTAATCTAACCTGAAAAAACCGAACCCTGTCAACACCGAAATCCGAACGATTTTTGAAGGCTCGATAGTAAATATGTATCTAAAAATTACCTGTCAAAATCGATCGAAAGCAATCAAAACAAAAAATTGTTTTTAATTATTTTCATGATTTCATTAAACAAACACAGGATGACAGAGTATCCCCGAGGGTATTTGAGGTTAAATTAACTGGTGAGTTGTTATGACAAACTAATTAGCATGTTTGTGTCCATGTATTCAGTGATCAAATGATTTATGTTGTAAAGAAACGTTAAACTGGTCAGCTGCCCCCATCGCCGAAAATGACAAGAAAGGAACTTTCCCTTAGATCAATTAAATGCACGTTACTCAAATAATTATCGTGACTGCCATTCTGTAGCTAAACTGTTTAATTAAGTAATAGTTTTAAAGTTTTAAAGCCTTTCACTGGATTAGGAAGTCATGCAACACGACAAGGTCAATGGCTTTCGATCGCCGGATTCCCTTTAGAGACCCTATATATTTGATTCGGATGCTCCTGAAGACTTCCGTAAGCTATTTAACAACGATAAAGTCCGAGAATAAACTGGACACAACTGGACCCCTGCTGTTGTTTCACTCTTATCGTGTTGCGAAGTATCAGTCAGCGGGTGGCAAGTTTAGTCCGAGAATTCGTGTGTACAATGACGATCTCGACTCAACTACGGAATCGTCATTTGACAGTGACTTGGAATATGAAGTGGTCAGTGAATTAATGGATTAGATAATATTATAAAAAGCAAAATTGCTCAACGTCGGACATCATTGAACGATTTAACCATTGTAGTTTCACAACGACAAGCGTGATTGACGGAGTGGCGTTTGATTTATAAACAAAAATGTACCAATAGGTCTATCTTTATCTACTTATATTTTTACGCTTACATCTATATCATCACGAAAATAAATAGTCGTCTGTTGTGTAACCTATTATCCCTTGTCAGTAAGTGCTAAAATTATTTTGGTGTCGACTTCCGTTTACCTCTACAATCCGAACACCTGTGAAAACCGAACAAAACGCAAAGTCCTGTGGGTGTTCGGTTTGGACAGGTTTCACTGTACTTTATTTAAATATTGTGTAAAAACGTTAATTATGAGCTATGAAAGTCAAGTGGCTCAAGCATTTTACTGAGGAAGTTTTAAAAAAATGCAAAGAAATATTTTAACAGTGGGTTAGATTTCATTAGTCTTTACTATCTATATATAGATTAACAACTTTTGGTTATATTTATAATTTAGAATCATCATTGAAGGTGGAGCGCGATTGCACAGTTAATTAATATATTGATGTGCCATTTGTATGCAAGAGTGACATTCCGTTGTATTATGTGCCAATTCGAAAAAGTTATGCGAGTATTGTCTCCCTTTACCAGGTTCATTATTTTATAATTAAGTTTAGGTTTCTGATATTAATTTGAATAGTTACAAAATGTATCGATTCAATATATTTCAGTTTTTGTTATTGGTGTATCAAAAACATTGATGTACGAATATAATTTCATAAATTTGAAACGTTTAAAATGATTACATACCAATATAAAGAACCGTTCATCATTTTTGAAAAAGACTATGATTGAAAACTGTATTAATTATCTTCCCTTCATGATAGATTGATTGGGAAATGAACCAAAGTTTTCTAAAGGTAATCACAGAGAGGGACTAGCAAGCAATATTTAATTGTAGCTTATTTAACCTTAAAACAACTTTCCACTATAAACAAATGTTATTTTATACAAATATTAGGACCTTGTTAGCTAAATCTACAAATTTTATTAGATATTATGAATTTTTATTACAATAGATTAATATGCTATATATTAATTTATACTGCACCCGTTCTATTTGAGCAGTCAAAATGCGTTGACTGTATATTTCTATTTCATATACAGACACTGACCCGATATCACTTTTCTTCATGAATATTTAAATAGAATTTGCCGAAACTATATTTAATTATTCATATGACCTCTTCAACCTGTTCTTGTTTCCATCGTATATAACGATGCGCGGAACGACTTAAACTTATTTCATTTACAATTTTTGGAAAGACATATTTCACTTGTTATTTTTATTTGTTTGAAACCTTAAAAGCTTTGTTTTTTATGCTTATTGGTGATATTTTAGTCCATACTCAAACGAATTCGTTCACCATCGATTGCGGGTTTCAACAGAAAATGTACATTTCATTGTGTTATATATTTCTCTGTCTTGAGGCCTTTTAAAAGGGGATTTCCCCCAGTATATTAATCAAATAAATAACATTAACAAATTAAACAACAATTGAATATTGTTTTTTAGATTGCAGTACAAAAACTATAATTATGCATTGACGTGACATATCAACGATTTAGGGATTCGGCCAGAAACGGGGAAAAAATCGGCAGAGCCTCGCATCTCCCCGTTTCTAAGTCTCATTCTTATATCGTTGATATGTCAAGTCAATGCACCATTATTGTCTATTTATTTAGATTTGTATATGGTTTGTTTTTTTAAAGGTGTATGAATATCGTAAATATTATCGTTGAATGGGTATGACAGTTTTTGTACCTTTTTAAACAAAACTTTGCAACAGCAAAAAAAAAAGATGATTCCTTAATTCCTTTCAGATGTTTGAGGCTGACTGTATACAGGAACTTCTCATGAATAAAGAAAATAAGTTAGCAGTATCATTTACTTTAATTACTGTTATATAGAGGATGTTCTCAAGCTAAGTAATCTAAATTCTGGTGACTTTGTGGAACACATCTATCCCATCTTACTTTAAATAAAGAATACAACTGATACAGTTAAATCTGCCTCATATATTGATTAACATCTAGGAAGTGACAATGAGTGTCGGTTAAAAAACAAAACTTTACGACAAAAAAGATGATTTCAACTTCCCAATTGTGAACTTTCAATTTCTATATAGCATTATGACAGCAGCGCCTTCATACTGAACATATATCACCAAGATGATACAATATTCGAGTTGGTACTATCATAATTACAACACGACGGGTGACATATGTGAGACAGGGTCTGTTTATTCCTTGGAGAACATCACCCCAATATTTTTATGGGGTTGTGTTGCTCACTCTATAGTTTTCTCTGTTTAATTTTGTTAAATATTGTTTGTCTGGGTTTTTTTGGTTTTTTTTTTTAGCTATGGTATTATTTTCGACTTATGACATCTCTAACCTATTTTATACTTTTCTACCTAACAAGTACGTTTTCGAACGCCGCTTTTTACTTTGATTTTTTCCCCTTTTTCTTAGTATGTTAGGTAGATAGATTTCTCATTTGTAAATATCATACAACTCCTTTTTTTATTTTTAGGTTTTCTAAGACTGGGATTATAGTAAACTCTTCATAGATACCAGGATTAAAATTTTATATTACGCCAGACGCTTGTTTCGTCTACAAAAGACTCAGCAGTGACGCTCGAACCAAAAAAGGTTTAAAAGGCCAAATAAAGTACGAAGTTGAAGAGCATTGAGGACCAAAAATTCCTAAAAAGTTTTGTCAAATACAGCTTAGGTAATCTATAGATCTAAAAGATATAGTCATTTAAAAACTTTGAAAATGCATTTGGTAAAATTAAATTTCGTGTCTCTTTTTTAAAATTTTGAATATATTTAAATGGCACATGTCAAACTATGCTGAACTTGATGAATTTTATTTTTAGCAGCTTTACAATGTTGCTGTTTTGTTTATTGTTTGTTCTAGTAAGGGACTACTTTCATTTTTATTTTGAAACAAATCATTATAAGACTGTGTGACAGTACTTTTTTTTAATAACATTTGTAAGTTTTCCTCAAAATATATAACGTTATTCCAAAAGCAGAAACATTTCCTTTAAACACAGCAAGTCCTTAAAAGGACCGTTTCTGCTATCTGCTTTCAGACACCTGTTTGCTCGTTTATACAGTTCTGGGTATGCTGAATATGTCAGCACAGGACCAAATGTTATGATATCGTAATCATTTGATTGATTTATCTTTGCCTTATTTGTATTATGTTTGTAAAATAATGTGATTTCTAGTAGAACAAATATAATTTTTAGCTTAAATATTAAATGGCTGTAAAAATACTTACGCGAGTGACTTAAGTGGAAATAAGAATAGGGTTTTGATTGTGTGTCCTTCGAGTGTATTGCCATATTGTCAATTTGTTGTGTACAGTTGATTTCTTCTTCCACAATTATATCAATAGATGCTAGATAAATATATAAGTATATCAATTGGAATACTTATTACTCATTTTATATAAAATTTAAAAAAGGATAATGTGGCGTTTAAATTAACAAACTCTTTTTGTTCTTTTTGTAAGAAGAACATGTAATACATGTTTTTACAATGTACAAGGACAAACGACAGTGTTTGAATATTTTGTATTGAAGCAGAATTATCAATGAGCATGCGACACTCTTCTTTTATTCCATTGATGTATGAAAGCTTATAAACAAGCAAAATTTGAATAAAATGACAACAAAAACAATAACAAAACAAAGAAAATGAAAATTAGTCCCAAAACAAAAAATGACTTAAATAAACATGTGTTGCTACCTAAATATTTTAACATTTTTGTACAATAGAATATGTTACATGACTGCATAATACTATTTCAAAAGAATACGAGTGCTAGTACAATTCTAAATGCAAGGAAGTGTAGATTCAGCAAGCACATTATTGACGTTAAACTTGGCCTTATTTGTATTATGTTTGTATAATACTTATAGTTGATTCAACAGTCAGTTTAAAGATCACTGGGATACTCATGTATACTGATTGAATGATTGAAACCTTCATTTTGACCTACATATGAATTCTCGAATGACATCAAGAAACTGGTATTCTAAAATTCTCTCTGTTGGATAGAAACTTTAATTGCGCTATCTAAATCATACTAGATTGTGACGTATTGGATACACTATTCTCTTTGGATTTCCGCAACAGTGAAGAGTAAACATTCCGGATAAAGAAAAAACGAAAGATTACATAATCAGTCAGGGGCGTTACTTAAACAAGTTATTTTTTTAAGTTACTTATATAATTAATTTTTGTTTCTAAAAATAATAAAATTACTTAATAGAGTTATTTTAATTTTTAATAGAAACATAGACTAAATGTAGTTTTCATAAATTTTTACATCACTTTATATCATAAAACAAAGAATTTATTCAATTTGAGAGGAGTATAGAAATAAAGGATTGATTTAAAAATAATGACAAGAATATGACTTGAATAAGTTATTTTATACATTTTTGAAAAAAATTAGTAATTACACTTATTTTAGGAACATATGTGATTGATTTTGATTACAAATTATAAATAACTTCAAGTCTTTATTAATTCTCAAGTATCTATCTATTTATATCCGTCTACCTTCAAGATTTTGGAGGAAAATGATAATTTAATAGTCCCAAGAGATCAATCTTTGACCAAGAAGCGTCGGTATGAAAGATAAGTGCGTCAGAAAGTTAATTAGTGTTTCAGAAGAATTAGATTTTACATTTCATGGGAAAAATAACCAGATGACTGTGAAAATTTGTTAAAGTTAGTAAAATCTGTATTATTGGACACCTATAAAAATATTATTCAGAAAAGTTACTTATATAAGTTATATTTAAAATAGCCTCGTTTTCAACATTACTTGTATAGGTAATTTTAATTGTTACTTGTTTAAGTATTGCCCCTGACTGATAATTGGACAGTTAGTTTGAAATTGCTATTTGCATGATTTGTGTAATACTTTGTACACTTTTGTATAATAAAACCTGTTAAAATCTATTATCAATTTGTGTCTTTTGTTGGCTACAATTTAATGTGACATATAATATTAAGCTTTAATATAAATGATTGTAAAACTACTCACGTGAATGACTTGAATGACTTGAATGCAAATAGGCATAGGGTTTTAATTGATTGTCCTTCGAGTGTATTGCCATATCATCCACAATCATCTCAACAGATGCTAGATAAATATATAATATTATCAACTGGAATACTAAATATTCATTTTATATAAATTAAAAAAGGGTAATGTGGCGTTTAAATTGACAAACCTTTTTTGTAAGAGGAACTTGAATTATCTACAATGTTCTAGAACAAAAGACTGTGAATGAATATTTTATGTTGAAATTCACTCAGAATTATTAATGACCCTTTTTCCCTATGAAGTATTAAAGCTAAAAAAGGAAAAAAACAACATCAATGACAAAGTAAACTAGTTATCCTGTGTTAGGCTGCTAACACAAAAGTCGCCAAAACGGACCCCAATTAATTGTTCGGCGGTATCCATAGTGCTAGTAAACAGTTGTAAAACAAAATGAATTAAATAAAACAACAGTTTTTTTGCTATCTTAATAGAGTTTTACATTTTTGTACAACAGAATGTATTACTTTACTGCATAATACTATATCAAAACAATACGAATGGTAGTACAATCCTGAATGCAAGAAAGTGTCGATTCATCGAGCACATTGTATTATACACAAATCACAGTATTACGATAATTTTGATCAGTAAAATAACTGATTGACTATCTTTTGTTCTTTCGACATTTCCAAAGCATATTTCAGCATAGATGATTTCAAGGTTTGTATCAGAACTTTATGTACAACTTGTGTATTAGTGAAAAACAAATTGTATCGTAATTGATGAGACTTATGTAGACGAAACGCGCGTCTGGTGTGTTTAATTATAAGCCTTATACTTTTGATTTCAACACCACTTGGTCAATGTCACTGTTGATGGACGTTTCTTCTCCGAGTGTATCACCAGCCCAGTAGTCAGCACTACGGTGTTGAAATTAATATTAATTATATGGTCATTTTTATATATAAAAATATTATAGTGCTGGTACTTTTGATAACTTATTATAAATTTCTTGTTTACAAAAATATGAATTTTCCGAAAAACTACGCATTTTCTTATCCCATGCATAGATTACCTTAGCCGTATTTGGCACAACTTTTGGGAATTTTGGTTGTTGGATGCTCTACAACTATGTACTTGTTTGGTTCTATAACTGTTCAACTGAGCGACACTGATGAGTCTTATGTAGACGAAATGCACGTCTGGCGTATTAAATAATAAACCAGGCACTTTTGATAACAGTTGATACTTGTTCTCTTATAAAAACGTGTTGATATGATTAAAATTACAGTATTATATTTCTCTTCGAAAGGGTATTGGCTTAAAACTGATTGTGACAAAAGACAAAAAAAGCTAATTATATTGCATTGCACAAGTGCCACCACAAAAAAAAATCTCTAATGACATAGCCTGCCTAAGTGAACAAATGAATACAATATCATACTATCTATTCCAATAAAATTGTTTATGATTTTTTATGAAATGTCCTGTTATTTTCTGATTTCGAAAAATAAGCAACGTGTCAAGAAAGGATAAATCGGGTACGAAATAGAAAATTATATATAGATATAATCAATATTGATATTGTCAAGGTTGACACAGTATGCATTCGTACGATGTTTTATAACTATATCATCAGTCCATTAGTCATTTATGTGTTGACATGATTAATCATTGATATGGTCATAGTTATCAATTTTAAAACTGTTAACAAAACTTTGTTTTTTTTTAAATTAAGGGTTTTCTACCAGAGGAACATATTACATAGCTGTATTTGGCAAAACATTTAGGAAATTTTAGTCCTCGATGCTCTCCAACTTCGTATTGTATTTGGCCTTTTTAACTTTTTTATTCTAGCGTCACTGTTGAGGTTTTGGTAGACGAAACGCGCAATTGGCGCGTATACAAAATATCCTGGTATCTATGATAGATCATTATCTAATTCATGAAAACCACTACCTGGATTATCTTTTTGTGCGAAATAAGATAGATAATGAATAGTATATCTTTTTGTGCGAAATAAGATAAATAATAAATATTAATATCTATATCACTAATGGAAAGCTGAATACTAAAATTTATGATAAAAGAGATGATTTTTCCTTTCCTATAGTTAATTATCCATTTTTAGATGGTGACGTTCCCTTGTCACCATCTTAAGGTGTTTATATATCTCAACTTGTACGATTCGCTCGTGTATGTAACAATGTTTTAGATTTTAACGAGAGAAATTTATGTATTACTGAAAAATTATTACACCAGGGTTTTCGATATCACAAACTAGTCAAAACATTTACTAAATTTTATCATCGGTATAAAGACATCATTCGTAAATATAGCTCAACATGCAGACTTCTTATACGTTCAGGTATTTCACATCCTACTTTTTATAGAAATATTCTTTATAAAGCACAAAGGTGTCAATATTCACCTCAAAAACTAACAAAACCTTTGAATAGACTTATTAAGAAGGGATATAGTTACGATACTGGTGTCAGGTCATTAAAGATTGCATATTTTGGCGTTAATATTGATTCACTTATAGGGTCTTTGCATCGGAACTAAACACATTTATTCAAAAACCAGTTGTTGGTATGACACGGGTTATGTTCTTCTCATATGTTATGATGGTATGATACTAAACCCCTAAAGGGAAGGATTGTGCCTGATGTTCATATGATGAAATCATAATCTTTCAATCAGTTTAATTGAAGTCTGGAGCTGGCATGTCAGTTAACTGCTAGTAGTCTGTTGTTATTTATGTATTATTGTCATTTTGTTTATTTTCTTTGGTTACATCTTCTGACATCAGACTCGGACATCTCTTGAACTGAATTTTAATGTACGTATTGTTATACGTTTACTTTTCTACATTGGTTAGAGGTATAGGGGGAGGGTTGAGATCTCACAAACATGTTTAACCCCGCCGCATTTTTGCGCCTGTCCCAAGTCAAGAGCCTCTGGCCTTTGTTAGTCTTGTATTATTTAATTCTAGTTTCTTGTGTACAATTTGGAAATTAGTATGGCGTTCATTATCACTGAACAAGTATATCTTTGTTTAGGGGCAAACTGAAGGACGCCTCCGGGTGCGGGAATTTCACGCTACATTGAAGACCTGTTGGTGACCTTCTGCTGTTGTTTTTTTCTATGGTCGGGTTGTTGTTTCTTTGGCACATTCCCCATTTCCATTCTCAATTTTATTAAACGTGCTGCATATAAATATGCATATGTTGGAAACAGATAGTATCAGTATATATAATCAAATTATACTAAAACTCATAATTCTAAACAATTTTCTAATACCTCTACTGTGATCTTCAAATCATGAAAACATTCTTTTTTCTTTTTCGTCGTTCAAAGAAAATAAATGGAAAAGTTAATTAAACGAAACTTACGGCAATGGACGTACTAACATTTAAAATCTACTTCCCTGCTTTGAACGGCATCTGGCGTTTTTCTCCTGATATCTCTATTCAAACATGATGTTGTCGGCATCAGATATGTGTATGCTTTAATAAAAAAAAGCACATTGAGAAAAATAGAGAAAAACAAGTCTTATAACAAGTCTTGTTCATGTGTTGGTGTCACAATATACTCTAGAATGTATTATAAAAATCGACAAGAAAAATGATTTTTGACCTGATTAAGTAGATACGTTTACTATACATGTAGCAGTAATAAATTCAAGAACCTAATTTGTTTCTAATCAAAGATGCTAGAATCTGCTTTTCATCTTAATATTTTAATAAGTATTATTTTCATTGAACTGATACCATAGCAAACACATTAGTAGGGTATTGTATTGCTGTTTGTTGTCTTATACAAATAAGATGTACTTACCTGAAACTGCAACACAGCTTACAAATAAAATGACTGAAAAAGGTGTAATTAGAAAATAAGTCTTTCTTGCAACGAAAGTATTTTTTGTCGTGCATGTAGTATTGATTCTGGTAAAAAAGGAAAAATATGTGAGATAAGTTATTGTGATTTTTCTAAAAGCGTACACATAATGCAAGAAAAGTTTTACATTTAAAACGTTACATGGTTTTCTTAATCTCGTTGCAATTTAAGTAAATCTTAATACTTTGCAAAAATGTGCAGTTTTCAAAAAATAAACATGACTTGATGTGGGATCTGTTGTCACATTAGAAACTGGAGTAATTTTATGTCTGAGTAGTTTGTTTGGTGTCATATCACATTCCGTATGCTGAATAAACAAAATTGTTTGGGAAAATAGAAACAGTTTTTTTGCAAAAAATATGTTTTTCGATTCAAATTGCTATTTTAGTCAATAAATAAATCGTAGTTGTCAATATTCAAGTTTTGTCAAATGTATTGGCTAAACTGGAAATGTATTTTTCATTATTGTTTTAAGATTTTTTGTCTTCTTCTTTTTTTAGCTTTTCCAAGTATCACATGTCCTTCTTGTTTGTTCTCTATGTGTCTTATGTAATAATGGAAGTCATTTAAACTAACTTAAACTTTGGTTGTACTTGTCAAATCGATAAATACGCTAAATGAAAAGGAGTTGCAAGAATGCCGACGACATTTATTCTGACCTTTCAAATGTACGGAGTTCTAACAGTGACGCACATTTACAAAACAAAGGATATTGACATATTTTATCAAAGGGTATGGTGGCTTTGGAATGGCTTTCGCTGTTCTTTGGTGCATTGAATGTGTTGTGTTGAGTGTGTTGTAATGATGAATAGGTATCGTGAGCGTTAAATTATTTGCAGTCGTAATAACATGCGAAAAGACAATTGAAATTGAACCAAACAAATGGAACTCTTTGTTTGGAATTTTTAGTTTTCGTTGTATGTCAACTTTGTTGGTGGTCTTGTTTTTGAAATGGGTTTATTCATAATTCGCTGAGTTTTAAAAAAAAAATATATAGATATCAATAAAAACTACTCACTTATTAATGTAAGCATGTACATTGATAGTAAATTTCTTGAGCCTGAAAACAACAGATGACTTGTTTTAGCAGAACTGATTGGTTTGTTCCACATACAGCATAATTCAGCCAAAGCATCAAATTCAAAATATCGATAATTTCACGTGGCCACTTTAACTCATTGCTAGCTCTAAATTTTCAGTTGACATAATAATTTAAAAGTATATTCACGAATTCACTTGGTAGTTAACACGCTTTTACGCAGTTTGACATTTATCGTAGATTAATGACTACTCATAATACGTTATAAGGTACATAAAACATGCAAATGTTCTTTTTCACAAGCATAATAACGATCACGATGAACAGGCGAATTAGTCCGATTGTTGTATGAAATATTATTTTGCGTTGTGCATTACATGTATGTTCTGTGTACATTTTTTTCCAATTTTTAAGTATGAAATCTTTACTTAGTTATCTTTGCAACATAAGAATGACGAATTGAAAATATCAAAAAAACAATCTTATTGGAACTGAGTTTTGGCAATTCAATTTGAATTTAAGATAATCGAATTTGATTTGCTTTTGAATAGTTTTGATTTAATACTTAAAATATTTAGTTAAATATCATAAAAATATAGTCACTATATCAGCACTATTGTGCTTTATTGTAGCAGTCAACGTTTATGGGTTGATGAAGTCGGAATGTTCGAAGATAACAAACGACCTTTGATAGGAAAACGGACTATCCTTGAAAATCAATTGCATTGGATGCATCGCACCTGTTCATGCAGGATTCGACTCACAACATCACTGCTCACAAGCTAGTGATAAAACAGTTCAATTTCGCAGACCACTAGTACAACAAGACCCCTTTCGGAGAAGACATGGAATGTTGTTAATTAGCAAAAAGAGTCAACGCAAAGATTCAACGTGAGTTAATTATTATGAATAATTAAAAGAAAACGCCAAAATATTATAATATCTACTGACAAAACGGACCCAAAGCAAACGTGCGTTTATTCGGTGAAACATTACAAGCTTTCATTTTGACGGGCGTTACCTTGATTAAAATAACTAAACATAAACGCGTAAAATCATGTAAACAAACGAAATATATGCCCATACCGTTAACTTGTGTTTATTTTATGCAATTCCTTTTTCTGTATATGACTCGAGTGCCATTAATGAGTTAAATGTCGCCGAAACTCTCTTCTTACATTAAACGTCATATATATATATATAATATGTTAGAGAAGAATAATTAACATCAGATGGCCAAATGTAATGTCAAACAGGGAACTATCAGAAAGAACAGGTGTGAAAAATATAGTGAACGAGATCATGAGAAAAAGGAGGAAATATGTTGGACATATATTGCGAATGGATAACAACCGGCGTGTGAAACATGGACACCACAAATGACAAGAAAGCCTGGAAGACCTAAAGGCACATGGAGAAGAGAAATAGCAACAGAGATAAAACGACATGGTTACACAAAATTCAAAATCGCGAAAGATAGAACGAGTTGAAGGTGGCTTCAAGAATATGAAGAGGATTAAGTAAGTAAGTATATATATAAGCTGGTAATGTTTTAACAACCACTGCATATGTATATTCAGCTGCTGAATAATTTTTCGTACCGAAAGGTAATAAAGGAATGCCGCTTGTGAAAATTCAAGTCCGTTCAGATTAAGATGAGCATAGGCATAGTTCGTTTTGCTTATTCAAAATGGCCTTTGTATATTTACGTGACGCAGGAACTATAAAAGAGAATGAACACGGGAAATATGTCAACGAGACAACAATAATACACAAGGGCAGAAAAAGCACAACACATTTTTGTTTCTTTTCGCATCTTCAGAGTTCATAACGGATTAATATTCTACTTTGCTGAATAATTTAGTTTTCTGTGAGTTCTATTTCTTTTTGATTATTTGTTAGTGCTAGCGTTTCTGTTTATGCTTTTGAATCTTGGTACCAACTGATTGTTTTGTTTGAATACTGTTTGTAAGGCGTGACTATTCTGAATCCAGAAAAACGTAGTTTTATAAATTTTGTATTAATCACTCTGAGATTTGTTGTATTTAACTGTGGTTTTATAATAACCTGCTAAAACAGTATTATTTATTCTTATATTAAAAGTTTAGACTTTAACCTGTTATACAAACAAAACATATCAGAGGGTTGTTCAATTTGAATACAATTTATTGTTTGAGAACGTTCTAAGTGTAATAGTTGTATTGTACATACCCTTATTGTTGTTCTCTAGAAATACCTTACGCATGCCAGGATGTTTGTCTTCTTTCTTCGTGCTGAAAAAAGTAAAATAGTTGAATAAACCGAACAGATATATCATAAATTCGTCTGCTATAAGATTAAAACAACACATTTTCATTGGTCGTCAAACATGTTGAGGGGGATGAATCCATGGTAAACCAGTCTGATGCTATTTTGGATAATAGTATTCTTAAGGATTTTCTTCAGGCAAGAGATAATTTTTTTCCTTACAACATTATGTGTGTCAAAATAAAATGCTAAACGCCTCCAGTAATTTAACAGAATAGATTACGAGATAAACATTCTTGAAATTTTGTATATACTTCATGTATTGTTATGAGATGTCCTTGTGTGAAACCTTCAGAAAGGCAACTACTCCCGTAACGAAACCTGATTTTTTTATGAGTTATATTCAGAGGGGGGATCAGGCCTCTGCACAATGCTTAATTTTTTTGTCGAAAAAGTGAGAAGATAAAAGTCCTGGTTCGTGTCCCTGTTGAGGAGGAAGTAAAGAATCAAATCTACTCAAACATTGTTCGGTGGATTATCAGTATTATTTAGATCAACTCACCTAGTTGCATCTAGCAGAGGACATGTGATTGATCCCCTCCAATTGTTTACAGTAATACAGTGATAATCTGAAAATATAGAATTTTATTAGCCAACTCTATTGAAAAGCTTTATTACTTACGAATGCTTGTTGTTTGTAAAACGTTAGACCGACAGACAACTTTGACTCACTTGAATTAAAACAAAATATGTTTATTTCTTTAAGACAATTGTTGATTATTTAAATGTAGCGTTATACAAGGTTTCAATGTTATTGTCCTTCGTGTTTTTTTGTTAATGTATTTCAATTTTGGTGATGCAAAAATTTACACTGCTCTGACTTTGAAAGCATAAAATTATCATTTTATTTTTTGCTGGAACCAAAAAAAAAAAACCAGAACATGTTAGATAGTAAATGTTTATTTATATATTGAAATGGAATATATTTTAACAATATAGAACACACAACACAAATGTAAAAACGTAATTCTGGGGTCTAATAAATGTTAAACTGTAATCATCTGTCTTAACCCTCTAAACCACATAGCCAAAAATATTTACCTCAAAGAGTGTGTACCATAAGATCAGGTTTTAAGTGTTTAAAAATTTCGCAACGAATATTTTCAAGTTTACAACTTATGAAACACTTTAAAAATTCCGTCCCTATAGCATTGTCTTTTAGATTTCCTATTTTCAATATTAGCTTACAACTCATTCAACCGCAGTCAATGCCCCTATTAAGTAAGTGACATGTGTGTACTAAAGTACTGACTTACAGCAGCAGTAGAATCAACCAATTGGTATTAAAAAATCACCGGTTTTCTTCAAAGACTCATAAACGTCTTCTTAATACAGTAGATTACAAATATTAAATTAGTTGGGAAGAGATTAATCAATATAACAAACAAAAATGGAAGGAATCATATGAAACCGAAAAGGGGTGGGACTAGATGAGTTGATATAAAAATAAGTCAGTGAACTTGTCATGATTAGTATCGGTAGAATTACAGAAGACATAAAAAGGTGTATTTCCTTTTGTTGTTGACCAGGTTATGCATGCAACGTGCTTCTTTTAAATACAAAAAAAAAAATAGTCGAGGAGTTTTGTTGTTTATACACTTATTCACTCATGCTAAACATATACTGTTGGTTAAAAGTTTCTGCAATATAACAGTTTTACGTAAAGTATGTTGTGGGAATCAAAGAATTTTTTTACAGAGAAAGATTCGCAAAAAAGGTGTAAAATAACTAAATCATAGAATGTCACTCCAGTTGCATACGAAAAAGCTCTATGGTCTTATATGCAATGAAATGTGATTCGAAATAATGTGTTAAGTACTGGACAGGACAATATTTTACCTTTTCAAAGTACATTCGGAGCACTAAGAGAACTCCATAATATTATAAACATGTATTCAGTAAACACCAACCTTAACCCTAACCTAGACGTTTGTGATAAACTAGAAATTCTGATAGGGGCGGTAAAAGACCTGAAAACTAGTCAAGACAATATGGCGAGGATGTTTGAAACTAAACTAGATAAACTTAGAACTGATTTGATGGCTAGTGTTGATAGTAAGGTGAGAGCGTTACGAGATGAATTATCGATTGACATAGTCCATGAAACTACACGTACTGACCAACTACTGACTACTGTTCAATCAATACAAAGGCGTCTAGACGACGTAGAACAACAAAATCCTATACTAAACGATAACGGTACTGCAATACAAGCAAGACGACCGGGTAGGAAATACAATCCGCTTGATAACACTGACATTACAGTAACTGTAAGTGGCATCCCTTTTTCTGACGGTGAAGATTTGATGGAAAAGGCAAATGATATGATTTTGGCTTTAGGTGATTCCGTTGCCGATAGTGTAAGGATTAGTGCTGCGACTCGCTTGCCTTCAAGGTTCAATGATAAACCTGGTATCGTGAAAATAAGTTTCCAAAACACTGATGAAAAAGTTAATGTTCTCCGAAACAAAATGAAACTGAGACAAACCGAGAAGTATAAGAATGTGTTTATCAAAAGTAGTAAATCCCGAGTAGAGCGTCTCATCGAAATGAACGCGAGGGCAGTATTGAGAACCCTCCCGGATGGGCGCGATTATAAAGTTGACGTCTCTGGACGGATCAAGAAACGTGATAATCAAACGCAACGAGGTGATGGTGAATAGGATGGCGCCCGATCTATTGAGTCTATTAAAATTGGTCATTTGAATGTTGCTGGATGGACTAGAGAAAATTGTCAGTTAAGGTCAAACATTTTAAAAATTATTGAATGTGACATTATAGCAATTAGCGAGACACATTTAGCAGGTCAAGATGAAATAAATGTAACAGGGTATACGTGGCTTGGTTTTAACAGAACAAATATACATCGTAATGCGCCAAAAGCTTCAGGTGGGGTTGGTATATTGCTTAGTAATTGGCTTCTGAAATACTTTAACGTTTCTGTAATCGATAAAACTTTCGAAGGAATTCTTGGTGTCAAATTCGAGAACACGTCAAAAGACTTGGAATTCATACTGTATTCATGCTACTTGCCACCAGAAAATTCATCACGAGGGCGCGATGCTCAGAGTTTCTTAGCGCATCTTTTAACTCAAATCTATATGCACTCTGACTGCGAAAATATTCTACTAGTCGGTGATTTTAACGCTAGGATTGGTTCCTTATCGGAAACCTTAAACCAAATAGATAATATCCCGAAAAGGATTGCAATAGACAATAGTATAAATCAGCATGGTCATGAATTCATCGATTTTCTAAACGAAGCAAAGTTTTGTGTTTTAAATGGTAGATTCGCCGAAAATGATAATTTCACTTCTATTTCACGCAAGGGAAAAGCTGTTGTTGACTATTTTTGTGTTCCGCATGACTCTCTCAGTAATTATGATAACTTTACAGTGCTCCCAATACAGAGTATTGTGGACATGCATAAACTTCAACCTTTGATTGGCGAAAGGTCAAAACTACCGGACCATTCAGTGATTACATGTCATCTTAAACTTACGGTTACTGATTTGATAGACGAAGCGCAACCGATTGATCCGTTATTTAACCGTACTCGTTATAGACTAGACAGGATACCAGGCGATTTTATGTCAAGTGTACTGAGACGGCTAGCAATAGTCAATTTTATTGATCAGATAGAGCGAATTAGAGAGACCCACGAAAATATTGACATGATATACAGTGATTTGTGCAACGTGATTGTCGCTGAAATGGACGAAAAAATACCGAAAGCAATTTCAAGCCCATAAAAAAAACGCTTTAGACATACAAAACCGTACTGGAACGATACATTAGCTACAGCATGGAATAAAATGCATACGAAGGAGAAAGAATTTCTAAAGTGTACTGGTAATAGATATACAAAAACGGCAATAAGAAAAGATTACGTTGATACACGAGACAAATTTGATAAAATGTTAAGAAAAGTGGAACGTGAATATAGAAGAGCGAAAGCAACGGACTTTGAATCGATATCTGTAAATAATCCGAACGAGTTTTGGGAGAAAATAAGTAGACTTGGACCTAAAAGGGATACATCTATTCCAATGGAAACTATTGACGATAACGGGAATTCTGTACGAAAAGAAGCTGATATTCTAGAAAAAGTGGCGAACGGATTTTTTCAACTTATATCATGGTGGAAATAGTGAACAGTTTGACAGCGATCATTATAATCGATCAAAAGTGCATAAAATCTTATTAGAACAAAATATGAATGACCCTTTTTATGAACCAAATGCATTCATTAACGGTAACATTACTCGTGAAGAAACCAGTGACATAGTGATGCACGCTAAGAACAAATCTGCCTGTGGTCATGATCAAATACCATATATTGTTTTGAAGAATACCGTAATAATAGATGCCTTGCATAATCTTTTTCAGTGGATTTTCGATACTAGTACTATTCCGTCGATCTGGCGAAAGTCGATTATTTGTCCTATTTTGAAAGACTATACTACGGACGCTAGAGATCCTATGAATTATCGAGGTGTTAGTTTGTTATCATGTATCAGTAAATTATACAGCGCTTTAGTTAATAAGAGGATTACGAACTATTTAGAGAACAACGATAAATTAGTTGACGAACAAAACGGCTTTGGAGAAACCACTCTTGTGAGGACCATATTTTTACATTGAATAGTGCAATTCGAAACAACGATAAACTTTTTGTGGCTTTCATTGACCTAAAAAAAATGCTTCGATTTTGTTGACAGAGAAATGATGCTTTATAAACTGTTAGTTAATAATATAGATGGTAAAATCTACAACTCTATAAAGAGCATTTACAACAGTTCCGAATCTTGTGTTAAACTGAATGGAAAGGTAACTGACTGGTTCCCCTGTACAACTGGTGTAGAACAAGGAGACAATTTATCGCCTACATTATTTTCAATTTTCATAAATGACCTAATAGCTGAACTGAATGAATTGAATATTGGCAATGACATCTCAGACAGGAAATTATCGGCGTTACTGTATGCAGACGACTTAGCTTTATTGGCTAAAAGCGAAAACGATCTACAATTATTGTTAGATAAGCTCGGGGACTGGTGTAAACGCTGGAGAGTCTTAATCAACACCAATAAATCAAAATGTGTTCACTTCAGAAAATCAAAATGTAAGCAGACTGATTACAATTTCATGATCGGACGAAATAAACTCGAAGTTGTTGACCAATACAAATACTTGGGTGTTATATTTACATTTAACGGAAATTTTACCACAACCGCCGAAGCACTGTCAAAAGGGGCTGGTAGAGCACATGGAAAAATAATTTCTAACATTCATTCATTTAAAGAGATTGGAATAAAGTCATTTGAAAAACTATTTTACTCGTGTGTTGCGCCCAAACTAGACTATGAATCCGGAGTTTGGGGGAACCGAAAGTTTCAAGCCATAGAGAACATCCAGAACCGATCTATACGTTACTTTTTAGGAGTTCATCGTTTTAGCCCCACTTCTTGGTATTTATGGGGATATCGGATGGATCCCGTGCCACTACAGAAATTGGGCTAATATTGTGCGTCTCTGGAATAGACTTGTTCAATTGATGACAATCGCATTACAAAACAAGCCTTCAATCACGACGATGAAAAATGTAGAAATAATTGGTGTTCTGATTTCAAAGACATACTCATGAAACTTGGTATAGTGGACTATTTTGAGCGCAAGGACGTTATAAGTATGACTTTGTTCGAATCCATCTTGAAGGATTACTATAACTGTTTATGGAAAAATGACATTGTGAAAACTCCGAAGTTGAGAACTTATGTGAAACTAAAGGCTAATTTTGGAATAGAAACTTATGTTAAATTAAATTTGAACAAAACTGAACGATCTTTCCTAACACAGCTAAGATGTGGAATTCTTCATATTATGATGTGATACTGTTACATTAATAGTTAAAATATGAAATTAAAGGAATCAGTCTTAAATGTAAAGCTCAAATTCGTACTTTATTTGTCCTTTTTAACTTTTTTTTTTATTTGAGCGTCACTAATAAGTCTTTTGTAGACGAAACGCGCGTCTGGCGTAAATACATTTAAACCAGGTATCATCTATGATGAGTTTATATAAAAGGTTTTGATCAAGTATATAAAAAATACATTTTATTAAATATAATAGTAGAAAAGGGACAAATGGGGTGTTTTTTTTACAGTACAAGAATTAAGTATATCACCATAAAAAATTTAAGCGGCTGTAACAGATCCTGATTATATGTCTTCGATATTGTTTGGCTTTGTATATGTGGTTGTTGAAAGATGATATTGACTGTGGAGTATATTTTGTGATTTCTAATGTTCATTGTATGTACCATTAAAACAAACTCTATACATCAACCTATACACTTTTACTTACCCGGTGATAACACGCTGTTTGGTGGACAGAGTTTCTTGTAGCATGTACAGTCCTCAATAAAAGGATCACATTTACATTTTGCAGCAGGTTCACGTACAAAGGCGTATTCATATGTGTAATCACATGTACATGATGTATCAATATCAGATTCCCCATCATTAGAAACGACTTGTCCTTCTAAGCTACAAATCGATTTTGCATAAACACATTCGTCATTGCCATTAGTCGAAAAGGTAAAAGGCTGAAATCTGTTGTGTTCACACGGAACCCTATCGATCCCTCCACTGAACACATTCTTTCTTCCTGTAAGAAATATGCATTGTATGCAGTTGCATCAAAATTACACTAAAAACTTTCTATTAAAAATATATAATTTTATTGTATTGAAATCACATTGATACAGTTAATTTTCATTTATTTCAATCTTATTTATAGGCATTATTCGTCGTTTCTGGATAATAAATTAACACAATAAGTGCTAGGGTTTTTTTTATTAAAGAAACTACAGAAATGTCATAATGGTTATGACTTACCAATTCTTTCGACACTGGGTGACCACAGACATCTTTCGGCATACTTGTTGTTAATCTTGTCGTACAGACACCCATATAGTTCAGACGAGTTACACATTGCAGTTGATCGCAAGTGCCATTGTGATATGTTCGGACATTCAAATTCATAACACAAATGTGGATGGAAATTCTTAAATATAAATATGTGCATTTATGTTATTTTTGGATTACAAATAAACCATCAGTGGTTTGTACGTAATATTATTATGTATCATACATACATTTTTTAACATAACGTGCACAATCCAATACTTGGTACAGTCAGTTGTTATTGTTTCCATATTTGTTTCATCTAACAAAGCTTTTTCAATTATCATGTTACCTCAAAAATCCATATTGTGTAGTTTAAAGTCTTTTTCGTCTGACTATAAGTGCTTGCGTTTTACATCAAACGTCATTCTATATTATCCCTTTAAAGTGTTGTCATAAACATGTAGCATTTACATGTCGGGGTGGTTTTTCTCAAATGAAATTTGATTAATTATATAGTTAAGGTCTTTTCTTTCACTATAATGAAATGCCTTATTGTATTTCTTCTGATTATAGGTTGCACTTTGTAAATACAGCTGTTTCTCAAACCACGCCTCTTTTGGGGAGATTTAGAATATTCATAGAAAATCAATTTTGTTTACATACTGGTTCCCAGTTATGCTCTCTGTGTTCCATCTCATAGAGGCAAAACTTGGGAATGTTACCAGTAAATATACATGTGCATATTGTTTACATTGAAATCTGTGGTAACCCTTTATTCGAGGTAGGGGTAGTTAAGAAAACTAGTGTTAGTTTAAACTCTGAAAAGTTCAGGGCATATAAACGTTGAAAATATGCCGCACAGCCCTATATTTTGACCTTTGAAAAAAAATGTAGTGCATATGTACTTTCAATTCTAGGATAATATTTTTTTCAAAACTTCATAGTAAAAGTGGTACAGTTTTAGCCGTAAAAGGAGTTCCTATGGGAAATTGCATTGTCAATATTTACAGAAATGCAACCTATAAGGTCTTTCCATTTTTTCTTGGAAAGACTTATTGGTTTTCTTCTGATTATTAGGCCTTTATACTTTTCCGTGGAAAGACCTATTGGTTTTCTTCTGATTATTTTCAGGTCTTCCCACTTTTTCGTGGAAAGACCTATTGACTTGTTCTGATTATTAGTTCTTTCCCCTTTTCCGTGGAAATACCTGTAGCTTTTCTTCTGATTTTTTTTTTTCGTTTGCTATGTTTTTTGTTTTGCAAGTTGAAGAAACTTTAAATATATACGCTTTTAAAACTGACACCGCTTAACCGAATACTTTCCCATATTAGAGTTATTTCCCCCAAACACTGTTTTTCTTGTTATTTCTAAGGCTTCGCAACCGTATAGGAAACCGAAAAAAATATTTTTCCATGTTCCTCATTATATCCTCAGAATGTTCTGTTTTATTTTGACCGAAGCCGTTTAGAGATTCTATATGAGAGTTGGTCCTTGGTCCATAAAAATAAAAATGAGGTCAAGGTGAAAGGTCAAGGTCATGTCGAAAATTTTGAATTTGGCTTGTTATCAATGATTTTCAGACATCTTTGAAGATACCGACAAAATATTTTTACAAAATTGTTAATTGCTTTGGGTGCAATAAACAGTTTCGTATAAACAAACTAGGGGTTATTCCCGACTATGGAGGGAAACCCCTGTTTAATTACTTAATTGGTGAAAAAGTATCATGTTTTTTGTATTTGATTGTAAAAAAATAATTAATTAGCTTTCAAGTAAAACAGGTTGAATGATTGAAATAATTCTAAAAATTATATTAAATATACATGTTTAGAGGGGAGACAACACTGTAAACATCCTGTTTTTTAGGGAGTGAAAAATGAAAACTCATTTGCAGCCACTGTAGCTCTTTTCGGAGCTGGAGACCGTACCCTGAAACAAGATTTTTTAAAAAGGCCTGGTAAAAACCTATAAATTTCATACAGTTTTGATTATGAAAAATGTGCACGTATCATGTTTTTATGGATATGAACATGACCTGATTTCAGGTTTTTTATGTTAAAATTAGGCATTTTTCCCCCATGTTCTTTGGATGGATTTCAATATGATAAAAGTACACTTTATATTTATTTCATTATAAACTAAAGAATATTCTGATTCAAGTGATATCTAGTTTTATACAAGTATCTTTATTAACAGTCCACCACCAAGGGTTACTTATGCATGGACCCTCAAAATATGACGTCATAGAAAAAAACTGTTGATTGCACCCTTTGAGTCGTAACAGTTTAATTGGAGTTGTAAGGGTACGGAGACATTCAATTGGAGTTTTCTCCCCTGGTATATTTAAAATTACACGTATGGGGATATAACTCATCTACATCCCAGCTCCTTTGTTCTAACAGGGGTGATCTGAGCCGGATCATTCCTACAAGATCACCCCAGCTTGAGTTTCTTTGTTATGCATGCTTTCCTTTGTTCTGTAACATTTTGGCGGGAATGTCAAATCCAATATAAAACTTACAACTAATTATACGGAAGAGACTATCTATCAAAATTCACGTAGAAAAAATCCAGTTTCTATGAACTCAAGACCTTTAGCATATCAAGCCATGACACATACCACTACACCAGGACGACTGGATACGAACTATCAGTAATTTAACATACTTACAGGAAGCAAGATGTTTTTTACAAGTGGGGCGAGTTGGCAGACCTTTATTCAGAGGGGTTTAAACCTTTTTCGTTAATTAGTGAGTTGTCAGACTGATTGTTCAATTTGATTTTACATTTTTTCAAAAGTGGGGGGGGTCGGTAAACAAGAGTGGGGCGATTATTTTATAAAGTGGCGATATGGTGTGGGCCGATTGGCAAGAGGGGCGAGTTGACATTGTTTGATATCTGCTCATCGTGTTCGGGGGTCATAAAGGGTATACGTCATATAGTAGTATATAAAGTATAGTATAACGATTTTGTGGCGTTCTAAACTAGATTTTATGAATTGTAAATGGTTTTTCGTCTGATCTAAAACTGCTGGGATGTAAAATAGTTATCCCATTCGGACTTGGTGTGTCAGTGTTAGATAACCCTCTGGCCTCCGGCCATCGGGGTGATCTTACACTGACACACCGCGTCCTCGTGGGATAACTATTAATTATCATATATAAGTAAGACCTAGAGTCTTTTGATTTGAGTTCCTTGGTTTATGACCTTGAAATTAGGCTCAAGGTCATATGAAAAATTTAACGTTCTAGATTTTGACCTTTGCTTTTACCTCATATGTATTCATGATAAAGCCATTGGACTTATCTATATCTTTTTGTATAGAAACCATATATTTTTGGAATCAGCGCACAATAAGCTGTCATTTCATGCTAAAATGACATTTCAAACCAAATTTTAATATTTTCATATCAATATATATTTATCAAAAGTACCAGGATTATAATTTAGTACGCCAGACGCGCGTTTCGTCTACATAAGACTCATCAGTGCGTGTATAATAGATCCTTACTGTTGGAACGACATTCAATTGTTCTCTGTACAATTGACTTTTAATTTTTTTTCCTGCTGTTTTGATGTTTTGCAAGATGTCGCTTAGATATTTGGAATATCATATCGTACAGTTTGTAAGCTTTTGAAACTGACATTGCGTTACCAAAAACTTTTCCATATAAGAGTTATCTCCCCAAAACACTGTTTTTCTTGTTGTTTTTAACGATTCGCAACCATAAAAGAAACCGACAAATTTCTTTTTCCAAACTGCTTGTTATATCCTCCGGATGTTCTGTTTTAATTTGACTGAAGCCGTATAGAGATTCCATATGAGAATGATTTCTCCTTTTGTATTTGAAATATTAAGTGAAATGTATTTGTAACTGGAAAACCATAAGTGATAGAGGCCTAGGGTCTTTCAACTTGAGGTAATTGGTCTATAAAAATGAAAATGAGGTCAAGGTCATTTTCAAAATTTGGATTTTAGCTTGTTTTAGCTCGACAAAATATTTTTACAGATTTGTTAGTTGCGACATGTCGTTACACGTAAATTAGAGTTGAAAGGGTACAAAGACATTAAATGGGAGTTTTTTCCCTTTTTATATTTAAAATTACACGTATGGTGATATAACTCATTTATTATATATGATTAAGACCTAGAGTATTTTTGATTTGAGTCCCTTATTTTATGACCTTGAAATTTGGATCAAGTTCAAAGGTTAAATCGACGTTCTATATCTAGACCTTTGCTTTTAACTTATGTGTATACATGATAAAGTCATGGAACTTTTTGCATTAAGTTGCAAGCCATTTGACCTTGCAAAAAACAACTTGAAGTGACATTTGCTAAACCGGAAGTAGCTTTTTTTTGTACTAAATTAATGTAAAAGTATGTAAAACCATATGTTTTTGGAATAAGTGTTTAGTAAACTATCAAACAATACCAGAAGTGACACATTTTTCAAACCAGATTTTTATTTGAGGTCTTTGGTTTATGACTTTGACATTGAGCTCAAGGTTAGAGATAAATTTAACGTTCTATATATTACCTTTGCTTTTTACTCATATGTATACAAAATAAAACCACGGGACTTGCTGCATTAGGCTACAAGCCATTTTACCTTGAAAAATACAACGGGAAGTGACCTTTTATAAACCGGAAGTCGCTTTTTGTGTACTAAATTAATGTAAACGTTTATAGAACCATACATTTTTGGAATAAGTGTCAAGTAAACTATACCAAAAGTGACATTTTTCAACCGGAAAAAAAATATTTCCCTTCTTTGTATTTTTTTTTTTTTTTTTTTGTATAGAAACCTTATATTTTTGGAATCAGCATGCAATACGCTGTCATTTGACTCTAGAATTTTACCTTTAAAATCAAATGTTAATATTTTCTTATCAAAATAGATCCTTACTGGTGGGAAGACCTTCAAATGTTCTCAGAACAATTGGTTTTTAATTAAGGTCTTTCCTTTCACTATAAGGAAAGACCTTACTGTATTTCTTCTGATTATTATTATTATTATTATTATTATAATTATTATTATTATTATTCTTTCCTCGGAACTTTAACGACATTTCCCCAAAAAAAAGTACGCGACATGTTAAAATGATAATAGATATCTAGTATCGGTTGACCAAAATCTATCTTGTAGTTAGGGCATTTCCTTTATAGTGGTTATCTCCTCTTACACCGAAAACCTTGTTATCATTCTAACTCCGTACCTTTTTGAACGAAAAGATTCAACGACTCATTAATAGGGTTATGCCCTTTAAAAATTAATCAATATTGGTTGGCCACTAAAACTCAGAAACCGTAAGTTGTATCCACCTAGGATCTTCACCAATGATCATCAATTAACGAGACCCTGAAAATTGACCTAGATTTTGACCTTAGCTTTTATCAGATTTACTCAATAACCATACAAGACGGCTGATAAAATGTAACGAAGAAAATGTGTGTCTTGGCAAGATCTATATTTGTTTTTTGAGCCCAAAATTATTGGACCAATGATTATGGACCTAGGGCAACAAAACTGTTTTTCGGGTCCGATATGATGATTGTTTGCTTATAATTCAAAAAGGGTTAGAGATAGAAAGAAACTTTGAATGCAAAAATGTACAGCATAATAAAATCTATAAAATTAGGTCAAGGTAAGAGGTTACAGTCCCTAGCAACGAAATGAAACATCTTAGCAGCCATATATTTTTGAACTTAGAAGGCTATGAATTAATATAAATATGAATTTTTTGATACTGAAAATTACATTCTTGTCCCTAGCAACGACATACAAGTCCTTAGCAATCACTTATTTTTTTTAACATAAAATACTATGAATAGTATATATGACAGTTTTAATACTGGAAGTAATATTTTTTTCCTTAGGAATGATTTTTGTCCTTAAGAACCACTTGTTAATAACATAAAACTCATTAGCAACCATACATTTTTTAACTGAAAAGGCTATCAATAAAAGAAAAAATGGCGGACCTTTCAATTGTTCATGAACAATTGAATTTTTTAATTTCCATTATTTTTGTTTTATTCAACTTTGGTACCAACACTTTTTAAGAGGAATATAGATAAAACTTTCCAAGTTGCCACTTTCTCAGTTGTAAGCCATCATACGGATATTATTTGACGTGTCATAAATGGATCAGACGACCCATCGACCCACTACAATTTGAACGTATGTAAAAGTGGTCCTTTCTTGACAAACAGTGGTGAATTCGATGTCATGTTTTGTTTAAACTAAACAGCAAATTTGCAGAAAAAGAAACTAAAGTTGGACGAGAAATATTTGTACATTTGAGACAAAATTTACTTATATATGAGTTTATAATTTATTCACTAAATTGGTAAAAATGTGTATGAAATTTAAAGAAGAATCAAAGAAATTTGTACTTTGAACACAACAAGATTGCACGACTTCCTGTTTTAATTTTTGTATTTTATAATTCTCGTAACAAAGTACATGTAGCACTTAACAATTGCTTTTTTTTATAAACTTTGCAGAAAAAAAGTCACTGTTTATACCTTCTGCAACATATGCAATGTATTATTGCAGCACTACAGTATGATCATGTCCTGTCTCACATGTTTTATTTTGAAATCTGCTTACCTAGGAGCACGTTGGTGTGCATATAAAAGTATTTTTTGTAACATTTTAATGATAATAAGTAACTTTAATTCACATATACTATATGTGTGAATAAGTTATCTAAAGGTGGTTTGATTACATTCAAAATTCAATTTTGTATGTATGACTCTATCTTTCAAACTACTTGATAATTTGTGTAGACTGTTAGACTTTTATCCATGGTATTAGTGATAAAACATTTAAATTTCTTAAATTATGATTATTTTCCTACCAAATGTACGGGTTTGTTTACATCAGAATTATATGCTTTACTTTATGGTATGATAATTTGTTTTATTAAAGTCTTAATTGAACCGACATCAAGAACACATTAATTTCTGAATATGGTTTGCAAACAACTTTCATTGACACATCACAATACCATGCTTAATAGACAAAGACATACCGATCTAGGGCTGGACATCACTGATTTGGACTTTGACCATAGATTTATTTATTGGAAAGAAAAATAACGGTAACTGTCAGAGTAATAAAACTACTGAGGAAAAACAACAAACAATAGTAACAGTTAGGGCTAATAGAAGCTAATAATATTATATATCAAACAGACGACTCTTTATTTGGGAACTTATTCTCTAACAGTAGTTTACAACAGAATAACTCAAAAAGAAAGATTGATACAGAAGATAATGACAGCGAAGCGATTTGTACAAAAAACACCGAAAATCATCAAAAACGCGAAAACATGTACCGAAAAGTCCCAATAGTGGAAAACAAACTATCCAAACTAATACTGAGCACATTTTAAATACAACAACAAAAGCTGAGATCCACGTGGATTCAACCGCATCTCCAGAGATGCTTATGGTAACCAAAATCATCAGTAATTTATCAGTCGATATGAGAAGTATGTTTGGTGAGATGAATAATCGTATAAACGATCTAAAGGCTAACCGTGAACGTAAAATAACACAGAAAAATAACCAAGTTAATGACAAACGATTTTTTACAAAAGGATCCAATGTGAAAAAAAAGATGTAAATTTAGCTGTCGATACTTTGCGTCAGGATTTTGACCAGGACTTGAAAATTGTAGAGGACGAATTAAACGATATTTTCAAATCTGTAAATCACACTGCTTTGATAAAAATACAAACCATTTCGTTCTCCAGTGTCGAGCTTGAACGTAGCCGAAATGAAAACAAAAATGGAGTAGGACGTGATTATTACATGTAAGTCAAAAGATTATCATAACCAAATCATGTTTTCAAAATGTAATTTAAAGTGCAGTCGACAAAATAGCGACGTTTACATCCATAAGGATCAAAGTGTCCAACAACGAACAAAATTTTAAAATATTGTTGATGTTTTAAATCATTTAATTGCAAAATGACATGAGCTGCAGTTATAGCCAAGCGCTATGTAAACCCCCAACAATAAACGAGAAGGACATTTTAACAGAGACATGCGTAATGAATACAGTAACAACCGCCAGCATCGCGCTGAAAATAAGAGGCAGCGTGACATGCACACTTACACGTATATTGGAAGACGTAACGACTAGAACAGTGACACCAGACGAGAATGAAGAGACAGAAATGGTGAATATGAAAATGGAGTAGATGGTAGATATCAGCCGGATTTTGGAATGTAATTGAATGGAATAAAACACTTTTTTCTGAAAATAATAAACTTAGAACTAATTGTATAAACATGTTGAATTTAGATACTATAGGTGTATGCGAAACACATTTAAGGTATGATGACGTGTTACATGTATATAGTAATAACTGGATTGGTCAAAATAGAACACATCCCCATAAAATGCAAAAACTGGTTCTGGTGGGATAGGATTATTTGTTAAAAAATCTTATTACGAAATGTTTGATATTTGAGTTTTAGACACATCCTTCTAGGATATTTTGTGGGTCTCTTTCAAACATGAAAACTTCAGACTTTAAATGTAATGTATGTGTAGCATATTTGCCTCCGGATAAGTCAACCAGGCAGGTTGATAAAGATCTATTTTCTGACTCACTAATAACACAGCTGTATAAGCATCAAAATTCTGGTCCCTTTTTTATTTGTGGAGATTTAAATAGTAGATGTGGGATGAAAACGATTATATTGTTGGTGCCGATGATCTATGTCCAAGAAATGAAGTTGATTGTAAATGTAATTCTTATTGTAACGCATTTATTGAGTTTTTAGTTGGCGTGAACATATGTTGTATACTCAACGGTTAAAACTGTGTTAACAATGAATACTCATGTGTATAAACAAAAAGGCTATTCAGTGGTTGACTATTGTATTGTACCATATGATTATTCACATCTATTTAGCAATTTTGCAGTGATAAGAGCTAATGACCTGGTGACCCCGGTGGGTTATGATTTATCAAGTGTGGATTTATAGTTGTCTTCTGATTATTCATTGATTAAATGGAATTTGATCGGAGCTCATTTGTTTCAGTAGAATTCCTAGAATAAGAAGAATTATATTTGTAAATGGTATATTTGTATCGTTTTGTAAGACTGTAAAAGGTAAAATGATTGCCAAACTATCATGCAAAACTGTGTGTATAGGTGGTAGTCGTACAAAAAAGAAACATAGAATTGAAACACCTTAAGCTTGGTGAAATGATGATTTAAACAAATTATGGGTTGATATGTGCAAGGCCGAATAAATGTGAAATAAATTTAATAATAGTCCACGTACTTTTGAATTTAATGTTCAGAGGCAAAATTATTTAGACAAGGAGGTTAAAAAATGTCAGCGAAAATATTGGTTAAGTATGCAGCAGGAACTGTTGTTGCAATCAAAAAGAAACCAACAGCAGTTCTGAAAAAAAAAATGGTAAAATTGGGGTAGCGGAAAACTGGAAGTCAGTCATTCCCACGGAGGTTAGAGACCAAGATGGGAATGTTCATTCATAACTGACAGATGTTTTAGATAAATGAAAGTCGGAATATAGTAATTTATTGAATCCGAAGATTTTAACCAAGGTTTCTTAAACGCAAAATCATGCGTCTACGAAAAATACTGTTAATGACTTTTTGTTGAAGGACCCATTTCGTCTGTAAAAACAGCTACTAGTGTCATTGGAAAAGCAAAGAAAGGCAAATCTTCTGGATTTGATAATTTACCAGTTGAAGTTTTGCAAAATAATTGCTCAACTTTGTTTTTGTACAATTTATTTGATTTTTGCTTTAGGTTCAATAAAACGCTAGATTTATGGAACAAAATTATTATCAATCCCATATCTGCAAACATGAAAGATTCGCGCGACCCCTTGTCTTACAAAGGAATTGCGTTAGCTGGTGTTTTTTATAGCTTTATTGTAATTTTTAAGCAAAAGGCTAACACAATGGGTAGATGACAATAACATATAAGTCGACAAACAAAATGGTTTCAGTCAATACTGAAGCACTGTAGATCTTCTCTTACAAACATAATTGAAGTCAGAAAGAAGCTTCGTAAATCTACTTTTTGTGCGTTTGTTGATTTTAAGAAAACATATGATACCATTAATAGAAATTTACTATGATCCAAATTGAATGTGATAGGTGTAGCAGTAAATTACCTAGGCTCTACAATACAAAAAATAGAATAAAAAAACTTTCGGTTGCCAGAAGTTACCTTTTCTCGTCAGTTTTAATGAAGCATCGTAACAGAGAACAGAGTGCAAGGCGATATCTCATTAGCATGAGTTCGAATCCCGGCCAGGAAAGAACAAAACATTAATTCCGCAAATTGTCAGATCTGACATTGTTGGGCTAATATTTAGACGGACAAATTATATGTACAAAATGTGTTTTAGCCTTGTATCACCTTCTCTGGTTATCCGACGAATACAATCTGTCGTAGTGTTGTCACTGGTTCATACTTACTTCTATATATAGAAAGCATAAACCTGATTAACTCATCAACCACTAAAAGTAGATATATTTGCTTAGGACCATATCCTGGCTATTCGTTTCATCTGGATCGAAAATATTCAAAAACATATTGGTATAGGTATGCTCCTTTGGAAGCTTCCCCAATTCATCTACAAAGTCGTAAATCGTAGCCAACTAGGATCTTAACCAATGATTATCTTTCATGTCACCATCAAATGCTTCAAAGTCTTAATATAAGGTTCACTTTGACCCTTAACATTGTATCATGCTATGGGATAATCTCAGAAACTATTAATCTAACAAGTCATTAATAGCGGGGTGTATGGTTCATTAAGGCATACCTTTTTTATATTTAACCAACGATATTCGACCTTGTTGTCATTCTCCCAATTTAAGGTTTCTGAAAAGACAAAATTACTTAAACTCTTCAACGAAAGGTTCTAAGCCCATTTGATCCTCTGCAATGTCTTTGAAATCAATGATCTTGACTTACATCAGAAGGTCAAAGGTCAATGTCTGGTCCCACATAAAGAATTGTTTTATCTTATTTTCAAGGTTTCAAATGTGTTACAAAGCTTTCCCATGCACTGTAGGCAACATTATGAAAAGGAAGGACCTTACCGCACACTTTACATATTATTTTTTCTATATATATATATATACAACTCGTCTAAACATCAACCCAACAATGTTAGATCTGTTAATTTGCTTTCGCAAATTTTTTGTTCTTCCCTCGCCGGAATTCGAACCCATGCATGCTACTGAGATATCGTGACACCAAATCGCCTGTACTCTAGCCGTCCCGCTAGACCACACGACCACCTGGGCTTCACTAAAATAAAGCTTTCGATATATATATATATACAACAATAAACTTTAAAACCATATATCTTATTTTTTTATTGGAATCAATAATATCGACACATTTCTGTTCACTGTTTACGACTATAACAATTGCATAGAAACAATATACTTTATATCTGATTTAATTCGGCTTTAATCATTAACATACTATGTTATCATTTATTATTCCCAATGCACCATTAATTATTCATCATGTGCCATACATTATTCTGAATGCAGCATTTACCGTACAACAATTGATATGTTATATTTGTTCGAGTTAAATGTCCCCGAAGAGCAGTCCTGTCAATACTATTTTTTCTTAAAATTTATTGTGCATGTTTTGAAATCAGTTATCTGTATTCTTACAAACCTGCTCGTGCATTTTTCATTGTTATTCAACGCAAATTTATTTTCTAAGATACTGGGACGATCTTATTTCATAAAGGATTTCTATTGTCTACTTATTGTACTTCGAACTTATTTACCCGATGCAGGTCTTTAAGTTGAGGTTCAATTCAATTAAAGTTAATCGGGCATGACTAATTAGATACGCCCTCTTAAAATCAGGGGGTCCGAAATAGGATTGGGTAAAAACACCCAGCAAAATACCTTAATTTACAATTTCAAGAATTTGTTTGATTCAAAGTGCTTTTGGTTGCTTAAATATCTTCGATCAATAATCAGGCGGTATTTTGTTAAAATAAATAACCTGTCCCGAACCGGGAGATGTTGGCTGCAATAGGAATTAATTTATAAAAAAAGTCCATATCTCATTTACTTATAGTGGCCGTTATTGATTGCAAATTCATGACGTTTTGTTTATGGCATTCGTCTATCGGATGTGGAGAGAAAAAAGAGAAGCAGGGATTAACTTACGAGTTCGATCATTATGGTTCAAATCTATTCTATTACGGGATACGTTTTACCTCTAGCGAACGCTCTGCCTTATTGTAAAAAGTGCCACTCTAAATTTGTAAACATTTGCTTCTAATTGATCCACTTTGAATCTAGTCGTAAATATGCATGACATATTTGCCACTGGACACAAAGCAGCAATAAATTAATCAGCTTCATTTAGTGATTTATAATCATTTGTCCTCAGTTGATTATAGTCTCAAACAGTTTTCCAATTTTTATATATTTCATTTTTTTTTACATTTGAATTTTTATGCGTAAATCTTACCATTTCTTCCATCATTTTTCTCTTTGCATTTAATCTTTTTTTTTTAATATTAAAACACGTTGTCGTAGTACACATCAGGGGTTACATTGTATAATTTCCAGCAAAACTAATAGGGGCGGGACTAGAACAGGAAAACAATCTTCATTGAGTGGCAACAACTCATATATTGAAGCGTACACTGACGGCTGTCTCGTCTAGGTGACAACATTTGCTGTTTCAAGTTTATTTATATCTCAGACTGGTATAATAGTTGTCATAAAAGCAACAAAAAAAAATGATAAAAAAAGGTTGACAACAATTTATAAAAAAGTTTCAACTTATTTTGAACGTTTCGTTTTTTTTTTTATATTGTCTTGCTGATCGGTTTTGTTATATTATTTTTTCATCTACTATTGTTCTAGCAAAAGTCACAAAAAATGTTGTTAAAATCAGCCATGCGACTTATTTAAAAAGATTAAGCTGACCTTTCTTGTTGTTTACACATTTCAATAATTCAACTCGTGCGTAGATCGTCTTTCCCTCTAATGTTTTTTAAGGTAAAGATAACGTGGAATTCTCACTGCACCAGGCATCTGATATACATTCCTATTATATTTTGATCGGACAAAGCTGCGTATTTATATAACCAATAAGCCAAACGAACGCACCCATTAAGCAAGGGTATACTGTGGGACGGGAGAGGTCTAGAGATGTCAATATTTCTATACCCAAGCGAATCTTGGTTTTGAATCAAAGGAGATAAAGGTATACATAAATGCGACAGCAACCCAAAGACACAGATAAATAAAAATATTTAGAGTCAACATTCGGTCTGTTTTTTTATAGAACATTCCGTATACAGAATAATAAGCTCAAAACCGACTCATGACTAAATAATCGTTATACGGAGTTAATTCAATAATATTTTCCGTCAAATATTATATATCCGAAAAGGCACATTTGATTTAATATTATTTACCGTCGAAGATAATAATCCCAACAATCACAAGTGTTTGAAAAATTTCACCTGCCATTTTTTAATTTTGATTGGTGAAAATTTAAGAAGTTTTAATATATACCAGTAAAAGAACACTTCACTGTATAATAAAACGGTAAAATAAGTAGTGGTAATGGATGACGACCAGCGGCGAATAAAATTAATATTCAGGACGATTACGTGTAAATAAAATAAGAGTATTAACCCCGTTTTTTACTAGACTGACAAGCTGAGTCGGTTTTTTTTATCGTGTAAGTTCACAAGATATTAGTTCGCAGGAAGAAAAGTCACCCGACCCGGACACATTTCCGACTCCGAGCCGGCCAGTCTGTGCTCTTACTCTATGATGCCACGTGTTAAGCGTTGAAATAGAATACCAATTTAATTAACGTCTTTGTTTGTCCCGTTCGGGATTCGAACAAATTTAATGACCTCCCGCTCTCGAGGCGAACGCCCCCACACGAGACCAACCAGGAGAGCGGTAGTGATCGGTAGTACAGAATGTCATACCAAAAACTAAAGTACAATACACAATACAGTTTCACAGAATTCTCACAGTTACTAAAGCGAGCTTAAAGTATCTAACCTTAATTGGATGCGTGAAATATTTTAAACTATACGTAAACATGAATGATCGACTTCAGGGTAGATTTTATGGATCAAATTAAAAACTCTTGCACCTATTATTTGAGTGGTCCGAATATTGCCTGCTGTTTCAAGTCTTAATTTCTGTCCTTATTCAATATACCCTCATTTTCTAGTGGTACTTAAAGTTTCACCTCCAACCTCACTGTCGCCCTCCTATTGTACGACCTACCGATTGTATTTAAAATTTATGTGTTATAGTCATTAACAGGCATGAAATATTTGCTACTGGACGTAAAGCAAACAACAATCAATCAATTTAATTAATTTCTCTGTTACAGTACTAGTACTTAGCACACAAAGACAAGATCTTGTAAAATGCTATAATTTACAATTTCCATTTAAACTTTTAGGTTGGTTTTTTTTGGGGGGGTCTCTTCAGTTTATCACATAACTGACTGCTTATTCAAAAGTTTTAAATATTTTTTTACTATTGTTCTTATCTACTGTTTAAATACGATTTATAACATATGATTTTTTTTGTCAGGCAAGGATAAAACTATGAAAGATAAAAGTTTTTTTCAGGTGTTTTTGCTTCATTTAGACATGAAAAGGGAATAACGGACGACTAAATTAAAGTGTTCGTTTTCATATAATATATTGAACTTGCGAATATATCTCACCCAACACGTTTTGATCGGGACAGTGAAACCTAGTTTAATACGGTTTTATTCATTGAAGTTTGCATGCATAGTTCTTATTTTAAAAAAAAACCAAATAAAGCAAAATCTATTAATTAATTGGACTGAATAGACAAGACTAATTATTTTGCTTTCGCATGTATCTTAATGTAGGAAAATTACCAAATCAGAAACAATAGGAACATTTACCAGAAGAATATTGTGAAGGACCTTATGCATCTAGGACTGTCCGATTAGAAGTTCTTAAACAAGCTGTTTAAAAAGCTAATTGTTGGAAGAGTTTACTTACTGTTTTCTAAGGTCTGATCTTTACGAATCTATGTCATGATTACTGACAGAGCAAAAACATCAAGTATATATAGCATGAAGTTGTTAGGCATAATATTCATTGGTCATTATAAATGAGGTCTGTATGGGGGTTTTGATTGCCTGATTTATTAGATAAGAAATCGTTATTTTGAAAGTTGGCTAAAAAGATATAAATGTAACCCCTAATTTTGTAAAACTATCATTTGGTGTTATTTAGATGCTATTTTTTTTTATCATAAATAAATATTATATGATGTAATGCCATTAAATCTGTCCGTTTTCATTTCAATTTGGTAACTGTTGATTGTATATATCAGTCTGAGCACTGTTTAACTATCATTTAAGTTAAACATATTTATACTCGTCCAGTGCAGGGGAATTAGGTTTCTGCAAGTGCTTTTTGTGTACTTTTCTTATATTTTTGACGGTTTGTAAGTCAGTAAAAGTTCAATGATTAAGTTAATATTGACATTAAAAGACCTCCTCACAAAAAGGGCTGTTCATCCCTTTTTGTTCGGAGGTCTTTTAATATCAATGTTAATTTATCATTGAACTTTTACTATTACATATAAAATTATATTTTCCTGAATTTTAAATAGAAATGAAAAGTTTCACCTTCTGTGTTTGAAATAATCATTGATATATGTTGAGTTACATTATTTAAACTTGTTTTTATTAATTATATCAATCTCTAATCAGAAAAATCAAACATAAATTACATCATTTACTTGAACCTAACTCATCTAACAGTCTTTAATATCAACAGACTTCACTTAAGAGGGAGGACCATTGCATTCGTCCATTAGACTGTCAGGTCAGTGAGTCAAATTTCAACCTAATTTAGCAGCTGTTTCTAATGGATGTTTAAAGATTTGTTTTGTTAATCCACATATTTCTAAATTATCCTCAAAAGGCATATCAAGTGTCTTTTGTTTTTCTAGAGGGAAGGCATATTCTGCGTCAACTATATTTAAAATGTCCTTTGAAAAAGTACGTATTACTTTTTCACAAACATAAATTGTGACAGCAACTTTTCAAGTCGATCTTAAGGACACTGAATTAGTAAAGAAAATGCCTTTGTATGTGCCTCGTTATGTTAATTTGTTATTTAGTAACAAATTTGGAAATGAGCACCACAATAGAAACAATAAATGTCCTCGGAGGTTTTAAAATAAAGGCAAAAGTCATATACCGGTGTTGAAAAGTTATAAGTCGATTAAAAAAAGGAACAACAGGGACACCAAAATGCAACAAAAACAAACGCCGACACACATTTAAATGAACTATATGATACCAACTTGGTACCGGACATTTTGAGAAACAATTGTGGGTGGGACCTAGTTTAATTGTATGCCAAACCTACCGCTTTATTACAATGTACAAACACTACGCGACAGAAATACAGCACCAACTCACACATTAACATTCATAGCAAAGAAACGCATGTTCAGGAAAAATAAACATGAATTACATCATTTGCTTGAATTTAACTCATATTAAAGTCTGTGATATGAACAGACTCCACTTATGAGGGAGAACCATTGCATTCATCCATCAGACTCTCAGGTCAGTCAAATCTGAAGATTTGTAGCGTCTACCTCACAAAGACGGTAATTGGTCGTTACCCAATATTCTATCTAACTCATAACTCATTTCACATAACTTGCTAAAACTACTGGTAATATACTTACAGTGAGCAACATAAACGCCAGTAAAACCTGCATTCTCATATGCCTTTTTCGGACCTGAAATGAAAATGGTTAGTCCATATACATGTAACGACATACACGACCATTCAGGCTGTTTTGATGATAGAGTGACACTTCAGATAAAAAAAAACATTGACATATTATAAAATAGAACATGTGGTATGATTGCCAATGAGACAACTGTCCACAAGAGACCAAAATGACACAGACATTAACAACTATAGGTCACCGTATAAAGCAATATTTGAATCGTTTCTTAAGGTAACATGTCACTATGAGAAAAAATATTATACACAACGCTTGTAACAATATGTATGGGAACTAACAAGTTTATTTCTATACCTAATATAGTGTGAGCATGCTTTTAAGCATTTGACATAACATTGTGTATGGGAACTTACAAGTTTATTTCTAAACCTTATAAAGTCTAAGCAGGCTATTACGAATTAAACATACCATATAAGTTTCATGGCTATAAAATATATATTACTAATGAAGACAAAAGGATAAATTCTATATACAACTTTGCGTGTTAAATTTTGACGTTAAAATTTCAACTAATAACATGTGGGGCTTCAAAAATAAAAATATTACAAACATAAACTGTTTACATGCCTTAATATATAATACAGCATGTATTCAAAGCAATAGAGTACTAATTTGGCTTATAAGACAAAGCATAAATATTCAAAAGTCAAATGTATATGAACTTATTCCTAAATGAAGGGGGCCTTACATCAAGATGCAATATTTTCCAACAATTTTAATTTTTTAAGTTTTTTGGTTATAAATACTCCTTACATTTGTATCATGTGTATTGAATGCACTTCAAAATGGAAAGAAAATTACTGATAACATATCATATTACTTAAAAAGGGACTTTGGCCAAGTAAGACTGAAAACAATTTTGGCCGTAGAACAAAAATACAAAAAAATAAAAAAAAAATATGTGTCTTTTTTATCATTTCTATACTCATGATATGATACAATAAATCTGAGCACAAAAAGACTCTTGCATTCAAGTTTTTTTTAGCAGATTGTATAGCAAATGTATAGTCTGATACAATGATTTTTTACTTTTTAGTACACATGTACCCTATATATAGGCAACAGTAGTATTCCGCTGATCGAAACTCATAAATCGATAGAAAAACACAAATCCGGGCTACAAACTAAAACTGAGGGAAACGCATTAAATATAAGAGGAGAACAACGACACAACATTAAAATACTTTAATATCATGATAAAGACCATAAATTGCATGATTTAGTTATGAATATTTTGATGAAACCATTGCATATCTTACAAAACTACTACATAGCTCTATTTTATGTTTGCAGTTAAAAATGCCAGTTTGAGTAAAAATCCGTTTGGTGTTCCCTGACTATGAATATTCTTTAAAACGACAGTCCAAAATCTGACAAAACGTGTTTCTTTTTATCGTTAAACTCAAATGAAAACTAATTACTACAGATTACAACTACGTGACAGAGAAGTATAATAACTCAGGTCAATGGTAAAACCAAGGGTATACTTTTGTGTGTTTATAATGCAAATCAAATAAACAACATGCTATTGATCAAAGTTCTGATTTATGTACTTTATTTCAATAACATTTGTTCAAAGAGCATTTAAAAATGGCAGATGATTTACGATAGTTTAACAACGTGTCACCCAGTATAAAATTTGATCGATTGAAAGGATTATTAATAACTGGTTTTTATCGGATACTTCTAGTTTTAAAATTTTAATTATAATGGAAGTAACTACAAGTCGCAATTCATTCAGGAAATATTTACAACAAGACGAAACAGTTTCTTTAAATAAGGTAAACTTTCCTGGTATCTATGATGATTTTATTTTCAACCAAGATCGAAATTGTGCTATAATCAAAACTTACCTTAATGTTGACCTATTCGTAGTTTTTCTGGATATACCTGTCTTCAACAAAGTAGACACGTCATATCAGGAATTTGTTCATTTAAATGGACCTTGATATTTGATATCTAGCGAACCTGACTATTTTCTAATCGGTTGGATGATCGTCATATGATTACAAAGGTTTATTTTTAACGTACAGGTATTGCGTTTAATTTGTGTCCGTGTACTTGAGAACAAAAAATCTTTTGTTTTGAGTTTTATGAATGAGATATTTGTATATTTTTTTTATTTACAATCTCTTGTTTTAAATATTGATCAAATGACGTACAATTTCTTTGTTGTTTAGTAAAAAAGAATGCACTAGTTTAGACAGGTGTAATATATAATGGGAATCTAGACACGTTCATATAGAATTACACACAAATCAACGAAGGAAACGATACGAGGCAATGTAATTTACATAGAGAAGTAAAATGAAATTGTACCGATATATATAAATGTCCAGTTGGTTTAATATTTACAAAGTGTTATATTCTTATCAAAAACCTTGATTTTAGGCGATTACGCGATATTTATATTTTTAGAATTTTTGTTATTTCAAAAATCGTAATTTCACCCAAAAATTCAAAAATCGATATTAGAACTTAGAACTGTTAACCTTAACATGGTGTGCTTGAAATAAGAAATAAAGCCACTGACATTACAAAACTTGATGCTCATCTTAGAAATTAAATGCGGAATTTTTTCATCATTTTCACTGCTACATGTAAAGAATCAAAATACTATTATAGTTAAATAAAAATGGAAAACAATCTCATTTTAAATTTTAAGCCTACGTATAAGGGTTCAATTTTCCATCTTTGGAGGGCTACAATCCCATGGATAAGAAAAAAATGATAAAATCTTTGTAAACATTTTTTTTCCCTTTAATTAACTCATCATAACATAAAACAATGTAACTAGTTTGCATGGTCTTAATACTATCATCATTTTTACCTATAGCAAAGGTTGTATATATGTTTGCATCCAAAACCCATATTGTAGCATTTAAGTCTTTCAATGAGCTGTACAGTTAATTATCACATAAATTATAAATGTTAGAACGAAGTTCAACTATTGTTTGAATAATCATTAATTATCTTCCGTAGGATTCTATTCTACTGTATGCACATTGAATGACAAATCTATGTGACCTATAAAATTTTCTGACGTCAGACACACAAATCAATGAATGTGTTTGTAGATAGATGTTTTTGTGTTCTGTTAAATTGTTCCTTTTAAAATTGTTATACGATGATGACTGATGTACCCATATTCTGACTATTTTATTTATTGTGTCTGTTTAGTTAACGCATCAATGTGAATATAACGGAAATTGATGAGACTGTCATCAAAGTGAGAGGGTTATTTGATTTTGCCATGTGATTATTGACTTTCAGAATTGATTTTCCTCTAAGTTCAGTATTTTTGGGATTTTACTTTTTTCTATATAATGAAGCATAGTTCATAGAAATTGTAACTATTGTTCGAAATTTAAGAACCATACCTACATGTGTTGTTAATGTTCAAATATATTCAGTTCACAGATGGGATATTTTACCTTTCTACACCTATAAACAACACTTCTGCACCATCTCATTAGACTAAAAGACGATAGCGATCCTTATCAACTCTTTTGAATTGATAAAAAACAATTCGATTTCGTATACATTGATGCAAACTTCCTGAACGCTCTAAATGTACTGCACATATTCACATAATCTGAACTTATATTCACTGACGTTTTTTCTTTATATATATATATATATTCATTTGGAACTTTTGGTTTAATAGCTTTCTTGTTTCACATTCCTGATAATTTTTTTTTCAAATCTAAAAAAGGACATTAATAGCAGGTTATGTTATATATATATATATACGTACTGTAGTACGCCGCTAGATTAAAAAACTGACGAGGAAAGGTAACACACGGCCAGCGAAAGCTCTTTTTTTGAGAGCCCAGGTGGTTGTGCGGTCTAGCGGGACGGCTGCAGTGCAGGCGATTTGGTGTCACGATATCACAGTAGCATGGGTTTTGAATCCCGGCGAGGGAAGAACCAAAAATTTGCGAAACCCAACAATGTTAGATCTATAAATTTGCTTTCGCAAATTTTTGTCCCGCTAAACCACACGACCACCTGGGCTCTCAAAAAAAGAGCTTTCGCTGGCCGTGTGTTACCTTTCCTCGTCAGTTTTAATCTAGCGGCGTACTACAGTACATGATATATAAGGCATGAAGAAGTTATTGTTACAGATCAGCTAAATTATCTATGGTAAAGGATCCTACAAATTGATGTAATATACAGTCACAGAAAATAATTATATTTATAAGTACGTCTGAGTCAGTGACAACTCTACAACAGATGTATCCATCGGATCGCCATCAATGATGGTGATACATGGCTGTGTACATAATGTATATACAACTCGTCTAAACATCAACCCAACAATGTTAGATATATATAACATAGGATTTGAAAAAAATTTATCAGGAATGTTGCTACATAGAATATATGCATGAAATATTTGCCAACATTCCTGAATACGGAGTATATATATCTCCCAAATTATAAGATATTGCCGGGCTTGTATTTCCTATCATGATTTTCTTGATAGAGGTTTGCTGCTCACAATAAAGCTATTAAACCAAAAGTTCCAAATGATGAAGTTGAAATCATCCCTTTTAAATTTTACGGACGCCATCATGAGTTTGTTTACATTTATGAAATATTTACTAACTTGAACAACACGAAAGATTTCACACGTGCAGTAGGATCTGCCTACCCTTCCGGAGCACACAAAACTCCCCAAAACTTGGAGTGTTTTGTGTTGCTTAGTCCTTATTTTTCTATGTTGTGTCTTTTTTTTAATGTACAATACGTTTTTTTAAATTAATCTAAACTCATAATTCTGAATACCATGTTATCTCCATAAAATGGCTGCAGCCATAAAATCTATTGGTTTATTGTAAGAGAGGAACGAGAGATACCAGAAGAACAGTTAAACTCATAAATCGAAAATAAACTGACAACGCCATGGCTTAAAATGAAAAAGAAAGCAGACAAATAATAGCACACAAAAAAAAACATAGAAAACAAAAGACTGAGCAACACCAACCCCAACAAAAATTGGGGGTGATCTCAGGTACTCCGGAAGGGTAAGCAGATCCTGCTCCACATGTGGCACCCTTCGTGTTGTTTATGTTATTACATACCCAGTAAATCATACATCAGAGAAAATGAAAATTAACGCGTGTGTGTATTTATATACACCGTTTGAAAAAAAATTATTTAGTTATGTTTAAATTTGCTGATGACAAAATCGTCTAATGTAAACTATATTCAAAGATCTAATTATATCATGGGTAAGATAAACTTTAAAGGTTCGATGAGTTAACATGGATCAAATAGTGATTTTCGCGCTTTAAGCACAATATTACCGTAAAATTTAGGATGTGAAATTCCGTTTTGAATAAGTTTTATACAGGTAAAGCCAAATTTATTAAGCAAATCTTTGTATCTATTAAATAATATAGTAAAAGTTTTAAGTAATTTATATTAACGAAATCCCTGACTTAATAATTTACCAGTGATGCATTGGTAACATTCGTTAAAATCTGTGACATCTCTACACACACGGGCATAACAAACGAGTTGGGATATATAAACATCGTATAATGGAGCCTAATGAAAATCGCCGTCTAAAAGAAAAATTAACAATAGGGAAAGAAAAATCGTCTTTTTTCATGGGTAATTTTCGTATGGAGTTTACCTACAGAAATTGAACTCTGTAAATAAAGACAAGGACAACTACTGCTGTGTATGTAAGATTTAATTAAAGTAAGTTTTTTTTTCGATAGTATATTTAGAGAACTCCTGATCATTCAAATTTTTATAGTTTGCCATTCTAGTAACATTTTAATGTTTGAAGGGTATCATTTCTGTCCATTTTCAATGAATTTGGTAATTTCGATAACAGCACATATGATAACAAATGATGACACTGTATAGATTGTTATAAACAATTAATTTCTCAATTGGCGACAAAATTAGCCTTTTTCAAGATACAGACTTAAGAAATATAATTTTGTTTTTTATGAAACCTGCAGCTGGCTAGAATTAAAGAAAACATATTTTTGTTTGGTCCCAAACAAATATAGGTTCCCGTTGCTTTTCGTTCCCATGCCTATCAAGTTTGCACTTAAAAACACGTGTCTCATCGTGGCGTTGAAAAGACATTTTAGTTCCGTTATTGCTAAGGCAAATAAGTTATTGTGCCTTTGGTATAATGCAAAGTGCACGAAGTCTCTAGTGATATTTTTTTTTATATAACGGGCGAACATATCTACCAATCAGGATTAGCAATACTCTTAATTCTGAATACCATATTATCTTCATGAAATGGCTGCACCCATAAAATCTATTAGTTTAACCTGTAGTGAAGATAAGATTTTAACTAATTGAATGAACGTTTTTAGCGAAACAAGTAATATTTTAGTAAGGGATATCCCTACTATACATGACTTTGGTTTAATTGATGTAGGCGTGTTGGAAGAAAAAAACGACACTTTACTCATTGTTAAGGTTATCTTGTACACAGAATCAATACATTTATTGATCAGTGGTATGTAACTTACCCTTAAATTCTTACAAATTCTAATTATTTCGTGAATATTGTCAGAATGAAGACAAACATTGATTTTGCTATTTTAAATAATTTTAAAAAAAAACACTTTACATGTAAAGGATGAAATGACAAGTTTATTAACTTCTCGACTATTTTTCCCTGAGATAATCAACAACCAATTGAATTCCATAATTATTGTGTTACTGTTTACCAAATTTGATATTTGTTTACATGTCAGAAATAACGACACTAGTTCATACCATTCTTGCTTTCTATGATTAATTCTACAACTTCAACATGTTAAAGCTTTCATACCTATGTTCTCTTAAATCTAAATAAGCGAACGTCATTTCATGTCAAAACTATACCTTATCCTGACTTATGCTGAAAATTTACATATCATAATTGTTTATTAGGGCACACTGGTTCTGGAAATTGGGTATTACAAAAAAAAGTATATCAATCTGAGAAACGGGGGCGAATATGCCCTCCTATCTTAATTTCATATGTTTTTATAATTCAAAAAATGTTTAACTACCAAAACTAATTTAATATTTCACGAATAAGACACATCACTACCCAATAGTTATACTCACTAAGGAATTCCTTTAAGCAGAATTGCATTTGCTTCATAATTATTAACTTTAATAATTAGTCATGTATTATATCAGTATATGTTGATTAATCAAATTATATTGACTGTGTTCTAATTCTGAAGTTTGCATACTCCGTTAGGTCAATTTAGATAAGTATTGAACAATATTAACCCTTTAACGTTCCTATCGGTAAATCTGACCGATAAGCCAAATTTTGGTGGAGTAGAATATCAGAAATCAAATTGTTTTGCTGGTTTTTTTTAACATGACAATTTTGATAACTGTGTTGTGTTCTATTAGAAGAATATTATTAAAACTGTAACTAAAACCGGTACACTTACACAAAATCTGATTCATAGAGTATCAACACTGAAACAAACTCAAATCACACCGAAAATTCATGTTTTGTTTTGTCCGTTTTTATGACAAAAGAGATGAAAACATCTAAAATGTCTTGAAAATTGTTAGCCGAGTCGGAATAGCAGTAACACAACTTTGTTTCTTTAATATCTGATTATGAAGATGTTAGATATTATATCGCATAGATAAAGAAATAGTGACAAATCGATGAAAAAACGAACATTTCTTATTTATTTGCTTAAAAACATAGTGATTTGCAAAACTAGCTTCCTTAGACATGTTAGATAAAAGAAGTTGATTTATGTTCTCCCAAAAATATGTTCTATTCTTACAGAGAAGTTGACTTATATACTAAAATTTCATCTGGTTTCTGTGGCTTAGTGGTCAGATGAAAAATTTGACGCCAAAAAGATCGCGTGTTAAAACCTCACTGCTAGGAGTTAAGACATAATTTCCTATATTAAATGTAACTTAACTTAACTTTACTTTCAATTTCATTTAGGACAACTGAAATGCATGATTGAGTTAATAAAAAAAAACATTTTTTCCTTTTCTTCTCTCTCTCTCTCTCTGCTTTTGTTACATTCTTAGCCTAGGTACTCAACCATACCAGATTATCATTGAATACTCACTGAACATTCTTTCTTAAAGGCTCATTCTGTAAGTAGTTTTGAATAACACATTCTTACATAAATTGGGCAATTTTTTTGACTTTGACAAAAATTCTTCAAAAATCCACTATTTTTCGGTGTTTCAAGCATTAATATATCTACCCATCTGGCAGGTTTTGTATCTTTCTGTATAAAGTTTTCACCAAGTACGTTCCTAATAGTCTTCATGCATTACTTTTACGCTAAAACTAAGTTCTATTTTTGTCACTAAATGTCTGTACAACCGCTTTTTCATTTGAATTGTACGAAAAAATTATTTTCCTTTAATCAAATTTAATGGAAACTACATTGGCATTTGAGTGGGCTTTTTATCAAAATCCTTCAACGTAAGAATTGATACAATTGTTTCATCATACCATTATATTATATAATAAGTATATCATACCTCCTTCCAATAAGTATCATTAATTTTATACCTATTTTAGTACAAATGATATCTCATTGGTTGTTATGTTAAAAAAAGGCTACCTTTCCAGACACTCTACGTCTCTTAATCTTTTATGCATTCTGAATTGTACACAAACAACGAAACCAGAAAGATAAACACAGTCTAACTGCCCTTTTTGAAAATATCGGCCTATCTATTACATGTACAATTATGCATCGAATTGTTAATCAAAATACATCATCTAATACAGCATTGCTTAAATTTTAAAATTCATAAAAACTTGCATGATCCATAGGTAAATGTAAGGTCGAAATTATTATATCTCTTTAATAGCTACAAATTATTTTACCAATTACTACTTTACATAATATTTCAAGTATGCCAGTACTACAATTATTCTTCCCAACGTCCTTAATTGTGTTCATGGTTTTTCTTGTTCTTTACAATGCAACTGTCGAAGTATTTATATTGCTTATAAGTTATAACATGAAAATGTCATGTAATCGTGTGTCACTATCTCTTTCAGCTATTAAGATCCGTAGTAAGGGTGTTTGCTACCGGATATCGCAAATTTTAATCTATTATCAACTTCAGAAAGTCTCCTTGGAGAAATCTATGCTGAGCCTCATGGTGTATCTGTTAGTTCTGAAATTACCACCTGTTAATCACTTTTCTTCGGTGTAACGGCTAAAAATGGTTTACAAGTTTCACATGCATCCTCAACACGTGTGTCTATTCCTTAGAAAAAATCGTTTGTTCGCACATTTCCCTCGTGACCTTGTGTACCAATGCTAAAACACCGTCTGTAAGTTTGTCAATGTTTGAAGGGAATGACAATCAATCATAATAACGCAAGAAAGACTTTTCCTTTGATTTTGATCATTATCTTAAATTTATTCTTTACATAATAAAACGTATCTAGAGTTTTATTGTCAATGGCATATTCATTGTTTCTTGATTTTAGCTGTTATTGCTTTAGATATTGCTGGCAGTTTTCATTTTGGAGTGTTCAAAATATATTCCAGTGGTTGTTGATCTGTAACGTGTGAAAATATGTTTTCTGTATGGTACAGTCAGATAGAAGTATAACAAGCCCGTCCTATTTCCTCTCTGTCTGACTGTATTTGTTTTCTAAATCACTAAGTGCACGGCATTCATGTGTGTTAAAATTTCCATTTTGAGTAAGCAACGCTCCAGCACCTACACATCTACTTGACCTGTATCAACAATAGGAACAGTTGCCTTTATTGGTTCAAATCTGCCATTATTCTGTTATTCATTAATTCTTATTTTAGTGCATTAAACTATTGTTTTTGTTCATGTCAATGTTACTCTTTGTAAAGTTTAAAGTCTTAAACATTCAGTTGTTGTGTTAAATTTTGGAATAAATCATCCAACGTAATTTTTCATTGTTACAAAAGTGCTTACTTCTGATATTTCATCTGGTATATTAACGGTTCGTATTGATTTTACTTTTCTCGGTTCTGCTAATATTCCTCTTGAAGCAAGTAAACTATTATATGTCATTTAGGGGATAAATTCATATGCACAGTTTCGTTGTTTTGATACACCTGACAAACTTATACAAATACAACACATCATAAAATGCGATTATATCGGTATGCATCTGTTATAAATTAATATCAATTCTCTGTAATTATCAAACAATGTCAATACGTGCAGGCCACACTACCTTTTCAAATGTCTTTAAACGTATTGTGTGTAGTCTAACTACATTACCATTAATGTTTTCAATTAAAAAAAATACCAAAATGATGGGTTGCTATGGAAACGGTATTACCTATTTTTCATAAAATGGCCTACTGAGAAAAAACACAAAAATTGCAATTCTGACCAATTTAATTGACAAAATATAGTATAATATTTATAATACAGTGGAATATGCTGCTAATTATCTTAAACCACTGTATTTCAAGTTTCTTATCATAAAAAAAAAACTATTCATAATAATAATTCTGCATAATTCAAAACGGCACTTTATTTATACAAATTTTGGCATTTTAAAAAATCAAAAAAATTCCCTTTGGGAGCCTATTTTGAATAGACTATTTATTACCTTTGCACACTGATTTGAAATTAAACTGATGGTAATATATGTAGAAGATATATAGTTGGATTTAAACCCCCCAAGTCATATTCTTGTCATTATTTTTAAATTAATCCTTTATTTCTATACTCCTCTCAAATCGAATAAATTCTTTGTGTTATGATATAAAGTGATGTAAAAATTCATGAAAACTACATTTAGTCTATGTTTCTATTAAAAATTAAAATAACTCTATTAAGTAATTTTATTATTTTTAGAAACAAAAATTACTTATATAAGTAACTTAAATAAATAACTTGTTTAAGTAACGCCCCTGACTGATAATAGGCTATAAGATAAAAATTAAAAAATATTTATTTAAATATGCTTTTTTACCGAAAAGTTGACCGGAAGTCTTTCTTAGTGTGACTCTGGCAACACATTTTTGAACATTAAAACTTAAATTCACGAAAAAGCATATAACCCGGTCAAAGTCTGTATTTGTACAATTGGTGACTCTTGTGATTGAAAACCTGTTTCACTTACCCATTTACCATTTACCTTAACCGGCGCTAAAGTTGTTTCTTGGAACCCATTTATTTCCGGAAACTCAAATTTCAGAAGATTTTGCGTTGAAATAATGATACCAGAACATAGATACTTATTATTTAAAATATTTTGTTTGTGCTGTTGACTGCAATACCCTATCCACGGGAGATCTGATAGAGTTTTTGTTTTTTTTAGTGGGGGTTTCCATTTCATTTAAGTTGATATCGTCTATCTTTCTTTTTTTCACAGGGAGTGATTTATTAATTTCGGTCGAATTTTTTTTCTCATCTATAATATGTGTTTCCCCCGCATCCTCTTCGATTACACTTAGTTCAAGTTTTTTTTCTTCGATTTAGGAGTTGAAAATTCTGTTGATATTTAAGGCGTTTTATTATGTTTTATGCTACCATTCGTTGAAGGTGTTGTCATCAATTTTTGCTTTGAAGGAGTATTTATAGAAAATTGTGAATCTGGCGCAGGTTCGAATTCAATTCCATAATCATTTGCTCTTGGTTGTTTTCTTCCTGATTTTTTGTCAATTTTTTTCTTGCTATTTTTTGAAAGTGTCATTAAACTAACGACGTTATCTGTTTGTGTTGGCTGTAACCCTATACTCATTTTTGCAGCCAAAATATGAAAACAAGTAGATGAGGATTCACATTGACATGTTTCTTTTGGAAAAAGAGTTACACAGTATTTTCCTTTCCTGCCATTTACAATAAACGCACCTTGTTGTGGAACCAAAGTAATTAAATCATTGTCAACAATAAACCGTGCCAACCGTGTCATAAACTAAGTAAACTGGATCTTCAGATTTCAGCTCAATTATATCTTTGAATGCGTTTATGATTTCGGGGAGTGCGACAACAACGGCTTGGTGCGACCCGTCTACATCGTTTGTACAAATCATTTTTTTATAAACCTTATGTGGATTACCCTCTTTTTCTTTAACGGTATCAATAACTGAAGGCATAGTACGAACAAATTCAGTATCATGTTTACTATTTCCATGCGGCATTGGTTGATATAAATCTTCGTTGCCTATATAGTGAATGAGAACCAAATTTGGATTACTGTCTAACCAATAAGCTATACGTTTAAAATCTGATGTAGAACGCGGTCGCTTTCGACCAATTTTTGTTTCAAAACCAGGCAATCTTAGTTTAAAGTAACATCTGTTTAATTTTACACCTTCAATTTCAGAAACAAATTTACTATCATTAATCCAGGTGTACTGGTCGCATTTCCAGTCATTGGGATGTTTTGACTGAATGAGGTATATATCACCACCATTAGGTTTTACAGGAGGAAGACAACCAATTTTTTCTTTAATAGGATTTTGAAGTATATTTATGACCTTTTCATTTTCAAACATAACTTTTAACACCAGTCAAATAAGGTAAAATACCGCCCCCACGTTGTTGTGAAGAGGAAATTGAAATAGACTGAACACTAGAAATAGGGACTGATGGAATAGACTGAACACTAGAAATAGGGACTGATGAAATAGACTGAACACTAGAAATAGGGACTGATGAAATAGACTGAATACTAGAAAGAGGGACTGATGAAATAGACTGAACACTAGAAAGAGGGACTGATGGAATAGACTGAACACTAGAAAGAGGGACTGATGAAATAGACTGAACACTAGAAATAGGGACTGATGAAATAGACTGAATACTAGAAATAGGGACTGATGAAATAGACTGAATACTAGAAATAGGGACTGATGAAATAGACTGAATACTAGAAAGAGGGACTGATGGAATAGACCGAACACTAGAAAGAGGGACTGATGGCTTGCCACCAACAACAAAGGAACTATGTGCAACATATGTCAGTCTTGGAACAGATTGAACTATGATGCGCAACTTGTTGTTGACTGTCGGTCTAGACTTTGCTATTTTATTTTAATGTTTTGCTCATTAATTTTATTACATATTATTTAGGTATTTGATATCTACTCTTTTTTATATAAATTTTAGCATTAGTTCAGTTCCATTTAAGTATTTTTACGTAAATTTTAGTTTGAAGTTGAATTTTTTACTTATTCTTTTACACACAAGATAGGGTTCCGGGCAACATTTTTTTTTTCTATTTTGAATTTTGAGGTATGTATTTATATATTTCTATATCATACCATTTGTCAATGAATTTTCTTTCTGAATCATTTTCAGGATTTTGACCGGGCTTTTTATATTTTTGTGAATTTTAGTATCAAAGTGAAAATTTCACTTCATCATTTGTATACAAGGGTGACTTCCGGTCAACATTTTTACCATTTATAGTAATGTAAATATATTTTCCTTTATATCATATTAATTGTTATTAATTTGTCTTTAAGAATCATGTTTTCGATTTTGACCGGGATTTTTATTTTTTTGTGAATTTTAATTCAAAGTTGAAAATTTCACTTCAACATTTGTGTACAAGGGTGACTTCCAGTCAACTTTTTGCCCTTTTATAGTAATATATTTATTTTTTTGTTTATATCATATTATTTGTCATTTAAATGTCTTCAAGAATCAATTTACAGACTTTGACCGGGTTATATGCTTTTTCGTGAATTTAAGTTTTAATGTTCAAAAATGTGTTGCCAGAGTCACACTAAGAAAGACTTCCGGTCAACTTTTCGGTAAAAAAGCATATCTAAATAAATATTTTTTTAATTTTATCTTATAGCCTATTATAATAGCTTTCAGAATCAGTTTTATTTATCGATTTAGCTTAAGCGGTTCCAGAGATATTAGTTATAATACACCCATTTTTCACTTCCGCGTTTTAGACCCTCCCACTTTTTTGGAAAAAAAAGATAGAGTATAAATTTGCAAAAGATAGTAATATCAAAAATTGGGTCTTGATTTTTGCATTTTCAAGTAAATATTGATATATTTGTGTAAAATAACTTCAATTAAAGTTTGTCTTTGTCTAAAACATATGTCTCCCCCGTCCTGCAAACTAATCTGAGCAGAAATAATAGCTATGCTTATGCAGTCAAGCAGCATAACTCCTATAAGTGGGTGATACAAAATTTCCAGTAGTATGCACATCTTCATATGATGTTCTTGCTACAAACCAAGTTTTGTCAACTTCAACTTTTCATAGCCAAAAATCTTGGTGTTCATGGCTGTGTTTCCGTCCTCAAGTTTTCCCTCTTGTCACTTTGGTAGTCACTTTTTCAACACACCTTATGAAACCAAACCAAAATGGAAAAAAGTCACACTTTCGCATACGCGAATTTTGACGCAAATTTTGAAATCATATGCATTTTAAGAATCTTAATTATACGAAAAGGATAGGGTACCGAACCCCAGCGACACCCCAATCAATTAAGTATTGAAATGCACCCCTCCCTCTTTGACCCGAAGGTGTCTATAAAACGCTATACAAATTCGTAAAATAAAAAGAAAAGTAAAGATTTATCAACTTTCAGCATTGATTTGTTAACTTCATTCTACAGATCATTATGATTTTAACAATACTGTCATTTTAAACATATACCAATCTGGCTCTCAGCTGTTTGTTAATACTAATATTCAAAAATACAGCTAAATTGTATTGTGTACGGGGAAAGTTTGAACGCTTGTATACATTTTGCACCGTACCTGTCAATAATTTACAAACACGTGCTTTAAGTAAACTATCTAAAAAAAAAATACTGGTTACTTTCGTGTTAAAATTTGGAGAAAAGAATAATAGGCCATCTTTTTGTTTTAAGCTTGTATGTTATTCATTTTTTAGTGTGTTTATTTTTAGGGATACCAACCTGTAAACTAACTATGTGTAAATATCTGAGTTTGATTGTATTGTAACTTGTATGTGAGGGCCTCGGGGAAGATTCGCTTATTGTAACTATCTGATATCAAGAAGTCGGAGATGTGGTGTGATTGTCAATGAGACAACTTTCCACTAGAGACCAAATAACACAGAAATTATAGGTCACCGTACGGCCTTAAACAATGAGCAAATCCCATACCGCATAGTCAGCTATAAAAAACGCAGAAATGGTCAAAATGACAATGGAAAACAGTTCAAACGAGAACACTAACGGTCTAATTTATGTACAAAAAAATGAACGAAAAATAAATATGTAACACCTAAACAAGCGACAACTACTGAAATACGAGCCCCTGACTTGGGACAGAAACATACATAAAGAATATGGCACGGTTAAACATGGTAGCGGGATCACAACCTTCCCCTAACTTTGGACAGTGGTATAACAGTACAATTCATTACAATATAAGAATATAAGAATGAATAATAAAAATCAGTTGAAAAAGGCTTAACTCATTAGATGGATTGAAGAAATACAAATACTACAAATACAAGTGGACGTGACCGGGTACTTGTACATCCCAACAACAAAAAGACGCTAAGCACAGATCTGAGAGTACTCGTAGTTACTGACAGCTAGGTCAAAGTAACTAACAACTATTAAAAAAATCATGCATCTAAGACTTAATTATCAATCAGTACACATCCAACATCCAATGGATTTAGCCGGTGTAAAGACGTAATACACAGTCAGAGAAAACATGACCTTGTACAATGCCATGATACAGGTATCGACAGATTGTAGATCCATGAATGTGTATATGTATATAACATTATAGAAATATTGAGTTTGCTTTTAATTTACTGATCACAAAATCATTATTAATACCAATAAAAAACAATATGTATCGATCTAATTACAGTTTTGAATTGGTAACTTTTTAGAATAAGTTTACTATTATTTAAAGCATCGATAAGTTTACCAGAATCGTTTCTATTTCAATGCACGGTAAACAACATCCGTAAAGATGAGGATGTGCTATCCCGTTTGAAATAAGTTTTCTAAAGGCACAACGAAACTTCAACACAAAATCTTTAATTATATCTATTGAAGAAATTAGTAAAAGTTTTAAGAAATTTGTGGTAACGAAATTCCTGGCTTGAGTTACCCTCTTTAAATAAAGAATTTATTATATTATTACTGTTTGTGTCGCTTTTCGTGTCTTTTCAGCTCCGCATCGCTAAAGTCGATAAATTCATTCATCTTGAAAGCGATTTCCTAGGGTCCGCAAAACAATTTCCTTCACGGTCTTTTTTTTATTTTTACAATCGATGTTGCTGATGAATTTCGCGGGGAGTGTTCGCCGCTATTTATAGATTTGTCTTATGGTATGATGAATTGGTCTTATGGTATGGTGAAATGGTCTTATAGCGTAATGAAATAGTCTACTGGTATATAGATGACACCTCGTGATATAATTATTATTAGCTTGATATTAAAATGTGTCTTTATTAAATAGTTTATGACATAATAGTATGACAAAATTGTTCCATGCTATATCGAGGTTATTGTATAGTATACAAATGTATTGTTAAAACATACTCAGGTATTATAGTCAAATGCCGTTATAGTATATAAATTTACCTTAGTGATATAGCAAATTGACAGAGTATTATAGTCAAATGCCGTTATAGTATATAAATTTATCTTAGTGATATAGCAAATTGACAAAGTATTATAGTCAAATGCCGTTATAGTATATAAATTTACCTTAGTGATATAGCAAATTGACAGAGTATTATAGTCAAATGCCTTATAGTATATAAATTTATCTTAGTGATATAGCGAATTGACAGAGTATTATAGTCAAATGCCGTTATAGTATAGAACATTTTCTTCATGATATAGCTCTACTCTTAATGATATGATTATTGTTATCATAAGGCAGCTGAGGCGTTCCATATGAATTACAACTGAATATTGTATGAAACATGAAGATTCATGTATAGAGCAAAAATTCTTTAGTTGCTAATTTATAACAGATAAATGCTGAAGGTCAAATGACATAACCCTCACCTGGAGTATCAAAAATAGACATTCTTTCTTCTCCTTTATTATCTATGCAAACTATTTCTGTTATGATTTTGTAAATTTGGTTAAGAGATATCACAGCGTAACAAGATACATGTACCATTATATAAATAACACATAGCTAAGAGGGTGATAGAGCAGATTGTTACCCCGATATAACATTGTCAACCGTGGCGAAGCAAAGGTTGACAATGCTTTTTCGAGGGGTACCAATCTGCTCTATCACCCTCTCAGCTATGTGTTATTTAATTTATTATACTGAATGTCCTATCATTATGGTCTTTTGAATATTAATTTTATTTTAAAAGTATTTGCTAAGATGTCATTAACGTAACAACGTTATGGGTACTAGAAACAAACAACAAAAGATGTTTTATTATTTTTATTTTGACAGTCAATAATAAAGTCTGAGACACAACGAAGAACTTAAACATTTTATTTAATAACTTAATGCAAATTCTATTCATTGTCCGTTAAATTATCGATTTTGATTGGTCTGGACGAGAGGTAACATTAAAAAAAATTGTCACCCGCTCAGGCGTGTAATAGAGAAAATTAAGACCCTCGTATTAGCCAATCAAAATATGGCATTTTAACGTGAAGTATAATAATTCAGATTAACAAAACAACATTATGATAGGAGATGCAACATATTGTCGTTCACTTAAACTATAATCTAGAAACAATTATGTGGGTAGCAGAAATTGATACAGTTGAAAATCATAATAGAAGGAAACTTTCTTCCATTCTCAGGAGTAATGAAATATTTTTGAGAAAGGTTAACATTGATATCCAAAGTGACTTAAATGGCTCTTCAAGATACAGTTGAGCTGATAAATAAATCATAAAATTATATTACCTTGACCAACATCATAAGCTCTCCAAACTTGCAATCCATTATCGGTAAACTTAAAATTGTGGAACATAGAAATCAATGGAATACTTCTAAGTGAGACCTTATCATCATCAACATTAATAACTGAACTTATCACTTTCACACTGTACTGGCCTCTTTGCTGCGAATCAATTGCCTGAAAGAAAATAATAAAAGAAAGAAGATGATAAAAATCATAATTTAGCATGCACTTGATAGGTTAAATACATTTTGAGTGAATTTTTCAAGTCCAAGGACAATAACTCTGCAAAAAAAATCATCAGACCGCAACTTGTCATGGTTATACTTATACCAAATATCAAACCAATATCTTCAAGCATGAAAAATAAAAGTGTGGAAAGCTTTTTTGCTGGACTGACAGAGGGACAAACAGATGTAGGAACAGAGTACTAAGTTAACCTAAAGCCCCCTTCAACTTTTTTGGTAGGGGACTAAAAATTGAAAAGTTGAATAATTCAAGCTTTCTAGGATTATACTTTAAAATCGAGAATGGAAATGGGGAATGTGTCAAAGAGACAACAACCCGACCATAGAAAAAACAACAGCAGAAAGTCACCAACAGGTCTTCAATGTAGCGAGAAATTCCCGCACCCGGAGGCTGTAATTGCATATAAAATATTCTTAAACTCATTGCCATTAATACAATTAAGATACCAGTTTCATTTGATGTGCAGTTGTCACATTATTGCCCTCGTTTACATATCTTTATATAGCTGACTTGATATGGGATGCCTTCCTGTCACATGCGCCCTTCCCATCCTGAGCCTCACAAAAATTGTAGGATTTTATTTTCATGCCTAGCTCTTGATGTAAAGTGGCTATGGTCAAGGTACTTTTGTAGAAACCAGCATTATCTGACTATATGTTGACTTTTTTGACAAATGTATTATTTGAACCACATCGACAAGAATAGCTCCTGCATCTTGAGGGGGTTGGTTGTTCAAATATATGCACATGTGTAAGAAATTTCACACTTCCCTCTGAATTCAAAATAGTAACAGTGATGTGCCAATTAATGTATCTCTTTCCAAACCAATCTGTCTGGCCCTCTCTAAATTTTCGCGGTAAAAATTTCATGGCCCTTCTGAAGCTTCCATGAAAGGTTCATTTTCCCCAAGACAGTTCACAACAGCTTGTTTTGCCTTTTCTTTATTTTTGTATCGAAGGATATGACTCTTCCATTCATAAATATCAACTATTGCTTTTTCCACCTAAAACAAAAACAAATTTTGAACTTGTTTATGTCAATAAGAACAAAATACAATAAAACTTGTGCTTATGTTCAAGTTCACATTCACCTCATTTTCACACTTATATCTATAATTTAAACTAGAGGCTCTAAAGAGCCTGTGTCGCTCACCTTGGTCTATGTGCAAGTGGCATATTAAACAAAGGACACATTATATAGAGGAGAATAGAATTCATGATAAAATTTTGTTTTGGTGATGATAATAACAAAAAACTGCAAAATTTTCTTACAAATTCAGGGGCAGTAACTCAACAACTGGTTGCCAGTGATTTGTCTAAAAATTTCAGGGCAAGTAGATCCTTACTTAATGAGCATTTTTACTAATATCAAATTTGCTCTAAATGCTTTGGTCTCAGATATACTAGCCAAAAACTGCATTTTACACCCATGTACTTTTTTAGCCATGTTGGCCATCTTGGTTGGTGGGCTGGTTCATTGGACACATTTTTTAAACTAGATACCCAATGATGAATGTGACCAAGTGTGGTTTAATTTGGCTCAGTAGTTTCGAAGAAGATTTTTGTAAAAGTTTACGGACGACGGACACAGCACGACGGACGCCAAATACTGAAAAAAGCTCACATGGCCCTGTGGGCCAGGTGATCTAAAAAACCAGAGAAATGTGAGATGTAGGTCAAATTTACATTTGTTGGAAGGATGCTCTCAGACTCTCGGTGCTGCATCTCCTATACCAAGTCGCATACCTGTAACTGTTATTCATGTAGTACTTGAGAAAAGAACTTGGATCTATCTACACTGAAACCAAAAACTATGATGAATGAAGTTTGATAAGATGTTGTCGTTATCCAAAATGCAAATCACATCTGTGTTAGTCACACAGTACCTTAGTAATGAAGTAGGACATAAAATTTACCAGAATTTAAAAATACCTTAAAGAGCACTGCTTCAGGATCATCCTAGGGTCTTTCAATTGCACTCTTTGAAATAAAAGATAATGTTTCATCAACAAAACTGCACTGTTGGCATTCATCAGTATGTGAATGGTCATGACATTTTTGGCAGAAGGGTCCTTTTTCTTCACTCAAAGCATATGAACAACAGTGGTCTGCTATGGATGATGATGAATTTACATGTAGCTGGAAAAAACATATTTGATTCAATCTTTGGAGTGGCTTCTAAAAAGATATATATATATATATCTAAAGAATAATGGTTGCTTTGAAGGTCATATTCCTATATACCCCCAAAAACTTTGTTTTGAGGGAGGGAGAATAACAAAAGTACTGTATCAGACCTTTTTTGGCACTTTTTTTTAGAAACATGTGACACTAGAATCCCAAATTTAAAAAAATATGCCAATAAAATATGTAAAAATTTCATAAGGCTCTATTAATTACCCAAATTGGACACAAAACCATAAATTTTATGGATGGATAACAGACTCATAACCTTATAACAATGTACAACCACAATATATTTTGAAGTCGTATGAAAAGGGAATAAAAAAAAATAAAATACCTTATAATCTGTTTTAGTAATGTTTTGCTACCACCAAATTATCCAGTGTTCTTCTTTTCATTCAAGGTTAAATCTAACTGTTCTACCATTTCTGTCAGATCTGTAAATGCTCGACTTCCCTCAAAAATATAGTAGTCAAGACCCTCCATAGACTGTCTGACTGAAGCACTGTAGTCGGTCAAAATCTTGTACATCTTTTACAATATTTCACATGAAGTGTATACATGTAATGAACATGAACATGAAATATCTTCAGTGACCTGTGATAAACAATTTCAATACATTACAGATGAAATTGAGAATAAAAATGGGGAATATGTCAAAGAGACAACAACCCGACTATAGAGCAGACAACAACCGAAGGCCACCAATGGGTCTTCAATGCAGCAAGAAACTTCCTACTCCATAACCTATTTTGCCACTTTTATATGAGAATATTTCAATGGCATATTATATGATTAATCGTAATTCGTGTAATTGTTCTCAAGAGAGGTTAGAACCTATCAAAACTGAATGGTAAAAAGTACAAAACAATCATACTGAACTCCGAGGGAAATTCTAAACGAAAATTCAACTAGCAAAATGCAAAATAAATTCTTATCACCCGAATGGATAATAACAGTCATATTCATATTAATTGAAGGTTAACCCTGGTTTTATAGCTAGCAAATCATCTCATGTGTATGACAAGCACATATAATTCCATCATATCGCAACTGATCATAGGTCAACAAAACAAACAGACAAAAAGTAAAAATAAGGGTACATCGGTCAACATTGCATCGCTGTCTTAATCACTAAACAAACAAACAAGCATGCCAATCAAGAAAAACAAAAACACATATACCGGTATGCAAAGCATATTAGCAAAATATATATTTATTTTTACTATCGTGAACATAATGCATTATGTGACGTCAAATAATGTATAGATTTTTTTTTTTTTAATTTTGTCAATTAAAGTGTGCCCTCTCTCTACCAAATTAAACCAATGCAAATCTAAACAATCTAATTTATCATCTCATTATACGAAGTACTTTAGAACATTCACGTCTCCTATGCAAATGCAATGTTCGACGTTAACTTGTCATTTTTGAATAACAGTAAGTATATAATAGTCAACAACAAGAAATGGTTCACAAGTTTGAATTCTAATTTATCATAAAATATAATAAATATGAAACATTGTTATTTCATACAATGAACAATATCCATTTAAAATCTTGAATGTCTTTGCAAATATATGAACACTTATATCTTAGGTCAGGAACTTGTTATTCGTTGATTGTCGTTTGTTGGTGTGGTTCATAATTGTTTCTCGTTTCTGTTTTTTTATATGGATTGGTTTTCCTGTTCAAATGGTTTTGCACTAGTCATTTTGTGGTGGGCCCTTTATAGCTTGTTAGTTTGCGAGAGCCAATAAAGGCTGTATTTCAACCTGATTATATGGTGTCTGCCTGACAACACTACGTGCTCTTAGGTTGCATTTATGCAGTCGACAAATCAATCTGTGAGCACTAACACCACCAACTGGAGGCCAGTGGTGTCTGAGCTGCGGAGTACGAGTTAATAGATTTGCTATAGCACGACGAATAAGAAGTCCGTCATAACAACGGGTAGTTACACGGGGTCTTCAAGACCCTAGTCTATCATTTACAGTCCCCGTGTTAACATGACGGACAATGGTGGTGTAATTAACATTGAAATGGTTATCTATGCTCCTATTGCTCCTACCGGAATTGGGACTTTCAATTACCTGCCAACATGACTCACAGATAACATAATGACTTGATGAAGGTCAAATTTCACCTGTATGTGGGACAGTAGGAAGATGGTTAAAGGTATTAAAACTGTATATCTGTTTAAGTGATGATAACCTTTAATAAAGGTTTATCGGAGTTTAATCGTTTTGGTCGTAATGCATTTTCTTAATGTATGTTTCAAGCAATTCATAATACCAATCATTGATAATTATTTCGCAATAGTAAAGAAATTATGCCAGTTTAATTTAGGTGGTGCTTAACTTTTGGCGGACAGTATATAATGGTTTACTTTTACAATTTGGGATTTTCGGGAGAGCTGTCTGCTTGGCACTTATACCACACCTTCTCATATTTCATAGGCGGATCCAGGGGGGCCTGGGGGGCGTGGGAAAAATTTGGTTGATTATATAGGGAATCATTAGGTCAGTCAGCGGGCCCCCCTTAGGAAAAGTTCTGGATCCGCCACTGTATTTGTTCACAAAACAAATGTATATAAATTAAAGGATATCACCAAATTTGCAAGTGAGAAAAATTCCGTGTTATTGAACATAGGGGTCACATTTATTTTGCAGAAATAATGACATACGTCGGCACTTAATTTCTAAGGTGAAAACTAAGTATTCAAATATCTACATAGATTCTAAGCATACATTTAGTATCATTATAGTTTAGTATACTTAAAATCTTTTTTTGAATTTTTGGGTTCGAACACTATTTGTTGTGGCAGGAGTCGTTTACTTTGACTTCCCACACGTTTTTGCGCCGTTCTATTCTACTCCCAGCACTTTTTGTGTGTTACTGCGTACTGATATTGTTTATCATCTTAACAACGTGTTTTATTGTTCTTTCATTTGTCTTTGTTCTATTATCAATATTACTTTTACTGTTGGATTATTTTATGTGATATCCGTTTAAGGTGGCTCGGTACTTATACATCCCGTCAACGTGTTTGTATTGTCTTTCATTTTTTGGTGATGTGTTTTGTATATTCGACTTTTTGTATTTCTTTGGTTCTTATAACGTGACTCTGTACTTTAAAAGATCCCGTCAGTATGATATTGTTCTATTTTATGTCATTATGATATATTTTTATTATGAATTACAAAATACGTTGAACCACAAACGTCAAAATCATTCAATTGCGTAGTGGAATTAACTATTTGTGGATTCTTATAAATTCTATATAACTTTTAGACTATTTTAAATCTCGGTCTATTTTTGAAATTTATTCTTACATACTTTTGATTTTTTAACATTGCCTATGTGAAATTTTTCAATTGTTTGTATGTACATTGAACGACAAATATATGTGACGTATACAATTTTCTGACGTCAGACACGCAAATCAATGAATGTGTTTGTAGATAGATGTTTTTGTGTTCTGATCATTGTTCCTTTTAAAATTGTTACACGATGATGACTGCTGTACCCATATTTTGACTATTTTATTTATTGTGTCTGTTTAGTTAACGCATCATTGTAAATATAACGGAATTTGATGAGACTGTCTTCAAAATGAGAGGGTTAGCGCTATAAAACCAGGTTTAACCCACCATTTTCTACATTTGAAAATGCCTGTACCAAGTCAGGAATATGACAGTTCTTGTGCATTCGTTTTTGATGTGTTTTGTTATTTAATTTTGCCATGTGATTATGGACTTTCCGAGTTGATTTTCCTCTAGGTTCAGTATTTTTGTGATTTTACTTTTTACATGTATTTGTGTCCAATGTTGACGACCTATCCATATGTTTTACTTGTAATTGAAAATGCAAAAGCTTACATATAAAACTCCATATATTAAACATGTATATATTTTATATATAAACAAATGGACGAGAAAATAAGAGGAGTAAGCCTGGTCAAATAGCTTACTGAACTTCGCACTCATAGTACAGTATAAAGTGGCAGTTACCAAAATTCAACATCATTGGTTAACATAATGACAATACAAAGATCGATTAAACGTTACATGCTCTAAATACATAAAATTTTACTATAGTGCACGGAAGTATTTATATTATTTTATATGTATTACAAATCAATTATGTCCTTGTTATCTCTGGATAATCATTACAGTTAAAATTGAAAATGCTGTTCTTCTACATTTTTGTCTTTTTATTTGTCAGACACTCGGGGGAGAATTCAATATGCATAAGTTTAAAAAAGTAAGTATTTGAATTATGTATATGTTATAGAATTTAATGTTTTCAACTGACATTTCTTACATATCTTAAATATCATTGTAGTCAAACAGTTCTTGGTCATAAACACATATCGTGAATGTTTCAAAACAACATTATTTTTCTATTTTGTGTTTCAATAGAATTTTTTGGAAACTCGATGCTACATGGTCACTAAAGCTTGCACACATGTACAGGTAATAACGAGGTGAAAATTTGATTGGTTCCAGTGAAGGCTGTTATCGTGTATGAAATGTTACGTTTATGTTTATCTTTAGTACCGGAAAGGATAAAACTTTACTCTTGTCAAGTATTTCTTTATTTGAAACAAAGACAAATTCTGCACAACCTTTTGAAAAGTGAAAAATTCACAAAAACTAATACTGGAAAATTAATGGTTGTATCACACCTAATATGAAAAATTACACATGCAGCATCACTTTGTGAGTACTCTTATTTGTTATAATTTCATTCTATTTTAACGAAATATTGGAATTAATGAAATATTCTGAGTGAATTTAAGTCTCAAAGACACATGTTGTGACAAAATTGCCTTGCCTTACCATAAAAATAAGTAGACAGAGTAAGCCATACACAGTGTTTTGTTGATCTCTTTTCTATTTATTTCTTATACTCTGCTATAACAGAAAACTTTTCCCTGAGAAATACTTTCATAAACATATAGTTATATGCAAAATGAAATTATTGTTGAAGCAGTAACAACATATTATTCACTGAAAGAGACGTTTGTTATGTCCCACTCTGGATCGCGGCGAACATGTATGTTATGACTTTTAAAAACTCTTTGGAGTCAGAAAACTTTTTATTTATAGTTCATTCAGCTTGAATACTTCAATTATTCATTCATTATAACATTTCTATCTTAAAGGAGTGAACGTTGCTTCAAAATTCTTCTTATTGGCCTATTATATTAAAATGGTGAGGATATTAGAGGTATAAATGAACCAAAAGAGAGCTTATAATGAAAAAAGAGCTCCAGTAGTGGTTTTTATCATCCTAAAGTCAATTATGTATCATACTTATTCAACTGTTTGTAGGCAGATGAGATAAATATGGGTCATTTATTTATACTATATATCGATATTTGTTTAACATTAATTCTTGAAAAGATCATTACTACAACGAAAAAAACTCATTCATTTTATTCAACAAAAAAGTCTTCTTTAGTTGAAATACCACCTAATCATAGTAGTTACATCCGGTTGCAAATGAAAAATATTCCCTTGAGTTTGACAGTTGTAGGAAATCAATCCTACATTTCATTGGATTAAAATAGTTCTAGGTCCTTAACATAAATCTTGTGTGTTTCATTATCTTTTTTTATTATTTTGCGTTTCGAAAGAATACTCAGGAACTTGAGGTTAGATTGTTACTATAGCTTGAACACAGGATAAAAGATGTTAAAATTTGATTGGTTAACTTCAAGAACTGTGATATTTTGTAAATAGTAATTGACAGGATAACACTTTACTCATGCCAAGTATTTAAGGAGTTAAAACGAAGATAAATTCAAATTTTTGGAAAATTCATATTTAACGAAGACTAATAGGGGAACATCAAGTGTGGTATTACACCTTTCCCGCGAGTTTTATGTTCTATATTTCGACATCATTAATACCGATATATCTGTTTAGACCTCATCATAACCTTTCAAAACCAAAGCATTAAAACAAGCAAATAATTAATCCTTGAGTAATAAGTAGTGGTGATAGATCCAGTTTTAAGATTAATAAAAAAAAACCAAGAGTGAACATACTGAAATGACAAGCCTCATTTACTAATCATGACTGAATATGTTTAGAAACTCTCATACAAAAAAGGTTATACATTCAACATCAAATAGAATTAAGATTGTCAATGATCCATGTAAATGAGCTAATATAGGCAAAAAGTAAAATAACAAAAACACCAAAATCAGTGGAAAATTTAAAAAGCAAAATCTGTTATCAAAATGTCAAACACATTAAACGAATGGATAACAAATGTCACATTCTTGACTCGGGTAGTCAACAATTTGAACATTATGAGTCCTTTTTTCGTAGATACGAATTAAGTGCTTACGAAACGTATCCATGATATAAATTTCATCGGGTACACTTAAACTAATTATTTTCAGGCAACAATCCACATTAAAACGAAATCTTAAAGGAAAAGATCATCTGAAACTACAGTTTACCTATTATTTTATAGAAGACAATTCTAAAACCAAAATTCAACAGAATAAGCAACACAAACATAAAAAATATAGCACATGATTGTATAACTTTTAAATGAATTAAGTAATTTTCTTCCACGTTTCAAAATGTTCTTTAGTTATATATTTTTTTTATTCAAATTCGATAGGGATTGCCTTAATTTTTATATTTGATTCTTTAAGCTTTACAGGTTACGGTGGAAGAATTACAAATTACACAGAAAAGCTATGCTGTCCCCATTACGAAAATATCAGTGGTCAGTGTATAGGTAAATGCTAATTATAAACGAAAAATACTGGGATTCACTATTTATGCTATTATTAGTGTCTAGCTTTAATCATAAGTTCACAATTGGAACATAATATATAAAATGTTTGAGGAAAATATTTACATGATATCTAAATATGTATGAAAAAAGTATGTAACCCCAAGTTTAACTTTAAAAGTGAAAACAAAAAAGAAACAGGAACAATATTCATAGATCGATTAATCGAAAACAAATCCGTGTCACAAACAACAACCGAGGAAAATAAATCAACTATAAGGGGGAAATAACGGAACTGCATGAACACTGAACTGCTACACAAGCAATCGCCAACATGCATTTAAACGGACAATTTGATATCATCTGCCATAAAGTCTATATAAATTAACAACATTAAATGAAGAATATATCAAACAACTAAACAAAGGGAAAACAACTATCATATTCCTAACTAGGTATTAGTATATTAATTTTTCGACGAAAATTGGATTTTTTACCTGGTTTTATAGATAGATTAACTTGCATCGTGTATGACAGTTATTTTTTTAGTTCCGTTATATTGGAAAAAAGGATGAGACACGCAAAAAGACATATCCGACTATGCCATGTATACGGTAGGGTATTTTTTCTCATTGTTGAAAAACGTACGGTTGCAAAGAACTGCTCTTATCTTCAACATTTGAACACAGTTACTACTATAATTCATTCAAAAAAGCTATATATAAAGCTATTTTATTCCATTCTCAATTCTTTATCGCACCGTTTGAAAACAACAGACACTTATAATAACAAATATAGATTAGGTATCTGATTTATACGTTTTTATATTGAATTTTCAGCAAAACCTTTAGAAAACTTAAATGTATAATAATCATTTACTTACACAATACTCTGATTAAACATTAACCCTCAGCATATTTGTTGAAGCATGCAAATACGGATTTATGTCAGAAAATGGTTTGCCCTGTACTCAATGTGATAGAGGATTTTATGGATTTCGTTGTATAAGTAAATGCAACTGTGGTTTTGAAAGGTAATCAGTTATATCAATCATATACTAACTATCTATCATTCAAAACTAGATTAATCAAATTCTAACTATGTATTTTGCTTGATTATAACTGAATTCACCACTGGTTTTTTTTTATTGGTGTAACCTACTTATGCTTTAAACGTACATCATTTGATTTTTCTGTATTTTTTGTTTTACCTGTTGAATAAATTCTTTTTATATGTTTAACATTTAGTAAAATTAGTTCAAATTATCTTAAATAAAGCTTCTTACAATTTTAAAGAAAGTGATTCAAACACTCATTGCTTGACAATACAAGCTTACACTTGTGTAGGAATCCCTTAGGTATAACAATTATCTTGAAGGTCTGTAGATTGTTCGTTGTAAATTAAAAGTGTTTTTCTTTAAAATAAAAGCAAAAGTGGTATACCATTGTTCAAAAGTCATAAATCGATTGATAGAAAACAAAAACTGGTTAAAAACAAATGCCGAGGAACACTCATCCTCTATAAGATGAAAACAAAGGAACAATGTCATATAAATCACATTTAAAATTGTTGACTCCGTTAAAGTTGCCAAAAGCATCATTCAAAAGGTGAGCGCTTAATACATGTAAAATCAGTTTCGTTCTTATTCTTAGTCTATCGCAAATAATATTTATTTTAGAGTTCACGAGCAAAGGTGTCCCTCATTTTAAGTGAATGATTATCTTCGACATATGTATTTGATCGTTAAATATGTTTTTGAGCACGTAATCGGGATACAAAGTTTATTCAATCTATTATGCTTAACTGAAATTGTGTTGTTACTGTTGTATATTACAAAAAATTACCTAATCATTGATTAAAGATTTTTAATAAAGTTCGTTGTTCTTCTTTATCAAACCCATTGCCACCATAACAATGTAATTATTCTCATAAAAGTATGAACAAAATGAACGTGGACAATAAATAATCCAATAGAAACAAAACTCATTCATAGTAGATTTTGTTAAACAGATTTGACGATACTAAATTTGTATTTGTTTATTTAGGTGTGACAACATAGACGGATGTATGCTTGAAGATAAGACAGGTGTGTTTATCAATGTATTCAACTTTTTTTCAAACAAAAACATTCTTTTTTTACGCCAGAAAGACAAGTGGCAAATGGTTCAGTTGTAATATATTATATTTGAACAATGCAATAATAAATTTGTAACAACAAGGTTTGCAGCAAATAGGAAAAAGACCACCATGTCATCTCATTTAACTCTGAGACTACTAAGTTGTTATAGTAGTCTCAGTTTAACTATATTCAAATTCACATGATGCATACTAATTTCGATATTTAAATTAAATGATGGATAAGTAAAATCAGTTTAGAAAATCTAGTATACGTTAGTGTCAAAAAAAGTTAAGCATATCAACTGTTGTGGATAAAGACAGATAGCGAGATAGAAATTAAATTGGTTTATGAATAATGTTCCAATTGTATCTCAAAGTTGGCAAACTATCCTTTTTCACGAAATTCTGTATAGGAACATTTACGTAACTGAATCATGTTCAATATATAATGTATTGGATTTCATAGAAGATATGGCTGGTTTTTTGTATATTATAACCTGATCTTTTAAATGAAAATAACAAACGAGTTCGGAAGTCTTGAATTGTAAGTTTAAACGGTACGGAAAAATGAACAAGTATGCCCCTTTATTACACTGTGACATTTGTACATAGAAAATGATCACTTTACATAAGATTTACTTTGGGGGAGGAGGGCTGTGTGCTGATTTCTTTGTTTTTGTTGTGCTAAAACCTACGACATAGGCCAGGTTATACTTTATCAATTAGCATTCCTGGCGATAATTTGTTATAACTAATAAGTAACACGTTTTGTATTGTCATTTTATATGTTTTCAGATGATCTAAAGACTCATCAACAAATCTCTAGTACAGTATCTGTAGATATTTCTACAATAGCAGGTTGGTTTTCGACTCTAATAACTGATATAACATCAGTGAAATACAGTAAAATAAACAAACATTTAAATAATCATTGAGTTTTTTCTTCTCTTAAGATATTTGGGCTATACTGTGTGATTTAATAAAGAAGTCATTTGCAACGTGTGTCTTCCAAAAGTTAGTTATTGATTTTTCCCATGCCTACTCAGAATTATGAAAAGCAAGAAATGTAAAAAACCAATATGACAAACATTAATATGACACACTCTTTTTGACTGTAATCACTCCATATAACCAATGTGTTGCTTTACTGCATGTGTGATGGAAAGGATAATTTGCTGAAATAACATTGTGTTCTTGACTGTCTGTACGTTTCGAATTTATTGATCAGAACTAATGTTGTCTTTTATTAATATTATCAAGTTATTGGACTTCTTTTGTAATGTTTTTTGGTGTGCTACAACGTTGACCGAGGCACATTGTGTATGAAGGTGAGATATACCAATTACAGGTCACATCACACTATATCAAACATCAACAAAAACTGAGCCTCAAAAACCATAACCGAGGTGGTATTAAGTGCTCTGGAAAGGAATACAGTTCTTATACTCATATCTTTTTGTCGTCAATCTTTAAAAAAAAAAAAAAAAAAAAGAAACACACTTCCCCGTTGAGTTCATAAGAAGACTTATTACTAAATAATACACATGACTATCAATAAAAGACAGAGGGTAGAGTTCTAACTTATTGGTCACAAGAGGTAAGTATCTGTATGCATGTTATGCCTGCGTTTAAAATGCTACTAATGTATAATACTTTAATATATGGCTCTCTTTGATAACATGGACAAACTTTTATCAGTTATGCTCTATGCTCAGTATTGCTCTTATAAATGTTAAAAAGTTTTTATCTAACAGTGTTATTCTTTTATGTAACGACATATAGTTTACTGTTTACCGTTGATTGACGACAAGTATGTGTTGGGTTTTTTCTCATGCCAACAAAATTTAGAAAACTTTAAAAGTGTATGTTGTTAATATCTTATAATAAAACATGGAACGGAACATTTTACAAAATGATATGACAGTAGTACTGCATATTTTCGATAATTCATCGTAGTCTCATTTATTTCTGATTTCCGTTTATTTTTCAACCAAATTAAAACGTTTTCTTTTTTAAAACTTTATGAGTCTACAATATAAAAATGAGCACAGCGAATGCATAAATAAATTAAATGAAATGGGTATATGTAAACGGGTCCACCTAAAATCTTAGTTGATGTTGGATGAAGCACCATCTTAGTTCAATACAAGTAAAGTTTATTTGTTATCGAGAACCCTGCAACGATTTTCGATGCTTGTATTATAGTTCGTTTTCTATAGAAATATAAATTCACGTGAGTGATGACTTGTACAAAACCATAAGATTTTCTAAGATAAGCTTATAAAAAGTAAAATAGCAAAACATAATGAACGTCGATGAAATTCAAAACGGAAAGTCTCTGATCAAATTGCAAAATCAAAATCCCAAACACATGAAACACATGGATGAAAACTGTCACATCTCTGACTGGGTACAGGCATTTCTTATGTATAATGATCTTAACTTCGTATATTTCATTATTCAGAAAATAAAAGACTTTGTATACATATATCTTCTTGTTTTTAATAATCTTAACTTCGTATTTGATTTAGCCTTTTTTTCACTGTTTTGATTTAAGTATCAAGGACCATTTGAAAAGACAAACTACTTAAAATATCCGTCGTAAATAATAAGCTACAAATATATATGATCATGTTTAACATCTAAAAAAAATAACAATGAGAAGCCAAGCTAATGATAAAAAGGACTGCATGCTGGACAAAAAATGCTTTCAATAATCACAACTATTTAACTTTATCATTAAAAAGGCATGTGAATGGCCTTGCTCATACATATAAAACGTTCATTGCAAGGATGAAAATGCTTTTCCATATACAAAGCGAATGCAATACCAGTGTCTTCTTTTACTCAACTAATATCGAAAACTTATTCAGATCACGAGTTGTACGTCAGTTAACTTATAAAGACATGAACGTAGATGACATTAAGGGAGTGTTGGAAACTTGTAGAAGACTTATTATCTATCAATATTTGATACATTAAAGACAAAAGATCGACAACATATAGGTTATTTTGTTTTATTTTCGTGAAGCATGTATTGATAAATCACAAGAAACATTCTCCACATCAAAATAATTAAAATTAATCGTTTTATTTATCATACAAAAGTTATTATAATGTATACCACATAAATATGTTAACATGCTGTCAACCAATTCCTCTCTTAAATGTAACCGAATCCGAAGTAATATAAATGTCCAATAATTTCATAACCTAGTATAATGTTGTTTGAAAACGAAAATATCAATCAAACAACTTAGGAGAACTTTTGAGAAAACAGGTGTCTGATTTTATTTAATTTTTTGACTTCGGTGTCTGTATTGATAGTTTTGACGAAACATTGCTAGACTACTTTAAGGTAGCATGATACCGCATGGCATATCTCCCGATTTCCAAACTTTTTGGCACCAGTGTTCTATAAATCGCGTAACATCGGAATATGTAATAAAAATGGAGGTTACCATTTTCATAGTCTTTGTAATTTTCGTAGAAAAACGTCAATTTTGGCGACAACTTTAAATTAGGTATATAGGGAAAATACCTTTTTTTCAGCTTATTTTTGTAGATTTTCCAATGAATGGCTTTGTTCTTATATACGGAGAAAAACAATAAAACAAACATAATATCCAGGATTGCATACTGAATCCATACACGTATAAAAACTCATATATCACCATCCTTGTTTTTGAGATAAACGGTTACAAAGTTGATATATACGCCTAGAATTTGAACCGAAAACGTCTGACATTATAGTATACAGAATAAAACGTTATTCCTACTCAGAGATCTTGAAAAAAAATATGCGTCGGGATCAGAATGGTGCTTATTTTATTTTCATTTCCACTGTCGGGTTTCTTAAATTTACTAGAAATGCAATATAAAGTTCTACTGATATAATTTTATTTCGTCCTGCACATGCAAATTTCCCTCACATTAATTAACATTAATCTCGTCTGATTTTCACATCAAACGAGCATATTATACTTGAAACTTGCGTGAAAACTGGTTGGTTCCAGGTGAATCGTTTCATAATAGTTTATGCATAAATCAAGGGAATTTTGTACACGTTAAATTCACGTAAATTTTTAAAAAATAAATCTTAATTCTAGAAATTGAATTAAGATCATGAAAACAACTCCATATTTTTGTACGGTTCACGTGAAAATAACATAAAAATTTTCATGTGAGATTCATTCTGATTTTTTAACTCAATCAAATTAGACAATGGTTGTGTCATAGCTACATCTATGCAGAAATAGAGTATTTTAATTTTTTTATTCAGTTAACATTTTTTAGTTGCTCGGTTTGATGGTTGTATAATGTTCACTGGCAAATAATTCATGCATGTTCGGGACGATACAATACAATTTTGAAAACAGTTGTTTATGAAGACATATTTGTTGAACCAGTCAAAAAAGGTTACACATTCTGTTAATTGTGAAAATTATGAGGAAACATAATCAAAATACACATTCTAAAAAAAACTAAATAATAAAAGTCCAAGAAAAATTCAAAACGAAAAAGTCCCTTATCAAATTGCGAAATCAATGCTCAAAAACATCAAAAGAATTATAAATATCTGTCATATTTTTAACTTGGTACATACATTAGTATCGTGTACTCTGCCTGTTGTTCATTTGTGAGTTGTTTGCTCAGCATGTCGGAAACACTGCAAAATTTCAAAAAGTTCAACATTCTGTCATTTGTGAAAAAAATATTTACAAAACAAATCTAAAGATTATATATATGCATGCTTTATATATAAGTAAAACAAACTGAGAAATATAAAAGTTCCTGCTTGAAATTCCACATGTAGGAGATGTAATCCAGATTCTGTTCTCTGCGTGCCTTTATATTTTATTAAAATGCCTTATCCTGCAGCCTTGCATGAAAATAAAGTCTCAAGATACCCCACTTCCATAATGAGCAAGCGGTAACATAGATATTTCGTTTTGCGTAACTATTCATTATTGGTCCTCTTCGCCGTCTGCGTTTAAACTATGTCGATTCCTTTGAAAAAGTAGAGGCAAAAATTTAAATTATAACAACTAAAATTTCAAGTGACGGGTTTAAATTGTAGGATTGATTGATTGAATGTTGGTTGCTTAACGCCTATTGGCAAAAATAGCATGCATGTTTAGGACAAAAACAAGTTAACAAAAAATACAATAGGTAAGTTTTGTAACAGAGGCCATCTGGGATAATGGGGGTTTGGACTGACACTGGAAAATGAGGATATATTGGATAGGGACATACATTTTGCCTTGCAACTGGCCACATTCGAACCCCTCAAAGAGTTGTTGTAAGGGGTCTTAATGTTCAAAGAGCGTGGCACTCTCTTTACACGAAGCATCGGATTTAACGTCCCCATTCTGACCGGACGTGGCTGCAACCTTGATATTTCCCGCATATCCAGAAATCAACGCCACTTTGCTTATTTGAATATTATACTTAAGAAATCGGTTACGGGTCACGGAAATTATATTGAAATGATAGGGAATTTCGAAAAAAATGTCTGTTTTATCTTTAATTTAAGTGATAGACAGGTTGACGGGGCAGAAAATAAATATACACAAAAATATACACCACTTAAACGAAACATAATGACCGTTGTTGCAAAAAAAAATCAAGGTTTCTGAGCTATTTTAAAAGTCGAAGCGAGAGGCATTTAACATTGCATTATAAAATGCAGGCTAAAATGGCTAAAACGTCAATTTGAAAACTATGTGTTGAAAATTGGCTAACAAGGTCATTAGAAAAACAGGTTGACGGGGTGAAATTTGAAACTGGAATGTCCAAATAATAAGAAAGTCCAAACCTTGTATGTGTATTCGTTGAACTCTAGGTTCCCACGTAAAGTTAAAATTCCCCTTTTTCAAGAAGAATAAACGCACGAAAACACGAACAATTCACTAAATTCACTAAATTTGATTTTGACCGCCAGACAACTTTACGGAAATATCAAAGTGATTATAAACAAGGACTCTGTGACGGGCAATTTGTAATATCCGTGTTTTGAAGATTTTTATGATATCAAGCAAGTCCAGTTCAAACTGTTATCACGTGGTACAATCGTATTTATATATTATGAATATTAATTAGCAAAAGCACTACTAATGGCACAGCCAAACGGACTCCCCACTTTGGCAAGCGTTTTACTGCCGGTCGGAAGAAGACCAAGTGACCATATTTCTTTTCGCAAGTCACCCTTAGGGGGTAATTTGTAGTCGAATAAAAAATTATATGAAAATTATGTACGTTGTCAGAAATGTAAAAATGTATTTGTACTCACTACAAAACAAGCGGAAAGCTCGACGAGTCTCGCATTTCGTCGTCAGTTTCTAAAGCTCGTCGAAATATATTTTATATTTTCCGACAATGTACATATATAAAGTATATTTATCCACAAAATGAAATACAAACACTTCTTTTCATATGTATATACTTGTTTACTTGTTCTTAAATTCAGGGCCCCAAAAGGCAACTTTGCTAATTCCCTTTCAATCGTTTTGGCTCACAACTTGTACATGTACATTATTTCGAATTCCAACTCAAAACACAAAAAAGCACAAAGAACACAAAAAAACAAAAACCTTACCACCGAATACCAAGCAAGCGTAAATTAACACTAATATGAAATCTCAATGATTAGCTTTTTCAGTCTCTTTCTGTCGTTTGAATAATAATTAGTCAATAGCTTGCTTGTAAATTTCAAGAAAAACAAATTTGTAAAGGAACCAGTCTGACTAGAGCTACATGTAGCCCCAACTATCAACTTGCGTTTATAGAAGCAGGTGGATACTGGGGGAAGGCTTTAATCAGACTGTAACGGGACCTGTTTTTTATAATTTTATTTTTGCCGAATCAAGTGCCCATATATATCTCAGCCTTCGTTAACTTCCCCAGGCTTCATTCCAATTTTACCGTATGTCCTGTGTAGACTTGGTTAAAACGAATACAAAGCTAGCACATTATTTTTATAATTAATGTTTTACTCTGTACTGACCAATGAATTTCAGAGATTGTTTACACTTGGAACCTATGGAAAGTTATTCGGCAAAATAACCAAGTAACACCACTTTTTTTTTCATTCCATACTAACAAGCTATTTTCTGTATGAGTTTCAACTTCTGCTTTTATTGTGCTTTTTCGCCCAAGTCTATCCGTATTCTCATCCAGATAAAGTTCCTTTTTCCATTTTGCCCGAGCGGTGTTTTTGACGACCATTTCAAAACGAATTAATAGTTGTGCAATTCACCATTTTTTCACACATCATCCTAAGTTTCTATAAATTATATTTTTACTTCCAAAACAAAATTTCATGGGGATACGGCGTGAATCATGAATAAGTATATATTGCAAAAATAAGCCAAGAATAAAAATAAAGTGATAAAACTCAGTCTGTTATGCATAAGATAAATCGTGCAGATGCTTAAATAGCAAAGAAACATAGTATTTAAAAAGTATACATGATAGTAATACATTTTAAAGGTTAACAAGCAGCAGAACAATTGTCAGAAAACGATAAAGCAATCTATGTCAAATAACCGTTACGTATTAATACTCTCAGCACTTTGCATTTAGGAACATTTACCGTTAAAAATGTCACAAAGTTACAAAAAATAAAAGGATTGTAATCATTTAATCACTTTGTGATTGCAAAACCCACTACATTGGCTTGTATGTATGAACGTTATTCGATAACGTCAGGAACGATAACTCGTGGCGTTACGTCATTCGGTATCGTGTTACCTTAAAATTGAAACTCCTACAAAATAGTTTGCCTTGAAAATAGGGTTTCTAAAGGGGGTTTATGGGTTTTGGAGAGAAAACATCTGAATTTTGCTTATTTTTTATCAAGTCCCCACCCTCAAGAAGTAAAACAAATTCAAACGACAGGATTATTTCAACTTACGTATCCCTACCAAAAACTGGTTTCAACATATTCATTATCATCAATCAATAAAGCAGTGCATTAGCCTTAGTATTCGAAATAAACAAAGTTTGATGTACAATCATCTAAATTCTTATCAATAGTATTATTTGATTTCTGAGTATTTTGTGAAATCAATATGGTATTTTAAAAACACAAATATATGAAACCTACCTCAACAATCTACGTAATTGCATGTGTATCAAACAAAAGACAAGGTATGTTACGGTCCATTATTTTCCAAAATTAATGGGTCTTCGCGCTTTATTAATTTGAATCATATTCAGTATGTTCTTTATCATTGCAATCTTCTCTGATATGGTTTGATTTTATACTAAAATGTTGTTAAAAGTTTGGATAGTAAAATAGGGGGTTGTATCAGAGTTGGTAAATACAATCGAAATTAGGTGACGTGAGACCTACACAGTAGTGATAGATAAACCTTCGTGTGATAAAGATGGAAAAATTTAATATTTTCATCAACGATATCACATAAAAATAACACAATAAAACACAATTAAAAAGGTGGATGTTCTACCCTACAAACGCACGTGGTCATTTTTCCAAATGTTTGTTTTTCTTCTTATCAGTTGCAATTCTTCAAAGTTATCTGAATGTCTTCGTATGATTTAGTAATTGTTCAAGTAGGCATTTTGTCTTGTTTACACCTTTAAAATACATGGTTTACCCTAGTTTTGCAATCTTTAAAGGTTGACGGGTATGACAAAATATTGTCTACAACAAAATATAATGATTCAGTAAGTGCAAAAAACTTTTGGATTTCTAGTTTATTATAAACTAACATATGTGTTTGCCTAAAACTTAAATACATAATCAAAAACGAGATTTACTTGTTGTCGTGTATAGAGTTGCGAGTTACAAAAATCTGGCGGCGGGTTACAAAAGTACAAAAAAGTGCATTATCAAATAGAGAATATAATATGGTATTTTAAATGTTAGACCTGTATCAACCCAAATCATCAATACAATCCTCGAGATCTCTGCTCGTGGATAATATTGGTCGAGGGTTCATACGGTGTGTTACACTATAAAGGCCATATCATATATGTATTTATATATACACTTTATATCAAACTTTACTTCGAGATAAGTTTGTGTGTCAATATCTTGGTCATCTCTATAAGAGCGTTTGCATTATTCACATAATTGCTTATGTATCCGTATCGACGTATCGTATAAAACAAATATAAGGATAATATACATTAGGTCGAGATGGTCCCGATGAAGAATTCAATAACCTTACTTCAGTTTTAATTGAGGTCGGAGCTAAATCATTGTTTTGTACTAATCTGCCCGATACATATGCGCCGATCCGTGCACATGTCCAGTAACGTCAATAATGCAAATGCTCTAATAGGACATAAATGGTATGTTAATCCTTCGAAGCGTACACAAATACCTTACATATGGTTGGCTGTTTCCTTTCCTACGTTTGATTTTTTTGTTTGTGTTTCCTTGGTACATACGACGTTGTTCTGTATTTTAAAACATCCCGCCATTATGTTATTGCTCGATATTAATACGTAAATGTTATTGTTCTATTTACATTTTGAAAATACTTTGAACGATTAAATTATGATATTTCATTTCCTGTACATGTGTGACGTTTACAGTCTGACCTCAAACACGCGACTCTACACTAGAGTTGCTGTGAACCTTGACATTCCGTCACAGGACTTCAAATATTTCAATCCTTTATGGGTTGATTTTTAAAAAAAATGATAAGTAAGCAATGAATGTGGTTGTTTAATTTGATAGATGTTTTTTGGGGGCTTCTTTGTTATATATTTGTTTTTCAAATTGATATTGTGACTGCTATACCCCTACTTTGACAATTGTACCTATTATGTCTCTTTTGTTTACGCATCGGTGTAAATATAATGGAATTTGATGCGACTGTCATATAAGTGAGATGTTTAGAGCAAACCAGGTTCAATCCATCATTTTCTGCATTTGATAATGTCTTTACCAAGTCCGGAATATGACAGTTGTTGTCCACTCGTTTGATGTGTTTTATCATTTGGTTTTGCCATTTGATTAGGGACTTTCCGTTTTGAATTTTCCTCAAAGTTCAGTATTTTGTGATTTCAATTTTTCAGCCAAATGAGGCATGTGCATTACATTTTCAAGCTTGAAAACTTATTGTTTGGGAAATATTTATTTCCATGCTCATGTGTCAAATATATTGAGTGCTAAATAAAATCATTTTGTTTTTTAAAAAGCGAAAAAAGGACTCCGTATTATAATTTCATTTATAAACTGTAATAATCATGCTACTCCAACTTACATTTAAGCTAACGCATGTTTCTTACTAAATGGAGACTAATCTTATTAACATTAGAGCTATGCACTTCAAATTATATTTCAAATTTCATATCGTTCTTATGTTTTATGACGTAATTTACCCACATGTTTAAATGACTGGTTCATGTCAAAATTGGTTAACTAGTGTATAGGCAATTACATAATCTTTTAAAAGGGGTCATATGTTCATGTGTATATTTGATCTTCTAAATTTTGTTTTGTTCATTTTGATTGAATAAATTGGATTTAGATTTTTACTAAACACAGAGTGAATTCTCGAAAATTAACACAAATTGAAAATCAAGATAGACCAGGGGCGAGAAGGGGGTGTTAGACATTCATCATTTCATTAATGTGAAATTAACACAACTAGAACTTTGTAACACCAAACAAACAATTGGTATAAGTGAAATTAATGGGTGTCTACAAAATGCATGTTTTTGCAAATGAGATGGCTTAAGTTGTATAATTTAGAATACAATATCATTGTGTTTCTTTCAGAGCTTACTCATGGAAACGCGCATATAACGATATATGTTGTGTGTTGTTTTGTATTAACCGTCTTCATTGGATCTGGTGTTGTTTGTCTTAAACGCAAAAACAAAATAACAAAGACAAGTGCAAAAAGACATTCTATGAAAACCGGAGGCATATCAAGTAGAGAATTACAGATTTTCCCGCAGCGTGAAAACATGCAGAGATGTGAAGGTCCATATGCTGTCATAGGCGAATAGCGTATCCACATTCATCATGAAAAGTAATGAAAAGCTTACTTGAAAAAGGTCACTCCTGAACTAAAGGTCAAATTACAATTGCAAGAAATTTTTACGAAATCGAGACCAAAAGGAATGCTTTTGTGTTAAACATGTTGAACAGCGATCTTAAAATGACCAATAACCATGCAAGTAGTTATTATATTAGACAGATACTTGAATTATATTTACATGCCTGTTTTGTTTTTCGAATGTACATGTATTCCGTATATCTATTCTAATACATCTGTTTCTAGTATTTATATCTGAATATTTGTATAAGAAATAGTTGCTTGCACTGTACTTTGTTAACTCATATCTACATATTTGTCATACATAACATTGTGTATATATTATGCGTGTTTCATTTTACTTCTCATACTGTAAATACACTATAAAATTTAATACTAATAATAAAAATGAAGGCTAGCTGCATTTAAAACGCGAATTTGAAAAAGGAGGAATAAAATTGAGAAAGGAAATGGGGAATATGTCAAAGCGACAACAACCCGACCATAGAGCAGACAACAATTTTTAAAAAGCTACAATTTAGATAATTTATTTCAAACAAGAATAAAGGATTCTAATTCCAGTACTTGAACATAATATGTGTTTGCATCTGAAGTGCTCTTATGAAAAAGCTTTCAACCAGAACGGTTAAAGCTGAGGCCAATAATTTAAAAATTCCGATACACACGAAGAGCTACATGTACACTTATATAATAAAAAGGGAGTCTCCACCGACAGTATTGACCCAGTGCTGAACATTGACAATAACACTTGGTAAATTACATTCCTCAGATAAAATCTTTAAACATTAGTGTGAATCATGACTGTTCATATTTTTATAGTACCATAAACGTACCAACATTAGCGTTTCAAACGTTTTGCGCTTACTGCAAAACATTTAAAACTATAGGATTTAGCCAAATGAAAAAAAATACATGATGTGTTTTATTAAATATCTCGATTTGTGTAAAAGATGTTCTTCGGTACAGCTTGTTCTCGTGGTATATGCTACACGAAACATTTAGGAACGCAACTCCTCACTTAAAAAATAGAAAAACAAATTTCAGATTAATCTTAGAAGTTTGTCTTTTATTTATCTTCATCCATTTGTGAATTGTAAAATCTTTAAATCGTGTTTGATTTTTATGAAATAAATCTCTGTTCAACTTAACGTTTATAACACCAGGGCTTTTGATATCACAAACAAGTCAAAACATTTATTACATTGTATCATTAGTACAAGGATTTCATTCGTAAATTTAAATTAACATTTAGACATCTTATACGTTCACGTATTCCACATCCAATCTTCTGTGTTAATATTCTTTACAAAGCACACAAATGTCAGCATACCCCTCAAAATCAAACCAAACCTTAAAAAGGACTTATTCAGAGGGGATACCGTTCAATACTGATGTCACACATATGGTCTTTGCATCGGAAATACACACCTTTATAACACTAGTTGTTGGCATGATATGGGATATGTTTTTCTCATAAAATGCAGGGGCGGATTTAGGCGGGGGCGTGGCGGGCGTGAACCCCCTGAAGTTTGCAAAGCATGGTTTGTCTTCAACTTATTTGAGTGTCAAAAGAGACCATTCCATCTTTTTTTAAATATTCAAAGTATACAAAACAGTCAGTTTAACAGAATCAACGTGATTACTAATCAAATGACCTACGATTTATTTAAGTTCGATCAATATTTAAAAAAAATTGAAAAACAACACGTTTAATAATTTCTTGCGTCCGAAGCACTTTTCTGGATTTACCTTCATCAAGACCGCTTAAAGCCAAACATTTGAAATCAGAAGATGTGTAAGTACCGAAACCGTTGAAGAGCTATACGTTAAAAAATACCTAAAATGAATAGCCTAATTCGTCTAAAGCCAAATTTATCTGAGGAAGTTGAAACATATTATATACCTCAAAGGAACGTATCAAACGCGAAGGTGCGTTTGATGAATAATAAAATAGGTTTTTAGCAGTTAAAGTACAAACAATAGTTACATTTTATTTGCGGTTTTTATAATCAATTTCTTTTATAATCGAAGTCCCAAAGCATTCCTAACCTTTAACTGACTTTGACAATTTCAACATTGCACGGTAAAGAAAGCAGTCCAGGTGAGATTCTTTTTCAATGTCCTTGACTAGAGATAGAAATTCTGTTTCAAGCGAAAGGTTAGTTTGTACTTTGTATCTCTGTGTCTTTATATTTTTCTTACTTGCAAACCTAAAAGTTTTGCTGAGGTATGTACCGTATTACATGCATGAGATCCACAGAAAATAAAAATAACTTCGTAAATGCATCTCATTCTGGTTTTAGTGGTTTGTGGCAAACAAAGAATATAGAAGGTCGGACACGACCTCCCAAAATCAAAAAAAGTAAAAACAGATATTATGAAAGGACATTTAGAAATCACGGCGAAAAGTCGAAATTTGCATTTGCAAATTCGTAATTTAACCGGTTTCATTTTCCATTATTGAAACCATGTATAATTGTCTTAGACACATTGACGATCTGCAAACAAGGGTAATTGTTTTTGTGATGTTTCTGTATTTTTTTGTCACAATTATCAGCACCATGTCTTTCAAGGATTGGTTCGGATATATGATACCTGATATTGTTATATAGATTATTTTACAACAAGTGCCGGTGTCATAATTGTCATGGCATTTTGCATAGAACTTTCACGTCCACTGCTTGTTATTATGAATGCATGCTGGAAGGAACCGATGATAATTGTTATTATATTAACATTTAGACATCTTATACGTTCACGTATTCCACATCCAATCTTCTGTGTTAATATTCTTTACAAAGCACACAAATGTCAGCATACCCCTCAAAATCAAACCAAACCTTAAAAAGGACTTATTCAGAGGGGATACCGTTCAATACTGATGTCACACATATGGTCTTTGCATCGGAAATACACACATTTATAACACTAGTTGTTGGCATGATATGGGATATGTTTTCTCATAAAATGCAGGGGCGGATTTAGGCGGGGGCGTGGCGGGCGTGAACCCCCTGAAGTTTGCAAAGCATGGTTTGTCTTCAACTTATTTGAGTGTCAAAAGAGACCATTCCATCTTTTTTTAAATATTCAAAGTATACAAAACAGTCAGTTTAACAGAATCAACGTGATTACTAATCAAATGACCTACGATTTATTTAAGTTCGATCAATATTTTAAAAAAATTGAAAACAACACGTTTAATAATTTCTTGCGTCCGAAGCACTTTTCTGGATTTACCTTCATCAAGACCGCTTAAAGCCAAACATTTGAAATCAGAAGATGTGTAAGTACCGAAACCGTTGAAGAGCTATACGTTAAATAATACCTAAAATGAATAGCCTAATTCGTCTAAAGCCAAATTTATCTGAGGAAGTTGAAACATATTATATACCTCAAAGGAACGTATCAAACGCGAAGGTGCGTTTGATGAATAATAAAATAGGTTTTTAGCAGTTAAAGTACAAACAATAGTTACATTTTATTTGCGGTTTTTATTATCAATGTCTTTTATAATCGAAGTCCCAAAGCATTCCTAACCTTTAACTGACTTTGACAATTTCAACATTGCACGGTCAAGAAAGCAGTCCAGGTGAGATTCTTTTTCAATGTCCTTGACTAGAGATAGAAATTCTGTTTCAAGCGAAAGGTTAGTTTGTACTTTGTATCTCTGTGTCTTTATATTTTTCTTACTTGCAAACCTAAAAGTTTTGCTGAGGTATGTACCGTATTACATGCATGAGATCCACAGAAAATAAAAATAACTTCGTAAATGCATCTCATTCTGGTTTTAGTGGTTTGTGGCAAACAAAGAATATAGAAGGTCGGACACGACCTCCCAAAATCAAAAAAAGTAAAACAGATATTATGAAAGGACATTTAGAAATCACGGCGAAAAGTCGAAATTTGCATTTGCAAATTCTTAATTTAACCGGTTTCATTTTCCATTATTGAAACCATGTATAATTGTCTTAGACACATTGACGATCTGCAAACAAGGGTAATTGTTTTTGTGATGTTTCTGTATTTTTTTGTCACAATTATCAGCACCAAGTCTTTCAAGGATTGGTTCGGATATTTGATACCTGATAATGTTATATAGATTATTTTACAACAAGTGCCGGTGTCATAATTGTCATGGCATTTTGCATAGAACTTTCACGTCCACTGCTTGTACAAGCATGTTATTATAAATGCATGCTGGAAGGAACCGATGATAATTATTATTTCAAGTTATCTTTCCCTGCAAAATAACAAACCTCTTAGCTTCGTATTATGATTCAATCCTAAAATATTTGCAAAAAAAATATGAATTTGGGCTACAGGAGTGTTCAAATAATGAGCAGTGTTTAATCTAAACAATGGTATGGAGAACTTACAAAGGCCATATCAAATATATAATTATTGTCATGGTTTTGTTTTTTCGTGCACTTTATTGATGAATGGCATTCTATGTTTATTGAGTGAGGTCGTATTTATTAAGCAAACTAAATGTTGTGCATATTTTTCCTGGAAATAAAGGAAAACAGGCAAATCTATCACTAGACTTATATTGGAAAATGAATACCAAGATAACTTTATATTTTGCATTACTTTTAAACAGGGTGGTATATTATTGGTCTAAAAAGAAATTGCAAAATTGATAGGCCAAACAAACTTAATTTTCTTTTTGATCCTTTTTTTATGTTTTACAATTTCTATCTTATATATATAAATTTGCTTTACTTTAAGTTCAGTAAGTTTTGTCGCATTGCCCTTATTTCTTTATATGTTGTGATTTCTATATGTTATATTATATTTCTTTGTGATTATGTCTGTATTTGGCTTGTTATGGGCTGATGTTTGTTGGATTGGCATGAGGACTGAGTAGAAAGCCAATGCAGCTGGCCGATAACAAGGCCATGAAATGATATCTCTATTAAGTAACTAGTGTTTAACCGAATTATTTTATTTTATTCTTATTCTTTTTTTTTCGTTCTATTTCTTTTTACAATATTTTTTAAATGTGTAATTGAAGTAGAATTGTCTTAATCACAGTTTCCTTTTATAGTCTGCAACGTCAAATGATGTGATGCTGTTTCGCTGAGGTGTATATTTTCTGATTGACTTGCAAGCCAATAATACATCAGCGCTGTATGATTAATTTTATCTAAACTGATTGCTAATAGTGTATAATATATGTTTTATACTTAAATTTATAAATGTTTGAAACAAAATTGTAATATTCTAATTATTTGTCTTATATCTATCAACTATCCCGTTAAGTTGCTTTTTAAGCCCTAAAACATATATGACAATTTTTCTGCTTTGCATCAAAGAATCATCAAGGTGAAGAGTAATACAAATTAGGATAAATACATGACACTATAATAAATATCGCAGCGTATTCATCTTGACTCACACTGATGAAATATTAAATCGATAGTTTACATGTAAACACAATTAATTTAAATAGCTATTATTTTTATATTTCCTTATTGTTGTACTTCCTGGTATTAAATAAATTTATCCATTCATTACCTAGTACCAGCATGTTCTTCAAATTACATTAACTTGATTAAGGAAGGAACTGATTATTGTCGCACAATATTGTTTTGAATCAATATTTGTGTACAAAAATTAACAAGGTCAAGCTTAAAACAAAAGATGTCGTACAATGCATCGGATAAAATTTTAACAAGTTATGATAGTTAGTGATCATTGAAACCAAAACATTTAGAATATATAGATATATAAAAAAAAAGATAGTTAATAATACCATAAGGCTCTTACATTAACTTCTTTATCTATGAATGTGTCAACCAGAAATAAATCTTCAAAACCAGAGCAAATTTATCATGCGTTATGTTTTTGTTCAATTTAAAATAATAAAAACAAGTATTTTATTTTAATGTTTTGTTTTTTTTTTAAATTCTATTGATAAGATATCATAATTTTTATCGACTGCATGTGGTCAAAATAAGTTTGCAACCTTGCACTAGGGAAAACACGTCTAACAAATTATGCTCACAGATGTATGCTGTACATTAATTGTTGAATTGTTGGTTGACCAGCTATATAGATTTCAGTAGCTTTGACTACATACAGGTTGGATTTGTGTAAGTGTGTACATGGATCTAATGATTCAAGCCATTTACACCCGATTTATAAAACTTGTTCTCATATTGTAATGTTTACATACTGATCCACTTCAGAGAGAGGATTGGGCTCTTGCAAAGAAACATATTGACACCGCCATACCATATGGCTATTACAGGAGCCTTTAAATCAGTGCTGTTGATCAGATTCGTATTTTGTTTGTATGAGGGTATTCTGTCATAAATATGCTCTTTGGTTTTTTCCAAATTCAATTGATTTTAATTTCCATGTCTGGAACATTATAATTTGCAATGTTGTTTTGATTTTCACTGATTGTTGACAGTCGTACGGCAACCTGGAGCTGCTAACAGAAACGTTTTCAAGTCGCTAGTTCTCTTATTTATAGTCAAACAATATCTGGTTATTTCATTCAAAACAGAACTGGATATTGGTTGTTTTTTCGTAAAAACATTAGTGGATAAACAACAAATTTGTTTTGATGGACACATATTCTGTAGATCGAAATGGGTAAAAAAAAATTAAAAAGGAACGGACTGAGCGCAAAGGACCATATACACAATTTCACATGCTTACCTCATTGTCCCGAACGTTTAACCTTTAAAATTCCCCGTTAACTATGAACACATCTTTAAGTTCTTACTCTCTAAGAAAACATTCACCATAGATGTATTAGGCTTTATTTACATACTTCTTATGAGATCTTATTAGGAAAAATTTGATGATGCTAGTCTTATCTTTAAGTGCCGATCGTGCAAGGGCTGTATAGCTAGTCAAGGTCGTTAAAAACTTCCATTTGTTGTTGTATCTTTAAGTTCACTTTCTATTATATAGAGGATGTCCTCTCACTAAAGCATTGGAAGTTTGGAAACTTTGTCAATCATATCAATACTATCGAATGTGATATATATACATTTTTCTATAACTTTTTTGTCAAACTGACGTATCTTTTTACATCCACTTGTAAATCAATTTGGAACTAAAACGGTATGATCTGAACAGCTCTTTCGACACTGAATAATAAAAGTGTTAGCTTTTTTTCAGCCAATAAGTTTATTTTGACTGTACCACTTCATTAGAGACAGGGTTGTTCAGAAAATCCGCTTCCTAGTGGAATGACAAATCGAGAAAATTCGCTTATTTAAAGAGTTTTATGGACCGAAATACCTCACGGCTGCAAATTTACATGAAGATTGAGTAAACATCATACTTTTATTTTAGCCCTGTCGTAGAGTTTTCCCACGGTGCTGTTTTAAAATCGCGTTAAAGTATGACTTTCGAATTGTTTTGTTTTTTTTCAATTTCAAACATCGGAACGCTTATAATGAATTCCCGAATAAAGATATCATAAAAAAATTGGTATCAGATGAAAAAGTGATCTATCAGCTTTTATTTGACATCAAACTTTAATATCATTTGAACATATACATTGAGTGAATTGGACGATTTGTAAATGTATGTTACATTTTTTTCCAATCTTACCGACTGTCAAAGTATATTACATTTAAATTATATATATTTATCACCAATAGTAAATTTTCACAAAAAAAAGTGTAGCAACTAATACTTTAACTTTAGGTTTAATATCTTTTGAGGTGCTTTCATCCTTTTTTTCAAATTACTAATTTTAAACCACATTGGAACACATCCGAAAAAATCCGGAAAATTAATTATTGGTAGTGCATATTCCAATATGGCAAAATCAAGGATACTTTATTCATATAATTTGTACCACGTGACTTTCTACGAAATGGGAAGGTTGAAATCATCATGTTTTAAAAAAAAATATGGCCAAAAATTAAGAAAGCAGGTAAGTTAAAAGAATTTAACTTTAAAATTCAACATACAAGGTGTTTCCCTATATGTGGATAAATCATGTACAATATCTTGCAGCTATCATGATTTTTGTTTTCAACCTTGCTTTTCCACGATTTTCTACGATCGTTCGCTATTTTATATAGCAATTATACAACGGCTACGTTTCCGAGTTTCAAACTAAAAATGCCGAAAGTTTTCAAAGTGGATAATGTTCTTTTGAATACGAACAGAACCCTAAAAATATGTACAATTGACCTATATGAAGACAAATTGTTGATATATCATAGGAATAGGCATATTGGCTTTTTTATTTAAGGGGCATATATAATCCTATTGTAATGGCTGTCATCTTTATAATGCAATATGGCCGCTATGCAAATTAGAAAAATACCCTAAATTTTGCCATATGCATTAAATAAGAACGAGTAAAGTAGCTTAGGTCGTGTTGTTAAGCTTTACAAGAAGAAAACAGTTTGCTTCATTTGAATTAGGGAAAAACCGTGCGTGTAATAATGAATCAATTTTCGTAATAACACGCTCGATGGCAATACCATGACTGGTAAAAATTTCTATTCTGAGGACAAAAGTCATACAACAAGCTAAGCAATTAAGGCATGTCGAGTCATTTGAGCTTTTCATTATTGTTTTAAATGACGCAAATTCTCTGGCTGGCCATCCAGTGGTGGGTTTACTCTTCATCAAAAACTTCAAGAACAGACCGCTTCAACATTCAGCATGCGTTAAATACTTGATGAAATTAAAAATGATCAATAATAAACAAAGGATCATGGGGAAACTTTATTTGTTTACGTTTCGAAAATATCAAAATACTATATTTTTATTGTGATATGTCTATTTAATGTACAATAATAGTATTAAGGTTCAAAAATGTGTTATAAAAGCAACATAATATAGAATATTGATTATTAAAAGCGATTCATTTTAACTATAGATGCGATGAATTATCACTGTATGTGCATTCGTTTCTGATGTTGAATTCTCGAAGATGCGATGACATTTTTTTGCAGATTAACATGAATAATGTGATAATTAGCCTAGTCACAAATGAAAACACTTAGTTGATAGCTTTAATATCTATATCTGTTTATGACTTTGTATATGTCTATAAAAACTGTCTGGCCATTTATACATTTCCCACAGTATTGCCATGTGTGTACTGTATTGCCATGTTTCACTGCTTTGTGATTCACTAGGCCTTTGAAGTTGAAAACTCTTGTTTAAATAAATCACACTGATACTTGTTATTTCATTTTGGCAACTGGTGCATGTTGTTTGAAATTAAGTTCGTACTAAACTGACTTCTCCCATTTCCCACATTTCTATGGATTTTTGTTTAGGTGCTTGTTGACATGGCCATTAAAATGCTGTTTTTTCTAGAAATATTTTACTACGAAACAGTCAGGTGTGATTTAAATCTCCTGTTGTCTTACAATTTTGATTCACTCTGGTCACATTTGTGTAACTCAATAGTGTTGATCTTCTTATGTCTGTTCAAACTAGCTACCCGTTTGGTTTTGATGGAACAATAAGTGTATTGGTATGAAGACCCGTTTTTCTTAACTTCAGTCTTTTTTTCTGGGATTCACCTTCATTTGCCTCCTCTACTGTTGAGCCCTCAACTTCTTCAATATCAATATCCTGATGGAAATATAGTTTTTGGTAAAGTAAAAGTTCTTGATTCCATTGTTGTTTGCATGTTCTTTATTGTATAAGATGAAACTGCATGCGACATATACATTATAAAAATTAGAGTCATTAATAGTTATCAATAGGTACCAGGCTTATAATTTATTACGCCATACGCGCGTTTTGTCTACATAAGACTCATCAGTGACGCTCAGATCAAAATAGTTTATTTATTTAAAGAAAGCCAAACATTTATAAAGTAAATGAGCATTGAGTACCTTAAAATCCAAAACGTTGTACCAAATACGGCTAAGGTAATCTATGCCTAGGATAAGAAAATTCTTTGTATTTCGAATAATTAAAAACAGTAAATTTAAAAAAAAAATTGTCACATCATTGAGGGTGCAATGTTTATCACGTTGTGAAGGACGAACTTTTCTGTAAAGATGTATGCACTGATAAAGCATTGGTGCGTGATGTAGAGCACCCTTGATACAAATAAAAACTAAAATATCAGTGTTCACCTCAAAAGCTTACAAAACCTTTAAACAGACTTATTAAGAGGGGATATAGTTACGATACTGTTGTCAGGTCATTAAAGATTGCATATTTTGGCTTTAATATAAATTCACTTATAGGGTCTTTGCATCGGAACTAAACACATTTATTTATTAAAAAAACAGTTGTTGGCATGACACGGGTTATGTTCCTCTCATATATTTTATGATAGTATGATACTTAACCCCTGACGGGAGGGATTGTGCCTGATATCCATATGATGAAGACATAATCTTTCAATCGGTTGAATTGAGGGCTGGAGCTTGCATGTCAGTTAACTGCTAGTAGTCTGTTGTTATTTATGTATTATTGTCATTTTGTTTATTTTCTTTTATTACATTTTCTGACATCAGACTCGGACTTCTCTTGAACTGAATTTTAATGTGCGTATTGTTATGTGTTTACTTTTCTACATTGGCTAGAGGTATACGGGGAGGGTTGAGATCTTATAAATATGTTTAACACCGCCGCAATTTTGCGCCTGTCCCAAGTCAGGAGCCTCTGGTCTTTGTTAATCTTGTATGATTTTTAAATTTAGTTTCATGTGTATAATTCGGAGTTTAGTATGACGTTCATTATCACTGAACTAGTATACATATTTTTAAGGGGCCAGCTGAAGTACGCCTCCGGGTGCGAGAGTTTCTCGCTACATAGCCAACCCATTGGTGGCCTTCGGCTGTTGTCTGCTCTATGGTCGGGTTGTTGTCGCTTTGACACATTCCCACTTTCCTTTCTCAATTTTATTTTAAATAAAATAAAAATTCGTAAGGGTTCGGCGGAACCCTGTCAGTCAGACACACAAGGGTCGTCAAACAGCTACTAGGTAGCGATGGTTTATCAGACATCATTTAAGACATTTGACATGCAGGAATTGGTTCCTGCAGAGAATCTTACTGTACTACAAGTTTTAATACTTGCCAGATGTATATCAGGTTACTTTTTCCTATATGATATGAAATGACCACAATATAATTGCTTTCACGATCTTTTGTTTTATAATTTTTCCACATAATATATATAAATGTGTGTGTTTGTTGTATTGATTGCTCAGAGACATTGAACTTTTTGATATAAAAGTACTTTTTGATATCTAGTCAAAACTTGTGTTGAATACATTGAAAAAAAGGAATGTGTTTCTCAAAAGATGCTAATCATCATCTGATTGATGGATTTTCTACATGAAACTGGTAGGACTTTATATATATATGTAAACCTCAGATCTGTGTACGACCTCAAATCTGTGTCCGTTTCTCAAATCTATGCCCCATCGTGACGTCAATCGCTAATCTATGTCCTTAAAAAACAATTTGGCCTCAAATCTGTGGCCGATTTTTAATCGTGACGTTTTTTCTCAAGTCTATGTCCGTTATAAAAGATAAGGCTTTAAAACTGTGTAATGTTTTAATTCTTTTTCAGCCATGCGCAAATTTATGCCCGTCTAATAATTTTGGCCTTTTAGTTTTTTTTTTTTTTTTATTAAATCATTTCCCATAGTTCAATATTAATTTATTGGTATGCATATATGTGTTCTCCCAGTGTGTACAATAGCTCAAGTATTAGTAAATCTAGCTACATTATTTCGCTTGTATTTAAAAAGGGACTAAGAAAGTCCCTGATTTAAAATATTGTTTTTTAAGTACGGTCTTGTATGATTTTTGTTTTATAAAGTAATTTCTCCATGTTTGTAGTTAAAATCTTTACATGTGTTTGATATTATTGTATGCCGTCTTCAATAATTAAACTACACATACTTTTTTTTACTAAAAAGACAGTAAAGAATGACTATTTGTATGCAACTTCAGCGTACTTCAATTGTCTCTAAATTATTTCATATTGCTGTTAAATTGACATTCATACCACTTTATCTATCATATGTTACTTTAAATATCAATAAAATCATTCTGAATTGCTAAAAATAAAAGTAACGTGCTCTATATTTTTAATTAAAATATTTGTAAATCACAATAAAGCATATATCAATTGTTTGGTCTTAGCTGATATCTATTTAGTTCAAATGTAAAACTTGTAATTATGTCTTTAATAACAAAAATCTTTCCCCGAAAAGAATCATTTTTTATGTTTCGGCAGATTTTTTCTCTCAAGAAACCAGATGTAAACACTGCAGTCCCTTTGTTCATGGCTGGATTTGTTTTAAATTATAAAGATTCCCAAAAAGTAGGAGTAAGTAAAGATATCCCGATAATTGTCAGAAAAAATTTCAAGAGGATAAATCTCTAGTTGACGTATTTCAAAATATTCCATCAGTCCACTATTCATAACAGATTTTCCTCCAGTTTAATTAAAAAAAAAAATATATATAAAGCAATTTTAAACCATATGTATTAATAGATAAAATGTTAACCTTGCTTTTGTATTATAAACCACTTGTTCAATGTTTGTTCGGTGTGAGTTAATGCTCCGTGTTAAAGGCCGTACTTACACCTGTAATTGTTAACTTTTCATTGTTTACTTGATGACGTTTTGTTATGTTTTACGTCAATGAAAGGACATAGATTTGAGCCAAAAATGGCCATAGATTTGAATAAATAAAGGACATAGATGTGAGATAATACAGGACATAGATTTAGGAACGTCTATGACGCAATATTAAAAAGGACATAGTTTTGGTGAAAGGACATAGATTTGGTGAAAGGACATAGATTTGAGGACGGACATAGATTTGAGGCTTACATATATAAAAATATTGTGCCCAGGATTTACACAATATTTTAAGGACCAGGATTATAATTTGATACGGCAGACGCGCTTTCATCTTCATAAGTCACATCAGTGACGCTCAGACCAAAATAGTTATACAGCCAAACAAGTACAAAGTTGACGAGCATTGAGGATCCAAAATTCCAAAAATTGTGCCAAATACACCTATGGTTTTCAACTCCTGGATAAGAAAATCCTTAGTTTTTCGAAAACATTCAGGGTTTTATAACAGTAAATTTATATAATTGATTTTCATGTCAACACTGAAGTTCTAACAACTGGGCTGTTGATACTCTCGGGGACAAAACGTCCACCAGCAGTGGCATCGACCCAGTGGTGTAAATAGTTATCAAAGGTACCAGGATTATAATTTAATACGCCATACGCATGTTCCGTCTACATAAGACTCATCAGTGACACTCAGACCAAAATAGTTATAAAGCCAAACAAGTACAAAGATGACGAGAGTTGAGGATCCAATCCAAAATTTTTATGACAGTAAATTTATAAAATGGCCATATAATTGATTTTCATGCCAACACCGAAATGCAAGAACTCCTATACGGTAAAAGTGATAATCATTAATAACGAACTTGACCTCTATTTTGTCACCAGTAACAACATATTTAAATTTGAAAATACAGTTGAATGGTTCATTAGTAAATGACAGAAATTGTTTTGCAGTCGCTCTCCTGTTGTACATCACTTTTTCCAATGGAAATCCCTTTAAAAATCAAAATCAGTGAATTATAAATAAAAATTAATTACACTCAAAACCGTCTTAAGCCAAGGTTCAACACAAGGGATAGTAAAAAAGATGGTCTCATGACATAACGAGTTTAAGTACATAAAAAAGTTCACAGTAATGTTTTTCTAATGTGTGATTGAGTTCAGATTCAACTTTGTTATTGTTAATTATTATTTTTGAGTTATCACATGCTTATAGTGTTTTGACCAAACATGTTAAGCATGTAATGACAGTAAATTCTGTGTATGTCTTACATGCAATCAGATCTGCCAACTTAGTCTTTTGAAATCAGTTATTTATTTATGTTGAAATGTGAGAAAAAAAATCTGCATACACAAAAAGTTGGCACTTCTGTGGAAAATGTTAATGTGTTTGGTTTTAATGTTTATTTTGCGTTTTAGTTCAGATTCCACTCAGGAATGATCGATGTATGCAGACCACTGAAGAAATTTTGCATCATTTATTCATGTCATATGACGTGTAGTTAACAAATTAGATGAAAGCAAGAAAAAGCTTTTTTCATGTGTGTTATGTCATGTATGTATTATAGATACATATATTACCAGATTTATTCTTTTCAAATATTTTTTTATAGTTATGTAAGCAGATAAGTGGGCTGAAAGAAAAACTGAGAAGAATAAACTTGTCTGATTTTTTTAACTAATTTTTGATTCTTTCACTTTTTCAGGTTCCATGGTTTCCAGATTGGTTCAACATAGTTTACGATAACGATTCGGCTGTCTACACATATAACCATCTGGAGAAAGACTTTGTTGATTCAGAACTTCAGATTATTGTTTAAATAAAGGGAGAGTATAAAACCCAGTGAGTTCTGAATTTGCCCCATGACAAAATCTAGTCCACAAATCAGTAAAGACACCATATAATGCCAAATTATCTGTAGAAACACACACACAACTTTAAGAACCAACATATTAACGTCTTCTGGTATGTTTTTTTCTAGAAAGCTGGTTTAAATACCTTTCAGATATTTTTTTAGGTTTATGGGATTTAGACTAACATATCAACAGTTTTCAGCTATTTTGAATTTAAGAAATTTGGTCCAAAAATTTGTTAAAAGGTTACACTTGGACCCAGAACTACTATAGAACAGATTGAGATCTATTTAAAAAAATAAGTTGCATTGGGTTTGTATTCTTGAGACCTTTTTACAAATGTATAGGTTTATGGAGCATAGCCTTTCAAATGATCAGCTGTTTTTCAATTTACGAAAATTGGTCAGAAAAATCGTGAAAAAGTCAAATTTCAACCCAAATTTTCCAGAACACAGTACGAGATATGTTTAAAAAATAAGTTGCATTGGGTTTGTATTCTTAAGACCTTTTTAAAAATGTATAAGTTTATGGAGCTAAGACTTTCAAATGAACAGCTGTCAGCTGTTTTTCAATTTACGAAAATCGGTCAGAAAATCGTGAAAAAGTCAAATTTCAACCCAAATTTTCCAGAACACATTATGAGATATGTTTAAAAAATAAGTTGCATTGGATTTGTATTCTTGAGACCTTTTTAAAAATGTATAGGTTTATGGAGCATAGACTTTCAAATGAACAGCTGTTTTTCAATTTACGAAAATTGGTCAGAAAAATCGTGAAAAAGTCAAATTTCAACCCAAATTTTCCAGAACACAGTACGAGATATGTTTAAAAAATAAGTTGCATTGGATTTGTATTCTTTTGACCTTTTTAAAAATGTATAGGTTTATGGGGCTAAGACTTTCAAATGAACAGTAATCAGCTGTTTTTCAATTTACGAAAATCGGTCAGAAAAATCGTGAAAAAGTCAAATTTCTACCCAAATTTCCCAGAGAACGGTATGAGATAAATTTTAAAAATAACCTTTATTGAGCTTGTGTTGTTAAGACCTTTCCAAAAATATATAGGTTTCCGTGCTTTGCATATATTAAAAAATATGTCCGATCTCCTTACAGTAACAGAAATCGAGCACTCAGGATTGGGAGCAAAAATAGGATCCATTTGTTGCGCAGCTCCGACTTGTGCAGATGATGTGGCACTAATGAGCGACAACCCTGAGGAACTACAGGTACTTATTAACATGGCATACAACTACAGTCGAAGGAAGAGATACAAGCTTCAACCAGTGAAGAGTGGTATTCTGCCAGTGTATGCAAACCGTAGAAAACAGCAAGAACCTTCCTTTCCATGGAGTATAGGTAACTCAATAATGCCAATAGTTAGCCAAACTACCCATATGGGGGTCTTGCACACATCAAAACCAGATGATCCTAATCCGTTGTATGAAAACGTGAAAAAAGCTAGACGAGCCATGTACAGTCTCTGCCAGCTGGTTTGCATGGGGAAAATGAACTGGACATACAACATTGTACAATCCTTACTACATATATTTAACATCTATGTCATTTCTGTACTTCTGTACGGCCTGGAATTAGTAACTGCTACAGGAAAAAACTTGGATATTATTGACATATTCCACAAAAAATTCATTAAGCAATTACTTTCTTTACCAACAAGTACAGCTACGCCCGCCATATACATTCTTTCTGGACAACTACCAATAGAGGGCCAAATACATAAAAAGATCTTATCATTATTTGGAAATATATCTAGACAACCACATAATAGTTTAAAAAAACAAATTGCAAATAGGCAACTACTTATGAAAACGAATGATAGTCACAGCTGGTTTATTATTGTTAAAACGATTCTAGCGAAATACAACTTACCATCAGCTTTGATGTTATATTTGTTATTCTCGTGGGATTTTGTCTGATGCTTGGTCCGTTTCTGTGTGTGTAAGTTACATTGTAGTGTTGTGTCGTTGTTCTCCTCTTATATTTATGCGTTTCCGTCAGTTTTAGTTTGTTATCCCGATTTTGTTTTTTGTCAATGGATTTATGAGTTTGAACAGCGGTATACTACTGTTGCCTTTATTTATATCTATTAGACAGTCAAATTAAAAAATTAAAATGGAAGACCATGATGGTAAATAAAGAAGTATCAAAGTATTGGAAACATTTTATCGAGGGTCATTGTAAGCTGTATCCCTCACTAAAGTATTTGAATAGTCAATATATACCAGGAAAGACACATGTATTAGTAAACCTATCTGCTAGTAATTCCATGCAAGAAGCTAAGAGAATACCCGTAAAATTAAGAATAGCAACAGAAAGCTATATATATACTCATGGCTGACAGAACAAGGCATTCAAATAACAAAGGACTATTGGCAACGTGTCCTTTGTGCCAAACATCAGATGAAACCTTGGAACATGTTTTATACTGCTTTGTCCTGCACTGTGGGACCAGAGAAAATCAATCTTAAGCAATATCCAACTGCTACATGAAAAGCTCAGTATTCAATTCAAACACAACGGTAGCGAAGTAGACCTTATCCAAGTGATAATTGATTTAAGCACAATTGGATCACTGGAACCTAGTTGTGACAATTCAATCCTAATGGACATAAAATTTCAATCAAGGAGACTATGCTTTCTACTACACACAAGCAGGTCGAGACTTCTCAATGATATCGATCAAACATGAAGTTAGCTTAGTAGACACCTTGAGCGTGGGTTACGTGCCCCTCTACTTGTCGACTTTTTTCTTTATTATTATGAGGCTGACTTCATGCAGGAACTTCTTAGGAAGAAAGATAAGAAGTTAGCAATATCCTTTAACTCTACTTTCCGCTATATAGATGACGTTCTTTCACTAAACAATTCAAAATTTGGTGACTATGTGGAACGCATCTATCCCATCGAATTGGAGCTAAAGGATACTACAGATACAGTTAAGTCAGCTTCATATCTTGACTTACATCTAGAAATTGACAATGAGGGTCGATTAAAAACAAAACTTTACGACAAAAGAGATGATTTCAGCTTTCCAATTGTGAACTTTCCATTTCTAAGTAGCAACATTCCAGCAGCACCTGCATACGGGGTATATATCTCCCAATTAATACGATATTCCCGTGCTTGCATTTCCTATCATGATTTTCTTGATAGAGGGTTGCTGCTCACAAGGAAGCTATTAAACCAAGAGTTCCAAATGGTGAAGTTGAAATCATCCCTTCGTAAATTTTACGGACGCCATCACGAGTTGGTTGACCGTTATGGAATAACCGTTTCACAAATGATATCGGATATGTTCCTTACGTCGTAACTACAATCCCCTTCCCTTTCATGAATGTGACCTACCAAATTAGACTATTTACCGGATGTGTTATCACATAAGCAACACGACGGGTGCCACATGTGGAGCAGGATCTGCTTACCCTTCCGGAGCACCTGAGATCACCCCTAGCTTTTGGTGGGGTTCGTGTTGTTTATTCTTTAGCTTTCTATGTTGTGTCATGTGTACTATTGTTTTTCTGTTTGTCTTTTTCATTTTTAGCCATGGCGTTGTCAGTTTGTTTTAGATTTATGAGTTTGACTGTCCCTTTGGTATCTTTCGTCCCTCTTTTATTACCACTGGGTCGATGTCTCTGCTGGTGGACATTTTGTCCCCGAGGACATCATCCGCCCAGTAGCAAAACTACAATTGCATGAACTTACGAAGATCAAACAGGAAACTGGCTCGGACGTCGCCCAGTATAAAAAGGTCCGAAACAGACGTCACCATGGACACGGTGTCGTCTGATATGGCAGGTGTCCCCTCATCACCAGACATGACAAATATCTCAAACACAACTCATTCAGATCATCGTCCTAGTGACAATAGCAATATTACACATATACAGCCATGTTCAGTTCTCCTTAAAGACATTTTGGTTTTTGATGACACAGTACAACACTGTCGCATTTCAAAATGTGAGACCAAAGGCTGCAAAACTTGTGCTATTTTAATTACAGATGCTGAATTCACTAGCAATTTGACCAAGAAATCATATTTTACCTGAAGTTACGATGATCTGAATTGTAAATCGATAAATGTCGTCTACGGATTAGAGTGCAACCTTTGCGGATTGGTAAACGTCGGTGAAACGAAAGGAAGGCTAAACAAACGTATGTGCGGTCATAGATCAGACATTAACCTCAATGCTAACGACATTCTATACCAGCATTTCAATCAGCCCGATCAATCCATCGTTTCTATGACAGTTCGCATTATCGAAAAGATATACCATAGCTCTAACAATCCTAATCTTTCTACGACTCTCCGTAGACAAAAAGAAGACTACTGGATTAGACAATTGGGAACTGCAACACCGTATGGCTGCAATGACAAAATTGATGGTATAGGTATTCTATCTAGTCCTTCGTGTAACTCGGTGAATGTGATGAATATTTTCAACTCGACTCCTCGACGTAGACGCAGTCATGGTCATCGTCATTATACATCACCTTCTCTACATGATGTCTCTATTAATGACTTGCTGTCATTCATACAAAAGCCCTTAGGTATTCATCACATTCGCACGAAACTTTATTCATTACCCCTTTCAAAACTTCATTCTCTGTTCAATTTATGTTTGGAATCCACTGTTACAAACCCTCATTCAAACCAATACAAACTTCAAGCTATAATTTCGGATATTGCAAGTCACAGACTTTTCAAGCCAGTTCGCATTGGAAAAGATGAAAAAGAGAAAAGATTTTTTCTAAATCTTTCCTTTGCCAACAAAGGTCTCGATGGCGTCAACCTAGGCAATATCCTTCATCATAAATCAGTTCAATCGAAAATACCTCCTTATTTCAAAGACCAGTCTGTACCAATAATTTCTTATACCTATACCAAACCTATTGCAACTAAAATTTTCAATTACAAACGCGTTTTGCAGAATCTCGATATTGACGACTTCAAGTCTAAACCTCCTGATTGCACTTGTGCTAGTTCCCAATTCATATATAATCCTGCTGGCCACGTTATTACCGGTGACCTTAACATTGTTAATAACACTTCTCTACGAAATGTGTTATCGAAAGGTCCGAAATATCGTGAGCCTAAATCCATCAATTGGAAATACAACTTTAAAATTTTGATGGACTCAGTCGAGGATTATGCCAGGCAATGGGCTAAACGTGAAAAGGAAGACGTAGACACTCTATCCGAATGGATTAAGGCAGTGAGGTCGTTAATACAAATCAGAATTAAGAAACTGAATGGGTCCATCAATGCCCATGCTACGTCAATCTTTAAAGACCCAAATGTTGCTAAACACTTATCCGACCTCCATGATAAATATGTTGTTGTCCCCGCAGACAAAGCCCCAAATAACATCGTTTTTGTCTGTAAAGGTCACTACATTAATTGCTTGATAAACGAATTAGGTATAGACAATTCACTTGGAAACTCAACATATACCCTCACGACTCTTACCAAAGAGGAAATCCTGGATAATCATAGGTCTGTTCTTTGTTCCTTTGGTATTTCAACCAAAGATGAAGAACTGGATCTTCCATCACTGTATTGGATACCTAAACTACATAAGTGTCCTTACAAACAACGGTATATTGCTGGGTCTTCCAAGTGCTCCACGAAACCTCTTTCTAAATTATTAACATCTATTTTATCAGCAATCAAAGACGGGCTTCAAAGTTATTGTGAAACTGCCTATTCTAGGGGTGGCGTGAATCAGATGTGGATACTTAAAAATTCCAAAGATCTTTTAGAGTACATACAATCTAACTCTCTTTCATCTTGTAACAGTATTAAAACATTTGACTTTTCTACTCTGTACACAAGTATTCCACATTCCAAACTAAAAGACAAATTGAAAGAGTTGGTATTACTTTGCTTCATAAAAATGAATGGCCAACGTAGATACAAGTATCTTTTCTTAGGGAGGGATAAATCATACTTTGTAAAGAATCACTCTGATTCAAACAAAAAATTCTCTGAAACCGATATTATCAAGATGCTTGATTTCTTGATTGACAACATATTTGTAACGTTCGGAGGACGTGTTTTTCAACAGACTGTCGGCATCCCAATGGGAACAAATTGTGCCCCTCTACTTGCCGACTTGTTTCTTTATTATTATGAGGCTGACTTCATGCAGGAACTTCTTTGGAAGAAAGATAAGAAGTAAATAACATCATTGACAGCACAAAGCCTGACATAATATTTGGCACAGAAACTTGGTTAAACCCCAAAATAAAAGATGTCGAAATATTTCCTGACAATTTTAAATTGTACAGAAATGACAGAAAGAAAACAGAAACAGACAAAGAAGCGGGTGATGTTCTCATAGCTATAAAGAAAGAACTTATATGCTCTGAGGTATATGAACTTTCACCCCCGGATAAAACAGAAATGGTCTGGGCAAAAGTAGACATTGTTGGTTCGAAAACACTGTACTTAAGCTCTAAGACACTCTTTCTATAATCCTAAAACATCTTACGAAACTAGTCTCAAAAATTTTGACTTGATGATAAGAAAAGCCACACAAATAAAAAATTCTACACTTATTATAGGGGGAGACTTTAATCTCCCAGGTTGGGATTGAAACAACAGATCACTAAAACCAAACACTAATTACCCACACCTTCATTACTTCTTTGGCAACTCACTTGACGACACTTGTCTCACACAAATTGTTGATGTCCCTACACGTAAAGACAATATTCTTGATCTGATAATTACAAACTTACCAAACCAAGTACAGCGTGTTAAAATTATTCCTGGCCTATCTGATCATGATATTGTGTTTGCCGAATTTGCTATAGCTTCTTCAAAACTTAAACAAAAGCCAAGAATAATTCCATTATACAAAAAAGCAAACTGGAGCACAATTAAACAAGAAATAAACACCTTATATAAACATTTCTTTGAAAATCAGCAACATCTTTGTGTAAATGAAATGTGGAACTGTTTTAAAACAGCAGTGAAAGATCACATCCCACATAAAACAGCAAAAATAAAGGACGGTCACCCATGGGTCACAATGGAAACAAAACGACTCATTAGAAAAAGAGATAGACTTTATAAACAATCAAAAAAATCTGGGAATGCATCACTTGCTAAAAAATACAAAGAGGTTAAACACCAGGTGCAGAAAAGTATACGGAAATCATACTTGGAATACATTGAAAGCATCATATTACCACCACAAGATGAAACAAATTTTGGCACTATGAAAAAATTTTGGACCTACATTAAACATAAAAAAAACTGATTATAGTGGAATTACTGAAATTAAACAAGATGGTATAAAACTCCTAACTGATCCACTACAAAAAGCTGGGGCACTCAACGCACAATTCCAGTCTGTATTCACACCAGCTAGCATCTAATATTTCCCATGTAGAATTTGTCAAACAGTGTAACATGCCACAGAATACTCCTTTTCCACCCATATCAAAATTAATCATAAAAGCAGATGGTATACAAAAACTTTACATAACTTAAATCCAAACAAAGCAGCAGGACCAGATGAAATTAAACCAAGATTTTTAAAAGAACTTTCACATGAAATTGCCCCCATACTTACCATTATCTTTGAGAAGTCAATTAAAACAGGTGATGTTCCAGATGACTGGAAAACAGCCCATGTCTCTCCTGTATACAAAAAAGGCCAACAATATAACCATGAAAACTACCGTCCTATATCACTCACATGTATTTGTTGCAAACTTTTAGAACACATCGTAGTTAAACACATCATGAAACATGCAGATAATCACAACATTTTATATTCCCTACAGCATGGATTTCGCAGAGGTCGTTCCTGCGAAAAACAACTACTAGAATTTATAGACGATGTCTCACTTAACATGGAAAACGGTAAACAAACAGATATTTTGGTCATGGATTTTTCTAAAGCATTCGATAAAGTTTCACATTCTTTTTTAACTAATAAACTTCACCATTACGGGATACAGGGGGAATTAAATTACTGGATACAAAATTTTCTTTCAGACAGTAGTTCTAGAGGGGGGAAAATGTGAGTATGTTGCAGTTGAGTCGGGGGTTCCACAGGGGTCAGTTCTTGGACCAAGTCTCTTCTTGTACTATATTAATGACATTCAAACTGGTCTAACATCCACAGGACGTTTATTTGCAGACGACACAATAGTTTAATTGGCAATCAAATCAAATTCTGATGCATCAACATAACAAAAAGATCTCGACAAACTGTCATCTTGGGAAACTACGTGGAAAATGGCATTCCACCCAGATAAGTGTAATGTAATTTCAGTCACCAGAAATAAAAAAACAATCACATATAACTACACATTACACAATCATTCATTAGAACATGTAACAACAGCAAAATATCTGGGGGTCACCATCAGTTCCAACCTTAAATGGGATGTTCATATTAACAACATATGCAAGACAGCTAATAGCACACTAGGCTTTCTAGGAGGAACCTGAACATAAGTTCAACATCCATTAAAGAGCAAGCATATAAGTCCCTAGTAAGACCATCACTAGAGTATGCTTGCTCTGTTTGGGATCCATACTTACAACAAGACATAGATAGCATTGAAAATGTTCAATGAAGGGCTGCACGTTTTGTTACCAACAAATACAGAAACACCTCAAGCGTTGGTAATATGTTACAAAATCTTGAATGGCGCAGCCTCTCTGACAGAAGAAAAGACTCCAGATTGGTAACGCTTTACAACATTGAACACGAAAAGGTTGCAATACCTAAATATAATAAATTAATTCCACAAACAAGACAAACAAGACATTCTAATTCGAACAGCTTCCAAATTCCATCCTGCAAAACACAGTACAGAAAAGAATCCTATTTTCCAAGAACTATTACCGACTGGACCAAACTACCGGATAACATTGTAAATTGCACTTCAGTAGACTCTTTCAAATCTTCAATTTCAAAGCATCAGTATTAACTCAAAACATCTTACTTAATTTTACAAAACATGTTATCTTTTAAACTTTTTCGTATTTTTTAAAAATTGTACATTTTTTAATCTATGTCTTGTTGTAAGTTTCCTCCTGTGACATAATTTTCAATTTGTTGAAGGCGGTCACTAAATGGTAGAATAGAATAGAATAGCGATGTCGTTATTTCCGCATAATATGTCGTTATAACGACATAGCGATGTCGTTATTTCCACATAATATGTCGTTATAACGACACAGCAATGTCGTTATTTCCACATAATATGTCGTTATTACGACATGGCGATGTCGTTATTACGACATAATTTTTTTTTAATGACCCTTATCGGCTTCTGTGGCTTCTGTAATAAACGTATCTTGAATGACAAAATAATTTTTAAAAAAGCAAGCCTAGCATGAAATTAATTAGGTCAGAAAATTATGAAGATATGAAATGAATGCATTATCATAGCATATAGATACCTGAAATTTAACTTTCATTAATAAAAAAAACAAATTATGAGAATAATAAGATCAAAAGTTGTACAGTTTAGGTTTTGAAAGATTAAATGGGTGTACTCCTGCTTGAAGTCGTAGTTCATGGTGTGTATACCTTGTGACTACTTTTATAGTGTTCTCAGATTTGGCGATATTTTATATATTCTCTAAATATATCAGTAGTCAAACATTCCTGAGGTTCTTTCTATGTCTTGATTTGGACAACGGTTAATTTTTTTCGTTGCTCACTTAAATTCGTGAATAAAGTCATCCACGAAAATGACGAAAATTAGTTCCCCACGGATAAAAGTACTTTCACAATATCAGTTATTTCAAATAACGTAAGTTCAAAAGGTTTTGTCTTTTGAATTTTTTTTACAGTGTGTTCTTAAGTTGAATAGTACCTCTCTGTCCAGGAAATTACGCTACAATTAAGCAAAAAGAAACATGTTTTCGGTGACCACATTCTTACTTGCCTTTTTGAGTAATACTGACTTTTGCTCCGTTTATTTTTACACCCGCTGTTTATGTTTGATAATATATTTATTTGCGTCCGTTTATTGAATTACGAGATTTGCTCAGCAGTAAACTACTCGAGTCTGATTTTAACAAGCTTCCTAACAATTGTCAAGCTAAAAACCGAAAATGAAGTTATATTTATATATAAAACAATAAACAAAAGCTTGACTTTATCAACCAACAGAACGACTCGAAAATAACTGGACGAAGAATAAAAGGATTGATTCTGTTTTAACAGCAAGCTGACCATTTCCCTCGTATTACAGTTGACTATTTTGATACAAATAGTACTAGCAACCAAATATTATCATTGGTTAACATGATAATAATATAGATCAATAAAACGTTAGAATGCTCTAAATACATACAATTGTACTGGGGTAATATATACGTAGTACATGGAATTTTTACATTTTTTACATTTTTTTTAATCAACTATTTCCTTGTTATCTCTGGATAAACGTTTCAGTAAAATTAAAAATGCTGTTCTTATATTTTTGTACCTTTTTGTTTGTAAGACACTCGAAGGAGAATTCAATCTGCATAAAACATAAAAAGTAAGTATTTGCATGGTTTATATGTTATAGCGTTTCATGTTGTCAACTGACATTTATTGTATTTATAAAAGTCAGACCAATTCAGACTGGTCGAGTACAGATATAGGCCATTTCAGACTTTAATGGTTTGTAGTGTTTATTTTCGTGAAGCCCAGGTGGTCGCGTGGTCTAGCGGGACGGCTACAGTGCAGGCGATTTGGTGTCACGATATCTCAGCAGCATGGGTTCGAATCCCGGCGAGGGAAGAACAAATAATTTGCGAAATCAAATTTAAAGATCTAACATTGTTGGGTTGATGTTTAGACGAGTTGTATATACATTATGTACACAGCCATGTATCACCATCATTGATGGCGATCCGATGGATACATCTGTCACTGACTCAGACGTACTTATATATATAACTGATATATATTCATACTTTACACCGGTCATGTTCAAATGATATCAATTTGATTGTTTTAAGATAAATTAATAGGCAACAGTTTATTATTTAATGTTCAAATTTATTAAACCTATTTAGAAATGAGTATACCAAAGAACGATATAAAGTTATGATTTCAACTGACCGAATCGCATAGCTACCAACGAAGTGAGCCTAGTGCATCGTCAAAACAAGCCGGGTCTTGCTACATGTTCTGCATGCATCACCAGTCATCGGAGGCCTCACTCAAAATTACACGATAGGGAAAATGGCAAATTCTGTAAATGTACAGACTAGACCAGACTACTATGTTTGTATTAAAAGTTAGATATAAGACAACAATAACATAGTAACAAGGTTTGACCAAAATATGCTATCTTGTTTGTTTACCAATCCGTGATAATGACTGAAAAGTTTTAAATTGCAATCCTTCACAAGAGTTTGAGTGTTCGGCATATATTGCATTCTTATCGACGTTTAGTCCTCATCAAAACCCTTTAAATTGGCAGACAATAAAAGAATTAAAACAAAAAAATAAATAATCATTGAGTAACAGCAGGTTTTTTCTATCTAGTAGTGATATACATGTATATAGGATTAAAAGAGATTTTTAAAAAACCTGATCATTAATGAATCTATGTCTCATATATAGAATACGGTAGTATGTCCAGTATTACAGGACATTAAGATTATCGATGGTTCATGTAAATGTGCTAATTTATGTTTCAATGTATATGTACATAATGAGTTCTTTGATATAATACCGAATTAAGCGCTTCCAAAATGCATCTGTGTTTTAACTTTAAGCTGGTACAAAACTTAATATTACCGACCAACGAACCGAATCGAACGAAATCGAAACTAAATAGAAAAACTTAAACTACAGAAGTCCTTTACTTTTATGGGCAACAATTCTACCACCAGATACAATTCATCTTCTGTAATAGCAAAACATAAAACAAAACATAGTTAAGCCTTTCAATGATACGATGTTTTTTTCATATTTCAAAACGTGTTTTGTTCATGTATATATCAATTTAAATGTGATTAGATTGTCTTAATTAATGCATTTGTTCTTGAAGCTTTACAGGTTACGGAGGAAAGATTACAAGTTATATAGAAAACCTATGCTGTCCCCATTATGAAAATATAAGTGGCCAATGTTTAGGTAAATAATAATTTATATAACAAGAAACAGCGGGTTTCATTATTAATGAATACCCTCAATCATCATGCCGCTGTATTTTTAAAGTATCATACTAGTTATATAAGTGATCAATATAAAAAGAAGATGTGGTATGATACTTAATGATACATCTCTTCATAATCTACAGGTTACCGTACGGCCATCAACAAGGTGCAAAGCCAATACCGCATAGTCAGCTATAGAAGGCAAAAAAAAAATTCCAAATGTAAAACAAATCAAACAAGGTAACTAACGGCATATTTAATGTACATAAAATGATTGAAAAACAAATTTTGACTCTGAATTACAGGCTCCAGACTTGGGACAGACACATACATAAAGAATGTGGCGGGGGTAAACATATAAGCGGTAACCATACTCTTACTTAGCTAGATTTTACATTTGAAATATAAAGTATATAATACATATGAAGGAAATATCTACATAATTTTCAAATATGTATCGAAAATCAGTTCTAGACTTTTATTTAAATATAAACATAATTCAGTGATATTAATCATCAGCATATTTTTTGAAGCATGCAAGAATGGATTTATGTCAGAAAATGGTTTACCCTGTACTCAATGTGATAGTGGATTTTATGGATTTCGTTGCATAAGTAAATGTAACTGTGATTTTGAAAGGTCAGTATAACTGTATAGTCACTTAAACTTGTAGTCTTTATCTCGATTATTGCATTATCGAACTCGATTTAAAATCAGATTAATGGGAAGAAACTACATATCCTTCAGTATCCTTCTCCATTTCTGACTTGAGTTCGTATTGGTTTTCTATGAAGTTCTTTGCCTTTTGTAGTTTTTGGGTTTTTTATGCCTTTTGTTTTGTTAATTTATATCAGTTTTGTGAATTTGTAATGCCTTTTTTATTCTGTCTGTTTATTGTTTACAATAATAACCGGAATTTTTTTTTTAAACTAGTAAAATAATGACAGTAACCCTAGTTTTAGGTTACTAGAATATTAATCAATCTAAATGAATATAACCACTGTTTATACGTAAACAAGAAAATATCTGATTTTTTGGTATTGATGTGCCCTTCATACTGTTCAAAAGGACATTATTTGTTTTAGTGATTTGTTTGTTTTTATCTTTCATTTTTTAATTTTCAATACAATAATGTACTATTATTTTCAATTGTGCTTCTAGCAATTTATACGACAGGGATTCAAACTGTGAACGCTTATTTCTTGACAACACAAGACAAAACCTTGTTTCAGAATTCATTACTAACAACAACTATATAAAGTTTTGTAGAATTTTTGTTGTAAATTAAATGCGTTTTATCCTATAAATCAAATTTTAAATGGTTGATTTCCTAAAGTTGTCAAAAGCGAAATTCAGAAGGAGGCTGCTAGAGTTGTTTGTAAATCATATTTGGCCTCACTTTCGGTGACGGATTTATCTTCAACATATATATCTGCGATCTGTAAATATTTATGAACACGTAATCAGGAAATTTTGATTAAAATGAATTTAACTAATTATTCATTGTTGTTGTTTTACGGCTTTAAATTACCTAATCATTGAAAACAAAAATTAAATTACGTTATTGTTTGTTCCCCTTCAGACTCACAGCTACAATAGAATTTAATGTTTCTCATGACAATATAAACGGGGACAACAAAATTAATAATTCGATTAAAAAAAAGCCTTTGTATAGGATATCTGGTTAAGCAGATTTCACGATACATGTCGTAATTTTTTTTTTCTTTTAGGTGTAACTACATTGACGGATGTATGTTTGATCATAATACAGGTGCGTTATCAATGCAAACAGCTTCCCAAATTTTTCTAACAAAATACATTATTTTTTTTTTTTATTTATTTCAAATGTATGTAACAAATAATATTCATATCAGGCAGATATTGTGAGAAGGACGTACACGTGAAACCTGGTTCAGTGTGATGTAATATATTTAAACAATAACTGTATCCATAAGATTTGCAGCAAGCAGGACAATTCCAACATGTTATCTGCTATAGCTGTATTCAAATTCACATCAATGAGACGGGGAACATACTGATTGAATTAAAAGAATACCAAACTCTGGGGAAATTAAAGACAGAAAGTCCAAACACATCAAACAAATGAATAACAACTGTCATATTCTTGACTTGGTACTGACATCTTCTTATGAGTTATGTTTTAAACTTTGTATATTACATTTTTCAGAAATTAAACACTGTGTATTTATAGAACTTTTTGTTTTGATAATCTAAACTTCGTAATTAATTTAGCCTTTAAGCTGTCTCGATATAAGTATAACTGACGAGTTATGAGAATGATAAGCTTCGTATATATGTATAATTCGTGCTGAACATCTAAAACAATAACATCAGTATGCAAGGTTATGATAAAAACGGGACTGCTTAACAAATAAAGCTTTAAAACAATTATAGTTGGACTGTATCATTTTTTTTAAATGTGTGTGGATGTCCTTGCTCACACACATAATGTTTTCATTAAAAGGATGATTGAATTAAAAGAGTGAAAACAATCTAGTAAACGCGTGTGTAAAATAAAGTTTAGCATGTTGATTGGTGTAAAATATGGCAGATAGCGAAATGAATAACAAAGTTGGTATAAGAATAATGTTCCAATTATATTTTTAAATAAAAACTTTCTTGTTGACGTTTTTATATAGATTAGACCGTTGGTATTCCCGTTTGCATAGTTTTACACTAGTATTTTCTTGGCCCCTTTATAGCTTGGTGTTCGGTGTGAGCCAAGGCTCCGTGTTGAAGGCCATACCTTGACCTATAATGCTTTACTTTTATAAACAGTTGTCTCATTTGCAATCATACCCCATCTTCCTTTATCTTTAAACATTTACGTAATTTCAACATGTTTAAAAAAAGAATCAAATTCATGAAAAATGTGAATGTTTTTTGTTATTATTTCCTTTAAGTTATATTCTAAATGGGAAAAAAGCAAAATGATTGAAATCCTACATTGTACGTTTAAACACAATGAAATAAAATTGACGGTACTAATTTTCTTGCACCAGATGCGCATTTCGACGAAAATGCACACTTATGCATTTTTGCTTCAATTTTTATTGCGTGTGTTTAAAATGGGAAAGGAGGGGGAGATAATTGCTTTGTTTGTAAGGTGCTAAAACCTACATAATTGTTAAGGTATACTATATTAAATATTATTCCTGGCAACACTTTTGTATAACTAAAACATCTAGTGACACGATTTTTGTTTTGTATATTTTCAGATGATCTGAAGTCTCATCAACAAATCTCAAGTACAGTATTTGAAGAAATTTCTACAAAAACAGGTTTGATTTTAATATTGTGAATAATTGATATAACATCAGTAAAATCCTATGGAATATACTGACTTACATTTAAACGATAACTGATCATTGCCTACTTTAAAGGTATTTTAGATATACTATGCGATTAAATCAAAAAGTCAGTTACTTTTTTTCAGCTAGGTTTTCATAGAAACTTACTTTTTTGTATTTGTATATAGTTCCTTTGAAATCTCCTCTCACAAATACAGAGTTCAAATTATTTCCAGATTCGAAAATTCTCTCTGGTTCGTTGAACTGAAGCACATCATTTATGTACTTTCTATATTTTAGACCAGTGTCAAAAATCAACGGCCAACATGGCGATGAAGGCCAATTCGGAACTATCAAAGTTCCTTCAGCTTTGCATTTTACTAAATGGTTTCTAATCCTGCTAACCTCAGTTACTGGAGGTACTAGCCAGTTGTTCTCACCGGACCAGTCGCACGTGAAAGCGTCGAAGCATAAAGAAATGAGTTCCAATATAAAGAATTAAACTTTTGTAATTTCGTATTTTCAAAGCTAGCAAACCTATCCACTGAAAATAAACCCCATAAATCATTCAAGAATGTTAAAAATTCATATGAAATACGCCAGTCGTCAATATCAACAATTCTACTTAGCATGTCTGCTTGTTCATTCTGTTCCCTTGGAATCCAGTTAACAAAAATAGTTATATCATTTTTGCGACAACAATCGTATATTGATAAAGCTAAAGACTGTAATTCTGGTACTTTACTACCCTTGTGAACTATTGTTACAGCGTTTTTATTATCTGTATAAAACAATGTTTAAGCAAACGTGCAAAACTTAATAGAGACAACTCTATTGCTTTGACTTCCCTCCAAGTGAAGCTCTTCAATTTTTCATCAACAGACCAAGATTTATGCATAATCTGTTTTAGATTATCAATATATCCAGCAGCCCCTGTATTGCTTGCATTTGTAAATATGTAGAATTCAGAATCCAGTCCTAACAAAGAAACTGGTTCTATCTTACAAATGTTATCTCTCCAAAATATCAGATCTCTGATACAAGCGTCACAATGATTTATATTAATAGATTGGTTAAATTTATAACTGCAAACAAACCTCTCGACATGATCTGTGTAATGTGCACTAAAGCAGGTGTAAAAGAAATAGTTTTACCAGCTGCTTTTGCTAACAATCTTACTTTCACTTTGCAGGAACTGTTAAGTATAATATTAACTTATTCAATTAAATCATTCTTTTTTCTATCTGGTATATTGAGTTTACATATGTCCAAATTCCATATAAAACCTAACCATTATAATGTTTGTGTTGGTGTCTAGTGACATTTATCTCTGTTTGGTACGAACCCCCATGATATAAGATCTGACTTTATTAATTCAGAATACATGTGTTTTCATTATTGGCTAAACCCAACCCGTCATTTAAGTAAACAACGACTTTTATTCCTTTCTTTCGCCAATGTTTTACTAAACGTCGAACGACGTAAGTAAAGATATATCCACTAGATTTCAAACCAAAAGGAAGTACAGTAAAAACTAAAAACTTTGTTACACCTCCTAATTTCCAGGAGAAACCTAAATATTTCTGATACTCGTTTAAAAAAATCAATATGATGATATCCTGATTTCTTATCAAAAACGAATCCGAAACAGATAGAAGATAAATACTGTTTAACTACTTTCCAATCTTCAGAAACACCTGTACCATTATGTGCCATTTGAGTTGCTGAACCAGATGCTTCTGCCAGACGCTTTCTACTGCTGCGTTTATCTGTTTTCTCTGCTTTGATATTTTTAACTGCCCTGTTATCTGCTGCGCGTATTCTTTTCTTGTCTTCCGAGTCAGTGGCCACTTCATCTGAAAGGTATTCATTCACCGTTCTCCAACCGCCCTCGGACTTATCCGCAATTCTAATTAATTTATTTCTCTTCTTGAGCTGAACAGACGAATCTTCAAAAACTCTAACTGCCTTTTTAGGTCGATTCTTCTCAATGTAACCAATTGCCATGCTGCTACTGTCTTGAATATCAGAGTTAAGCTCAAATTGTACCTGATTCTCCTTAAATTTAAAGGTATTCTCTGCCTTTTCTGCTCTCCTTAGTAATGTCTCTGTAGTATCTGAGAAATTCTTCTCCATACCGGAAAGTGTATTATTGAAATACGTTGTCATCAAAGAAAACAAATCTGCATTTGAAATTTCAGGTACTCTATCTTGCTCTGAATTACCTTTTCTCTTCGTTGGTTCTACAGCAGAACGTAAGGCTTCAATTGACTTGTCAGGAGAATTGGCTAATTCTCTATCGTCGAGGTCTACTTCTGAATCGGACATCTTAAAAAATTGTCTGGAAGTCTAGTGGTCACCGCCCAGCCTTCGATAAACTTAAAAACCCGTTTTCAATCTATTAGATACCTTACTAATTTGCATAACTAGTTTACAATAGACTAAAATAGATCAGAAAATTCATACGCATACCGCACATAAATTTATATAACATCAGTAAATCCTATGGAATATACTGACTTACATTTAAACGATAATTGATTATTGCCTACTTTAAAGGTATTTCAGATATGCAATGCAACTTAATCAAGAAGTCAGTCACTTTTTTTCAGCTAGGTTTTCCTAGAAACTTATTTACCTCATTTTAGTTCCGAAAGTAAAAATACAATGAAATAAATGCATCACTGCTGGATAGATCAAACATTACATGTTTTGTTGATGTGGTTCATAAGTGTTTTGTTTATATAGAGAAGACCGTTTGTTTTCTCGTTTGAATGGTTTACGACTAATTATTGTTGGGGCCCTTAGTAGCTAGCTGCTCGGTCTAAACCGAGGCTCTGTGTTGAAGATCGTACTTTAACTTATAATGGTTTACTTTTATAAATTGTTACTTGGATAGAGAAATGACTCATTCGCACTGATACCACATCTTCTTTTATCTTCTGAATTGTTACATTTGGATCAGTAAAATATGTTTAATTCATAGTTGGAAGGCTATATCAAGAACAGGACTGTGACCAGATATGTCAGACAAGTCCTTAAAATCGACCTTCTTTCACGGGTTATGATGCTTCGTTCTTTTTTAACATCTATGCGTCAGTATTCTTCTAATAAATGTTAAATAATTCTTATTTATCAGGTGTCAACGAGATTTAAGAAATTTCAAAACGTGTATGTTGTTACTAAGATCAACTTAATTTTATAATAAACCACGGAAAGAAACATTTTAAAAATATACTATACTGCATACATTTTTTATCATTCACTGTACATGCTGTAGTGTAATTAATTTCTGCTCGATTTCCTTTTTATCCAAATGAAAACATTTGTTAAACTATATATGTCTGCATTGTGAAAACGAATACAGTGATTGCATTACAAAAATTAATAAATTGAAAGAAACGGTTAGAGATAATGGGTCAGCTCGTGGTGGATGTAGTTAGATCCAATAAAGTTTCTTAGTGATTGAGAACCCTAAAGAGATTTGTAATGCTTGTTACATAGGTTGTTTCTCTATATATAGCTAAAGAAATATAAAATACAGGTGTATGATGATTTTTTTTTCAAAACCATAAGATTTTTCTAGCAAAAACATATAGTAGTATACCGCTGTTCAAAACTCATAAATCCATGGACAAAAAACAAAATCGGGGTAACAAACTAAAACTGAGGGAAACGCATTAAATATAAGAGTCAAATAAACAAAAACACCGAACTCTGGGGAAATTCAAGATGGAAAGTCCAAACACATCAAACAAAGAAAAACAAGTGTCATATTCTTGACTTTATCTAGACATGTTCTTATGGGTAGTGTTCTAAACTTCGTTTATTACATTTTTCAGAAAATAAAACACTGTGTATACATTTTTCTTTTTGTATTGATAAATCAATATCAACTACGTAATGGATTAAGCCATTAAACTGTTTCGATATAAGTATCACCGACGAGTTTTGAGAATACACGACTTTATCTGTCGTACATGATAAGCTTGGAATATATGTATAGTTTGTGTTGTACATCTTAAACAATAACAATCAGTAGGCAAGGTTATCATAAAAAAGAACTGCTTAACAAAGAAAGCTTTAAAATTTAAAGTACAATGGTGGAATTTTATTATTTAAGTTGGATGTGGATGTCCTTCCTCACACAAATAATGTTTCCATTGAAAGGATGGAAATGTTTGTCCATATATATATAACAACTGCAATGACAGTGTCTTCATTTACTTACCTGTTATCTAACAAATCGACAGTTGCACTTGTTAATTTATTAAGATATAAGTGTAAAGGACGTGAGTATGTCAACTTGTATATTTTTATATCAGACTTATAAACTATCAATATTGAATATATTTTAGACAACAAATCGACAACAGGTAAGTTATTTTGTTTTACTTTCATGTAACATGCATTATTAGCACAAGACAACATTTTCGTCGACAAACAGAACTAAACTGTTCTTGTTTTTCTTTCTGTTCATGACGTCTCTTTGGTCCAAAGTGCTCTTCAACTTGGTACTTTATTTGGCTTTTTTAACTTTTTTTATTCGAGCGTCACTGATGAGTCTTTGTAGACAAAACGCACGTCTGTCGGAAATATAGAAGTTCAATCCTTGTATCTATGAAGAGTTGATTTACACTAAATCAATGATATGTTGGATGTGTACGGATTGATAATTTAATCTTAACTGATTGATTGCTTTTATTAGTTGTTTGTCGCTTTGAACTAGCTGCCATTTACTGCAAGTACTCTCAGATCTGTACTTTTGTTGTTGGTATATACAATTACCCGGCCACGTTCACTCTGTGTAGTATTTATATTTGTGTCCATCTGAAGATTAATCCTCTTTCAACTGATTTTTGTAATTCTTTATAATGTTGTAATGTTTGTTTCTGTCCCAAGTCAGGATCCTACCATTTAGCTGTTGTTGTTTGTTGATGTGTTACATATTTGTTTTTCGTTCATTTATTTGTACATAAATTAGGCCGTTAGTTTTCTCGTTTAAATTGTTTTACATTTGGTCATTTCAGGGCCTTTTATCGCTGACTATGCGATATAGGCTTAGCTAATTGCTAAAGGTCGTACGGTCACCTAAAATTGTTAACTTACGTGTCATTTGGTCTTTTGTGGAGAGTTGTCTCATTGGCAATCATACCACATTTTCTTTATCATATAAAAGATATTGCAGCATGCATGTACCATATAAATATTTAACCATTCGATAAACCAGGTTTTGTTGACGGATACTTTATTTTACATTTACCCTGTTTATAACGACTTTGGTACCGATAGTTTTTGCAATTTTCTGATTTCCCTGGTGTATTTAAATAAACTAGGAAAAAGTTTTTTTTATTGGCGACGATTTATATCAGTCTGGTTTTTTTTTCTTCTTCTTTTGAAAGTCTCGAAAAAAAATCGTTCTCGAAAATACATGAGAATTTACTGAAGTTCTATTTCCAAAAGTTTTGATACATCTAACAGATATATTTTAAACTTATTTTTGAACTTTTTACACACGTTTAACATGCATAATCAAAATGGCATTGCACTAAAGTTATATATAAAGTTTTTCTTAAAGTTTTCTGACATTAACTGCATTCAGTTTAGTCCAAATGAAGGGACAATTTGTTTTCAATTATCCATTAACTCCAAGACTGGGGATCATTTCCAGGTTTTTCATATATTACCCCTGGTTCTCTATGCCTTGTAATAAATGACTTGTTGCTATCATATCAGCATTTAATAATAATTGACAATCGGAATTTATAATCATAGACAAATCATTTACATAATACATAAAATAAAAGTTGACCCAAAAAAAATCTCAGGTTTCTGTTTGAAAGTTAGATTCAAACCCATTTTAATCTACTTTCTATTCTCTCTCTTTCAAAAAAGGTTTTAACCATTCGTTTGTAGTTTGTTACAAGAAATAGTCAACTGTATCAAAAGGTTTTCGTAGATCTAGCATTAACATACAAGTACACGAAGTATAAAGCCCTATAGATGACTTTGATCTAATATGATCAAGTAAATGAATTAACATGCCAGACTGATGATATTCACAAATTAAATTTTTGTTATTTTCAAACAACAATGATTTATTTTAAACCATTTTAACCTGTACTGTTTACTATTTATCTAAAAGAGTATAGAAATGCAAAGTAAATTTAATCAGATGGATACGTCGTATTGTACCCAATTTGTCATTGATCATGTTCAAATAAGTTAATCAGTTTAGATATTTAAAAAATTGACCCTTCAAAAATTCAAATATTCAAAAAAAGATTGTTTAACATAATTTGTTTTAAAATTTAAAAAAATATTAAAACTGAAAATATGACAAATCAAGGTGCATGTTGTTTTCAACCTATGGTATTTTACTCTGAAAAGAGTCAAAACACGTAAAACACAAGAGTGCACACACTGAAATGTCTCGCCTTCTTTACTAATCATTGATATTGTGTTGATAGTCCTAAGTATAAAGCTATATTACAACTGTCACATAATTTTAACATTAACCAAGATAGCTAAACAAAGACCAATCAACCATGAAAATGAGGTCAAGGTCAGATGAACCATGCCAGGCAGACATGTACAGCTAACAAAGCCTCCATACAACAAATATAGTTGATCTATTACTTACAGTTTAAGAACAATAGACCAAAACACAAAAACTTAACACTGTGCAATGAACCGTGCAATCGAGGTCATGGTCAAATAAAACTGCGGGACTGACATATAGATCATAATATATTTCCATACACCAAATATAGCTGACCTTTGGCATATAATATTAGATAAAAAGACCAAAACTTAAAAAATTTACTTTGACCACTGAACCATGAAAATGAGGTCAAGGTCAGATGACATCTGCCCGCTAGACATGTACACCTTACAATCATTCCATACAACAAATATAGTAGACCTATTGCATAAAGTATGAGAAAAACAGACCAAAACACAAAAACTTAACTATAACCACTGAACCATGAAAATGAGGTCAAGGTCAGATGACACCTGTCAGTTGGACATGTACACCTTACAGTCTTTCCATACACCAAATATACTAGCCCTATTGCTTATAGTATTTGAGATATGGACTTGACCACCAAAACTTAACCTTGTTCACTGATCCATGAAATGAGGTCGAGCTCAAGTGAAAAACTGTCTGACGGGCATGAGGACCTTGCAAGGTACGCACATACCAAATATAGTTATCCTATTACTTATAATAAGAGAGAATTCAACATTACAAAAATTCTGAATTTCTTTTCAAGTGGTCACTGAACCATGAAAATGAGGTCAAGGACATGGAAATGTGACTGATGGAAACTTCGTAACATGAGGCATCTATATACAAAGTATGAAGCATCCATGTCTTTCACCTTCTAAAATATAAACCTTTTAAGAAGTTAGCTAACGCCGCCGCCGCCGGATCACTATCCCTATGTCGAGCTTTCTGCAACAAAAGTTGCAGGCTCGACAAAAAATGCATATGTCAATCAAGATATGTGATATCATGCAATGGGACAGCCAATTAATACTATAAAAAATGTAACATTGAAAGTGTGTAACCATGTTTCAAGTTTTAAATTTCCTGTACACTTTTTCAATGTCAATGTAAACCGTGATTCTACATCACTAAAACGGGGCAGGCTTTGTGTCATGGACATTTTGTTTGTCGTCCGTACAGTATTAACAATTATTAAGTTAAACATGTATTTTCTTTTTCTATTTGAGTCAATATGCTAGATATAAGTTCAATGACTATCACTAATTTGAATATCATCGGGATATATGAGATGCATGCCCATTATTAAGTGGACAGCACAAGTATATCTAAAATGGAAATTAAGGAACTTGGGACGTTGTTTCTTTTTTTCAATCCCGTCTATCATATGAGTACAAACTAAGTCTGACATAGGGGGTGCACAATCAACAACCATTTGAATACTGCATGCTTGTCGGATTATGATCCAACAAATTTGTATTCTATTTTGTCAATCAAAATATAAATAATTATTTTCCCGATGCTTCTTCGATGCATACATTTTTCGATTCAGTGTTATAAGTGTTATTTTTAAAAATAACATTTTTTCACGAACTTTATGTTTTTTGTATCAAAAATTCTAAATTTATAGATAAGGCTTTGTGTAATAAGAAGATGTGCTCGTTCTATTTTCGAGAGGGAATGGTGGTGTACAGCGTATACTCAATAAGATAGAATAAAAAGAGTTAAATGTCAAATTCAACTATGAAAGACCACCATAACCTGGCAACGTCTTGACAAAAAAAAGATTCGACTAAAAGACAAACAGCAGTAAAGAAAACAAAACATAGAATTATGAAGACTGAGCAACACGAACCCCATTAAAACCTGGTATTCTCATGTGCATCAGAAGGTTAAACAAATCCTGACTACTATTAGGCATTCAGTCTTATTTGGTATGTAATATACGGTAATAGAAGGACAGGATGCAACAATTGGAACATCTCTGTTATCAATTAAACAGATATTTCAGAACGGTGAGCCAACTTGTGATTGCTTTTGTACAATTTCAAAGGAATAAATTCACTTTCAACATTTGGAACTTTTGGTTTGATATCTTCCGGGTGAGCAGCACGGAAGTTATGATAAAAAACGCTAGCCCTTGACTATCGATCAACTGGGAGATATATATTCCAAATGCAGGCACTGCTGGAATGTTACTACATAAAAAAGAAAGGATTTTATTTGGGAAGTTGAAATTTTTTTTGTCGTAAATTGTTGTACTCAATTGACCCTCACTGTCCATTTCTAGATGTATGTCAAGACATGAGGCAGACTTGACTATATCTTTTGTATTCCCATATTTTGAGAAAAATGCAATACAAACGTTCAACATTGTCAACCTTAACTTCTTTTAAGTCTTCATTAGAAGGTTATGAATGCAGTTGGCATTATAGGGATAAAGGAATAAGCCGACAACGGCGAGGAGACCAGTTGGTCCCATGGGAATGCAAACTTTTCGTTGACAAATGCGTCCTTCAACGTGCCAATTGTATTGTCAATCAAGAAATCAAGCATCTTGTCAGTTTCAGAGAATTTTTTTTATCAGAGTGATTGTTTATAAAGTACGATTTATCTCTTCGTAAGACAAGATACTTTTATCTACGTTGGTCATTCTTTTAAAAATTATGAAACGTTTTTATAAAAAAAAAGCAGAACCAAATCTTTTTTATTTGTCTTTTAGTTTTGAATAAGGAATACTTGAGTACGAAACTACGAAAAGATCCTCAAAAAAAAATAACTCGACTGACTCTTCAAACTAATGAAATCTCAAATAAACTGACCATGGATTCAAGGATTGAAATATTGTATGCAAGTCGCGATCGCGAGTTTCGACTACAAATTACCTACCAATTATGAATAAAAAAAAATAAAAAGGCCGAAAAAGAACTAAAATTGAGAAGCAAAACAAAAAAAAAAAGGTTTTTCAAAATACACCTAAATAATCTATTCCTGGGATAAAAAATACTTAGTGTTTCAAAAAATTTAAAGTTTTTAAAACCGGCTGATTACTGGTACAGATTACATATATTCACAATCATTTTGGAAAAAAAAAACATTTGCTTATTGTTTGTTTGGTTTCTACTTCCTGGTTATATATATAGTTTTGACCTTTCAGTGCCTGGTGCCAGCATGGTATTTAAAATTCACAAAGGAAGGAACTGATAGTTGTAACAGTATATTGTTTTAAAATATCTTTTCCGCACACAAATGATCAAATCGAGGCTGAATACGATTAATGACATCAACGCTCTGATTCCATGCCTGAATTTTGCTAAACTTCTTTGTCCTTTTTAGTTTATAACCTTATTTGTCAATATGCGGAGCTGGTGGTCAATAATTAGTACATTATATATACAATTATTGCAATAAGTAAGATTTTTTTCCCCATTTTACAAGTAATGTCTTCTTTTAATCCCTATTAGAATTTTTCCTACTACATTGTACTAGTTGGCCTTTTCGTATTATTTTATCATGTTTATATTGGATGGTCATTTATCTATAAACACTAAGTTGATTTGCAGTAATATGAATATGAGAAATTACTTTGCATGTCTTTATCTTAATTATTGTTGAATATAAACATGATAAAACAACACGTGTACACGTTTATAAAAACATGTCAACCGTTAATACTTTCGATATTTGCTTGATTTATCCAATGTTGATCATAAAATGCCAAGAATAACATATCCATTCTTTTTGCAGCTACACCGATCCACGACAAGCTTATCTATGCAATAGGTTCAGGATCAGCCATTTTTATTGTCATAATGACAATATCAATCATAATTTATCACAGAAAACGCTGCTGCAAGCATAGAAGCCGCTCAGAAAGACATGAAAATGCGCTGTGCCAGAAACAAACTTATTCCGAGGAACAATACGAAACATTTCTATGGTAACTTTGTGATAACTGCAAGAAGTTTTCAAAGATGTATTTGATGACACAATACTGTAACGCATGTTGATATATAGTACCCAAAAAGTCAAAAGAGAAACCTTCCCAAACAGAAAAATAAATGAACAAATTGCTTTCAAATCGTGATTCTGCGATTTGTTAGTACCATTTGCTTGCGGTTCATTAAACAAATCATAAACAAATCAGTATTTTCCAAATTCTCTAAAACTGATTTCTTTGTGATTTCTTTCCATTGTATAATTTGTTTCTGTTTTTGTGCGATTTCTTTATAATTAGTTTACTTAGAATATAGTATGAAATGATTTGAAAGAGATTTGTTAACTTTGTTAGCTAGAGTGGAGTGATTTTATGGCAAGCCGTTCTCGTCAAAACTATGTTTAAACCATTTTTCGAGAAATTTACACACTGAGAATTACAAAAAAACACACTGAGATTTAAAAACTTCAAAACACACACTGAGAATTAAAAATTACACACTGAGATTTCATAAAGACGCACTGAGATTACAAAAATGAAAAACACACACTGAGAATTGAAAATTACACACTGAGAATTGAAAATTACACACTGAGAATTGAAAATAACACACTGAGATTTCAAAAAGACACACTGAGAATAAATAAACTGAAAAACACACACTGAGAATTGTTAATTACACACTGAGATTTCAAAAATACACACTGAGATTAATATGCAAATTACTAATGAATATTCATGAGATGAATAATTCAACAGATTAATATCTTGATCTCAAAAACTCTTGTCATTATAGTGAAATGCGATTCCTTCAACCAATTAACATTCGTAATAAATTTCATGACTTAACATCGCTCATATTCACAAGTTTGTTGTCCATAATTCATATCATTACTACCAGTGTATCGGGACTTAAAACCGTTTTAGCATGGGTCCCTTTTAAAAAGTCTTCCAACTGTTACCCTGATTTCTTAAGTTAATCTTTTATATTTTTGTTACGTTTATATGCTATTATAGACACTTGAGTAAAAACTTCACTGCATTATTTGTTTTTCAGTGCAAATTGTTCAAAGTTTTCTTATAATTTTAATATAAAATTTTCACCATTTGGTATAAATATTTTGTAATAAGAATAAGCGGGTATTTTTCTTGTCCTTGTATTTCTAAAGTTTTTTTATGAATAATTTGGAACCAAATCGAAGGACTAACGAGTTCTGTCCCCTAGTTGCTTTAAGCTTGTAATAGATTCAGATTAAGTATGCTAATTAGATATGTGCGCATAAAAAGTGCGCACAAATCTCAGTGTGTCATTTTAAATTCTCAGTGTGTGTTTTCAATTTATTTATTCTCAGTGTGTCTTTTTGAAATCTCAGTGTGTTATTTTCAATTCTCAGTGTGTAATTTTCAATTCTCAGTGTGTAATTTTCAATTCTCAGTGTATAAAAAAAATAGACAAAGCTATATTCATTTTTGTAATCTCAGTGCGTCGTTATGAAATCTCAGTGTGTAATTTTTAATTCTCAGTGTGTAATTTTTAATTCTCAGTGTGTAATTTTTAATTCTCAGTGTGTAATTTTTAATTCTCAGTGTGTGTTTTGAAGTTTTTAAATCTCAGTGTGTTTTTTTATAATTCTCAGTGTGTAAATTTCTCGAAAAATGGTTTAAACATAGTTTTGACGAGAACGGCTTGCCATATGATTTCGTTATGATTTGTTAACTTTGAATATCATATGAAATGATTTGAAAATGATTTGTTAACTTTGTTAGCTATCTTGGTGTGATTCATTGATGATTTGCTACAATGAATAAAATGTTAATGCATTCAAATTTTCTTTGTTTATCTATCTTTCTGACTTCCGGTTGAGGTCAAATTCAAATTTCACATACTGTTCTATATTAACTGAACAAAGAAGGTTGCAAGATGAGGAGTTTATTCAGTCTATGAAAGATGACGGTGGTAAGGATCTCAGTTATTTATTTCTAATTTCACATATTCAACTAATACTATTCGAACGTTAATTAACCTTTAAAATCCAGACACTGTGCATTTTAGTATCGTATTATAACCATGATCATAACTTTGTGCTGTAAGGATTAATTTTCAAAATAAAAATGTGTAAAAGATGTGTAAACAGATCTAAACATTCATTTCAAGACTAGCTTCCCAAGCCAGTAGACAAAATTCACTGGCAAGTTTAATGTTTCAATTGTTGTTTAGTGACCAGGTCCCGGGCAAAATAGACAAAGCTATATTACAATGAAGCAGATTTTGACCAAGACTAAGACCCATCACCTATTCGACATCATTCTACTAAGTACACGTGGTTGGCCATGTTTTTTCTCAAATTTCTTTATAGTCAAATTCAGGAGAAAAGTAAGAGAAACCTACACAGAGGGAACAATTCGTTCCTCATCACAACCAAGGATAGTATTCCTTTTTACAATTAGAGGAGAAGCTTTTGTAGGTAAAATAAAGACAATTGGGGTTTCAGGGGCAGAACATATTTTTAATCAGGATGTAAATGATTTAATCTGTGAATTGATGATTGATGCCAATTAATTTATTTACCATTTGCTTGTGATTTGCTTGGGGTAGGATTATATGATTTACTTCTGATTTGTTTAAGATTTGATAACAATTTGTTTATAATTTCTTCATAATTTGAAAACAATTTGTTTATGATTTGCTTGAGGTAGGAATGTGATTTACTTCTGATTTGTTAAAGATTTGATAACAATTTCTTTACGATTTGAAAACAATTTGTTTGTGATTTGCTTGAAGAAGGAAAGCAATAACTTCTGATTTGTTAATGATTTCAAAACAATTTCTTCACAATTTGTCTATGATTTGCTTATGATTTGTATGCGATTTGTTCGTGATTTGTTATTGTGATTTGTTAGCTCGTTTGCATGTGAAATTTTATCACTTTCAAATCACAAAGAAATCATACGATTTGTTTATCATTTGTTACCATGATTTGTTCCTCATTTTTTTTTTGGGGGGGGGGGGGGTTATATTCAATGTCAATGAATGTATCAAATATATAAATGATAGCTGTGTTTGACTTGTAAGTAGAAATATGTCTCAATTATTCTTTTTTTTTATGTAAAAAAATTCTAAACATCTTTTGAAAAAAAAAATGTCTATTTGATTGGTTTAACTTTTCATGTAGATTAAGAGCAGAATATAATATTTATGTTTTATAACATATATTAAAGGCAACATATGGTAACACTAAGGCGTTTCTACCTTAGAAATAGATAACCTAAGCTATATTTGGCAAAACTTTAATAAATTGTTGGTCCTCAATGCTTTTGAACTTTGTACTTTATTTGGCCTTTTTTACTTTTTTTTTCATTTGAGCGTCACTGATTACTATTAGTCTTATGTAGACTAAACGTGCGTCTGGCGCAAATACAACATTTCAATCCTGTCTTGTATGAAGAGTTTTTTTAACAACCACTGGGTCGATTTCACTGCTATTGAAGTTTTTATTTCCTGAGAGTATCACCAGCCCATAAGTCAGCACTATTGTGTTGACACGAATAATCATAGATGTGGTCGTAATAATGAATTAAAGTCACGAAACGAGTGACTGGTGAAAAATAATGTTTATCCAATTATTGAACCAATGCGTGTATATATCATAAACTTAGTCTTATGTGCACAATTTTATCCTTTTTACGCAAACACATCGTATAATCGAAAAAAAAATTGTCCGTTATGATGTGGAAATATGGCAGATACTAAATTGTCCTGTTTTGAAGCCGTAGTTTACCTATTGTCACCTTATAGTAAACAATCAACAAAGAAGCATGGATATTGAACATATGTATAAAATGTACAATCAGATAATAGTTTATTGTAATGACAGATTCGTGCATATTGTGATCACCGGGTTTTAACGAGGAGGGTCACGCTAAGTCACTTGCATATGGAAAATATATCGGCGAATTGCTTCCTGGAAGCAAGCAATTCAAAAAAGTAAACTTCTTCTAAGTCTGAACAAATTAAAGAATTTTCTTCAGAAAAAAGTATGTGCTCATAAGTTTAAATGAAAACTATCCATGTAGTTATAATCAAAGAGCAGAATGCTCTGAGAATTAGCGGTGATAAGATACGAAGTGAAATACCTTTTTTCACTCTCAGTGACCATGGTGACTGCTGTGGAAAGTAAACTTGGAATTGATAGCACAAAAATAAAACACTTTTCGGAATTCAGAGAACTCTCGCATTTATCAAAACTGGGGATTCCCTCTGACGTGTTTCTAAATTTATAAAAACACTAAATATAAATACTGCTTAATTCTGATTTTCCGTGTTGTTAAAAACACGCATATAAGTCAAGGGAAATATCAAACATGAAGATTATGAGAAGAACATTACAGGAAAGTTTTTTAAGTTGAATCCTCCTGTTTGTTTTTACCTTTTAAAGCAAGACAAGCATAAGAATCTGAAATGTTGCTGAATGTTTAGAATAAAACGGTTGACGTGAGGGCATGGAATCCTCAGTCAATGGAATAAGTCTACAGATTGCTTGATTGATTGATTGATTGTTGGTTGCTTGAAAGCAATTGCATCCCAAAAAACATATGCATTTTTTTTTCAATTTGAAGTTTGATAAGACTTTAAATGTTTACAAATTTTTGATCTTTTTCAAAAACTTAAGATTTTTTTTTAACCTCAGTAATAGATAACCTTAGCTGTACTTGGCAAAACATTCAGGAATTTTTGGTCCTCAATGCTCTTCATCCTTCTTCTAAATTGATAATTTTTTTTATATGAGCTTCACTGATAAGTCTGATTATTTAGACGAAACATGCGTCTAGCGCGAATTAAACATTTCAATCCTGTTATCTATGATGAGTTTATCTTAAACAACATGAACAATAAAAATATCATAATAATATAAATCGCTTATTTGGTAACTTGGTATTTAGATTATTTTTTTTTACTAGTTTTGAATGACTTTGAACTTGCTGTCAATAACTGCATTCTCTGAAACATGTACTTTAGGTGTCTTTTGTGTTTGTGATTTGTATCGAACTTAAGGGTAAAGTAATTTAAACAAAAATGAAAACGATACTGCATAAATTTCATGGGTCCAGAGCACTTATCTCGATTCACTTAAATCAGGAACACTCAAACCTTCTGATCTTTATGATTTGTTCTTGTTATGATGCTACACCACTGTGTCTATTACATGTATTAAGGGAAAGATTCAGCACCCATAACATATTTTAATGCCAATACATTCTATGTAATTAAACTCATCATATTTACCAGGATTGAAATTTTATATTTACGCAAGACGCCCGTATCGTCTACATAAGACTCCTCAGTGACACTCCCAATAAAAAAATTGTTAAAAAAGCCAAAAAAAATACTAAGTTGAAGTGCATTGAGGACCAAAAAGTACTAAAAGTTTTGGCAAATATAGCTAAGGTAATCTATTCCTGAGGTAAATATGTCGTATATGTTGTTCTTCCAAGCAAGGGGCCTGTTGTTGGGTGTTTGTTATCTGTTGTTTTTTTTCTAGTTTTTGTTATGTACATAAACCAAGCCATTACTTGTTTTTTTTTTAAATTGTTCTATATTTTGGGTTCTTTTATAGCTTGCTTTGTGGTATGGGTTATGCTTATTGTTGAAGGCTGTACAGTGACTTATAGTTGATGCTTACTTTTACAACATTTGGTCTCTGGCTAAAAGATGTCTCATTGGCAATCTTACTACATCGTTTTACTTTCATATTAAAGTGAGTTGACTGTTAGTGTTGCTCTCCACCAATTGCAACTCATTCAAAATTTTGACCAAATTGCAATTTGTTTTGTAAAATCAAATTGTTCAACTGGTCAGAAATTTGAATCAACTGCTGTAGAAAACCACAGCCAAGTCATGGAAGTGCAAGGTGATAAAATAAAACATGCTTACAATCCTATAAGACTTTAACTCCACTTTAATGATGTTGTGACAAAATTAGTTTATCAGTTTGTATAGTTATATTATATTCATTTCCATGCTGAAGGGGAACTGTTTATTTTGAATTGCTATTAAATTGTCCAAACTAAGCTTTCATATAGTTTTTCTTTTTAAAAGTATTCTATATTTATAAGAATCAGACATTATGTGAATTAAAACATTTCATATTCAGTAAAATATGTGTAAAATTGCAATATATGTTCGTAGGAAGTTTCCATGGGGGGGATAATAACTTTTCTTTCAAAAAGTCTTTATTCAAAAGATTAATATTTTAGGTTATCTCCCCTGAAAACTTATCAATAGCATATTGTTATTTCACACATATTTTACTGAATATATGATGTTTTATTTAAAATAAAAAACTATATGAAAGCTTCGTTTGGACAATTTTATAGCAATTCAAAATAAACAGTTCCTCTTCAGCATGGAAATGACTATAATATAACTATACAAACTGATAAACTAATTTTGTCACAACATCATTAAAGTGGAGTTAAAGTCTTACTTTCACATTTTGACTGAACAATTTGTTCAATATTCTGACCAGTTGAACAATTTGATTTAATAAAACAAATTGCAATTTGGTCAAAATTTTGTATAAGTTGCAATTGGTGGAGAGCAACACTAACAGTCAACTCACTGTAGTTTGCTGGTCAAAATGACTTTTAGTAATTCCTAAAAGCTGCAGACTGGTGATTTTGAGGACATTGACTTTATTGTTGATTCAATCACCATTTCATAGCTTTTCTCTATGTACTTAAGTTTTTGCTTTGTAAAGCTGTTGAATATCATCAAGTATGGGCAAATAACTTCATTATTACAGACGAAGGCATGAGAACTGAATGTTGAAGTCATTGATGCCACCAACATTCAAACACTCTCAATAACCTTCCTTGAAATCAATGAGTATACAGAGTTTTCCTATCGAAAGTTGGTGGTTTTCTCCAGGCACTCTGACTTCCTCTACCAATCCAAAAGTGGAGCTAAAAAAGTGGCGTTAAAACACCAATCAAAGCACCAAAGGGTGCTATAGGCAGTTAATCAAAAACCCAAAGGCAAACTTGGCAAAGTTCAGATGAATAGTGTAAAGAATTAGTCAATTATTTATCTCAGGCATTGTTCTCAGCTATTTCTAAAGTATCAAATAATGCTTGTACAGTAATGTTTATGTTATGCAATCCTACCACTTTCAAAAGTTATTTCCAATTTATATTTATAAAGATTCAATGTTTGAGATTATACACATACACTGTCCTATGTTAGGGGAGAGTTTTGTGCCAGTTAAGATGTTTAAGCCGCCACATTCTGTATGCACCTGTCCATAGTGAGGACCCACTAATGCTGGGCTTTCCCATGAAATTGAAGTAGAAGGCTCAATTAAAATTATAGGCGGCTGTAATAACATTAACGGTACCAATTTTTCTGCACCAGATGCGCATTTCGACAAATAATGTCTCTTCAGGGATGCTCGTGGCCAAAATATGTAAAATCCAAAGCTTATATAAAAGATGTAGAGCTATAATCCAAAAGTTCCAAAAAGTATAGCCAAATCCGTGAAAGGAATCAGAGCTTTGCATGAGGGAGATACATTCCTTAATTTAAAATAATTTTTAACATTTTGTAACAGCAAATTTAATAACACAAAAAATCCGTATTTTCATGCCAGTACCGGAGTACTGGCTACTGGGCTGGTGATACCCTCGGGGACTAACAGTCCACCAGCAGAGGCATCGACCCAGTGGTAGTAATAACATTAACGGTACATATTTTTCTGCACCAGATGCGCATTTCGTCAAATAATGTCTCTTCAGTGATGCTCGTGGCCAAAATATGTAAAAGTCCAAAGCTTATATAAAAGATGTAGAGCTATAATCCAAAAGTTCCAAAAAGTATAGCCAAATCCGTGAAAGAATGTAACATGCGTTCAGCGAAGCCAGACGCCCACCAAGCTGTAAGCTTGGTGCCTTACGGCAGGGGGTCTGGGAGCCCCTCAAGGCCCCCAGAAGCTCTTCCATAAATAGAGCATGAAATCCTGCATTCTCGCAATCTCCGCCAGGCACCTAATTTTATCTTTCAACTGACTATTTTTTATGTATGAAATTTAAGAAAGAAATAAAAATCTCAAAGAAATTTAATTTTTTTATGTTATAGTTTTTTATTTTTATTACCTAATTCTTATGCTTAAAATTCATTTACTTTTAAAGGAGTTTTAATTATATAATAATCCGGTTTGTTATACATCTTGATCGATTTATTTTGCATAACTACGTGCATTTGTAAACAAATGACCCCCCTCTTCTCTCTAAAGACTGTTACGCGTATTTAAATCATACAATTATTTCTCAAGCATTGACAGAAAATTGATATATCCTCTGATTTTCTTTTTTTTTTTTTTTTTTGTAAACTGTTCAATAAGTCTGATACATAAATCATTTGGAAATGTTATTTATTTGAGGTCGAGTCGACAATATTCTACTTTCGTTTTTGACCTTGATTCTCTGAACACCACGTGGGCTTTGAAAAATGAACTTCAAAAAATACTGTTTTTCCAGATTCTGAACAATATGATCTACTACACTTTCTTTAATTTGACTGATATTATTCCATAACATACGATTGTCATCCTATCTGATTGTCTTCACGTTTTAAAAGCCAAAAAAAAAGCCAACGAGTTAATGCCCATCGGAACGTCTCTATTGTTATCGTTTAATGACCACCGGAACGTCTCTCTTGTTATCTTTGAAAAGAAACGATGCATTCTGACTTTAAATAGACAACCAATCAGTGACCTGAATTCATGTGAACTATATTTAGCCCACGGTAAACACTGACTGTTCACCCTTGTTTATCGTGACCGCGACTTTGCGACAATACGTCTCTCGGCTGCCTGTAAACATTTGAAAAAGATATTTTTTATCTTTTTGAATTTATATTTTTGTCAGTGAAATAGCCGGCACTTGAAGCCACCGAAAGCACTGATCATCAGAATCCTCTCAATAGACGTATTAAATTTACACTTGTATGCAAATTTGTCCGCCATTACGTAAAATCACACAGGTTCCCGTAAACTTTGAAATCATAATTTAAATTATTTGACGTCACAATTTAAAAGTGATTGTTGCTTGACGTCAAAAGGTGATTCGGAGTAGATCTAAGGTCATTCGAAGGCAAGATTCAGCTAAATACCAAAAGTGTAAATACGTTTATTTAAAAGGTACGTAAATTTTGTCTTCTATGTAATTTGAAAGGCACTGGCTACGGTTACATGGAAATGTAACAATAATAAAAATATTATTGTTACATTGGAGACTAAATGCCGGAATGCATGGTTGGGTAAGGACCTGTTTAATTGCGAATGTAACAATAATTATTGAGGCTACGGTTACATTGCGTTATTGTTACATGGAAAAAAAGCAATGTACGATGGGACTAGTAATATGTACTAAATAATAAAAGTTGAGGACATTTATTACATACATTTATAACATACAATTTATTTACTGTTATTTTTTATTTACAATGACAATTTCTACAAATCCAGTAGTTGTTTTCAAAGTCCGACACATTTTTGATGAACGAAATTACATCCTCCACGGATACGTGTACATACAGAATTTCTTAGTATTTAAGTTACAGTTAGCAAACTTTGCTTTTAATTATCAATTTGCGTCAAGTTATAAAGCTGTATGAAATGTAGGTCTTGATATTGTTTCAGTTTCGTTTAAAACACATCCCAAGTTTTATTTTTTTCACCATAAACAAAATTGGTCCAAAGCAGTGGCGGATCCAGAAATTTTCATAAGTGGGGGCCCACTGACTGACCTAAGAGGGGGCCCGCTCCAGTCACGCTTCAATGATTCCCTATATAAGCAACCAAATTTTTTCCCAAAAAGGGGGGGCCGGGGCCCTCTGGGCCCCCCTCTAAATCCGCCTATGCAAAGTATAATGACAGTAATAAGAGTAGGTGTGCAGTTACATACTTTACAAAAGTGAAACCATTGAACTATATTTTTCGCCTTTGACAGTCACACTCCTAATCTTGAGTAGTATCTTTAAGAACATCAAAACCATTAATACTTAGTAAAACTATTTAAGTTGTACACCATTTGTTGAATAATAATATTTGATTATTTATCAGTATTAAATTACAAGTATTGTTTAGTACATATGAAAGAATGAAGCAATACAACTATAGAAACTTTAAGTTTAATCAATCTAGCATACATTGCTGTTTTTCATGTAACAATAACGTAATGTAACTGTAGCCTTAGTAATTATTGTTACATTTGTAATTAATCGGTTCCTCACCCAACTTTGCATTCCGGCAATTAGTCTCCTATGTAACAATAATATTTTTATTATTGTTACATTTCCATGTAACCGTAGCCAGTGCCTTTAATGTACTATTCTTTATTTTTCACATGGACAAAACAAAAAAAACCCACATGAGGAATCCATGTAACCGTAGCCAGTGCCAATTTGAAATTGCCGCCAACTTTAATATTAATAAACTACTGACGTATGTAATACGTATCAATGACAAACAGTATTCCTACGACTTTTGCCATTTGGGAAATGTAAACGGCTTATCTTTATAGATTTTCCGCGACCAAATATTTCATACAATTGTTCTTTGGCATCTTAGCCAACAGCACAGGGGATAATAAACTATAGAAGGATTTCTATCGAGCACTCCTTCCTATGTGCAACTTCAAAACTTTTGGGAAAATCGACGACCATTTAACGTTTTTATGATAATATTTTTTTATATTCCAGAATAAAAAGTATGACAAAAGTGTCCAATTAGTTATAAATAACATGATAGCCAGCCAGATAATAAAAGTGGCACATATTTCAGCATTTATTGGGTAGAACATAAATCTAGGGTGCTCGCATAAAGCAGCTTAACTGCTTAAAAATCAAAAATCAATATGAATATTCAGGCCAATTATACAGTAAATCAAAAATAAATACAAGTCATATCTTTCATTTATTATCTACTTTGTAGTTGCACAGTACAATTTCACAGATGAAATAAAAATGTAACACTGAAAAATATAACTTGATAAAATTAATTTGTATCTACTAACTTTAAGTTATTTAAATGATCTTGTTTACATTAAATATTTTATTAGCATAATCACTTTCACTTCCAGAATAACTAAGAAAAGCAGAATATTTCCCCTATTTCCAGCTAAAAATTTTAATTTATGGTCAATTAAAAACGTGTATCATATTCAAAGCAATGACTAGATAGGAAATTGTTTTTCCAGTCTTCTTTTTATCTTTTACTTCAATTTTTAAGAAAATTCAGTGAAATATTGGTTTTTGTAGGACCAGAAAAAAATTTAATATTTTCACATTTATTGCAGAAAAAAATCTATTAAAAATTAATAATTACATTAGATGTATGTTTCATTATAATATGTTATTCTGATTGGCTAACTAGCAATCTCGTGATATTCCTTAATCAATTGCATTACACAATGCAACTTTTCATTCATAATGAGGTCCCACAATAAAGTGCACAGGTAAATGAAATAAAAACTTGATAAAAGGCGTGTTTTCATGATCCTATAGGTAAAAATGTAATTATAAGTATTGAATGCTTTTATTTGTAACTTTATAGGGTTGTAAAAGCGTTGACCGTGCGCACATTTTTAGTATGAAGCGCTTCCGCCCTTCATACAAAATGTACTTCGGTCAACGCTTTTACACCCCAATAAATTTACAAAAAAGAGCATTCAATTCTTAAATGAAGTACATAATATAAACTGTTATCACAGAGATATGTCTCACCTTTTTGTAATTTTGATTATGCAAATGTTGAAATCCAAATAGCAATACTCTAACATCTTACACAAGTTATGCAAATATTCTAAGTCAATGAACCATAACTGAGTTATATGGCTAAACAATCTCCATGTATATAAAATGTGACAATGCTTATGCAACTGCATATCAAATACCATTGACTTATTATAAGTCGTTCCCATATCTAAATACAAACATTAACTTGTAAACTATGTAAAAGTTTCAAAGTCAATGAACCATGAAGAGGGTGTGGGGCTATATAATCTCCATCAAAACAATAATTGCAAATGCGTATAAATTTGCATACCACATATCATTGACTTAACATAAGTAGTTCGTCTTAAACTGATCTAATCACAAACTAATTCATGTAAACTAAGACAAGTTTCAAAGTCATTAGACTGTGACTGAGGGGGCAAGGCCTAATAGGAAAATGAGATGTGCCAAAGCTTATACAACTGAATAACAATTAACATTGGCCTACCACTAATGATTCCCCTTGAACTGACCTAATCACAAACTAATACATGATAACTAAGCAAATTTTTCAAAGTCAATAGACCATGACTAAGGGGGCAGAGCCAAATTATCTCAATGGAAACGAGATATGCCAATGCTTATACAACTGCATACCAAATATCATTGACCTACCACTTGTGGTTCCCCATAAACTGACCTAATCACAAACTATTACATGTAAAATAAGAAAGTTTTGAAGTCAATAGACCATGACTGAGGGGTCAGACCCAAATAATCTCCAGGGAATTAAGATGTGCCAATGCTTATACAACTGCATACCAAATATGATTGACCTACAACTTGCCCTTCACCATAAACTAGACCTAGTCACAAACTAATACATTATTGATGCCATCGCCGCCAGAAACAGCATACCTATGTCTCACTTTTTGACTCCGTCATGGCGAGACAAAAATTATATTGTATTATACAAATTTACATCTGTATAAAGTGTGTGTACTGTAGTTTAAGTAGGAATGCTTAGTTACTTGTGGCTTTAGGCTGTTCACAATTCATGTTCAAAATTGTTGTTCAAAGTCGTAAAATATTAAATCACAATAGGAATATGAGTTTGTTCAATATTTTAGCAATGAACATATGACTACTAAATGAGAATAAATCACAACCTCAGTGTTGAAAGGCCAGTGATGATTGTAGAATGGAAGTATAAAAGACAAAGGCAAGACACTGATTATTTCAGCTTATAATTTTGTGTGATGTTGTGAAAGATAAATATCCTTATTACAAAACAAATATACTATAAAAAAAAATGCTATTTCTAGCTATTTAAGTTCAATTCTGAAATGGTCTACCTACTTTAAAGTTAATAGTCATAACATTAAATGCTTTAAATGCAAATCAATTCAAGATATATTTTTTTACTTATCAAATGCATATAAAGATGTTAAGAAAGAATTATATTCAAGTCAAAGATGCATTGTTGAATTTGCAATTTTTGTCTCTTTGATTGATCACAGAGGAACTTTTAGCTGATGATATTTCAAAGAATGATACAGAGATGACAAGTAATAAGTAAAGCAATGTGTGTGCATTAGGTTTGTTTTTCTCTTTCTTCTACTTGCATTATCATTTCTTAATGCTTGATATCAACTTTTCCTGTTGTATTTTAGTCAAGTTGCTAGATTTCTGTCTAATTTGAACTAAATTTATTCATATATTGATATCCTTTTTGTTTCATCACCTACTGTCATACTTTAAAAATAGACCAACACTTAAACTTAAAGACTCTTTGTATTTAGATCAATTTATAACAATGTAACAATGAATATCAGGAGTGTCAATAACTCAATTGGCATATTCTTAACAGGTGAGCTAAAATGAGATGAAAATAAAAATAAAAGGCTTAAATGAAGTATTTACATCTGAACAAATGACAATGCTTAAAATAAATAAAACATTATTAATTCACTTGAATGGTTGACAGCTGTACCTGACAAGAATGTACATAATTAGGCTTATTGTAAAGCATTCTTGTATTTGATTTTGAACACAATGAGACTGTTACTGGTAAAAAAATATGTAACTTTCTATTATTTCCATATTTTTTTCTACATTTATACTAGTTACATTTAATATATTAACATGGTATAAATCTGTCACATATGACAATAATTTAATTTTGGATGTAACGCGTCTTCTGATTGGCTGACGTTATTTTGTTATGAGCCCATAGACATAATCTAGTCATGTGACCGTGACGTCATCAACGTTTTTTCATGGTTTTCTATGGTTAAAAATGGAATTTAGAATTAAATAATAAGAAATGACTGTAATATTTTTCTGTCTATTCGAAATAACATAAAAAATGTGGTGCACACTGTTAAATAACCCGCTACGCGCGTTATTCAGTGTGCACCAAATTTTTTATGTTATTTCTTCATAGACAGAAAAAATATTATAGTCATTCCTTAAATGTATGATAAAAACTTCTAAAATTATCATTTAACAGAGACAAATTGCTATGAATCAAAAAATTAAATCAAAGCAATTTATGAATCTATGCATTGAGTAATTTAAGAGAGTATTAATTTTTGTGGTAAACATGGTAAAAGAAAAAAATCCTTTTTAAAAGAAGGTACTTTTATTTCAGTTATTTCATTTTTCATAGTGTTCAAAATTGGTCATTCCATACAAAAAAAATATCAAATGGATATCTACAATGTATGAATCCACTCTAGTACAGAAATCATAATAGACAACTACAGAATAACAATATAACAGAGACCCACTAAAACGTAGTTTTGGAATAGAATTTTATCTTACTGAACAGTTCAAATGTATAAACAACTCAATGGTCCAATATCCTTCCAGCCTTATGAACAGCAGTAAACTTAATTTAACACTGTTGCTAAGTAATAAAATAACAATCAATATTCTCCCAATATCATTATGAGTCTGTTTCTCCACTGGTTTCCGTCTCATGTTTTGTGTCCAGTTGATATGTAGAATTTTCGAAACCACCAGGACTGCCGTTCTGGTTTGAATGTGGCTGTCGTCTTTTCCATAAAACAATCCCAATTGTTGGGAGGGCTAGTGCCACAATAAGACCAATGATTATTCCTATTATTGCACCTGAACTAAGTCCATTCTTGCTTGGAGGAGCTACAAATGCAAATATAATTTATTTGGTTAGTGCAATAAATCTATTTGAAGTAAAGTGTTGAATCAAATGTAATTGAATTGTCATTATTTGTTTCGTCAATCTGGATTGCAAATTAGTTTGATGATACTCCTTATCGCTATTTGGAAATCTGTCCGGCTTGGAAAAAAAATCAGTCTAGCTTGAACATTTGACATCATACAAAAATTACTTTTCCATCGTTGTGTCAGATGTTTTCTATTATGGGAACTTTCGTGATGTCCAAGAAATGGCAGACAAAAAGCGATAAGGTATATTAGGATTAGGTGGACGAAACTCAACTTAAAATAATATGACGAAGTCTTGAATTTATCAATCTCTTTGTTTGCTACCTCTTACTGTTTACAACTAAATAAATGAAACCAAAAACACTGCTGCAGATATTACATTATTTGAGACTATCAGAATCAAGCTGTTTTATCTAAGAATATGTCTAACAGACACCTTAACCTGCTATCACAATCAAATTTCTATGTTCATAGAACCTCACAATTAATGAAAATTCTTAGTTGAATGAATTGTAAACATCTATCATAATGGATGAAATTGAGAATGCAAATGCAGATATGGTATGTCTCGAAGAGACAACAACCTGACCAAAGAGCAGCTTAAGAATAGCTGATACAGAATAACTGAATCATGATTATTAAGTTTTCACAATTTCATGATAAACAACTTTAAAACAGAAATAAAACTTTACACAGGAAAATAAATTATAGACTGACAAAAATACCGGTAAAAACATTGCTTCCCTGCCCCTTTAACAACATTAGCCTGGCATTAAAATGAAATCCCATACCTTGCTGTACAGGCTGAGGTGTGCCTGTGTATGGAGATATATGAGGAATAGTTGGCAATGGAGAATTGGTTTTCTGAGTTTGTCTACTTGGTGTTTTTCCTGTTGGTCTTGAAGGTATTCCTGCTGTTTGTTTCCCTGGGTATGGTGGTGTTATAGTTGGGGGAACTATTGTTGGCGTTTTAGTAGGCGTGGCAACTGTTGACTTCTGTGGGCCTGGTGTGGAATTATCTGCTGTGTCTACCACTGAAAAAAAATCATCATTGATTTGGCCATTGCATTGTAAGCATAAAATCTACATAGATATGAAAAGATGTGGTATGAGTGCCAATGAGACAACTTTCCATCCATGTCACAATTTATAAAAGTAAACTTTTATAGATCAAAGTAGTTTTCAAAACCAAGCCTTGGCTCACACTGAAACAGCAAGCTATAAATGGCCCCAAAACTTACTAGTATTACCATTCAAATGGGAAAACCAACGGTTTAATCTATTTAAAAAACAAGGCATCAGAAACACAGCATGTTTGTAAAATGTTTAATTATTCAAAGCACTCAGGTTTCCTACACTCAAGCATAGATTAGTATTATCTTTTAAAATATTAGATTCCAGTGATTTTCAACTATATAATAGATTTGGTCTTCACACTTTTTTATTTAAGCAACACTGATCATGATGAATATCATGTATTTGACAATTAACACAATTCTTTATTGGTGTTTAATTTATTTAAATTTTTCTGATTTTTTTAAATCAAATTAGTTTAGCAACAACTGTAATTGTTTCATATAATCTGTCCATATATATTCTAAATTATTCTTACTTATCTATTACTTAACAACATGTAGAATATGTCTATGGGACACAGATGATGCTCCTGCTTGGAAGTAACTTAATAAAGGGGCATAATTCAAGAACTGCAAAAGTAACCCCAACCAAATTTGCACTTGATCTGAGTTTTATGGTGAAAAGCATGTCATTTGGTTTAAGAACACATTCTAGAGATCTGTTGATTATTTTTATTTAATAAACGTGTGGTTCGTTTGAACTCAGTCATTGGTCAAAATTTCTATTATGATGTCAAATTTTCTTGCTTTCCTCTCAACTTCCTTTTCACTTCATCTACTTCATCCTATGACATCACTTAGAAAGAAACACATTTCCTGCAGGTCATGAGAAAAGAAGGATTAAGATTATTTGCATTTCACAGAAAAATATTTAGAGAAACAGATTCCACCACCAAATCTTGTGCAATATGATATTTATCCACTCCAGACAATTAAATTTTAAATATTTAAAAAGCCTTGCATTTTATTTTTGACAATTTAACTGTCTCAAGTGAATAAATATTGTATCACATTCAAATTAGTTGCAGAATCTGTATTAACTTTATCAAGCACAATACTATGTACAAGCATATTTCAATACATACACTTTATTTGTATTCTGAAGCTGTATCCCTTGATTTTCTGGAATCATGTGTTTCTAACTCCTACCCCAACACTTGCTGCACAAATATAAACATTTAATGATTCAATATACCTTGCATTTTTTCACAAATGTATCCACGTGTCTGTGAACAATCTACATCATTCCACTTCCCATTCCATGATCTGATCTCCACACAGTTCTCCTGGTTCCCTCTCTGAGTTTTCCCTGAGGGTTGTCCCTGGTCCCAGTTTATGAACTGTGGTGTAGATTTATCATACCACTGGAATCCAGCTGTAAATGTAATTAAACAAGAATACACATGGTAGTTGTGCTAATTTAAAGCTTAGTGTTCAATGAATTTTAAGTAGAGGAAGTCGATGACTGAAAGATCCAAAAAGCTATCACTCATTATAAAATATCACTGCTAAGCTGCTGACTTAATGTGAAGTCATTCCTGTCAGTAGTTTTATTAAATAAAACAAGAGGCTCTCAAGAGCCTGTATCGCTCACCTGACTTTTTTGGGGGGGTTTTGAAATTATATGAAAAAGATAAAATTTGGCTACAAAGTAACAACACTTGGCCAGCACCTCAAAAGGAAAGGAACAAACATGTTTGATTTCATTCCATTCAGTGGTTCTCTAAAAGAAGTCATTTGTATGCATTTCCCATAGGGTCCTATGTTAAACTAAGTCCCCTGCTGGCAGCCATCTTGGATGATGGAATGGCTACAAAGTAACAACACTTGGTCAACACCTCATAAAGAACATTCATGGCATGTTTGGTTTCATTCCATTCAGTGGTTCTCTAAAAGAAGTCATTTGTATGCATTTTCCATAGGGTCCTATGTTAAACTAAGTCCCCCCTTAGCGGCCTCCTTGAATGATGGATCCGCTACAAAGTAACAACACTTGGTCAGCACCTCATAAGGAACATTCATGCTATGTTTGGTTTCATTCCATTCAGTGATTCTCTTAAAGAAGTCATTTGTATGCATTTCCCATAGGGTCCTATGTTAAACTAAGTCCCCCGTTGGCGGCCATTTTAAATGATGGATCGGCTACAAAGTAACAACACTTGGTAAGTTCCTGATAAGGAACATGCACATGCATGCTATGTTTGGTTTCATTCCATTCAGTGGTTCTCTAAAAGAAGTCATTTGTATGCATTTCTAATAGGGTCCTATGTTAAACTAAGTCTCCCGCTGGCGGCCATCTTGGATGATGGATCGGCTACAAAGTAACAACACTTGGTCAGCACCTCATAAGGAACATCCATGCAATGTTTGGTTTCATTCCATTCAGTGGTTCTCTAGAAGAAGTTCAAAATATAAAAGGTTAACGACGACGACGGACGCCAAGTGATGAGAAAAGCTCATTTGGCCCTTTGGGCCAGGTGATCTAAAAATGAGACAACTATATTTGCTCTCTTTCAATTTGTTAAACAATCAAAATATAGGCAAACAGAAAGTATTTATTTTTTTTTGTTTTTTATGTTTTAACTTTTAAGCACAGCATTTAGACTATTTCGTGACTGCCAGTTTTTATTGGTGAAGAAAGCTGGAGTGCCTGGAGAAAACCACTGACCTTCGATAGGAAAACTGACAATCCTAGTCAATTAAGATTGGAGAAGAGTGTACCAGCAAGAGCAGGGTTCAAAACTCACAACCTCAGTGCGAACAAAAAGGAGAAAGTGTTATAGCTACGGTTTTATACAACATATATGATGCTTCAGGTTAGCTGTCTGGTGATTTGACACAAATCAACTTACCTGATGTTGATTTATGAAAGCCAAGCCACAATCCCTCTGACTGTACTGTATAGGACTTCAAAGTGCTAATCAGGAAATTATTTTGGTCCATGCTATGGAGGGACACCATGGAGGCTTGCTGTCTACTACAATTCAGTGTGGCATCCAGGTAGCTTATAGAGGTCTTGTAATAGAACCTATAACATTTTGGGCCGTATGAGATCCATCCTGGACCTGGACATTGTCCATTTGGTCCTGGAGGGGTGGCAGGTGGTGTTGCTGTAAAATTATAAAAAAAAAATGGAATCAACTTCTATAATATGTAGATTATCGGGTTTTCTACACATTGATATCGTAAAATATCAGCAGTGAGCAACAATGTGAAGCTTTTTGGAGAGTGAGCGCAGTGAACGAGTTAAAAAAATTTACATTGTGTCAAGCGGCTGATATTTTACGATCTCTATACGAAGAAAACCGGATTATCTGGTTATCTTTCTATTACTGGTCTTTTCCCTCTTCATAAGATAGTTTTACACTTGACGAAAGCAAGCCTGATAACGTCTCCTCTCACATTGTGACGTCGCTGATAACTTCTCCTCTCACATTGTGACGTGGCTGATAACTTCTCCTCTCACATTGTGGTGTCACTGATAATGCCTGTCTTGTTTTGAAGCCTTGATATAAGAATTACATGTAGAACGTGAAATAAAAAACGACAATCATGTTGCACGAAAATAACCCTCTACAACCCTAGTATAATGTACACAGCATTACAACTTACCTGTTGTACTTTTACACACATAAGGTAAAGCTTGAGAACAAGCAGTATCTGCCCACTGCCCAGATATATTAGCTGCCACACATCCACCTCCTGATGCCCGTTTTGGCTGACCATTGCCCCAATTGGTGTAAATAACTGACCAACCTGTTTGTGTCCAACTATAGCTTCCAGAATTCCATAACTTAATAATATACAGAGAAAATCTTTCATATTTAAAATAACAAAGGTATTTTGATTATTATTGAAAAGTGAGTGAGAAGAAAACATCCTTTATATACTGCTGTAAATGTTCATTTTTTTTTCTTGTAATAAAATTGAGAATGGAAATGGGGAATGTGCCAAAGAGACAACAACCCGACCATAGAAAAAAACAACAGCAGAAGGTCACCAACAGGTCTTCAACGTAGCGAGAAACTCCCGCACCCGGAGGCGCCCTTCAGCTGGCCCCCAAACAAATATATACTAGTTCAGTGATAATGAACGCCATACTAATTTCCAAATTGTACACAAGAAACTAAAATTAAAATAATACAAGACTAACAAAGGCCAGAGGCTCCTGACTTGGGACAGGCGCAAAAATGCGGCGGGGTTAAACATGTTTGTGAGATCTAAGTTTTTCAGTTTTTAAAATAATGCATACAACAAGATCAGATAGATGTAAATTTGGTCATATAAAAGGCCTCATTGTAAATTTGAGATGAAGAAATTTCGTGTCATGAGTTGGTATATCATATCCTTTCTTTTCTTTTATAAATATGGACAGATATAGATTTTTCTACATCCACCAGCAAAAAGCTACATTCAAAACTGAGTTTTTACCTGGACATCATTGAGTCCTATCCAAACAGAAGATTTTGAAGGTCTCACTTTAGGATCATTAATCATCAAAAACAGGAAGTTCTGTTCAAATGGATTAGATAATGTTGCTAGGAAACTCTTCCTTGATTTACAATCTGCGTCTGCTGCAGACCATGTGGCTTTGGTTGGTACATACTGGAAACAGTCCATGCCATAAGACAGGTAACCAGATGGACAGGGATTAGGTATAGCTTCTGGTGTAGTGATGTAGGACTCTGGAACATAGCAGAAAATTGCAATTGAAATTCATACAGACAGTTTGTTCTAATGTCTTTTTTAAACATAAATTGGTAGGGCATATACCAGATTTCCAACATTCAATTTCTGTATTTGAAATTGCCTAAAACATTTGAATTGAATGGCAGCCTAGGATAAATAATTTACATGAAACTATCATGATAAATCTGAACTAAAACAACAACTTGATTAAAGCATGCCTAAATTGTTAACTCCATATCAGTCATTTTCTTCAGAACTTGAAAGTAAGGATAATTTTTCATTCTCAAATTCATACCAAAAGTCACAACATAAATAAACTGTATCAAGATATGACAATCGAAAGTGAACCAACGCCTGGTGAGTCTGTAGTACGGTAGAGTCCATAAAGTGGATACCTCGGGTATGCAGGGTCGTTATGATAAAAAACATAAAATGTAGAGTCTTATAACAACAACACTTTAGGGACTGCTGCAGAAATTTATTGATCGACATGTTTAGATGCCTAGGGCACTGTCATCAGGATAAAAGCAATACATAAAATCATGCTGAAGTACAAAATCGGGTTGTTAAAATTTAAACGTCAAAATGTTACAATGGTAAGTAGCGTTAACGATTTTGTACTTCAGCATGATTTTATGTATTGTTTTTATCCTGATGACAGTGCCCTAGGCACCGAAACATGTCGATCAATAAATTTCTGCAGCAGTCCCTAAAGTGTTGTTGTTATAAGACTCTCTACATTGTATCAAGATATGTTTTACAGCTTGAACTACATGAATTCACCTTTTTATAAAAGTTGAAATGCAGTCTAAAGTGGGGCTAAAAAGATGTCCAATGACAATCTATATAAAATCAACTCACTTTTATTAGTGCCACAGATATATCCCTTCTTTAAACTGCATGGAGAGGCACTCCATCTCCCAGCATTATGTAGAGCACTATAAATTCTTGTACATACCGCCTAAAAAGTATAGATAATCAAGAAACTATGAATTGATTTTTTCATCAAAGATTAATTAATTCTGTAAATTCAAAAATTATTGTGAGATTTAAATTATTGAAAATAATGTGGCTTGGTAAGGATTGCAAAATAAACAGGAACTTGCATTCTTATATCTGATACATATATCAGTTTGTCATGAAATCACAATAATTAATCTCACATTTATGTCTCTACGCCAAAATAAAATGCGCACAATAATTTTAGAATTTACAGTAGATATTAACTATTTCCATCATATAAATGCAACAAGAAATTTGTTCATGGGTTGCAATGCTAAGGGTACCCCCACAAATAATTCAAAGTATTGGAAAACAGAAAATCAGTGTTTGACAGATCTGACAACCACTCACAGGTTACAACCAAACACTTTCAAGAAGTATGAAGTCATTGTATTTCAAGGTTTCTGAGGAAAATTTTGACAATTCCCCCCCCCCCCCCCCCCTTAAACTTATTGAATAATTCCAAGTATTGGCAAACAAGAAACATGTTTCTGAAATATGTGAAAAGTGCTAAGGAAATTACAACTGTTGCACTTTGTCTTTTTTATTTTAAGCCATGGCATTGTCAGTTTATTTTTAATGTATGAGTTTGACTGTTCCTCTGGTATCTTTCGCCCCTCTTTTATACACATTAAATAATGAAATATGTTGGAACGGATAAGTAGCATCTGATGTTAATATTGCTTTCTTTATAAACTACTTACAGAATTTCCACTTGGTCCTACTTCAGGACGTGCAGGTTGTCCTACATCCCAATTGGTATAGGTCAGGTCTGTATTATCTACCCAGTAAAACTGGTGGTTACTTCTTTGTTTCAGACCTATCCATGGCTCAACACCAGAACCTTGTAGCAAGGTTGTCACAAATGCTAGAAGTATACAAAATTATATTGCTAGATTTCAACTGAGTTGACATTATTTGTTGTAATGTGTACCTGGCAAATTGAAATTGGTACTGTTAAATGATTCATATACTGTACATGTTCAGTAGCTATATATATATACGTATTCCTAAAAGCTTAACCAATTTATGTTCCACTTTTTTAACTCACACTTTAATTGCAATTACTGTAATAGTATGAATAAAAGGAGATTGGTTAAAATGTCACCAGAAAGCATCCAACAACACTAACCAGATGCATGAGTTGTGCTAAGCATGCCCAATCTGTGTATTTCAAAGTATTGCAAACAAGAAGATTTTATGCTAAAACGTTCAAAAAGCATTCACCCATTAAAAATCACCACTTTTGAGCTTGTATCCAATGTAAAATAATGAATCCACAGCATTCAAAATATTCAAAATTCAAAGAATTGTCAAACAGGCTTAGATATTTGATGGATTCAAAAAGTGTTCACACATTACAGCTCTTCACTAAATAACTGCTGATCAAATATAAAGTCATTTGTTGAGTAGTTTTAATAAAGAAAAAAAATGACAAAAATATAGTATCTATTACTGCAAAATTTACTTGTCCTGATTCTCTTCTACACTTACCATTCTCAAACACATTCCCAATACTGGCCAGGTAATATCCCTTCTTTCTACCTCCTAGGGCCTGACAGGCAGTATTGGCATCTGTCCAAGTCTTCAAGGTTGTAAATACTTTATAACATTTATTACGATGAGCTCTAAATCCGGCTGGACAATACCCAGTCATTAGAGGAGTAGGTGTTGTTGGTGGTTTAACGCCAGTGACTTGTTTACATATGAACCCTTTCTTCTCTGCACAATGTGCATCATTCCATTTGCCTGTAAAAAGAATTGAAATTTTAAATAGGATACTTTTCAATGTAATTCAAGATTTCTGAAACTGTACAGTATGAATCTTGAAATGTATAACAAGATATTAAATGTTAATTAAAAGATTATTCTATGCAAACAAGATTATAAAATATAAATCATTTCTGAAATTATTAAATGTAAATCAACATCATTGAATGTAAATCATGAATCATGAAAAGGTAAATTAAGATTGTTAAATGTAAATAATTTCTTTGATTATTAAATGTATATCAAGATTGTTAAATGATAATCGTTTTTTCAACTAAATGTGTATCAAGATAAATAAATGTTTATCAAGAATATTAACTGTAAATAATGCATCATAAAAATGTCAGTCATGTCATAAAGAATGAGAATGTTCATTTAACAGTCAATAGTGACCAATAGCAGTTTAAAGCTCATAGTACTAATGCTAAAATTCCAAACAGGCGCTTTTAAACCAAACTTTCTATTTAGATGTAAGTTATAAAACAAATCTAAATGTTCTTTTTGATTTGATCTTTCTAAAACAGAAAAAAAAGTTTGGACCAGCATAGCTGGATGCAATTGAATGAGGTAACATGTATATACCTTAGCATAACTGATCATTCCCTTTTATAAAAGAAAAAAAATTATGGAAATTTTCCTTGTATAATGATTGTAAAAAATCATAAATATCGACAAACAGAAAGCAGCTGTATGGCAGTACAAACATTGCTTACTCGCTACAACTGAACATAATCAAGCTACATGTAAAAAAAAATATATCATTTCCTTCAGTATGAGCTGAGCAAAGTTGGATGAACTTTAACTTGGAAGTATAATAATGGATTGAAATTCTAAACCTTCAAGATCTCGTCTTTGCTAATGCAGGTAAAAGCTTAAAAAATACCCCAAAAAACAAATATACCCCAAAAAAATCTTCAAATTATGAAATGATACTTTACCATTAAAGACCATCAATTCTACACAGTCTTCAGCCCCAGCATAATCATTTGGTTCCCCAGGGTTCCAGTTGATGTAAGAAGGTACTGTACCATCTGACCACCTAAAATACAAATATGTTGAACTGTGTACCTTCGTACACTGATTTTAAGACATTTTTTTTGTCTTTTTCTTCAAAAATATTAAACAGAACTAAACTGAATGTGACCAATTTCTTCTGGTAATCCATACATAAATCTGGCTTTCAAATGTGACGATAAAAGTTTTTTGCCAATAGCACAGCATTACCAGATTGACAGAGGCATGGATCTCATTTTACATATTCATGAAATAATTACAACTTGATGTTTAGCAAACAATAAATCATTCAACTATGTGCAAATATTCAGGTGGTACATAACACAACAGTGAGATAACTCTGTAAAATTAGCTGAACATTTTTAAGCACAATAGATTGTTAAGGAAATATTATGCTTCTAAATGATCAAAAATTAGTGTTTGTCAATCTACTACACATTCAATGATTTTTTTCCAATAAAGTGTGTGGTTTTTGGTAATTTTTATTACTTGCTCAAAGGATAAGTGTTAATATTTTGTCAAAATTTGAAGAAAATTAAACAATCAAATGAAGTTTAGTCAAGGTGTTTGGTACAATTTTTTACATCAGTTTAACAAGTGTCAAATTGTGCAAACTTATAAACTTACTTATAACCAAACTCATTATCAATTTCACTGAAGCCTGTCCATAGAGTATAAGAAGAGATATTTGAAGCCTGGTACTGTACAAACAGCTGCTCCAACATGCTGCCAATGGAGACCAGATCTGCACCATATCCCTGACACACTTGTCTAGCTTCTCTCCAGGTCTTAGCATTGTTCCCTGAACCATCCATAACTATATAACAGTTATTGTTGTAAAACGTCCAGTTTATAAGTCCAACACATTGACCAGCTGAAAAATAAAAATAATAATGTTAAATTTACAGTTTCATAAATCCAAGCTCAGATTACTACTTATGAATCCTTAAACAGTTAAAGCACAAAGCAACCCATTAAACAAACATGCATCTTGCTGTTCAGTGTGAGACAAGGCTCGGTGTTGAAGGCCTTTCTTTGACCTATAATGGTTTACTTTTATAAATAGTGACTTGGATGAGAGAGAATTGTCTCATTGGTACTCATACCACATCTTCTTACAAATGTATATCTATTTCACATCAACATATAAAAAAACTTATCTTTTTATACCATATGATATTGTAAATTGAGATCTCCTCCTGCTCAAACCAAACCAAAATCTAGGATCTTACAGAGTTAATAATTCATTTTAGTTGTAATATATATGTGTGGGGGTACACATAGATCTCCCTTTTTTAGTAGCTTAAAAGTCTATTCAATTTTTTACGGATTGCATAAACTTTCTTTTTATTTTTTAACAGTGTTAAAGAAAATATATAATTGTACTTTTTGTCTTTATTATTAACTTATTTTTAAATTAGTTTTACCATTTTAATTGCATTTGAAATATTTTTAACACTGTCGTGGCGTAAACATGTATGTTAAATAAGATAACCGTATGTATAAACTATTGTGAACTGTGAATTGATCTGTGTATATATATTGGCGGAGGAATCTCAGTGACGGAACTACTTTCCTCTATACAGAGGTGTGCCTTGATTGGCAGAAAATCGATTACAGATACAGAATAACAAATTAAAAAAAATAATAGAAATTAAGATCAATCAATATGCAGTTTATAGATTTAGTACATAATTATGTGTTAAAATGTAAAAAAAATCTGATTTATATTATTGGTTTATCAATTTATTCCCTTTTATGCTTTCCAAGATTATTATTTTTGATAGTAAATGATATACTACAAAATAGAGAAACTGTTAAAAGTGGACACATAGATAACTCTGAAATGCATTCATAATATTAAAATATTCTTTAATATTTAGAAAACTTACGAGGACCTGCAGATGGAGCTCTATTTACTAGTCTGGAATGTACATTAGCACCTAAAAATACAGATAGATTTTATTACAAATAATGCCAATAAATAAAGACTTTATTACAAATAATGCCAATAAATAAAAATTTAGTACATTGTTATTACAATAAACCACTTTCGAGTTTGATGCATTTCCGTCAAAAATTCTGGTTTTAGTGAACATCATTCGTGTGTTTAGTGGCATCGTCACTTCCGTTCCAATGTTGAGCTAGTGGTTGGAATACTATAATACTATATTGCGCGAATCATTTGGTAAATTAAAATCTCATAATTGACAATCAGTACACTGCTGTCATTAGGGAATTGTGATTAAGTACTTACAAAATAAATATTATTTATAGTTTATCATGCACAATGACGCTCACTAAGACACTTGATGGATGTTATACAGGCGATCCCCTCTATCTGGTAAATGACGTCTTAAAGGCGCGCATAATTGATGATTTTTTTCCGGTGAAGGATGAACTAAAAATGGTCTATTGCTGCACTGTACAAATTTTAACATAATTGCAGCCCATTGATTTTTTAGGGTACAAATTTCCATAATTAAGGAAAAATTTGTTATTTCCAAACACATTTGGGTTCAATATTTCAAAAAATTCTGAATGCTAAAGCCAAAAGGAAATTTGGTTTTTAGAACACTTGAATGTTTAATAAATCTATAATTTGGACAATTCCACAAAAATGAGTGCTTTAAGAATAATCATGAATTCATTAAACACTACTTTACTGAAAATATGACTGCATGTTATTATGCTTCACCATTAGTTAATTCTTATTTGGGATATTTTATCTTTTTAACCCAAAAACCACCGATGTACATAATTGAACTTCATATTTTCAATGCCTTAATATCAATAATAATAATTCTTCATCTAACGATGGTTACACAATTAGCTATACAGCTAATGATATTGTAACAATACCTTTTCTCACTTTACAAATCCAGTTTCTATGGTACTGACAGTTTTGATCATTCCATAGACCTGAAGCACTTAGAACTTCAGTGCAGTCCTCAGTTCCATGGAAGTTGTTCGGTTCGTTCGGTCCCCAATTAACAAAATTCAGTGGTGAGTTGTCTGTCCATTTGTATTCTAATTTTGAAATAAAATAAACAATAAAATTTTTATCAGATATAAATAAAGAGATGTGGTATGATTGCAAATTAAATAACTATTCAAATTTCTGAATATCAATTTGCAATATTTTTTCACTTTTTCATGAAAATAATTACTTTAAAATTCATATCAACAGGTAAAAATTATTATTTATTCAGTCCATGAATTTTAGAAGAAACTAGCAAAGTACCAAGCATTAATACAAAAACTGAAAATTCAATTCATTTGAAAACAAGAATGTGTCCATAGTACACAGATGCCCCACTCGCACTATCATTTTTTATGTTCAGTGGACCGTGGAAATTGGGGTTAAACCTTTAATTTGGAATTAAAATTAGAAAAATCATATCATAGGGAACATGTGTACTAAGTTTCAAGTTGATGTAACTTTAACTTCATCAAAAACTACCTTGACCAAAAACTTTAACCTGAACTTCGCACTATCATTTTCTATGTTCAGTGGACCACGAAATTGGGGTCAAAACTATAATTTGGCATTAAAATTAGAAAGATCATATCATGGGGAACATGTGTACTAAGTTTCAAGTTGATTGGACTTCAACTTCTTCAAAAACTACCTTGACCAAAAACTTTAACCTGAAGCGAACGGACGCACAGACGGAAGCACAGACGGACGGACGAACGAACGAACGGAGGCACAGACCAGAAAACATAATGCCCCTCTACTATCGTAGGTGGGGCATAAAAATCAAAGGGAGATAATTTGTGATTGCTACATAAACTCAAATTCTTGAGTAATTAAACCTGATTAAATCTACTCTTGTGTTGAATAGTATTTTGAAATGCTGACATCAATATATTATAAAAAGCTTATGCAGACATGTAAACAAGTGAGTTTTTCATTTTTGAAAAGCCACATTACTTACTTCTTTGTGTATTCACTAACGTCAGATCATTTAATCCAATCCAGAAATTGACTTTTGAGCCACTGGAAAAAAACAAAAAACACAATATCAATGATTGCCATATTGAATAATTGTAGAAATTACATGATTGAATTTATCTCTTTTGAAATTAATTCATTGCAGTGATGATCAAAACACATGCAGACATTTGCAAGCTTGAACCTATACTTTGTATTAAAAAAACATCTATGTAGAATAGCTAGTGGTACTTACACAAGATTATTTCTCCACAGAGTATCCATATCAGAACTATTATGAAAACTTGCTAGACTGGCTCCCTGTGATTGACAATCCTTGTCTGCATCCCTGTATGGCATCTGTCGACTGCCCTGTACAGCATTTACCTGGGGAATGAGAGGAATGTGTAGTTATTGTATTTGTTACACTCATATGCTTCTATTACATCCTTTTATAGATTTTGTACTTTTAATTGTCATAAAGTTTTTTTCAATAATTATGTATTGTTTTTATCATTAGTCTGAAAACTCAAAAAAAAAATTTCTGTTACAGCCAATAACTTGACTATTAGTAGAATCCTAGTGCTTTTGGCACTGAATAACCAAGTGAATTCATAAATCCATTCAGTCTGGCTCAGATGCTAGTATTAAAACAAATTTACATCTGTTTGACCATACCATTAAACCTTTTATTTTGTATGGCTCAGAGATATGGGGAATGTTTAAAACCAACTCTGCTTCTTGTAAAAAAGATGCTACAAATGTACATGAAAAAATATACCAGAATAATGTTGCTGATAAAATGAACTTAAAGTTCTGTAAGCATATTTTAGGCTTAAATAATAAAAGTACAAATGTTGCTGTACAATAAGAATTAAAGAACCTTAGTGAGCACGCTCACATACCCCACGTCCCCACATTGTCATTGGAGAAATAAAATATGTGTAAGAAAAAAAAATTGCATAAGAAAAAAAAATTGAGTCATAATTTCCTGTCAATATGCACATAGTTTGTCCTTATTATCTACAAAGTTTTTATGAAATTATGTTGTGTGGTTTCAGAGGAGTTGCGATGACAAACTGTTGCAGAAGTACATTGAAACAAATAAGTTCAAAGGGGTGCAACTCCTAGAAAAAAAATTGAATCATAATTTCCTGTCGATATGCACATCTACAAAGTATGTCCTTATTATCTGAAAAGGTTTCATGAAATACTGTTGTGTGGTTTGAGAGGAGTTGCGATGACAAAAGGTTGCAGTAGTATATTGGGCAAATATGTTCAAAGGGGCGTAACTCCTGGAAAAAAATTGAATCGTAATTTCCTGTCGATATGCACATCTACGTAGTATGTCCTTATTATCTGAAAAGGTTTCATGAAATTCTGTTGTGTGGTTTGAGAGGAGTTGCGATGACAAACTGTTGCAGTAGTACATTAAAGTAAATAAGTTCAAAGGGGCGTAACTCCTAGAAAAAAAATTGAATCGCAATTTCCTGTCGATATGCACATCTACGTAGTATGTCCTTATTATCTGAAAAGGTTTCATGAAATTCTGTTGTGTGGTCTGAGAGGAGTTGCGATGACAAACTGTTGCAGTAGTACATTAAAGTAAATAAGTTCAAAGGGGCGTAACTCCTAGAAAAAAAATTGAATCGCAATTTCCTGTCGATATGCACAACTACATAGTATGTCCTTATTATCTGAAAAGGTTTCGTGAAATTCTGTTGTGTGGTTTGAGAGGAGTTGCGATGACAAACTGTTGCAGTAGTACATTAAAGTAAATAAGTTCAAAGGGGCGTAACTCCCAGAAAAAAAATTGAATAGCAATTTCCCGTCGATATGCACAACTACATAGTATGTCCTTATTATCTGAAAAGGTTTCGTGAAATTCTGTTGTGTGGTTTGAGAGGAGTTGCGATGACAAGAAACAGGACTGACGGACTGACGGACGGACGGACTGACGGACGGACGGACGGACGGACGGACGGGTCAAAAACATTATACCCTCCGCAACCCGTTGCGTGGGGTATAATTAGGTAGATTTCCTATATATTTTAATATTGTTATATCTATGATAAGCTATCTGCATAGATTACATCATTGTAACTCAAATTTATTGATAGAGGCATTTTTATGTAACAAAGATATGCATGAAAATAACACTATGACATGGTATTCCTCTGTTAAATTTATCTTACAAAAGCTTGAATTGAAAGAAACATATTGTATTGATTATTCAATAATTAGATTTAAACAAATTATTATGAAAAAGTTAAAGACATTGTTTTTAAAAGCATGGTTCAATGATAGAGATAATGTAACTGGAAAGCTAGATAATATATTTTTCTCATAAAAGTAATTTCCAAATGGAAAAATATCTTGATATTCAAAGTTTTCAATCAAGACCAATATTATGTAAATTTCACATAAGTGCCCACCAATTACGAGTAGAAAAAGAGCCACATAAGAACAACCCTATAGAAAGATCACAGAGGACCTGTAATTTTTGTTCTCATAATGATTTAGAAGATGAGTTTCATTTTTTAATAAACTGCCAATTGTATAATAAATGTCGGGAATCAAGCTCATGAGCACTATCAAAATTTTAAAAACTTAAGACTGCAAATCAAAATTTTTATGGTTAATGACCACTGAAGATCAACATATACTTAAAACGTTAAGTATTTTTCTTATCCAGAGTTTAGAATTGAGTTCCACAAATTCTGTAAATGGTTAAATCTCTTTTAGTTTATCCATATATATATTTATATTTTAAATTCAAAATATTAAATTTAAATACACATTTCTCTATCTATGTGTATGTATATTTCATCTTTTAAGGTAGCACAATACAAAGATTTTTTTACTTCCAATCCCCAACCTTTAAAATGCTGTAACTTTCTTAAAATTGCATATAAATTATTAAAAGAGGTATATGTAGATAGATAAAAGAATAATCTTTTAAATGAATGCAACAATTTTGTGATGCAATCATTATGTAATCAATTATTATGCAATTAGTGGCAAAATCTTGGTCAGTTCACTTGAATGAATTTAGCTCTTTCATCTCTATAGCTACACAAGAAATTTGAACGTTATCTTAATCAGCACAGCAGGAGCTTCAAAAGGGTGTCTCAAATTATCGCTATTGTATTCCATTCTCTCATAAATTTGTAATTAGTGTAAACATCCTTACCACATAAAAGTAGATAATGTATGATTAGGTGTAAAATTTGATCTATACATTCTATCCAAAATCTGAGACACCCTTTTGTAGGTAATGACTCAAGGAACAACATGTAATAAAATCAACCCTCTAGGAGGATCCATGAAGAAGCTAATTTCAATTGAAACTGGAAATTTGTTGTAAAATTTTGTAGACACAGTTATCATTATAATTGATTACATAATTGTTGTATAATACTAACATTGCATTAATTTGAAAGAGAAGTCCGTTAGCTATCCATGGATACCACTATTATAAATTTTCAAGCATTATAACGAAAGTTACAGCATTTTAAAACTGGGGAATTGGAGGGTTAAAATCTTTGTATTGTGCTACCTTAATATGTAAATGCTTATATATGCATTAATAAACATATATGCATTAATAAACTGCAGTCAAATCTCTAAGGTGCTTATCATATTCTTGCTATTGTAGAAGAAATATAATTATGTACGTAAATATCTAGTAATTGGTTGCTGTATGTACATGGAACAAAAATACCCTGATATCTAATCAGTTGGGGCTGCATTTCATTTTTATGCAGCTCAAAACACCATATCTGTTTAAAGGGGAATAATCCTTACATAAATTGATTGTCTCCCATGTTACTTTCTCTTCCATGTGCATACAATAACTGTATAGTGTTCATTGTTATAACACAAATCATTGTAATCATTGTATGAAATTTAAAACCCGCAAGGGTCCATAATTGGATTAATAAAGTATTCTTATTCTTATTGTCAGAAAGACAGAAGGAAAAGCCCTTCAAAACCAAAACACGTCATGACGAGGGCAAACATGTATTGATATAAACTATATAGTAAACTTTTTCTATATCTTAGAATGGAAAATAATTCAGAAAAGCAATAGTACTAGATTGCCATAATCAAAATGTTTTTATTCTTTGAGTTGACCAAGTTTGAACATGAAATTACTAACAATTAATGTTATCTTTCTGGTACCTACCTGGTAACAATAGTTGTTTACTTCTATCCATCCTATAGGGCAGGGAACAGGTGCAGGAGTTGTTGTAGGTGGTTTTGGAGTTGTCTGCCCCACACCAAGTTTCTCACAGACAGCTCCTGATAAAACTGTACAGGACGTGTCTATCCACAGGCCTGCTGGTGTCTTGGTCTGCATAGCAACACATGATCTTGCATTACCTATTATGAATATGTAAAATTACTTTTCAAAGCTACATATACATTTTCTTTGTAAAAAAAAACTATTTGAAGAAAAATTGAAGATATTTATCAATTCTTTCCTGGATCCCCAAAAATGAATCCTTCATTCTTGAGTCCTTAAAAGTATTTATCCTGAATTCCAGAAATAACAAAGGCACAATCCTGTTATCTGAAAAAAATCATTCCACCCTTCCAGACAAACAAATGAGAACTGTCCTTAAAAGTTTTTAACAAAAAATAAATTTTTTCTACTTAGACAAAAAATTATGAAAAAAGCAAGTCATTTGTATAAAAAGCTTAAGCATCCAAATCTGTCCATCTAAAATTATCTTATTCAAAAAGTAGAATTACAAAAATACCAAATTCTGAGAAAAATTGTAAACTAAAAAATTCATAAGCAAATGGCAAAATCAACAGTTCAAACACATAACAAAATGGACAAAGACTGTCATATTCCTGACTTGGTACAGGCATTTTTCTTATGTAGAAAAGAGTGGATTAAACCCGGTTTTATAGCTAGCTTAACCTCTTACTTGTATGAAAGTTTCTCATACAATAATGTCTATATCTTTATTACACTGACGAAATGATTTCAATTCAACATCCCTTCATCATGCATTACCTGGTCTGTTTGGAGCCCAGTTGGTATATAGCACTTCTTTGTTATTGTCAAAGTTTTTAAATGTACCAGGTGACACTAAGTTAGTAGCATCAGTCCAGTACATGCCTGACTTGGAATTCAATGAGCTTGATAAAAATGCTTGTTCAAATCTACAATGGAAAAGAAGAAAATAGTAGATTGTTCACTTTCAGTTTCATTGTTTGAAACAAAAACAGCTCTTAAACATTGAATAAATATCAATTTCTAACATAAAGACATAGTGACAGAAAAGTCTCCATAAATCAGAAAATACAATTGTTCAAATAAAAAAAAAAATATTAATTCATTTTTCAGCTATAGTAATTCTATATTAATCACATTAAAGAACTTTTACAACATAGAAAAAAACAATTGATAATTAAAATAAGAATACATTTAATGAGTATTTGAACTTTTTAATTGTCATTTCTGAAAATGATAAGCTTCAAAGCTATAAAAAACAAGTGAAACTGCGAGCTACTGCTCACTGATGATACCCCCGCCGCAAGTGGATAATATTAATAGTGTAAAAATATGGAAGTGTTCTGTAAACAGGAAGTTGTCGAGTGATGAATCTGAAAACGCATCACACGGTATAGCTGACTTATAAAAATCCTGAAACCAAATTTCAGAAATCCTTGTATTGTAGTTCCTGAGAAAAATGTGACGAAAATTTTTAACTTGGTTATCATGTGTAAAATCATACAAGTGTTCGGTAAACAGGAAGTTGTCGAGTGATGAATCTGAAAACGCATCACACGGTATACCTGACTTATATAAATCCTGAAACCAAATTTCAGAAATCCTTGTATTGTAGTTCCTGAGAAAAATGTGACGAAAATTTTCAACTTGGCTATCATGTGTAAAATCATACAAGTGTTCGGTAAACAGGAAGTGGTCGAGTGATGAATCTGAAAACGCATCACACAGTATAGCTGACTTATATAAATCCTGAAACCAAATTTCAGAAATCCTTGTATTGTAGTTCCTGAGAAAAATGTGACGAAAATTTTCAACTTGGCTATCATGTGTAAAATCAGACAAGTGTTCGATTAACAGGAAGTTGTCAAGTGATGAATCTGAAAACGCATCACACGGTATGGCTGACATATATAAATGTTGATACCAAATTACAGAAAGGGTGGATGTGTAGTTCCTGAGAAAAATGTGACGAAAGTTTCATGGGATGGACTGACTGACGGACGGACTGACGGACGGACTGACAGACGGAGGTAAAACAGTATACCCCCCTTTTTTAAAGCGGGGGTATAATTATTTTATGGAGTTCTACAGCATATTAGGCTTTGTCTAATTGTTATTTCATTAGATCATTACAGGTTAACAAACCTATCATCTATCTGTACAAGAGTTGCTCCCCTTGCCTTACAAGCCTGGTTTGCTCTTGCAAAACTTCTGGTTTGGTCCATAAACAAATAACAGGACCATCTAAATCCAGTCCAGCCCTGAAGTATAAAATTAATACTGACAAATGATTCTGCTTAAAATTAATAGTTGCAAAGAGAAAAAAGAAATATACATATATATATATATATTTTGAGTTTTATTTCAGAATTATGACACTCATAAGTAATTAATGAAGTCAAAATGTATTGTTTATAAAGTTTGTCATATCTTTATCTTCTTATTTAAGTGTCAATTTCAATAATCTATTACACTCCCGATTTGTAGAGGAGTTCGTGTTGTTTCTTATTTATTATTTATAACTGTTGATGTAAATGTCCCTTGGTTTTGTGAGTCTTTGTTTACTCCTTTGTTTTGATTGTTATTGTCTATTACTTAACTATTATTATAAATAGGGATATAAACACCACAAATCATTACAACTACAAGAATGTGTCCATAGTACACGGATGCCCCACTCGCATTATCATTTCCTATGTTCAGTGGACCGTGAAAATTGGGGTTAAACCTTTAATTTGGAATTAAAATTAGAAAAATCATATCATAGGGAACATGTGTACTAAGTTTCAAGTTGATGTAACTTTAACTTCATCAAAAACTACCTTGACCAAAAACTTTAACCTGAACTTCGCACTATCATTTTCTATGTTCAGTGGACCACGAAATTGGGGTCAAAACTATAATTTGGCATTAAAATTAGAAAGATCATATCATGGGGAACATGTGTACAAAGTTTCAAGTTGATTGGACTTCAACTTCTTCAAAAACTACCTTGACCAAAAACTTTAACCTGAAGCGAATGGACGCACAGACGGACGCACAGACGGACGGACAAACGAACGAACGAAAGGAGGCTCAGACCAGAAAACATAATGCCCCTCTACTATCGTAGGTGGGGCATAAAAATAGGACGCAAGTATACTGAATTGTTCATGACTTAAAATCAATCTTAATCGTATGAGGGTTTTTTCGGAAACCAGGACCTGAAGAGCATGTAGGCGTTTAAGCTTCCAAAACTTACAATATCACATCCTGGAGATTGAGGTGGTAATGTGGGCTGAGATGATCCTGATTTAGCCTGCATACATAAATATTGGTGTGGTTCATCACAATTCTGGTCCTGCCAACCACCATCCTGTTAAAACAAAATTTAATTGCTATCTGAGATTCAAAACTGCATTAAGATCTGAGCAAATTTCAACAATCAAAGAAAAATTTAATCTATTCATTAAAAAGTAAAAATGCAATACCTATGGGAACTAAACCTGACTTTCGATTCATTTTTTTTTTTTCAAAATTTTCTCCAGATAAAATCACAAAATCGAAAATGTACTTTTTATGACTAACTGCATGACTCATGCTGCTTTATCTGAAATGGAAGATAGTTTTAGGAAAGTCAATGAATGCTAAAGACATTTTTTTGCATTTTTAAATACCAAAACGGTTGTAAATTCATGGACTCTTTCAAAATAGTTTTAAAGATTACCTTGAGAGTAAACAAAAATGTCACACAAGAAATCTTTTTTTAACCAATTTCTTGCATTTTGCAACACTTATTATATTATTACAAATTTTCAAACTCATATTCAATTGTAAATTTGGCCAGGCAAGAACTCAACTTCCATCAAAAATTCAAATGGTTTCATTTGTGAAATTTTTTGTACAATTGCCAATCTTTACACCTCTGTGCTATCTATTCAGATTGGACTTTTTGCAAGAAAACAGGTTAATGAAGACATGAATGCAGGAGCCAATATTATAAACTCAGTGGTTGTCCTTAGTTGCTGTATATCATATTTGATTTCATTTATCATTTTTGACATAAATCAGGTGATGAGTTTTCTCTTTTGAATTGTTTTAGATTTGTCATTTAGGGGCTTTTATAGCTGACTATATGGTATTGGTTTTACTCATTTTTGAAAGTCAAGCGATGACCTACAGTTGTAAATTTTTGTGTCATTTGGTCAATTTTGGAGAGTTATCTCATGGTAATCATACCCCATTGTGTTATTTCTATAATGAATGGCTTAGGATAAAATTCAATTTAATTCAAACGTTCTATAAATTTCCTTAAATGAAAACTTACAGTTTGGTTTATCATTACACAGTTCTCGTTTGCACTGTTTGTATTGGCGGGTTGATTGACATTCCAATTAGTGTACATTGTAACTTCTCCATTTATCCACTCAAAGAAATTCTGTTCCTGTTGATCATTTAGTCCTATCCAAACATCTGAAGCTCCCTCTAATATAAATTTTTTTGAAATTATAGACTCCTGATAAAAATTAGTAAATAAAAGGGTTAAAGGTAAAGTTCGTTTATTCTTAGAATTGTGAAAATTATGATTCTTCAAAGAATTTCTTTATTATAATACAAGTCATATCTCAGCTAACACTCCATTATCATAAGGCAGTTTAACTTAAAAGATGCATTATGCAAGAAATCTCCCACGACTTTGGCTATGACTACAAAACTGTATTCCAGGGATACATTAATCCTGACTAATTATGCTAATGACAAACTTAAATAATTTAGGGCACCAAATTATTTGTCTTTTTTCAACTTCAGCAAATCAACTGACAGAATATCAGATTTAAACATTATGATTAGAACTTTTCTTTCAAGTTATGATGTCAATATAACATTAACTAAATTTAAGTTATGAGCTATACACTAGATGTACTGTGAGCAAAGTTACAATAAATTTTGATTTGGCTTTGAAGAGAACTGATACAAATGTGTACTATAATGTGTTGATCATATATGCGTGAGATTATTATGAAAATATAAATACATTCTGTCAAGCAGTTCAAGTGCATTCATGAGCAGTTTTAGAAACATTTAAAAGAACCGAGTTCCAATGTCCCTTGCGTGGCACATATTTTATCTGTCAAAATTAGGCAACAACCTAAAGAAATAATTTTTGCACATTATCTACTTGTTTTTTTTTTTATATCCAAATCAATGTTGAACTTTTTGCAAACTGTTAAATAATTGATAAGTTTTACGAAGAAATGAGTAATATTATTACATAATATTTTTTTTCAATACTGTACCTACTATTACTCATGATACTATAGACCAAGTCTTGTTCTGCCTGGCTGTTGACTGTTGCCAAGTCTCCTCCCATTATACGACAATCTTGTCTGGCATTCAGCCATGATGTCTGATTAAACAACAACAGGTAACACTTGTCATTATACGACTTCCAATTGGGTGGACACACTTTTGTCACAGGTGCTGTTAAAATATATATGATAAAATTGAGAATGAAATTTGGGAACTTGTCAGAGAATTTGTCAATGTGATAAAAGAGAATAAAACAGCCAAAGACCACAATACAACTGGAAAATCCACCATCTGGAGGAGGGCTTCAGCTGGCCGTTTAATAAATGTTTAACCCTGTTGTCTGTACTACAGTGGTTGTCTTTGGTTGATGCTAGTCATTTTGCTTTGTAAATTGTTTCGATATTTATTAGGTCATCTTAAATCAGGGTCAGTCAGAAAGCCCAGAACACAAAAACCTTTCATTTGGGACTCTTTTCAAGATTTTAGAATTTCACAAAATGCAACTAAATCATTCTGAGGACTATATAAGGAAATATTTTGTCCAGTAAGGGTATTGATAGAATAAACATACTTAGTCCAGTGGTATACACAGAATTAGATGTAATTCCACCACACTTGTAACTTGGTCTTGTGTAACATGGCTGATTACAGGTATTGGATCTACCATATTTCCCGTAGGAATTCCCACAGAAACACATGTACCGATTCTGGAGTCCTGCATAATAGTATCCTTTGCTAAAACAGTGATGAATGCACATTGGTGGCCACATGCCTACTGAGGGGTCACCATAGGGTTCGTAGGATAAATCTCTGCTTAATTTATCATCGGCATAGCAACCAATTGATGTTCCAGAATCTGGTCCTGAAATATATCAAATTATCTTTAAATTGAACAAATTCATTGTTAAGCACAGAAAACAGGTCTTGTTTAGTCAGCATCTAATTTGTATATGTGACACATGAAAAGATGTTGAAAGTTGTTCAAATTTGATTTCCATCAGCATACCTGCCAACTTTTGAAAATCTTCATGGGGATTTCAGTGTGTGACATCAATTTAAAAGGTCACAAATTTCTGGCTGCTTTTTTTGCATGCAGTTTTGTGCTCTATAGAAATAGTGCTTATCTTTTTTTCGGTCCATGTTTTTGTTGCTATTTCAAATTTCTCTTCTTCTTAATGACCCATGCCATGTGATACATCTAGCATTCAGTTACAAAAGACCAGGATTGAGTTCAATATCGTAGCTGCTACCAATATTTATGAAACAACTAGTATAAAGCTTCACGTTCAATAGTCAAAATCTACGTAGCACTACGTAGCAGCTACGATATTGAACGCAGCCCTGTATAGATCATAATAACATACCTGGGCAACCATATACTTCCCACCTAAGAGATATCTTTTTATGGTAGGCAAAGGGATATATCCTGATAAATCTGGCAACAATAGGTAATGTCAAGTAATGCTTCCTAGGTGTACTGTCATCCATATTACCCATGAAGACCTGAAATTTTTTTTACTAAATTTTAAATCTGAACTGCTTGCTTTTAACACGAACTTAGATAAGGATACAAAATAAGATGGAACAATACCTGTTTGATGTTCATAAAGTTTTTTTTTCAGTAATAGTACTGAGAGTTTTGAAGTAACTTTAAAATTTGTCTGACCTATTATGGTCATCATAGTTAGTTACATTATTCAAATTAATAAAACAAAACTCCCAATAATTTTTCAATCGACAGTATAACAATTTCCTTATTTACAAAATACATTTTTTGTATGAAAATTGTTTTTCATAAGGTAGTTTGTGCAAGCATTTCCATATAAAATGTAGACTTTCTAAATATTTTTTTTTTTGTGGATACCAAAGTGTTCAAGGATTAGTAAGAATTCTGTTGCTTTTCAATCTGATGAATGTTACTGACTAACCAAAGCATTCCTTTGAAAGGCTGAATACATAATAAATGAATGGCCATCTGGTGAGGAAGCAATCTTATATTGAGTAACATATTCATCATGGCCTGCTCGTCCTTGTGTAGCTATTGCTGTTATCTGGATCATGGCTTGTAGGTCAACCTGTATTGAAAACATTAATTGATGTAAGAAAAGGTGCACAATGAAAACTGATCTAAAAACACCAAACCCTACAGACATGAAAAACACTTTGTTTATGGTGGCCTAGACACAAATTTTGAATGTGTATGTTAAATTAATTCACAGCTTTTCTGAACCAAGAGCTTGAGATATTGAATTGTGTTTTGTTTTTTATTGTTAAACAGTGTACACAATTGAATATTATGGTATAATTCAGACTTATATTGGTACAGTTGATTCTTGATTAAGAAAGGTTTAGAACTGTTTGGTTTCAAGTTTTAAAAGAACGGTTTAAGCAATATTCCAATCCAGTTTAGTAATGTTAATACAGATAGACATGACAGATATCAAGACATAACATTTCAGACTTCAGGTAGGTAGATAGTTTTTTTGGGGTGTTTTGTTTGGCGACAACATAACATGTACATGTTTAAGACAAGACAAAAATATTAGAAAAAAATTGATATGATTTCTGTCATAGAATATTTTCGGGTACTTAAAGCCTGCTTTTTATGTTGTTAAGTAGATAACATCAAACAATATTTTAATTTTATTTTGGCCTGTTTAAAATATAAAGGCTTCCCTAATCTGTTTAATTTATAACTTGTTTTCCAGCTGATGTTACATTGTGAACTAGCAGTTAAAATATTTGGTTCAGCATGTCTGTCTAGTAAAAAAGCAGGGTCTATATTCATATCACATTATCATGTTCTTGTGTATATCATCATGTGCTTGTCCTGATTATGCATTTTATTTTCAATAATTGGACTTTAAACAGTGATACATTCATCTATCTATTCAGAACTTAATTCATGTCTTCAATTCTAAAATATAGGTCACAGTGACCAAAATGCTATAATAAAACTAACCTGAATCCACTGTCTTTGGTCATTGTACGTAGGTGACCATGCACCCCCGGCATTTCCTATGGCTAGCTGGTTCAATCTACTCTGTGCTGGTCCTACAAAATTGTCTTGAGTTGTGGAGGCGGAGAGTTGATCATCGTTTACACCTGTTTTACCACTCAGCAGTGTTTTCTGGTTGCAACCTGTTATAAAAAAATTTAAGAATGAACAAGATTAAAAACATATCATATAAAGATAGTGACGGACTCTTCTGATAATTTTGGTTCCTTTTAGAAAAGTTATGATCCAGCATTACAAAGAGAGATTTTTTGGAATCCTTATCATTTGTAAATCAAGATTTAATGCTTTGTTAATTCTAAGGATCAAAAAGTTACATTTCAAATAAATGACTAAAACACGATGAGGAGAAAATCTTCAAACAGTTTTAAAGTGAAAAATTTGGTACTTTTGTTTGGTTAAATGCAAATTACAGATTTCAGTTTGTGATGTCTTCTCAATTTTTTTTCAAATTAGAGTCTTCAAAGGCTAAAAAAAGAATCACATTGTATTATAATTTAATTTTGGATGTAACACTTCTTTGAGTGGCAGACGTCTTATTGTTTATCAGCTCATAGACATAATTTTGTCATGTGACGGTGACCTCATCGACATTTTTTCATGATTTACTCAGGTTTAAAATGGAATTCAGAAATAAATTATAAAGAATGATTGTAATATGTTTTTCTGTCTATTTGAAATAACATAAAAATTGTGGTGCACACTTTTAAATAATTATTCAGTGTGCACCACATTTTTTATGTTATTTCGAATAGACAAGAAAAAAATATTACAGTCATTCCTTAAAGGAAAACATTGACTCTGTTATATCACTCCTATTTCTAACATGATAGAAATATAGTAATCACATTGTTGAGGGGCCTGATAGGGGGGTTTCATCACAATTCACCAGTTGATTTTTTTGTCAATCACGATTCACAGAAAATAAATTTCCCTGATCACGGATCACGAAAATATAAATCTGTAGAAAAACGGATCACCATAGAGAAAATGGGTCGATCACGTAGAACAAAAATCACCCATCAGGCCCTTCATTGTTCATTACTCTTAATTTGACCTGACAGCAAGGTCTCTACATAGAAAAACTTACCTTGGGGGCAAACCATGACATCAAATCTCAATGCTATATTTTTTTCATATGCAGTAGGTTCTACTTTAATATACCGAGCCTGGAAATGTCCTTTAAAGTATTTAGTTACTGTCTCATTGTTGTTTACATTACCATCAAATACCTACAATAAAACAAGAATGGTTCCTTAGTACATGGATGCCCCAATTGCACTATCATACAGAAATTGGGGTCAAAAATTTAAATTAAATTAGAAATATCATATCATAGGGAACATGTGTTCTAATTTTCAAGTTGATTGGACTTCAAATTAACAAAAAAACTATCTTGATCAAAAACTTTCACCTGAACAGGGGTTAAAAAATCCACTAGCCCAACGCCCGGGACTACAGCATTTAGACCTCGGGCAACCAAAACTTGTAACCCAATACGCCCGACGGACTAGTGTCAAAAAATTCTTGGCGTTTCTAAAATAGAAAGGGGAAAATCCCCTTATCACTTTTCTATCTTAGCCAATCAGATTCGACTACGTCATCCGGGATTCCCAGAATTTGAACTGATTTTGTACAAGTTTTAAAATAAAACTAATAACTCTGGGTGGATCCCGTACTTTCAATATCGATGTGTCACTACTGGGGGTACTGTAAATTGCTTATGCAACCTGATTGTACCTCCTTCTGAATAATTTATTGCAATATAAATGTGAATCCCTGTTGACAGCAGAAACCTGACTTGTCAGATATATTATAAATTTGAAACATGTGCACATGTTATGTGTTGTTTATTCTTTAGTTTTCTATGTTGTGTCTTGTGTGCTGTTGTTTGTTTGTCCTTTTCATTTTAAGCCATGACGTTGTCAGTTTGTTTTAGATTTATGAGTTTGACTGTCCCTTTGGTATCTTTCGTCCCTCTTTTATGTACGCCATTTTGTTTTTGTTTGACATACTGTGAAGAAGCCTCTAGAACCATGACCTAAACATTAACAGTCTTCAGAAAAGTTAAACTCGATGCAATAATATTTCATCAATCATAATCATGATTATCTTTATTGATATTCAAATGAATTCGATTTTTAAAGAAATAAAATTTATAACAGATACAATTTCAGCCCACAATTAGCTTTAACCTTACCTGTAAATATGGACATTAAGTGTACTTCGTTTATAAAACAAAAGACCCAAACTATGGATTGTGATATTTATTCACATAAATAATTGAGGTCATTTAATTTATTTTAATAAATAGAATTTTAAAACTGAAAACAAATATGAGCATTACATAGTTAACCAGCTGATAATTCTTTTAGTACACAAACGTGATGATGTATCTGATAAAAAAAAACCTCCAATCCTGTTTATTTATATACCCATGTATAGCAGCGATCAAGACTTGTATCATCTCGGGATTTGGTCAACTCATTATTACAGAATATTCAGTGAATATTCAATTATCGATTAATTGAATATACAATGTATCTACTAATGGGATATTTTTGCTGACATAATTTAGGTATTTAATATGCAAAAATCTACTGTACAATGGATAAAAATTGTTAAGTTTATAGAATCCATTGTTATTGCAGCAAACTCTGAATTTGTAAGGCATACTAGGGCTAGCAGGTCATTTTGTTGGACTAGTAGTTCTTCCAACAGGGCTAGTAAAATCCTGCTACCAATTAGCCCTGGGCTAGTGAGCTATAACAAAATTTCTTAGCCCCTGTCTGAAGCTAGCACTATCATTTTCTATGTTCAGTGGACTGTGAAATTGGGGTCAAAAATCTAATTTGGCATTTAAATAAGAGAGATAAAAAATCTAATTTGGCATTTAAATAAGAAAGATCATATCATAGTGATCATGTGAGAGGCTCCCACAGGGTACCCCCTCAGGTCGCAAGGTCGCTTTTAAATTCGTCGAGAGGTCGTTTTTAAGGGAAATGTACAGATCGCAGGTCGTTTTTTCCCAACACAGAGGACGGAAATCGGTCGGAGGTCGGTTTTTCCAAATTTTACAGGTCGAAGGTCGTTTTTAGAGGGCCCTCAGGTCGGAAGTCGCCTCTTAAAAGCCCAGAGGTCACAGGATGTTTTTGACCCTGCAGGAGCCTCATGTGAACTTAGTTTCAAGTTGTTTGGACTTCCACCTTCATAAACAATAACCTTGACCAAAAACTTTAAACTGAAAAGGGACAGACTGATGGATGGACAAAAGAACGTTCTAACGAACAAACGAAGGAACAAACCACAAGACCAAAAAACATAATGCCCCTCTGTGGGATGTTTGTTGTTCACATTTTAAAGTTATCACTAAATAGTAACTCCTTTGGAATTTTCCTTGTCAGATGCCTGAAAATCTCTGGTTTTATCCATGTAGCACCATTAATATTTTATCCGCTATTCTTACCCCTACTTTCTCATGCATATCTTTATTACATATCTTTTGAATATCTTAGAAAATCCTGGGTTTTTTTTCATAGTTTTCAAAAGAAAAAAGGTAATTATGTTAAATTATCTAAAGACTAGATGTGTCAAAGCGACACGACTGGCCCAATCTCAAAAAGTTGAAAAATGTGCAATTTCAATAACACATGTGGACACAAACATGATGGTAGTCTAAAAAATCAGCTCTAAATATGGAGGCATATAGAAAATGTCCATATAACTGTGATTTTCAACAATTTTCAAAGTTGTAAACCCGTTATTCTGGCCAAAATAAGCGAAGTGGAATGAAACTTAAACTAGATCTGTAACTCATCATGGTTAGCTCACATACCAAAATTCAGCCCAATATCTGAAAGCATTTGGAAAAAAGGTCCTTATAGAGTGGGGTGCACATATTCGCCGTTTTATGATTTTGAAGTGTAAAAACTTCAAAGGATGGCTGAAATGGAAGAAATATGCCAGTAAATATTATTTTAATTATAAATATGATTAATTTTTAAACTGAGACAAAATTTCGGCACTAACCGCAAAGGATTGAAAAACGAACAACGATTTTCGGCCAATTTCCTGAATGAAAAACATGATTTCAAAGAAATATTTCTTAGTAATTCTTTGACTGATTGCCCCAAATTTCACAGTTCTTTACAACTTTGAAATGTCTGCTTTTCATCTATAATGAAATTGATTTGATAAACATTGTTTAAAGCTGCAGTTATTTGGTTTTAAATAGATGTCTAAAAACGGCGAATATGTGTCCCACTTTGACAATAAATCAGGAAATTTCAAACACCCTTTAATCCAACTTTTCAGATTATTTTTAACAATGCAAACAGACACGTTTTCAAACTAAGAAATATTTAGCATTTGAAGTTATCTTCTTATAGAAATATCAGTATACTTAAAAAAAAACAAAATGACCTGAACATAAACTGCAGAAAACATGGAAAGATATGGCGAAAATGAGCACCCCACTCTTAAACTGTGATTTTCAAAAATTTATCAAAGTCCATAGACTGAAATTACAGTAAAAATTAGCCGAGCGGAACTAAACTTAAACTTGATCTATAACTCATCATGAATAACTCACATACCAAAAAATCAGCCCAATATCTGAAAGCCTTTAGAAAAAAAGTCTGTATAACTGTGAATACAGAATGACAGAATTATGGAATTTGGGAATTTGGGAATTTGGGAATTACAGAATTAGGGATGACGGACAAGGGTAAAACTATATGGCACAGACAACTTTGTTGCAGGGCCATACAAATTATTTCCCTCCAAATTGTGTATGTCATTTGTATTTGCTTAAGTTTTATGTACTGACTTAAATGTTGAATAGATTAATAGAAATTAATATGTAAAATATTTTAAGTTATTGAAGCTGACAAATAAAAAATGAATAATAAAACTTTCAAATTAAGCCTAAGTTACAGTAACCTATTTTCCCCCACAACTGACTCACCTTTATAGTTTTGTATGGTTCTTGATAATAAGAAGTGACAAGATTTGGATTAGATCCATATGCAACTCTAAAATTTGTCACCCATTCTGGTGCATTAGGGTTTCCTGCAATAGTTATTCCCCTTATTATCATTATTGAACCAAGATCCACCTGGATGAACCAATTCTTATCTGCAGCAGATGGTTTCCAGCAAGATGGCGCTGTTTGTGGTTTTAATGGATGAAGACGGGCAGCTGCTGGAGAATTTGTACTACTCAAAGAACTGGATGCTGTAAGTCCATTGTCTGTAGTTATTAATGGCCCACTAATGGCATAGTCAGAAATACAAAATTCTAAAATGAAAAATATGAAAGTTAATTTTCAGCATAATCATCTTTCTGTTTCTAGTATCTCAATACACTTTCAGTTTAACTTCAGTATATATACAATAAAAGAAAAAGACGTGACATTCTCAATAATATTATTAAATTACCCTTTTTAGCCTTTACCAATAAAAATCTGCCTTAAAATTATGATTAAAACACAAAAGAAGACTTTTTATTAAAATATAAGTCCATGTTATTAGGCTCCACTTATGAATAATATTTTAAAATTCCACTCCAAATAAGCTAGGTGTCAGTCAAGTAGGTCATGATGTCTATTCCATGTCCAATATTTTGAAATTGAAAACACTCTAATTCTAACAAAAAACACAAACACACAGTAATTTTTATTTTTATTTACTCAGAAAGACACATTTTATTTAATAACATAATGCATTACTTCATTACACATTCTGTTTCACAGTTTCAGCAATTCCTTTTTTGATGGATACAAAAAAAACAATACTTCCTACTTATTGTAAAATCTGCCATATACAATAAAAGAGTATTTTGAATAATATACCGTGGAGTCATTATTATTCCTTTGATACCAATTTTCGTGGATCTCGTTTGTGCAGAAGACCACAAAACTAAATCTTCAATGAATAACAAATTTTCTATAGACTTGTATATGCAGTGAGTGTGATTTGGGAAAAACTATGAAATTAAATATCCAGAAACATGCAAGTTTTCCATAATCAATGAAAATTTGTACCCTAGAAAATATATGAATTACACAGTAGTCAAATTGGACTGAAAACTTTATTGTCAATGATTGTCAAAAAAAAAACCAGGATGACATGTATAAAAGATTGAAAAAGTCTTTTTGCAGTTTAAATTCCCTGGGCTTGACTAATGAATAAACCAACATTACCTGAACACATCCAAGAACCTCCCACCTCAGATATATAGCATTGTGACATTTCACTGGGTACACTTACCCTGAACACATCCAAGAACCTTCCACTTCAGAGATATAGCATTGTGCCATTTCACTGGGTACACATACCCTGAACACATCCAAGAACCTCCCACCTCAAAGATATTGCATTGTGCCATTTCACTGGGTACAATTATCCTGAACACATCCAAGAACCTCCCACCTCAGAGATATTGCATTGTGCCATTTCATTGGGTACACTTACCCTGAACACATCCAAGAACCTCCCACCTCAGAGATATTGCATTGTGTCATTTCACTGGGTACACTCACTCTGAACACATCCAAGAACCTCACACCTCACAGATATAGCATTGTGCCATTTTACTGGGTACACTTACCCTGAACACATCCAAGAACCTCCCACCTCAGAGATACAGCATTGTGCCATTTCACTGGGTACACTTACCCTGGACACACCCAAGAACCTCCCACCTCAGAGATATAGCATTGTGCCATTTCAATGGGTACACTTACCCTGAACACATCCAAGAACCTCCCACCTCAGAGATATAGCATTATGCCATTTCACTGGGTACACTCACCCTGAACACATCCAAGAACCTCCCACCTCAGAGATATAGCATTGTGCTATTTTACTGGGTACACTTACCCTGAACACATCCAAGAACCTCCCACCTCAGAGATATAGCATTTTGCCATTTCACTGGGTACAATCTGATATATTTGGCTTGAAATGGGAACTGGATAACATTTGTTACTGGTGAAGTATTGTCTGTGTTACCATTAAAAACCTGAAATACACAATTTGACAAATTGCATTTGTAATTTTGTTTTATTATATATGTTACAGTAAATAGGTGAAATTAGGAATTACACGTAATAACTAAACATTTCAGTAAATACATGTAATTACTAGCCAATTTAATAATTACATGTATTTACTACTTGTTTCAGTGAGTACTGGTACACAAATGTGCTATTCACCGATTTTTTTTGGCCATTTTTACAGCTATTTACTAACTTGATATTTTTGTTTTAAAATCAAAAACATAATTCAAGAAACAAATTAAGAAAGTAAAGTGGAACAGATTTTAGGGCTTACTTCAGGATTAAGGAATATAAAGCTTATCAAAAGTCCATACAGTTTAGTTTTGTTTGTGAATTTAAACTGGAAAATGGTTGTTTTATAAGTTCTGAAAGTCCCTAAAATATCTTTTTCAACATGCAAGACAATGATATGAATCAAAACTGAGAAATACATTTGTGAGAAGTTTATAGGCAACTTCGCGATCTCTTTTTGATGAAAGACATTCGTTTAAGCTAGATTTTGTTAAATGATCTTGATAATTCTTAAAATCTCTTTATTTCTGAAAATTATATCTTATTTAAACATATGCATGACATTGCATACACATTGAACTGAAAAACTGTGAACTTTATATACTATTTGCATTTAAACTGGTGCATTACACTAGTTATGCTAGAAGGAGATTACTCTGTAAACCAGAATGTGTCCCTAGTACACTGATGCCCCATCCCCACTATCATTTTCTATGTTCAGTGGACCATGAAAATGGGGTAAAATTTCTAATTTGACATTAAAATTAGAAAGATCATATCACAGGGAACATGTGTATTAAGTTTTACGTTGATTGGACTTCAACTTCATCAAAAACTACCTCATCCAAACACTTTAACCTGAAGCGAGACAGACGGACGAATGGACAAATGAATGGACGGAGGAACGAACGGACACACAGACCAGAAAACATAATGCCCATTAATGAGGCATAAAAACAGCTGTTTGTTTAATCATTTGTTTTTTTCTATTAGGATTGTTAAGGAAATATTTAGCTTCTCCATGTTCAAAAGTGATTGTCAAACTGCTATATATCCAGTGAAATGTTTCCAATAAAGTGTGTGGTTCGAGTTTTTCTTAATTTTCATACTTTTGTCAAAGCAAATATTTTGTAAAATTCTGTAATAGCACATGCATACCTACCTTGATAGTACCTGGTGGCTCCTCATACCAAACCAACTCAGAGAAATAGTCATACTGATATTGAATTTTGTATTGCGTTACCCATTCTGAACCATCAGGTTTACCAGCTGTTGTAATGCCTTTAAATGTGATAAGATTATAGAAGTAGGCCTGTATGTATTCTCCTTTGTTCATCTTTAGTGCTGACCACCCTGCTGTATTAGCATAGCTAGATGCTCCTGTAAAAGTCAAATGGAATTCATTTATTTTACTGGTCATTTCCAAAACACTAATAAGGCCCCCCCAAAAAAATGCGTGTTTACCATCACATGCTGAACAAGAATGTGTCCATAGTACACGGATGCCCCACTCACACTATCATTTTCTATGTTCAGTGAACCGTGAAATTGGGGTCAAAATTATAATTTGGAATTATAATTAGAAAGATCATATCATAGGGAACATGTGTACTAAGTTTCAAGTTGATTTAATTTTAACTTCATCAAAAACTACCTTGACCAAAAACTTTAACCTTCACTTCACACTATCATTTTCTATGTTCAGTGGACCATGAAATTGGGGTCAAAACTATAATTTGGCATTAAAATTAGAAAGATCATATCATGGGGAACATGTATACTAAGTTTCAAGTTGATTGGACTTCAACTTCTTCAAGAACTACCTTGACCAAAAACTTTAACCTGAAGCGAACGGATGGAAGCCAGGGGTTTATCTGGGTATTTTGGGAAAAGGGACCCTGGCCAGTTTTGGGAATTTTTTAGCGCTGTTTTCAATGAAATTGGGAAAAACAACCAATATACCAGATGTTAGTTTTAGTGTGTTTAGTTCATTAAATTTGTTTTTAAATATAAAAACATGGCATTAAAGTTTATTTGAGTATCAAAATAATGAGTTCTAACTTTTTAAAGGATTGTTATTTTTTTTTATTTTGACCTGAAAAAAAATATTTTGAGTTCTGTATAAAATATATCCTGTTTCTATTTTCTTTTATATATATCTTTTACTTTTCAATTTTAGTGTTGCTATGATAGCTGTCACATGTTTGGTTCTTTTCATTTTTTATTAACTGTATTTGATTGATAAACCCGGAATTATATACTTGTTCGTTTCCGGATTTGATCTGGTTTTAGTATTTTCCCACACTTCCTGTTTATTTATGGCAGCCATTGTTTGTCAAATGTTGTTTGTCATTCAATGTTTCAACTTGGATTTACACATTACTTGTTGACGATTTTTGACATAAAGCTAGCTGTTGAATAAAATAAACATCTCTGTCATGAATAATAAAGATGAAAATAAATTTTGTGATCATTTGGGAATTTTACTCCCAAAATTGGGAAAAATGTAGGGTTTTTGCCCTTGGGTATGGGTCCGAAAACCGGACCCTGTGGAATGCTAGAAAAATCCATGGACGCACAGACAAGAAAACTAATGCGTGATATGTGAGTTCGTGGTCTAGTGGTTAAGACCGATGACTACAGTGCTGAAGGTCCCGAGTTCGATTCTCACTCGGGGTGCTAAAAATATCAGTACATCAGAAGGGTAATTTTCACCCTCTCACACACATCTCTGGTACCCAAACCGGAGTTTAAACTAGAATGGGTACTTTGGGGGCCTCGGTTGGTCAAAGTTGTCCCCTACTTTGACCTGGAGATCAATCTTCTGATATCTCTCTGGTTTGTCTGTTTCCACCGAGTGGCCCGGTGGTTCTCTCCGAGTACTTCGGCTTCCTCCACCATAATAACAGACTTCCCGGTGTCCTACACGCTCCCTTGGGCGGTGTTGGGTGGGGATTGTTCTGGTGGTGGGATAATATTGTAAAGGACACATCTCCATTAATCCTTAGGGAGTGTACATGGATCCGCTGTACCCTTGCAGTCAATCAAGGGGTGCGTCTTAATTGGCGGAATCTCAGTACATACATACAATGCCCATCTACTATCGTAGGTTGGGTATAAAAAACACATTGAACACAAACTCAGATTTAAGAAACACAGTAAAAGTTACTGAAAGCATGTTTATTATAAGCTATAAAATCAGGTTTATTCCACCATTTCTACATAAGAAATGCCGTATCAAGTCAGGAATGTGGCTGTTGTTATCCATTCGTTTGATGTGTTTAAACTTTTGATTGGAATTTTTCTTGGAGTTTGGTATTTTTGTTTTTTTACTTTTATGCATCATTACGATCTGCTAATATAAAACAATATACTTTTAAATTCCAGTTGCCTATACTTATATTCTCTGTATATTGAGGATTCATTATTAAAGATACCGAAATTTGAGGATTGAGAAAAACTTCAAATTTCATAAATATTTAAATTTGTGCCTTTGCAAAAAGTCTGCACACAACCTTGTAGAAATTTGTACCCATGGGATCCACAAAAACTAATTCTTCCTCTCCAACAAATAATAATGAATCCATAGTAATGCAATTATAAAGAGAATAGAAATGGGAAATGTGTCAAAGAGTAAGAAATAAGCCGAAGGCCATCAATAGGTCTTCAACACAGCAAGAAAAACCTACACCCAGATGCGGACGTTCAGTAGTTGTCGTTTCTTGATATGGTTCATAAGTGTTTCTCATTTCTCGTTTTTTATGTAGATTAGACCGTTGGTTCTCCTGTTTGAATGGTTTTACACTAGTTACTTTTTAGGGCCCTTTAAATTTAAAGCTTGCTGTTTGGTGTGAGCCAAGGCTCTGTGTTGAAGTATGTACCTTAACCTATAATGGTTTACTTTTATAAATTGTGACTTGTATAGAGAGTTGTCTCAATGGTGCTCATACCACATCTTCCTATATCTAATTAATACATACCATTTAGACCAGTTTGTAAATATAGCCTAGAATTAAATGGACCATGACCAGAATCTCGGACTGATGATGCAGTTAATGAAGTGTCACCATCTAACAAGCTGTAGTTCCCTGATATCATCGGCTCATTTCCACATGTGTCTGTAAGCAAATAAAAATATCATATCAATTAAGAATTTATTATAATTCATTGAATACCAATTTTCGTGGATTCCCTGGTTACCCGGGAACAACGAACTACAAATTGTCTATAAGAATGTATGCAGATTTTGTAAAACAACGAAATTCAATATCCATGAAAGTTTTTTTCAATCCATGAAAATTGGTACCCATGAAATTAAATGGATCCATAGTATATAACAAAGCTCTGCAAAATTTATCATGTGGAACTGTATCTTATCAATTTAGGAAGTAAACTTAATATTTCCTTAATTTGTCTCTCATCTGTTTTGCATATTGACGGAAATAGAATATGTTTAACTGAACTTGATTTTGGAAAAAGATATAATGTAAATTTTATGGTAATGTTAATTTTGAGAACTGATTCAGTAAAGAATCTGGCAAAACCACGAACAAGTTAATTGCTTTAATGAACTAATTCAGAACAAACAAGTGAAACTGCGAGCTACTGCTCACTGATGATACCCCCGCCGCAAGTGGATAATATTAATAGTGTAAAAATATGCAAGTGTTCGGTAAACAGGAAGTTGTCGAGTGATGAATCTGAAAACGCATCACACGGTATAGCTGACTTATATAAATCCTGAAACCAAATTTCAGAAATCCTTGTATTGTAGTTCCTGAGAAAAATGTGACGAAAATTTTCAACTTGGCTATCATGTGTAAAATCATACAAGTGTTCGGTAAACAGGAAGTTGTCGAGTGATGAATCTGAAAACGCATCACACGGTATAGCTGACTTATATAAATCCTGAAACCAAATTTCAGAAATCCTTGTATTGTAGTTCCTGAGAAAAATGTGACGAAAATTTTCAACTTGGCTATCATGTGTAAAATCAGACAAGTGTTCGGTAAACAGGAAGTTGTCAAGTGATGAATCTGAAAACGCATCACACGGTATGGCTGACATATATAAATGTTGATACCAAATTACAGAAAGGGTGGATGTGTAGTACCTGAGAAAAATGTGACGAAAGTTTCATGGGACGGACTGACTGACGGACGGACTGATGGACGGACTGACGGACTGATGGATGGACTGACGGACGGACAGACAGAGGTAAAACAGTATACCCCCCCTTTTTTAAAGCGGGGGTATAAATAAAGTTAATTAATTTCACTTTCAAATGCCAATCTTAAAATCTTGATGGACTGACGGACGGACAGACAGAGGTAAAACAGTATACCCCCCCTTTTTTAAAGCGGGGGTATAAATAAAGTTAATTAATTTCACTTTCAAATGCCAATCTTAAAAATCTTGTTACATTAATTTTCCAGTAGGAAAAATGTAATTAACATAAAAAAAAATAATATCAACATTATTTTTTTTTAAATAGATACTTGTTCATTACAAGCTTTTCCTGATTACAATTTCCTCAGTTGTCCAGGATACAAATTCCCATTTAAAACCTGGAAGTAGGAGGCTCATCAACAATTTTAAAAAGTCACCAAATTTGTATTAGATGAATACAATTAAATAGTGTACAAAGTTTGGAAAAAAGCATGAAATATCTTATTTCTAAAACATTTTATTTTCCACGACTCATTTTTATCTGATGATGATGTCATTTCCGATTCCTGTATTTAAATAACTTACAAATAGGACCTGAGGTTGGAGTCAATGCAGTCGTTGTCAACGGTAGTGCTGCAAAACAAATGTAACGTATATAAAAACAGACAATTCATAAAAGATTGGGTATCAGTATATTTAAAAAAAAATTTGAAGTAAGCAATTTGTCTAAGGGCTATTCCATTAAAATGTATGTGGGAGAGTAGGAAGGAACTTTCAAAATATCTGTACAACATAGAACAATTTTTTAGAAAATTTTGCATAAATGGTAATCATAGACACATATTGAAAAGACCCATGACCCACATTAAATAATTAAACTTCCCTTTCTACCTTTCCACATACATCTTAATGGAATAACCCTAAAGATTTACTTGCTGAACAGAAACTATAAGTGAAAACTTTAACAGAACATGCATTTTACAATACAAAAAAAACAATTAGCATTTGCTACATTTAGTTCATAAAAATTAGTACAATACTATGTAATACATGTAGCAAAACGAATAAAAAGTGAAATAAATTATTCTATTTTGCAAGCCCATTCAAATAATGCTATACAACTTTAATTTTTGCTAAAAACTTTGGTGGCTGTGAAACCAGGTTTCATCCACCAATTTCTACTTATAAAAATGCCTTTACATAGTCAGGAGTATGACAGTTGTTATCAATTTATTTGATGTGTTTGAGTATTTATCTTGATTTAAGGGACTTTCTGTTCTGAGTTTTCCTCAGAGTTGAGTATTTTTGTGAATTTCTTTTTTTGTACTAAATGCATTGCAAACATTTCTGAATTAACATAGCATTATACAAACCTTGTTTTTTACAGATATAATATTGTTCTTTATCACATCTTTTGTCATTCCATTGATAATTCCAATTAGGCACCATCTCAATACAGTCTTCTCCTGATGGGGAAAACATTCGTTCATTTGGCTCTCCTAAAAAAAAAAAATAGAATAATTAAATTATTTAGGAGTATTAGCTACCATCAGCTTGTACATACTGTTGTATATTCCTCATCAAACAAAGTTGTATAACCCCTGCTAAGTGTCTCCATTCTTTCTTCATTTAGATTAAAATATTAAAAAAAGAAACTAGCCCACTTTGGAAGAATGGGATTGATGAGCATTGGCCTAAAAAAGGGGGGAAAAAATGCTCAAATTTCATAAAACTGTACTGTGGGTCAACACTGAATGCTTAGATTTTTAAGCTGAAAATGGTATCCAACTTATATTCTGATCTACTTTTACTCCAGTACTAATGATAGCATTTCATCATAATATATAACTAGAGTCTTGTAAGACCTTATATCCCAAACTGGACTCTATGGATGACTCTAAATAATGAAACCATAATAAAACAAGAATGTGTCCAAAGTACACGGATGCCCCACTCCCACTATCATTTTCCATGTTCAATGGACCGTGAAATTGGATAAAAAATATAATTAGGCATTAAAATTAGAAAGATAATATCATAGGGAACATTTGTACTAAGTTTCAAGTTGATTGGACTTCAACTTCATCAAAAACTACCTTGACCAAAAACTTTAACCTGAAACATGCACTTTCATTTTCTATGTTCAGTGGACCGTGAAATTGGGGTCAAAAGTTTAATTTGGCTTTAAAATTAGAAAGATCATATCATAAGGAACATGTGTACTAAGTTTCAAGTTGATTGGACTTCAACTTCATCAAAAACTACCTTGACCAAAAACTTTAACCTGAAGCGGGACAGACGGACGAACGAACGAACAGACGGACGGACGGATGAACGAACGGACGCACAGACCAGAAAACATAATGCCCCTCTACTATCGTAGGTGGGGCATAAAAAACAGTCCATACCTGGATGCCAGTTCAGGTAGGCAAATGGTGATCCATCAATCCACGACCATCCACCTTCCTGCGTGGAATCAGATCCACCTATCCAATAGTTACTGCTTACTTTTAAATATTTCCCTGTATTCAGTATGGCTGAAATATGAAGGTGAGTACATAATATTAAAACTAGCTGATGAACAGAATGTTTTATTTTCCAAATAGTTACTAAATTTTAGTACACTTTTTAAATGTTTATATCGTAATATTCTTAGGGACGACATCAAAAGGACAATGTAAGATAAAAAACTTTATTCAAATAGTTTGGGGGTGGGGTTGATCTGCAGCAAGATTTGGTTATCCGACATTAATTTTTACATATATCCATATGGGTCAATCAATTTTTTCCAAATTAAGTTAAGAGGGGGGTGGGGGGTCAGTGAAAAAACTATGTGAATTAAGTGTTTTATCCTTCATTGAACTTTTGATGTTGTCTCTTATTAAGAATTGGTATAGCTGTAACATTCATAGCTTGATTTTTACATTCAAAAGAATCATTAGAAACTATAACTTGCTTTTGACAACCAACCAAACAAAATGTTTTATATCATAAAAAAGAAAGAACTTAAAGTATAATTCATTTCTTAATTTTGACATATGAATATTTGGATACACCTGGAGACTGAAGCAAGTTATAAATCTTTGCCTATCTTTCACATGAAAAATTCCGGTCAGATCAAAATCTACATGGCTGCATTCATAATGTGTTATTTCATAGAACAATCATTTTCTAATTTATGTATTTGTAAATTTCTTACCATTTATTCAGAGATTTGGATACCATTCCTTAAACATTTATGTGATCTGTACCGATTTTCTTCCCACATTGGTTTTTGTTTCTTTTTGCAAAATTATTAAGATTTTTTTATGTTTGTATATGCACTACCAAGTAGAATCTAATATCTATTTATCTATACCTTGTATACATCTCTGTTCCCTTGGTCCAGTAATACTGAGTAGATAGACCAGGCCTTACTTTAATATATAGTTAAACTGATCAATGCAATATCTAGTACTAGAGTTTTGTTTTATTTTTGAATTATTTTTTATATTCTAATGAGCATAGAAAAGTAGACTTATTATCTATTTATCTATACCTTGTATATATCTCTGTTCCCTTGGCCCAGTTATACTCAGTAGATTACTCCCCATTTGTTGACACGCCCACTGAGCATTGGCAAAAGTCTTAGGATGATAGAGTACAAACTGGTAACAATAATCGTCCAGAGAGTCATAGATCCACTGGGGGCCACAGCGATAGGAATACACTCCTGTCAATCAAACAGAAAATACTGCCAATACATTTATATTTGTGGGTATCAATTTTCGAGGATTTACATTTACAAGGACATTTGAAATCATGGTTTAGTCAATTCATCATACAAGACTATAGAAAATTTGAAGTTTCTTTGAGTATTAAAATTTCTGGGTCCTTTGTATGCAACAAATATAAATAAATCAACATTGGCACAGGTACTATATATGTTATACATGTATCTCTGTGTGTAAATATATGAAATCTATGTATATAGCAGGTTATAACAATTCTCTAATCTAGTCAGTTTTAAAAATATTTAAATTTTAAAACACCTAGTGTTTTAAAATTTCTTTTGCTTAATTTTTCTTGTATTTTCAAAGTTAACTTCCTTTTTTTTTTAAATCCAATATAACTTTTAAAACTTTTATAAACACATGTAATCATTTAATTTGTATTTCTTTATTTTGTTTTTTAAACATATTTGGATTATAAAACCCTTACCTAAAGTTGTTGGTGGTAAAGTAACAAGAGTGTTAAATCCAGGTGCTGAAATAATAAAATATGTCATATTAAATGTGCATTGATGAAAGCTAAAAAGTTTTAAAAATATAACATTTTGGACCTTACAATTTGGATCTATATGTTTGGAAGAAGAATCTTTTTTAATTTGCAAAAGGTTATAACATCAACAGTATATTTTTTTAGTCAAGTGGAACAGGATCTGCTTACCCTTCCTGAGCACCTGAGATCACCCCTGGTTTGTGGTGGGCTTTGTGTTACTCAGTCTTTTGTTTTCTATGTTGTGTTTAATAGAATGCTGTTTTTAATTTTTTTCGTTTTTTTGCCATGGCGTTGTTAATTTATTTTTCCAAATGAGTTTGGATCTTCCTCCATTATCTTTCGACATATTTAATTATGAAATCAAATATGTTACATGTTATTTTCAACCTTCATTCTCAAGTAATTAGTATATACCTACATGCTATTTTTTTACAAATAAAATCTTGTTGTATGGTGCAGTTTCCATCATCCCAAGCCCCTGTAAAATCCTGTCGTCCACCAACGATTTGAATGCAGTCTTGACCATTACCCAAATCATCAGGTTCTCCAGGATAGAAATTTACAAATACAACCTGAAATGTAAGATAATCTCTTAGACATCGGATAGAATTTTCTTACAGAATGACGAAATTTACAAAATGTTAGAAAAATTCTTGACATCTCATAAAATTTTCATAACGAAACAACAAATTTACAAAAGACAGCCAAATTGTAAGAAAATTGCTTAACATCTCATACATCATAATGAATTTTTACAATGAATGATACATTATGGCAAGAAGTCTGTTGACCAGGTGAGCTAAAACAGGATTGTATCTGAAATAAGTGCTATACTTACTTGAGTATAATCCACCCATGCCAAGCCCTTTTGTGTAGGTCTATACCTAAGACCAATCCAGGCAGAGCTAACTGTCAATAGGTTTTCTGTAAAACAAAATGAATACTAATTAACACAATTATAGAAACTAATAAATCTGCATTCACTTCAAATTTGAAGCCATTAGCATTAAGTGTTTCATCATCATGACCTAAGAATGTTATGTATGTTTGGCCTGTATTTCTGTGCTTTTCATCTGTCACTGTATTCTGTAAATTCAGAAATTATTGCGATATTTTTATTATTGCGAAAAATGCGACAAGGCTATAATCACAATAATTTAAACTTGTATTTTGATATTTTTTAAATTAAACAGGATTTACAGTATTATATTTGTTGTTTGTTAACTTTTTTTAAAAATTAAGGTGGTACCTAACACTACAGGGAGATAACTCTGTAAAGTCAGCTTAAGGTTTTAATTACGTTGTGTTGTAAAGCGAATCTTAAACTTCTCAGTGATCAAAATTGGTGTTTGTCAAACTGCTATATAACCAGTGTAATTTTCCTGATAAAACGGTTGGTTCAAATTTTTTGAAATATTTATATTTTTGTAAAAGAGTCAAAGTAAATACTTTGTCAAAATTTTAAGAAAATTAAATGACCCAAATTAATTTTAGCTTAAGTGTTGGGTACCACCTTAAGCTTTTAATTCTCTTGTTTGCAGTATTTTACATTTGTCATGTGGGAGCCTTTAACAGCTTATTATGCAGTATTGGTTTTGCTTAAAGTTGTTTAGGTCATAGAGTGGCCTATTGTTGCTTACTTCTAGATAAATTATAAGTGGTAGGTGAAGAATATAAAATCGAAAAAACTTTCATATAGTTCAGCCAACAAACCATGTTCCTAATATGCAGACAGACAGAAAATGTAAACAAAATGCCATTAAATCTATCATTTGTAGTCATAAAAACAAGAGTTCTTGAAACAAATCAGTCTTTCGATAAATCAATTTGCATGGGACCAGTAATTGCAATATTTCTAGCACTTACTATTAATAAATGCCTGTTCATTTGCATTTGAGATTGTGGTAAGATCGCCATTTGCTGCGTAACAGAATCGCTGTGCATCATCCCAACTGTATCCACTGGAGTTCTGTGATGCACCGAAGTAATAACATTGTCCATTATATAATACCCAGCCTGGATCACAGTGTGCATCAGCTGGAAGAAGAAATACAAGAGAAATGTTAACTTGATTAGGGTACTAGTTTGTTTATAAATTACAACAGTAAAATGTTTGTTTTTCATTTCAAAATAAACTATAATTCAAATGACAAAATTTTACTACAATTCAGCAATAATGTTACAGACAAAAAGTTTCAATAGAAAGCAAACATTTGCATAGAATGTTCTTTAAAATTTGAAAATATAAACATGACCTTAATATCTTGCAGTTTGGTGTGAGCCAAGACTCAGCGTTGAAGACTGAACATTGACCTATAATGATTTACTTTTGCAAATTATGACTTGGATGGAGAGTTGTCTTATTGGCACTTATACCACATCTTCTTATATCCATTAGAAATGATAGCAAAAACATTGGTGGTTTTAGAATGGAAGGTTAAAAAAGTTTAAAATTTCTTACGTCTTGGAGTGGTCTTCTGCACTACATCAGTCGTAATAGTTGCCTTACAAATAAATGGCAAGGATGTAAAACAATATCCATTAGACCAAGCACTTGCTATTCTACCTAGAAAACAAGACAAAACAGATCCTATATATATGAACATCAACAAGTACTTGTGAAGGTCAATCAAAACTCTGGAATGTCAAATAATAATTTGGAATGACAGAAAAACACTCCAGAATGTTTTTTTCTCATAAATTTTGTTGTTAAGGAGGCTCGTGGATACAAAAATTTCAGCTAAAAATTAAACATTTGTTTTTTCATAACAAATTTTATTTATTACGCTATTAGTTATTACTTGATCATATGGTATAAAAATTAACCTAAAAAATTGATTCGTTTTGACCCCAGATGACTTTTAAAATGTTTATATCATTAAAAAAGCTCCAAATTATCTCCCTTGGTGCAAAAATGCTATTTTTTGGCATCACAATTGAAATCTTTTTTCACTCATTGGTGACCTATATTTTTTATAATGTTTTCAAATAAGCTATGCATTAACTAAATAATTGCAAAATTTAAGCGATTTCTGTAATTAAGTTATTTTTTTATTTCGATATTACCTTTTTTTCTCCTATTAGACTAAGTTCAACAGAAAAACAGTACCTTTACAAACATGTATGCTTCTTTATTAGCGAAATTTTATATTAAAGTCATAAGAAACCTCAAATTAAAAAAAATAATGCATGTGTTTTTTATAACTCAATGGATAGCTTACATTATAAAACTTATGTACATATACTTTTTTCTGAAGAAAATTCTTTAATTTATTCATATTTAGAAGAAGTTTACTTTATTTTAGTTGCTTCCTTCCAGGAAGCAATTTTCCCCGACATATTTTCCGTATGCAAAGTGAACTCAGTGTGACCCATCTCGTAAAAATCCGGTGATCGCAATACGCATGGATGTCCTTAAAATAAACTATTATTTGAATTTACATGTTAAACACGTGCTCAATTTCCATGCTTTTGTGTCACTTTTTTGTTGATTATTGACAAACAGGTGACAATCGTTAAACTTCGGCTTCAAAACACGAACTTTAATTACCTGCCATATTTTCACAACAACACTGACCGATTGAAAAAAAAAATTGACGATTATACGAAATTTATGCGAAAAAAATTAAAAATTCTTGAACAGAAGACTAAGTTTATGATGTTTGTATGCATTGGTTCAAGAATAGGAAGAACATTATTTTTCACCGGTCACTCGTTTCTTATGACTTTAAATAAATAAACTGATTTAGACCCCTTAACAAGGCTGAAGCAGAATGTCTAGCTTTTAAGACTAAAGTCGAAGGCTCCACAAAAATGAATTTTATAAATACCTAATTTAATAGTTGTAACACATTCTGCATACAGAACAAAAAATTAGGTTACATTTAATGTTTTAAATTAGTTATGCACTTGTACCCATGAAATCCCTAAAAATAAAAACCCTACACATAATAAATCAAAAGTAGTGTTTTCTCTGTCTTTCCAGACATATTGCTGTATGATGTAAGCAAAAGCTGATAGATTTTAAACAGGAGGTATATTATTGTAAATATTTTTTATCCTCAATGCTCTTCAAGTCTGTACTTTATATGGCCTGTTAATATTTTTAATACAAGCACCAATGATCAGACTTTTTTAAACAAAAGGCCTGTCTCAGGTCTGCATAATAATACACCTTTTATCCTTGGTAGATAAATTGAAGAAACAACAACATATGATTTTTTACATACCGTACATTGTTTCAAAAATTGAAAAAAGGAAAAATAATGTAGAATTCTTTAAAACTCATTCAGGAACTGTAAAACTTGTTTTAATTCATAAACAAATTAGTCATGACATATTATATTTGTTATGAATTTACCAGCTTGAAATATTCCACAATCTGTTCTATTTTTAGTAAGTTTCGGGTAATTTAAATCCCAGTGAGTATAATTTCCTGCAGAAACCAAAGATCCATCAATCCAAGATAGAATATCAGGTTTAGCTGCTGAATCTGAAAAATATGGAAATCAATTATAATTATAAAATATATTTTAAGTAAGAAGAGGAGTACAACATGTGTCAAAAAAATATTTCTAAATGATTTATTTATCATTTTCTATAAATGTTTTAATGCAGTACATGTCTCTTTTCTGAAACAATGATTTTTAATATTTTGCATGTTTATGGCTGTGAAATGCATATTTGGTTAAACTTTTCTTGCATCTAAGTAGAATATTAAATATTTTTTTCCTTTTGCTTTAGTACTTTCTCTTCAAGCTGTAGACAATCTTTCATTCCTTAAACATATACCCAAGTGAACACTATTTTCAAATAAGTGCATACTTGTAAAAATATTTATATTTCTATGATCACAACGATTATAAATAATTACCATTCACAATAAAAAAAACAACAAGAATGTGTCCCAAGTACATGGATGCCCCACTCGCACTATCATTTTACATGTTCACTGGACCGTGAAATTGGGGTCAAAACTTTAATTTGGAATTGAAATTAGAAAGATCATATCATAGGGAACATGTGTACTAAGTTTCAAGTTGATTAGACTTCAACTTCTTCAAAAACTACCTTGACCAAAAACTTTAACCTGAAGCGAATGGACGAACGGACACACAGACGGACGGAGGCACAGACGAGAAAACATAATGCCCCTCTACTATCGTAGGTGGGGCATAAAAAACTAAATAATAAGCAATAGTGATTTTGTAACAGGCATCTTGTGCACACAACATATGATATATGCTGCATAGAAATATATGATTGTCCAATGTAAGAAGAATCTATTCTGTGATCAAAACTTTTTATTATATGTAAATTATGTGTTTACCAGAAAATCCAAGCCATGCACGCTGAACTTGTTGACTGACCATCATACTCTGCACAAATCCTTCTTCATCCGAACTAAAAGTAAACATATAATAAATTAAAATGCAGATTATAAAAAAATGTAATTTCATAATTTCTTAGGCACTGATACTCCTTTTCTCCTTAGTTTCATAAACAAAACACCTTCGGATAAAATAAATAGAAAACCAGATTTAGTATGCCGTCCTTATTTGGCTTTGTAAACAGAACCGTGTTATGAACAGCACAAAATATGGTTGACACATGCACATTGCTGATTTCAATATCATTACTTTCATTTTTATCCTAATAAAGTATATATATTTTACCTGGTTTATGCATCAAATTTATTATAGATTGTTATATTAAAAAACGTCATATACATGTATGTTTAGTCTTAGATGCATGATTTTTTTTATTAGTTGTTAGTGGCTTTGAACTAGCTACTCTCAGATCTGATCCTAGTGTCTTTTTGTTGTCGGAATGTACAAGTACCTGGCCACGTCCACTTGTATTTTTGTCCATCTGATGAGTTAAGCCTTTTTCAACAGATTTTTATAGTTTGTTTTTATGTTGTACTGTTATACCAATGTCCCAGGTTAGGGGAGGGTTGGGATCCTGCTAACATGTTTAACCCTGCCACATTATTTATGTATGCGTCTGTCCCAAGTCAGGAGCCTGTAATTCAGTGGTTGTCGTTAGTTTATGTGTTACATATTTGTTTTTTCTTCATTTCTTCATTTTTTTTATATAAATAAGGCTGTTAGTTTTATCGTTTGAATTGTTTTACTTTGTCATTTCGGGCCTATTATAACTCACTATGCGGTATGGGCTTTGCTCATTGTTGAAGGCCGTACGGTGACCTATAGTTAATAATGTCTGTGTCATTTTGATCTCTTGTGGACAGTTGTCTCATTGGCAATCATACGACATCTCCTTTTTTATATTTACCTTGCTAGGCATTATATTTGACCATATTTTACACCTCTCTTTGAAATGCTCAGGGTAAAATATCAATAAAATTAATTTGTAACCATGTTAAAATGAGCAAAAAGTGTAACCCGTTTGATTCTTTCTTAAAAATTTACATTATTCATTTAAATCAATCAATAATATTCTTTTTACCAAACCAAATATATATTATTTTTTATAAAAAAAATTTAAATTTTTTTAAAATATTTTACTACATCAATTTTGAGTTTCATGCTTCAAAATCATTTAATCTTAGAAATATTACATTAATGCTAGAGTTTATATTATACATGATCAATGGAAGTAAATTTAAGTAACTCTATATTTGAGGGTGTTCATTCCCAAAATGCAACAATTTTGTGCAAATTGTTTCAAATTTCGAACTTTTTCCTAGATCCCAATTTGTTTTACCAAATATATATCCCTTATACTGTGGATTCATTTTTTTTCCTGGCTATCAATTTTCGTTGATTGAGGAAAACTTGCATTTTCATTGATATTTGAATTCGTGGTTTTGCTAATCTCTGCATTCAAATCTAAAGCTTCTATAAAATTTGTAATTCCTTGAACATATGAATTCGTGGTTCACCTGGTACATTGAAATCCACGATAATTGGTACCCAAAGAATCATGATGAATCCACAGTACTCCCATTTCCAAACCCCTAAATCTAACACCCCAAAAACATGACATCCCTCTGATATTTACCTGAGTATTGTCAATAATTTTGTATTCTGATTTTCACAGTAAGTTTTGGCACCAAACCAGCTGTCTTTTAATGAGGAGATACTGACTAACTGGAAACATTCATTTTTAAACTGAGCCCAACCTTGGGGACAGGTACCTAAAAAATAAAATATGAAATTTGTATTAAACTAAAATCATTGACATTTCTGTGTAGATCAAAATCTATGTTTCAATTTTTTCACTGTTTTGTAAACCCATTGGCTTCGGTAGTTAACTGCTCTTTGTTAAGGTTTTTGTGTCTTCAAAAGTAGATAAAAAATATGTTTCAATGAAAAGTACAATATTAACATACCAAGAACAAGAATGTGTCCAAAGTACACGGATGCCCCACTCGCACTATCCCTTACCATGTTCCATGGACCGTGAAATTGGGTAATAATCTAATTTGGCATTAAAATTAGAAAGATTATACTATAGGGAACATATGTACTAAGTTTCAAGTTGATTGGACTTCAATTTTATCAAAAACTACCTTGACCAAAAACTTTAACCTGAAACTCCCACTTTCATTTTCTATGTTTAGTGGACCGTGAAATTGGGGTCAAAAGTCTAATTTGGCTTTAAAATTAGAAAGATCATATCATAAGCAACAAGTGTACTAAGTTTCAAGTTGATTGGACTTCAACTTCATCAAAAACTACCTTGACCAAAAACTTTAACCTGAAACATGCACTTTCATTTTCTATGTTCAGTGGACCGTGAAATTGGGGTCAAAAGTTTAATTTGGCTTTAAAATTAGAAGATCATATCATAAGGAACATGTGTACTAAGTTTCAAGTTGATTGGACTTCAACTTCATCAAAACTACCTTGACCAAAAACTTTAACCTGAAGCGGGACAGACGGACAAACAGACGGACGAACGAACGAACAGACAGACAGACGAACGAACGGACAGACAGACAGACGGACGAACGGACGCACAGACCAGAAAACATAATGCCCCTCTACTATCGTAGGTGGGGCATAACAAGAATTTTGACTATTAGAAAATCTTTCAAGCTTTAACAGATTTTTTTCTCTTTACAATCACTTTAACTGTTTGATTTCTGATTCTTTTCCCCAATTCCAGAACTAGTTAAAAAAAAAAAAAAAGAATCCCAAAAGAAGACATTTGACAAATTATCTAACATGTCTAATCTAGAAATATTTCCTGATTTTTCAGATGACATAGAGTCAGATGTTATATGAATATTAACTCAATTTTGTACTGGACCAAATGGAGCTGGGCATGTCACCTTACCAGGACACAATATTCCGACTCTGAGCCATCCAATCCAGTCTTTTGTTTTTCACCTAAATGCTGCATGTAAAGCTTAGAAGCAGCAAACACCTATTTTTATGTCTTTGGTCTTGATAATAATAGCAACTAGATCAAAGAGGCATATTTATCTTACACATACTGACTTATAAGAATGATTTGTTAAAAAAATATTTTGTATTTACCTGTATCTTTAGAACACACAAATTTCTTTTCTTCTGTACACAATTCTACATCCCAGTAGAAATTCTGACGTGGATTTGCAAACACACAGGTTCCTCCTTTCGTTCTGAAAATATAGTATTCAAGTACATAATGTACATAGCAATCTACCAAACTTTATCCTTAAGGTTGAATGATTGTAAGGGATTGGGGTTGCTGGAGACAATTGAAATTAATATGAAGCTGTTGGTTGAGTTCTAAAAAGGAAACTGATAATTTTGTGAATTTTTTTCAGTTAGAAGTGGACTTATTTAAAAGTGCATTTATTCATGACCCCTAATGCATTAAATCAACAGAAAGTTTTTCAAACAGATAAGTTATAAAGCAGATATTACTTTAAGGGCATGATGGACATTTTCCAATGTCTATCAAAGCTAAATGATGTAGGCTTACCGGTATATGGAAATTTTGGCAAATTCATGAAATCAAGTTTCTACAGAAAACCTTTTTCTCTGCGTAGACAAAAATTGGTATCCACTAAATTAAATGAATCCACAGCTTATCTCAGCTCACAATCTAATTATTTCTATTCTCAAAAACTAACTGATCTATAATGAGTTTAAAATTTTAATATACCATTAATTGATGAACTTACAATATTTTCCTGGCAGACGACGCCCATGGCTGGTACCTTACTGTCATGTTATTACTATACCTCCACTGACCAGGGTAGGGCTACAAATTAACACAAATAAAGAAGTTGTAATTATTCATTATGGCCAATTGTGGCGTACATTTATGATTGCAATCCTTAAACGATGAAAAAAATACAAGATAAATTATTTAAGGACATGCTACCAAAATTTTAAATCTTTGAGAAACCTCTCCTGTTGTCACATAACATAAGGGTACGCAAATTGCACCTACTTTAACCGACATTTATTTATGATCCAGATAAAAATTTCCATTTTTTTTTATTTATTTTTTTGTTGTAGATGTATCTGTTTTAATATACAGTTCCACCGATTTAGTTTTGAATCCTTATTAAATCATAGAAAATGGGTTTAATAAAAGATTTTTTAAAAACACTGAGATTACTAAAATAGAATCAGCATATACATTTTTTTTATTAATCGTTCATGAATTATGCAACTTAAATGAGAAACCAGTCTATAAATTTCAAATTACTGTAAATTCAAAAATGAAATTATTGCGAGGTTTTATTATTGTGAAAAATGTGACAGGGTTATAAACGCAATAACTTAAACTCTCATTTTGAAATTTTTTATATGAATTAAACAGGATTTTTCTCAAGGTCGCAAAATTTAAAATCCCATTTTACTTTAAAATGACAAAACTGCATTAAAATAAATGCATGCATCATTTTCTGAATTTACAGTACGGCAATCCATCTTACCACATCAGATATATCAATCCACATTTGGTTATCATCAGTTCTACAACCAACAACTTCTCCTAATGCCCAAACCTCTCTTCCGTTTATCATACGATATAAATTGGCATTGTTTTTTGTACATGTCCGGTTAGCATCAAGCCATGCTGATTTGTCCTCAAATAGTTTAACACATTTTTGTTCTATTAATATCCAGCCATCATCTCTGTTGCATAATTCAAATGAATCTACAAAATATTTTCAAAGATTTTTTTCCTATTAAACAAAGTGATTTCTTAAAATTGTTAAAATCAAAAGAAAATGGGGAATTATACCCAATTGCATTGAGTGTGTAGGTAAAGGTAATAAATTTGGTTCGCTTGCTTGCTGGCTGAACCGCAAAGTCATTATTAGGTAAGGTATACTACCCTCCTTTTGAAGTAGTTAAGTCCTACAGATAGATAGATTGGTTATCTGTCAGACTAGTCTACTCTTAAAGGAAGGTAGAAGGTACCTAACCTAATAATGACTTCATGGTTCAGCTAACAAGTAAGCTAACCAAAGATATTACCTTTACCTACACACTCAATGCAATTGGCTGTAATAAAAATATCAGGTTTCTCTCTTTCATTTGCAGGGGGAAATCCCTGAAGAATCTGCAATATATATTCAAATGAGTGATTTCTTAAAATTGTTAAAATCAAAAGAAAACAGGAAATTAAAGAAATTAATAAAAATGACTTTTTTTTCTCTCCCTCATTTGCAGGAATTTTTTTAATTAAAATAACTATTCCTGAGGCTTAGCAGTTCATCTACAGACAAACTTTGCTTAGATACATACAGGGATAAATAAAAGAGTGAAACTACTATTTTTTATAAAAATAAAACATTAGATATTTTGTGAAAAAGCCTATGACGTAGACCAGATAGGTGTTTTGTATACAAAAGACTCATCAATGATATTCATATCATAAAAGTTAAAAAGGCCAAATAAAATATGAGCTGAAGAGCAGTGTCCAAGATTTTACCAATAAAACATCTCAAATTTTGTAGGCCAGATGACAATTTTGTCTACAAAAGACTCATCAGTGATGCTTGAATCAAAACAATTTTAAAGAGTTGAAAAGCATTGAGAACCAGCTCAGAACTTCCAATTTTACAATTTTGTAAGCAGTTTAATTTATAATTCATACCATATCAACTATAATTCATGTCAACACAGAAAGTGCTGTTTACTGGATCTTGTGGGAAAAAATCATTGGACATATAACAGTTAGGCAAACACAAGTTTTTATCATTGAGAAGCTTAATATTTCCTGAACAATAGAACGTAATTAAATCGTTCAGCTGATTTTTAAAGAGTTATCTCCCTGTAGGGTTATGTACCACCATTTAATCAAACTGTTTTACCTCTCAACACAAATGATTCCGTTCCCTCGATTACAGTCATTCTGATGTATCTGTCCAGTATAGGGTCTATAGGAATATTTTCCCATTGTTAAGGCTTTATGGTGACCTTTAGTTGTACGTTTCTGTGTCTTTTGATCTCTTTTTAAGAGTTGTCTCATTAGAAATCATACCACATTTTTTTTTTTTTATTGTGTAATTAACATGATCAAGTTTATCCATTTATAAAATCTAATACAAATGGATGTTCTTTATCAGAAATTTGATTTCCAAAATAAAACAGTTTTTACCTCTTGACTTGACACAAATGATTCCGTTTCCTCGGTTACAGTCATTCTGATGTACCTGTCCAGTATAAGGTCTATAGGAGTACATTGTAGCACATCTGTGTCGTGCATCATTGGCTACACCAACCTTGTTCCTCAACCATTTCCTAAAATAATAAATACAATAAATCTGTGTCGTGCATCATTGGCTACACTAACCTTGTTCCTCAACCATTTCCTAAAATAATAAATACAATAAATCTTTGTCGTGCATCATTTGCTACACCAACCTTGTTCCTCTTGTTCAACCATTTCCTAAAATTATAAATACAATAAATCTGGGTCGTGCATCATTTGCTACACCAACCTTGTTCCTCAACCATTTCCTAAAATTATAAGTACAATAAATGAACAAAATGATTGTGTACTGAAATTTTCTTTTACAGCTCTTCTATTAAAGCATGCAAAACAAAACTTTGATCAAGTTGCTTGCTATGTTTGCTCTGATGTTTGCAAATAATTGGTAGGCAGAGTTTCAGTCTAGTTTTATATATACTGGGAATTGATTGGACAATAGAAATTGACATGAAATATGTAAATAACTTTTATTGTCCAATCAAATTCTCGTATATAGTAAACAGACTGAAATAGACTACCTACCAGTTGTTAACAAACATCCAAACAAACATAGCAAGCAAGATTATCAAAGGTTTGATTTGCATGCTATTATAGAAGAGTGCAAGTAAGTCGCATAATATGTGTTTTGGAATGATATTGGTGCCATGTACATTGTATGCAGTAGAATGTACTTACCCTTTCTGGTTTCAGGAGGCATTGGTGTTGCTAAGTCTTAGTTTTCTTTGTTGTGTTTTGTATACTGTTAATTTTGTTTGTATTTTTGTCATTTTTGGTTTTTTTTTGGCATGACATAGTTAGTTTTAATTTCAACTTAGTTTTGATATCCCTGTGATATTCATCAACTCTCTATAACGATATTTATGTTAAAAGAAATTTTAGAACCAATACATGCATAGACATTTATTCAAAGCTGAATCTTTGAGCCATTGTTTCCATTTGTCTGTTTACCATGTTTACTATGGATTCATTTATTCTTGTGGGTACCATTTTTTGTGGATTGAGGAATATTTGCATTTTCATGGGCATTTGATTTGAAATTCGTAGTTTTTCCAAAGTTTGCATTCAACCCAATCATGCCCATAAAAACTTGTATTTTGTTGAAGATTTAAAGTGGTTCATTTAAGAAAGAATAAAACAGAATGATTTCGTCATGATCGTAGGAAAATCATGAATTCTTCAATGACTGCATGGTACTGCCCTTTTTAAAGATCTTTGAAGTTTAGGACACTAAAAAGACTAGAAAATTTGTCATAAATCTATGACAGTCAGTCAGGGGTACTACTTGTACAAGTTATTTGTAATACTTGAAGAAGTAATATTAATATACTTATATAAATAAATTTGTAGGATACTTTATAATACAAGTGAATTTTATTAACTTGTATAGGTAAAAAAAAATATATGTCCCTTAGACATTCAGATTTTTTTTACTTGTAGAAGTAAAAAAGTCTTCCTATCTTCTTTTATTGAATGCTTATGATTTCTTTGCTCTAATAGAATTTTAAATTATCTGCCCTTTGCAGATGTCTTTACTAATCATTTGAGTGTAATTTCATGGACAATGAAAATCCCATTTGTCCTTTATCTTCAGAACACTGCTCATTTACAAACCCCAAAGGAGCAATTTTTGAAGGCCTTGCGCAAATACTTAAGATCTTTGTGCAATCAGTTTCTTTGTTGAATTAATGAGATGAAACATTGAACTCTAATATAAAAAATTGAGCAAACCTGGGAAAAATCATTAAAGGCATGAATTTACATCTCAAAACTTGAGGACTTTTGTTGTGGGATTGTAAGAAAAATTTACTTACACAAGTAAATTTTTTAGAAAATTAAGGGGAGATTATTCAAACATAATTTATTTACGTATATATATGTGTATATTTTTTTTTACTTCTTCAAGTAAATAAAAATAACTTGTACAAGTAGAATCCATGACTGACAGTATATACATACGTAGAATTGGCATCGTATGTTGTATTATCAATCCATGTCCATGTTTTATTTACACGTTGAAGTCCTATCCAGAATTCCATCCGAGTACCATGAAATAGTTGAGCATCAATCCATTGCTAGAAAAAATAATTAAAACAAATGTGAAATAAACACAAGTGACCAGTGTTTTCCTCACAAAAAAAAAAATATTTACAGAAAGGTGATCACAGTACAATTTCTATAGACCACTTTTGAGTTATGTACTTCACTGGAAAAAAACATCAATTGTGCAAGCCTTTATGACGTCAATAACCAGATAGAGGGGACAGTCTGTATCTGTGCACTATTAACGTTCATCAAGTGTCTTAGTGATAATCATTATGCAGAGCTGATTGTCAATTATAAGAATTTAATTTGCTGAATAATTTGTGCAATATACATGATATAGCATCTGTCATCATATTTATCTAACCACTCGCACAACATGGCAAAGAAAGTGATGATTCCTATAAAATCATGAGTAATGTTTACTAAAACCTAAGGGAATTGACAGAAATGCATCTAACTCGAAACTCTGTCTATTCTCAGTCTTCATTATTCCCAGTTACATGACCATGATGACAATAATTGGATGCAATTGAATGATGGTAGTCTGGAGAAAAAAACAAAATTCTGTTAGAAAAATATATATATATATATATTGGTGGGTACTTTGAAATTAAACAAAAATCTAGCCAGTGTCTGAATGTAGAAGGTGACATGTATTTCTGCATTAAACATGTTAAATGGTCCCAATTTCGCAATAACATCATATCAACCCTGGCTATATCATGTATACCACTGCCCAACAAATCATAAAATCAAACTTTACCATTCTAGTTATCTCCCTTGTAAACAAGCCTTAGTGTGCTACCAATAATTTCATGGCGAACAGATGAACAACAAATAGATCAGACTAATTTAGTAATTTGTTTTATAAGTTATTGGCATTAGATAATAGATTATAAGGGAACAACTAAAAATGAGTTGAAGAAAAAAATTAAATGCCATCTGGCCATGGCAAATATGAAAAATACAAAAAAAATATAAAAATGATCAAACAATTAAAACCTACAAAACTATTAACGACTAAGAAACTAAAATCTACCAAAAACCTACAATGTAGGTACTCTATATTTGTACTACTGCTGCTGATCTTGTTTTATTTTAATTATATTTATCAAAGTTGTACATATATCGATGCTAGTTTGTTATGTTTGATTATAAGGTACAAGTGTTTATGCTATTTATAGAAAGGTCTGTTTGATTGGATTTATAAAGTTTGCGGGAAGAATTTCGATAGTAGTTAGTCATTTGAGTCATTGCAGTCAAGTGTTCTTGATGCTTTTTTACAAATAAATAATTATAAAAATTATTTATCTACAGGTTGATAGTCCAAGAGGAGTCGCAAATATTGATGTGGCAGTGCTAGTTTTTAGAGACAGACAATTCTCATTGATATAAAATGAATTACACATACTTATTACCTGAATTAAAATGCACTTGACTTTCGCAAGTGGCTACTCCCATGTGAGAGTTTTGTATTATATTGATAAATGTTTTATGTTCGGTTAAGGTTACGAATTAGAACATAAAAGAAATGTATAAAATGTGAACTCAAATGACCTTATGCTCTAAGTGCATTTGGTAACATGATTAAAAATCATGTATTATATAACGAGACATATCATATATATATATACGTACACATTATGAACATAATATAAACTATGATAAACTTTCAGTCTGCTATCTATGTTTGATTAATATATATAAGAAGATTACCTATATAAATTATGTACTGATAATCCTAAGTATATATAACATAGCTGGTCATTATCATACATTTACAACAATTAGACAATATGAATAACTTGAATAAGGGTGAAGGATGGTACCTATTCAAACGTTGAAACCCGCTGATTTTTTTTAACCTGTCCTAAGTCATCAGCATGGTCAGGAATCTGAAGTTCAGTAGTTGACATTTGTTAGTGAGGTTCACAAGTGTTTTGCATTTCTCATATAGATTAGACTGTTATTTTTCTCCTTTGAATGGTATTACAATAGTCATTTTGGGGCCCTTTATAACTTGCTATTTTGAGTGAGCCTAACTCTGTGTTGTAGACCGTACTTTGAAAATTAATGAATTTTTTTTTAATGTGAATATTATGCAGCTAGATATATAACAGAATAATAAGAACTTCTGCTCTTTGGTTGGGTTGTCGTCTCTTTGACACATTACCCATTTCCTAGACTGAATTTTTCTGTCTCCTGTGTTCATATTTCACCCTTCCCATATTTTATTTTCCTAATTTTGACCTTTGATATTTTTTATTTTTTTGGACACGGCGTTAAAAAAAATTAAATGAAAAATCCAAATGATAAATAGGAAATAGGAAATTTCAAAAATAAACATTTAGAGACAGATTATCGGTCTACCCATTTCCATACCCCTTGTATTTAACCCTCGTGGTGACAATATATGTAGATACATGTACTGCATCTAAAAAATCTACTCTTCCATCTTAAGTTTAATTTATCTTTTATAAACTGACCTTTTGTTTTTCATTATGGAAAACATACATAGATGCATTTCTTGATGAGCATGTAATTTCTGCATCTGTATATCTGAATCTATTCTCAGAAATGTAATAACAGTCTCCTTTGTATTCTTTCCAATTTACAGGACATGCAGCCTCACTTTGATTTGCTGTAGAATAAAGTGAAGAGAATTAGTTTAACTTTATGCATACGAGTATTGTACTTATTCATTTTCTTTTCTTTAAAATACCCCCTATAGTACGGTGACCAGACCCAATATTTTTAAAATTTAATCGTCAAACATACTATATGGCTATAGCATATATCATTGGATTCGGAAAAATGAGTACTTTTGGAATATCGATGTCGTCAAAAAGAAATGTGGTAACAGTTTTGCATAAATTAAGGTCAAAGATCAACATACTGTTTTCTTTTTTTCTTTCTGTATCTTAACAATTGAAAGATATCAGCAGCCTTTTGTGTTCAATTTCAAATCAATTGAAAATGAATTATCTCGAAAATGTAAAAAAAAAAAGGAACATATTACTCAGTAATCGGTTAATTCTGAAAATTGGCGTTTTTCAACACTTGTTCTATTATACAAGATCAATACAAATTCCGTTAAAGTTACAGTAGTTACCTTGGCGGGTGACATTCAACCTCAGCAATAAAAGATAAATATTGTTTTCAAGTAAAGCCTTCTATCCTGAATGTTTATTTTGAAAAAGCTCATGCATGTAATTCATTGCAACCAAAAACCACTAATTAGCTCGAAGAACATTAAAAAATCCAATCAAAATGATCAGAAAACAGATTTCATCCAGGAGTATCTTCTGATTCATCTGTCAAGGAATTTCTACATAATTCTTACCCATGAAAGGAGCAAAGAACCGTACATGTAAGGTTTTGTTGTGAACAAACACTTTTCACATGAAGATTTTCCCTAACATGAATACAAAAGATCCTGCAAGAATTCTGCTGACATATGCCCTTTAAAATAAACGGGGTGTAATGAAATAGTTAATGTTCGCCAACCGTATTCTAAAGGTGTCGAAACAGGGGGTGTAGCAATGTTTTATGCGGTCAAAATTTCTGCTTCACAGAGAGGTAACCTGACTAAACATACTTTTTTACTGGTGGCAAGCTTGACTCGAATTTTGTTAATATCGTGATGGAATGATTTAAAGAAATCATTCCTCAGATCATACATCTTCGAAACTAAATTCTTACACAAACAAGGGCTTCATCTTCGTCAGTACTCCCAAAACTCTGTAACTACAATAGTCGTGTGTGTCCTTTCAAGTCTTTTGTAAAAACAATTCAAACGAGAAAACTAACGGCCTCATTTATATAAAAAAATGAACGAAAAACAAATATGTAACACATAAACAAACGACAACCATTGAATTACAGGCGCCTGACTTGGGACAGGCACATACATAAATAATGTGGCGGGGTTAAACATTATAGCGGGATCCCAACCCTTCCCCCTAACCTGGGACAGTGGTATAACAGTACAATATAAGAACGAACTATAAAAATCAGTTGAAAAAGGCTTAACTCATCAGTTGGACAAAAATACAATTGGACGTAGCAGGGTACTTGTACATCCAAACAACAAAAAGACACTAGGAACAGATCTGAGAGTACTCGCAGTTATCTGACAGCTAGTTCAAAGCCATCAACAACTAATAAATCATTCATGTAAGACTAAACTAGCAATCTGTACACATCCAACTGCGCCTACAACTCGCATGCATGTGTCATTTGTTTGCAGTAGTGAACACACAGAACAATCACACCCGTATCAGAGGTCCTTATGATTATTCTGTCGCTCTTTCCCTTTTCTGTTAACTTCATGTCAAAGTATAAGGCATTAATTATCATACGAGTATTGGCCCTTGGTGAGTGCTAAGCAAGTTACAACAGTCATTAACATTATTGTCTGAAATAACTTCGACAATTTCGGATTTACAAACGTTCCAGCTGAGTAAAGCTCACTATAAGGTGGAATCATAGGGGATTTGTCATAGTTTTGAAAAAGAAAAACTAACAAAGAAATTAGGGAGAGCCTGTTGGTTTTCTTTAACAGAAAGAAACTTCTTCCAGTCAGTATCCTTCTCCCTTCAATAATCTGATACACTTTGGTTGAAGGTGTACTCTTTGTGCGGCTTTCCTTTTCAACAGACAACTTTATTGAGCTTTTCATGTCGTAGCGGTAAAAATATGTCTGCTACTGTTTGCGCTAGCGAAAAGCATCGGGTCATATTTTTATAATAGTCACCTGCAAGGTCACCATTTTTTTTTGCTTTTTTGTTATCATCAATACATCTAAGCAATGCCATACCACCTCTCAGACTGGTGTAAGTTGTGAGTGATGGGCCAAAGGAAGGTAGGGAAAGTGCACACGAGGCTGGTTCACCAAATCAAGTTCAACAAACGACCCATACTCTACAACACATTGCTGGCAGATTCCATCATTTAGTCTTTCAACAGAACTAAAAAAGCAACGTTTACTCTTTACAGTAAAGGAGGTGACTGATTCAGTACTTATTCTCTGTCATACGATACAGTTTTCAAAATTAAAAGCCATGTGTTGCCTTTTTTAACTACTAGAACCTAATCGTAAAGGACTTCCTAGTTCAAACATTTTCCAGATAACTAAGTGTCCAAATTCAGACTTGGTTCTTAATTTTTGAAATGTATAAAAAGAAAAAAACCCATATCAAATAAACATACGAAAGTATGAAATCTTTTAAAAAGACATAAAAAAAACACGATAACCAACACGAAATGGGACCATAAACTATCCAAAAAAAATCGAATTGAACAAATGTTAGCAATGAAAAATCGTTGTGATACAAAATATCATTTATAGATTAAAATAATAGTATCGGTCCGGTTCAATTTTTTTTACAAGTCGAATTTCAAGTGGAAAACCTGTATCTTCAATTTGTAGTGTATATTTTGGTTCAATGCACAAGTTGAAATAAAGCTTCTGAGATAAATGATTTTGAAAGTGTTGTTCAATAAAGGTTTGAAATATCATATAAATGTTGTTTATTTTACATTTTGCGTAAAAATAAATGATGAAAATGAATTGAAACGTACTCTATTAAATGCAAAATATTCGTAGTATTCAATTTTTACAAAAACTCCTCAATAACGGATTAATTTTGCTAAACTTTGTTTGAAATTGTTAAAATAATGTGTTACAACAATGTATATAATAACAAAAAGCATATCCCGAATGTTCTTTTAGAATGTAGGCCAAAAATCTTTTGAAAGTATTTTTTTCTTTAAAGTAAGGGAACGAACTTCAAAGCCCATTTTACAAAAATTGCACCGTACGATTTTTTGACGACAAGTCAAAATGTGAAGGGTAACCTTTGAACTACCAATACTGTGATTTACAGCCGTATAGTCCGAATGACGATTAAACTCCTTAAATAAGCGACTTTTCCTTACTTGGTCACCGTACTACTAACAATCACATGCTTTATCATGTTTATAAATACAATGAAATATAAAGATTAAGGATATAAGTGGTATGATTGGTAATGTGAATGAATATCTCCACAACTAAATAATGTGGATGTAAGCAACTATATATATTCATACAGCCTTTAACAATGAGCAAATATCATTTCTATCCGCACACTAATTTATCATTTTATGAATTTAAGAATTGTAGTTACAATGTGCATGCTTTTTCCACATTAGTCAACACATGAAACTAATTAAAGTTCTGCATTCTGTCATTTTTCAATAAGAACTGGTTATATGCATACCTGCCAACTTTCACGATTTAGGCGTGTATTACACGATTTTGACCCTTTGTCACGATTGCACGATCGTGATCGTGAAAAACCCTCTAAAACACGATTTTGTGAAAATCTACATGAAATATATGATGGTTCCCGATATTGAACTGTGTCCAAGGAAGACATTCCTATTCAGTCAATCAAATTCTATGTTTCTCATGATCAAATTACTCAGCCAATCAAAAACATTTTCTCTCAAGATAATTCTAACATCCTAGATTTTGAACTTGTGTTGATTTCCTCTGTTTTTTAAAATCGTGAACATGGCAAATGGTTTTTCACCTGCAAGGAGGTTCTTACACAGAATAAGAATAAAAGCATGGCTGATTGACAAACTTCAATGATGCAGTACTACCATAAAGATAATAAATAGTAGTTTATTCACTAATTTATTGATATTACACTTGCTGTAATAAACATGATAAATGATATGTATTTAATTAAAATACCAAATCATTTACTGTGCTATTCTTTATTTTTCACATGGACAAAACAAAAAAAAACCCACATGAAGAATCCCTTAAATGAGGGACTTCCATTAGTCAACATGGTCAAGGGGTGGTTTTACTTCTGTGAAAAATAAAAAGGAAAAATGTAGATTTTTATTTAACTTAAAAATTGGGAATACTGACATTATATATAGAACTACTTTTCTAAATGCAGGGTCCAATTATTTTGAAAAATAAAGAAGATATCCATGATATATTAGGCCAAGAACATACCAAAATTCTTGGACATGTGTTGACCATATTATACCAGATAGATCATATGATGTATAATTCTTTGGGAAAAGTTTCTTCAAATAATATGAATATCAGAATATGTGCTAATTTTTACTTAAAAAGTGGTTTTTAATGTCCTTACATTGAGGGGATACCCCTAGGTGTTGTTCCCAACTAGATAAAGGTCTATCTTTGTGCATAATTTTAAATTGGAAAAGTCAACAATTATTTAATATCCTTACACATGAAATTAATTCCTGGTCTTGCAGCTACATGTTCATCTTTTCTACTGTTATATAACAACTAGAATCATGCAAATAAACTTTAGAAAAAGGCATGTAAGCTCATCTTACAAATATGACACTTTTTCTAGTCCACAAAACAGCACATGCAAAATAGTCGTCGCAAAGAATTGTAACCTTTGAAATTGTTGTCGCGCACTAAAACCCCCATGGGCACTTTCAAAACTTGGCAGTTATGTATATGTACTCAGAATATGGTTAAGAAACACACATATTTTTTTTCGGTAGTGGCTATTTTGCTGGTTATGTTAAACATATCTTAATTCAAGCTGGCAAAATAGCCTATTTCTATAGAAATGGCTATTTGACCGGCACCAGCAATATAGTGAATCTGTTGCTGGTGCTTGAAAAATAGAAAATATGTTTTTTGTTGGCATTAGTTAAGCAGAAGCCAAGTTAATAACTATTTTGTTAACAAATATGCAATTCAAATAACTGACTATTACATTGTATTATTTCAAAAGCCAGTCTAATTTAAATATTTTTGAAGCTGTGAATGTGATAAAGGAACTTCGCTATGCAGTTTAAAAAACCCAAGCTTTTCATAACATAAGTATATATTGTCAGATAGGGGATTGATAAAGGAACCAAAAGAGAGAAAAAAAAAACATGTAGGTCCGTGTGCTTGTTTTCGAGATATTAGCCATTTAAATTTTGGCGGGAAAATGTTCTCTCTTGACTTTTCATAGCTTTATCATTGACATGTTTAAGTTCTCAAAAACTATTAAAAAATAACAAAGATTTTATCAGACTTTTACAGATGGCTTATAAATAATTATACATGTAAAGTATTTATAAAAAGAAAAATGGGGGTTAGTGGGGAAAATATTTAAAGCATATGAATGGATAAAATCAGAGAATTCCGAAAATCTGACAGGAATTCCAAAACATGACAAGCGAACATCCTTAACTTTGTTATGTTGTGTAATATTTTATCAAATTTTTGATGCAATGAGATTTTTATCTTTTAGTTTTGTTTATAAAACACAGTTGTAAATATGAAATTGTATTCTAATACATACATAACATTCCATAGTCACTGATTGATTTTAGAAATAATTACAACTACATATGTTTGAAATCATGTTTTACAGTTTAGATACGATTTCATTGCAACAAATGGATGCTTATATTAGATGTATGTTTCATTGAAATATTATTAATACGTTATTCTGTTAAATGCATCAACGTGTAAATCATGGGATTATGCACCATTCTCCAACTGTCAATCCAAATTTACTGCTTTCCCGCCATAGTTACGTCCCCTTTTATTACATATCAAAATCGTACCGGATATAAATTACGGAAATTTTATATTAAAAAAAAAGGGGGACAGAGAATGTGACACATTTAGCTCCTTAGAAAGTATTACCGCTTGTCGGCATTTTGTTATGACTAACTAAAAAAATAGTCGGAAAGAAGGGTGATTGTATGAGTCGGGAAAACAATTTCAAATAGCGCGAACATTTTTCATGCAAGTTTTGCCGTCTAAACTAGTTTTTCTTTGCTACCAATCAATTTTTTTTCTTCTTTCAAAATTTAAAACTATAAGGTATTGGGAAATTCTGGATTCAGAATATTTGTTGATATCAACTGCTTGACCACATTTTTTTCTCTCTCCGAAAGCCCCCGGCCTCCCCAGGTTTACCCTTGAAGTTAACCTAAGCGGACTAGTATAACTTATAGTAGTCTCAGAGTTAACTGAATGGTCGTTCCCGGCTTACTACATATATATCCTTTAAAAATTGAAGCATATAGACAGAGACATTAGTGTCTCTGATATAGTATCCTTCCATATGAGCCCAACAACGATCTAACACGTACATATACATGATATAGTAGGGATGCACAGAGGGCTAAACTATGAGGTACTGTGTCCAGGCTCCGCTTGGCAGTGTCTACGGTGATCCACCGGAATGATAGCTGAGAGTCAGACTACTATAACGCAATTGCATGTATATAATATATATAAGAGTAATCTCAGATGTTATATACACTGATTTATGCGGAAGCACTCTATTGCAAGCCGTTATGGAATTTATTCCTTAGTTTATTGAAATTTAAAAAAAAAATCCCACACGTCTATATATACTGTAAACAAACAAAAAATCAACATCTCCAGCTCACTCACATCCTTACTGGAAACCAATCAAAACAACCCATCTCATTTGCACTGCATGCAAACAAAACAACCCATCTCACTCACGATCGCCTGTATCTTCTGTGCTTTTGGAAATCATGTAAAATAAGATTAAAATCATAATAGAAAGTATTAAATACCGTAAAAATGATTAAGGTCAACTTTGGTTTAATTTGGAACTGTAATTTAAAAAAAAAAAGAAGGTCATCTTATCATTTAGTCGTACAATATAGTTATCGAAGAACTCTCGTCATTATTCAAATTATTTTCAAGTTTGCCATTTGAAATTGTGTTTTTTTTTACAATTCAAAGTGCCCTTAGACTTTTATAGTTTACCCTTGTGCTCTATGTTTAGTTCTGGCGGTCATGCTGGTTGACTCGCGACTGGGTCATTGGATACGTTTTTATTTTAATCCAGATACCCTATTGAAAAATGTGGCTAACTTTAATTCTATTTGGTCCAGTAGATTGAGGGGAGAAGATTTTTGTAAAAGATTCCAAAAAAATACTACAAAGGGCAATAATTCTTTAAGGGGTCAGTTAACAATTTTTGATCATATTAATATTTGTAGATTGTAACTTGGTGAGCATTATTGCTGTTATAATCATTTATCTCTACCTATAATAATATTTTAGATAACCAAAAACTGCCAAATTTCCTTAAAATTACCTATTCAGGGGAAGCAACCCAACTACGTGTTGTCTGATTTGTCTGAAAATTTTAGGGCAGATAGATCTTAACCTGATGAACATTTTTACCCACTTCGTTGTTGCTCTTAATATTTTCAGAGATATATGCCAAAAACTGCATTTTATCCAATTGTCCTATTTTTAGCCATGATGTCGGACATGTGAATAGCAGAAGGGAGACATCAGACACATTTTTAAAACTAAATACCCAAAGACAATGTTGGCCAAGTTTGGCGAAATTTGTCTCATTAGTATCAGGGGAGAAGATTATTTAAAAAGATTACAAAAATTATTAAAAAAATATTGTAAAGCTAGAGGAAAAGATTTTAATAAAAAAAATCGGACGACGGACGACGAACGATGAACATCAAGTGAAGAGAAAAGCTGACTTGGTTCATTGGGCGAGGTGAGCTTAAAAAAAAGAAGGGGAACAAAGCTCAGTCAGCGACACATACTACAAGAAACTTTAAAATCTAGGTAAACATTTATTGATAGTTCGATTTGTCACATATCACATGTATTGATTAAGTTATTTCTTTTAAAAGTGTAAGCCGTGTCTGTTTTACAAACGTTTATCGTCGAGTGTTTTTCCGAAATTATTAATATTATACTATACTGAAAACTGGAACTGGTATTAGTCCAGCTCGTTCATTCAGTATCTAACAGGGCGGAACGAAAACTCTCTAGTGTATTTTCCCTGGTTGTACGTTTCACACGACTTTTAATAATCATATCTTACCCAAAAAGAAAAGAAGAAAGACTAAAACAGTTTCCACTAAAATCCTCATAGTTGCGACTATTTCATGGTTGATCTATTTCCCGTATTAATAAATATTTATGAATGTTGTGTTAATGTATCTTTAAAATCAATGTTGATGGACTTCAGTCTCAATGTTTATCAGTAATAAATACTTATATCTAATTGTTGAGATAATTCGGGACAGGTACTTATTTCTCAATATTTGTTTTGATTTGATCTTTTCCCCGACGTTTGCTTTTGATATACACATAAAAAAAAATATAAAGGTGTGACGGCCAGATTATCCCTGATTTTGGTTTTTAAAACATGTTGCCGATATCAAAACAGGGATTTTTCTTAACATATTTCACATTTTTCCTTCTGTATTAAAACGGAAATTCTGATACATGATATAAAAAAAATATACATGCATCTGAGCAGAAAATGGGGTGGGAAAAGGGGGGATGGGGTTAGAGAATATAGAGTTTGTATAAGCGTTTTACTTTTTATTTTAGATTTCTTATATCTTTTATGATGATTCGAATACAAGTTTTGAATATGAAATTTAGAAACCGGGAAAAAAATCATGTCGACATTTTGTTTCTGTATTTGACAAACTTATATAATTTTCCTTATATGCAGCGTCGGTTATCACTTGCAATCATTCAACTTTGCAACAACTTAAAAATGTTGTTTACATTTAGTTAATTTTTTAATTCTTTTTCAACTGTTTTTTTTATCATTATTATTTTTAATATATTCATAGTGTCACACGCAATGACCATTATTACAGGAAGTTTATTTTTAATATATTATTGTATAGTATACTCATTCAACAATTCCTGGTGTGTTTTTAACCGTTAGACTTGAATCATCCTTCGATCTATATTTTTATTATTTTTGCGGTTAACATCTTAGACTATCCATCGTTAGTGATAAATATTTTTATCTTCATCTATAGGTATGACCCACTTGAACATGACTTTGATTTGTACATAAATTGATTCACCTGCATTACGTATGTCACGAAAGTTTCAGAATAGGTGTGTATAGAGTGGCAAGTTTACGCATCATGTACCCAACGACAAGTATCGTTGAAAATTTCTTTTCATAAAGTCTGAAAAAAGATGAGAGTATATTGTTTGCCTTCGGTTACTGTTTGTGGTCTCGTTAAAAAAACAAAAACAAAACAAAAAATTCTGAAATTTATTTACATGCTCCGGAAAGGTTGCTTGATCCTACTTCACTCATGGCACCCGTCGTTTTAATTGCTAATGGTAAGCTGAAAGTCGGGAAAGGTTGCTTGATCCTACTTCACTCATGGCACCAGTCGTTTTAATTGCTAATGGTAAGCTGAAAGTCGGTGACAGTTCTCGTTGTCTTTGCTTTAAAAAAAAAAAGAAGATAAATCAGACACGGCCTTTGCAATGGGTATTGGTTTATAAAAAATATACATGTAGTTTAGTAATAACTCAATATTCTTTAATTGCTATCGTTAAATGTTCGATAAAATTCGAAACACTAGAACAATATATTACTGTGCATTTTCAAATGTCTCGCCTTCTTTACTAATCATTGATATTATGTTGATAGTCCTAAATATAAAGCTTTATTACAACTGTCACATAAACTTAACATTAACAAAGAACACTTAACAAAGACCAATGAACAATGAAAATGAGGTCTAGGTCAGATGAACCATGTCAGGCAGACATGTACAGCTAGCAATGCTTCCATACAACAACTATAGTTGACCTTTTGGTTATATGGGGACGAAGTCCCCAATTACGGTAGAAAAATAAATAAAAAAAAAAAAAAAAAAAAAATCGGGAAAATTTCCCGAATTTTTCATTCTACTAATGAACTCAAAATCGTTAACTTTTTTTTCCAGATCTACTTCCTGTTCCTGTTTTCTCCGCTTTTGCGCAGATATCTGTCTTGTTTGCATGAGACTATGAAAAAATTTATATTTATCAGTCTAGTAAAATATAAGATTGGATCTCAATACAAATTCAATTTTAATAATTGTTTGATATGAAAAAACGTTACCTGATGAAAGCGTTTCTTTTGTTTACATCTTATATGACGTCATAACTTAAAGAACGTCACAGCTATAATTCCCTAACAACAGAATCAAAATCGGGAACGTTACGTACGGTATTTCGGTTTCTTTTACTCAACGTGATTGAATTAAAAAAATAATACATACAGACTTCGTCCCCATTCACAGGTTATGCCTGCCTCATATTAGTTTAAGAAAAATACACCAAAACACAAAAACTTAACACTGAGCAATGAACCATGAAAATGAGGTCAAGGTCAAATAAAACTGCGCCACTGACATATTGATTATAAAATATTTCCATACACCATATATAGTAGACCTATTACATATAGTATTAGATAAAAAGACAAAAACTCAAAAACTCAAAAACTTAACTTTCACCACTGAACCATGAAAATGGGGTCAAGGTCAGATGACATCTGCCCGCTAGACATGTACACCTTGCAATCATTCCATACAACAAATATAGTAGACCTATTGCATAAAGTATGAGAAAAACAGACCAAATCACAAAAACAACTATAACCACTGAACCATGAAAATGAGGCAAAGGTCAGATGACACCTGCCAGTTAGACATGTACAACTCACAGTCCTTCCATACACCGAATAAACTAGACCTATTGCTTATAGTATCTGAGATATGGACTTGACCACCAAAACTTAACCTTGTTCACTGATCCATGAAATGAGGTCGAGGTCAAGTGAAAACTGTCTCACGGGCATGAAGACCTTGTAAGGTACGCACATACCAAATATAGTTATCCTATTACTTATGATAAGAGAGAATTCAATAAATATAGCTCAACATGCAGACTTCTTATACGTTCAGGTATTTCACATCCAATTTTTTATGGAAATATTCTTTATAAAGCACAAAGGTGTCAGTATTCACCCCAAAAACTAACAAAACCTTTGAATAGACTTATTAAGAAGGGATATAGTTACGATACTGTTGTCAGGTCATTAAAGATTGCATATTTTGGCGTTAATATTGATTCACTTATAGGGTCTTTGCATCGGAACTAAACACATTTATTCAAAAACCAGTTGTTGGCATGACACGGGTTATGTTCTACTCATATATGTTATGATGGTATGATACTAAACCCCTAACGGGAAGGATTGTGCCTGATGTTCATATGATGAAATCATAATCTTTCAGTCAGTTTAATTGAAGTCTGGAGCTGGCATGTCAGTTAACTGCTAGTAGTCTGTTGTTATTTATGCATTATTGTCATTTTGTTTATTTTCTTTGGTTACATCTTCTGACATCAGACTCGGACTGAATTTTAATGTGCGTATTGTTATGCGTTTACTTTTCTACATTGGCTAGAGGTATAGGGGAGGGTTGAGATCCAGGGGCGTAGCTAGAACGAAACGATGTGCAAGCAACTACCTTTTTGGGACCCTTTTATGCAGATTTTTTTTTTTTTTCGGTTTTCGGTCATAGGACGGTTAAAAGAGGAGCTACATGTAGGAGGGACTTATAAACAATTTATGAATGAAAACTATTAATTAATCTTCTGAATAGAGTAAATCATGGTAAATTGAATACATAGACAACACATTTTTGTGATACCGAAATTACTCAAAATTGTCCAAAATCTGCTCTTCGGGTCTAGGCAGAAACGAACTTCTCTATTACTTTGTCAATAGTAACACTGAATTCCCGATGAATATGCAGTAATGCTAGCGATGATAACCTGTCGTTGTTCATTGTTGATCGTACATTTGCAAGTTTTCAACAGACATAGTACCTTGATATATCTCCACGGTAGCACTCGCGAGGTGTTATAAATCAACGTACGTGTTCGCCATCGAGCGACCTCCCAATTGAATTCGTCAAAATTACATGCCAGGTCAGTTTCGTATGTCTCAGAGATTTCTTCGTTTGTTATATTTCCAACAACACAAGGAAGCAGATACGGCGCAAAGAAGCGATTTTCTAATAATACCAGACGCGACTCCACTCTCCAGTTTCATTATCATATGGTCTATGAACGCAAAATATAATGAGACTTTCCAATACTGTTTTGGTGTGTTTGCAGGGTGATTGGGTCTTGTTGTCTGTCGAACACATCGCCTCGGGATCTGATAAATCTAATGCCGATTGGTACATCTCATTCCAAACAGATAAACCGTACTCAGTAAAATGTGCTCCGAAACTACACGTCTTAGACTGAGTATAACAAATTCAAATCTTGTAAAAGATACAAGTTACTGTCCGATTTTGTCATGATCTCCAATAAAACTTTTATTTTGAAACCAAATGCCGTTATTTAATGACATTTCATTAATTAAAAAAAAGTGACAACATATGTGTTTCCTTTAATCATTTAATTTATATTTTTATTTTGCCATATTTTTTTTGTTTTGGATGCCGAATCGATGTGCACGCAACTGCGTGTTAGCGTATATGCAGCTACGCGCCTGAGATCTCACAAACATGTTCAACCCCGCCGCATTTTTGCGCCTGTCCCAAGTCAGGAGCCTCTGGCCTTTGTTAGTCTTGTATTATTTTAATTTTAGTTTCTTGTGTACAATTTGGAAATTAGTATGGCGTTCATTATCACTGAACTAGTATATATTTGTTTAGGGGCCAGCTGAAGGACGCCTCTGGGTGCGGCAATTTCTCGCTACATTGAAGACCTGTTGGTGACCTTCTGCTGTTGTTTTTTTCAATGGTCGGGTTGTTGTCTCTTTGGCACATTCCCCATTTCCATTCTCAATTTAACATTCCAAAAAAAGTGAACTTTTTTTTCAAGTGGTCACTGAACCATGAAAATGACATTGGACATGTGACTGACGGAAACTTTGTAACATAAGGCATCTATATACAAAGTATGAAGCATTCAGGTCTTCTACCTTCTAAAATATAAAGCTGTTTTAAGAAGTTAGCTAACGCCGCCGCCGCCGGATCACTATCCCTAAACACAAGTTGCAGGTTAGACAATAAAACTTTATCCAACACTCAGAGTATAAAATTTGTGCTCGAAACACAAAATTCAGAATATTGATTGGTTGATTTCTTAGTCTGAGTACGAAAATCGCTCTTTAATGTTTTACGACTGTAAGCCCATGTTTTTACAAGTTTTACATCTGCACTTATCAATCTTGTTATCGATATACATATGATACAAGTTCTTTCGTGTACTGTTTTGTAGCAAAATACATATAATTCAGTTGAAACCCGTGTAGTTAGACTTGGTGCATGAAATATTAACATCTTAAGTATTTTTTTCTCCATGTTTTACGCATTTATCTTATATTAATGTTTTAATTTAAAAAATAAGGAGATATGACATCTAAGCCAAAGGGACAATTATCCATACAGACTTATGGTAAAGTCTCCAACAATGAAAAAACTTGTATCGCTCATCCAAATTCCGTGCACAAGACACGTCTTTTTGTAATTATTTTCAACTGGCACACTCGATCGAGACCAAAAATTTGGAGAGCAAAAAATATTAAAACATCAATCAGCAATGTAACCAAAGAATCTTGAACAGTTAAAATCAAAATATGGCCAAAATAAAATTTCAAATATTTTAAGATTTGTAATTTGTATATCAATAAAATGTACAACTATTAAAAAATGAAAGTGGTTAAGAGTTCCAAATGCTATATCATATTTTTTTAACAATCTGGTTTGAATTTTTGTCATAGTTTGGCGTTTTAGAGATCTGGACATTCTTTGAAATACATGCAGTACTTTTGAGTTTAGTTTAAACATATTTCATTTGCAAAAGTAGCAAAAGGGATTGTACACAAGTTATAACAACATTAGTGACGTCCTCTCCACATATAAATATAAACACAAAGTACATTAGATAATGACGAAAAAACATAGTAGGAATGCATGTTATACATACTACAAACGAAAATAAAATAAAAAAATACAATATAATAAGGAATAATACTGAAAAAACTGGACTGGAGTGAAGAGTTGGAAAGTAGAAATTTAGAATGTTAATTGATTGTTTTAAGTCTTTGTGTTATTCTGATATAAGATTGTACAGACTTAAAAATTCCTTTGTTTTGCTGAAAAGATAGGTCACCGCTTTATTTCTCTTGCTTCGTTGTGAAAAGCGCACTCTAAACTGAAATAGTGTATACTATTCTCAACAGGGTGGCCACAGCTGCATTCGGGACTGGGTATAATATAAACACGATGTAAATCTGAATTTAAAGAACTGCACATATATCTCAAACGTGTATGAATGATATTAAGTTTTCTATCCCCACAACTGAAATAGGAAGGTGGCTGTATCAATTTAAACTTCATCTTTCGTTTAAAAATATTCATATTCTTGGACATACATTGTACGTATGTCGGGGTTAAGGCTATTCAATAGTTGTAGATGGAAAAAAGGATTTTCTAGTTATGTCAAGTCTATAACCGGGTACTACACAATTATTACTGTTTCGCAAATCGTAGTTCGATATTTGACCAACAAGCGGGGGGCATTAAATCACAGAGATAATCAGGGGCAGTCCCATTATGTAAAGAATAGAGCATATTGAGCTTTCTGGACTTTTTACTGTCCACTTTTGAGTTAGACCAAAATTTAATTCAGCTACAACACCTATATCTATTTGCGAAATTCTATTCGGTTTTAAACCAGATCTCTTTTTAATGTGGTTCATTGTTGTAATGTTATACTTAAAAAAAAAACTGGAGTAGTTTTAGATATTTTGATTTCGTCCTGAGAATAAAGAACTTAAAACTGAAAATGAATAAACCATTATTTTTTAGTTTCCGCTATATCTAGATGACATCCTCTCACTAAATCATTTCAATTTGAAAGTTCGATGTCTATGTTGAACGAATCTTCGTCATAGAACTTGAAATTAAGGATACAAAAGAAACAGCTAAATCTGTATTTTATCTTGACCTACATGTATTTAGAATGTGGGTAAATTGAGAACAATTATACTTTACGACAAAAGAAATGATTTCAGCTTCAAATTTGTGAATTTTCAATCCCTATATATAGGTGTAATACCACCATTGATTTTCCCCTATTAGTTTTTGGTAAATTTGCACTTTTCGTTATATAAATATAATTTCATACGGTTGAACGTAGTGATCGAATTAGAGTGAAATTATTTTCTCTTGTCTTTTCATGATGGATATAAGTGTCGTACCTATCGTGTGGTCAGTTTCCCGCCGAAACTGGGGTTTCGGTCATTCAGCACGACAGCGCCAAAGCGATCGGTCCTCTTCTGAATACTTGGAAAATTTTAATTTATTCAATAAGCCCCCCCCCCCCTTTTTTTTAATTATTTATAAGATATATAGGATTGATAGGACTGGAGGGTTGTTTTTTCTTTTTAATGTTATATTGTGTGAAGTATATATAGTTGTTATGTGTAACATATTTAATAAACATAGCAGCGGCGTTGTCGTGTAGCTTTGCACTTTATTTATGAGTTTTGTATTTTTTATACTTTCACAGTAAAGGTTTTTCAAAGGCATTCATTCAAGGGGTGACGTACATGAGACTAGTATTATATAGTGAAGTTTAATACAGAATGAAGGGTGTTACAAGAGAATATGTGTTTTTACTTTCTATTTTGGTCATTGATTGGCTAACACATCTTTTATTTCGAATTAAGAAAAAAACTGTTAAAATGCGTACGACTTATTTAAATTATACTATAACACAAATTTAAATAGTTTATAGTTTATAAAAGTAAATATAAATAACGGCTAAAGTATATAGGTGAAGTGCATTCGGAAATCCGCCATCTTATGTTTACAAGTGATAGATCTGAAATTGAATGGTACCACTTGATACCAATTATACTCCAATGTCACGAGCATATTTACTTCCTGTTCTTCTCTGCATACCATTAACAAATAAATGAAGTAAACTATGGCTACGTCTACTGGTGTTAGCTGTAGCATTTGTCTAAAAAATGGAAAAGATAAAGCTGCAATCATATCGTGTGCAGAGTGCGAAAGTGCTATATGTGATCTATGTAAGGATGAACATGATCAATCCAATAAGACAATAAATCACAAGACAATATCATTAGATGAGATTTACAAAGGAGCACAAATTCCAATTAGAAAACGAAACACGCAGCTAAGAATAGTCCGTACATTCTATGTTACGAAGACAGATTCATCAATGCCGGGAATTTGTGCATTCTGTCTACTTCCAAATAAAGACTTTGTGTTTGTCGATAGAGCAGGTGTTTTTACAGTCTGTAATAAAGATGGTTCTTTCCAGGATAGATTTGCCATTGCTTTTAAGAATACGAGAGATATAAAATCAATAAACAATTCTACAATTGCTGTTGCCTTTGACTGCGAAAAGCATCACGTTAAACTGTTCGATATTAAACAGAAGAAGGAAAATACGCAAACTATACCAACTAATGATGCATGCATGAGTATGGAGTACAATAAGGGAATGCTATATATGGCCACTTATGGCGGCGGTCTATGCACAGCAAATCTGTTTGATTACAAGGTTTCTGATTTTTTTTCAATTCGTGGTCAGGTGATTTGTGTCACACTGTCTAAGAATAACATATGTATGGGCAACAGTTATACTGACGATATAACTCTCTTTGATCCATCAGCAAACATCATTTGGAAGTTTGCAGAAAAAGAACTTTTATCATCGCCATCTAAACTCACATCGGACGCAAATGGAAACATTTACGCGTTAGGGCAGTACAATGTCGTTTTCATATCAGCTGACGGAAATCAAAGAAGACAGTTACTTGGCCGAGAAGATGGTATTGAAAACGTATCCGGGATACACTATGATAAAGATACAAAAGTGCTCATAATTGTAAATATATTTGGAAGCGTTACCATATACAATTGTCCATAGTGAATAATGCCTTCATGTGCAGTGAACATGTTTAACATATTTCAAATTGTAACTATAAAATAATTAGCTATGCAGAATTTTTTAAGATGCCTATGAAATTTGGCAAGTGTTGAAACAAAGAATCTGGACACAGTAACGATTTGAATAAGGTTAATGGATTTAATTCTTTAAAAGAGATGAAAATGAGAAACATAATGTAAACTGAGACCATATTCATCTCGGTTGCAAAATAAAAGTGTTATATACCCTAAGAAAAGTATGACAAAGTGTGATTTTCAGTAGTTTGTTTACCCTTTTACCTCAATATAAACCGTACGAGCTACGTAAAATCCGTTAAGGGATCAAAATTTAGATTTCGCGGGCAGTACGTCAAATGAGCATGCGCGAAAGCGTACATGTATAAGACGCGGATTTAAAACGGTCTCCGAATTGCGATATTTTCTCCAAAATTGGTGTTTTCTGAGAGGAAAAAAAAAGACTGTTTCAAATACAATTTATAATCCAAACACAACATGCATATGTATACATGTACGTCATATCACAAATATTTCCAACTTTGTCTGGTTTCAGAGGAGGTGCGGCTCAATGTTTATAACGTCAAGAAACACAAAGACACAATCTTGGAAACATTAAGTTAGAACATTCAGATAGCAATATCATAATATCTCAACACGAATAGTTCCGACCTGACCATGTTCTCAGCGCACGTAAACCGCTGACTGGACAAACTTACAAAAATAAAAGTGAAGCCTTACCGTGATCACTTTTTCTTAGGGTTCAAGCTTGACAATCAGGCGCAAAACCAAATCTATACTATTAAACGAGAAGACCTCATTTTGTGTGTCGCTTCTCTTCCTTCCACAATAAATTAATCATCATACCTCTGTGTTCTTTAGGTAACATGCATAGTCGCATTTGTCATCCATTTTTATGATAATTCAGATTCAGTTATTTTGGGAGAAAAACGACAAAATAGGTGTCCGGATATTGTTTCCATTATCAGACTGACTTTTAGTCATAAATAAGACTTCCGGTTTTAAACATGCACAAGAACAACCAATCGTATGATAGATTACAAAAATGAAAAATAGATAAGCCAATCAGAGCGTTCTCCATATCAAGGTTTTTAGATCGCAACAACCACAACTATTATACCGCCTTAGAGTCAATTATGTTTTCGCGTTTATCCACCTGTAAACTACGATTATACTACTATAATATACAGAGACTCTCTGTATTTTGTCTACTTTTTTCTGAAATACTCACTATCTAAGGGGTCATACCAGTTGAATATATATTGAAATAAGTAAAACATGTGGAAAAAAGAATGTGTCCATAGTATACGCATGCGTCATCGGCACTATCATTTACTATGTTTAGCGGATCGTGAAATGGGATAAAATCTCTAATTTGGCATTAAAATTAGAAAGATCATACCATAGGGAATATATTTACTAAGTTTCGAGTTCGTTGGACTTCAACTTCACCAAAAACTACCTCGACAAAAACTTTAACCTGAAGCGGGACAGACGGACGGACGGACGGACGGACGAACGAACGGACGAACAGACTCGAAAACATTATTCCCACAAATGGGGCATACAAATTTATTGTTGAAAGTGAAAACTATAACCTGAAGCCGGACAGAAGGACGGACGAACGAACGGACGGACGAACAGGCTAGAAAACATAATTCCCATAAATGGGGCATAAACATTTATTGTTGAAAGTGAAAGTAGTGATTTGGCCAAAATGGAAGTAGGGTAGAGATTAGAGGGAGGCATAACTTATTCGGGACGTCGGGATCGGGTGTTTTTAGCTCGGGATTTCGGTATTGATCTTTACGGGATGCGGGAATATATTTTTTTTAATTTCGGGATGTCGGGATATGAATTTCGTTAAAATACGCACCTCGGGATTTCATGTTTTAAGCCCGGGTTCTCGGGATCAGGGCCCCTTAGACCACCCCTCAAATGAGCCTTAGTCATTTATACGAGATTCAAATCCTACCATTGGCATGTTACATGTAATAGGACTCTCAAAAGGAAAAGCACTGGTGGATTGTCCTAGAAGCACATTTTATTAGAATAATAATGGTCTATACGCAGTTTCATTTATGTCATGTTTGAAGCGGTGCAAATTTTTTAATTTAACTTGACTTTTGCCAAAAATGCATTGTAGCAAAGCGGAAGAATAATTGTGGTATAATGCCAGAAACACGAAAAATAATTGAATTTAACAGAAAGGAAACACATAACGGACTTTGGAAAAAAGGGAGAGGGCTTTTGATACCTTATATGAAATTCTCCAGTCATAATATCTTTTACAAAAATTCATCCTACAACAGTTTAAAAGCTGTATACGGCCGCGATTTCGCGGGTGTGTTCTAGTGATATTGATAGTAACTGATATCTTGAATAAAATTTCATAAGGGACTTTCCGTTTTGAATTTTCCTCGGGGTTCGGTATTTTTGTGATTTTACTTTTTATAGTTGGAAAGTAAATTTTGTGAACAAATGGCTAATAGTTATCAAAAGTACCAGGATTATAATCTTATACGCCAGACGCGCGTTTCTTCTACATAAGACTCATCAGTGACGTTCAGATCAAAATAGTTAAAAAAAAAGCCAAATAGATACAAAGTTGAAGAGCATTGAGGACCCAAAATTCCAAAAAGTTGTGCCAAATACGGCTAAGGTAATCTACTCCTGGGGTAAGAAAATCCTTAGTTTTTCGAAAAAATCAAAGTTTTGTAAACAGAAAATTTATAAAAATGACCATATACATGTATAAAGGAACAAAAACAATTCTTATACGAACAACGAACATTTTGACCCTACCAGTGAACCAATAGAAATTCGAACCAGAAGTAATATATACATGTGCTCCGGAAGAGATAGCATGTACCAATTATTACAAGTTGATTAGAACACTATAATTGGTTTTATTCAGCAGGGAAAACAAATCATATTATCATTTTGTAGACAATTTCTCCTTTTCTAGAAAAATTATGCATGTAAAAATTTTGATAACTCTAAATTATACATAGTGGTTTTCTTATTAAGACTCCAAATAATAGGGGGGGGGGGGGTAATAATAAAAAAAAATGTGTTACAGATTGATACAGTACCAGAGAAGAATCACTAATGATCCTCCCTATGATGACTGACAGAATTTTATGACACGAATCTGATACATTTTTTATTTACAATACCTGTTTTTCTCTTGTATACAAGATTATGTTTTCGGCATCATGGTCTCTGATGAAAATATGATCTTAAGATGACCTGCCCTGATCCCTCTATTTCTGTGTTCAAATATTATGTTTTCCCATTGTAAACAATCAACATATGATTATCGTAAAATTGTTATATTTCTTATTTTGCAAATTCGGAATTTCAAAATATAACATTAGCATATACACATTTTTTTCTTTTGCACCAGTGCTGAAGTCTTTGAATTGTTTTTATAGTGTTATTCTCGAGATTATATCTTTTAGGAACTTTAGATTGTTTTCAAAAACCATAAATTATTTATTCAAAATTGTGGTGTGTTGTTACCCTTGACAGATTCATATCTGTTGTCTAATAGAGCTAGGAGTATGCGCATGCTCATATAACAACTCATCACACTTTTTTTTCTTCATTTTTTATATTTTAAGGTTAAAGGACACTTAGAAACTTTTCACTGATGACAGTTTTTTTTTTTATGGTGTTAATATTTTCTTGAATGATACAGACTGAAAGCCAAAGCATAAAGAGAAAGTACACAAACATAGTGAACAGTTTTTTTTTAGCGAAGACATACATAGAGTCATGACTAACGTTGAATTACGTTTTCGTTTAATTTATTTGTATATAATATGATAATTTTCTTTTATTTTTGTGTTTCAAAAGCAAGAACGTTTACTGCAACACTTATTATTTTACAGTGCAAAAGAAAGCAACATGTGCGTTTGTACCTTCTTTTATTTTTGCAAGCCGCGACGGCTTTTCCTTCCGAGCCATTGGTTCTATAATTTTGAGCAACAATGCTAATATTCAACTGACTATTTTATTTTGGTTTAGTTTGGTTGATTTTTTTTTTGGCAAACTGCGTGTAGAACCAAATTCGAATTTGTTTTCACAAAACAAAACAAAAATTCCGTGGATAGTACATGTGTTACAGTACCAGTCCTTATTCTGCCTCTGTGTCCATCCTATTTTACTAATAAACCTCACTGTATTTATAACATTGTGTTGACAAAAGTGAGTAAATTGTCAAATGTCAGATTTCACGATACCCATGTCCAGCAATGCAGAGTATGAGTTTTTAAAGTATCTTATATATTGGCTTAAATTCAGCAAACTCACGATATTTTTTTCAAACATCAATGGCATTTATTCAGCACCTATTAATGTGGCTCAATGAGCATACTACCTTACACAACAATAGCAGAAAACAATAAAACATTATATTTGTGACAATGTATAAAATTGATTAACTTGATTTTCTAATCTTATATGTCTTATATTTGTAGTTGATGTTATGTGGTTTTGGGGTCAAAGCCAATTAAGGCAGAGGGGAGATGTTATAGATATATTTTGAAATTCCGAATTTGCAAAATAAGAAATATAACAGCTTTGCAAACTTTCTTTTATTAAATATTTTATTTTTTATTCTCAAAATGAATTTGTAAAAGTGGACAATTTAGAAAAAAATAGATTTTACAGATATTTGACAAATATTGATAATTATTCATTCATTAATTATACATGCTATATTTTGAATAAAAGAAAGAGTGTAGGCAATTAGGCCTATTGTCAAAATTACATAGATTGTCGCAACATAGGTATACGAAAATTAATAATTTAGATTAAAGTGTCAGCTTGGTTGACAAGACAAAATTATGAGTGACCAATTAAAATGTTATGGTCAGCTACGAAATTATGTAACGATAATTTTCATTGGTAAAACGAAGAAAACCTGGGATCTCTAAGCACGTGAGCAACGACCTTTTTAAGCTAGTGTTTTGGGCTATTCGTCAGTTGCCATGAGATCTCAGTTGTAATAAAATATAGTTATTTTGGAATTCTTCGTTTTAACCAGGTAATTCATATTTAATATTTTAAAGCCTTCTTTTTATGAAAATTACATTTCACATTTACTTTTTAATTTAGTTTTATTTATTTAATTTTATCTATTTAAAATGAGCGTTTTTAGTTTATTACATTACGATTAATATAGATGATTTTTAAGTGAAAATATACAGTAAACATTAATTCCCTAAATGTTATTTATTTCATTAATATTCATTATTACATGCGAATTTATTTACAGGAGATTTGTTAATTTGAAGCATAATTTATTCGTAGTAATTTTACAGTTTAATTCTGTTATTTGGTTATATTTAATATTCAACGAAGTTTAGAGAAATCTTTGTTTGTCGCTTTGGTTTACCTTGACAACGCAACAGAACATAATGAAAATATTTGTTGTTTCATGTATATTGAAATCGTACCGATGCAGGATTGATCTCCAGAAAAGAAATATTTGCATATTACGTTAAACAAAAGAAACATTTCATATATTACAGATTGACAATATTATCTATGTATGATGAACTATATATTGGGAAATATATTGTATGCATTTATTTGAAATTGTATTATAAGAGTTTCCATGAGATCTCAGTTGTAATAAAATATAGTTATTTTGGAATTCTTCGTTTTAACCAGGCCAGCTAAAGTCCAGATGACATAGGCCGAAAGTCAAGTACGACAAAATGTTAATTATTTTTCTCAGTCAACTGTTAACATGATGCAACAGATTAGAGTAAATAACCATCATCCGTGTAAATTTATAGGGTTTCTTTCACTCTATTTACAGATAAAATTTTCCAATGATATTTTTCATGCCGGTGAAAACACACTCCTGAATAAAAGTCCGCTACACTTTAATATATTTCCTCAATGGACATTATGAAATGTCATGTGGACAGTCCACATATTATGATAATGACCTGTTTTCAATAACTTTAATATAAAAAATTGAAAACAACACGTTTAATAATTTATATAAATATGCAACCGATACGGTCTTTAACAGTGAGATAAAACCTATACCATAATTCGCCTTTGCAAAACCAGCAATAAAAAATATTAAAAAATTATTCATTAAGAAAACTAACGGCCTAATTTATACCGAAACAGCTTAGGAAAAAAATGATAGAAATGAACCATTGAACTCTTAAGTGAACAGTTACTGTAATTTGAACATATTCGTTAGCTTGCAACATAGGTAGGATACAACGTGACGTTATATTTCTAGTATACCTTAATCGGTTCATGTTATTTGTATAGGAAATAGGCTGATTGCAGATCAAAAGTGTTGAATTATAAATTGACCTTTTATCTCTAAAAGAGATAAAACCGTACATTTTATTTGGACGTCAGCATCCTTAGCCACAATCTTGGAAACACTCAGTTAAAACGTTCAGTCTGTCATATCAAAATACTACTGCATAAAAGGACTTGAACTGACAATATTATAATCGCACGCAAACCGTTGATTGACTTGACAAACTTAAAAGTTAGAATAAAAGTGGAGTCTTACTGTATACTTTTTGGGAGGGTTCAACCTTGACAATATAAGGCAAAACCCCTTCAATAAATTGAAATCGCATTAAAAATGGTAAATTTTGTTTTTTAAATAAAAGTTAGATCGTAGAATATACGCATATTACAGTAACCGTAAGTAGTTGTTGTGAACAAATGGCTAAGTAATTGTATATGTTTATCTCGTTTTCCATTTAAATTACCCTGGGAATTTACATACCTTCTCAAGGGACTGTGACTGTGTCATCTAATGTTGTATCTTAAATTCAATCGTTTGATTTTATTTCTATATATCACATACATTTTTGTTCGTGTATTATCAATACAAACTCTGACATTTTGGCTCAACCTGTAGCTTGAGATAAACGCTATGGATTGTTTTGTGCTCTTTGGTTGGGTTGTTGTCTCTTTGACACATTCCCTGTTTTCATTTTAAACTTTAATCATTGTACCTTTAATTTGTTATTAACGGAGACCCTTAAGTGCCATATAAATATAAATATTTAATATAAAAAAACATGGTATTATTCCAATGAGACAACTCTTCACAATAGACCAAATGACACAGAATTAACAAATAAAGGTCACCGTACGGCCATCAACAATGAGCAAAGCCCATACTGCATAGTCTTCTTAAAAAGGTCCCTAAATGTAAAACAATTCAAACGAGAAAAGTAACGGCCTAATTTATGTTCGAAAATGAACAAAAAACAAATATGTAACACAGCAAAAAAAGAAAACTACTGAATTCCAGGCTCCTGACTTGAGACGGACACATAAATACAGAATGTGAAGGGGTTAAAATGTAAGCGGGATTCAAACTCTACTCAAACCTGGGATAGTGGTGTAACAGTACAACATAAGAACTAGCTATAAAAGCAGTCGAAAAAGGCTTAACTCATCAGATGGATACAAATAGAAATACATCTAATAAAAATACAGTGGACTTGACCGGGTTCTTTTACGTCTCCAAAACATTAGACACGAAGTACAATTTGAGAGTACTCGCAGTTACTGACAGCTAGTTCAAAGTAATACACAATCAATAAAATATCGGGCATTTAAATCTAAATGTTGTTGGATATTCAATCTTGTGCGCACACTTTTAAAAAACTAGCTCACGACCTTGAAATACAGGTGCACACGACTTCCAAACTGGACATACGCACAACATTTTAAAACTGGTGCAGACAAGATTGAATTTCCGGCAAACAAAATATTTTTATCTGGTGCGCACTTCTTACGTCTTTTATAGTGAACTTCTTTCAAGTGCGTAAGCACGGCTTTCCAAAAAAATTATCTGACATTTTACGAGTTTGAAAGTCGTGTGCACCATTGTTAAAATAGTGCACTCTATTTTTGGAAGTCGGAATCTCCAGTTTTAAATGTCGTGTGCACGAGATTAATTTATTTACAATACCAGATTTTCGTCTTTAGATAATTTTATAATTCCAAAACCAAATACAGAGCTGTATACGTCTAGTTTTTCATACAGAGAAGCAAAAGTATGGAATGTCCTTCCTAATACAATTAAAAATTCAAACACAGTATTACAGTTTAAAACATAACAACAAGTCGTTGTACTTTTAACATAAAAAAAGATATTTTTACTGTAATGCCATATAATAATTGTTTATTGTATTTAAATTGTATTGGATCTTTATTTATCATTATTGTCGAATTTGTATCAATTTGTTTATTTTTTAATGTATCTATTATTGTATTGAGAGAGCCTTATTGAAAATTGGTAAAATTCAAATGAGTAACTCTTTCTAAATAAAGATATTATAATATTATTATCATTATTATTATAAAAAGTCGTGCGCATCAGTTTACGAGTTGTGCGCATAATTAAATCTCCAACAAACAACAATATCTATATTTATATAACCCCGTGAAATTCCGGCATACGTCCGTGAACTTCGGCACGGGTTACATTAAAGTTTGTAGGTCTATAATCGACACTATGGCTGCTTTAAACGCAAGGCCGTATAAAATATATACAAATTTATTAACACAAGTTTACAGTTCAAAAGCTAAGGGAAGACTGCCCCAGCAACAGTTTACAAAACATAAATTAATTCCAAGATAAGGGTATTAAAACATGAAAAGAATCTTATAAAATATAAATATACTTGTCCAATGTTATGTAATAATAATAGGATTATTGTCCTCCGGCTAAACTTTATAAAATAGCGATAATTGCTTTTGTAGTTCAAGTGTTAGATACATGTATTATCTCTCACACTCTTGACAGCCATCGGATTAAGTTGTAAAATAGTAAATCTATAATCTCTTTGGATATTTGAAAGAAGAAACATTATATTTAAGAATAAAGAAACATTTAAAACAAGAAATATTCAACTTAAAACTAAAACGAGAAATAATCAATTTAAAACGAAAGTTCATATAAATATTCAAAACGAGAGTTCATATAACTATTCGAAACGAGAGTTCATATAACTATTCAAAACGAGAGTTCATATACATATTCAATTCAAAACGAGAGTTCCTAAAAAGCACTTTGCAAATTATAGTAAAAGTTCCTGAAATCACTTTTCTTCCGGTTATATTCTCCACTACTTCCCCGAAGTGCTCGTCCCGAGCACCAATTGCCACATTTCGTATTTGGGTTTGTAATGTTATTTCATCTATGGGTAATTCGTCTTTGGGTGATTCGTCTTTCTGGTTGCTGAAAGTGTGTACATACTGAAAACATCACGAACATAGAAAATGCACATATTGGACCTTTTAATGGATATATATAGGGGGTATGTGGAGGGGGATAAACATAAATATACTAGATATTCGAGGAGGGGGACTACTGACATCAATTTACTATACTCTGAGGAGGGGGACTACTGACATAAGTATACTATACTCTGAGGAGGGGGACTACTGACATAAGTATACTATACTCTGAGGAGGGGGACTACTGACAGGAGGGGGACTACTGACATAAGTATACTGAAATATCTATTTCAGCTTCACAACTCAAAAGAGCATGGCTCTATTATATATATGTATAGATATATAAAACAACGAAGGGGATACTTTTACTATAATCATAAAAGTAGAACTAAGTATCTAAGTATTCAATGAATCGCGGAAAAGGGGGGGGGGGGGGGGGGGGGAGGGCAATAATGATCATTGGCCCGTTTAGAATTCAATCAAACTACACTATACTGTCTGGAAGGTTTTCGAAAACACTATCAAGAATTTAAACCGATTATCAGATTATCAGTGGCTATTTGTACCTTGTAAGCAGGTTTTGACCAAACATAATAATGCATTTTTCTGACATGTAGTATACAGGTCGTCACTTCTGTACACCCAATGGAAACAAGAACACAAGATAGGTGACGAGTCCATCTTGCACTCTTGTTTCGAACCAAAATTGTATTCTAAAATGATTTTGTTATTCCACTGATAATCTATGTATTCACCCGGAAGCCCATACGTGTAAATTCAACTACCTATAGCATGGTGCGTGAAATGACACAAAACAATAACGACAACTAAACAATAATTGTGGTTATTTGGTATACTATAGTCAGTGATCTTTGTTCAAAGTTACAACCTTCACTTGTGTAAAACACTAGGTTCTATGCTACAACAAAGATACACAGACTTTAGCTCAATTTATTGCTTAATTTCTTAATGTCAGTGGCAAATATCTCAGAAAAGAAATGAATATTCATAGTAGAATAATGAAGTGTTCTTAATAAAAATGATTCTAAATGTGAAAATGACAAACCAAAATAGACTTTTCTCATTTGAGTTGATTATTTAGACTCGATAAAAACCGTGCTCTGTAGAAAAAACACTTGGCCTACATGTAGTTTATTTTAAAAGTTATCCATGTCGTTTTCGCTTATTTTTACTTTGACTCTGAGCATGAAAGTGTTGGATTAAATTATTGGGTAAGTTGTTTGATGGTTCCCATGTATTTTGTGAACTACTATAACCTTGCCATTTAATAAGGTACTGCTTAATGTTGCCTCGTTTTCTACACTTAAGTATTCCTTCGACATCATATATGTCCTGTCGAGGGTTTGGATTTTGTGACGGTTGCTTATCTTTGTGTAATTGTGTTTGATCATTTTGATTATTTTTCCCTACTTGATTTTGTGTATGATTGATTATTGTGTCATTGACTCTGTCAAGGATTTCAGGCATGTCCATGAGTTCCTCTGGGTTTAGGTCGTTATCTTCATTAACTTCATTGGGTGGGTTCGTGGGGCGATTCTTGGGGTCGAGATACTTCTTCAATCGATTAGCGTGCACTGGAGCTTTCAATATTTTATTGTCAGAAGCTTTGCGCAAACGGTAAGTGTATTCGCCTATGTGTTCCGCAATGTAATATGGTCCCGTCCATTTTCGTTGGAGTTTGGGCGACAACCCAACTGGAGTCCGTGTACAATAAAACCATACTTTGTCTAATATGAAAAACGTGGGTTCCTCTACGTTTTTGTCGTGTTGAGTTTTGTACTTTTGTTGTGCAGCTTCAATATTCGTCTTCGCAATTTTTCTGGCAAGGGTTAGATTATCGACAATCAATTTTAGGGCTGACTCTGCATCTTTGCTCAATCCTTTTGTAGATTCTGGAATCAGAGCAATATCTATAGGATTTCTAGGCTCTCTTCCAAAGACCAAATAATATGGACTATATTGTGTGGACTCAGTTTGTATTGTGTTTCTGAAAGACATCATGACGCCTTGTAAATAATCGGGCCATGTTGACTGGTTGTCATGACAATACATTCGCAGAGATGTTGCTAATGTACGATTCTGTCGTTCGGTTGCTGCATTGCATTCTGGGTGATAGGATGACGTATTGAGCTTGGTGATCTGGAAAATTTTGCAGATTTCTTTCACGAGGTTTGAAGTGAAATTTTTCCCTAAATCTGTAAGAATTTGTCTACAAGGACCATATCGACATATAATTTCGTTGTACAAGATTCTTGCAGTTTCTACAGCTCCTCCTGTTTTAAGTGGAAAGGCTTCACACCATTTAGAGAACGGACATACTACTAGTAAGATTTGGTTGAATCCACCTGCTGACTGTGGTAAATTGCAAAGAATGTCCATGTGTATTCTTTCAAATACTCCAGTTGCCGGAAGCGGCTGTAAGGGTGCTCTTTTAGAGTGCGGATTAGTCTTGCCTTGTTGACATTCAATACAGGTTTTCACATAATCTTCAATGTCCGAGTACATTCTCTTCCAGTAATACTTCATTCGGATGTTGTGGTAAGTTCTGTCAATACCGGGATGCGCTGCAATAATTGCATCATGGCACTATAAAAGTACGTCGTTACGCAATGACTTCGGTACAACTAATTGTTTGATGACCCTATCTGATAAGTGTCCTTTCCCTCTTGGATAGTAATGGTGAAACAGTATACCAGAAGAAACAACGTAGTGGTTTGACTCTCGGACTATAACGTCAGCTTTCTTTTTGTCTTGGGGTAACGTGTTTTGTTCAATGTATTGTAGCATTTGTCCTGCTTCTTCGTCTTCATTTTGAGCTGCTTGGATTCTACCCTGGGTAAGGTTTGTGGTTTCGATCATCATGAGTAATGGATCTGCATTACGATATTGATTATCTGCTTCAGTGACTGCCTTAATTGCTGATACTGATTCATGTTTTGATTCGTCTGAGTGTTCTGACTGGACTGGCTGGATGACTGAACGTTGTTGATTGGTTTCTTTTCTGGATTGATCGGTTGCTGTAAATGTAACCTCGATTTCGTCTATACTGAGTCGACGCTGACGCTGGTTTTCTGGGTGCTGAATTCTGGAGAGGAAATCTGCGCATACGTTATCCTTTCCGGGTTGGTAGTGAACCTCAAAATTGTACGTCTGAAGATACATGGACCATCTAGCTAAACGTCCGGTGCTCTCTTTAATGCGATGAAGATATTGCAAAGCTATATGGTCAGTATAAACATGAAATTTGTTATTTGCCAAATAAACGTGGAACTGTTTGATAGCTACAACTAGTGCGAGGCATTCTCTATCTTTGACGTCCCATCTTTGTTCTGGTTTTCGTAGCATACGTCCGCCATACGCAATAACTCGGAGTTTCTTGTCTTTGTCATGTTGACCTAGAACATATCCTATTGCAGTACCACTTGCGTCAGTATGTAAAATAAACTCTTTATTGAAGTCCGGAAATACTAGAATAGGAGCTGAAGTGAGTTTTGTCTTGAGCGTTTCGAGCGATCGTTGACATTCGTCTGTCCAATGAAATTGTTGATCTTTGTGTAGCAGTTGATTGAGCGGAGACGTAATTTTGGAGTAGTTGTGAATGAACTTCCTGTAATAATTACATAGTCCAAGGAACATACGTACTTCTTTGACATTTTTCGGCGCTGCAAAGGAATGTACAGATGCTGTTTTCTCTGGATCTACTGCTATGCCTTCTTTGGTTATAATGTGGCCTAAATATTGCACTTCTTTACAAGCGAACTGACACTTTGACGGCTTCAACTTGAGGTTGGCTTCGATTAGTTTGTCAAATAAGGCTGCTAAATGACAAAGGTGTTCTTCAAAGTTCTTGCTGTAAATAAGAATGTCGTCTACATAAACTAATGCGCTTTTCCAGTTGAGATCCCGGATTACTTCATTCATTATCATGTTGAAGGTTGCAGGTGAATTTGCTAGGCCATATGGAAGTCGGTTGAACTCGTACTGACCTCGATGTGTCATAAAAGCAGTCTTTTCTTTGGATTGTTCATCAAGTTCCAGCTGCCAGAAGCCTTGTCTCATATCACAGACGCTATATGTCTGTGCATGCTTTTCTCCAAGTGTATCTAGGACATCTGAAAGATTCGGGAGCGATTGTGTATAGATTTTCGTCAGACGGTTTAGTTTGCGATAGTCCACACATACTCTCTTCTCGCCATTGGGCTTAGCTACTAGCAAGATGGGGCTGCTCCATGGTGACATGCTTTTCCGAATGATACCTTGTTCCTCCATTTCGTCCAAATGTGTATTTACTTCTTCCTTTGTTTTAGGGGTAGTCCGGTACGGAAATTGTCTGACTGGATTTGCATCGCCTGTATCAATGATGTGTTTGCCTATTTTGGTACAGCCCAATTCGGTTATATCTTTAGCAAAAGCTTGCCTATATTGCCCTAACAGAGTCAATAACTGATATTTTTGTGTTTCGGTTAAATCGGATTTTGAAAGATCAATATCCATCTCGGTAGCAATTTTGATATAATTATTATTTGAATTTGAAGCTTCGCCAGTTCTGATACTATCTATAAACTCAAAATTTTCTTTTAATTCTCCAAAAATTTTATCATCTTGAATTTTAATAAAATTTCCAACTACAGTATTTTTTTTCAATGTAATAACAGCATTTGTAGGATTTAAGATTTCAAATACAGAAGTGTTGTTATGTGTTTGTATTAAGCACCGTGCTCCCATGATATTGTGTTTGCCAGCAAGTGAAAAATTTGGTTCAATCACTCCTGATGTGTTTTTGCTAAAATTTTCTATTTTTACAGGAAAAATAACTCTTTGTCTTGGTTGAAATGTAACATCAGATAGTACACGAACAAAATTGTGGTTGTGATCCCGATCTTGGCCCTGACTTAAAGAAACTTCTGTCATTCCATTTTGTAATGATAAAACTTGTTTGGGGAAACTTATCTCAGCTTTTTGATCATGCATGAAGTCTCGGCCTAAAATAAGTGGCATATTGACATCATCCAAAATATAAAAATCGTGAAATAAAGTAAGCTTTCCTATTTCAACGGGCAGTGTAACTTTGCCTAGCACTCTGATAAAATTGTCATTTACACCACGTACACCTAACAAATCTGATTTATCTACAGGGTAAGGTTTGTCTACTTGCAATGACTTATAAGTATTTGTATTTATGACCGATACTGCTGCACCGGTATCGACAAGAGTATGTATAACCGAGGAACCTATTCTAACATTTATTTTACAATCGGCTCTTGAACAGCCTGTATTTGCAAAAAGATTAACAATATTCTGATTAGGGGGGTTATTTCTAGAATTCATAAACCTGCTTTTGATTGAATTATGGGATAGGTTGGAATTAGCACAACTTGGATAAAAATTGAATTTGTTTCTCTGAAGCCTTTTATTTGGGGGGCGTTTCTGTTGTCTATAAACATGATTAAGTACATTGACAGGGGGGACATAAAATTGTGCATTCTCAAAATGTTCGTAACTATGACAGTATGTATCACACTTACCATTACTTCTGGGTTGGTTCTGCGGTGTAGGATTGTCCTTAATAGCAATGGTAACTTGGTCTGGTTTCGGTTTCGACTTCAACTGAATTGTCATGTCTGCTAGCAATGCAGCATCGATAGCCTCACTTATGGTAAACTTTTGTTTGAGACCAGTTGCGGTTACAAACGGAACAACAAATTCTGGTCTAAGTCATTGATATATAAAACGCTTCATAAATACGGTTTGACCTGCTAGAAAACATAGTTTCTCAACCCTAGATATGAATTGTGAAACGGTTTCATCGTCTTTTTGTTTCAGATTGGCCGCTTCCTTCCATAATCCCACTTTTTGCATACAATTTCTACCAAAACGGTCCTTGAACTTACGGAATAGTTTATCTTTGCTGTTCCTGTCTTCGTCGTCAAGTAGCATATACCATGCTAAAGCATAATTGTCTATGAAACACGTGAATTCTCTTGTGGCTTGTACGTCATCCCACTTTGAAAATTCACACATGAGTTCGTATCTCTTTATCCAAACGTCTGCATTTTCTGTTTCGAATGCGTTAAAAAGTTCCAATTTCGGTAATTCCATTTTTAAATTTTCGTATACTGGGACTAGTTCATAAATAAAACACTCGCTTGGCTGCTTAAGGTTACGGTAATCGAGGAATCCTCCCCAATTATAACCCCGTGAAATTCCGGCATACGTCCGTGAACTTCGGCACGGGTTACATTAAAGTTTGTAGGTCTATAATCGACACTATGGCTGCTTTAAACGCAAGGCCGTATAAAATATATACAAATTTATTAACACAAGTTTACAGTTCAAAAGCTAGGGGAAGACTGCCCCATCAACAGTTTACAAAACATAAATTAATTCCAAGATAAGGGTATTAAAACATGAAAAGGTTCTTATAAAATATAAATATACTTGTCCAATGTTATGTAATAATAATAGGATTATTGTCCTCCGGCTAAACTTTATAAAATAGCGATAATTGCTTTTGTAGTTCAAGTGTTAGATACATGTATTATCTCTCACACTCTTGACAGCCATCGGATTGAGTTGTAAAATAGTAAATCTATAATCTCTTTGGATATTTGAAAGAAGAAACATTATATTTAAGAATAAAGAAACATTTAAAACAAGAAATATTCAACTTAAAACTAAAACGAGAAATAATCAATTTAAAACGAAAGTTCATATAAATATTCAAAACGAGAGTTCATATAACTATTCGAAACGAGAGTTCATATAACTATTCAAAACGAGAGGTCATATACATATTCAATTCAAAACGAGAGTTCCTAAAAAGCACTTTGCAAATTATAGTAAAAGTTCCTGAAATCACTTTTCTTCCGGTTATATTTACATTGCATTTAAGGGGCTGTATATTTTATATCTTAATGTTAAATTGTTGTATAAAAATCAGTCTATGGTAAGAGAAGACTAATTTATATTGACCTATAAATGCATAATCTTTGTTTCACTTCCTTTTTCGTTGGTTTGCTGTCGAATTGAAGTATTCCGAAACTCTTGTAATTCGTAATTTTGCTATAAATTGCTAAATGTGTACCAAACATATTCAGATTGGTTAATTACTAATAGTCGTAAAATTTAAATAGTTTGATAACCAGTTTTATAATTCACTAAAAAACGTTTATGAAGTATATATCACTTTATCATATTATTCTATTAAACAATGTATTGATACATTGTTTGTATTGAGGAAATCTTTGTCAACTGATGCATGTAAATATTGACATTGGATTCCCAAACTTCGATATATATACATTTGTATATATACACACGTGATTAAAAAAACCTGGGAAATTTTTCGGCTGTGCAATGTTAAACGATATTCCCAGGTAAAATGGCTACGTCTACTGGTGTCCGCTGTGGTATTTGTCTTAAAAAGGGAAAGAATAAAGTTGCAATCATATGGTGTTCAGAATGTGAAAGTGGTCTATGTGGTGTTTGTAGATATCAACACAACATATCAAATAAGGCAATTAATCACAAGACAACGCCAGTAGGAGAGTTGTACCAGGGGGCTCAAATGCCAATTAGAAGTCGCAATATGCAGCTAAGAATAGTTCATAAATTCGATGTTGCGAAAGCAGATTCACCAGAGCCAGACATTCGTGGTTTTTGCTTACTTCTAAATAAAGACTTTGTGTTTGTTTATAATGCCGGCGTTTTGACAGTTTGTAATAAGGATGGTTCATTCCAGAATAGATTTTCAATTAAATGTCGGTCAATAGCAGATATAGTAGCAATAGACAATTCTACAATTGCTCTTGCGTGTAGAACTTTAAAACATAACTACGTTCGTTTGGTTGATATTAAAAACAAAAAGAGCCGGATCAAGGCGAAAGGCGGTTATTTTGGATTAGCACATCAAAAGGGAATTTTATATCTTTGCGAATATGGCCGAGGTGTGATCGTGTTAAATCTCCCGGACTATACGGAAACCGATTTTTTTCTACCAGGGTACTATGTGAATTTTCAACGTGGTATTACCCTGTCTAAGAATAATGTATGTGTGTGCGACTCTGATACCGACGAAGTAATTCTCTTGGATCTACAAGGAAACATTATTTGGAAATTCGTTGACAAAAATGTATTACTCTCGCCTTCACACATTACATCGGACGCAAATGGAAACATTTACGCGTTAGGACAGGCTTCATACAATGTTGTTATCTTATCAGCTGATGGAAAACATGGTAGACAGGTGCTTGGCAGAGAAGATGGTATTGAAAACATAGCCGACATACACTATGACATAGACAATAAAAGGCTAATAATTGCAAATATTTTTGGAAACTTTATCATCTATAAGTGTCCGTAATATAATCATATGATATTCCTTTTATGAAGCAAATGTTTATAAAAAAAATATCAATCGGAAAATAGACGGCCTACGGTGATAGTTCTGGACATTTGTACGAAAAAAAAACGGTTTGATTATATTTTATAAATTTTTGATTTAATATGTCAAAAAAAAATGTTTTAAAAGTTTCAGTAGATCTTTTTATGTCTCCAGTCAAGGATTCAAAATCCTGACATATAAGCACAAGCAGATGTGCATAGTTATGGGGTAGTAAATACAATAACGTTAATATTATAAAGTATAATATATCTCACCTAAAAATAAAATGCCAAGAACAAATTATTTTTTCTTGCATAGTTTATGTTCAATAGGTCAATCTGCAGGATAAAATCACTCGTTTTACAACTTGTTCTCAATAATATTTGCTATGTAGTAAAAAGCATAAAGAAACATTTGTGTATTAAAGTTTTTCATCATTTGATGTATCAATGGTATGTGCATCAGAATTTTAATCAAAATGTCACAAATGTTGGTAGATTGGTTGATTGATTAGTGTTTAAAACTACTTTCAGCACGATTAACTATTTCTTGGTGAAGAGTTTTTATTAGTTGAGGAAACTGGACTGATAGAGCATGCGTAGACCACAGGAAGGAAAACTGATAATCCTAGTCAATTAAGATTGGAATCGGAGTACACCTGCCACGTGCGTGGTTCGCAGGCAAAGTGTTAACAGTCTTATGATACAGCAATTCGACTACATAATCTACTCGGCCCATATCTTAGTAGATAAATGACTATAAATATGTATAAAGAAACGAGCATATTCATTAGCATTAACCAGACAAATGTAAAAGTAGTCAGACATATCATTTGTTTACAGACTTCAGTCAATAGGCAATTTCTAGAATGGTCTACACTATAATACTTAGATTATGTACAGGTACAAGAATAAGACTTATACACACTGACATGAATAGAGAACCTTTTTATCCAACGTTTTACATGTTTTAAGCAATAACAAATCAGAACCGGAAGTGATATTTGCATATGTGCTCAGGAAGAGTAAGCAAGTACCCGTTGTTACTAGTTGATAATAGTAGACTACGCTTACACTTTAGTTGTTATTTCTGAATGTGTGTGTGTGTGTGTGTGTGTTCATTTTGGTTCATTTGTATTTATCAAAAAACCATGATGAACTAAGTCGCATTTTTGAAGGTCAGGAACCTTTAGCCTTGGTAGTCTTGTTTGTGTTTTTTTTTTTTAATTCATAAAATTTGGAGATTTAGTTTGGAACAACTATCCACCAAAGTTCAAAAGAAGTGAATGTAAGCAATAATATGCAACCGAAAGACTTCAACAACGAAAAAACCTATACCGTAAGGTCGTCTTTAAAAGACCAGCAAATGAAAAATAAGAAAGGAATCAATGGAGAAAACTAACGGCCTTAGTTATAAAAAATAATTTAGGAAAATAAATATGACAGACATGGGTCATTGAAATCTACTGAACGACAGGCTCTTGACTTAGGAAAGCTACATATAAAGAATGAAGCGGAGTTAAACATGGTTTACCTAACCCGAGTCAGTTGTGTAACAATACAACATAAGAACAATCTATAAAAATAAGTTGAAAAGGGTTTGAGTCATCAGATCGATAAAAAGCAGAAACAACATCTTTCAAAAACACGGACCGGACTTTGTATGTTTCGAAGTTTAGTCTAGCTCTAATTATATCGCTGAACTAGTATACCATATTGTTTAAGGGCCAGATGAAGCCCTCCTCCAGATGCGTGATTTTTTCACTGTACGAAGACTCATTGATCGCCTTCGACTGTTTTATGCTTTGACACATTTCTCGTTTCAAATCTCTATTCTTAACGATTTAGTTAGTAACAAATACCCCTATAGATACACACGTTTGGTCAATAAAGTTAAACTAGAAATTATAAATTCAGTATTCTTATGATACATTTTTGTGTATAAACCGTATATTTTTGTTGGTACCAATGTTGGATATGATAAAGCGCATTTGCTTGTTAAGTCATTCCGAAAAAACTCATCAGGACATGGGAAATGATGGAAAAAGCGACTGAGAAATAGACTTGATGAGTACAAACTCGATGTGAAAACAGCAATATTTTGCAAAATAGAACGATATCGATCGAAACAAAACAATGATATTGTCATCTGAAAATTATTTTTGGTCGAATAAAATAAAAAAAAACCCAACTTACAATGAGATATCAACCACACGACGCACACACATCCTGAGGTAAAAATTCAGACTTCAACACTTATATTTACTAGACTTAAAGTACTATATTCTTAGCTGTTAACAAAAACATAATTCGATCTCTTTTTATAATAATATTATTTTCATTAAACACTTGATCTACATGGATACTTATATATATTACACAATTGTTCTAAATTATTTTGAAAATAAAGGAATTTGTTAAGGGAAAATGATTACACATGCCTGAATTTTTTTAAAGTATTTAACATACGATTTTATGATAAAATATTTGGATTAAGTCTGTACTAAGATATTGTGTGCACTGAATTTTCATTACATTACTAAATAATTTTTTTTTGGAAATATATATAAGTGAGTAATTTTTCCTTCATCGGTTGTAAACTACTATTTGCTTGCGAAAACAAAGAACAACTAGAATTAATACTTAAAAGTGTAATACTTGCACCTGTGTTTTCTTATCAAGATTCACATGGTATATTTAAACACTTATGGTATTGTACGGTCTTTCATCTATCTGTGTTCATGTTTCACGCCATTTAACACCACGGTCAAACCCCTTTACAGACCGATCGCAGCCTGACGTTGTATTTATTGTTAATTGTTCTGGTCCTGAACATGCATGATCTATTTGCCGGTGTACGTTAAACAAACAACAATTAATAACTAATTGATGTAGCTCGAGTAATTCTAAATAACTACTGATCGAAATTAAAAGAAAGAATGTATAGTTTTTTATAATCGTAAGACTGCTCACTTTTCCCATGTCATGAATATATTAATAATCTATTTTTTGTTGTTGTTGTGTTCTAGAAAGGATTGTGTTGAATGTAGGTCTTTTGTATTATGTGTTACATTATCCGCGGAACCAGAGTCAATTAACAACTTATAATATGGTACTTGTTAGTCATTGTTAGTGTTGAAGGATTAATTTTGACCTCAAGATGATTTTAGTTTTTTTTTTGTCGTGCAGTTGCTGCTTAAATGAAGTTCCATTCATATACTCTTTATTGGAGAGTGCATTAATAGATAATAGTTACAGATTAGTCATATCTGCTGACTTTGTTTATCATCTCAATTTCGAATTGTACTTTTTTACATTGTTAACATTTACTCTCTATGTTATTGTTTAATTAATATTTGGTAATTGTTGGCGTGGCCCAGTATTCATATATACTGCCATTTTGGTATAGTGCTTATATTAAATTTGTACTCAACCCTTTCTTTTCGCTCATGAACTTTATCTTTAAAGTGTCTATTTGCCATTTTGTTTTTCTTTGTTGAAATAGTCTTAAATTTTGTTTGAGAGTGATTTAGATTATAAAATAATGCTGACTGTTGTATTTGTATTTGTATTTGTGACGTGAATGTTTTAAACAGATGGGTATCAAGTACTTGTATATGTGTGTACTTTTGTTAGTTCTATATATTTCACAAGTTAAATTCTGTACCTAGGGAAACTACCTATTTAGCCTCAAACCAATTTGCATTTTCTGAAAACACTCTTTTTTCTTCATATTTCATCTGAACATTCTATCATTTAAATGTGTGTCTGTCATGCAAAACTGGTTTTTCGTGCACAATTTAACAAAATAAGACAATTTTGCACAACATGTACTTGAGTAAATGAAAGCTCTGTACCCAAATCATTTTTATTATATTAAGAAGGAAAAAACATGAAATAAACTACATTTGGTTTTAAAAAAAAACCCATTATATGTACATGTATATAGACTTTAATTTTATATACAAAAATGTAAATATACAAAATATGTCGACTTTTCAGTACATCTATGCTATGGATTTTATTTTGAAAGGAAAATGCAGTTGTGTTTAAATGACAGATTTAATAAAGGATTGATGAGTTGGAAGATCACGATTTAGATCTGCTGTGATAACATTAGACTATACAAAAACTGTATTTTAGTCAGTTTTTGTAGTAAATTTTAGATGCCTACACGCCTTACAGTGTCACGGTAACATGTTTCAAATAATTTTTATTTTCATATTTTCTTATTGCCTTGCTATCAGCGAAAAGAAAAATTCTGAATATAAAATTAATTCAATTACAGCTTCTATACTACATGTATTCAATGTGACATTTTCCGTATAAACTAAATTCAATCGGCGCACATGTCTATCCTGTTATCGCTCCTAAATCAAACCTTAACTGTTTTTCTTGCTACGAATATTGACCTATTAAGTGATGATTACAAAAAACACAAATCATGAAAATTTATCAAAGCACGTTTCTTGCATAACAGAGTAGAGAAAAGAAAACTCAAGACATTTTGTGAAAAAAAAAATAGTGGATAGCCTTTTGTCATGTCTATTCTATTACAAATAAATCTATTTATTGTAGCAATATTATATTTGTTAGAAGTGCAAATCCGTGTCGGAACTAAAGCGCTTCAGAAAAAAAACAACATTATCACTTCATGAAAGGGAGTTTTTACTTCACAGCAGCATTCAGAAATAAAGAAATTTGTCTGCCTATATTCAATTCAAGTGAAGTATGGTAATATTTGACAGAGTATCTTAGTTTCATATATTACGCCAAGTGATACCTTTTGGGTAAATCTTTTTTAAAATATAACTTTTCTCCATAATTTCACAATGTAAAGTCACGCTGGCGCAGAATAGTGATATTGAATTGATTTGATTAAATCTTATTGATCGTAATAGAAACGAGATCAAGGATACTTACACCGCCTTAAATTAAAGTGCTTGTTTCTTAATCCTAATTGTGAAAGTGTTTATAAAACAAACTTTTTTTCTGTCATTTTCCAGACAGTTGTGATCTTTATATGTGACATCATCACCAAGTCTTTTTTTTCAGGACGTCACAATAGGAAATTTTGAAAAGAAAGAAGGAAATTTTACATCATAATTGAACTTTGGCCAATCATTTGCTGAGAACAGATTTTTACTAGAGATGAGAAATACGTTTCTCCCATATCTCAAGAAATGTAAAAATAGCACAAAAATAAAATATTGTTAAGAGTTTTTCAGAAAAAGTAAAAAGTATGTAAAATATGTATTTTGGTAAACAATTAGAAGACAATATATGTCAATATGCATATGAGAAATGCATTTTTAATTTTAATTAATCATCTTCAAAGTGTCATGTTGATTATTCGATTAGCTAAATTTTTTCACTTGAATAACATAAGTGAAAGAAATAAGTGTCACAGTGTCATGCAATGTGGTGACAGTTTTTTTTCCAACAAGCGAAACCTTTCCACCAAGATTTGTAAAGCTTAACTTTTTGTTTAATGAAGCTATCACAAAACCTGAACCTGAAATTGAAAACATTCCAAGTTGCAGAGAGTATATTTGTAATTGTCATTTTCTTTGTTCGATTAGATGTGTAGCAAAGCTTAGATTCAATGACGTTGTCTCAATTGTCTTGGGCTTGGTAAAAAATCCAACATGACAATAAATAAAGGGAACAATACAAGCACTGTTATACCCCCACATCCAAGGTATATTGCTGATTTTCTGTAGTCTCGAGCACACTGTCTTCTTCCACGGTATGACGATAAAGTTGTTTTATCTACTTTGTATGGGAGATACGTTTTTCTATCATGTTTATTGTCTGAAGGATCTGTATAGTTCCACAAGCATTCGCATGGGGTTGAACAAGTCACACGATGTTGGGTGTGTGTAGCCACAGTAGCTGTTCCATCTGTAGATGTTGGTCCATCAGTAGATGATGGTCCATCTGTAGATGATGGTCCATCTGTAGATGATGGTCCATCAGTATATGTTTTTCTAAGTGTAGACATTTTCCCAGATATTGACGACGTTCCACCAAGCACTAATGCCAATTTAGACGACGTACGTAAGGCATCTGTGGTTGAAGTATCAAGAAATGCTATACTTGGGGTATCAGAACTAATACCAAATAAGGTTGACAGCTTCTCAGTTGCTGCAAATATAGAAAACAATATTAATTTAAACAAACCAAGCACCTTTAACAATACATTCGTGTAAATCTTTAAACAATCTTATTTAGCCTGCGAAATCTTGGAATTTTTAAATAAGTCTTTTGAATAGTTACATTATATGTTTGTAAAATAAGACAAAAATTCCAGGTATCTTTGATGAGTTTTATTATACCAGAAAACATGCCAAATAAAAAGTGAATTATTAAATATATGCGAAACATGCCAGATAATTTAGTAGTGGCTTCGCAGTCCGAGTTGTCTAAGTAGTCAAACATCTGTTAATAATATGAGACCTGAGTTCTAAGCAAAAAAGTAAAAGCCATTCAAATAGTTGGCAATGCACCGTATGTACATGTTGGCTGCTACTTACATTACACTTTATTATCAATTTAAATTTATGACTACATGATGATTCGCATACAAAACAGGAGACTCCTAACTTGTCGACGTACCGATCCTGCTCCTTTTGAAGTTGATGCTATTCCATCTATTTTGATTTTTTTTAACTTTTCAATTAAATTGTATCTTTGAATGTTGCCTTTATATATGTACTTTGAACATCAAGTGTGTGACATATGGTCAGTTGAAGGAATTGAGTAGTTATGACGTCTTTAGATGCGATACTGTGCTTGTCACCAAGTACACTTGCTCAACGTTGGAAACTATTCCATACATTAGCATAAATTAATGTATATTTTTGTTCTGACATACCAAGTTAAAAAAAATGAAATCAAGAAGATGTGGTATGATTGCCGATGAGACAACTCACATCAAGATACCAAATACTGTAAATATCAACAATTATATTTCATAGTTATCTGATGCATGCATACACTAAGGATGTCTTTATCTTTTTTTCAATAATTCGAGTATTAAATTTTTCCTCCAATAATCAAGTCAGACCTATATAGAATAAGTAGATGTAATGTGATTGCACATTAATTGAAATACCCACCACAGAGATATTGAAAAAGAAGTTTCCAACTATAGGTTATAGTTCAGCCTTCAACGATGCGCAACATTCATAGCAAGAAACGGAAGGCCTCAATATGACAAGACAAAAAAAAAACCTAGAAACTCAATTGAAAGATCAATGGCCTGATTCATGATGCGGGTTTTAACTAGTTTATTTACTTTTCGACTTACCATTCACCTCGCAGATGACATTATTTAGAGAACTGCAGTCGTCGTCATATAATTCTCCTCTATATACGTAAGCACATAAGTTGTTCTTTTCACGATTATCTGGCTGTAGAGCAACTTCAGCATACAAATAAAGGATAATAGTGTATATGATATATGATAGAAATAAACTCATCATAGCTACCAGGATTAAATTTGTATTTACGCTAGACGGGCGTCTTGTCCACAAAATACCTACCAGCGACGCTCGAATCCAAAAAAGTTGAAAGGCAAAGTAAAGTACATGAAGTACGAAGTAGAAAAAAATCCCAAAAGTTATGCAACATACAGCTTAGGTTAACCATACCTGAGGTACAAAAACCCTAGTATTTCAAAAATTCAAAATGTTTGTAAACAGTTAATTCATCAATAGGACCATATCAATGATATTTCATGTCAGCACAGTGCTGACTACTGGGCTGGTGATACCCTCGGGGAATTAAAACTCAACCAGCAGTGGCATCGGCCCAGCGGTGATAAAATAACTCATCATAGATAAATAGGATTAAATTTTTATTTACACCAGACGCGCGTCTCGTCTCGTCCACTCGTGCTCTTTTTGGGGTCTATTTTTAACGGAATTATGAATCTTAACCGCCCAAAGTTAGCTTCCCACCCTCTTTTTGAGATGCAAAACAAAAAATAAAACACACACACTATAAGAAATGGACCACACATCGTGTTTCCTCTCTGTCTTGTAACAACGAATTAATATCAAAATAAATTTTGTTTCTATATTATGGATACTTGTAGAAATACAAATAAGCTAGACAAGAAAAATAAATATGTATTTAACAGTTTAAAAGAAACTGCAAATGAAGCTCCTGATCATTTTCAGCAGTAAAAAGTCACTGCGTGTACGGTAGATTAGTATAGTTACTTTTAGAGACTGGATATTAATTCGTGTCCTATAACTTTACCACTTGTAAGTTAAACTGTAAAATAATATTTGTTAAGATATGAATATAACTCTTTATACCTTTTTGTAAATCATTCTTTTAATTCTGGTGTTAAATAACGCCAACTTATGTTTCACATCCAAAATTTGTTAACCTGTACAATGTAATATGCATTTTATAAAGTCGTGTCGAAATGAAGGATAATAATTTATAGTAAATTTCGTGACTGCTGTCGTAGGTGTCAATTTTAGCATCTATGCACCGATGCATCTATGCATCTAAACCTGTAATTCAGTTGTTGTTGTTTTTTTTTTTTTATGTTTTACATATTTTCTTTAATTTTTTTTATATGAATAAGGCTGTTAGTTTTTTCCTTTGAATTGTTTTACATTGTCATTTCGGGGCCTTTTATAGCTGACTTTGCGGTAAAGTCTTTGCTCATTGTTGAAGGCCGTACGGTTACCTATAATTTTCTTAATTTCTGTGTCATTTAGGTCTCTTGTGGATAGTTGTCTCATTGGCAATCATACCACATCTTCTTTTTTATATTTCAATGAAAAGCTAGAGCATTGTGAAACACTTACATCTACTTCCACCTTGGTACCACCACATATTTGAAATGTTTTCAAGTGTTCCGTCATTCCAAATATACATACCATCTGCGTTATAATCTGTGAGTCCTATCCAACAGGAACTTTATAAGAGAAACACAAGACATCATTCATGTCATTATTTGGGATAATATAACAAAAATTAAACACAAATACCCAACTCGGAGGAAAACTAAAAATGGATAGTCCGTAATCAAATTGCAAAATCAAAGACTAAAACACATCAAACGAATGGATAATAACTTTCATATCCCTGGTTTGGTACAAGCAATTTCATGTGTAGAAAGTGATTGATTAAACCTTGTTTTAAAGCTACATAAACCTCTCACGTCTGGAACATTTAAACCAAGAAATTCCGAAAATCGAATGAAAATAGCAGCAAGAAAAATTGCTAACTTTTTGACAAGTGAAAAGGCAGGATATCTATTCATTGATTAGATCTTCTGAACCTCTCACTTCTTGCTAAGTCGTGATCACACAGTGCCTTCAATATTGAACAAATGTATTCGTTCAAAATATTTAACATTATCATTTGAACATTTTGCTATTAAGTTTTATAGTTTAGTTACAAATGTATGTTTCAAATTTCAAGTTAAACTTTTAATACGAAGAGCGGAAATCAACTGCTCTCTGTCTTTGTTTATTTCCAATGTGTAAGTGAACGCATGAAACCAATCAACATGACATATATATTAATTCTTGTGGCTTTGGTTGGAAACCATGTGCTTTGTCTCTATGATATTTTGTGTTTCTTTGTTACATATTTATTTGTTTTTATTGTGATTAAAATTATAACACAATATTGACTGCTTAACAATATTTTTAGGACATTTTTACCTGTTATGTCAATGTGTTTTGTTCGCACATTGTTGTCTATATAATGGTATATGATGCGACTACCATACAAGTGATAAGTTTAGCTAGCTAAAAAAACCCAGTTTTAATCCACCATTTTCTACATAAGAAAACAAATGACTGTACCAAGTCAGGAATATGACAGTTTTTATGTTTCCTGTTTTCTTCGGCGTTCTGTATTTTTGTGATTTTACTTTTTTTTAACGTCTTCTAGAGTAAAACAGGCAATTCATTTGCAATAACGCAAATTCTAGTGGGAAATGATGATATTGTCATGATACAAATTGCTCTTTTATTAAGCTGATATAGACTTGGAGAACATTTTGTTCTAGCCATTACATAAAACATGACCAGATATAAGTATTGGTCATTCGCGAGTGGACATAACTGTATAATAATCTGATACGCAGATGTGACATAACAACAATATTTGGTCAACAGATAGACGAAGCAGATATAACCAAGAATAGCTAGACCTGTATTGTTGAAACACGTTTGGTCAGTAATTCATTTGAACCAAAATAACTCACATAACGATCCGTGCGGTTTATATTAACTACATATTTCGGTCATTTTAAACTTACATCTGAATCATATAACACGGTATTGATTCTTTCAGATTTTACCAGATCCGAGTTATACTTTGGCTAAATCTTGCACCTTACAATTTTGGAAAATATCTTTTATGTAATGTCATTGATCGTTCTTTTAATAATCTACAATGGATTTGGCTTGTGGAATAAATATCCTGCCAAATTTTTCATTGTCCAAAAGTCTGTAATTTCCCTTGTGGCCCATATTCAATTACTTTTAGATATACTAGAGCATGTAGAGTACAAATGCGAAATAAAAAGTTGAAAAGTATCCAAAACATATGTTTCACATTGAGGTGAAAAATATCTCATTAAGCGTGCAAAACAATATTTGAAAAAAATGGACAACTCGGACCACTTTCACGTATCAAGTTTTGGCCGGGAGTTTTGGTCACTTGATATCAATAGAGATACAGCTGGTTCGATGGTGGCACTGTTCATCAGTACCATTTCTTGGTGAACACAACATCACGACACGACCAATTAGGTCTCTTTTTTTTGCAATTGAGTAATAATAATACGTTCATTACTCACCATCCAAAACTGGTACTGATCCTTTTCGCAACTAAACTTGATTTCGGCATTATAAGTTCAGCTCCATCTTCCTTACACATATCCAATGCTTGAGTATATATTACACCATCGAACTTCTTTCGAAAGAGTTTATAACACAAAAATCCATCTTTTACCCATCCGGATTCGCAAGATCCTATATCAAATAGATGCATTTGTATCGATTACTAAATGGTATTGCACAAAAACTTATGAAAAGGAATATTGATTGCTAATTTAGTTATTATTCATATATGTGCAATTTCAGTCAGGTTAATGACAAAAAATAAATATTATATCAAGTGTAAGGTGTAAGATCATTTAGACCGAACTTGAGCACAAACTTATTGCAAACCATGAATAAGATGACATGCATGAAATACATAACTTTGATTTTTTTTTGTATATTTAGTCCAATAGAACAAAAACAAACGAAAATCCTGAATTGGTTAGGTGTTACATTGTCGTTGTTTTTTTCCTGCACTTTAGTGTTTCTGTCTGTTGTTTCGTTGTTTTCCTCTTATAGTTGATGTGTTTCCTTCGGTTTTACTTTGTAACCGGGATTTGTTTTCTCTCAATCGATTTATGACTTTCGAACAGCGCTATACTTTTACTTTTAATTGTTGCCTTTATTTACCCGTATTTCCAACGTCTTTCTGACAAATGACACCTTGATGGAATGAACATATTTGATCATATAACTCGCCAGTAGACCTTCCTATCCCTATACATAGAGAGGGATTGTATGGTTGTACTGTAGAAAAAAAAAATACATTGTTTGTAAAACAATATTCCATTCTCAAACTACTACCTATTTTTGTAAAATAAAAAAGGGAAAATTATTCAACCAAATGTTATCAAATATTTTATGACATTGTTGAGAATTGTTCCGTATTAATTAAAAGTTTTACAGAGTTGTTCAACCTAACTCTTTGCAATTCTGATAGGAAACTTATCATGTATTAGACATTCACTACAATTGAAATTAAGTGGATAGTTGTCTTATTGGACATCATATCACATCTCTTAATTATTTTTATATCCCAACCATCTTATTTACCAACATTTGAACTGCTGAGTGCCAACGTATTATTGGACTAAAAATAAATATGTAAAGCCGATTTCATATTTATCTCATTTTCCAATTGTCTTTTTAACAAAAGACCGTATCTAAATATATATAAAGATATCCAATGAATAAGTTAGATATCTTTTAAATCAAACACGAAATTTTATAGATTAAATCCAATATCTAATAGATTAAATCAGCGGTCTTATAAATCAAATATAAAGTGTTTCTTGGAAAAATATATTTTAAAATGATATCATATACCTTAAAAACTATATGAAATATTCAACTTCTATAAAGCATATCTTATCAAGTTCAAGTTAAACAGATATATAAAACAAGTTATATCAGATATCTTGAAATTGAATAAATGTTCAAACGGCAAACCATATATAAGTGTCGAATCATTTCAGAAGTTACATCCGTACTTAAACGACTAAAGGTAAATGATGAAGAAACTATAATCCTTTTTAATCTTGACACATATTGATTTTGTATTTTATTTTCAAGTTCTGTATTTTGTATATTCATAGTCAGAAAAGTAAAATTCTCTGAAAATTTGTTAACCCTCTGTCTAGACTTGGGTCGATATAGTGTTACACATTCAGACACTTAGAGGCTGTTCAAATCTTTTGACGGAGATCTTATTTTTTCGTGTTCTTCGTTGTTTTATTGATTACGAAAAGTAAAATTCTCTCATTTTCATAAAAAAAAACCTGTATTTCCAGTAATATATTTCAGCTGATTACACAATAATGATACAAGATTGATAGCAGTCATAACAAATGTACATGTTCTGTCAAATTTCTATGGATTTATTCTTACCAATTTTAGCATACACTTTTTTCATAGTAACGTGTTCATTAAAAATATCATTAAGACTATTTCTACCAAAAATTAAATTGTATTTTGGAAACAAACACATCTGTTTTGGTTATGGACGTCATTTAAGTTAAAACATGTCAGACTTGTGAAATTATATTAAAATTCATTTGTCCCCAATATGTAGTGCTGGATAAAATTTCATTTTGTAAAAGTAAATTGATCTTTGGTTTTCAGCTGTAAATGCATATTCTTTTCTATTCAAATCCGTCTGTTGTTCAGGAATTTCATATTGCTAGTAAAATATATAGATAAAGAATATTAACCCTATTGTTTTGAATGACTAGAGGAAGCCTTAGGTATGGTTTAACATCAACATTTGCGTATTTCTATTGAACTTACTTGCCCATTGAACTGCACCATTTTCATCATATTCAGTGTCATCCTTCCATTTCCAAACAAGGCCCATGTAGAATTCTAGTCCTGCCCATAATTTTAATTCTGGACTGTTGATGACAATATATATATAATAGAAAAAAATAAAATGTGATATGATTGCCAATGAGAAAACTCTTCACAAGAAATTGAATGACACAGAAATAAACAACTTTAGGTCTCGGTATGGCCTTCAAGAATGAGCAAAGCCCATACCGCATAGTTAGCTTTAATAGTCCGTAAAATAATAGATTTATAAAATTCAACATAAATGACATACCTGTTGTCATTACGTGTTGACTGTACTATCTGTTTTAAAAGTTAACTTTATATATTACTCTATATTTACATTTTCATTGCATGTGCTTCTTCATGAAATACTATTATAGATTTTTTGAAAGCATGTGCTATTACTCATTACAATGCATACGGTGTTATTGTTTAACGACTGTATCATCATCAGATTGTTTGAATTTTCTTCAATCTTTTAATTCGTGCTTTTACAAATAAAAAAAATGTTGTTCAATAGACAGTTAAAATATTCCTTCGGATTGCCTCAGAAATCTTATGACTTTTTTGTCTTTAAAAACAAAAATTCACATCAACTTTTGTCGACATGAAGAATATCTCGATTAATATCAATTCTTTAGTCCTACAATGTGAGGTGTCTAAATGTGGTATGTATGAAGTACACCTTTCAAACATACTTTGTATTATCAGTAAAGAATCAGATTTGCTGTCCTTAATCCTGGTAAATTTGCTTTTTACTGAATACCTATTGAAATTGTCGTTTAATTGTCCTAATCCTGAATATGCATTAAATATTTGTATAAAGACGTAAAGGACACACCAACAAATAAAAATCAATAATTCATTTTAATAGCGTTTTCCACACAAGTAAGTGTTCATATTTCGAACAAGTACAAGCTACTTATACTAAGTCTAAGTATCTTCATACTAAGTACTATATATGAATTGGTAGACCGGAGAAAAATTGTTTTTATCTGCCTATCTGATCACAAATTCCTGTATTGTCATAAAACGGATGTTTCCTTTCTCAATTAACACCACAATTGTATTCTTCGGTCTCGGGTAAAGTTGTACTTACAATATAAGTATTGTAATGTAAATAAAGCAAAGTTGTACTCACAAAAGTGAACTGTACAGATGTGTCTCTGTGCTTGTGTTTAGCATTATCAATTGCGATTCAGGGTTCTCTTTCTGACATTTTCGTGTACCATTTGCAACATTTGAGACGACTGCTTTGAGACAGATGGATTCATGTAAAACCCAGTCGGGATCAGGGCAAGTCAGTTCACCTGTTAAAAAAATCCGTTATGTATTATTATATGGAAATCACATGTCAATTCAAATTAAGAAAAAATGTTTTATCCTATATACATTGATGCAAAAGTCTCAACTTAGCATTTTTTCTTAAAATGTCCTGTATCGAGTTATATATCGTGGAATATGGCAGTTGTTATCAAATAGTTCGTTACAATGTTTCAACAGCCTAAGCACGGAGGAAAACATGTGATGAAAGACTGTAAACAAACGTGTACTGTTAGATAAAATTAGTTAAAAGTTCTTTAAGAACAAATTAATTACACCAAATCATATAACAACTGTTAAAAACAAAGTTTTAATAACAACAAGAACAAGGGGGAAGCAAAGAAAAACGAAACATCAAATGATCGTGCTATCAATTCAACTTTTTATCACGTGATCCATCATCCCTAGTTAATAAGCCTAAAATTAATATTTACTGAATTAAACATTATTTTTCATAATGCAAAACAAATTCTTTATGTAGAAAAATATGCATAGAGGATGTAGTTCATTATCCATGCATTGGTTCAATAATTTCTATAGTTGAGACTGATTCAGTAAGGAAACAGACAGGTTAAAAAATCATGCAAAAATACTAAACTCAGAGTTAAATTCAAAAATGAGATTTCGAAAAACGGATCAAATCTAGCGGTATCAATCAAAACGGGACAAAACGTGATGGCCAAACACAGGTACAAGAAACACCATTTCTCTTTATCATGTGTCAGGCAATTGATAACTTAAGTGAAGGTAGGGGGAGGTGACGACTTCAATAATCACAGAAAAAATTGCTTGTTCCGGACAGTTGTACGGCTGTACGGTATAGTGACCACATTTCCTATCATCAACTAACGCACAGAAAACCTACAGATTGAGTAGCACAACTAAGCTATGTCACTCATAGCTTGTATTACATTTGACTACCTCAAGCAGTTTCGAAATGACTAAGAAAACATGAAATTTATAAACTGTTGAAAATAAATTCATCATAGATACCAGGATTGAAATTTGATATTTACGTCAGACGCGCGTTTCGTCTACAAAAGACTCATCAGTGACGCTCGAATAAAAAATTGTTGAAAAGGCCAAAGGAAAGTACGAAGTTGAAGAGCATTGAGGACCAAAAATTCCTAAAAGTTTTGCCAAATGTACCATTATTCATCCTTATACATCATGTTACCAAATACACAGAGTCTGAAAAAACCATACTATAAACTCGACCAGTGGGGTCCAGTAAAGATTTTATATAATCTCGAAAGTACTTAACTGTACTTAACTGTATTTCACTTTGGTCTCAACTTTAGTCAATAAGTCTGATACAGTACTTGGTATAGGCTGAAATATTCTCGACAAATTCTTGACCACTGCTAGTTGTCTGTTGTTATTAATGTATAACTTTCATTTTGTTTATTTTCTTTTGTTTTCTATTCTGAAATCGGACCTAGACGTCTCTTAACCTGAGTTTTACTATGCGTACTGTTGTGCGTTTTTCTTTTTTCTACATTGGTATAGCTAGGGGAGGGTTGAGATCGCAAAAAAACATGTTTAACCCCGTCGCATTTGTTCGCCTGTCAACAGCCTGGAGCCTCTGGCCTCTGTTAGTTTTGTATGATTTTAAATTTTCGTTCCCGTCCATTATCACTGAACTGGTATACATTTTTGTTTAGGGGACAGCTGAAGGACGCCTCCGGATGCGGAAGTTTTTCGCTGCATTGAAGACCCATTGGTGGCCTTCGACTGTTGTATTTTCTATGGTCGAATTGTTGTCTCTTTGACATATTCCCCATTTCCATTCTCAATTTTATTTGACCAGTCTCGACCTGTATTGACTTGTCTTGCCCTTTAAAATAAGTCTTGACTCGTCTGAATCAGCACATCAAACTCAATTATAAGTTGATCTTACAAAATTCCAGGTTATTTAGTATTTGGTTCATTGCTGTAATATTTAAGGATTTAATAAATAGGTAAAAAAGCTAGAATTTTCAGTTCGAACTAAATGTAGATAGACATCTTTTCAAAATAAACTTTGATTTTCATAGAATTATACAACAATCTGAGTCATTTAATGATCTTACAGAATGTCATGTTGTTTGGTAATGTTTTTCTTATTGCCTTCAAATTTGAATATTTAATTGAGACTTCTATTAGAGTTAAGTCAAAACTGAATATTTTAGCTTTTTTTTTACCTAAATAGAAAGGCTTAATCCGATTAAATTAAAAGCAATACACCAAACAACCTGTAGAAATTCTGTAAGATGTATGTACATGTATAATTGAGACAACTATAATGTTTTTTAGAAAATCTGAGTTGATTTGAAAAAATAATTAAAGCTGACTATCTGAATTTAATCAAAACGGAAAATTCTGGCTTTTTTCATACCTGTGTGTTAAATCTTTTGATTAAGTGCTGGGTTTTTTTGGAACTTAACTTGGTTTCCTTTTCATAACTTAAAGTATCTCTTTATCTTTCATTAGTGAATACTGAATTATTAGAAGATTTTATTGTCATTTCACTGTTTAAATATTTCACCATGAACTTTCTTTTCTATGATGTTTTCCATTTTCATCCTTTAATACCCTACTAACTGTACTAAATGGCCACCATATTTATCAAATACAAATTACTTACATGTTAAAATTTTATACTGATGCGTACGGAAGCCTTTTAGGGCATAGCTAGTCTACTTTTTACAATAACAGATTTTCGATTTTGATATAACAAATTATTTATTTTATATAACAGATTATAATTATCTAATATCACAATTTATTAATTTGATATAACAAAAAAGGAAATTTGATATGTCAAATTACTTATAAATGGATACGGGTTATCCCCCTTCTCTATTTGACATAAAGTATATCTTAATGCAACGATTAAACTGTTTAGAGATATAGACCTAAATGGTTTTTTTGCATTGCTCATGATCTGAATTCCTTCTTCTATATATACAACGTTATTAAGGTGCTCAGATTATACTCGTGTGGTCTTTTCTAACAGAAATTGAATTTCCACAATCATTCAAAATCTCACGCATGTTTATTTATTAAAAAAAAAACACTTCCAAACCAAAAATATTTGTTGAAACAATTTTTTTTAATACAAAAGCAGTGATATAGGAAGATGTGGTATGAGTGCCAATGAGGCAACTCTCCATCCAAGTAACAATTTATAAAAGTAAACCATGATAGGTCAAGGTACGGCCTTCAACACGGAGCCTTGGCTCACACCGAACAACAAGCTTTAAAAGGCCCCAAAATTATTAAAGTAAAACCATTCAAACGGAAAAACCAACGGTCTAATCTATAAAAAAAAATGAGAAACGAGAAACACGTATAAATTACATAAACAAACGACAACTACTGTACATCAGATTCCTGACTAAGGACAGGTGCAAACATTTGCAGCGGGATTAAACAAGTTCCTATTGAAATTAATAGAGCAGCATGCCAGGTTTTTTTAAGAAGGAAAAGCATTTTTTTTATCCTTGCATGTTCCTATGTTCCTAAAAACACCAACATCTCAATAGAACTCTTCATTTTGCTTTGACTTGAAAATATGCTATATAAATTGATCAAATAGACCCCTCTTTTCTCTCTTATATTTGTTCGTTCTGAGGCACCAGGTTCCATATGCGAAATTGAAAAACAAGTCTCGAAAAATAGTCTCAAATAGAAAGGAAAGGGGAGGAGGGTTGGTTATAGAAACATTAAACCTGTAAATTGAGTTATGAAAATGCATTATAATATTAATATGAATACTCGAAATCCGCCAGTTTGGGTTATGCAACTTTGGTTAATCATTATAATGATAAAATCACACTATTTGTAGAGAAATTTACAATTTGTTATATCCAATTGATAATTTGTTATATCCAATTGATAATTTGTTATATCCAATTGATAATTTGTTATATCCAATTGATAATTTATTATATCAAATTAATAATCTGTTATATCAAATAAATGATTTGTTATATCAAAATCGAAAATCTGTTATATCAAATTTATAATTTGTTTTATCAAATTTATAATTTGTTATATCAAATTTATAATTTGTTATATCAAATTTATAATTTGTTATATCAAATTTATAATTTGTTATATCAAATTACAAAAAGTAGACTAGCATGGCACTAAAAGGCTTCCGCAGATGCGCTTATTACAAATTATTTGTTTAAAGTGAAAGTTTTGTAGTACACAGGAAATAGGCCAAGGAAGAATAATGATTCGTACAATTTATTATCTTTTTCTCAATTGTATTTGTACAAGAGATAACGTGTACAAAATAATAACATGTACACGACATATAAATGTCTAACATTATACTTATTTATGAAAAGGTTATCTCCCAACTATCCTGCTACCTGTCGATACTTTTTCTTTAGGCATTGCACAAGTCTTGTCTTCCTTGATTGTCCATGATGTTAAATACTAAATCCCATGGACGTGTTTTAGTTAATTTTAGTCCCTGATGCCTATTTTTTTTTTATTATTAATTGTTTTTGACTTTTGTAACTGTGATTACTCTCAAATCGTTCTTTCGTATTTAACCTGTTCACGGCTGGTAATCTACACACGTAGAACATTTGGTTCTGCAATGAAATCCGTGAGAGGATTTTCCGGTTGTGCTTTTAGAAATTCAAATGAGACGTCATTTTGTGCGTTGATGGCTTTGGCTAACTAGGCTGTGAATTTTTATTTGCGGCTGGATTAGGTTGTTTAATGTGTCCGTTTTTATTCTGTAGTTAGTCACCATTTCGATTTTAGCATGTCTATCTACTAAATGGTCATTTTAATAAAACAAATACTGGTTGCAAAAGTATGAATTATTCTATATTATAAGGATGTTCTTATCCCAGGCAGAAAACTCTAGTCGTTTTAGGCACAACTTTTTGGAACTTTTGGTTCTCAGTGTACTTGTTTTGGCTTTCGAACTTTTTTCATCTCAGTGTCACTGGTTAGTCTTGTGTGGACGAAACGCGCGTCTGGCGTATATTTTTTAAAACCTGGTAGCTTTTGTTAGCTATTATTAGTGTGTTCTATATGTTCTCTCATCTATAGCTACTTGTATTGTAGTCCTGCCATGTAAAGTTTTCATTATAATGTTATATTAAATACTGCCATAAAAGCGTGCATAGCATAAAACAAGGTTCATCCCACCATTTTTTTTCTTCAAATGACTTGTGTCAAGTCAGGAAAATGGTCATTGCTATATTATTATTCGTTTCTGTGTGTTTTATATTTTAATGTTGTGTTTCTGTTGTGTCGTAGTTCTCCTCCTATACTTGATGTGTTTCCCTCAGTTTTAGTTTTTAACCCGGATTTGTTTTTTTCTCAGTCGATTTGTGAATTTCGAACAGCAGTTTACTGCTGTTGCCTTTATTGGAGACATATTTGCAATTTATTGGTAAGACTGTGTATTCATATACAGAAAACTTGGTGATTTATTGTATAAATCAAAATATTTTTTTTACTTGTATTTGTAGCAAGAAACAAAATCGTTGACACAATATTTTCCTTTTTATTTTTTGTAAAAGATTTAATACCTATCTTCCCACAATTTATTTCAAAATTCTATCTCATATTTTTTTTTTATGCACACAAATGTGTTTTTTTCATGAACATTCTAATTACATTTAGGCAACTTTCAAAGACTCATAGCTGTGATATAAGGATATGATTTCACGTCCCCTCACGCATGCAAGATGTCCTCAATCAGAACCGATCCCCTCACGCATGACTTAATGAAAATATGAGGTTTTTAGATTTATTAAGATGTCTTTCAACACCGGACAGCGTACACGCCGCCAAAAACGACATTCATACCAATTGACCGAATAAAAAGTAAATTTGAACTTGTAGGTTTGTTAATAGAACCATTTCAAAATTTAAATGTCACTTTTTGAGGCAATTTCTCGTGGGGCAACTGATTTTGTAGGAGTTCAACTCCACGTAGAACAGTAAATGATACATGTATCTCTTCGTTTAAGTATTCACCACAGCATAGCATTCTCTGATTTTCAACATTTTGATCAGTTAAATAAGAAAATTGCGATTTAGAAATGCACATACCTTTTGAAGCGGTGACAATTACTCCACTCAAGCACAACCGGAAAATCCTCTCACGGTTTTCATTAAAGAACCAAATGTTCTGCGTGTGTAGATTACCAGCCGTGCTGTTGATTCAATTTGTATTGCCTCTTTGTTTTTTTAATGTTACCAAAGCCTTATAATAAGCTACACACATAAAACATGTAAAAAGATCATTTTATGAATAAAAAAATGTGTCTGCTTAAATTTACTAATTTACTTTTCGTCTCTCTATTTTTAATATATAGCAGCTTTGTTTGGTATTAATATAAATTTTCACTTCAATATGTTCTCGTACTATGAATGTATGAGCAACAAAATAATTTATTTAGTAAAAAATGTTTTCGTATTTCATATCTGTTTACCTTCAATCAAAATTATTTTCATTTACCTGTGTAAATATATTTTATTTGGCGGCATGTTGTCCAAGGTTACGATTGTCTTTCTGATATCGTTTAATATCGCATACTTTATTTGTATTTACAGTGTATATTAACTTATATGTCTTTTGAAACGCGCGTGTGGCGTAAATATAAAAGTTTGATCCTGTTATCTATGATGAGTTTATTTGATATACACTACTATTTTCTTGTAAGGTCAGAACATAACTGTGCAGCATATTTTCAACAGCTTTATGTCCAGAAATCCTAAGAATTTAAACTTATACTGAAATTCTGTACATTTCCTACCACCACTTTGGGTCTTCCTCATCATTAAATTTTCGGCGCCCATGTGTTTTTATACGGGTAACAGAGATCATATCTTGGAACCATTACGTAGACAAAACAAATATCTTGATATCTTTATAGGTTGCACTTTGTAAATACAGCTGTTTCTCAAAACACGCCTCTTTTGGGGAGATCTTGAATATTCATAGAAAATTATTTTTTTACATACTGGTTCCCAGTTAAGCGCTCTGTGTTCCATTTCACAGAGACATAACTTGGGAATGTTACCAGTAAATATATTGTGCATATTGATTACATTGAAATATGTGGTAACCTTACATTCGAGGTAGGGGTAGTTAAGAAAATTAGTGTTAGTTTTAAACTCTGAGAAGTTCAGGGCATATTAACGTTGAAAATATGCCGCAATGTCCTATATTTTGACCTGTTTGTGGTGCATATGAACTTTCAATTCTAGGATAAGTTTTTTGTCTTCAAAACTTCAGAGTAAAAGTGGTACAGTTTTAGCCGTAAAAGGAGTTCCTACGGGAAATTGTATTGTCAATATTTACAGAAATGCAACCTATACTTTATCAAAAGAGACTGGGCTTCTGAAATAGGTATTTACCAATTGCGACCTAAAAGAGTGAGGACACATCAACTATAAAGAAATTGAATGATTGTTGTTTAAGGCCACTTTCAGCACTATTGTTCTATTTCTAGGAGGTCAGTTTTTTTTATTAATTTTGAAAGCTGGAACGCCCTGAGAGAAACCACTGCCTTTCGGTAGGAAAGATGGCAATCCTTGTCAATTGAGATAGGGTTCGAATGCAACTATCAAATGTTAAATTTAAAATCAAAACCTCAGTGTGACTTCTGACACTCGGCCCCTTTTATTATTCAAAGAAAAGACGCAATTATTGATCAATACCAACATTATAATTATAATCTTTATCAAAAAACATTTTTGACTTTTCAATAAAAAGTTAAATAAAAAAAAACTCCTTAAGGGGCTGGCGGGTCTAAATTGATTTTTTTTTAATTTAGTATAGGATTTCGATATATTTTTCTATAAATGAACTTTATGTTATACTCAATGGAAAAATCAAATAAAAAAATGGGGTCACCGTTCATTTACGCTCACAATCTGCCTTCGACAGAAGAATACATTTTTGTTAATGTACTTTTTTTTCTGTTGAACAAATAGGAGAAATAGCGGTAATATCGAAATAAACAAAGAACTAAATTACAGAAATCGCTTAAATTTTACAATTTTTTAGTTTATGTACAGCTTATTCGGAAACAACAATAAAAAATATAGGTCACTGATGAGTCAAAAAGATATTTCAATTTTATAAAATAGAAAGGGAGATAATTTGGAGCTTTTACAATGATGTCTACATTTCAAAAGTCAGCTGGGGCCAACACGGATTGATTTTTTGGAATGATTTTTTGTGCCATATGATAAAGTAACAACTACTTAAAGTAATTAATAAAATTTGTAAAGAAAAATAAATGTTTAATTTTTTTTCTGAAAATCTTATACCCGCGAGCCTCCTTAATTCGGAAGGTTAATGGACAATTAATATGTGTGATAGTTATACAACTCTATTAGAGTATGTGTAAAAGGAATATTGAAAACCTCTTGATCTATCAAAGCATACGTTATCACATTTGTAAATATGAACATTTCTGTTAATCTTATAAGATCCTATAAAATGAAGTGGTAGAATCGTAAACAAAATGACTATAATTATAGATAAAAGGACTCCCAGAGGAACGTACTTATCAAAAACGTAAACAGAATGTTGTAATTAAAAACATAGTTGACACCGCTTTACAAGTAAGTAGTTATGTTTCTGAGCTTTGTAAACGTAATTATCAAAAAGAGAGTCAATTTTAAATTGAAAATCTAATGAATGCAGATACGAAAAGAAAGTTGCATGATTTCTTGTCATATTTAGAAATTCAATACAATGATATTCAGTTACAGTTTTTATATAGACTTCTTTCAATGTCTATAAAAAAAATCACGAATTTGTCAAATTACTCATCCATCCACTCAATAATCTCGTCCGAACCTCACACATTTGAACACCGATTTACTCCTTGAAATGAATGAGTACAGGAATTTAAATATATTTAAAATAAAAAATTCGGAACCTACCTGCTATTAATATTGGTCTGAACAAACTTAACCAAATTAATTCCTTTAACATTGTTTGTTTATGTCTGACTTTGTTCAGTTAAAATGTCGTCATGATAAAACACTATGATCTTTTTTATTCACTGATTAAAATGGGGCGTTATTAACAAGCCAATAATATTTCAAACCATTTTGGCTTGGAAATCACGTGATATTAAAAGTAAATGATTTCACTGTATTATTTCAGAAACAACAAATTGAGTATTATGTTATCAGAAGACTAAAACGAGACAATGATTTATACAAATGAAAAATAGAGAAACATCAAAACACAAATGTACAATTAGTTTTATATGAACAGCTAAGTTTATTGATGTTTTAGATTGAAGATTTTAACTAGTCTACTGATGTGCATTATAAACATTATATAATTACCAATGGTGAATAGTTTTTTCAGATGATCTGTGCCCTTTAATGCATTTTAACATGTTTCTGTATTTGTTGTTCACAATATCCTTTGATCTTTTTCAATGTTAATGTTTTATTTGTAAGTGACAGTCTCAAACGGAGCAAGCACACTAAAGTAATGATATTATTGCTTTCTGTCTCTACATTGGATAGTTATCCTCGAAGTTTGTTGTTGAAACACGTTCTGAAGAATCATTGTGTTATGTGTATTTAATTGTGATTTTTTTGCTTATTTCGTGTACAAGTTGCAGTTCGATACATGTACAGAATTATTCTACATTAAAACTTACTACTGACTAAACGGGCACAGCAGAGTGAACGCGAATTTACTCGAGAAACATTATACATAATTGTTATAATTTACTCAATGCACTAATTCAAGTTATAACCTGTACAAACGTACCTCGCACATGTAATAAAATGAACAAAATATAGCTTAAAAAGGGTTTTAGTTTGTACAAAACTTAAGATAAATTTAAATAAATCTAATAATATCATATTCGAAAATGTGTTGAAAAATAGAAAATAGTTATCAAAAGCAAAACAAACGTGCATTATTAACAGCTTGCATAACTTTCTACATTTTTTCATATATTTTAGAAATATTTTTATATTTTTAATATTTCTTGCCAGAGAAAGAGACATATGGAACATAGACCTTCACAAAACTTTTGTTTGTCTACATTTAACAAATTTGCAATTACTTTTCTTACATTCTCACAAAGCCTTGCCCTCCGCCCAATGATATATTACGCACAATCTTTCTCACACTAATATCTTTCATTTGGGAATTCAGACATATCTAACGTTGCATTTGCAATACTTTGAACCTAGTTTCTCCTCAAATATCCCTTTAGTTTGTCAATTTTTATTGCCTACGTGTTACTTGTATGCTTCTCTCGTCGACAGGGCCTTTAACAACGGAGAGAATTGAGATGATAACATTATCACACGTTGAATTGGCAGAGAACAGTTAATTTAGTGCAATTTATTATAATGGGCATATACATGTAAGACAGAAATGTCGATTGCATTCAGTTTAAGTTAAGTAAGAAATAAGAGTAAGTCTTTCAAAGAAGGATATTTGAAGTCACGTCAACATTTCGTAATCGAAAAATACTTTCAGGAAGGATAATTTTAAAAGATTGTATAGCAGATCTCAGCATTAAAAAAATAAAAGACCTCTTCATACATGTTTTGTATAATAAACTCATTTCGGGAGTAACATCCATAAGGAACGACCAAAGCCCCAAATAGCCGGTGTTCTCTATTACAAAAAAAATACCAAACTGCAAGGCAAATTAGAAAAAGTCGACAAACACTGACAAAATCGAACGCTATCATTTAAAGATACAAGTGAAAAACTTCTGCCAAAACGGGGAATCACAAATAAAGCCAAACCCTTAACTGGTGACTCGAAAAGTGACAAAGAAAATAGGGAATATGTCAAAGAGACAACAACCCGACCAAAGAGCAAAACATAACCGAACTCACTAATGGGTTTTCAACACAACGAGATTTTCCCGCACCCGAATACGTATTTTAGCTGGCCCATAAAAAAATGTATACTACCTCAATGACAATTGACGTCGTACCAAACTCCGAAATATAATATATAAATGAACTTTATTTAGAAATCATACAAGACTTATAAAAACCAGTAGCTCCTGCATTGAGACAGGCGCACAAATGCAGGGGGTTAAACACATGAAACATTTGTTGTGAGATTTCAACCCTCCCCATACATCTAGCCAATATATAAAATAAAGACACAGCAATAGGCATGAACTAGCTTACCAAAAAATAATTTATTAATTTTATATTAAAACAGTCTTTGTTAAAATCCTTTCATTTGCAACAAGAATTGAACAAGGAAGATCTTTCAAATATATTTTGATAAAGCAAAAAACTGTATGAATTATTGATCATTACATATTCAATGATGGTTAAGTTTTTCTTTATATCATTTGACAAGAAATTTTTCATGCATGAGGGATATTCCTTTTAAAAATCCTCTAAGACGTGTTAACGACAGTAGGCAATTAGTTTCAGGTCTCCAAGTTAATGAATAAGTTGAAAGTATACATGGTGTATTGTGAAATTGCGTCGGAATAGATTCAGAAGGAAACAGTTTCTTCAACTCTGTAATTTGTTTCTTAAATTTGACATTTGAAACAAAGCAAATTCGAAAAACCACGTCACTTTCTGTGTAGTTATTCCTTAAAAAGGATTAAATTCATCAGATAGATACAAAGTAGAACTACATCTCACATAAACAAGTGGATATGACAGGGTCTTATATATCGATCTCCACAATAAGAATGCTATAATTACAAATCCAAAAGTACTCGCTCTTATTGACTGCTAGATAACATCTAATACACAAATCATGCATCTAAGACTTAAATTATCTTCAGTACATATCTATAACATCCGATCAATGGATTTAGTGCAAAGGCGTCATTAAAAGTAAGAGAACTGCATGAATGACCAGCAGAGCCAAGATACTGGTTTTGGCAGATTTTTGAGTTATTAATGTTCATATGTTTATAATAATAGTATTCATTTTGACTTTAATTTACTGATAACAAAATCAATATAAATACATATAAAAAGTTTTCTAAAATTAAATAAGTGTATTCACATGTGCCACGTTTCAATAACATTCTATTTATATTTTCAAAAAAGTTCATGAACCACTAAATAAACTTCACAAACCTAATCACGACAGTATACTTAAATTGACAATGGCAAGGAACATGATATAAATGTTTCCTTATTCACTTGTTACCCTACTGTGTTACGTCAGTTGGAGGTTTTTGTCAGTTAATAACCAGTTTTCAAAGTTACCTCAGGTATAGGAAAACAATTAAAAGTCGTCAGTGCATGAAGTGTGTTAAAATTTGGCACACACAATAAACAGACTTGATTAATGCCGCAGTAGTTATTCGAGGTTCAAATCTCGTTAATGAATTTTACTTACAGAAAACTGAGATTGGTCACCGTAATAGAGCAATATGCAGGTTTATGAATTAAAACTAAGAAAGATAACTAAACAAAGTAAAAATATTTTATTTAACAGTATATATAAAAACATAAATCTTGCCTTATGTAAAAATCAGACTGACATTGTTCCCCCGAATAGCTGCATCTTGTGATTCAAATCCTCTATATTTAAATATCAGGATATAGTTATGCTTAAATGGTATAATTAATAATTTTACTTCTCTAAATCATGTATCATTCAATGCCCCCTAGTTTAAAAAATGGAGAATGGCAAATTGTTATAGAGATGGCAGGCATTCAAAGCAACATAAGTTAAATGGACAATGTTATCTGTTTTGTCATGTTTCGGATTTTGTCCTTTTTCAATGGATATGAATTTTTAGTAGGAGTGATTTTCAGTGGTATATTCCTTCACCTTTTTCACGAAGGAGGAATGAAAAATATGAATAGACTATTTTCAAATAGAGAAGAATATATCCTATAGTTGTAAGGCTGGTTGTTAGAACTACACTTTTTTGTGTCCATAGAAACTAGAAACTATAGATACTAGAAACTATAGATACTAGAGAGCTCAGCAATTCCATTAAAAAATAGTATTCATGTTAAATGACAATTTAGGACCTTGAATTAGATGTAAAAGTAGTATATCGATAGTCTAATCTATAAATCAATTAAGACATTATCAAATTGACATGGTAAAAGAACGAAACCTAATGATATGGTATGCACTGTAGCATAATTTGGGGCTGCAAGGGAAGAAGAAGAGTAAATATTTTGTCAAACAACATTTAACTTTTATTGTGCGAAATCAGGTCAATACCTCTATTTAGAATGTTATATTCTAAATTAACAATAGACAAGCCTTTACAAGCTAAGACTATGAAATGAATTTCTCCTAACCGTTGTGCTATTTTCTTATTTCTTGATCGGTGTGAGATATATATTTCTCCTCACTGGTGATTTGTTTCAGGCAAATGATTCGTCGATGTTAGATTATGACGTCACATTTTCTCGATTTATTCTGAAATTTCATATTATCACGTTATGAAAAAGGCGACTATGCCTGATGACGTCACATATAAGGAACACAACATTCCACAAATCTTCCAAAAAAGCAAGAATTTCAATCATTAGAGACACAGATTCCACCACTACAACTCGTGTATCACAATATTTCTACACTCTCAAAAGTTAAATTTAAATTTATTAAAAAGCTCTATAAGCCTCGCGATTTCAATAGTAATATTTAACTTTCTCGAGGGGAGAAATATCGTAACCCACTTACTGCAGTGGTAGATCTATATTACTCTCACATTAATCTCTAAAATTCCATAATAAAGCTTTTTATTTGTTTTATTTGCATATAAGTGATTACACTCAAAACGGTGATAAATCGAGGAATGTATACATCAATACAAATATCTATCATGTGTGCTATGATATTCGGTACTATTTCAACAACAAAAACAATGACAATTTGTAAATGAACAATTTAACTTTAAATTGAATGTTTAGAGTTCCAAACGGTGAAGTTGAAATCATCTTTTCGTAAAGTTAACGAACCCCATCACGAGTTGGTTGACCGATATTGAGTAACCGATTCACAGATGATATCAGATATGTTCCTTATGTCTTTACTACAATCCTCTTCACTTTTAACAAATGTGACCTACCGAATTAAACAATTTATTGGGAGTAATAACTTGATGTTTCACGACGGGTGTCACATGTGGAGCATTAACTGCTTACCCTTCCAGAGCACCTGAGATCACTTCCAGTTTTTATTTTTTTATTGTGTCTTGTGTACTATTAGTTGTTTGTTTATCTTCTGTTTTTATAACTATGGCTCTGTCAGTTTACATATTTTCGATCTATGAGTTTTATTGTTCCTCTGGTATCTTTTGCCCCTCTTTTGTAACGTTTCAATAATGAAAAACTATATTTTAGTTAGTACCTATATGTGTTTTGGTTGCATGTGTTTTGCTTTGTGATTCAACTTAGTCGTAAGTCAAAAGTTTTATATTTATATCCACCAAATTCAATTGTTTTGCTGCCTCACTTGAACATATTTTGTAACTAACTTAATAAAATGATATTAACAGCAAATAAACATGATAAAAGCACCCGAAGGTAGGAAAAAGTAAATAAACAAGCTCAAAGGAAAATAAAAAAAGGAACGTGTGTAATCAAGTGGTATAATCAAAAGCTGAAACACAGGATACTGATGGTTTAACAACTGTTTTATTCCTGATCTGATACAGACATTTTCTTATGTAGAAAATAATGGATTTAACCTGGTTTAGACCTAGTTAAACCTCTTACTTGTATGACAATCTCATCAAATTATATCATATTGACAACGATGTGTGTTCAAAACAATCAGACATAATAGGTGGCAATGTAAAAAATTAGGTTTGGTGACCTATAGATTAATAAAGGCAGTCGTTAATTTGTATTACAAGATACGAAACAAGTAAGTATATACAATGTATAAAAGTTTTGCCAAAATCTATTAATTTCATATTTACATGTATACAATGGATGTATCTAAAGTTACCGAAATTTACTTTGAATGCACTTACTTCTTAAAAGATAGACCACACAATATTGGTTAACAACAACATTTGGACTGAGCCTATTTAACAATTGAAATCTGTATTCCAACGACTGTGAGACCATCGAATGAGTATTATGAGTTAATGTGTACTGACATAAGGAACACGACAGAACAAAGGCTTTTTCAATGACACCATCTGTTATCAGTTATAAAGCAACGCATTTAGGATTTTAGCATTTTAAATATTATACTCTCTTGAAATGGTGTTTCATCTTAAATGCAACCTGAGGTAACTGGCAATGCGATAATGCAATAATCGTAAGTTTTCTCGTTTGTAATGTTTTACATTTATCATGACGGCTCCTTTTATAGCTGACTATGCGGTAATATGGTAATGGTCTGCTCATTGTTGATGGTCGTAAAGAGCCTTTAGTTGTAAATTTTTGTGTGATTTGGTCTATGTCACATTTGGAGCGTTGTCTCATTGCCAATGATGCCACATCTTCTATTTTTATATACAATATGCATTTTCAGGTTGACAACTGCTGCTTATTTTGTATGACTATTCTTTAGTTTGCATCGTAATAAACCGCTTACCTGGCTCATCATTATTAATAGTAATGCTAGACCACAGGGTAACAGTAAGGAACAAAAAAAAAGGAAAAATACTCTTATCAGACAAGTACCCTGACTACGAGTAGACTGATATTTGCTCTTACGTTTAAATGAATTCAGTTGGACATAAGCTGATAGTTATTTTGTAAAATCGGTAATGCCATCAAATTTCTATCATAAGGGGATTATTATATTGAATACGATAAAATCTTCAATCAAAAACTAGGTATTAGACTCCTCATGATGATTATACAGAATGCTAACATAGTTATGTGGATAACAATAATACATTTTAAAACAAAATGTCCAAGTATCTGGGAACGTAAAAGGTAATTTTAATCTTTTAAGAAAATTACAATGCACTTGTTTTTTGGAAGAAATGAATAAATATAAGATTATGGTGAGATGAATATTCAAATTGAAGTTGTTCACTGCTAAATTATATAATGTATAGCATGGTGAACCGCTGTTTAAAAATCATAAATCGATAAGAAAAAAAATCTGGGTGACACACTAAAACCAATGAGAAGAATAGAACAGAGCAAGATAAACAAACGACAAAATATAAAGGCAAAGGAAGATCGTATTGGTTGGCATACGATTGCATGAAGCGTTATACCGATTCGACATCTGTATGTTTCATATCATGATTTGGAGATTTTCCTTTATTACCGTGTGTAAAGGGTCAAGAACTTCAGCAACCAGCGATCAACAAATTGCATCATTTCTTTTTTCTTATTAACTCCAAGGACAAATGCAAACGTCTCTCTACAAATCTGTTGTCCATTAAAAAAATAATCCTGTCTCGACTTTCCTTTTCTTTTGATTTGTGTTTTTTGTATTGTGTTAAACCCCAAGACTGCCTGTGATGAAAAAACTGAAACTTTATTGCAATATCAAGTTCTGTTGTTGACATTTCTAGGCAGTTTTCACGGTATTCAACCAACGATTCCCAGTCAATAGTTGTACTGCAAGGCTTCCCGTACACACGAATACATTTACATGTTTTAGTTTTCAATGCAAGTACTGACCTGATCTCCTGGATGTCTACATTTGTTCACTAATTACTAATATCATCAGTTTTTTATTACAAGCTAAAGAACTGACCACACATTCATAATTGGGACTGTCAGTGTCAGTGTCGGACCCTATGTCGCTGTATGAAATTTGTTTCTCGGGCTTTTCTCATTCAGCGATCACAAAGTATAGATCATTCACTATTGTACTTTCATCAAGAACATCTAAACTAAATCAAGTGGAACTGTGGTGGCGGATTAAAGATATGAGGCAATACTATTCTAACTTGCCATTTTTAGGCAATTTGTTGACGCTGACATCAGAATTGGTTTATTTGTAATACTACATGACTTTGCAGAGAGTTTTTGTTGATGCTTGATTAAATCATATAGAGAAAAAAAAATACTTGGATTGACATTGTGTGGAGAGCGAAAAAATAAAAAGACTGAGAACACAATTGAATGTTGAGGTTGAAAATTGATAAAAAGACAAAGAATACAAATGAAAGTTGAAAATAATTGTGTTATTTCCATGAATGCAATCCGTAACAGCTACATTTGTAGGTAACGTACATTAGAAATATTGTTATGCAATGTTGTTATAACTTAAAAGAGGGACGAAATATATCAGAGGGACAGTCAAACTCATAAATCGAAAATAAACTGACAACACCTGGCTAAAAATGAAGGAGGACTAACAGACAAACAATAGATCACATGGCGCAACACAGAAAACTAAAGAATTAGCAACACGCACCCTTAACTGTTAAAGACAAACAATGATATTGGAGGAAATGTCTTTGCTAACGTGACGTCAAACTGTGACATTTTGGGAAAAGATGCAGTTCTAGACAGCTTTTTTATGATTTAAACAGATTTAACTTTAAACTGAGTACATAGACCCTTCTTGTTTTTAAATGGAATAAGGTGTGATAACGTTAGAAATTTTTTGTACCAATTTTAATGAAAAAGTCAACATTTGTTTTTTTAATTTCACAACTTGATAAATATACCGCCAAAATATCCGTTTGATTGTTCTTAAATCCTAAATATGTATTTAAAAGTAAGTACTTTCAAAGAACTGATGTACATATTTTTACTTTATTTGTGTAAAGAAGTTTTTCGCTATGTTTCTACAAAAAAACGCCTGTGTTTATCTGTTGAAATAACAAAGCTAGATGTGCATATATATTCGAAGGATAGAAATGTAAAACAAAACAAAATGTTGAGTAAATGTCTTAAATTATTTGTCCCCTTTATCTCTTAAAGTTGCACAAGTAGGTATATTTTTTTATCACATATTTGTATTGCTTAGGTGAAAAAAGCTTGTATGCAAATGTGCGTAATCATCACGGAATTGAAAATGTATCGTATCGTATGACCTAAAGGTAGATCGGGTGTTTAGATTTTCACACCTTCTGCGCAACATGTTGCGCATAGTGTTGTCAATTGTGCAACCTGTCGTAAACTTTTTAAAATAAAATTGTAACTTATTATCCTTTACTTTCTGTGAAAATTATCAGAAACGCTTTTAAAATCGCATTTTTTCAACTCAATAAAATTTATTGCAGTTTGATTACTTCAAATGGTTTACCTCCGTTTATGGCGACCGGCACAACATGGTCAAGAATGGGAAAAAATGAAAAAGAGATCGTGATACAGTGGATGGAATGTTTTATTTCATCGGTTCTACACAATATTATGACATTGAAAACTATTCGAGATAAAAGCATTTCGATGAATAATCAAAAGGTGCTGCATACCGTTCTTGATCAATATTCTTGTTTTAGAAAAAGGAACCAAAAGGTGTCGAAATTATAAATTGTAAATGTAATTCTGGTATTAAAACCCGAATGAGCGTCAGATGACAAAATGCAAATTGTGTAAATCAGTAATATGTTTTTTTTTATTTGTGGTCTAAAAATTGTTACGTACCTTAAAAATGATAAAAAACATGGAATATGATAAAATGTATTTATATCTTCATTGTTTTACTCAGTACAATTTCAGCCGTTTTTTCCAAATACTATATCATTTTCCTCATTTCTAAACATGACCTTGGAATGTAGATAATTATGTAAAAGTAACCTGATAATTGTCTTGTTTAGTGTACAATTCTTGTAAACTTTGGACACGGCCGTACGATGAACTGTGCTTAGCCTTTGTTTTCTATTGAAAGATGTCTTATTGACAAGTACGCAACGTCGCGTAATTGCTTATAAATAGATTTTCCTAATAGAGAGTTGACTTCTTTTATGTAACACATCGAAAAATAGCTTAAATAAGTATCGTCAATAAGTCAGTATATATATTTTTTTTTCTTGTAATAATACTTGTTGTTGCAGCACGATTTGTTAAAAGAAGAAACGTCCATTTATTTAGTTAATACAAATAGCACACAAATTGATTATAACACACTACATATTCGATAAGAGCATACTAGAATTCTATATCAGCAATAACACATTCTTATTTTTCTATATGAGTGATCTTTCTTTCTGCATCTATCGTTTTTATTTCTAGAGACGTGTTTACCACATGTATTTTTTTGGGGGGGCATTTGTCCTAGTACATTTGTTTGACAAATGTATATATTGTGTTTAATGAATTAAATTGCGTAGTACATGTAGTAACAGAATAGACAGAAACATCACACTTTACAATATATTAATTTGCAACTTGAAAAACAGCAATACAACTAGCCTTGTAACCTTCTGTGAATTGGTTTATCTCCGATTATGAGAGAATAAAAGCATAAAACAACTTGTATTTGAGCGTACATCTGTGCATGTATTTATCGAAAAGCAACGACAAAAAAAGAAAATTACTGTTTTCTTTGTTCTATGATACAGCTTTTACTTCATGCAGTAATGAAACCAATTATTGTCTAATGCCCAAGTCATCAATATAACGAAAGTTTCAACACTCGACTTATTTCTTCAAAACAAAATTTAATAATGAGATAATTTGTGGTATGGATAAATTCTAAATAAATACGAGAAAAATTATGACTTTTGGCCAAAAGTACAGACGTGCGTAGTTTATAAGTAATACTCGTATAATAAAATCAATATGAAACAGAATAAGTTCATTAAACAAAAAGCAAAATCGATTGTTTGTTTCATCTAGATAATAAAGTGATTTTCCTGTTTTTTCTATTGCTTAATAAAGGCAACAGTAGTATACTGCTGTTCAAAACTCGTAAATCTATGGACAAAAAACGAAATCGGGGTAACAAACCAAAACTGAGGGAAACGCATTACATATAAGAGGGGAACAACGACACAACATTAAAATGTAACACACACAGAAACGGACTAAGCATTATACAAAATCCGATGAGAATAACAAATATAATATCAAAACCAAATACATGAATTTGGGATAGAAAAGTACCGTGACACGTCTCATTGTAATGTGAATTCACACTAAATATAAGAAAAAACAAACTTAACATTTTCTACTTAAACTTAACCATTAACAATGTATAACATTTTGCGACTATGAAATAAATTGACATAAGGCACAATTCAATGTTATCTATTTCAGCGATCCCATAGGTAGCATTTGTTCAATGGTCATGAATGCCACGGAAATGGAATAATTCCAAATAATACAATCGATTCAATTTTCAATTTGAAATCATATTATTGACAAACTGAAAATTTCTGACAAATTAACGTTCGACGGAATAAAACAATCTTTATCATGCTAACGAATGTTGTCTATTGATATCCCTCATGAGAGAAGAACAAATGTTTGATTGCACATTTGCAAATACATTTAAGACGAAGTGTATACATAATATATTTGTGACATGCTTATTCTGGAGGTTTTCTTCCGGTTTGTTGCGTAGACAACGTTACGAACACAAAAAGTATACGTGATTGTAGTGTAGTCACTTAAGGTTGATTAAGGGTTTTGTAATGCGCATTAAAATGGTACTCAGTGGCCATCTATAAACAGTTTCAACTTCAATAGCTAAAACCTCACAGCGGAATGCAAGTAAAAACCTTTATAAAAAGGTAAATATCTGATGAACATATTCTTACAATATAGCAATTTGGTACAGGCCACGAAATAATGTGGTTTGGGTAAAATATTTTTGAATGCTCAACCCCGCCTGTTATTTTTTTCCAGTAGTACAATAGCATAAAAAGATAAAAGGGCACAGTTCAGTTGATAATAAACTCATCAAATTTTTTGTTACTTTTAATAATTCCAGTTGAAACTGTTTGTTATACGAATCCTGAAAACCAAATTCAACGTCCAGGCAAAATACCTAGAAGTTGCATCTACGATAAACAGGAATGAAAATTATAAGTTAATTATGGTAACGAAATTCTTGAATTTATAATGTATATGTTATTCATGATAACGCTTGTTAAAATCTAAAGCATTAATACAGAAAGAAACGAGTTGGTAAACATACCCATAATAAATAGGATCAAAGGTACGTAATCGTCCAAAAACGGAAATCAACAATAAGGAACGAGCAATCGTCCCTTCTCTCGAATGCTTAAGTAGTTTTTAAAAGGTAAATTTCATTCGTATAATCGGAACATTATATCAATGATATATCCAAGGTGTAGAATAAAGAAATTAAGAAAGATAGATACTGATTTTTTTCTAATAACTGTGATTCACTACATATGAGAACAAAACTGCTTGAAACAAAAGTTTATCACAAAAACCTCAGTCGGTTGATAAACGTTATAGAAACACTTTGTTTTGTTAGAGGTATTTCTATTTGTATCCATCTGATGAGTTAAGTCTTTTTCAACTGATTTTTACAGTTTGTTCTTATGTTGTACTGTTACACCACTGTCCCATGTTAGGGGAGGGTTTTGGTCGTGCAAACATGTTTAACCCGACCACATTTTGTATGTATGTGCCTGTCCCAAGTCAGGAGCTAGGGTAAAATGTTTTTGAACGCTCAACCCCGCCTTTCATTTTAATAGTTGTACAATAGCATAAAAAAAGGGCACAGTTCATAATGTTTAATATGATATGTTTTATATAATTCATTCACTTTTAATAATTTCAGTTAAAATGTTTGTTATACGAATCCTTGAAAACCAAGTTAAACGTCCAAGCAAAATACTTAGAAGTTGTATCTACGAAAAACAGGAATGAAAGTTAACATGCTTAACCCGACCACATTCTGTATGTATGTGCCTGTCCCAGGTCAGGAGCCTAAAATTCAGTGGTCGTCTTTTGTTGATGTGTTACAAATTTGTTTTTCGTTCATTTTATTGTACATAGATAAGGCAGCTAGCTTACTTGTTTAATTTGTTTAACATTTGTCATTTCGGGGCCTATAATAGCTGACTACAGGTATGGGCTTTACTCATTGTTTAAACCGTACGGTGACCTATAGTTGTTAACTTCTGGGTCATTTGGTCTATTGTGGAGATTTGTCTCATCGGCAATCATACCATTCCTTCTTTGTTTTTATATTTACAGTTTTGTTTTTTGTCCATGGATTTATGAGTTTGAACATCGGTATACTACTGTTGCCTTTATTTACGGCCAGAAATTACCTTTAAATTGTAGCCAACAAAAGACACAAATCAATAATAAAATTAAGCAATATTTATTATACAAAAGTTTACAAGAAGTATTACACAAATATTACTGTCAACTTAACTGTCAAAATATGAGTCCAATCTTTTATCTTTATCTGTATCCGGATATCTTTCGGAATCCAATCTGAATATTACGTTCACTACTACGGTCACAATCCAGTATGATGTTGTTTGTAGAAAAAAAGTGTCAATCCAAATGCTATGAGTATTAATGTCTATTGATGTCTAAGTCTAAGTGTAAGTGTAAAAGTTTAACATTAGTGTCTGTATATATATAGTTGTCACGAAAAATTCTAGAACACTCTAGAATGGAACGTCCTAGAAAGTTACAACGGAAGTTTCTAGTAAAATGTAGAAGTTTTTATACTGCAATCAGCTTTTTTACTATACAGATAAAGTTATACGTATAAACGTTAGCTTTATACGTCAATGACCTCAACTAACCTATAAGCCCCGCCTACCTACCGGAACTATTGTATTTCATCAACAACGTCACGTCACAACCATGACAACGTGTAGTAACAATTGTCAAACTTTTATGAATTTAAACTTGTTTTGTCTTCAAATTGGTAATTTATATACCATGCTCATCAAATGTTATTAATTAAGTTCATTTTCCCTGTTTAATTCCTTAAAATGTCAATGTCTTACCTCCTGGACTACGCTCATAGGGAAATACCCCAAAATGGTACCCCAAGAGGGAAATTCAAAACACCTTTTTTTAACAATATTGGTTACATGTTTTTTAATTTTTTTAAATTTTTCATCGATTTCAGTATAAAGACAATATACGTATAATGTCTTGAAATATGAAATTTATTTGTATTCGGCACGAAACAGGAAAATGCCTTGTAGAACTCGCATTTCCCTCGTTTCTAAGCCTCATACAAATAAATTTCATATTTCAAGACACTATACGTATATTGTCTAAATATAACTCATCTTTTATTAGAATCATTCTGGAATCATTATGATGGTCAAATGGAAATTTCCAATCATTCTATGATTGTTCCAGTGGTTTCTAAACTGCACAGTTCTAAGATTATTCTGTAAACAACTATCAGGCCACACAACACAAATCAGGCCAATATAAATAAATACAATAATTACAATATCATAACAACAGACATAGTTCATATACAGGTCAATTCATCACTAAAAATGTCCAATATGTATATCGAGCATATATATCTTTTTGATTTTTGATAACAAAGTATAAATCAATTGTATCTATAGGTCAAAACCCTTAACTTATCATTGTTTCCAATGTTCATTTGATCAAACATACACATTTATTTTTCACCAGATTGTATGGAATTGCATTGTACATTGAAAACTAAAACTGTCAGCAGAATAGTAATATTATCATAATACTTTTGTTAATAAAACTATCATGTTCAACCTCAATGTTCATATATTTTATTTAAGAAAAAATTCATAGGGGCTGGAATATATCGTGATTTTAACACGGGTTGGCCCATTCTGACAAATATTTTACCCTGAGCGATAGTGAGGGGTAAACTATCGGCATAAAGGGACAACCCGTGGTAAAATCACGATATATTCAAGCCCCATGAATTATCTCGATTATAATAGGACAAATACGGCAACTGTTTTGGATCGAAGCGCTCTAGATGAAGGCATTATTTGCCGTTCCCATAAATAATCACACTTTTAAATCGACGTAAAACTTTTTTCAGTAACATATTTAGATAGATTTAGATCAGTCTAAATAATAATTGAAATTATATGTCTTATTTGTATACAAAAAAAAAATGGCTTATATAACACATTTTAGCATCGTTTGTTTACGTTTCTTTGTTGTATTGATTTTCGGGTTCCAAAGCGTATTTTCCCCCGTAAAATGCTGATATTCTGACGTCATCTTTCTATGACGTCATATAGCTCATTCATAAAAAAACATATGACGTGGGAATACGATCGGAACAGCCCAAACAATATATTAATTTTTTACCACGGGTGTGTACTCAAAGCATTTGAAGGACGTCATGTTAGAATATAAATTCTACTATTAATATATAAATTATTTTCCGAAGTGTGATTGTAATATTCAAAGATCTTCAAATTGTGTTTTTAATTGAAACGCACAGAATTAGCATCATAAGCTCTAATTCAATTCATCTGACGTCAGTCGATTGTATATCATAATATGAAAAACCGCCAAATACTACTGCTGGATTACCACGAAATACAGTGCAAGTTAAGTTGTAAAATGTCTATTCAAAACATTGTCATAAATTGAAAAAAGTAAAACAACAATAATACTGAACGTCAAATTCTTTTAAAATAATCATTAAAGGGCATACGATACAGTCTGGATCCTGTATTTACATTTTGATAAAAATGTCCATAAACTAGACTATTTTCAACCTATTAGATCAAATATGTTATAAAAAATATACCTTCATGTGCTACTTTTTGAGTATAATGAGGTCGAAATTTTGTACATTTCCTCAAAATTCGGATTTGTGGCCTCATTTACCCTTTCGAAAGAAAGACATAACTTATTTGTTTTAAAAGATAAACACAAATTGTTTTTGTTAAATAATTTGTAATTTCTGTATTTCATTAGTATCTTAAAGATTTATACATTTGTTATTGCGAAATAACTCATATTTATCAAATGTTCATGAATGTAGAAAAAAACATCATTTTTTGCTGTATCTATACTATTAAACGAGAAAACCTCATTTTGTGTGTCGCTTCTCCTCCTTCTTCAAAAAATTAATCATCATGACTCTGTGTTCTTTAGGTAACATGCATAGTCGCATTTGCCATCCGTTCTTATGATTATTCACATTGAGTTATTTCGGGAGAAAAACGACAAAATAGGTGTCCGAATATGGTTTCCGTTATCAGACTGACTTTTAGTCATAGATAAGACTTCCGGTTTTTAACATGCACATGAACAACCAATCGTATGATAGATTAAAAAAATGAAAAATAAATAAGCCAATCAGAGCGTTCTCCTTATCAAGGTTTTTAGATCGCAAGAACCACAACTATTATACCTCCTTAGGGACAATTATGTTTTCGCGTTTATCCACCTGTAAACTACGATTATACTACTATAATATACAGAGGGTTTCTGTTTTCTGTCTGTTTTTTTCTGAAATATTTACTATATAAGGTGTCATACGAGTTGCATATATATTAAAATAAGTAAAACATGTGGAAACAAGAATGTGTCCATAGTATACAGATGCCACATCGGCACTATCATTTTATGTTTAGTGGACCGTGAAATGGGGTAAAATCTCAATTTAGCATTAAAATAGAGAACATATTTACTAAGTTTCAAGTTGGTTTGACTTCAACTTCATCAAAAACTACCTCGACAAAAACTTTAACCTAAAGCGACACAGACGGACGATATAATTTCCATAAATGGGACATAATTGTTGAAAGTGAAAGTAGTGATTTGGCCAAAATGAAAGTAGGGTAGAGATTAGAGGGAGACAGGACTTATTCGGGACGTCGGGAATCGGGTGTTTTTAAGCTCGGGATTTCAGGATTGATATTGACGGGGTGCGGAAAATTTTTTTTAATTTTGGGATATCGGGATATGATGTTTCGTTAAAATACGCAACAAGCTCGGGATTTCATGTTTTTAAGCCCGGGATTTCGGGATCAGGACCCCTCAAATGAGCCTTAGTCATTTATACGAGATTGGCATGTCAATAGGGCTCTCAAAAGGAAAATCACTGATGGATTGTCCTAGAAGCACATTTTATTAGAACAATAATGGTCTATAAGCAGTTTAATTTATTTCATGTTTGAAGTTTTTAATTTAATTTGACTTTTACCAAAAAAAAATGCATTGTAGCAAAGGGGAAGAATGATGTGGTATAAGGCCAGCAACACGAAAAATAATTGAATTTAACAGAAAGGAAACACATAACGGACTTTGGAAAAAAGGGAGAGGGCTTTTGATACCTTATATGAAATTCTCCAGTCATAATATTTTTTACACATACTCATCCTACAACAGTTAACAAGCTGTATATGCCCGCGATTTCGCGGGTGTGTTCTAGTATTAATTAAATTTAAAAAGATTGCACTATTTACGTTTTCATGAAAATTGGCACATATAACCTTCTCGCGTAATCAAACCAAATATCATTTTAAAAAAGAGGACCCATGAACCCGTTTCCAAGTTAAATAAGTTTGAATGATAAAAATCAGTCGAAAACTAATTCTTTTCCCGATAAGTCATAGTTTAACGTCGCGAAAATAACAATTTACGTTAGCAACGTTAATACTTTCCCCTGTAACTGTATCGTATGCCCTTAAATCGGAAAATTCATCGTCGAATGACAAAATCAAAAGTTTAAACACATCAAACAAATGGGAAAACATCTGTCATATTCCTTACTTAGTACAGGCATTTCTAATTATTTACTGATAAATTTTGCATAACGAAATACGTCATCAGTAGGGAACTATAAACAAGCAAAACATTTCCCCTGAAAACATTTTGTACCAAATTTCCAACCCGAGGCTGTTGATGTTAGCATGTTCCCTCCTGCCGAAATCAATTCACATTGACTTGTATGAACATTGAAATTGAATCCCATACAGTTAGGGATTATGTGGCATAAGTGAGGACAATCATATTCCGTCGCTAAAGTGGTCTTGATTAGTTCCATTGTACCCCGGGTTTCTGTGTGCAAACAAAAGTATCCAATAGCTGTAAAAAAGATAAAAATATCCTTAAGTATGTTATTTTCTGACGTTTCAGTCTTGTTGAAATCTCTTTTGGGAATTACTTCCAAAACAGATGATACACGTAGAAATTAACAATGAATTTAAAAAATGTTATAATCAAACTTAAATATGTGATACACTTGTGTATTTACATTAAGGAAATTTTGTTTGATATCTATTTATTTTGATTTATTACAAAGAAAGTTAGTCTTTTCAGCCGAGAAATGATCTTACCAGAAACATTTACATCCCATATCACTTTTTCTTAGATAGATATTTTTGCAATAATTTGCATTTTTCCTTTAAACTGAAAATTCACAAATTTACAAAATAGACACGAAAAAGCATTAAAAGAAGGTAAAACTTCATTTTATTAACACATACCTATTGTTGTTTTTTTTTAGTAAAATTTATTCTGATTGGTCCATGTTAACTTTATTGAAAGTATGAACAAACTACATTGTATGGAAATGTAATTTAACAGTCATATAAACCAAAAACCAGGTTAAGAAAAAAGTTTAATTCTAGAATGTTTTGGCTCCTCAGAGGTGAACATCCTTAAAGTAATTGTTAAAACGTTTGCTCTATAAATTGTTTTTATTTGAAACTTTTATAACATATGGTAAATGGTTCTATTTTGATGTAGCAAATGCACCTTTAAGCCAACATTTTTATTTTTAAATTTTGGTTTCAATGCACATTTATATTTTATTTTCCCCTTTAAACCTCCATACCAAATGATAAAATAAAAAAAATCGGTCCTAAATAAAAAGATCAGACTGCATTCCTCAATAAAAGGGTATCATGTGCTACTTAGATGAATGAGTAAACAGTATATGGAACGCCATAGCTGTCTTATGTGAAACTCTGATAATACGGATTGTTTTTTTAATTTTTACTTGATGTCCAAAATACTGTTAATTGTTTAGTACTTTTTTAATATATCAAGTCAATACGAAACCATAACGTGTAATATCGAAATATCAAAATGTTAAAACTATATTATGAAAAGACCAAATATAATCAAGTTATATCAAACAACATAACAAAATATCAGAGTTCCGCATACTACAGCTATGGCGTTCCATACATCAACCTCTGTCTCATTTCTAGACATTCACATAGAATGTGACCATAAGGGTTACTCAGTACCAAAATCTATGAGAAACAAGACAATTTTAATTTCGTTTTTATTTTATTTCTATCTTAGTTATTTTTTTACTTTATCGAGGAACGGATATTATATACGGTATGTACTATGAACATAATAGCGTATTAGTCAACGAACTATCAACTATAAAACATTTTTTGTTGACCTTTCATTAACAGAAGTATTGAATACAGCGACGTTATGTTTGCATCTTTGTAAGACTTATTAAACATTCTTTTAATCAATTGTACGTCTATGGTGTAGGTTTACACACTTTTGGTTGCTTCCTATCAGTTATTTCACATTAACATATAATGTCTGTTTGTATTGTTCATCATTTTTTTTCAAAAAAAAATGGAACTATAAACAACTATCATATCCCAATCCCTTTATTATTCATGGTTTAGGTGTGAGGACAGGTATTGGACAATCAGGACAATGGATTATTTATATATGAAAATAATAGCGTGTTAGACATAAGACAGCTATGGCGTTCCATATACTGTTTACTCATTCATATAAGTAGCACATGATACCCTTTTATTGAGGAATGCAGTCTGATCTTTTTATTTAGAACCGATTTTTTTTTATTTTATCATTTGGTATGGAGGTTTAAAGGGGAAAATAAAATATAATATGAATCATATTATGTTCATAGTACATACTGTATATATAAAGATTGAAGATAGTGCTAGCTATACAACTAGGCTTTACCCACCCATGCCTTTACCATGTCAGGAATATGAACTCGTTCCATTTGTTGATAAGGTTTGATTTTGCCAATTTTTGAACTTGTTTTTTGTTTCATTATACAGTTATAGGTCAGTGAACAAAATGGTACACATTATACATGTTATAAATTTGGAACGCCTCGAATCAATACAGCTTATCGAAACCAAACACGAGTGAACTAGGAAATATATCCAAAATACGGAATTAATATGGTATACACCTTATGAGTAATTATATCATAATAATATAAAATGAATGGCTAATATTAAATCATTACCATAGTAACATATTATTGGAAGTTTATTTATGTATATTCACCTTCCATATAAATAATCCATTGTCCTGATTGTCCAATACCTGTCCTCACACCTAAACCATGAATAATAAAGGGATTGGGATCTCTCCAATCAATCAACACTTTGCTGTCTACAGACAAGCCTTTGCCTATCTTAATATTTCCATGTTGCCATGAGATCCAAAATGGTTGAAATGATCCACATTGTGTGCTTCCGTCACCGAGTACGTTATTGGCAACATCTTTGAATGTAGCGTCCTGTCGGCGCAAAAAAATGTTTTTCCCTCCACCTCCTCCTATACAAATCTCATACAATGCTGCCTGTTTATCCATTATTAGAGAGGCTGATAGATATACAAATGCATTACTGCAAACTTTGAGGTCAAAATGTATTGAAGACTTTTGGGATGCATTATATCCGTACTGGTTTAAAGAATGGCTGAGTTCAGGAACATTGGGGTCATGGTGCACATCTGACCCTGTATTCGGTGTATGAATCCATATTTCACTCACTAAAGATGTAGAGATACCTAAATAACAAAAACAAAACTTAATTGTTCATTCAGTTCTTATTCTATCACTGTAACCTGATAAATTGTTTGAATGGTCAAGAATATATAGTAAAATTGTGATTCTGTTTTTTGGTGTATTATATGAACACGCATCAATGCTATCTTTTATCATATCAATTGTCTCCTTAATTATATCAATTGTCTCTCTATTCATCTCAATTTCTCTCCTTAATTATATCAATTGTCTCCTTAATCATATCAATTGTCTCCTAAATCTTATCAGTTGTCTCCTTAATCAAATTTCTCCTTAACTTTATCAATTGTCTCCTTAACCATATTAATTGTCTCCCTATTCATATCAATTATCCCCTTAATCATAACAATTGTCTATTATCCCCTTAATCAAATTTCACCTTTTTATATCAGTTGTCTCCTTAATAAAAGCAATTGTCTCCATAATCATATCAATTGTCTCATTAATCATATCAATTGTCTCCTTTGTCATATCAATTGTCCCCTTTATCATATCAATTGTCTCCTTCATCATATACACTAGTAGCCAGATTTTAAGTCTGAAACGGTCATTTTGGTCTGATCAAGTCTTGATCGACTTAATTTACCGCTAGGAAAAAACGTTAAGACTTTTCAGAGTTTAAGACACTGTTCAGATATGCTGTGCTCAGTCCGTTTAGTCATGTTAAGACAATCAAAATGGAAGGCTTTAGCGATAAATCAAGGCTGTTAAGACTGCTTTTGATAAATTTAGACAAATCATAAAAAGTAACATTCAAAATTTTCAGATCGGGTTAAGATCCGTTTAGTGTGGCATAATGATAGTAGGAGTTACACCCCTTCATGTGGATGGTACATTCTAATTACAAAAAACGAACAATATATAAATGCTACAATGAAAAACGTTTATTATTTTGAATTATTAAACATAAAATCATTGGTAGACTTTTTATTTTTGTTGGTGTTTTTGAAGAGATAAGAGAATTAATATAAATATATAAAGTTTTGTTAGTTTATTTTGTTGAGGAAATAAATTATTCGCCAATAACTGTTTCTGATTTTATTTTATTTTTTATTTTCTGGTGTTAATTTATGTATTTATCTACTTATTCTTTGAAAACAGTAATTACAAATTTTAAATGTAACAATAACAAAAGAGTGACAACAATATCTTGTAAATTTCGTACGTCCAAATCACGTCTCTAGATTTTACTTCATCAGAAACGATCAACGCAAATTACAAATATTTCATGTGTCAGATAATTAATATCGTTAATTTCGTTATCCTTCTTAAGACCGCATCAGGTAACCATGTCTCCGTTTGAACTAATCTTCTGAAACTGCTCTTAGGTGTTAAAACTATAAATAACATACCATCGGAAAGAGAAGGATGTCGATGGGGTTTTACAGAATAGAGAATGGTCGTCTATAAATATGAATAATAGAGAAAATGGAACAAAAAATAAAGAATAGAGAATAATAAGGTGTTTGAATATAAAGAATATATAATAATAGAAAAAAAAGTATAAACAAGAACGGCCTAAACATTAAAGAATACAGAAATGAAGGACCCCTCCAGATCCTCATAGATTAACCCAATATAACCTAATTTTAAGTTCAGCATCGAGTACAGACCTTCTAAAATTCAAACTGACCACACGCACGGTGAATGCACGATACACGGTACACGCACGATTAGCTATTACCGTTACACGGAGGATTAACGCAAAATATATAATGAATGATGAAAAAAGTAAAATCACAAAAATACTGAACTCAGAGGGAAAATCAATTCGGAAAGTCCATAATCACATGGCAAAATCAAATAACAAAACGCATCAAAAACGAATGGACAAGAACTGTCATATTCCTGACTTGGTACAGGCATTTTCAAATGTAGAAAATGGTGGATTGAACCTGGTTTTATAGCTAGCTAAACCTCTCACTTGTATGACAGTCGCATCAAATTCCATTATATTGTCACCGATGCGTGAACAAAACTCAAAACAGAACGCACCATACACGCACGATGAATGATAAATACACGATACACGCACGATTCACGCACGTTGAATGATTCATTGACGAATGAACAATGAACGCTTTTTACACGATTCTCAAAGCTTTTTTTATTTCGAATAGAATTTAAAATTGATATGCATTTTAATTAAAGGCAATACTTGTAGCTGTTTTGCAGATACCAGCATAATAGATAATATGCTATTTTGCCAGCTCAGATTCAAATAACTCTTTTTTTTCTTAAAACTAAGTTTTATTAACATATTCAAATTTGTTAATAGATACATCAAATACCGGTACCTTATCCCGGCCTCAGATTCCAATAACTTAACTAAAGTCGGCTATATTATAGGCACAGGAAATATTTGTGAGATTGGACAGAAGCTCCTTATAATCAAAATGTAGTGTCTTGATTTTGTTCAGCCTGAGAGTTCAAGTTTACAGCAAACGAAGGCGAGACATTGTGTTCCGCAGAACCCTTATTAATTTTATTTCATACAGTTAAAAATCTAAATTTTCTTTTTATGCATACAATGTCCGACGCATTATATCTACAGACAGTGACTGGTTCTAGAAATAATTTTAGCTACATGTTTGATAAAATTGATTGCAATTAATGAATGATCAATGTATTTTTATTTTCATGTTATATATATTTTTCACTTTGACGGATAAATTTTATAAACGATTATATATGTATATATCTAGAAAATATTGTAAGCTGTTTTCGTTTTCACTACAAGCATAGATGAAATTATTTGATTCTTTTATGATAACATGCACTGCCCATTTTGTAGTTCTGTAGATATACTTATCAGTAGGACATATTAGGTTAATTTCCCCAATAAATCAGCAGTTGAACAATATTAAGAACGTATCGGTTTCTCCTTGGTATTGCCGAAAATCAGTGATCCGACTGACACGAATATGCATGCAATTTATGCCACTGGACGTTTAAACAACCATTGAATAATCAATTAATCAAATTTCAGTAAAAATGAATTAAACAATATCAGACACAATTGGTGTCTGTTGTTTTGTTTGTACAGTTACCATATTGAATTTGTTTATATAATTTATACAATTTCAAGTATGTAAGAAAATTCATACATATTTTCAAACATCCTGACACTTCAAATTTCTAGGAGGTGAGATTCTTGGGGTTTAACCTGAAACTCTTGGGGAAAATGTAATTTTTAATTCCAATTTGAAACCAAGGTTTTTTAAAATGCATGTCTAATTTGATATGGAAATTTGAACAATCGATCTAAATGGTAGTTGAAATTATTCAGTTCAATCATTTTGTGTCCGTCGTCCGTCATACATATCAATTGGTGTATCCTGTTTGCAGTTCGTTATCTGTTGTTTATGACAGTCAAGCCTCGCGATCGGTCTCCAAATTTAAGCCCCCACTTAAGTAAATTAATGATCATTTATAGGAGAGGTAGAGGCTATTTTTCTCGATGCAAAAAATATTTTCCTTCCTTAAAAACAGCTAAACAATTTTCTATATTTCTCATGTAATCATAAACCGATGCATATTAAATGAATTTTTAAAAACTTAAAAAACATATTTTTATGGAAAATATATGTAAATGTCTGGGTAATTTTCTTATCCAAATATTTGTTTTTCTCATTTTTTTAAGTAATAGTGTTTTCAGTTATGTAATATGACACGTGTCTTATGGTTAAGTGATTTTCGGAAAAATCAACGAAAACCAGCACAGGCATTGTTCAATTATCATTTGTGATCTTTTATTGATTAAATTTTGATTTATGCATTAAATATCAATCTCTATCTAGATAAGAAATTTGTTTACATTGTACAGTACTCCTTTTAGTCCTTAGTCGCATATTATAACTCAGTAGTGCACTTAGGAGTCCTTAATCGTGTTTAGACGAACCATTTTCTGCTCTTTGGTCAGATTGTTGTCTCTTTAACACATTCTCAATTCCAATCCTCCATTTTATGTGTTATAACATCTGTTTGTAAATGTGCTTATCCTTTCTTTCATTTGGATAAAAAAAACTTATTTAATATAAAATATGTATTTATTTGTTTATTTGTTGCACTATTATAAATAAATGTGCTTTGCTTTCTTCCTCAAAACAGTAAAAGTAATGCGTGCGTTAATATTTTCAACCAATTATCTATTAGTTAAGAAAACAAAAAAGACAAATGGTTTAATAAGCATAAAATTGTATAGTCTTTTCCAACTTATGTATATAGTTTGTAAGTGTTTTCTAGATATTCAGGGTTCTTTTTTTGTAAAGATAAATAATAAAAAAAATCAAATATTTTTTCTCAAGTAATTTTAATTTCAATTCAATCAATGCATTCAACAAATAACAAACAAATTATATTCAGTTATAAAAGTGTCTAGTGTATTAGTTTCTGAATGATTTTCATGATATAAAATATTAATACAAGTTCTCTTTTATTGCAAAAATAATTTAATGAATAAATCAACTTTATAAATGCATTGCATAAGGAAAAAAATTAAGCACTATGGCAACTAAGTAATAAGGGCATTCATGTGCGTAGCTACGTTTACGTCAAAAGCGTACACTTGAATTTTGAAAATAAAAACAAATAATCGACATAGAATAAGAAAAACTGGTAAAAAGCACATCATCCTTGTGCTTCTTTTTTCATGGATTGTAATTTTGAATACAAAGGGACTTAATTTACTCAAATAGATCATTTAATATATTTGTTCGAAACTTTTGTAAAAGTCTGAATCTACTATGAATTCTACGTACCTTTCTTATATTTAAAGCAATTCACTATCTGCTCAGATTCGATATGCTATTTGTAATTTTGTAAAGCCTGTGATTTATGTCCAAAAAGAGAGACAAAGCGGCGTCAATATTTAGGTTCCGAATGTGGATAAAGTCTTTTGAATGACTTGCCGTGAAATTTTACGAAAGTTGGACAGAAACTGTTTATGATCAAAAGAGTATTCAGAGCAATACAATAATGCAATTATATCTTTAATTTTCCCTCATTTTAAGGACAAAATGTATTTCTTTCTGCAATGAATAATTGGTCGCAGTTTGCGCTTACATTTTGTTATTTCTTAATTACATTAACTACTTTTATTAAAATGCCGAAGAAGCTTTTTCTATGACTAATGTCTAAAGCTAAAATTTTGAAAGCATTTGTTTTCGTGCATTTTTATGTTCTTTTCTGATAGAAATATAGCCGGGCTCTTCTTTACGCAATTAATTGTTTTACATGCTCAATTGCAATTTATAAACCTTCATAGATTGTGGTGAAATATTCCAGATCAAGAAAAAATATCAAAAGAAAATTTTAGATTTTTTTTAAAATCCCTTCAAAGGAATGATAAATTGATTCAATTTTTCATGTGTTTTTGTGGGAAGAAATCCTAGGTGTTCCAGATTTTTTTTTATATTGCACCTCTTCGAAATATTTTTTTTGTGTACATGAAAAGGTGCTTTTGTCGATTGTATGCTCACTCACAGCACCCTTTAAACTTATTTAAAAGTAATATTGGTTTGGACGTTTTATCTAAAACCAATGACCATTAGGCTAACTTCCAGTTAAACACGATGAATAAGTTAACATATTACAAAATTTAACCAAAACAAACAAACCATTTAGATTCAAAAGTTTGCTGCTATCAATGCTTTTTGACTGACAGGAATCATAACGGTATCTCCTTCTCGATAGATTTCGGGACTTTGTCACTTTCGAACCCATTACCAGCAGGTTCTTTAACATTGAGCGATTGGCGCCCCTCGTATCCCTCGCCAAGGTTCGGGCGTACACGTAAAAACGACCCAGCTACGCCAATGACTTCTTAATCATATCAAGTGTCTCCTTAATCATATCAATTGTCTCCCTTATCATATCAATTATCTCCTTAATAATATCAATTGTCTCCTTAATCATATCAACTGTCTCCTTAATCATATCAATTGTCTCTATAATCATTTCAATTGTCTCAATAATTATATCAATTGGCTTCTTAATCATAACAATTATCTCCTTTATCATATCAAATGTCTCCTTAATCATATTAATTGTCTCCATAATCATATCAAGTATCTCCTTAATCATAACAATTATCTCCTTTATCATATCAATTATCTCCTTAATCAAATCAATTGTCTCCTTAATCATATAATAATTGTCTCCTTAATCATATCAATTGTCTCCTTAATCATATCAATTGTATCCTTAATCATATCAATTATCTATTTTATCATATAAATTGTCTCCTTTATCATATCAATTATCTCCTTAATTATATCAATTATCTCCTTTATCATATTAATTGCCACCTTAATCGTATTGTCTCCTTAATCATATCAGTTGTCACCTTAATAATATCAATTTTATCCTTTATCATGATAAAAATCCTTAATTGGTCCTTTTGTCAACACTTTTTTGCCTTATCATTCCGAACACACAAACTGTATTTATCCATGAACAATATAAACAGGTTGACGTCATCAGTATTGCACATGGTGATTTACTGGTATTAATGCTGGTTTGATCATATCATTTAATAATGAATAATAAGAATGTGAACGTACTTTGTCAGAAATGTATTTAGGACGTATGTACTATATTGAGAAATACAGGATTTGGTAAAAGATATTTCGCTACCGTTGAATCCAAATGTGTTTCAGAATAAGGAATAAGGAAAAGTTACAAGCAATCAAAAATATTCAAGAGAGTAGCATTATATGGAAACTTCAAGTGGGATTTGGTATATGGTTGCATACATATGATAATAACATATTGTTGTATGGTATTTAAACAGGTTTCCTTTCGCGTCAAAAGGAGTAAGTTCGGTAAGGGCCATATTTGGCCCCAATTATAAAGTTCATAGTTACAAGCCAATAAAGGTTTAAAGTTGCCTTAAATACATGTGAGAAAGTTAAACAGAACTGTTTTTGTCAAAGTTTAAGTCTAAGACGTTGATTTTTACATCCCAAAAAGGTCAAGATAGGGGATTTTGGTGAAATTTGACAAAACGAGCTGGATTTCAACCAAATTCAGGACCAGGAAACATAGAGCGCAGGCGTCGACAAACTTAATATTCAAATAAGACATGTGAAATGTCTTCACAAACATTATTTCAAAATATCTTTGTTGTCGACGTATGCGCTCTATGTTTTCTGTCCAATAATCTATTGAAATTTACCTACTTTCATTGATTTTTTCGTGAAAAATCAATACGAGTGCAACTTTTGACGTCATAATGTAACGTAGAAACGTAAAGTTTTCAACAAAATAGCTTATTTCCTATCTAGTCACTATATTAGCTTTAATTTATTGTGATATTGTTCAATACATCCGAATTTGAAATTTACGCTAAAAAAGGGGGCCATTTTAGGACCTTACTGAACATACTCCTTTGATTGGATGTCCAGCCGGGTATATTTGTTTGTTATTACGGTATGCTGATCAATTTTTTTTTTAACTCTATACATGCTATATGCGCTAGTTTAATATGAAGTCATTTTTTTGTTATAATACATATGTATCTACCCATATTGGATTCGATCCAAAAAATCGACACAGATCAGAACATATTATCTTTATAAACCATAAAGATGTATACAATGTGTCCATAATAGGTGTTGTCTTTTAATATTTTAATAAAATAATTGGAGCTTACCTTCAAAGTACTGGAAAATTAACAATATGATATATATTTTCATTATTGCAATGGTTCACATCTGCTCTGTAGAATGTATTCGATTAGTATATGCCTCTTTTTCAAACATACTCATGTAAAAGCAAAATTTTTAATAAGCTTTTTTTATAAAATTTCCTACTAAATATTTTATTAGCAATAATTGTTAAGGGGGTACCCAACACTATACCCCAAAAAAATCCTGTCGTTTAATTTTTCTTAATTTTTTTTCATTGATAAACTAGGCCAACCTAAACATCTTGTAAAAATTTTAAAAGATTTGAACCATAGGTTTAAAAGATTTGGTAACTCAAATATGGCATCTTTTACATACTAGTATCGGCCAAAATTGGAAGTTTCTAAAATACGGGTATAGGGTTGAATTTGTTAAAATTTAATCCTAAATTAACAATAGCATAGCTAATAATGATAGCTGAGGTGAATATTAGTTCACTGATACCCCTTTCTTGTAAGTCTTTTATTCCGGATTTAAAATTTTGCCAGAAACTAAATAGGGGGTATCAGAATCAGCCCCGAAAAGTGAATGCTGTGCTTCTAGTATTTGAAGAAGAATTTTTTTTTTGAAAAAAAATGTGTCGTTTAATTTTTCCATAAAACTAAGCATTTAAAGTGCTATACTAGTCGATTGTTCTTGCAAAAAAAAATTAAAAATTTAACCGTTAGATATTTTGGTATTTAAGTTTCAATTACGCCCCACCCTCAAATTGGTTCATTAAATAAGAGCAAAATCTATTCAAAAAGTACATAATGGCCATATTTTTGTTCGTCTTTTGAACTAGGCTTTAGCTATTTGGCATGTGGATGTATAATCACAGGGTTAAGTGTCTTGCATCATGATGACCTTTGTGTGACCTTCAAATGTGACCTCAAGGTCAACTTTATGGGGTTTTATTCGTGAAAAACACAACCATGTAGGCCATAACTTCTTTGCCTTTTGACCTAGGCCTTACATCTTTGGCATGTGGATGTATCATCATGATGTGGTGTGCCTGCTTAAAATTTTGACCTTCATGTGACCTTGAACTTTGACCTGAAGGACGATAATTGTGTTTTTTGGTAAGAAACACTTGTACGAGCCATAACTTTTATGTAGTTATGAATTCATATTTATTTAAAAAAATCATATTACACAAGCTTTAATCGAACATACAACAATATAGACACATTTTATGACATGTCAACCCATTCAATGTACACGGAATACATAATGGACATGTAGTCACATAAAATTGTTTGAAAAGGGAATCGTTTCTATTCAAGCGCAGTGTACGTGCTTAACTACTCAACAGACAGCAAAGTGAAAACTTCCTAGGAATCAAACAGTAGGAGGAGTTATGACAAATAATTATATACCAATAATGGGACGGACGGAAGGACAGACGGACAGTGGTAAAATAATCCCCCCCCCCTTTGACTTTCAGTTGCAGGGGCAAAAAAAGGATGTAACCGATTTTTTATTTGAGATACGAGCTGTTGAAATTAAAAGCATGACACGCCAAAAATACACATGATACATAGGGAAAAGCTTTAAAGTTGGCAGATGCTTTACATGATAAAGATTTTCAATTTATGGGTCTTTTGGCAGATTCAAAAATATACAGTTCAAAACTTAACGACAAAACCATTGGTGAAAACTAAAGAACCATGGCTCATAAGAGATGAAATAGAGCTGACTGTGCAAAATCCTTATACTGTTAAATCAAGTTCGTTAAACATAGATTTTTTTTAGTATTTCTGCAGAGGTTATGAAAATTAGATACAACTGTTTTTTAGTTAAAAGCATGGCAGTGACAAGTTTCACATTATTTTTGGGGCCCCTTATTATTATAGAGAATGATTACTCTATTCAGTAATAATCTTGAATTGAGACTTGAGAAGAAACATTTTCACTTGTCACTTGCAATAACACCACACTTTCTTTTTTATATTTATTTCAAAGTTGCATTTGATAAAAAAAAATCGGAAAGATACACAAACATGACAAAAGCACAACAAAAGAAAATAACAAATTTTGCTATCTCTTCGAAATTTAAATTTGATAAAGCGAAAATCACATGTTCTATTTATATCATACATGTGTAGTTTCAGTTTCATCTACGATTCTAAATATAGACTTTACTTTCCCTAAAATTGCGGACGGAATAGAAGACACCCGTTAATTTTCTACACCTGTCAGGATAAAGGTGGAAAAAAATACTAGAAAGATATATTTTTTTATTCAGATGAATTCAGAAAGCAAAAATATGTGTTGTGTTTTTTGGACTGCATCAGACGTTGTTTTCTTCTGTTTGCCTTGTTCCGTGACATGTAAATGATGCACTGGTGGTTGATTATCCCTCTGGTTATCTTCTTACTTTTTACATGAATATAAATCATGCAATAAAATATTCAATTGCACTTTAAAAAATATGGCAGCAATTATAAAATTATAAATTATTTATAATCTTTTTTTTACATTACTACATTACTAAGGCCATAGTGTATTTCTTTAAAAACTACATGTTTCGTTTAAAAAAAAAATTTTGTGGCGTCAATTCAGTTTTGATTTAATCAATTTGATAAGAAGATTTACGAACATAAGCATTGTCCAGGGATTCTTATTTATTTAATTAAAATTTAATTATCGGAGGGATCTACCATTTAAAGGGGGCGGGGGTAGGAGGGGTCCTGATCCCGAAATCCCGAGGTTTAGTTAAATAAATTTAAATCCTGACATCCCTAAATTCGAAAACAAATTTCCAGATCTTGAAAGGGTCAATCTCTGAATCCCGACCTTAAAAACAGTCGATCCCGGAGTCCCGATAAAGGTCCTATGGTAAATTTATTGCACTTTGAAATTTCCCTATTATGTCTCATTGAAGATTCATTTATGGAAAATGAGTTACTTCAAATGAATTTAAAGATTAAATGAAAAACAAAGGGTGCACAGCTGATCTTAGCAATAATGTAAACATTCTGATCATGATCTTTTAAAAACTTGCATATTGCACATAATTTTAAAACGTAGCAATGAATCAGACTATGAGTAAGAGTTATCTTTTCTTAGGTGTTCTGTACCCCCTTAAGTACATTTTAAATGAGTTCACTGAGACGAATCAATATATATAGGAATATGTGGTGTGAGTGCCAATGAGACAACTCTGCATATTTATGGATGAGTTTGTTTCTGTGTGTGGAAAGTTAATTAAAACAGTACCTTTCAAACTTCCACAAAAACTTGTAATTATCATAATAATCTCGAATTACATTTGTCACAGTGGTGCATTTATCAAATTTTATTAAAAGAAAATATATAAAACATTATGATCAGCTATAAATATTTCCATTCTATTGATGAAATAAGCGTTTATAACAATGAAGACACTCCTTATCAACTGCCATCACAACATTTAATCAAATTAAGGCAACAATTGTCACATTTCAAAATGATTAACATCCCGTTGTTGTGATATTGTCCTATAATAATTATTGTATTCTTCTCTTTCATTTTTGCTAATGTGCTTTGTCTATTTGCTTTTCTGCGTTTCTGTATACATATGAGGTGGCTTTGTATTTATATATCCCGTCATTGTGTTATTGTGCTATTTCAAATTTAAGTATTCTTGTATATAAATTTTGCTAATGTGCTTTGTATATATAGATATAGGAAGATGTGGTGTGAGTTCCAATGAGACAACTCTCCCTCAAATTAACAATTATTAAAAGTAAAACCATTATAGGTCAATGTACTGCCTTCAACACGCAGCCTAACTAACCGTGCCGGCATTATTTCCTTTAGACCGGATATTTTTTTAATAAAATTTCTATGATTTGCGGACACATGTCTCGTATAGTAAACATTTCTTGAACTTCAAGATAACCATTTTCTCAGGTCTAACAAGCAGTCTTTAGCCTATCGCTCCTTTAGGGAACAGTGACCCATGTGAGATATATTTTTTGATTTTGTTTTATGTTCACTCTTATTTGAGCATACCTTAGAAACTTTCCTTCTGCTTATACATTAAGTAGCTGGTTGAAATTGTGTTTTACCCCTTTCGGTATAAAGACGGTTATTATATATTCCGTCGGCCTGAATGTTAATGATATTAGGATTATCACCTCTCAATATGTGTATGTCCTTCAGTAATTTTCTTTTCTGAGCCAAATCCTTTTGAGTGTACTCTTATATAGTTCCAGAAACAACATAAGCACTGTGTTGCTTAATTGTTGTGGGAGGAACTGGTATATTAGAGCCAAGAAATAATTTCTGTAGACCAGTCAGTTGTACTGATAGCTATGTGATTAAGTGCGACTTTTATGTATAGATTAACAGCTGCTGTTTGACGAACGCGTTTCTTAGCGACCACCTCCTTGTAAAGTTTGAACAAGGAAAGAACACCCATTGAAGCTTGCCATTTCCCCCCAGTCAGCTCCTCTTTGCTGCTCTGCACTTAAATCCCATTATATTAGGCTAATGCACATAGGAGATATTTGTCTGGGTTCTATGAAAAATATCAGTCCACATCTGTTCCATGTAGATGATCATAATGTTTGATACAACACAATATTTTTTTCTAATAAAATGCAGCATATGCACCACTGTGATTAATGTAATTTGTGATATTATCATTTATAACAGGTTTTGTGGAAGCTTATATTGATTTAAACATGTTAAACTTACTTTTTTACTAAACTGGGAAAACGAAATTGAGTTACGTCACTGAACTCATGTATTATGTATTAAATCATGAATATTAAAAATAACATTAAGTTTGAAAATTTATGAATAGTTAATTAAAAATTTACATTCACACGAGTATATTTGAAAAGGATGCATATAGTAAATGAAAGCATTCTATAGACAAGATTTTAACTTTTGCAATAATGAAAGAATATATACATATTTGTTTTTCGTTCTTTTTTTTACCTAAATTATGCTATTAGTTTTCTCGTTTGAACTGTTTTACATTTCTCAATTTGGGACTTTTTATAGCTTACTACATGTTTATGGTATGAGATTTGTTCATTGCAGAAGGCAGTATGGTGACCTTTAGTTGTTAATTTCTGTGTCATTTGGTCATTTGTGAAGCGGTGTCTCATTGGCAATCACACCACATCTCCTTTTTTATATATAATATGTTAATGTTAAATAATTGCTGTCAAACAGCTAAAACAACGTTCACAAAATGACTAAAGAATTCTAAAAACTCTATGAGTAACAAGAATGCAAAAACAAAAATATTGTAATTTTACATAATTTAACAAAGACTTCAACAAAACCTTTTTTTATTGATAGTGAATTGATAAAGACACTGATAAAGGTCATACCGTATATGAAATACACCTCTCGCTTAAGTACAAATCATGTAAAAGATAAATATAATGTAGGCAACTTAAGTACCATTGAATAGAAACTGATCCTATATTCAACCATTTAGCAGTAAATCATATCTATCGCACATAAACCGATGGATTTTGGATCAATTTCTATAAAACTTTGTCATTATAATGTTGGTACTGATATGACACTGGTGGTCACATTCGATGTTAATGTGTAGAATTGAGGAATGCAAATAAGTAATTTGATTTAGGATATAACGCGTCTTCAGATTGGCCGACAGTTTTTCGTCTATCAGCTCATAGACAAAATTGTGTCAGGTGACCGTAATCGACGGTTGTCATGCTTAAAGAATTTATAATAAAATTATGAGAATTGTAAGATTTTTTTTTGTATTTTCGAAATAATAAAAAAAATGGTTCACATTTTAAAATAACCAGCTATTCGGATTATTTAATGTCCACCACATTTAAAGGAGAAACATAATAGAACAGTTATTTCTTAAGGTAACACGATACAAAGATTTCATACCTCTAATTCCACAATTTTAAAATGCTATAACTTTCTTTATATTGCTTGAAGATTTGTAACAGTGTTTATTATTGATAGCTAACAGATTACTCTTTTCTAATAATTGCAATGTTAGTGATATACAACAATTATGTAATCAATTATAATGTTAACTGTGTCTATAAAATTTTACAAGAAATTTACACTTTCAATTAAAATTAACTTCTACATCGATACCCCGAGGGGGTTGATTTTATGATATGTTCTTCCTAGAGCCATTATCTACAAAGGGATTTCGTATAGAATGTAAAGATCAAATTTTACATCTAATCAACCAGTATCTACTTTTCTGCGTTAAGGATATTTACACTAATTACAGAGTAATGGGAGAATGGAATACGATAGCGATAATTTGAGACACCCTTTTGTACCTACTGCTGTGTTGATTAAGATTTCCTGTATATTCATATAGATGATAGAGCTAAATTCATTCAAGTGACCAAGATTTTGCCATTAATTATATGATAATTGATTACATAATCATTGTTTAACAAACATATTGCATTCATTTAAAAAAAAATGATATTTTATCTATCTATATATACCTCTTTTATGCAGTCTTAAGGAATTAACAGCATTTTAAAGGCTAGGGATCGGAAGTAACATATCGATGTATTGTGCTACCTTAACTTGTATCTGAAACCAAATTATCTATTTTTTTTATGTTCTTTTTTTTTAAAGAAGGCACTCCGACTTATATGAAAAATTGCCCATGGGCCAATGTTTACTCCCAAACAGATATGTTGACCATGAGAAACTCTAGCACACTCCTCGCGTATTCTTTGACATAGCATGTTTCACACACTCAAAAATAATAAGATATTCTGCACTTAATGGATGAATGCATTATAAACTATCTATTCAGCAACGGTTTTTATATTTTTCATGTAGTATGGAGGTTAAAGGGGGAAAGCGAATTTTGACGTCAGTTGAACCAAAATAGTAAATGACATGCATGCTAAAAAATGAATTAACGATTCAAATATAGTGCTATTTACGATATGTTTTAACAGTTTCCAATGAAGATTATCAATAAATGAAATGTTTTAACATTTTGTTTTAAATTATGTTTTTCTTTTTTTCAGCTCTTGGGTACTTTTGTGTACACACTGAAACCCGGGGTACAATGAAACTAGCCAATACGACTTTCGCGACGGAATATACTTGTCTCAACTGATGTCATGGAATCCATAACTGCACGGGATTCAATTTTAATGTTCATTCAAGGGTCTGTGAATTGATCTGGACTGGAGAGAAAATGCTTACAACCACGGGCTTAGGTTGGACATTTGGTACAAAATGTTTTCAGTGGAAATGTTTTGCTTGTATATAGTACCAAACTAATGACGTATTTCGTTATTCAAAATTTACTATTGTAATTGAAAAATAACTTTTATGATGTAAAATTGTAATACATTCTTTTTCTTGGATAATGGATTTATCAGGTAAAAACAAATTTTTCTTCACACGTTTGCAAATTATAAATTTTTTAGTTTCTGATAAAGGTATTTAATGCAGCATACATGTCGTATTATTATATGCAATATTGATATCATACAGCATATTTCAAACTATAATTGTTAAAAACAACCATGACACGAAGAGACTATTTAATAAACTCAATGGTATTGCCATCAAAAAATAATCGCATAGCAGAAAATATATAAATAGCCCGCATAAATTTTATCATGCACTTTAAGCTATTAAATCAAATATTGAAAATTGTTAAAAAAAGAATTTAGAAAAAAAAATGATCTGAATATAGTAACATAATATGCCATCATTAATCTCTCTTATCACGAAGATGGAATACCTTTCCGAGACTATTAAAGAATTTCAGCACACAGAAAATGCTTTTTCAATCAAGACATTACTGTTGTTTCGTCCTGTGATCTGATTTAACTGGTTTTGTATAAACCGAATCATAAAAAATTACGAAGCTGTTATTTGAATGCATTAACATTAATTATATGTGATCTAAATCACAGTGCTTCGTAAGCCTTTGAAGGCTGGCTGATTGACTTTGTATCAATGTATGTAAAATAAATGTTATATCAGGTTGCACTATAAATAAAATTATATATAAATGGTATATGATAATTTTCCATAAAAACCAAAAGGCATATAAAAGCATATTGAGCAATGACAAATACCCATAAGAAATGTCAGGTATAAAAATCACTTGGTATAGCACAAGCTTAGTATTATTTATTATTAGTATTAATGTTATTTATTGATTAGTTTTGGTTGTTTCTGTCATAATTATGTCATATTGAAATATGTTCAGCAGGGTAAAATAAAATTGCTTAATATTTTGGCATACACTGACTTTTATTCCTTTGTATTTGGTATGTTTTGGTGGAGAGTCTACGGTGACATATTAGTTATTTTCATATTTCGTCGGTCGAATTGATGTACAATTGTCAACAGCTATCATACTGAGTCTCCCGATTTTTTTTATATCAACGACATAGAACGGTTAGTAATCACAATGAATAGTTATACCTCAAAGAAATGCTAACAAGAAAACAACATTGATAGTATTGTTAGTATGGTAAGCATGTAAGTGCATGAATAAATAAATGAATTTCAATTTTCGCTTTTGAACACGTTATGTTTCTATATTTTCTCCATTTAATGCTTGCTCATAATCGATTGCCATTGTATCAACACGTTTCAATTAAAGGATCAAAGCAGTTATCATTGTTGAATAGAACGTTCAATTATACAAATTCTCACACAATAAACTCTGCTATGAAAACAAAGCATAATTCTTTTATTCAACAAACAAATAGTCATCATGCTATTTATGCTTTGTTTTAACAGATTTGTTGTTTACAGTTAATAATATTTTGTCATTTATAAACCTAGAATCAATTTACGTTTATTATCTTTTTTGAATAATTTTTTTTAAACATTTTCAATATTTGTATTTGCTTATAGATGGTAAAATTTTATGAGGGATGTTGATGTTTGTAACTCCATGGTTCACCTTTTTACGACAATACCGCAGAATTTTTCATACTGATGATTTCACGATGTTTTTGTGTATTGTAAGTGAACAGATTATAGTTTAAATACTGTGATTTTGCAGCATGGAAGCAAATTGTCTTTTTGATACAAACTGCGTTAAATACAAAAATAAGTGACCAGAAAACAATGCTAGACTTTAGAATGGTAATTTTGCAACAGTTTGGGCGATAATAATTCTAATTGTAAAATCTGTCGATGTCTTTTATAGCCGACTATAAGTAATCTGTTTTTCTCATTATTGAAGGCCACAAAAAGGACTTTAATTCGTACCTACCACTTCTTGTTTACTATGGTTGATTTTTGTCTCATTGATATTCATAACAAATCTTTATGCACATACATGTACACTATTTGAATTGATGATAAAACAAACACATGACTGACAAGTCTAAACAGACATACAAGGTTAAAATGTAGGAGACTACAGTTAACGTTGTGTGATAATCATTTATCAATAATACGATTTAAAATTTAAAATTGTGTCGTATGTATAATTTCAAATCATTTAATTTCCAAAGTGTTCATGACCATTGAACAAATGATACCAATGGGTTTGCTAAATTACATCAATTAATGTCATAGTCGAGATATAAGATACATTTTGAATGATTAAGTTTAATGAGAACATTAAAGAATATCGTTCGGTATTTTTGTTGTTTGACTTATTGTGTATGCCTCATTCGATGTATTAAGATATAGTTTGAAATGATAAAGTTGAAAAACATTTTTTTCATATAAATTTGAAACCATAACTTTTGATTGAGTCTTTATTGTTCATTAGTTGATTTGCGCTCGATATATAATGGTATTATAACAGAACTTGACAACACCTTTTGGACGTTGGGTTTCGATTGTTCTTCATCTTGTACTTCATTTGGTATTTTTGACTGTTTTGATTTGAGCGTCACTGATAAGCATTTTGTAGACGAAATGAACGTCTAGAATTAAAAAGTGAAGTTCTGGTTCTCATGATAAGTCTAGTTAGATCAAGAATGAATCTGTATGTTTATATTGGTAATGCTTCTGCGATTAATTAACTGTATAAGCTAGAGACGAATATGATTAAAATTCTGTCAACGTCAAATAACCTTTTTCTTGTGTCAATAATCATTTTCAATAATTGCATGCCTCAAATAATTCATGTGTCATTTGTAAATCTGGAATCTTTGATATTTCTTTCAGAGAATGAATACTGTACGGACAATATCGATCAACATTTGACTAGATGATATAGATGGTGTTTTCATTGTGTTGATTTTTGTAGTCAGTTTTTATTGGTAGAAGAAGCCGGAGAACCACCGTCGTGTGGTACAGAACTGATCATTCTAGATAACTTGAATTTAAACTCATAAACTATTGATGACAGGCTAGTGAAACAAAAAGTTAAACTACTCATACTGCTTTGCTATCACGGTCCCAGTAGGGTATACATTATTGGGACAAAATATAAGACACATGAACAACAAATATAATTCAGAAAACTCGTCCGGTCTTCAACAATTAGCATGTAACTTTACACTAATTTTAGCTCTAATTTGCCCGACTGTATGACAAAAACTGAGGCAAAAGATACAAACGATGCAATCAACGTGAGAAAAAGCAATGACATGTCAAAGTACGTAAGACGGAACACAAGTTAAAAAATCAATGCATAACAAACAACGAGCTAAGCACACTAACATAAAATAATATTGGAAACGATACCATGTGATCCGGAATAGTAAGTGGATCTCAGATATATTCTACCAAGGTTTGTTTCATTTAACATACATGCACACCTTATTATCTTCTCTTTTAGGATGGAGAACACAAACTAATTTGTGAAAATGTTAAAAAAAAAGACCAAACAAAACGATTTTTAAATTCATATGTTTTATGACCCTTTAAATGAAAATGTTTCTTCAAAAATAGTCGCATTCTGACGGGACGCAATAGCGTATATCATCTTTCTTACAGGTTTCATTATTCATATGAGTCCGATCTATTTAAGGAATAACAGTACTGTAGTTGAAGAGTTGCCACCGTGTAGTGTAGACAGTAAAACGGAGATTTGCGACCGTCAAATCAAAATTGACGGTGGCAACTCTTCAACTACAGTACTGTTATTCCGATTCTAATGCATTTCAAAAAGAAATAATACGATAAAACTTGGAAAAATGTCTAAATTTGACAAATAAAAAAAAAATCCGCGAAACTTAATGAATGATTTTGAGTAAACGTGACGTCATACAAATAAAACTTACAAACTGGAGGTTATTACGTTACCTGAACGCTTCAAATTCGGATAAAATAACTTTAAAACAGCGAATTCGAGGTAGGAGTTGTTTTATTTTGGATTGTATATTAGTAATCGAACATTTGTTGATTCAATCATTTCAAAATGGTTGTCCCTCCTTAGTTACGCCTGGTCAACTGTGGATTTGACGGCAACTTTAAGCCAATGAAAAAATTGTTACATACAAATTGCATTAGAATATTCATTCTTCAATCATATCATCAGATGCACCAAATATAATATTGTCATCTTATAATATATTTGATAAGATGATCCCAAAGAATACATTACCTACGCTATAGAAGGCAAATTTATGACCCTCGATGCTTTTCATTTACGTTCTTTATTTTCGTCTTTAAACTGTTTTAATTCGAGCAACACTACTAAGACGTGTGTTTACGAAACGCGCATTCTGCGTACATAAGTATAACCATTTTATCCTTGATTAGAAAAATATGCACATAGATATTATAAATCTTTGACATATATTTTTCTCCAAAATTGGCATGCTTTTTTGGTTATGCAAGCATATATATTAGGAGACAATCACCATGTCGATGCCAATTGGCAATCCTCGTGTGAACCCGCTACTTTCCTTCTTTCAGGTACGGTAGTAGTCGAGGTGTGACGAATGTGTCGATGAATTCGTGTTTTCTTTTGCTTAGGTGTAACACCACCATGGTACGTCACATCCGGTTGTATACAAAAATATCCTTTGAATTTGACAGTTGTAGTTAATAAATCCTACATTTTATTGCAGTTAAACATTTCTGTGCCACATTCATATGTCTTTGATATTTCAAAGCATCATTATTTTTGAATTAGTGTTTTTTATAGAATATTTTCTAAACTTGAGGTTACATGGTTATGAAAACTTGTACACAGGTTAAATAATCGGAGATATTTGATTGCTTAACTTCAAGTGATGGTTATTTTGTTATATGCAATGAAATGTGATTTTAATTTTTTTCTACAGGACTTGACAGGATAAAACTTTACTCATGCCAAGTTTTTCTCTTTTTGAAAGAGAAATAAAGTCTGCACAATTTTGAGAAAAATGCAAATTTAACAAAGACTTATAGGGGAAATCAATGGTGGTGTTACACTTTTAGTGCATTTATTCGTTAACTTGGTTTGTAACAAAAACACTCATATTGAAATAAGAAAATCGGTTAACGATTGTTGCTTAGAAATACTTTAAAATTGTTGTGATGGTATTTGATAATGAGTGTCTGAATTATTTGTAACGCTCAATTCTTAAATGGAAAAGAAACACGTATATAAGAGGGGCGAAAGATACCAGAGAAACAGTCAAACTCATAAACAGGTGATCATAATGTTTGATACAACACACTATTTTCTTTTAATAAAATATAACATATGCACCACTGTGACAAATCTAGTTTAGTTACAGCAGATATTGATTTAAACTAATTTTTAAATAACCTGATACACGAAATTGATTTGTCTCGCTGATCTCATGTATAATGAACTTAACCATTATACTACAAAAACATTAAGTTTAAAATTTTATGGAAAGGTAATTAAAAATATTCATTTACACAAGTATATTTGAAAAGGAGGCATATAGTAATTGTATACATTCAAAAAACCAGATTTGGACTATCGCAATAATGAAAGAATATATCATATTGATAATTTTTCAGTACTTTGAAGGTAAGTTGCAATTGTTTTATTAAAATGTTACAAGACAACACTTATGATGGACACATTGTATACTTATGGTTTATAAATATCATATCTTCTAATCTGTGTCGCTTATTTGGATCGAATCAATATGTGTAGATACATATGTGTTATACCAAAAAAGATTTCGTATTAAACCGACACATACCTGGTGCAATAATATATGAATCGCATGGCGTTACCAAAAATATACGCACCAGGATATTCTATCAAATTTTGACGCCAAACAAAAGCTGTTTAGATATCATACAACATTATATTTATAATATCTATCCTGTATACATTGAGCATAGATGAATACAGTTTGAAAATTTGGAATGATAAGGGGGAATAACCATATTGACCAAAGGACCATTAAGGAATTTTTTTTTTATTTCAGTTAAAAAAATATTTACCACATATTGGCGTGTATTTCAATCTTTTAATATTATTTTTGATTTAGTTGAAAAAAATAATCTAATCTGATATTTTAACTATATATTCTTCAAAAAACGTTATAAACATAACATATCAGGTTAGAACTTTATGATCAATTGATTCTTTTATTTGTTATTTAGACATCTCTACATCTACAGTGAGTGAAATATGGGTTCATACGCCGAATACAGGGAATGGTGTATACTGGGATTCTAATGCTCCTGAGCTCAATCACCCTTTGAATCAGTATGGATTTGATGCCTCGAAAAACTATTCAATACGCTTCGAGCTGAAAGTTTGCAGTAATGCATTTGTATACTTATCCGCCTCCTCAATAATGGATAAACAGGCAGCATTGTATGAAATATGTATAGGAGGAGGTGGAGGGAAAAAGATTTTTTTGCGCCGGCAAGACGCTACATTTGAAGATGTTACGAATAACGTTCTCGGAGATGGAAGCACACAGTGTGGATCATTTCAACCATATTGGCTTTCATGGCAAAATGGAAATATTAAGATAGGTAAAGGTTTGTCTGTAGACAACGAAGTAGTGATTGATTGGAGAGATCCTAATCCCTTTATTATTCATGGTGTAGGTGTGAGGACAGGTATTGGACAATCAGGACAATGGATTATTTATATGGAAGGTAAGCATACATATACAATTCACAATAAACTATTTTGGTTGAAATTTTATGTAACGTTTAGATATCCGTAATATATTTTTTATTTTTATAATATTATGATATAATTATTCATCAGGTGTATTCACACATTCTGTATTATATACAAGTGCAATGGTATTGGGTTGCGGTAATCTGTATTGATTCGAAGCGTATCAAGTTTAGAGAATGTTACATTTTGTTCATTATTATGATAAGGAAACAAACAACAACAGTTGACAAAATCTAATGGTATCAACTATCAGAACGAGTGAAAAACATCTTTCCTATTCCTGACAAGGTTCATACATCTGTCATATTCCTGACTAGGTTCATACATCTGTCATATTCCTGACTAGGTTCATACATCTTTAATATTCCTGACTAGGTTCATACATCTGTCAAATTCCTGACTAGGTTCATACATCTGTCATACTCCTGAATAACTTCATACATCTGTTATATTCCTGACTAGGTTCATACATCTGTTATATTCCTGACTAGGTTCAAACATCTGTCATATTCCTGACTAGGTTCATACATCTTTCATATTCCTGACTAGGTTCAAACATGTGTCATATTCCTCACTAGGTTCATTCATCGGTCATATTCCTGACGACTAGGTCCATACATCTCTCTTATTCCTGACTAGGTTATACATCTGGCATATTCCTGACGACTAGGTTCATACATCTGGCATATTCCTGACTAGGTCCATACATCTGTCATATTCCTGACGACTAAGTTCAAACGTCTGTCATATTCCCGACTAGGTTAATACATCTGGCATATTCCTGAATAGGTTAATACATCTGTCATATTCCTGACTAGGTTCATACATCTGTCATATTCCTAACTATGTTCATACATCTGTCATATTCCTGACTAGGTTCATACATCTGTTATACTCCTGAATAGGTTCATATATCTGTCATATTCATGATTAGGTTCATACATCTGTCATATTCCTCCCTAGGTTAATACATTTGTCATATTCCTGATTAGGGTTATACATTTGTCATATTCCTCCCTAGGTTAATACATCTGTCATATTTCTGATTAGGTTAATACATCTGTCATATTTCTGATTAGGTTCAAACATCTGTCATATTTCTTCCTAGGTTAATACATCTATCATATTCCTGATTAGGTTAATACATCTGTCATATTCATGACTAGGTTCATACATCTGTGATATTCCTGACTAGGTTCAAACATCTGTCATATTCCTACCTAGGTTAATACATCTGTCATATTCCTCCCTAGGTTAATACATCTGTCATATTCCTCCCTAGGTTATAACATCTGTCATATTCCTCCCTAGGTTTATACATCTGTCCTATTCCTCCCTAGGTTAATACATCTGTCATATTCCTCTCTAGGTTAATACATCTGTCATATTTCTGACTAGGTTTATACATCTGTCATATTCCTGACTAGGTTCATACATCTGTCATATTCCTGACTAGGTTTATACATCTGTCATATTCCTGACTTGGTTCATACATCTGTCATATTCCTGAATAGGTTCAAACATCTGTTATATTCTTCCCTAGGTTAATACATCTGTCATATTCCTGACTAGGTTAATACATCTGTCATATTCCTGACTAAGTTAATACATCTGTCATATTCCTCCCTAGATTAATACATCTGTCATATTCCCCCCTAGGTTTATACATCTGTCATATTTCTCCCTAGGTTAATACATCTGTCATATTCCTTCCTAGGTTAATACATCTGTCATATTCCTCCCTAGGTTAATAAATCTGTTATATTCCTCCCTAGGTTAATACATCTGTCATATTCCTGATTAGGTTCATACATCTGTCATATTCCTCCCTAAGTTAATACATCTGTCATATTCCTAATTAGGTTAATACATCTGTCATATTCCTCCCTAGGTTAATACATCTGTCATATTCCTCCCTAGGTTAATACATCTGTCATATTCCTCCCTAGGTTTATACATCTGTCATATTTCTCCCTAGGTTAATACATCTGTCATATTCCTTCCTAGGTTAATACATCTGTCATATTTCTCCCTAGGTTAATACATCTGTTATATTCCTCCCTAGGTTAATACATCTGTCATATTCCTGACTAGGTTCATAGATCTGTCATATTCCTGATTAGGTTCAAACATCTGTCATATTCCTCCCTAGGTTAATACATCTGTCATATTACTGATTAGGTTAATACATCTGTCATATTCCTCCCTAGGTTAATACATCTGTCATATTCCTCCCTAGGTTTATACATCTGTCATATTCCTCCCTATGTTAATACATCTGTCGTAATCCTCTCTAGGTTAATACATCTGTCATATTCCTGATTACGTTTATACATCTGTCATATTCCTGGCTAGGTTTATATATCTGTCATATTCCTGATTAGGTTCATACATCTGTCATATTCCTCCCTAGGTTTATACATCTGTCATATTCCTCCCTATGTTAATACATCTGTCGTAATCCTCCCTAGGTTAATACATCTGTCATATTCCTGACTAGGTTAATACATCTGTCATATTCTTTACTAGGTTAATACATCTGTCATATTCCTCCCTAGGTTTATACATCTGTCATATTCCTCCCAAGGTTTATACATCTGTTATATTCCTTCCTAGATTAATACATCTGTCATATTCCTGACTAGGTTAATACATCTGTCATATTCCTGATTAGGTTAATACATCTGTCATATTCCTCCCTAGATTAATACATCTGTCATATTCCTCCCTAGGTTTATACATCTGTCATATTCCTGATTAGGTTCATACATCTGTCATATTCCTCCCTAAGTTAATACATCTGTCATATTCCTCCCTAGGTCTATACATCTGTCATATTCCTCCCTAGGTTTATATATTTGTTATATTCCTCCCTAGGTTAATACATCTGTCATATTCCTCCCTAGGTTTATACATCTGTCATATTCCTCCCTAGGTTTATACATCTGTTATATTCCTCCCTAGGTTAATACATCTGTCATATTCCTGACTAGGTTAATACATCTGTCATATTCCTGATTAGGTAAATACATCTGTCATATTCCTCCCTAGGTTAATACATCTGTCATATTCCTGACTAGGTTCATACATCTTTCATATTCCTGACTAGGTTCAAACATATGTCATATTCCTCACTAGGTTCATTCATCGGTCATATTCCTGACGACTAGGTCCATACATCTCTCATATTCCTGACTAGGTTAATACATCTGGCATATTCCTGACGACTAGGTTCATACATCTGTCATAAATATACGCACCAGGATATTCAATCAAATTTTGACGCCAAACAAAAGCTGGTCAGATATCATACAACATTATATTTATATGCATGATATAAATATTTCAAAAGTCATCTGGCGCCAACACAAATCATTTTTATGCCCTACCTACGATAGTAGAGGGACATTTTGTTTTCTGGTCTGTGCCTCCGTCCGTCCGTGCGCCCGTTCGTCCGTCCGTGCGTCCGTTCGTCTTTCCGTCCGTCCGTTCGCTTCAGGTTAAAGGTTTTGGTCAAGGTAGTTTTTGATGAAGTTGAAGTCCAATCAACTTGAAATAGTAGTAAACATGTTTCCCATGGTATGATCTTTCTAATTTTAATGCCAAATTATACTTTTAACTCCAATTTCATTGTCCACTGATCATAGAAAATGATAGTGCGAAGTTCAGATTAAAGTTTTTGGTCAAGGTAGTTTTTGATGAAGTTAAAGTTACATCAACTTGAAACTTAGTACACATGTTCCCCATGATATGATCTTTCGAATTTTAATGCCAAATTATAGTTTTGACTCCAATTTCATGGTCCACTGAACATAGAAAATAATAGTGCGAAGTTCGTGTTAAAGTTTTTAGTCAAGGTAGTTTTTGATGAAGTTAAAGTTCCATCAACTTGAAACTTAGTACACATGTTCCCTATGATATAATCTTTCTAATTTTAATTCCAAATTAAAGTTTTGACCCCAATTTCACGGTCCACTGAACATACAAAATGAAAGTGCGAGTTTCAGGTTAAAGTTTTTGGTCAAGGTAGGTTTTGATGAAATATAGAAGTCCAATCAACTTGAAACTTAGTAAACATGTTCCCTATGGTATGATCTTTCTAATTGTAATGCCAAATAAGATTTTTTACCCAATTTCACGGTTCATTGAACATGGAAAAGGAAAGTGCGAGTGGGGCATTTGTGTACTTTGGACACATTCTTGTTTTTTGGTGGATTATTGTACCCTATCATAAAGTAACAATTAAAAGACTTTAGTGTAATAAAGAAAATTTATGATGAAAAAAATGTTTAATTTTTTTTCTCTGAAATTTGTGTACCCTCGAGCCGCCATAAGCCTGGGTTTGAAGCTAGCTTCCTGTTTCTCCTGTAAGAAAGGTGTGTGCAGTTCCTTTATTTTGACGAAATGGGATACGCAATACAAATAGACATGATATGTTTAACCCTACTTTATTCTGTAAATATGTGCCTGTTCAAAGCCAGATCGTACTATTCAGTGGCTAGCGTTTGTTGCTGTGTTACATATTTGTTTTACGTTCTTTTTCTTACATAAATTATGCTGTTAGTTTTCTCGTTTGAATTGTTTTACATTTCTCAATTTGGGACTTTTTATAGCTTACTACATGTTTATGGTATGAGATTTGTTCATTGCGGAAGGCAGTATGGTGACCTATAGTCTTTTTAATAAAATGTAGCATATGCACCACTGTGATTAATGTAATTTTTGATATTATCATTTATAACAGGTTTTGTGGAAGCTTATATTGATTTAAACTTACTTTTTTACTAAACTGGGAAAACGAAATTGATTTACGTCACTGAACTCATGTATTATGTATTAATCCATGAATATTAAAAATAACATTAAGTTTGAAATTTTATGAATAGCTAATTAAAAAATTTACATTTACACGAGTATATTTGAAAAGGATGCATATAGTAATTGAAAACATTCTATAGACAAGATTTGAACCATTGCAATAATGATAGAATATATACATATTTGTTTTTCGTTCTTTTTTTACATAAATTATGCTCTTAGTTTTCTCGTTTGAATTGTTTTACATTTCTCAATTTGGGACTTTTTATAGCTTACTACATGTTTATGGTATGAGATTTGTTCATTGCGGAAGGCAGTATGGTGACCTATAGTTGTTAATTTCTGTGTCATTTGGTCATTTGTGAAGCGGTGTCTCATTGGCAATCACACCCCATCTCCTTTTTTAAATATAATATGTTAATGTTAAATTTATTGCTGTCAAACAGCTAAAATTATGTAAACATACACCAACAACGTTCACAAAATGACTAAAGAATTCTAAAAACTCTATAAGTAACAAGAAAGCTTGAGTTTGATAAACAAGGTTGTACATGATATGTAAGAATTTGCGATATAAAGATAGTATCATTCTGACATTGCTTTTCGTTTAAAAAGTTAAATTTAGCCTTAAAATGCTTTTATTCCAAAATACCGAATAAAGCCATTTTCTTACACATACCAATGCAAATGTCGACGGAAATGCATACATGGAATCAATATATCCTTACATATACAGACACTTTACAAAAACAATTGTTATTGCATTTAAAACGACATTTTGAGAGTAAATTCAGTGTTTTATGTCCAGGTTTTTTCGAGAGCAGTCCGGGCTTTTTCGAGTGTGTCCTTTTTATATCGAGTGATTATACACATTCTTTATAGCTAAAAATTTTATGTTTACGTTTAAAAACTATAAAATAAAGGATCAAATTAAGCACTTTCAAGGCACATGATGTATCAACACTTACATTTTATCATGAAACACGTATCGTTCATTTGTATATATTCTTTTTCTCACATCTTATAAATTGCATGTACAGCATATATCCGTGATGTCAACAATCTAATGTGAGTGTTCCGGTAATATAAGTATTTGGACCTCATGGGATGACTATTACTGAACAGCAAAATGTCGACTTGGAAGATAACTTCCAAAAATGTCTTAATGAACTGTTAAACAAGTGTTCAACTGTTTTAACCCGGACAATAACAAACACTGATTTATTTATTAAATACAAGGAAATTGAGCTTCTTTGTTGCTTAAAACGTATATAGTATTCAATATAAGATGCTCAGTAATGTTTAAAACTGTTATAATTACGAAATATCTGTTGATTGAACTTATCCCATGTTTTATCACTCGACAAAACCCGAACCACACTCGAAAAAATGGACCAAATCACTCGAAAAACCACGATCCTAGCCGGACACTATACCTACCGTGAACCGGTGGATTTTGGATCAATTTCTATAAAACTTTGTCATTATAATGTTGGTACTGAAATGACACTGGTGGTCACATTCGATGTTAATGTGTAGAATTGAGGAATGCAAATAAGTAATTTGATTAAGGATGTAACGCGTCTTCAGATTGGCCGACAGTTTTTGTCTATCAGCCCATAGACAAAATTGTGTCAGGTGACCGTAATCGACGGTTGTCATGGTTAAAAAATTTATAATAAAATTATGAGGATTGTAAGATTTTTTCTGTATTTTCGAAATTATAAAAAAAATGGTTTACATTTTAAAATAACCAGCTATTCGGATTATTTAGTGTGCACCACATTTTTAAGGAGAAACATAATAGAACAGTTATTTCTTAAGGTAACACGATACAAAGATTTTATACCTCTAATTCCCCAATTTTAAAATGCTGTAACTTTCGTTATATTGCTTGAAGATTTGTAACAGTGGTTATTATTGATAGCTAACAGAATACTCCTTCTAATAATTGCAATGTTAGTAATATACACTAATTATGTAATCAATTATAATGTTAACTGTGTCTACAAAATTTTACAAGAAATTTACACTTTCAATCAAAATTAACTTCTACGTCGATACCCCGAGGGGGTTGATTTTATGATATGTTCTTCCTAGATCCATTATCTACAAAGGGATTTCGTATAGAATGTAAAGATCAAATTTTACATCTAATCAAACAGTATATACTTTTATCCGGTAAGGATATTTACACTTATTACAGAGTAATAAGAGAATGGAATACGATAGCGATAATTTGAGACACCCGTTTGTACCTCCTGCTGTGTTGATTAAGATTTCCTGTATATTCATATAGGTGATAGAGCTAAATTCATTCAAGTGACCAAGATTTTGCCATTAATTATATGATAATTGATTACATAATCATTGTTTAACAAACATATTGCATTAATTTAAAAAAAATAATAGTTTATCTATCTATATATACCTCTTTTATTAATTGATATGCAGTCTTAAGGAATAAACAGCATTTTAAAGGGTAGAGATCGGATATAAAATATCGATGTATTGTGTGCTACCTTAACCTATATTTGAAACCAAATTATCTATCTTTTTAAGTTCTTTTTTTTAAAGAAGGCACTCCGACTTATATGAAAAATCGCCCATGGGCCAATGTTAACTCCCCCAAAAAAAACCCCAGATCTGTTGACTATGAGAAACTCTAGCATACTCCTCACTTATTCGTCGACATAGCATGTTTCACACACTCAAAATTAATAGGATATTCTGCACTTTAATGGATGAATGCATTATGAACTATCTATTCAGGATCGTTTTTTTTCATGTGATATGGAGGTTTAAGGGGGAAAGCGAATTTTGTCGTCAGTTGAACCAAAATAGTAAATAACATGTTTGCTAAAAATGAATTAACGACATCAATATAGTGCCATTTACGATATGTTTTAACAGTTTCCAATAAAGATTATCAATAAATGAAATGTTTCAACATTTTGTTTTAAATTATGTTTTTTTTCAGCTCTTGGGTACAGTACTTGCAACCTTAGGCGTTACTATTTCAGCGATCAATCAGCGGTCATCGATCAGTCACCGATCAGTCAAGTTCGCGTCAAACTCACGTCAGCAATCCGTCAGACTTATAGTAAAAGTAATTGACTGATCGGACTGATCGGACGGATAGTACCGATCGACCTTGATGACGGATTGAACTTTAATACGTCACATGATGAACTAATACAAATTACGGAATCTTAGTTTCGTTTAATTTAATTAATTTAATTAAAATGGCGACTCGTGAAAATCGAACGTTCAATAATACATTTTGTTCATTAATTATTATTTAGCAAAGTTTTGTGCATTGAAATGAAAAGAAATGTACAGATAAAACCTAAATTAAAATATCATCATTAAATAATGGTCTTTTTCGTTTTATTTAGGTTATATATTTTCAAACCCGGCGAGTGTCTACATCGCGAAATTGATTTTATTATTTTCCAAACATACTCGGGAAAAACAAAATGAAAGGATCAGTTATTGAAAAATGTAGTCTATTTTTTTCAATATCTTAAATTTTTGTATCCTTATCATCATAAAATTCTTTAAAAAAGTCATAATCATGGACTTTCGTCACAATCGAAGACTTTGAAATAACAAATTACAAAAATAACTACTCCTAAACAATAAAAAGTACAAAAATTCAATGGTGGTAAACATAAATATATTCCGTAAAAAGAAAGAAATAATTTTAAGCAGATTTATTCTTGAATAATTCACATTTTCTACAAAAAACATATGAAAATCATTTACAACAACTGATTGCAATTGAACAACAACCAATCCTGATTAACAAAAAGTAATGAAATCATATGGCGGTTAATAATCTATATCATAATAAAGCAATAACTGCATTCTTATTCCACAAAAATAAAAGTTTAAACATTTTAAGTCTCATTATATCTCAATTCTAATAAGCAGACTTGTCTCAAGATGGTAAAATAACTGATTTCAAATAAAATAGTATCATTTTCAATAAAAAGAAGAATAATTTTGGTTATTTTAAACGATGCGAATCAAATTTTAGTATGATTTCTCTGACATTCTTTTACTTTTATGAAAAAAAAATATTCTAAACTATAAAAAGTACAAAAATTTAATGACGGTCAATAATTTTCAGTAAAATGAAGAAATATTTGCATTTTAGGTAACGCGTACAAAAATTTAGTATCTTTTTCCTTAAAGTAAGCATATTTTATGAAGAACAGCCAATCTTGATGTACAAAAAGTACTCAAATCATATGACGGTTAATAATTTGTATCAAAATAAATCAATAACTGCATTCTTATTCCACAAAAATAAAAGTTTAAGTATTTTGATTCTCATTATATCTCAATTCTGATTAGAAGACTTGTCTCAAGATGGTAAAATAACTGATTTCAAATAAAATAGTATCATTTTTGATAAAAAGAAGAATAGTTTTGGTTATTTTAAACAATGCGAACAAGATTTTAGTATGTTTTTTCTGATATATTTTTAATTTTATGAAAAAAAAACTATTCTAAACTATAAAAAGTACAAAAATTTAATGGCGGTCAATAATTTTCAGTAAAATGAAGAAATATTTGCATTTTAGGCAACGCGTACAAAAATTTAGTATCTTTTTCCTTAAAGTAAGCATATTTTATGAAGAACAGCCAATCTTGATGTACAAAAAGTACTCAAATCATATGACGGTTAATAATTTGTATCAAAATAAATCAATAACTGCATTCTTATTCCACAAAAATAAAAGTTTAAGTATTTTGATTCTCATTATATCTCAATTCTAATAAGCAGACTTGTCTCAAGATGGTAAAATAACTGATTTCAAATAAAATAGTATCATTTTCAATAAAAAGAAGAATAATTTTGGTTATTTTAAACGATGCGAATCAAATTTTAGTATGATTTCTCTGACATTCTTTTACTTTTATGAAAAAAAACTATTCTAAACTATAAAAAGTACAAAAATTTAATGACGGTCAATAATTTTCAGTAAAATGAAGAAATATTTGCATTTTAGGTAACGCGTACAAAAATTTAGTATCTTTTTCCTTAAAGTAAGCATATTTTATGAAGAACAGCCAATCTTGATGTACAAAAAGTACTCAAATCATATGACGGTTAATAATTTGTATCAAAATAAATCAATAACTGCATTCTTATTCCACAAAAATAAAAGTTTAAGTATTTTGATTCTCATTATATCTCAATTCTGATTAGAAGACTTGTCTCAAGATGGTAAAATAACTGATTTCAAATAAAATAGTATCATTTTTGATAAAAAGAAGAATAGTTTTGGTTATTTTAAACAATGCGAACAAGATTTTAGTATGTTTTTTCTGATATATTTTTAATTTTATGAAAAAAAAACTATTCTAAACTATAAAAAGTACAAAAATTTAATGGCGGTCAACAATTTTCAGTAAAATGAAGAAATATTTGCATTTTAGGCAACGTGTACAAAAATTTAGTATCTTTTTCCTTAAAGTAAGCATATTTTATGAAGAACAGCCAATCTTGATGTACAAAAAGTACTCAAATCATATGACGGTTAATAATTTGTATCAAAATAAATCAATAACTGCATTCTTATTCCACAAAAATAAAAGTTTAAGTATTTTGATTCAAATTATATCTCAATTCTGATTAGAAGACTTGTCTCAAGATGGTAAAAATAACTGATTTCAAATAAAATAGTATCATTTTTGATAAAAAGAAGAATAGTTTTGGTTATTTTAAACAATGCGAACAAAATTTTAGTATGATTTTTCTGATATTCTTTTAATTTTATGAAAAAAAACTATTCTAAACTATAAAAAGTACAAAATTTTAATGGCGGTCAATAATTTTCAGTAAAATGAAGAAATATTTGCATTTTAGGCAACGCGTACAAAAATTTAGTATCTTTTTCCTTAAAGTAAGCATATTTTATGAAAATAACCAATCTTGATGTACAAAAAGTACTCAAATCATATGACGGTTAATAATTTGTATCAAAATAAATCAATAACTGCATTCTTATTCCACAAAAATAAAGGTTTAAGTATTTTAATTCTCATTATATCTCAATTCTGATTAGAAGACTTGTCTCAAGATGGTATAAATAACTGATTTCAAATAAAATAGTATCATTTTTGATAAAAAGAAGAATAGTTTTGGTTATTTTAAACAATGCGAAAACAAAATTTTAGTAAGATTTTTCTGATATTCTTTTAATTTTATGAAAAAAAACTATTCTAAACTATAAAATGTACAAAAATTCATTGGCGGTCAATAATTTTCAGTAAAATGAAGAAATATTTGCATTTAAGGCAACGCGTACAAAACTTTAGTATCTTTTTCCTTAAAGTAAGCATATTTTATGAAGAACAGCCAATCTTGATGTACAAAAAGTACTCAACGCAGGTACGTTAAGGCTGTTTCAAATTATAATTCCTTAAAAATTCTATCAAATCGCTATTTATTCTAAATATTGCTGAAAACCGTATTATTGGACATTCGAGGCATTCATATATGGGTGATATCAATTCAATAGATTCTAAAATTTCATTTTTTTCTACTTTCACTTTCATGGGAATTTCCCCGTAGCTGTCACGTGACTTATTTGATATAAATACATCTCTGCACCTTTAAATGATTTGCACAACCTTTTATCTTCATATTTATACAGTAAACTTTGGATGTATCAACTCTTCCCTTTATATATTTTCAGGAAATTGCTGGCGATAACAGTGCTGACAGCGTGAATGAATGTAAAAACGTAGTTTAACAGGCCGGAGGTTGAATTTCTACAAATGCTACACCTTTCAAGGATGCTAATGTTCTACGACAAAATGAGATAACCAAGCGCCAGATGTGTTGCAATTGTCCAATAAATTCTGAAAAGATTGGTTATCTGTACAAGTCTAGACGTTTCCGATAAAAGGTTGAACAGATCGAAAATAAAAAACTAGATAACATTTCCGACAAGGTCGTCATTGTTTACAAACGCTCGAGTGATCCAGGAGAAAGAGCAAAGGGAAATAATCGATAATAAAGTATATTTGGCGCAAATTTTTCAAATTGTATTAACTATTACTAGTTCATTTTTCTCACTTATTAGTGTTCAATAAATATATAGAATATTAAAATATGGATAATTGTTGTTTATTGTTAATTACTAGCACTTATATTTATAGAAAATAAAAAAAGGGGGGAGGGAGCAGTTCTTTGTTTTATCTCAAGTATTTTGTACATCTCCGCATACCGTACACAGCAGACACAAGTTTTAACTTACCTTATTAAAAACCATCACTCTTTTTTGAATTTCCAAACAAGAAGAAAAGTTGGCATTTGCTCATAAAATACTTTACTGTCCATGTCTTTGTCCATTGAAGGATCCCATAAATTGGTCCCATGGTAACATAAGAAAAAAAAAATCTCCTCACTATTAAAAATGCATTTTTTTCCATGTTTTTTTTAATGTTGTTTCATCAGTTATGTAGTCGAAATCTTTTTTTTGTTGGTTATTTTTTTCCTGAAATATTTCTTTATAAAATAATCTTTTTTCACTTTGAAAATCTCAATCCACACTTCTCATAATTTAAGAAAAATTATGTACAGCTTGCCATCATTTTATGAACACCCTGAAAATATTTCTTTCATTTATTAACTTTCTTTTTCTGCATTACTGATCTTTACTGCATACCACTTCCTTTCCTGATTTTTCCTGATGAGAAGAATGAGTTAACAAGAATTTTAATCAATCTAGTTTATTCGACAACATCAATGAATACAACATGAAGCAAAAGTCATAGTAACAGTTATATTCAAGAACATTTTTCTATTTAATAATTATTTTTGACATTTACAATGAACATCTGCAATTTTGCAAAAGTGATAATTTCAAGGTCAACAAAAGATTCCACATCTATCAACTATTTCAATAACCCACATAGCAGATCGGAGCAAAATACTTTGACCCCTGTATATAATTCATCTTTATCACTGAAACAGCGCCATGAAAACTATTCTCTATTTATGCATAAATATCCATCTATGCAAATCAACAATTTTAAGTTATATTGTCAAAAAACAGCAAGGATTCAGGAGTATGTAACAAATGCAAAATACTATGAAAACAGAAATCAAGGTGGAGAAAGGGAGACATTTATTAACCATTTTAAATTAATTCAATGGTTGAAAATTTCTGAAACAGAACGCAAACAGCACAAACTAGAAAACTGTATGCCTTGTAACACCACACATATAGAAATTTCTAAAATTCATAAATCTGTCTCAGAGACATCCATTCAAATCTTAAATTTAAGTGAGCAGATAGTAGAAAATGTTTCATCTATATTACCAACCAGCACAGCAACAAAAGGTAAAAAGACAGCACAAGCTTTAATTAATGTCTTAAATCCATTGTTTGAAAACCAGTTCCAAAAATCTTTTGAAAAATCTGCTGCAGAAGCATTACATTTATCACCTATTGAGAAATCAGCTGATAAAAATAAAAAAGAACTAACTTTACTGAAGAAAAACAAAACCCAAATTATTGAAGCTATAAGTGTCAATGACAGAGATGTTGAGAATTTCCTAGCTTCAGGAAAGTCATTTAGACAACATGATCGAGAGAGAATGCATCTGTTCGAGAGCAAGGCGAATGCTGAGGAAGAAACCAAAAGAAGACTGGAAAAGGAACAAAAGGGTCAAGTTGTCCTTAAGAAACATCATGGAAACTTTTCGAATTATACCTTTAACAAAGATGAGTTCCTTGTAGAGATTAAGTCTTTAATGGAAAAAGGTATTGTAAATTGGACAAGACTAGGGAAAAAATATGACGTCACAAACAAGATAACAGGAAACAAGCCCCAAAATGCTGGCCAAGTTTTATTTATGTTTGCCAAAGCAAATGGAATAGATATTATGTCTTTTAATAAACATAAAGCAGTTTCAGGCAGGGATATCTTAAGGAGGGTGAGACGACCAAAGAAAAAGATAATGAAAAAATTATCTATTCCAACACCAAGATCATCAAAAAAATTTAAAGAAGTTATCAAACAAAAACTTGCTGATGGTACAATCTATCTTGGAAACCAAATTGCCCCGAAAACAGTTATTTCAAGTTGTATAAGTAAAGAGGGAAATCTGACAGAAAATAAAGTAATTGTTTACAGTCGAATCATTGGGTTACAAAAAATCATCTTAAGTGAATTATCCCGTCTTCAGAAATCAGGGATTTTGTTAGTACATACTGATGAATATTACGACACGTTGACAGAGGATAAAATCAGACAAAGATTACAATTTCTAGGGGAGGAAACGAGCGTTAGCTGTCAAGATATGAGACTGAAGTTAAAAAATATTGAGAGAACCTTCAAATTGAAAATGTGGCATGACCACTCTGATATTTTAAACCACTCCTTTGTCAATTTTATGACCACAATCATGTATGATGCAGCCAATTTCATGACAGACAATGAATATCAAACACTAGCAAGGACAACATCATCAACCAATGTACAGTCTATTGTAGAGAAACCCCAGTTATACATACTTGGGAGATCAGGTAAATTGATAAATATATATATCTATATAACAATAATAACTTAAGTAATAATAAGTTATAACAAATGACAAAAACTAGGCTTGGAACAATATAAACAAGAATGTGTTCATAGTACAGGGATGCCAGACTTGCACTTTCATTTTCTTTGTTCGGTACACTTTGAAAAACTCCAATTTGGCATAAGAAATACTTCGACCAAGAACATTAACATGGTCGAACAGTTGCACAAACCAGAAAACATAATGCCCATAAATGGGGCAAAATGTTAACCATAACTAAAAGGCCAAACAAATTAGTGAAGGAATTAATATTTGACAATTTCATAATATTAAGGAGTGGGTATCAATGAAACCTGTGACTCAATTCATATTCAAAATGTAGCAAAAGATATTCATAAAAAAAGTATTAAAAAAATGTTTGAATAAAATTATCTCCCCTTATCAGGTCAATAAAATGAAAACAGGTAGGAGCTATTAGTCCAAAAGATTTCTCTATTTCACCAAAAAAAAATTGTCACTTTGCAATAACTATAATCCTTGCGTGCAAATCAAAATACAATGTACCAAATTGGAAGTTTGAGAAAAAAATCCATATGATCTTACATTTTTTTTAGTATTGTTGATATACTTTTGTTCATACAAAATATACATATTTTCTTATAATTGCCAAATGAATATAAGATATGCGTCTATACAACTATTGAATGGAAACCCTGAAATCACAACGAGCATTACATTTTTTAAATACAAAAAAATTCATTCCTAATGAATATAAAAAAACAAAATGCTTTCAATTCTTAAAATAAAATCTCATCAAGGATGTACTTGGGTGAAATTAAATAAATTAAGAATTCAAAATTGATACTTTTACCCAGAAGAGCATCAGATCAGGATCAGGATTAAAATGAGCTAAAATATTGAATCCTCTTAAAATATGGCGGTATAAGACAGACTCGATTTTTACATTATTTGGGTCTAAAATCCAAAGAAAGAAAAACAATTGTCTGCTTAAATTTTGGAAAATAACCTTTTATGAGCTATCAAGTCTTACATATATAAATATGAAAAAAATAATGTGTCTTATTGGGCAAGATAGTTTAGATAGTATTGTAGGGAAAAACACCAAGGAGTCTTGAACATCTGAAACAGATTCAAAAACCTCACCCAAGTTCATCCTTAATACAATAAATTATTCATATAAAAAACAAAAACATTGTGCAGAAAAACTTCATGTTTTTAGGTGTTTCTTTTCCTAATTTACTGACCTCTACAAACAATAATATAAATGAAATGCAAATTTCTTATAAACAACAACATTTACATGAATGCAACACCTTTAATAAATATTTCAATCTATTCATATGTGACCCAAGACATGTTTCAAAATTTACATGATTTATGAATTTTAAGGCATCAAAAACAGTTTACATACAATGCATTAAAGTTAATTTACACACCTTAGTTACATAGTCATGATAGTCATCAGTACAAATTAAGTGAAATACTTCTAATAATTTAAAAAATTACAATTTTTCATGTTTCAGCAAGCAAAGATATTGACCAGATAAGTTACACTGAAGCAAGGATTGAAGACCTAAAACAATTGACAAACAAAATAAGGTATGGAGACGTCGATCTAGTTTTCAAACTAAGACTTTTCAGTGGTGATGGACCAGCCAGGCAATTTGAGGCGGGACAACAGAGAGGGGGAAACTATAGCTGTATTTGCGGTGTAGAAAGTAAAAGCCACATGAATTTGGAATGCTGCTATCAAATGATGCCCCTAGATCTTGAGGATAGAAGAAAACTTGTTGTTGAGGGTTCCTGCTGGAGGAAAATTAAGGACGGAATAATAAATCCATTTCAAAACTTAAAAAAGGAAGAATTAATTGATGAGCTTGAAGAAAGGGGGGTTGATACTTTTCATATGAATTTAAAGTCAAGATTACAGGAAGAGTTAACCTCAGTACTCCATGGAATATGTAGACCCCCTGCGTTACTAATGACACAACCCGATAAAACATCAACGGAAATGAATATTGAAGGCTATGAAGTAATGCCCTGTGAACCATTACATGATATATGTAACATCGTACAAAACATAATTACTGAACTTCCCCACCATGTAGAAAATAAAGAAACAAAAGCTGAATTAGAAAATTTTTGTTCAAAGACCATTGGGGATAAAAATCAAATTAAGGGTTCTGACGCAAGGCATTTTGCTATACAACTAGCACAATATGTATCAACTGAACAACAGCATAATAAAATTTCTGAAGATACAGTTAACCTTATTCAAGTATTAGTTGAAATAATCAACATTGCATACAGCTCAGAGGAGAAAAGATCACCACGGCAGATACTACGGTTGTATAACCTTACTTTTTTATTTGGAGTATTAACAAAATCTGTAATAGGAACACCAGTGAAAATAACCACCAGAAAACTGTACGGTTGCCATTTCCACAGTTTAGTTGTTCATTTACCAGAAGTGTACCGGATTATAAATACAAAATCAATTTTATGCGAACAGGAAGAACGATCATTTGGAAGCTTAAGGAGAATCGCGGAAACTACAACTAATAGGAAACCCGGTTGGATAATAGACAACACAATTATACGATACAATGCTCAACAGAAAAGTGATGATAGATGCGACTCATTTGCAAAGCAAGACTCAACCATCAGTCGTCAAGCTAAGCGTCTACCACACAGGAAAAATACAATCTTCACAAAGAAACTGCTATCAGGAAAATCATCAGTTGTCCAATCTCATTTGGCAAGAATAGCAGATTTCATTATCCCTGGTGATCAGATCTGGTGGCATTATGATGGAGAAAATGTTGTATTCCATGACAGCATTGATGAACCAAACTTCAGACTGGAGGGTCCTCCATTGTCAAATTACCGTTCAACGTCACTGAAAAAAGAAATAACTAATGTAAATAGAATCTGGGAAAGCTGTATTGCGACAGTCAAATTACAGAAACTCATTGTACCAATACTAAGACTAAAAACTAGGGAGAATGGAAAGCTTGTTTTCCTTGACACACAGATCAGATCAGGTGTGTATAATTCTTTTATAAAATATAGAGTGCTTAAACATCAATTATGTATAAAGTATATAAAACAAGAATGTGTCCACAGTACACGGATGCCCCACTCACACTATCATTTTCTATGTTTAAAGGACTGTGAAATTGGAATAAATTCTCTAATTTGGCATTAAAATTAGAATGATCTTATCAAAGGGAACATGTATACTAAGTTTCAAGTTGATTGGACTTCTACTTTATCAAAAACTACCTTGACCAAAAACTTTAACCTGAAATTTGCACTATCATTTTCTATGTTCAGTGAACCGTAAAATTGGGGTCAAAACTCTAATTTGGCATTTAAATTAGAAAGATCATATCATAGGGCACATGTATACTAAGTTTCAAGTTGATTGGACTTCAACTTCATCAAAAACTACCTTGACCAAAAACTATAACCTGAAGCCAAAAACTTTAACCTGAAATTTGCACTATCATTTTCTATGTTCAGTGAACCGTAAAATTGGGGTCAAAACTCTAATTTGGCATTTAAATTAGAAAGATCATATCATAGGGCACATGTATACTAAGTTTCAAGTTGATTGGACTTCAACTTCATCAAAAACTACCTTGACCAAAAACTTTAACCTGAAATTTGCACTATCATTTTCTATGTTCAGTGAACCGTAAAATTGGGGTCAAAACTCTAATTTGGCATTTAAATTAGAAAGATCATATCATAGGGCACATGTATACTAAGTTTCAAGTTGATTGGACTTCAACTTCATCAAAAACTACCTTGACCAAAAACTTTAACCTGAAGCCAAAAACTTTAACCTGAAATTTGCACTATCATTTGGACGAACGAACGGACGAACGGACGCACAGACCAGAAAACATAATGCCCCTCTACTATCGTAGGTGGGGCATAAAAATTGTTTACATAAATTGTAAAACTTGCTACATAATTGTCAAAAGTTAAAAATAACAAGAAAGTGTGTCCACAGTAGACTGATGTCCAGAAAACCATGAGATATGAATATTGGTATTTGACATATTATTTAGAAAGATCACATCCTAAGGAACATATGTACCAAAAAGCTTCAAGCTGGTATTGCTTAAACTCAATCATTTACCATTACCAAATAATTTAGCCAAATACAGGACTGTAAGGCAAAAATAGCAGAGCCCGGAAAACTTAAAAGTTTTAACATTTCCCAAAAAAAAATTATCACTTTCAAAGTTAGAAACCTTTGAGTCATGCTAATTAATTGGGTGGTTACTAGTAATATTTTGCAAAAACAGAACATCTTTCTTTTGAAAGAAGATTTTTAAAAACATGAATTCTCATTTTTTTTTCAGCAGCAGTAAAATCCGTTGCAAAAATTAGCAAAGAAAAAGCAATAATACCACCGAAGAAACCTAATGGTAAGCAAGTTATACAAGAGTAATGATCAAAATGCTTTAAACTTTACAAAAATGTGACTACAACTTTATCAATATAAAAACCCTACATAAAATACTTTTAATTTTTACAGATGTAAAGGTTGAAAAATTGACTGAGTAAAAAACAACCCCATGTAAACTGTTTAATTCATACCATTAATTGTTTGATTATTCCTTTTTATCAAAATTCTGCATTCTTGATGTCACATCAATAATATTCGCTACATATGTCCGCTGAAACATAAGGGTAAGCATTAGTAATTATAAAAAGCATATTTGGTAAAGTTCTTCAACACTGAACTAAGTAATAAACATGTTCTGTTGTTCATTCTTTTCATGATTGCTTGTGTTATTTTTTAAGTGAAAAAATATTCGATCTGCCTCCATTTTTTCAGATATCATATTGGGTGACCTCTCCACAACAGAGGAACCAATCATTCAAGGTAATTTATAAACATAAGAATAAACTATAACCATGGATAAGACATGTAAGAGACTGGAGTGAATTGAAACAACACACTTAAAATCTGTATGAGAACAGTAGTCTATATTTCACTCTGTCAAAGTTTTCTATGAAATCACTGTGTAAGGAAACATGAAAGTGAGATAAATGTGAGCCAAAATTTGTTCCTGTGAAAAAAGTTCCAGGGGAACTTATAACACAGGAAATATGTCCTGGGAGAACTTTTTTCGCAGACAATTTCTATATAATTTGTTCCATCTCAATTTAGTAAGTTGCACACTTTACCTTGTGAAATAAGTACTGGGTTGGTGAAATTTGTTCCTTACCTTGTAATTTAAAAAACTCACAGCTAAATCAATATGTTTATCAAATTTCTAAATTACAGCCAAATGTATTGAATGTGCAGGTAAAGGTAATATGTTTGGTTAGCTTGCTTGCTAGCTGAACCACAAAGTCATTATTCATTATTATGTCTGGTAAAATACCCTCCTTTAAGAGTAGACTAGTCCTGGGGATAACCAACTGAATAGAAAAATGTGATAATATGCATGTTATTGTTCATGACTAACAAACATGAATGTAATTCATTGGTAAAACGTTTCATTTTCTAATTATTAAATAGGTTTTTGATTTGTGTCAAAACTGGGTTGCCGACTAAGAACCTTAACATAAAAGTTTGTTTTTACCAGTTTTAAGTTGTTTTTTTCCATCCAGATAATGAACAGGAAGTTGAAGAACCTGCATTAATTCCTTATGACCAGGAAAGCTGCAGCAAGCAGGAGGAACAAACATCAATTCTCAGTGATATATTGCCAGGTATCTACTGAAATAGATATTAAATAACAATTCATGTATACATTTATTGCCATGGAAACATAAAATCGGCAGAAAAATGGTGGAATTTAATTTTTTTCAACTATTTCAGTAGTTTCACTTAATCAACCTACTGAAATCTGGAATAAAATAGTTATTAAATCAATTGTACAAAATAAGACTCAATACTTCCTTTTTTAATTTTTTAGAATAAAATGATTTGCTGAGCCCAGCCTGCTACTACCCCAGAGATTGAACCCTGAACTGTTGGGATCAATTTTGACACACTATTTTTTGCATCATTCTGTCTAAATTTCGAATGTGATCAAATTTTTGACATAACAAGAGTTTTTTGACACAAATAAATTTGGTAAAAAATCTTTCTTTTTTTTTCTTTTTACATTTATTGGAATTTATTTAAATTGCATCACATTTTAATCTTTTAAATACATGAATCATGCACAACTGCAGAACTTGAAAAGCTAAACAGCATATTTGAATTTAAAAGAATTGGTTGAACCATTCATATGTTGACAACTGTGCACACAAATATTGTACTTTATAGATTAATAACAAAAGTTTTCCATTGAAAACACAGAAACATAAATTTAAAATAGGTGCATTAACATTTCAGAGCAGAACAACTGCCCACCTATACAAGAAAGTGGCAAGAATACAGTCACACTGACAGCTGAAGTTCATCATGCTTTTGGTAAGTTTTGTACATGTATATACCAGGAAGGTTAACAAACATTGTTTTAATCCTATACTTACAAATTTATACTGATAGCAAATATACTGCAACAATGGACAAGGATAAATACTAGGCCAGGATTTGAACCTGGAACCTCCTCAACTTTGTTGAGTTGCTCTTCCATCTGAGCTACCTAGTTTTGTATTAGGAACAAATTTACCCATCTGTACACCTGATGTAACTTAAGTATGTTTTTTCTATTAAAAACAAAGTTACAATGTATACTTAAACGTTTTTAAAAAAATTAATATTTTTGTGTATACAATCATTGGAAGAATGTGAAGAGATTGCAAATCTGACTAATACAATACTTTTGTACTTTCTAAATTTATCTGAAAACAATATAATTATTTGACTGTTGCAGAGGAGTCTAATGTATGTCTGATATGCAACATTTACTCTAGATTATGATATCTTTTGATTTTTATTGTTTTAATCCTCTCAAAGTTTCAGCTGTACAGATTGATCTATTTTTATTGTTATTAATAAACCTTTAAAGATACTTATCTCCATTATAGTAGCTGATCCAGTATGGACAAAGAGCTCAGAACAGGGAATTCAGATTATCTCTTCTTGTGGAGACCATGGTAAGTTTTATTTCACTGCAAAAAAATAACAGAGTTGTAGTATACCAAATACTTTTCAAATTGAACAATTAGTACTTTTTCTTTCACATTGATGATTCTGTCTTGATTACTTTCTGAAATGGTACAAGTAAGATTATCTTTTATTAAGAAAAAAAAAACCAAATAACAATTCTATAATTATCTTCATTTCACCAATTCATGCAATTTAACAAATATCATTGAACAGTACATTCTGAAAGATGTGTGCATCAGGACTCCATTATACAAGTGTTTGAAGCAGAACCAGTTATAGAATTCACTCCAGTTGGTGTGCAAGGCAAGTTATTCTGTTGAATCTGTGATATGAATTGCATCTTTGTATTCTAAGGAAAATTGAATGGATAATGGTTAATTGCTAATGGAGATAACTCTGCAAATTTTTAATGTGTTTGCTTCAGCAGCTCAGTGAATATAATATAATTTATTTCTAATGAATAAATGATTTTTTTCCATATTATTTTATTACATGTATTATGAAGTAAATTTTAACCAACACATTGTAATGGATTGTTTCAGATGCCAAACTTTCCAACAAAGAACCGAAGAAAACTATAGAAAGTATACATGTAGATAAAGAAATTAGGAGATTATATTTTATCAATATCAAAAAGGAAGCTGAAAACAGAAGGGGAAAATTAGCCTGTAACATTTTAGAACCTGTAAAAGGTATAACATTTATTTTCTATGTACTTTTTGCTAGCATAAATAGACAGCCACTTATAACTATTATAAGAATATTCAGTGTTTTATGGTTTAAAATAATGGCTCCTGAGAATAGTTTCCTTAAACAGAAGTGCGATTTTTAATACAGGTAATAATTTTGTTTTCTTTAATTTAAAATTTTCTTCCAGATGTGAAAGCCATTTTAAAAACAAGTGACCATCAAAAAGAAAAGACAGAGATGAAGCCAGTTCATGCTACGAAATTGACTGCAAAACGGAAACTTTTTGTGACCAGCCAGGGAAATACTGGTAAGGATTTAATACTCTTAAATACATGTGAAACTGCAAACTACTGCTCACATGTGATACCCCGCTCCCAAGTATTTTGATAAACAGGAAGTTGGTGAGTGAAAATGAGTGATGAAAATGAAAACGCATTAACAAACCAGTCATTTGGTTTCAGACAGGGTTTTATATATGTCACTTACAGAAATGTATATAAACCCTGAAACCAAATATCAGAAATTCTTGTATAGTAGTTCCTGAGAAAAATGTGACGAAATTCTTCATGGGACGGACGGACGGACTGTCGGACAGAAAGAGGTACAACAGTATATCCCCACTTCTTAAAAGCGGTTTAAAGAAGTGTATTATCATTTAGATTATTGATAGACATTCAGTGCTGACCTTTTATATTGTACCTCAGATTATATATTTTTTTTCTTTTTGTTTGGTGGTGTCTCTATTAAAGCTATATAATAATAAATCTTTAATTTTTCACAAGTGATTTTGACGTACATTTTCAGATTATATACGTTTTTAACATTTTTCTTTAAAATATTTAATTTTACTAATCTTTCAGAACCATCTAGTGGAAAAAAGACACCGTTGGATCTTGCTGTGCAGTTGCTCGGAAAAACACCAGAAGTGTTAGAGTGCATCAAATATAAAGGACTCGTGCAAAACCATCCAAGTCATGCACCCTTCTCGATGAAGTATGACAAATTGTTTTCCAAACTCCAGATAGACATCAGCGCCAAGTACCATGAACTGAAAAATAAATTAAACAACTCTGAGATGCATGAAAACATGGAAAAGGAAAACGCTGACTTGAAGATTGCACAAAAATTACTAGACCACTGGGGAGTGTATTACTTCTGATCAGAGAAAATTTAATGAAGCAGAATTGATTGTTAATTTTTATTAAATTTAACTTAAATAAGACCACATTAACTGCAAAATGATTGATTGATATTTAAAGATTAAATTCATGAATAGACAACATTATTGATAACATGATTGATTGATAAATATCAATGATAACACAACTGATCGAAAATAAGTTTCAATGATCGATAACTTTAGATTGATTGATAAAAGACCATTTTGACTGATAAATATACATTTTGTACAGTGTAAATGGCAGCAATGATTACATTATTAATTGATAAATGATATGATTAATAACATGATTGATATGATTGATAACTAAGGATTATACGATTGATAACCTAAGATTGATCGAGAAATGACATCAATGATAACATGATTGATTGATGGATATAACACATTGGCTGAAGTTCAAATTCAACAAAAGAACACAGGATACTGGTTAATAAAATAATAATTCTTCTATTGATTGATTGATTTTAATCCTTTTCAAATTTTACTGACTTAAAACTTTGATTATTATTTTGTCACCTGATTAGAAGTAGTATATTCCTCTGCAGACAACATTAGGGAAGCTGAAAAATCATTACATAACACTTTGATTGATTGATCTAAAATAACTTGAGAAAATTTTCTATTGATTGAATTACAACAAATGATTATACTGACATTTGATTTGGAAAATACCGTATAACTTTCAACACCAAGAACCAAAGGCGGATAATTCACCAAGAAACAATGCCAAAGATAATTAAACAACAACCAAAGGCAAAGATAATTTTATATGGAACATAATTGTCATAATTTGCAGTTCAATTGTACAAAATTCAATATGTGATTTAAAGTCTGGAGATGTACATGTACAAGAAAGATGCTGATGTTCAGGGTGGGAATCTCCACAGGTATTATCAGTATCAATCTTAAACTTAGGTGATGATTGCATCGCCAAACTTTAACTACATGTACACTCCACTTAGAAATTGCTAAGTTTTGGACTCTTGAGTAGTCTACTCTTGTTTTAGAAATGATTGCATTTCCAAACTCTAGATAATGATACTCGGAGTGAAATTAGCCAATGTTGAATAGAGGTACTGAATTGTTGATAAGTTATGATAACTATGCAAGAAGAAATCATCATTACATCTGATCTTCATAAAGATAAATTTACAGCACTAAGCAGGAGACAATTTATAGCACTGCACAGCAGATACCATGTACCGCACTTCTTATGTATGACAAGTACAAGAAATTGAACGGGAAACGGCCCAATTGTAAATCCTTCATATCATCCTTTGATATATAATTTTTTAAACTGAAAAAGCAGTAAATACTATTGTGATTATTTCCGAAAGAATAACTATAAAAGAAAATTTTAAAAGGACAGGGAACATCAGTTAAATTACAAATCCTTCTCCTTATTGAGGTATAATTGCTTATAAATGAGAAAACAATTCCCTAAAGTTATGCAAGAACATGATGAAAAGAAAAATAATGTGAACAAAAGATCACAGTACTGTCTTTTACAATGAGTGGAACTTCTAACTGTTTAGTCCACTATACTTATGATAATGTATGAAAAACATTTACATATTTTAGAATATACCCGCTAATATGTAGATATAAGAAGATGTGGCATGAGTGCCAATTAGACCCTCACAGAAGTCACAATTAGTTAAATTAAACCATTACATGTATATAGGTCAAAGTACGGCCTTCAACACAGAGTGTAAATCTAACAACAATCAGTTATTTAACTGCTGTCCTTTTATTAGATCAAAAACCCAGACTGGTCTTCAACAGCAGCAATAAATCATTACTTATATATATAATTAATAGATCTTGATTTTATTTTGAGGAACTGAATCCCCACCCCCTTTTTAAAATTTATCTGTTGAAAAGATGGATGATATGAAAGGATTTATAGGGTTGATACATCAGATATCACAGCAATTTACTGGAAACGATCACATCATACTGGATATGACAACAATTAACTGGATTTGACAACAATTAACTGGATATGACAACAATTTACTGGATTTGACAACAATTTACTGGATATGACAACAATTTACTGGATACGATCACTATATACTAGATATGAGCACCATATACTATACATATACTGGATATGACCAACAAAACTGGATATAGCATTTTATAGATACAGAGGCATTGTGGCATGTCAAAAGACATTGGATTGATGTGGCGTCTTAAATATTTTAATTTTTCATCTAGGACTTCATAAATATTCTGTTAAATTTCTAGCTTTTCCTAACTAATTTTAATGTTTATAATCATTAATAAGTTAAAAGGTAATTAAATTTGTACAGTTAGTTTTTGAGTGAATTACAAATTTCTTCATTTAAAGAATAAAGTTAACTAATTATCTAATATTCAATGTAAATAAAGATGGGAAAAGTTATTATATAATTCAAAGTACCAAAATAGCATAAAAGGGCCAACAATAAAATCATAATGACTGGCAAGGTAATAAAAAAAAATCCCGATTTTATTGGAATTTTTAATTTGTTTTGTTTCAAAGAAGGTGCAATAAAAACAGTGGTTTCAGAGAAGAAGTAATAAACAAAGTGGTTTCAGAGAAGATCTAAATGGCATTTAAGGGTTTTCTTGCTGTGTAATTAATTTCTCCATGTTCATGATGTTTCATTAATATTTCATGCCATATTCTGAATTGCAATATTTCACAAGTCCAAGTTCAGCACCGTTAAAAAATGTTTAGGAAGTTCCAATAATAAATAAAACTTGTTTTTCTCTCTCCTTGGATAAAAGTTATTTAAATAATTTAAAATTTATAAACCAAATAAATGATAAACATAATAAATGTATGAATAAGTTAATTTCTTTGTAAGAAAATATGAATGTCTTTGTGTAAACAAACCTCTTCAAATAACAAAAAATGAATAATGACAGACATTTAATTTATTAAAACTAACAAGCAATTATAGTTTCTAAATGTACCTATTAAATAAAAAAAAATAAGTTGGGCAGCTAATATGGGTTTAAAATGGAAACCTAACTAATTATTACACAGCAATTTTGTTAAATGATAGGTATAAAAAAAAGTTTCTTTTGGACTAAAATTTGCAATGTGGTGGTGGGTGGGGAATGCAGCCAAGATATGTAAAATCTTGCCAGTCACAAGCCTGGAAGGAAGGTAACTTCAATCAATATGGAAGTGACCTTCTGAATGCAGAGTGAACCACCATAACAAGTAATATACTAGTTACATGTAAGTGTAAGAATGACTCTGCATTTCTAGTACATAATGTAGATTTAATTTAATTATTTTCGTGTCAATCAAAAATCAAGTAATATTTTAAATAGCCATGTCCACACTTATACAAAAGATACTTATCTGATATGAGGGGGATAGGACCTGTATCGGGACTACAGGATCGGGTAATTCTTTATTCAAATTTTCGGGACCTCAGGATTTCATTATTTTAAGCCCGGTATTTCGGGATCAGGACCCCTCCTATCTCCCCTCAGATATGTTCATGTCAAAGTTTTTTTTTAAAAGACAAGTTTGGCAAATGGAATTTTTTCATAGATTAAGATTTCCACTTACAAAATCAAACCAAGGTTTACCCCTGGTTCTGAAAGGTAATGATCTATTACATATAAATAGACAAATTTTGTACTGCATGGAATTCTGATGTTATGTGACAGCGCATCAACAGGGTGCATGATATAATAAAATCAAACCCGGTAAAATAATGATATCAAACCCGGAAAAAACAAACAATCTCAGAGCTATATATTACAACTATGACACGTTCAAACTTTTGAAAATATCAGTTATTAAAAAATTATTTATATTTATATCAAATATATGTCCAACTGGCATGACTGCCAGACTGGTTTGTAATTTATATTTACAGAACAGATAATGTATGTAGAGTTTCATAGAAAAAAAATGTAGCAATTAAAAGATTATATAAATATGGAAAAATAAGGACGATGTATGACTGTCAATGAGGCGAAATCTGTCACAGCAAGGCCTTCACAATTTATATTTTTACAAGACAATAATAAAAATCATTTCCCTTGAGACCGTCATTTAATTTATAGGGGATGCAAATGGGATTCTGTTAAACAGACCTATGATAAATTTAAAATCTTAGAAATGTTTACCTTTAAAGTCCTTTTTATATAGGGTCAAATCACATTTTTTTTGTACTACCAGACTATGATATTGCTCAGGTAAAAATCATTTAAATGTAAACTTTTCCTACACTGGTTTGGTTTCGCATGGAATATTTAGGGCCAAGATTCTGCACTTAATATTTATTTACAGCAAGACTTCTGGCCGAGAAAAAATAACAGGGCTTTTCATACATGTATGTACATTTACAAGAAATTGGATCATTCATGACATGACCTTATCATATACCTGTATGAGGGGGGATAGGACTTTTATCAGGAATCCGGGATCGTGAGTTTTTAAGCTTGGGATTTCACGAGTGACCCTTTCGGTATCAGGGAATTCTTTTTTTCAAATTTCAGGACCTCAGGATTTCATGTTTTTAAGCCCAGGATTTTGGGGATTTCATTTTTTGAAGGATCAGGACCCCTACTACCCCCCTCATATATATTTTAGATTTTTCACACCTATATTGATTTTTCTTAAGCCAGAAAAAAGGTATCTATTCCCTCTGGACCATAAGCCACCAGTTCTACATGTATGCCTATACTATAGTAAAATTTTATAAAAACAACTTTGCTTAGACAAAAATGTTGGAATACTGGTCTTCTTACAACAAGTCAGAAAATGTTTTTGGTACAGACTGCCTATTCCAGCGGCACATTCAATGGACAATGACCGTGTATGTATGTATGTATTGGTGGTCACTTTGTTTACTTGTCTATATTCTATTTATATTGAGAAATAGGTTAATACTAGTATTACTTATAGTTCTGCAACTCTTTCTCCCGAGACCGGCCATGCATAAATTATTCTTGTTGTGACTTTCTGTTCTATATTATCTTTTCAATGATTGAAAAGGAAATACAAATGTAATGTCAGCCATGTAGTTGAGAGGAAAATAAAGAATTGTGAAAAAGGCCAATGGCGTCTTAATAAATTGGTTTATTTTTACAATTATACTTTCTGTTCTTGCATGTGCCCAACTTCGGCCCCTAGGAACTTTTAGTATGACGTCACTCATCTGGTTTGGGGCAGTCGATCTACACTTAAGGATTTAAAATGAGCAGACGCTCATATTTTGGCTTGCGAATATGGAACCTTAATTCACACAAGTAGGCTAGCCACCACCATATATTTATTTATGTAAACTAATGTTCAACGATATATATTTTTCTAAATAAACATCTTGTTTATGTTTATGTGCTTTTAGTAGTTTGTCAAATATCCCAGAACTTGGGTCGACGAGAAAACAAAAACCAATGGAAACTTCCACTCGAGTTACATGTATATTATAATGGTATAGTTATTTATTGGCTAGAACGTTGGAGGAAGGCGTCCCAGAAAAACCTCTTAAATAGTCTTCACAGTTATCTGGACTACATGTAGCTAGGAACTTGAGAGAAGTTTGCTTTCATTTTCATTCAGCCATATATTATATGAGCAAGTCATTGCCATCACATATCAATGTTTTTTTTTACCTTAAACTTGTAAACTCTACATGTACATGTACAATGTATGCACCTTGTGGGTCCTTAATTAGAAGAAATATATCTTATCGTTTTCTGTCACTTGTCTCTGACGACGTGGGGGGGGGGGGGGGGTTAAAATCTAACACTCATACGAAAAATCAGTGATTTCTTCCATACTAGTGTGGAGTTAAACCACCCATTGACAGAAACAAGTGCCGGGCGGCACATTGTCATTGATATCACATATGAAATCGCCATCGAAGTCCGCGACTATAAACATTGATAAATGCAGAAGGAGTCTCTCAAACCACATCAATGATAATAACCGTTTAATAATACTACTTATTCACTTAAAACAGTTGGAAGTAATCATATATATTAAAGGGACAGGTGTGTCGTCTGATTATTATCTGGCGATGTCACACGTGGTTGTCCGTTAATTTCACATTATGAGACTTTATTCTTGGTAAATACGCTTGAACTACAACTTACACATAAAAAATGATCATACTAGACATCCACAGCCACTAGTCTGCCAAAAATACTACAAAACTGCAGCAATTTCACGTTTAAGCATGAATATTCCTTCCTGTAGAAAAATCAGACAGGTGCTCGACTCATTTATGCTGCAAGCATCGAAAAGACCCCGAAAGTTTTTGATTGGTCGATTAACCAAAAAAGGCGGGGCCTAATCAGCGATAAAAAAACGGCTAAATTTAATAAACTTTACGTAAATTTGTGAATATGAGGTTAAATGTCAGTCAATATGATATAAACGCATCATATTTCAATCCTTTTATAAACCTTTGGGCATCTCAATGACTGCAACTAACAAATGTAACCTTGCGACGCCGAGATATATTTGATGACGTCATGAATAATAATAAGGCAAATAGAGTTATCTGCGCTTGGTAAAAACTACGGGAAAAAATGAAAAAAAGTGCCTTAACGTACCCGCGAAATCATATGACGGTTAATAATTTGTATCAAAATAAATCAATAACTGCATTCTTATTCCACAAAAATAAAAGTTTAAGTATTTTAATTCTCATTATATCTTAATTCTGATTAGAAGACTTGTCTCAAGATGGTAAAAATAACTGATTTCAAATAAAATAGTATCATTTTTGATAAAAAGAAGAATAGTTTTGGTTATTTTAAACAATGCGAACAACATTTTAGTATGATTTTTCTGATATATTTTTAATTTTATGAAAAAAAAACTATTCTAAACTATAAAAAGTACAAAAATTTAATGGCGGTCAATAATTTTCAGTAAAATGAAGAAATATTTGCATTTTAGGCAACGCGTACAAAACTTTAGTATCTTTTTCCTTAAAGTAAGCATATTTTATGAAGAACAGCCAATCTTGATGTACAAAAAGTACTCAAATCATATGACGGTTAATAATTTGTATCAAAATAAATCAATAACTGCATTCTTATTCCACAAAAATAAAAGTTTAAGTATTTTAATTCTCATTATATCTTAATTCTGATTAGAAGACTTGTCTCAAGATGGTAAAAATAACTGATTTCAAATAAAATAGTATCATTTTTGATAAAAAGAAGAATAGTTTTGGTTATTTTAAACAATGCGAACAACATTTTAGTATGATTTTTCTGATATATTTTTAATTTTATGAAAAAAAAAACTATTCTAAACTATAAAAAGTACAAAAATTTAATGGCGGTCAATAATTTTCAGTAAAATGAAGAAATATTTGCATTTTAGGCAACGCGTACAAAACTTTAGTATCTTTTTCCTTAAAGTAAGCATATTTTATGAAGAACAGCCAATCTTGATGTACAAAAAGTACTCAAATCATATGACGGTTAATAATTTGTATCAAAATAAATCAATAACTGCATTCTTATTCCACAAAAATAAAAGTTTAAGTATTTTAATTCTCATTATATCTTAATTCTGATTAGAAGACTTGTCTCAAGATGGTAAAAATAACTGATTTCAAATAAAATAGTATCATTTTTGATAAAAAGAAGAATAGTTTTGGTTATTTTAAACAATGCGAACAACATTTTAGTATGATTTTTCTGATATATTTTTAATTTTATGAAAAAAAAACTATTCTAAACTATAAAAAGTACAAAAATTTAATGGCGGTCAATAATTTTCAGTAAAATGAAGAAATATTTGCATTTTAGGCAACGCGTACAAAAATTTAGTATCTTTTTCCTTAAAGTAAGCATATTTTATGAAGAACAGCCAATCTTGATGTACAAAAAGTACTCAAATCATATGACGGTTAATAATTTGTATCAAAATAAATCAATAACTGCATTCTTATTCCACAAAAATAAAAGTTTAAGTATTTTAATTCTCATTATATCTCAATTCTGATTAGAAGACTTGTCTCAAGATGGTAAAAATAACTGATTTCAAATAAAATAGTATCATTTTTGATAAAAAGAAGAATAGTTTTGGTTATTTTAAACAATGCGAACATAATTTTAGTATGATTTTTCTGGTATTCTTTTAATTTTATGAAAAAAAACTATTCTAAACTATAAAATGTACAAAAATTTATTGCCGGTCAATAATTTTCAGTAAAATGAAGAAATATTTGCATTTTAGGCAACGCGTACAAAAATTTAGTATTTTTTTCCTTAAAGTAAGCATATTTTATGAAGAACAGCCAATCTTGATGTACAAAAAGTACTCAAATAATATGACGGTTAATAATTTGTATCAAAATAAATCAATAACTGCATTCTTATTCCACAAAAATAAAAGTTTAAGTATTTTAATTCTCATTATATCTCAATTCTGATTAGAAGACTTGTCTCAAGATGGTATAAATAACTGATTTCAAATAAAATAGTATCATTTTTGATAAAAAGAAGAACAATTTTGGTAATTCTAAACAATGCGAAAAAATTTTTAATGTTATTTCTTTGAGATTCTTTTAATTTCACGAAAAAACAACCTATTCGAAACTATAAAAAGTTCAAAAAACCAATGGCGGTCAATAATAACCATTTTCGTAGGAATAAATTCATATAATACAATTATGTATTATATGTAATACATATGTCTCTGATGTTAACAATATTTAATACAAAACTATTAATCAACACAAACAATTTAACGCTCTAAGCATATTATTCTGTTATACTATTTTCACTTTTTTATTGCAACCAATTTTATTACAAATTAACGTGTAAATTAAGGTGTCTTCGTAGAGGTCCGCGTTCAATGTTTGTAAACACTGTCGAGTTCGGTTTACATAAGAATTTTAAATATATACGTATCCGTCCGATCCGTGCATAAATTTAATTTACTGATCGATCGGTGACAGTTGTCAGGGTAACTCTCACATAGGTTATTTGACTTATCTGACGGATCCTATGGGTCACCGATCACCGATCACTCACCGATCAGTCAAACATCCGTCAACGATCATTCACCGATCAGTCAAGTTCACGTCAAACAGTAACGCCTAAGGTTGCAAGTACTGTACTTTTGTTTACACACTGAAACCCAGGGTACAATGAAACTAGCCAATACCACTTTTGCGACGGAATATACTTGTCCTTACTTATGTCATGGAATCCATAACTGCATGGGATTCAATTTTAATGTTCATTCAAGGGTCTGTGAATTGATCTCGACTGGAGAGAAAATGCTTACAACCACGGGCTCAGGTTGGACATTTGGTACAAAATGTTTTCAGTGGAAATGTTTTGCTTGTATATAGTACCAAACTTATGAAGTATTTCGTTATTCATAATTTATTATAATTGTAATTTAAGAATAACTTTTACGATGTAAAATTGTAATACATTCTTTTTCTTGGATAATACATTTATCAGGTAAACACAAATTTTTCTTCACACGTTTGCAAATTATATATTGAATACCGAAAATAAAACTAGTGAAAAGGAAACAAAACACACCTTGCCACAGACAGGGTATAGTTACTAGAAGAACTATAAAAAAAATGAAAAAGCTACCATTGTAACTTAGTATTTTCAAGTACATGTAAGTGTACTTAAATAAATAACAACAAGAATATAAGAAAATTCTAACCCTAAAAGGAGTTTGAAAGTACAGTATAGGTTGAACTGTTTAAATCACGTGTGATTTAATAGTAACGCCTCTTTTGGGGAGGAATTGAATATGCATATCAATACTGGTACTGTTTACATAGATGTTGCCATGGATGCAAACTATTTTCTTTTTATTTAAGACTTGATTGAAGAATTTAATGAATATCAATAAAAAACATCTATTTTTTAAAAATTATTCTTCAGGAGAACTAGAAGACAATTGCAAGTTCAATAAAATGTAATGGACAAATTCAGTGCAATCCTGCAATATTCATAAATGGAGGCCAGTTTAACTTAAAAACAACTGTATCTGTTTATTGGTATTCATTCATATATCTTTTTAAATGTATCAAAATAGTCTTTGCCCAATGTTGAGACTGTAGTCAATAAGTATTTATAAGAATAACTAAAGATTTTATAACAGTTATTCCTCCTATCATGGTTAGATTTCTTATTTTCCAGTTTGATATAATTTTTACAGACTGTTCAAGCTGGTTTTTTTTTAAATTGACCCAATTCTTTGCCATGCCGAAAATATACATTTTGTACCCCCAGACTTTAACTGTTGTATCTGTAAAATTAATACTTTCATAAAACTAGTGCAATACCAAAGGCTACGTCTTATAAAGATGGGTTCGATATAATATCCAAAAATGTTTAAGCGACTTCTTGCGAAACAACCGTATACCGATAGGTGTCTTGAGGAAAAAGATGACATAAAATGTCAATAGAGATACTGGAACAGTAGCATTGCTTCGTAGCTGCAATCAGTAACGGTTCTTATCGAGATTTGATATTATAACTGAGGTAGACAGTATTTGTCATCAGATAAAGGTTGGTAATCTTTCACTATTCGCACATTAATGTAAGGATTGAACAGTTATATTTCATTAAGACACTGTCCATTTCGAATTTTGTCATCCGATCATTAATATAACAATTATATTTTTTTTTTCAATTTTAAAATGAAATATAATTTGAACAAAATATACAATTAATCACCATAGTTACCTTTAAACAATGACGTGAACAGTATATAATTGTATATGAACACAGAGGAAATATCTGGTCATGAAGTACAAACAAACCCTTATATATATTGTTTTAAATATCAGTTTTACATGTCTGTTTGGGAAAAAATTGTAATGTTTACATAAGCCTCAGTACCTATAATTAAAATAGTCAAAATGTTCTAATGAAGTACGACGATGACTAGCAGTGTTGAAAAACGAAATCCGAATTATTTTGTGAAACACAGTTTGGGTCATATGGACATAGTGTTCACCATCATTAGTATTAAAAAAATAGTAAAAGGAGCATCTTCTGACAAAATGTTGTTATGTCTTTCATATTGTCTTGCATTTAAGATTTTGTAGACATTAATTACTTTGTCAAACCTTTATATATTAAGTCATTAAACTTAAACATATGTTTTAATACCACACTACTCTTGTACAATGTGAGATTTCAAGATGGTTCTTTTATGTAAGATTAGGCAAGTAATATTATGAACACATATAACATGTATAATAAATGGAATAAAATAAAAGTCACTTTATAATTTGTCGATTTATTAGAAAACAGTGCGAAACATTGAAGCGTGTAACATGACATCAAATATATAATACAATGCATGTTATAACATGACAAAAGAACAATTAAACATATTAAAGTTAATACACATACTGCATTAGCATCGAACAGTGTGAATATTTATACAAAAAATATGTACTATATATTCCGAAACAATTCTATAAACAATATATCTATACACGATTTAAAGAAGCGAAAGGTTCATGATTGATCTATGTGTGTTTTAGCACTTTTATCATAAAGAAAGTCATAAATAACGTATAAGTAGATGACGCAAACACACAAAAGCAGATTTAAGACAAAAAAATAAATGAGAAGTTTCTTTTGAATTTGAATCAAATATCTTTCAATCAATTATGTCATTTAGGAAAAGAATTCTATGGACGCTGAAACATTCTAAAAGGTAAAGAAAATCATTTCCTGTAAACTTTATTATCTGCAAGGATAGTTATTCAGTTTGCAGGAATCGATTACGTGTTACAAGTTAAATTTCTGGTATATTACATGTCATACGATGTTGATTATGAGCAAGTAATTTCATTGTTTATGGATATAGGAAGATGTGGTATGAGTGACAATGAGACAACTCTCCATCCAATTAACAATTTATAAAAGTAAACCATTATAGGTCCAGGTACGGCCTTCAACACGGAGCCTTGGCTCACACCGAACAACAAGCTATAAAGGGCCCCAAAATTACTAGTGTAAAACCATTCAAACGGGAAAACCAACGGTCTAATCTATATTAAAAAAACAAGAAACGAAAAACACGTATAAATTACATAAACAACGACAACTACTGTACATTAGATTCCTGACTTAGGACAGGTATATTTAACGAGGATCCGTTAGTTTAAAAGGCTAGCAACAATCAATCGTTATTCGAAGAAAAATTATCTTTCGCATCAAAATGATAACTAATAACGACACGTGAATTTATATATATTTTTTTTCAAATCAATAAACCACAGGAAAAATTGACGAATGTTGGTCTTATATACTAGGAAATGTAATTTTAAGCTACATACAAAATGTGTGTCGGTCAACACTTTAACGTCTAACAAAACGACACAAAGAAACAAATCGTTCTCACATAATTTTCTATATACCACTCTTTATTGAAACGTACATTTTGAAAGTATATTTATGATACATCTCTTGTAGAATAATGAAAGTGTTTGTAATAATCAGTGATTATCCGGTTCTAGATAACAGTACTGACATATATACACAAATATGAAGGTACTTTAGAAATGTATAATATTCGGTGTGATGCTCTGTTGAACAGTTTTTAACGACCCTATATTTTTTTGGCTACAAATATATTAAATTATTTCTATAATGAATGCATTTGTAATAGATTACTGCATAACGCATTTTGTGTCAAATATCAAATATCATTCGTCTCTTCGTTTTTCTTTTATTTTTTTTAAACAGAAAATTCAAAAGGGAAGGGAACAGGTTAAATTGTTAACAAACAATTCCTAACATTTTAATCGAGTTTAATTTATTTCATTGAATTATCAGTGCTCTATATGTCAGGGCCTAAGGCTTATGAAAAGACGGAAAGGTTTGTCTGAAATTAATTCAGACGCATTATACCACATAACAAATTATGGAATTCCAAGAAAAACTCCTGTTGTTCAAATGTCCCCAAAAAAATCTAGCATGAAATGCTTCAGCACATCAAACGAATGAAAAATATCAGTCATATTCCTGACTTTTTACAAGCATTTTCTGATGAAGAAAAATGGTGAATTTGTCTAAATTTCATAGCTACATAAACCTCTCACGTGTATGACAGTTATTCCGTTATATTGACGATGATATATATGTGAACATAACAAACAGATTTATTAAGTAAACATATAAAATAAAATGGGATACAGCATCCAACATTTTTCCATAATCTTAATCACGATCAAAACAAACAAATATTAAAAAAAGCATAATAACACAATAACGGAACGTATAAGTACTGCGCCACGTCAATTGGATATTACAATAAAAGACTAAACAATATAATTATTAATTGACAAAGGCACATAAAGAATACTTTAACATGTGTACAACATGTTATTAGGATGGTAATCAACGTCATTATTTGGCATATATACATCAAGACCATCGTGTATCATTTGTTCAGTTAATATTGATATTTATCAACAAATAGATATAGGAAGATGTGGTGTGAGTGCCAATGAGACAACTCTCCATCCAAATAACAATTTGTAAAAAGAAATATTATAGGTCAATGAAAGATTATAGACATACCACTGGTTCATAATATGGTAGCATTTTAAGAAAACAGAGTAGCTGCTGTACGCTCTTGAATAACGAATGAGTTGGTAAATGCATATCCAATACGCAAGTGAAGTTGGCATATTGCTACTAACATGACTAAGGTGGGTTCAAAATTAAAATCATCTCGTTTGAAGTAGATTCTATTACTGAGATGACCGCTTATGTCAAATTGCATGTATAAGTCTTAAAATTAGGCAGACGAAGCCGTGTCTGTTGTTTCGTTATATTCTAGTTCTAACGGATAAACATAAACAAATCAGAAAAGTTTGTATTGTAAATTGAAAGAACATCATCAATTTATTTGAATGTGAAAAAAGATGTGGCTTCTTTGATTTTCTTGTAATGACATGTGTCCGTAATGAAATGAGAACAGGTCTCCAAGAAGTGGTGCACAATTTGTTCCCACGTGAATGCTGAACATTTGTTGATAAAGTCTGTCGACAATTCAATAAATATGTTGTCAATTAGAAACTCCATCATACAGATCGGTTGTTCCTATCTGTATCATGTTTTACTCTTTGTTCACTAATGCCTACTAGTAAGAGGACAAAATATTTCGTAAACATTTATGATTAATAAATCAATTGCACATATTACCGAACAACAAAGAGGAAACTGAAGGTTGGTATATCTATTTGATTGAAAAAAAAATGGCTAGTTTTGTCATTTACTTGATACCTAGCTACATGTATGAAAGTGTCCTCACAAGAAACGTTTAATTGCCAAAAAATCACCGCAATGTAGTTATTTTTTAATGCCTATCTAACCAGCAATTGATAACAGCGAACTTGGGAGCTATTGAGATAATTCATGCTCTATGATCAGTTTTAAAAAAGACATCATTCAATTTTACCATACGATATATTAAATGGATTCATCAGAATTTCTATAGAAACCTGCTTTGCTCATTTCCCTCTTTTTATTTCTTTTTCAACGATTTCCGCGATGAACAATCTAATTATCAAAATGAAATTAATAACAATGTCGTTTGTCGAACGACTGTTTTGTCTCAATGAGAACGCATCTACTTTGAAAAACAAATAAATTCTATTCATATAACTGTTAAATACTGTTAAATTGATTTTGAGCCAATTACAATAGCTTTTGATGCAGATTCATAATGACAAATAAATGAAACAATTTTTTTTTACAAACAAACATCTCGTTAGTCATATATATTGGTAGCTGGTTTTTTTTGGGAACCAAATTTGTTAGTTACACTTTTATAAAAATTATGAAATCAACCCTTTTCTTATATGCAAGCAAGACATTTATCTTGAAAACATTTTGTTCCAAAGATCCAGTCAGAATCTGATATCGTTATCATATTTTTACCCCCTGATATCAATTCGCAGGTTTCCGTGAGCTTGTTAAAGTTGAATCCCATACAATTCAGGACTTTATGGCACATCAAAGGACAATCCTTCTCCCGAACTATATCAGTCGTCAGTAGGTCCATCGTTCCACGTGTACCTTGGGTCAAACAAAAATATCCAGAAGCTTAAAAAGAAAATGAAAAAATTGTTTATTCTTTTTACCTTTTTAATGTTCTTCTTCCTCCTTCTAGATTTAAATAATATGCTTATAAAATTAAATATAGATTTATGGATTTACCTTCATCCTACATCTAAATTAAAATAATCCGCTAAAAAAAATTAAAATAGATTTTGAGATTTACATTCATCAAAAAATTCCCACCATAACCTTTCGAGAGCCATGAATGAGCATAAATGGTACAAGATAAATGACATATCTATCATAAAAAAGAAGAGCGCACTTTTTCCATGGCCAATTTGGAGGGTACAGAACTTTGGTATTATTATGATCTGTAATTTTTTTCAAACGGTCTTGGTCAATAAAGAAACACGACATACGTTTTTAATATATCCCCTCAACACGGTAGGTATAGTGTCCGGCTAGGAACGTGGTTTTTCGAGTGATTTGATCGGGCTTTTTCGGGTGTGACCACTTTTTTTCGAGTGAACATGAACGAAAATGTAAACGAACAGACTTCATCTCTAACAAGACGTGATATAAACGCCTATGTTTAGTACACACAGTTATATTATGTATAATTGTATTTGATATAGAAAGATATTACTAACCCGACATTATTTTTCGTTAAAAGAAGTAAAAATCAGCCTTAAAATGCTTAAATTCCAAAGTACAGAATAAAGCCATTTTTATACAAATTACACTGATAATGTTGAAGAAAATGCATATATAGAATCTATATATCCTTAGAAATACAGACACTTTATAAAAGTTCTTGTTTTTGCATTGAAAACGACATTTTGAGACTAAACTCATTTGTTTATGTTCGGGTTTTTTCGAGAGCAGTCCGGACTTTTTCGAGTGTGTCTAATTTTTTTCAAGTGATTGTACAAATTGCCTATAGTTAAAAATCCTATATGTCAGTATATTTACGATTAAAAACAATAAACAAAGTTTCAAATAAATTACTTTTTCAGGCATGAACCAATGCAATGCAATGAACATTCGTTCGTTTGTATATATTTTGCGGTTTGTCACATTTTATAACTTTCAAGTACAGTACATATTCGAGATGTCAACTTTATAATGTACGCATAATTAATTTTAATTTAAACGTACATACATATAGTTGTATGTCTGATGAGCGATTCTTTTCATTGTTTATTATATTGATTTCATAGAGCTAAAGGACCGTATTGTACCTAAAACATTTTAAAAAAATACACTGATACAAATGAAAATCCCCATTACGATAATTTTAGTAGTGTTTTAAAAGAAGTGAACCGTGGTGTAAAAACGTCAAATAAACTCATCATAGCTACTAGGATTGATATTTTGTTTTTGCGCCCGACATTTATTTTGTCTTCAAAAGACTCAATAGTGATGCTCGCATCAAACTATTCCTGAGGTAGAAAAGCCCTATTTTTTTAATTTTTTTTTTTATAAAAATTCAGTTTTGTAAACAGTTGATTTAAAGTTATATCAATGCTAATTAATGTCAACACAAAAGTGCTGACTACTGGGCTGGTGATTACCTCTGGGGGGGGGGGGGACTCCAACAACAGTGGTATCGCCCTATTAAAAGTAAAATTTCGATGTTATGGCATTTCCGTTGACTCTTAAAATTTATCATGTCATGCATGTCAACGGACTTGCCATTGGGTGACTTCTCCAATAATATACACTAAAACATGTAAAACCTTACAACTGGAATTCCGCTTTTTGTCAAATTTGATTACATGTTGAAGCTCACAAAAATGTCAGATAACGTACACGTATGCATATAAATTCATACTGTTTGCAAGAGCTTGCAGCTACTAATCAGATTTTGTAATACTTTATCGGTTTCTGAAAAAAAATTAATGAACCAAGGTTTGTCAAAGAACATTCCCTTTTTTTTTTCTTAAATGGGTTATTTGGAACATACCGAGACCTAGTAGACAACATTTTGGTGTCTACTCAATGCAAATAAAACAAATTCATACGGCGTTTTAAATAATAAGTGTTGAAGTTGTGGTTTTTTTTATTCAATTTACAATTTTCCCTTTATTATCGTTTGTGTCTGGTCTTGTAACTTTTGATGTGACTCGGTATTCATGCAACCTGTTGGTCTTTGGCAGTTTACATAGAATTTTTATTTTATTAATTTGTCTTTTATATATAAAGAAAGTGTTTACAATGTACAATGGTTACCATCAATAACACAAACCTGTTATTAAGGTTCAATTTACTATAATTTACAAAAAAGTTAGTGTTTGTATCTTTTTTGAATTTACGATAAACAACAGCAACGTTTTTGTTTGCGTCTTAAAATATTTATTCATTTGTTGTTGTTTTTATAAGAGTTTTAGGTAGCCGTGTTTGTATGTCCATAAATTTAGGTTTAGGTTGCTTGATCTCAATTATTGTGACTCTAATCTATTCTGTCTGTTAAGTTGCTTATTAAATTTCGTGAATATATTGGAACTATCAACAACTTTCATACAAGAGGGAGGATTAGCTAAAAATGCAACCAGATTAAACATATTTTGTTCTTTGGACAATACCTGTACCATTTCAGGAATATATAACAGTTGTATTAGTACTCGTTCCGTTTGTTGACAACGACGTTTGATTCAGTCATTTTTTGTTGATATACACTTTTTGTAAATTTACCAATATTTCGGGTTTGTTATGGTACAGAATTTGTGTGATAACAAATATTTTAATATTGACCTTTGCTTCGATATAGGTCCATTAATTAAGGAATGACTGTAATATTTGTTTCTGTCTGTGAAGGAATAACATTAGAATGTGGTGCACACTAAATAACCCGCGTAGCGAGTTGTTGTAATGTGTTCACCACATTTTTTATGTTATTTCAATTGGACAGAAAAAATATTACAGTTCTCTCTGATAATTTAATTCTTAATTCCATTTTAAACCGGAGTAAATCATGAAAAACTTTGATGACGTCACGGTCACATGCGAAAATTATGTCTATGAGCTGATAAATCGAACGACGCCAGCGAATCAGAAGACGCGTTACATCCAAAATTATATTATGATGATTTAACAATCACTTAATTTGGTACATGTATACCTCGAACCAATACCCTAATCTCGACACAATACGAGTGTATTCGAACTTGGATATAATACAGGATTAATATGAAAAACAAATTTTAATGACACTATAATGTAAACATTAAAATAGCAATGGATGACTGATATCAAAACGTAACCATATATTTCAACCAAAGTAACGTATTCTTGTGACGTTATTTATGTATGTTTACCTTCCATATAGATAATCCATTGACCTGATTGCCCAAGGCCTGTCCTCACACCTAAACCATGAATAATAAAGGGATTGGGATCTCTCCAATCAATCACTACTTCGCTGTCTACAGACAACCCTTTACCTATCTTGATATTCCCATTTTGCCATGAAACCCAAAATGGTTGAAATGATCCACATTGTGTGCTTCCGTCTCCGAGTTCGTTTACGGCAACATCTTGGAATGTAGCGTCGTTTCGGCGCAACAAAATCCTTTTCCCTCCATTTCCTCCTATACAAATTTCATACAATGCTGCCTGTTTATCCATTACGGGAGAGGCGGATAAATATACAAATGCATCTCTGCAAACTTGTAGGTCAAAGTTTATTGAATAGTTTCGTGAGGCATTGATTCCATACTGGTTCAAAGGGTGACTTAGTTCGGAAGCATTAGGGTCCCAGTACACACTATCCCCTATATCCAGTGTATGCACCCATATTTCACTCACAAAAGATGCAGAGATATCTATATAACAAACAAAAGAATTAAATTTTCTTTCAGCAAATTTATTTATATGCTATCAATATCAACTGATAGATTATCGTTTTTAAAGTAACGAATAAATATATAGTAGATTTGATTCTTGTTTGGTTTCATGTACGTGTATTTGATTAGAGCACTTATCATTGTTATATCGGCTTTTTCCTTAATTATATTAATTATCATGTAAGAACATGTACAGTAATCAAGACTACTTGAAATGACCAACATCATTTAATCAAATACATATGTAAACATTAACTATCACCTTACTCATTTGGGTCATTATAATGCATTGTAAGCTTCATGATAGTGACATTTACTATTAAAATGGAAATTGGAATAAACACATACAATTTAATGTTAAACAGTTCTAAAACACTATATGGGTTATTGCACCAAAAGACATCAACGTGATTGCTGGTAAAGCATACTGTTATATATTAAAACCCGAAGACAGTTATGAAATATTTTTTTTAATCATTACTTTGGTTTGTCCGTATAAAACGAAAATTGCTCATGTGTTCAATGATTCATACGTACATCACTGTACTCGAAGTTTCTTTTAAGTAAGGCAATCTTTATTGAAAACAACCTGTTGTTACTTCAGATCTAGAGCTTATACATTTTATACACAGCAAAACTAGTAAACATTTATGAACTTATCAAGTTATATTCAGAATGTTCGCTACTTAAATCTTATATAAATTTTCAGATAAATTAGACTTTGATAATAATTTAAATGGGAGATAGTCCCATGTGTTTATCTTAAAGATAAAATGGTGTGAAAACAATGGAATTCATCACGAGAACTTGTAAAACATTTCCAAATAAAATGTATGGAAAGAAGAATGCACACTGCCTCTACTACTGGGAAAATCATGCTGTTCACTAATTAAGCTAAGTGACTTTTTAATTAAGGAAAAGTTATCCAAAAAAAAAAACATGAATCATGTTTTATTGTGTGACCTACCGAATTAGACTATTTACCGGATTTGTTATCACAGAAGCAACACGACGAGTGCAAATGTTTAGCAGGATCTGCTTACCCTTCCGGAGCACCTGAGATCGCCCCTAGTTTTTTGTGGGATTCCTGTTGCTTATTCTTTAGGTTTCTATGTTGTCTCATGTGTACTATAGTTTGTCTGTTTGTCTTTTTCATTTTTAGCCATGGCGTTGTCAGTTAATTTTCGATTAATAAGTTTGACTGTCCTTCTGGTATCTTTCGTCCCTTTTTTAGGAGAGGAAGAGCATATATTTACATGAATTATTATAGGCGGGGTTTAGTATATGTTTGCATGGATAAAACATTTTCATATTGTTGTATATGCATACAGGTTTCAAATATCATTCAATTTGAAGGACTGACTAGCCGAGTATATTTTTGTATTGTAGTCCTGTAATGTTGTGTTTTCATTTTAATGTTATATTTAACATGGCCATTAAAGCGGGAGGTTTGGCATGCCATAAAACCAGGTTCAACCCACCATTTGTTTCTTTAAAAAATGTCCTGTACCAAGTCAGGAATATGATCAATGTTATATTTTAGTTCGTTTCAGTGTGTGTTACATTTTAACGTTGTGTTTCTTTTGTGTCGTATGTTTCCTTTTATATTTGAGTGTGAATTCACATTATTAAAAAACGTGTCACGGTACTTTTCTATCCCAAATTCATGTATTTAGTTTTGATGTTATATTTGTTGTTCTCATCGGATTTTGTCTAGTGCTTAGTTCGTTTCTGTGTGTGTTACATTTTATTGTTGTGTCGTCATTCTCCTCTTATATTTAATACGTTTCCCTCGGTTTTGATTTGTGACCCGGATTTTTTTTCTATCGATCGATTTATTAGTTTTGAACATCAGTATATTACTGTTGCCTTTATTTTGTTACGCTTTGTTAGTCAACTTCTGTAAAGGAAATTCGATACAGTTTTGATCCAAGTGTGAATTTTTTAGGAAAGTTTGCACACAAACTATTTTTCATCTTTTTAATTCAAATCTGAAATACAAATTTACATATGTGCTACATCTAGAGATAGATGGGGTCTAAATTGTATACATTTTATTGAAAGTTTTAGACATATATGTGCTTTTGAAAGTCATATCTAACTTTTTCATTTTTATTACATGATTTAAGTATGAAAAACAGGATTTATTTCCGTACATTCATCGAAATACAAAAAAAATCAATCGGTGATTTGTTTATAAAAATTGGCATAAAATATCATATCAAAGAACGGCATAGGAGCTTGATGTGAACTTGTTAGGGATAAGGGAATATTTTGAAGTGACGCCTATGTATCTTAATTTGACACAGATTAACACAGATCTTATACATAAACCAAAAATGTAAATTATATTTATCAGATAAATGTTGGTTTAGACGTTTACTGAAAAAATGCAACTTACCTTCAAAGTATTGAAAAATTATCAATATAATATATACTTTCATATCTGATTAGTACGATGTATGCAGATACTAAACTGCGATTTTTCAAACTTGCTCTTTTAGGCGACACATTTCAAATGGATTTCGTACTAACTTAAAACTAAAAGTTGTGTATTCTTAATAAACCAGCACATCTTAAACATGATAAATGACTTTAGAGAGATAAATAAACATCGATTTTCCAATTAATTAAATTCACATTACCTTTGAATCAATAGATGCATGCAGTAAAACCTGCTATACATTATGAAATACCGTTCGACGAATATCGATTGTGACAGTGGTACTTTTGTTACATTTTATGATAAAGAACGGATTTGTTTGTACCAAACAAAATAGTAAACTGTAAATATTACAAATCTTCCTCTAATTTGAGCTTTCACAACAGTTTATATCAATTAACACAAAATTATTGACGAAAGTTTAATTCTAACCAATTATTCGATTCTTATGAAATGAGGATTTTGTGATAATTCAAGAGCGTTTGACAAGCAGTCACAGTTATGTTTGCATTGCATTCGATTCTCCCTTTGAGGAATCAAAGAATTTTTTAGTTGGTTATGTTGGTATCTGTCTTTGTTTAATAGACCAACGTTATTGTCACAGTTTATTAACATTTCAAAACCACCCTTCTTCTTAAAAACAAGCTAAACATTTATTTTGAAAACATTTCGTTCCAAAAGTCCAGTCAGAATCGGATACTGTTGTCATCGCTTCTCCACCCGATATTAATTCGCAGATTTCACTGAGTTTGTTAAAGTTGAATCCCATGCAATTTTGGACCCGAAGACACATCAAAGGACAATCATACTCCCGTACTATATCAGTCGTCAGTATGTTCATTGTTCCACGTGTACCTCCAGTCACACAAAATTCTCCAGATGCTTAAAATAGAAAAGATAAATGTAGGGTTATATCATCATGCTTGTTAGTAAGGACACATAACAAAGGTAAAAAGCAAAAACTAGTTACAACGTTGCAATTCATTGTTCTCTATATATGTAGTCAGGTCAATGTCAAAAAAAAAGTACATAAGCAAAAGCACATAAAACAAATAGATAACAATTGCAGTATTCATGACATGGTACAGTCATTTTCTTATGTAAAAATGTTGGATGAAACCTGGTTTTAAAGCAACATGATGCGAAGCAAAGGACATAAGCATGATAACGAATGCGGAAAAACTTTACGACTGGCTGCTACTTGTCCGTTTTCTTATTACTTTTCCTTGTATTTGACTTGTTTGACTTATTCAAAAAAGAAAAAAAAGAAAAAAAAAAGATTCCAAAGACGAGTGTTTAATGAAATAGTTGGTCACATCCATATCTGTGTGTGTATAACCATGTTTTGATATATTAAGTTGATATTTAATTTGGGATTTTAAGTATACATTCGTGCTTCTTAGATCTTTGAGGTCTGTGGGAGAAAATTATTATTGGTCCTTTGGGATATGTCAGTGACCTATGGGTTTACCTAAATGAAAAAAAGGAGTAGACCCGGTAAGGGTCTAAAACTTCAGTGGTTTGGTCATTATAGACGCTCAAATTCAAGCTTAGATATTTAAATTCTATCAATTATGCCACAATATGTCACTTTACAGATGTTTTTTTTTTTTGTCAAATGCTAACATTGCCTAAATGATGCTAATACCCAATACATATGCATTGTATTGTCATAAACAGCCCCTATTTATGTAACAGAAGTATTTTACTTTCCAATAGATAACTAAACGTTTACAATTCGACACTTTTGTAAGACTGCTATATTTTGGGCCAAAAAAGGGGTCTTACTGGTCTTACTCAATTCTTAAAAAAATAAGCCAAATCAAAACACGTTATATATAGTTTTAATTGAATAAGAAATTAAAGGTTGTTTTTAAAAATACGACGTATGTAACTAGGATAACAGAGATCAATCAGACAATCATAAACGGATTTGTGTTAATATGACATCAAATGACCAAACTTGGGAATCTAAAAAAAAGATATTGATTTTCTATTAAAAGGAAAAATGTAAAGAAAGTTAATGATTTTCGTTTTTTATTTTTTTTATTGCATCCATATTTTTTTTTAAATCAGTTGTTAATTCTTTTTTTCGTAATCATCTAAATAAAAGAAATATTACAGAAAACACTAAAGACTGAGCACGTTAAAACGAACCCGTCTAAATATCAAGGGTGATATCAGAGTAAAGTAATATTCGGGCAACCCCAAGGACATACTTTATTTTCATTTACCATCACAATGTTCGAAATTAGTTTATTTGACGTTGAAACTGTAAATGCGTTATATCAATTCGACTTCGACAAATTGATTTACGAGAGAAGTAGTATAAGAGGCAAACTTTCGTGTTGTTGAATTAAGAGGATTTAAAAGATTACATAATAAGCAAACCGAAAGTAAGTTTGCACATTTTATGGTTACAATTACTCTTGCAGTCAGTAAATTCGTAACCACTTTGATTTCGGAGTTCAAAACATTGTACGCCATATGCATTCCTCATTTCATTTGTAATGAATACTTTTCATATAAATTTACGAAAACGAGTTTTGGGGTCACATTACCTCATTGGATGACCGAATGGCTCTTTGCATCAAAAGTGACCGCTTATCATTTTAATAAGAGTCCACGTAACACCTGTTAATGCACCTTTTTGTTTATAATTCAGCTGCGAAGTCATAAATCTACTTTTAATGGTTTCTACTATTTTCGAAATAAAATAATCAAGTTTTAAATCGTCCGTCGTAATCGATTTCTGGATTAACAAAGCCTAAACATTGACAGGGATGTATGAGTACGTGGAAACGTTAGAATATATGCAAAATGTTTCCTAGAAAGAAAAGACAAATGTATCTTAGGAAAAATTTGATTGAATGTATGGAACCGTTGATTTTGAATCATTGGATCCTCTCTTTAATTGGTTATCAAAAGTACCAGAATTATAATTTAATACGCCAGACGCGCGTTTTGTCTTTATAAGACTCATCAGTGACGATCAGATTAAAATAGTTATAAAGCTAAACAAGTACAAAGTTAAAGGGTATCTAGGACCCAAAATTTCTAAAAAGTTGTGTCTATCCGTCGATATATTTTTGTTGCTTAAATGTTCATTTCGAAATCAAAGATTTGGCAGTCACGATGAAACCAAAGAACTTCTCCACTCGCAACAAGAAACATTCAGAGAGATACTTGTCACATCATTCAACATTATACAAAAAATTATGCAAAACTGACAGTTCCCTCGATCGGGAAAATGTCTTAATGTAAAAAAAAATAAATGAACAAATACAAATACACGTGTATTCTACATTAGTTGTATATTTACTATTGGCGAATTAAACAACGCTTATATTACCACGATTTACAGTAATAAGCTTAAATGAGAATCATCTAAAATGTAAAATTATTATTTATTTAATTAAATGATGTAAGTAAAATAATTACAATGTATTACGTTACTAGTTTTAAGTCGATGTTATTCATGTTATTTAAAAATATAACAACACATATCTTCCGAACTCTAAGGAAAATTCGAAACGCATAGTCATTACATGCACCGTGTTCAGCACCGAACACCACTCTGAGATTCGTTTATAAACAGATGTATAAAAATATCGCCCGTTTTATTTAGTTCAACAATAACAAAAAATGTACAAACCTGGATTATAACGATTTTCAAGATTCGTTTCGTGTCAATAGCTTGATGATGAAAGTTAGACCTAATGTAATTTTTTACCATATTTGACTTTTATAAGGACCTTTTTATTTACCTTCTACATGAAAAACCCACTGACCAGATGAACCATAACCTGTCCTTACACCTATACCAGCTATTATGAAAGGATCAGGGTCGGTCCAATCAATGACTACATCTTGGTTTACATTCAACCCTTTACCGATCTTTACGTTTCCATTTTCCCATGAAATCCAGAAGGGTACAAACTTATCACACTGTGTGTTTTCTGTTCCCAGTAAACCCTCAGCCACTGTAACACCATTCTTGCGGCGTAAAAACACCTTTGTACCAGATCCTCCTCCCATGACAATTTCATACACATCAGCTGTTGAATTCATTACTAAAGAAGCTGATAAATATATAAAGGCATCATGACAAACTTTCAACTCAAAGTATATCGATGATATTTCTGACACCCGTGTTAGGTGTATACACATGTACTTCTCGAGGAATATCCTGTAATTCACCTGTAGAAATAGAAAAAATAGAAGAAAAAACATTTTTATCACATTGTTAATGGTTATATAAATAAGCAACACGACGGGTGTCACATATGGAGCAGGATCTGCTTACCCTTCTGGAGAACCTGAGATCACCCCAAGTTTTTGGTGGGGTTCGTGTTGTTTATTCTTTAGTTTTCTACATTTGTATGTTGTGTCATGTGTACTATTGTTTGTCTGTTTGTCCTTTTCATTTTTAGTGATGGCGTTGTCAGTTTATTTTCGATTTATGAGTTTGACTGTCCCTCTGGTATCTTTCGTCCCTCTTTTCTAATACAAATGTCTGTCTAAAGTAATTATATATTACTGTTGCCTTTATTAATACATTTTCAAATATACTAACAGACATTTTTGTCTTGATATCATATAATGACATATTTTTAGAATTTAAAAATTTGAAGTTTTAAATATGTATTTCAATGCAAATAATGGCAGTGTAAAAGATAAACATGTTATTTTCTAGCTTGAAATTGTGCTACATCCTAAACTGTTGTGATTAATATATCTAACAGTAATAATACTTAAATAACTGATAAATGAACTATAATAGTACTAGACCTCTACAAGAGAAAATACATGAACATATCGATACTGCACTCGTGTGTTTAAGGTAGCACAATACAAAGATTTTTTTACTTCCCATCACTAACCTTTGAAATGCTGTAACTTTCTTATGAATGCATAGAAAATAATAAAAGAGGTATATATAGATAGATAAAAGATTAATCTTTTAAATGAATGAAATATTTTTATTATGCAATCATTATGTAATCAATTATTATGTAATTAGTGGCAAAATCTGGGTAAGTTCACTTGAATGAATTTAGCTCTATCATCTCTTTAACTATACAGAAAATGATAACGAAATCTTAATCAACACATCATGGGCTTCAAAAGGTGTCTCAGATTGTCTCTATGGTATTCCATTCTCTCATAAATCTCTAATTAGTGCAAACATCCTAACCACATAAAAGAAGATAATGTTTAATTAGGTGTAAAATTTGTTCTATACATTCTATCTAAAATCTGAGACACCCTTTTGTAGATAATGGCCATAGGAACAACATATAATAAAAATCAACCCTCTAGGGATACCTATGCAGAAGCTAATTTCATTTGAAAGTGGAAATTTGGTGAAAAATATTTTAGACACAGTTAACATTATAATTGGTTACATAATTATTGCATAATACTAACATTGCATTTATTTGAAAGAGTAATCTGTTAGCTATCCAAAACTACAACTTTTATAAATTTTCAAGCATTATTAAGAAAGTTACAGCATTTTAAAACTTGGGAGTTGGAGTTATAAAATCTTTGTATTGTGCTACCCTAAACCAAAAGCAAATAATTTATAAGATACGTAAAAACATTAGATTTCAGACATGTTAAATTACACTGAAGAGAGAGAGAGAAATAAATTTAACACATGCGGATAGTAGATTTATAAGAATTGTTCTTAAATGTTGATAAAATTAAAAAATCAAAAAGAAACAAAATCAAAAACAAAAGCAATAGAAAAAAATAAAATGTGGTACTATGTAGATCGGTTTAACAGAATATGACAATTTTCAATTGAGAATAGAGCAAAAAAGACTTGATGTTCAGTATTTAAAGAAAGTGAAATAAAAAAAATACCGAACTCCGAGGAAAATCCAAAACCTTATCCGAAACAAATATTTTTTTTATATATGCTTCAGCAATTGAGAAATGCTTGATTATTTGATGTTTTTTTTCTTACCTGTAACAAAATGTAATAAAATGCATATTTGAAAAACATCCATTGATGCACAGTAGAAATATTGCAAGTCAAAGTGTTTAAATAGGAATATACAAAGGTTTTCCGTCCCCCAATTATACTTGTATCTGGATGAATAAAAAGCTATACGATGTAAAAACAAATTTCGGACTTTGTTCTATAAAATTTTGAAATAAAAAATTGATACAGATACAAAGCTTTCATTGTAAAGGAGACATCAATAAAATAGTAAGCTGAAAAACAAAGTGTCGCGTTGTTTATTCAACACGGAATATAGGATGTTTTGTCAGTTTAAATGAAGAATGGCTAATTACTATTTATTGGTACATGAATGATTTTAAATAGCATAACTGCTGGTACTTTCACATACAAAAAAGGACATCGGTCTAATTCTTGAGTCAACAAACATGACGAAGGAGACAATTGTGCGTATGAACAATTATTTGCTATCACTTTTCTATAAATGGTTTTCCTAACTATCATAGTCAGTCTAAAAATTAGTATATATGTTCATCTTCATTTATCTATCGTAAAATTTCAATATCAAATTGTTTTATTAAAAAAACAAATGCCACAACGACACAGTCAAACAAAACATAACGTTTAATAAGGAAAAACAACAAAAATTAAGCTTTGGATACTATCGTTATTAGTATTGAGATTTAAACTTTAACTTTAACTAAATGTATATATTCTCGCCGAGATTAACTTAAAGGACCGCTTTATCTCAGTTTCGCGACATAAGTCGCAGCCTGAACAAAAAAAACCTCAAGGTATTAAAAAAAAACAGTTTGCTAATTATCTTCTTTTTTCACTCAATGACGTTTGAAATAGAATAATTTATAAAATGGTGTTTTTGATTCCTAAATTGTTTTTTGAAAGAATTTTTACTTTTGATAGGTGTGTGTTGTTTTTTGTATTTCTTTTAATTTTCACGAATTTGTTGGTTTTTTTTTTACACAAGAACGCGTATTCCTGCTTTATATATGATTTTGATGTTTGATTTTTTGCGGTATATTGGAATAAATTAAAATAAGAACTTTATTTTACATGTCCCATTCATGACGTAAAGGTAAGTATTCAATTTAATGGCTTATGGTACTTGTTTTCATATTTACCGTTTTTGTTGTTTGGTTTCAACAACTCATATCAAGTGTATTTATGAAAATTGGATAATATTCGTCTCTTATTCATTGAATCGGATAATCCAAATGTGCCCGACATTGAATACTTTTATTTGAACTCAAGCTATAATTTATCTATAAAAGGATAAATGATACCGGTATTATTGATATTACAATGTATTTGATCTCAATGTGCAATCCTTTCAAAATTATTTTAACTTCATTGATATTACAATGTATTTGATCTCAAAGTGCAATCCTTTCAAAATTATTTTAACTTCATGAATTCAAGTTAATATAGATTAGCCCGTTGGTCTTTCTGCTTGATTTTTTTTACACTAGCCATTTTGATACCCTTTATAGCTTTATAGCGTGTTCGATTTGATCCAATGCTCCGTGTTTAAGACCGTAATTTGACCTATAATGGTTTACTGTTTACAAATAGAGTAATCTCATTGACAATTATGCCACATATTCTTATATCTATGAAAATATCAATAAAATGTGAACAATTCAGTGGAAATAACGAATGATAGCCGTAGTAAAGTGTTAGTTAACACACCTTAAGATCTGTTTTAAAAAATGATTTTAACAAAATGTATTTTGATATGCATTGTAACAATGATTCTACCTTAAATCTAAAAAAAAAATAGACGTGTATCGCAGTTAGGACAGTTTTGTTTGTTAATTCGAGAAGTTTTAAAATTCGAAATGCAACAAAAGGAAACAATGTAACAAAATATGAATAGTATATGTTATACTAATGTTAGGCAGACTAATGAGTAAAATTAAACTTATCAAAGATTAAAGGATCGACATTTTGAATGTATGCCAGACGCGTCTTTCATCTACAAATAGACTCATCAGTGACGTTCGAATCTAACGAGTTAAACAGGTAAAAAACATACAACCATATTTGTTAAGAAAACTGACTTTATGGTAAAAAATAAAATTATCATGCTTTAATAGTGTTAATTCTAGGAGATTTTTTAAGATTTAAATACAAACAATACATGCAATATGGAAGTATTGACCCTAGTTTTGAAACCTTTTTTCAGAAAAAAAAAAACGACGAAGAGCAGTGCAATAACAAATCAATAAGTAAAACGAAACTAAAGATAAAACACTAGTTAAAAATTTTCTATCAAAAAGTCGGAAAGACCTCAAGAATCACCGAAAAACGTAATTTCAAATATAATATCGTTTAAATCGACCGAGAAGATTAAACATTCATTCAATGTTCCAAAAACCTTCTCATAAAAAAAATCAACACAGGAAATGCATTGATCAAGGCATTATGAAAATAAATAATGTGACCATTAAAATTTTCAAATATAACATGTATAAAAGAGGGACGAAAGATACCAAAGGGACAGTCAAACTCATAAATCTAAAACAAACTGACAACGCCATGGCCAAAAATAAAAAAGACAAACAGAAAAACAATAGTACACACGACACAACATAGAAAACTAAAGAATAAACAACACGAACCCCACCAAAAACTAGGGGTGATCTCAGGTGCTCCGGAAGGGTAAGCAGATCCTGCTCCACATGTGGCACCCGTCGTGTTGCTTAAGTGATTACAAATCCGGTAAATAGTCTAATTCGGTAGGTCATATTCATGAAAGGGAAGGGGATTGTAGTTACGACGTAAGGAACATATCCGTATAACATAACAAAAACTTCCATTAATGAAAATGTTTTGTTCGTCTTACATTTGTAGTTGTTTGCTCTACCATTTCAATATGTACGTAATCATAACTTGTTTCATACTGTAGTAAACACATTCTAAGTTATAGTATTTGATTCAATAGATGTGTGCACACATGAATATCAAAGTGGTCGTTACTAGCGCCTTAAATTTAAACTACATAGTGCTTAATAAAAATGGTAACAAAAATAAATGAATATAAACACTAGATTAACACGAAAGTAGAAAATACATATTTTTTACTAGAAACAATTATGAATTATTTTCATATATTATGTACGAAAACACAGTAACATAATCATACTAGATAAAAAATAATAGATACCAGTATTAAATTTTACGCCAGACGCGCGATTCGTCTACAAAAGATTAATCAGTGACGCTCGAGTCCAAACAAAGTTGAAAAGGACAATTATGTAAATGATGCAAATAGTTTCTCATGTACTAAATGAAATTTGTTGGATCACAGTCCTTCAAATTTATTTAACAACATGTACAACTTCGATAAAGTGATAATATGGCAGTGTGGAAAGGCATTATATAATGGTTAAACATAAGTGGTAATGAAGCCAGGCCCAACCCTTTCTATATTGATATTTACTTTTGTTTAACCTCATTAATCTTTTTAAACTATATCTGACTTAAGGAATTTCAATACTTGTAAATTATAAAATAAACTAATTGACTTGAATCAACGTAAAATCATTTACGGCGGATTCAGTTACGTCTGTTAAATTTATCAAAAGCAATTATATCAATCTTGATGAATATTTTCCTAGAGCCAGATTTAAAAGTAAGTTTAAAAATGCAGCACGTATTTCAACTATTTTTTGGTATGGTCTTATACAAAGTTGGCATGGGTTTTATAGGTGAGTACATTTATAGAGTTATATTCATATAAAAAAATGTTTATGAAAAATTGAACTAAAAACCGTAATCAATTTTTTTCAGAATTTTCGACAGTAAACCCTGACTTAAAATGCATAAACTCTACCAGTGGACATAAACACGTACCGTGTTAAGTTATTTCTGAATAATGTTGACTGTTTCTCAAAACTCATGTTATCAGCTCAACGGTCGCGATTTTAATCTGAGGTAGAAATCAAAATAACGCTTTATTAAGTTCATGCGTTCAAAAGAAGATACTTAATTACGGAATATTATAACTAATGTCGTAACAATAAGACAGACAACGCCGTGGCTAAAACAAATACAATCAGACAATCAACAGAACACAAAACACAACATAAAAAACTAAAGATTGAGCAATACGAGCCCTATACTGAAAATTTGGATGATGTCGGGAATTCTGGATAAGGTAAGCGAATTCTGCTGCATCTGTCATGTTGCTCTTTTATTGAATTACTTTTATTGGAAAAAATCCAAACATCAAACAAGGCAATAGTTATATGACCAAAACACATGGGATTTATCTAACATTTGTATCTTTTGGGAGATTTGTCTCCCTTTAAACACATTTTGGAAAACAAAAAACATCAAAATAAATAATCATTATTATATAAAATGAATCGAATTTAATGATGAGTCTTATGTAGACGAAACGCACGTCTGGCGTACTAAATTATAATCCTGGTACCTTTGATAACTATTAACAATATTATCGTGTCAATGTTGACTGTCATAGTGTAAACCATACTATTGCCACATACAGCTGAACAAAATTTAAGTTCTTACTGTCCGATCTTTAACTTTACCTATAATTTTATTATTATAAAGAAGTAAAATAACAAAAATACCGAACTCCGAGAACAATTCAAAATGAAAAGTCCCTATTCAAATTGCAAAATCAAATGATAAAACACATCATACGGTAACGAATGGACAACAACTGTCATTTTCCTGACTTGGTACAGGCATTCTCAAATGTAGAAAATACTGAAATGATACTGGTGTTATAGCGCTAAATCTCTCAATTGCATGACAGTTGCACCACAATTCATTATATTTATAGACGATGCGTGAACAAAACAGCCATTATATGTACAATTGTCAAAACAGGGATACAGTCATCAATACCGTGTCACAATCTCAACCAGAACAATGTATCTAAAATCAACCCAAATGACTGTATGGCGAGGTTCCGCGTATTTGATGTTGGAATGATACGTCACACAGGAAGAGAAATATAAAATAATTGTGTCGTTCAAAGTATTTTCAATTTTATTTTGGCGCAATAACATAATGACATAATAATATAACCATAACATATATGTTGGCTAAGGTTGTTACCAATACTCCCTTATAAAAATAAGGAATTGGTGTATGATTGCCAATTTTTGACAAGTATCAACCAAAGTAGATGTAAGCAATTATAGGCAATTTTACGTCAATTAACAATAAGAAAAATCTATATTGTATTGTCGGCTTTTTTCTACAGACCTTGGACATATACATAATATAGGCAACTATACCTCATTCAATACTCGATCAACAATATGAAGACAGTTGAAAAAGCAATATAAGAGTAGGTTAACCTCTTTACAGATAAAAATGAACGTATGTGTGTCTTTTTACATCCCGTTTGAAAAGAATACACATTTAGTTAATATGTTTAATTTGCTGATGACAAAATCGATATTAGTGCTCATGTAAACTTAATTCAAAGATCTAATTACAACATTGGTAAGATAATCTTACTTATAAGTTTGTTTAAAGGTTCGATGAGTTTACACGGATCCCATAGTGATTTCCGCGCTTTCAGTACAATATTACTGTAAAATTTAGGATGTGAAATACCGTTTTTAATAAGCTTTTTTATAGGTTCAGCCACATTTACTAATCAAATCTTTGTATCTATGAAAGAATTTAGTAAAAGTTTTTTTTAAGTAATTTATGGTAACGAAATCCCTGACCTAATAAATCACCAGTGATGCATTGATTACGTTCGTTAAAATCTATGACATCACTACACACACGGGCATAACGAACGACTTGGGATATATCAATACCGTATGATGGAGCCAAAGGAACATCGCCGTCTAAAAAAGGTAAATTAACAATCGGGAATGAAAAATCGTCTCTTTTGTCGTAAATTTTAGTATGAATTTCCCTTTAGAAATTGAAATGTTTAAACCTAGAAAAGGACAACTACTGCTGTTTATGTTAGATTAGTTAAAGTAAGTTTTTTTGGGTAAATTTCGGTAGTATATTTAGAGAACTCTGGATTATTTAACGATAACATATCATCCAGATAACGGTAGGTATTATTGAATGTATCAACCAAATGTAACAATGACGTGTCTTTACTGAGTTTGGTCATAAACTGAGATTCATAGCAATACAGGAATAAATCTGCTATTTAAGGGGCGCAGTTAGTGCCCATAGGAATACCTACTACTTGTCGATACACTTTATCGCCGAAACGTACAAATATGTTGTCTAGGAGAAAATATAAAGCTTCAATCATTTCTTCACATTTCCAGTAACTGTATCTTACAAACTTTCCTTTTCCGTTACATAAGTTAATTATATAGTAGTATAAATTGCATATTTAGACATTTATATGACTTGCTAATTCTGATAATTAGTATTGATATGTTTAATTTAATAGGCACAATAGCTATTCAAACAATCGATGGAACCTACGAAAATGTCAATCTATCAGATTATGGAACATATCTAAAGGAAGTTTTTTTTCTCAAATTTCAAGGGAAAAGCTGCAATAAATTACGCTTTTGTCGATTTGCATTCAAGAACTAGATGTAGTTTGCAAGTACCTTATTATCATATTGTCATAGGTGGCTGGTTCAATACATGATCAACAATACAAAAACTTTTGATCACTGCAATAGATGTTAACCACTATCTTTTCATTGGAATATTGAGTTGTAACAGCTTCCAGAGAGTTTAAATTAACTGAAAGAAATGCAAGATTTGAGTAGGTTCCAGTAATGCAGTTGGGGCTAATGTCTTTTTGTTCAAAAACGCAATTCAAAATTTGTTATCAGCACACACTGGGGAGCAATATTTGACTGGGCATGTTATCCCGATTGTACATAATGTTACATTTGTATTATTTTTTATGATTGAATATTATAAAATGTACATCTGATTTGTTAAAAGATAAAAACATGTAAACTATCAACAAACTGCTATATAAATGTGCATGTTGATTCATTTCAAATTTCTATTCAGTTGCTGCTAGTCTCTACTAGAGGATGATCACTGCTTTTGGATTCCCTTTCATTCGATCAAGGTTTCCTACCTTTGTGATATATGGGTACTCCGCTTTTCAATAATACAGATTTGGGACTGCTTCTTTTATTTCATTTCAACAAATGAAAGCATCGCATTCAACTGAGGACGTGCTCTTCTCAAAATAAACTTCTTTAGTATATCAGAAAGCAACATCCACATTAGGATCACGCAGTTTCGATTTCTGATTTGCATTTTTACACCTGCTAATTCTTTTGAAATTTTCTATCCACTGTTTTGTAGACTTTTGAGTGCTTGTCTGTTTGTCATTTGTGCTTTCGGAATGGTGAAGTATGATTCGTTCTGATTTTATCAAACCTTTGTTAACTTTGGCCATTGTATTCGATCCCAGACTGTGCGAGCGATCACTGTACATGTATATTTAATGTTCTCAAATATGGTTTAATTTTTCAAAAGGATGGTTCTTGGCCGAAAATATACGTTATTTTCTGCCTTCGAATGTCTTAAGTCTCTAACCATTATAGATCTGGTGCTGATAGTTTATGTGGTCTGTGTTATTATTCAATTATTTTGATTGTTCATTCAATTATTTTAAAGTACCATATTGCTTGTATGAATCATTGGTATTTTCCTAAATTTCAAAAGAGTTAACCATTTTCTGTTTTATTGGATAGTATAAACTTTCCAAAAAAACATGTATGGTGTAATAATGATGGCATATGATGCAATGGTTGAAGGTGTATGGTGCTATGGAGTATGGTGTAAGGAAAATGGTGTAATGTTGTAAAGTGCGCTTGGATTAATTTACATTGTTGTGATCAAAATTCGTTTTTTAAAATACATAAATAATTTTGTAGTCGCGAGCTTTCTTTGAAATTAAATTGCATTATGGTGTAATGTGTAAGGTGTATGGTGCAAAGGTGTAACGTGTATGGTGTAATAGCAATGGGTGTATAGTGTATGGTGAATGGTGTAATGGTGTATGGTGTTAGTGGGAAGTTTACACCATCCAAGGACTGTAATAATGCAAATGATAATGATAAAAAATTAACAAAATAGGAAGTTTTAAAACGTTATGGTATCTTCTCTATTTCCTTTCTGTAATCAGTAGCGTAAGGAGGCGGTTTAAAAAATCACACATCTATAGTTTTAACTATTGACCATTCGCAGTCGAAATTATTTTGCTTCTTCAACACTACAGAAGTGTGTTACGGAACGTCTACATTTATATTAAAATTACATGACTGGTATGTATGACACTTGCAATTCAACATACAGTAAATAACATTAAATAACAGAACATTCAGTATAATACGGTAACATGGGTAAAAAACACATAGCTAGAAGCGTGATAGAGCAGATTGTTACCCCTCGAAAATCATTGTCAGCCTTGGCTTCGCCGCGGTACAAAATATACTTCGTGCTCAGAACCAAGGTGATGGTTATTTAGCGGAATACGTATAAAAAAAACAACGAACTACAAGGATTTCGATGATACACAGTGTATAAAACAAATCCTATATGAACTATGCAATTGTTCTATTAATGGTTCAAATATACAAAATTTACATAAACATCGACGGTATTGACTCTTCCTTTAAAAATTATCAATATTTAATTGTTATGAGATAACCAGATAAATGGGATTTCTTTGATCCTTTATCGAATACTTACACAACCGTATATTTGGTATGTCTTGGCCATGATTTGGTTTTGAAGTATGTATATAAATTATCCTAACAACTTAAACAAAGGGATAAAGGGTAGCTGAATCAGGATTTGATTTATAAAAATATTTGTGTTTCTATACTTTCACCTTGAAAAGAATTAAGATTTACAATTAATAATGCAACTATAACAGTTGACATTTTCTTTCATTTAGTAATATAAAGGTTTTAAGTTAAGCTTTGAGGGATATTCCGAATACTTTTAATAATTATATTTACTTTTGTTCAAGTTCATACTATCATATGTAAAGCCTTATATCAGGAAAACGGTGATATGATATATTTTTAATGATAGAATAAACATATAGAGTAGAATTTGAAATGATTTGTCGATTATTTGGTTCAAGAGAATTGTATGATGAGTTTTCAAAATTCACACAAAGGGTTCAGTTTTCAAGGATCACACACAGTGTTAACACACTCTAAAAGAACGAAGTGTCTTTATCAGTACGATTAAGGTGTTAACTAGAATCAAATGCAAAAATGCAAAATACTTTTCAACTTATTTTTCGACTGGTTTTATACCACATTGGCATGGATTTCACAGGTAAGTACCTTTTCTCATTAAGAATTTACAGAAGTTGAAAAATGCAGTGATCTTGATATATACGGAGTTTTAAACGCATCAAATATTTAGTGTTGTCGTCTTTTATTGAAGCGTAAATTTCAAATAACGATGTCTTCAAATACATAACTTGAAACGAAATTAGCATCACAAAAGATTTAAAGCACAAATTTGAACAAAACAGATGTATATGTTAATAAAAAAAAAAAAAAAATTGATGACTAGGTTTTGAACTATATTATTTTAAAGTTTGATCATTAATTACTACATACAAAACTGTAACCTATAATTTGTTAATATCAAACAAATACGTTCTAAAAATGAAATCACAAAAGTACTGATATCCGTGGAAAATTCAAAAAGGAAAGTCCCTAATCAGATGGCAAAATCAAAAGCTCAAACACATCAAACGAATGGATAACAACTGTCATATTCCTGACTTGATACAGACATTTTCGTCTGTAGAAATTGGTGGATTAAACCTGGTTTTAATGCTAGATAAACCTCTTACTTCTATGACAGTCGCATCAAAATCTATTATATTGACAACGATGTGTGAACAAAACAAACAGACATAAAATTAAATATACTTTAAAAATTAATGATATGAATAAGCGCATTATGACATTGCATGATGTTTGCTGCCAAAAATATTCTTTATGTTCGATTGTCATTAGATTTTGATCTGTACTTGTTTAATGCATCGCAGACGACAAATGTTATGAACCGGGTGTTATTTACAAATTATATATACTGTCAATAGCACATTATATATGCTCTTCAACGTTGTACTTGTTTGGCTTTATAACTATTTTGATCTGAGCGTCACTAATGAGTCTTATCTTGACGAAACGCGCGTCCGGCGTATAAAATTTTAAGCCTGGTACTTTTGATAACTATTAAGATACAATACCAGCATATAATGTTTCTGGAGTATTTTCCTATTTAATCCTATAAATGATTTCTTTGTGAACATGATAAAAATATAAGGGTAAAAAATATAAATACAGTATTTCCTATCGTGTCAATCTAATAAAATCATATATATTGCAAAACAAAATAAATAAAACAAACAATAAAAAGTACAATTCACAAGAACTTAATAACATGCAAAAAATTATTCCGTATATAAATATAGGTTGCACTTATGTAAATATTGACAATGCAATTTCCAATAGGAACTCAGTTTACGGCTTAAAGTGTTCCACTTCTATTATTAAATTTCGTAAAAATTGAATCTTAGAATGTACAGTTCATATGCAGTAATATTTTTACAACAGTCAAAACATTGAGCTATTCGATATATTTTAACATTTGTATGCCCCGAACTTTGAAGAGTTCAAACTTGTACTACTATTCTGTACTACCTCTCCCTTTACTTTAGGTATTCCTCAAAATTCAATTTCGCTGTATTTGTACTGGTATTATACATGTTATTATCAAGTTATGTCACTATGAGGCGAACATAAAGATCATATCTGGGAACCCGCATGTAAACAAAACAAAATATCTATGAATATTTGATATCTGAACGAGGGGTGGTTTGTGAAACAGCTGTATTTAGTGTATAAGTGCATCTTATAAATTGAGGTTGTATTACATTGCATGTTTTAGATATTTATATTTGTTTATATATTCAGATAATGACATGGTTAATTTTCAGTTGCAAGCATAACTATCCAAACGATTGATGGAAGCCTAAATCATTTGAAATTATCAAATTATGGAGCGTTTTCAAAAACGGTTTCCTCTATACAATTTGAAGTTCAAGGCTGTGCTGACGCTTTCGTCACATTGCATGCAAGTTCAAGTGTGTCAGGTCCACATTATTACATTATAATAGGTGGATGGGGCAATACACGATCACAGATATCGAAAGCGGTGACCAATGAACAATTGGTTTATCTTCATTACAAGACTGATATTTTGGATTGTTATAGTTATCAAAACTTTTGGATCAGCTGGGAGAAGGGCCGGATAAGAGTAGGCAGTGGTAATACACTAAACGATAATGTCTTTTTGCTTTACGACGACATGTGTTCATTTGCCATTCAAGAAGTTGTGATCAGCACAGGATGGTGGAGAACAGTGGATTGGATATTTCATCCACAAGGTTTGTAATGTAACAATTGTCCTTAAAACAGGTTGTAGATAGTTTTTTGATATTGTTATATGAAACAATGATTTTCATAATTATTAATGGATTTTTATGTAACTGTCATACAGAAAGTATCTATAAAACCTTATTGATAACGAAAATAGGGAATATGTCAAAGTGAACATAACCCGACCAAAGAGCAGATAGAAGCCGAAGGCCACCAGTGGGTCTCAACATAGCAAGAAATTCTGCACCGAAAAATGTGTAATATAAAGAGAATATTTAAAGTACTGATAACTTTTTTATGACGTAATTTTATTGTTTTGTTTTGTAGCTATACCAACACAAGCAGTCAGCAGTACTAGTGGCATTATTGAAGCGTTCTATGTAAAAGTATCCGATTGTCCAACGTTTGAAATCATATCGACTTTTGAAAAACCTTTGTCAGCAAGATGTGCTGTAAAGTGTCGGTTAATAGATAACTGTAAGGGGTATCAATACAACAAACAGTCTGATGTGTGTATATTGTTATCGGAAACAGCCATTAATGGGACATTGACAACTATTTACAGATTGATCGAGTGAACCCATTGTCGTTTCTGGTTAGATTTTTTTTAATTTTTTTTACATTTTGAATTATCTGATAAATTTGTTTAAAAATTGTATTTCTATTGATTACACAATTACATGTAGTTACAAAGTTTTTACGAGTCCGTTTGTGGATTGAATGACATTTTTGACTTTGTTGTGGTAGACCATTATTGCGTTTTAAGAAACACCAAACTTATGCCAATCTTATTATTTAAGTGTCCTAGATGTGCTGCGTTTCGTCGACTCATGGATGACGCTTAGATCAAATCAGATGATTGTACTTCTTTGTTAAATGAACAAAAAATCGCCTTGATATTATATAGACCATGCTACTAGTATTATCGGCGTTGTTCGTCGAGTGCTTTTTGTGTTTTGAATCATGGGTCCCAAATCGTACAGTTTGATACTTTGTTACTGATAATTCGCGTCTTCTTCTTTTTGGAATTTTGTGAAAACCCTAATCTCTCAGAGTATACATTACTGTTGTTCCACCTTTTTTCTATTCACAAATTTTCATCCGTTAAAATAGGTGTGTTGTCACCATAGTTTGCTTGACCTAAAACATTATTCATAATTAGATTTACTTTTTTTCATTGAAAATGACGTACTAGTACTCAGAGGGCACCACGGTGCTGTTATAATTAATAATGCACATTTCTTAAATTTTCCGTTGATAGATTTTGAAATTATTAAGAGTTGAGGTTTCAACTCCCTTAGACAAAGTTGACCTTTAATGGATTTTTCTATGATTTGGTACTTTTTGGTTATATGGCTCTTCAACTGTTTCGGTTCGTATACATTCTAAGCTTTAAAATTTTTGACTTTTAGCGTTATGTATTTCCTGAAAAGCTTTCGAGGGGACGCATTACATTGATAACGTGTTGTTTTCATTTTTGTCAATATTAACAAATGTAAATGTTGACATTCTTCATGGGTTCAGCTGATCCCCTATAGACAATTTAAAGTTATAAATGATATCAATACATCAAAAATAAGACAAAACTGTATAACGACCATATATTTAAAAGATTATACATAAAAAAAAGTATGACAAAAGAGGAATTTCTTTATTAAGAGAAGAACATGAAATGTGACAACGTTCTAAATTTCTTTTTTTTTTAATTGTTCCTCTTCTTAACTTCATCAATGATTATAAAAAGGGGTATTCAAAACAATGCAGAATGCAAATCAACACAAGAACAATACTTCAAACTTATTTGTTGATAACTGTATTATTGATAATAGAAACATAAACACAAACAAAACGATACGTAACCATGTTGTTCAGGATCAAAGAATGTGTGTCGCTAGCAAACCCAAGTCAAACTAATTAAGGGAGTTCGCTTCTCAGTTTCAATATAATTAGCTTTTCTAAACACTGGTTTGTATTGATAGGGTATTTATAAAGTAATCTAAAGAGCAACAAATGATATATAGATCAATGTGCTTGTTTTCGAGATATAAGCCATTGGAATCTTGACTTTTCATGACTTTTTCATTGACAAGTTTAAGTTCTCAAAAACTATTAAAAAATAATTAAAATTCTATAAGACTTGAACAGATGGCTTATCATTATACAAGTAAAAAATTTGTAAAAAGAAAAATAGGGGGTCAATGAGCAAATTTTTTAAGGCATTCAAATTGATAAAACCAGAGAATTCCGAAAATCTAACAAAAAAAAAACAAAACAAGACAAGTGAACTTCCTTGATAAGCTGTTGGTGAAAGAACTGATAGTTAACAAAGGTACCAATATTATAATTTAATACGTCAGACGCGCGTTCGTCTACACAAGACTCATCAGTGACGCTCAGATAAAAAAAAAGTTATAAAGCCAAACAAGAACAAAGTTGAAGAGCATTGAGGACCTAAAATTTCAAAAAGTTATGCCAAGTGCAGGTAAGGTTATCTATTCCTGGGGAAAGAATATCCTTAGTTTTTTGGGAAAAATTCAAATACAGAACCGTATATAAAAAGTTTATAACTGTACTGTCAATTATCGGTTGTTAAGTCGAAATATGAACTTTTTAATCGTGTTAAACATGTAAAAGCAAACACATGTGTTAAAAAAGGTTTCTGTTGTTTTTAGCATCTGAAAGGAAAATAAGTAGATTTATATATAACTAGTGTGATCAGCGACCAGTGACCAGACGACAAAGAAGACAACTATCGAAACTTATAGTTTACAACACAATCTGTTTTAATAACAGGTCACAAGTCCATTGGCAAACTTGAACAATATGGACAAACAGGATCTGTACTTTGAATATATCAATATAATGAAAATAATATAAAAATACAAGCGAGTAATAGGATTATTTCTGTGTTATTATCATAACAGAAACAAATTCTTTTTTTCCATTACTAAACCGATAACAGACTTCATTAGTTCGGGTGAAAGTTATTACTGCAAGGTCAACGTATTTTACGTTTCAAAGCGTGATGTGCAATTTCAACAAAGTGGTATGCCTATAAAAAAAACAATGAAATATGATGTCATACAAAAATAAGAAAATGTTTATACGATTACCAAAGAGACACCTCTCAACCAGAGACCAATGAAAAACCCAAACAGTCAGTATAGTCAGCTATACAAGTTCACAAAATGGCATATACAAGACAATTAAAAAAAAACCTTGCGGCTTGATCTATATCATGTACAAAATAATAAAAAAAATTAATAATTTGATATACAGCAACAGACAACAACCTCTGAATAACAGTCTCCTGACAGAATTGTACAGAATGAGGGGGTAAAAGTAGTTTCCAGGCGCAAAAACCACCATTTTCTGTTTACTGTAGCATAAAATAAGAAGAAAAATATTGAAGAACTGGTCATTATCGTGTTACATATGCACTACCCGTAGGACAGTCCATTTATCACGAACATGACCAATCTTCGATAACACTTATGTAATTCATCGTCGGGATTTTTCGTATGTATTTTAAACGTGAAAGGAAAATTTGAAAACAAGTTTAAACTAAAAATAAATGATATGTGTTGTTTATGTAATGTTAACCGGATGTTTTGTCATCATGACAGCACAAAATTTACTTCGTGCCCAGGACCAAGGACATAGAAAGATTTATGTCTCAACGGGTCATCCATTTAATGATGTTTGCTGCTATTATTCTTATTGTCCTTTCGTTAGATATTCGGAATACTCTGAATGATTCATGTAGTACTCATAAAACAATTGCCAGTTAAACTCTACTTTTCTTTCAATAATTTTAAGCATATTGTTTAAGCAGTTTGTTTTCAAAATCTATCTAAAGCTGTTTATATTTTCACACATGCAAATCGTGACTTTCCTTTAAAATGTTTACTAGCATTTATGCAAAGGTATCATACCACAACGAACTACAAGGATTTTAATGAAACCTAGTGAATAAAACTTAGGAACTATAGAGTTGTTCTGTTAAAGGTTCAAACATACAAATAAACTCATCAAAGATACCAAGATTAAATTGTGTATTTTCGCAAGACGCGCGTTTCGTCTAAAAAAAGGTAAATTTACATAAATATCGACGGTATCGACTCTTCCCTTCAAAATTAACAATTTTAATTATTATGAGAAAACCAGATAAGTGCGACTTTTTTTCTAGACTTTATCGAATACTTAACACAACAGTATATTTGGTATGTATTTGCCAACAATTTCTTTTCAAGTATGTATATAAATTATCCTTACAACTAAAACAAAGGGATAAAAGGTAGTTGAATCACGATTTGATTTCTAAAAATATTTGTGTTTGTATAGTTTCACCTTGAAAAGAATTAAAGTTTACAATTAATAATGCAATTATAATAGTTGATTTAGTAATATAAAGGTTTTAAGTTAAGCTTTTAGGGATATCCCAAATACTTTCAATTAGTGTATTTACTTTTGTTCAAGTTCATACCATCATATACAAAGCCTTATATCAAGAAATCGGTGATTTGATATTTTTTTAATGTAAGAATAAACATATAGAGTAGAATTTAAAATTGTTTTTCGATTATTTCATTCAAAACAACTGTATGATGAGTTTTCAAAATTCACACAAAGGGTACAGTTTTCAAGAATCACACAAAGTGTTAACTCACTCTAAAAGAACGAAGTGTCTTTATCAGTACGATTAAGGTGTTAACTAAAATCAAATGCAAAAATGCAAAATACTTTTCAACTTATTTTTCGACTAGTTTTTTACCACATTGGCATGGATTTCACAGGTAAGTACCTTTTCTTATTAAAAATTTACAGAAGTTGAAAAATGCAGTGATCTTGATATATACGGAGTTTTAAACGCATCAAATATTTAGTGTTGTCGTCTTTTATTGAAGCGTAAATTTCATATAACGATGTCTTCAAATACATAACTTGAAACGAAATTAGCATCACAAAAGATTTAAAGGACAAATTTGAACAAAACAGATGTATATGTTAATAAAAAAAAATTGATGACTAGGTTTTGAACTATATTATTTTAAAGTTTGATCATTAATTACTACATACAAAACTGTAACCTATAATTTGTTAATATCAAACAAATACGTTCTAAAAACTGAAATCACAAAAGTACTGATATCCGTGGAAAATTCAAAAAGGAAAGTCCCTAATCAAATGGCAAAATCAAAAGCTCAAACACAGTAAACGAATGGATAACAACTGTCATATTCCTGACTTGATACAGACATTTTCGTCTGTAGAAATTGGTGGATTAAACCTGGTTTTAATGCTAGATAAACCTCTTACTTCTATGACAGTCGCATCAAATTCCATTATATTGACAATGATGTGTAAACAAAACAAACAGACATAAATATACTTTAAAAATTAATGATATGAATAAGCGCATTATGACATTTGCATGATGTTTGCTGCCAAAAATATTCTTTATGTTCGATTTTCATTAGATTTTGATCTGTACTTGTTTAATGCATCGCAGACGACAAATGTAATGAACCGGGTGTTATTTACTGCCAATATTAAATTATATATACTGTCATTAGCACATTATATATGCTCTTCAACGTTGTACTTGTTTGGCTTTATAACTATTTTGATCTGAGCGTCACTAATGAGTCTTATCTAGACGAAACGCGCGTCCGTCGTATAAAGTTTTAAGCCTGGTACTTTTGATAACTATTAAGATACAATACCAGCATATAATGTTTCTGAAGTATTTTCCAATTTAATCCTATAAATGATTTCTTTGTGAACATGATAAAAATATAAAGGTAAAAAATATAAATACAGTATTTCCTATCGTGTCAATCTAATAAAATCATATATATTGCAAAACAAAATAAATAAAACAAAGAATAAAAAGTACAATTTACAAGAACTTAATAACATGCAAGAAATTATTCCGTATATAAATATAGGTTGCACTTATGTAAATATTGACAATGCAATTTCCAATAGGAAATCAGTTTACGGCTCAAAGTGTTCCACTTTTATTATTAAGTTTCGTAAAAATTGAATCTTAGAATGTACAGTTCATATGCAGTAATATTTTTACAACAGTCAAAACATTGAGCGATTCGATATATTTTAACATTTGTATGCCCCGAACTTTGAAGAGTTCAAACTTGTACTACTATTCTGTACTACCTCTCCCTTTACTTTAGGTATTCCTCAAAATTCAATTTCGCTGCTATCCATATGTATTTGTACTGGTATTATACATGTTATTATCAAGTTATGTCACTATGAGGCGAACATAAAGATCCTATCTGGGAACCTGCATGTAAACAAAACAAAATATCTATGAATATTTGATATCTGAACGAGGGGTGGTTTGTGAAACAGCTGTATTTAGTGTATAAGTGCATCTTATAAATTGAGGTTGTATTACATTGCATGTTTTAGATATTTATATTTGTTTATATATTCAGATAATGACATGGTTAATTTTCAGTTGCAAGCATAACTATCCGAACGATTGATGGAAGCCTAAATGATTTGAAATTATCAAATTATGGAGCGTTTTCAAAAACGGTTTCCTCTATACAATTTGAAGTTCAAGGCTGTGCTGACGCTTTCGTCACATTGCATGCAAGTTCAAGTGTGTCAGGTCCACATTATTACATTATAATAGGTGGATGGGGCAATACAAGATCACAGATATCGAAAGCGGTGACCAATGAACAATTGGTTAATCTTCGTTACAAGACTGATATTTTGGATTGTTATAGTTATCAAAACTTTTGGATCAGCTGGGAGAAGGGCCGGTTAAGAGTAGGCAGTGGTAATACACTAAACGATAATGTCTTTTTGCTTTACGACGACATGTGTTCATTTGCCATTCAAGAAGTTGTGATCAGCACAGGATGGTGGAGAACAGTGGATTGGATATTTCATCCACAAGGTTTGTAATGTAACAATTGTCCTTAAAACAGGTTGTAGATAGTTTTTTGATATTGTTATATGAAACAATGATTTTCATAATTATTAATGGATTTTTATGCAACTGTCATACAGATAGAAGGTTGAGCTACACAATGTATCTATAAAACCTTATTGATAACGGAAATAGGGAATATGTCAAAGTGAACATAACCCGACCAAAGAGCAGATAGAAGCCGAAGGCCACCAGTGGGTCTCAACATAGCAAGAAATTCGGCACCGAAAAATGTGTAATATAAAGAGAATATTTAAAGTACTGATAACTTTTTTATGACGTAAGTTTTTTGTTTTGTTTTGTAGATATACCAACACAAGCAGTCAGCAGTACTAGTGGCATTATTGAAGCGTTCTATGTAAAAGTATCCGATTGTCCAACGTTTGAAATCATATCGACTTTTGAAAAACCTTTGTCAGCAAGATGTGCTGTAAAGTGTCGGTTAATAGATAACTGTAAGGGGTATCAATACAACAAACAGTCTGATGTGTGTATATTGTTATCGGAAACAGCCATTAATTGGACATTGACAACTATTTACAGATTGATCGAGTGAACCCATTGTCGTTTCGGGTTATTTTTTTTTATTTTTTTTACATTTTGAATTATCTGATAAATTTGTTTTTAAATTGTATTTCTATTGATTACACAATTACATGTAGTTACAAAGTTTTTACGAGTCCGTTTGTGGATTGAATGACATTTTTGACTTTGTTGTGGTAGACCATTATTGCGTTTTAAGAAACACCAAACTTATGCCAATCTTATTATGTAAGTGTCCTAGATGTGCTGCGTTTCGTCGACTCATGGATGACGCTTAGATCAAATCAGATGATTGTACTTCTTTGTTAAATGAAAAAAAAAATCGCCTTGATATTATATAGACCATGCTACTAGTATTATCGGCGTTGTTCGTCGAGTGCTTTTTGTGTTTTGAATCATGGGTCCCAAATCGTACAGTTTGATACTTTGTTACTGATAAGTCGCGTCTTCTTCTTTTTTGAATTTTGTGAAAACCCTAATCTCTCAGAGTATACATTACTGTTGTTCCACCTTTTTTCTATTCACAAATTTTCATCCGTTAAAATAGGTGTGTTGTCACCATAGTTTGCTTGACCTAAAACATTATTCATAATTAGATTTACTTTTTTTCATTGAAAATGACGTACTAGTACTCAGAGGGCACCACGGTGCTGTTATAATTTATAATGCACATTTCTTTTTTCCGTTGATAGATTTTGAAATTATTAAGAGTTGAGGTTTCAACTCCCTTAGACAAAGTTGACCTTTAATAGATTTGTCTATGATTTGGTACTTTTTGGTTATATGGCTCTTCAACTGTTTCGGTTCGTATACATTCTAAGCTTTAAAATTTTTGACTTTTAGCGTTAATGACGAATGTATTTCCTGAAAAGCTTTCGAGCGGACGCATTACATTGATAACGCGTTGTTTTCATTTTTGTCAATATTAACAAATGTAAATGTTGACATTCTTCATGGGTTCAGCTGATCCCCTATAGACAATTTAAAGTTAAAAATGATATCAATACATCAAAAAAAGACAAAACTGTATAACGACCATATATTTAAAAGATTATACATAAAACAAAACATCAAAAGTATGACAAAAGAGGAATTTCTTTATTAAGAGAAGAACATGAAATGTGACGACGTTCTAAATTTCTTTTTTTTTTTAATTGTTCCTCTTCTTAACTTCATCAATGATTACAAAAAGGGGTATTCAAAACAATGCAGAATGCAAATCAACACAAAAACAATACTTCAAACTTATTTGTTGATAACTGTATTATTGATAATAGAAACATAAACACAAACAAAACGATACGTAACCATGTTGTTCAGGTCAAACTAATTAAGGGAGTTCGCTTCTCAGTTTCAATATAATTAGCTTTTCTAAACACTGGTTTGTATTGATAGGGTATAAATAAAGTAATCTTAAGAGCAACAAATGATATACAGATCAATGTGCTTGTTTTCGAGATATAAACCATTAGAATTTTGGCAGGAAAATATTCTCTCTTGACTTTTCATGACTTTTTCATTGACAAGTTTAAGTTCTCAAAAACTATTAAAAAATAATTTAAATTCTATAAGACTTTAACAGATGGCTTATCATTATACAAGTAAAAAAATTGTAAAAAGAAAAATGGGGGTCAATGAGCAAATTTTTTAAGGCATTCAAATTGATAAAACGAGAGAATTCCGAAAATCTAACAAAAAAAAAAAAACAAACATGACAAGTGATGTTCCTTGATAAGCTGTTGGTGAAAGAACTGATAGTTAACAAAGGTACCAGGATTCTAATTTAATACGTCAGACGCGCGTTCGTCTACACAAGACTCATCAGTGACGCTCAGATAAAAAAAGTTATAAAGCCAAACAAGAACAAAGTTGAAGAGCATTGAGAACCTAAAATTTCAAAAAGTTGTGCCAAGTGCAGGTAAGGTTATCTATTCCTGGGAAAAGAATATCCTTAGTTTTTTGGGAAAAATTCAAATACAGAACCGTATATAAAAAATTTATAACTGTACTGTCAATTATCGGTTGTTAAGTCGAAATATGAACTTTTTAATCGTGTTAAACATGTAAATGCAAACATATGTGTTAAAAAAGGTTCCTGTTGTTTTTAGCATCTGAAAGGAAAATAAGTAGATTTATATATAACTAGTGTGATCAGCGACCAGTGACCAGACGACAAAGAGGACAACCATCGAAACTTATAGTTTACAACACAATCTGTTTTAATTACAGGTCATTAGTCCAAACTTGAACAAACAGGATCTGCACTTTGAATATATCAATATACATGATATAATGAAAATGATATAAAAAAACAAGCGAGTAATCGGACTATATCTGTGTTATTATTATAACAGAAACAAATTCTTTTTTTCCATTACTAAACCGAAAGCAGACTTCATTAATTCGGGTGAAAGTTATTACTACCAGGTAAACGTATTTTACGTTCCAAAGGCGTGATGTGCAATTTCAACAAAGTGATACGCCTATAAAAAAACAATGAAATATGATGTCATACAAAAATAAGAAAATGTTATACGATAACCAAAGAGACACCTCTCAACCAGAGACCAATGAAAAACCCATACAGTATAGTCGGCTATACAAGGTCACAAAATGGCAAATGCAAGACAATTCAAACAAAAACTGGCGGTCTGATTTATATCATGTACAAAATATTAAAAGAAAAAATATAATATGATAAACAGCAACAGACAACAACCTCTGAGTAACAGTCTCCTGACAGGATCGTACAGAATGGCGGGGTAAAACGAATTTCCAGGCGCAAAACCACCATTTTCTGTTTACTGTAACATAAAATAAGAAGAAAATATTGAAAAACTGGTCATTATCGTGATACATATGCACTACCCGTAGGACAGTCCATATATCACGAACATGACCAATCTTCGATACCACTTATGTAACATGTGTAATTCATCGTCGGGATTTTTCGTATGTATTTACAACGTAAAAGGAAAATTTGAAAACAAGTTTAAACTAAAAATAAATAATATGTGTTCTTTATGTAATGTTAACCGGATGTTTTGCCACCATGACAGCATAAAGTTTACTGCGTGCTTAGAACCAAGGTCGTGGGAAGATTAATGTATCAAAGGGTCATTCATTTAAGGATATTTGCTGCTATTATTCTTATTGTCCTTTCGTTAGATATTCGGAATCCTCTGAATGATTTATGTAGTACCTCTAAAACAATTGCCAGTTAAACTCTACTTTTCTATCAATAATTTCAGGCATATTGTTTAAACAGTTTTTTTTCAAAATCTATCTAAAGCTGTTTATGTTTTCACACATGCAAATCGTGACTTGTCTTTAAAATGTTACTAGCATTTATGCAAAAGGTATCATACCACAACGAACTACAAAGATTTTAAAGAAACATAGTGAATAAAACTTGGAAACTATAGAGTTGTTCTGTTAAAGGTTCAAACATACAAATAAACTCATCAAAGATACCAAGATTAAATTGTGTATTTACGCAAGACGCGCGTTTCGTCTAAAAGAACTAATCAGTGACGCTCGAAAAAAAAAGAGTTAAATTTACATAAACATCGACGGTATTGACTCTTCCTTTCAACAATGTTAATTATTATGAGAAAACCAGATAAGTGCGGCTTTTTCCTTTCTAGACTTTATCGAATACTTACACAACAGTATATTTGGTATGTATTTGCCAACAATTTGTTTTCATGTATGTATATAAATTGTCCTTACAACTAAAACAAATGGATAAAAAGGATAGCTGAATCACGATTTGATTTATAAAAATATTTGTGTTTGTATAGATTTACCTTGTAAAAAATGTTTGCAATTAATAATGAACTAATAAGTGACATAATCTTTTATTTAGTAATATAAAGGTTTTAAGTTAAGCTTTGAGGGATATCCCAAATACTTTCAATTAGTGTATTTACTTTTGTTCAAGTTCATACTATCATATTTCAAACCTTATATAAAAAAAATGGTGATTTGATATATTTGTAATGTTAAAATAAACATATAGTAAGAGTAAAATATTGATTTTTTTGTCGATTATTTTATTCAAATGAACTGTATGATGATTTTTTTAAAATCAAATCAAAGGGTTTAGTTTTCAAGGATCACATAAAGTATCAACACACTATAAAAGAACGATGTGTCTTTATCAGTACGATTAAGGTGCTATTGAGAATCAACTGCCAAAATGCAAAACACTTTTCAACTTATTTTTCAACTGGTTTTATACCACATTTGCATGGATTTCATAGGTAAGAACCTTTTCTTATTTAGAATTTACAAAAGTTGAAAAAATGCAGTGTTCTAAATATATTCCAAAGCGCAAAATACAAGCAAAAAAAAGGAAAACAACACGTTAAATAATTTGTTGCGTCCGAAGCGCTTTTCTGGATTTACCTTCATCAGGAACGCTCAAAGCCAAACATTTGAAATCCGAAGATGTATAAGTACCGAAAATCATTGAACGGCTATACGTCAAAAATACCTAAAATAAATAGCCAAATTTATCTAAAGCCAACTTTGCCTGAGGGAGTTGAAACCTTAGTTTCATAATAATTTCAAAATTCATAAACAGACAATTTTAGTAAAGTTTGTAAAATCATGTCAGTACCGAAGCACTGACTACTGAGCTGATGATACCCTCGGGGACTGATAGTTCACCAGCAGAGGTGTCGACCCAGTGATGTAAAAAATGGAAAACAACACGTTAAATAATTTATTGCGTCCGAAGCGCTTTTCTGGATTTACCTTCATCAGGAACACTCAAAGCCAAACAATTGAAATCCGAAGATGTATAAGTACCGAAAATCGTTGAAGAGCTATCTGTCAAAAATACCCAAAATAAATAGCCAAATTCATCTAAAGCCAACTTTGCCTGAGGGAGTTGAAACCTTAGTTTCATAATAATTTCAAAATTTATAAACAGACAATTTTAGTAAAGTTTGTAAAATCATGTCAGTACCGAAGCACTGACTACTGAGCTGATGATACCCTCGGGGACTGATAGTTCACCAGCAGAGGTGTCGACCCAGTGATGTAAAAAATGGAAAACAACACGTTAAATAATTTATTGCGTCCGAAGCGCTTTTCTGGATTTACCTTCATCAGGAACACTCAAAGCCAAACAATTGAAATCCGAAGATGTATAAGTACCGAAAATCGTTGAAGAGCTATCTGTCAAAAATACCCAAAATAAATAGCCAAATTCATCTAAAGCCAACTTTGCCTGAGGGAGTTGAAACCTTAGTTTCATAATAATTTCAAAATTTATAAACAGACAATTTTAGTAAAGTTTGTAAAATCATGTCAGTACCGAAGCACTGACTACTGAGCTGATGATACCCTCGGGGACTGATAGTCCACAAGCAGAGGTATCGACCCAGTGATAAATATATAGAGAGCGTAAATTTAGTATTACTATGTCTTCAAATACATAACTGAAAACGAAATTAGCATGACAAAAGATTTAAAGGACAAAACAGATATATATGTTGATAAAAAAAACTGATGATCAGGTTTTGAACTTTATTATTTCAAAGTTTAATCGTTGATTACTGCATAAAAAACTGTAACCTATAATTTGTAAATATCTAAAAAGAAGAGATCACAAAAGTACTGAACTCCGTGGGAAATTCAAAAAGGAAAGTTCCTAATTAAATGGCAAAATCAACAACTCACACACATCAAACGAATGGAAAACAACTGTCATATTTCTGACTTGATACAGGAGTTTTTTTATGTAGAAAACAGTGGGTTAAACCTGGTTTTTAGGCTAGTCAAACCTCTCACTTGTATAACAGTCGTATCCAATTCCATTATATTGACAACGATGTGTGAAAAAAACCCAGACATAAATATATTTTAAAAGTTACAAATATGAATAACTTCAATATCATTAGTCGCAATATGACATAATCATGATGTATGCTGCCAGACATTATCGTTATGTCTGATTGTCATTACATTTTGATCTGTACTTGTTTAATGCATCGCAGATGACAAATTTAATGAACTGGGTGTTATTTACTGTCAATATTAAATTATGTATACTGTCAAAGGCAAATTATGTATGCTCTTCAACGTTGTACTTGTTTGGCTTTATAACTATTTTGAACTGAGTTTCACTGATGAGTCTTATGTACACAAAATGCGCGTCTTAGGTATAAAATTATAAGCCGTGTACCTTTGATACCAATATATCAGTCAGGGGCATTACTTAAACAAGTAATTTTTTTTTATTTACTTATATAGGTAATTTTTGTTTTAAAAAATTATAAAATAACTCAATAGAGTTATTTTAGATGTCAATAGAAGCATGGACTTAATGTAGTTTTCATGAATTTTTACAGTATTTTATATCATAAAATGAAGAATTTATTAGATTTGAGAGGAGTGTAGAGATTAAGGGTAACTTTAAAAATAATGACAAAATTATTACTTGAATAAGTTATTTTATACATCTTTGAAATAATTAGTAATAACACTTATTTAAGGAACATATGTAATTTTTTTGGGTTACAAATTATAAACAACTTCAAGTCTTAATTAATTCACAAGTTTCTATCTATTTATATCTGTCTACCTTCAAGATTTTTTTAGGAAAATGATATTTTAATAGTCCCAAGAGACCAATCTTTGACCCAAAAGCGTCGATATCAAAGATAAGTGCGTCAGAAAGGCAATTAGTGTTTCAGAAAGATTAGATTTCATATTTCATGGGAAAAATAACGAGAAAATTTGTTAAAGCTAGTAAAATCTGTATAGTTGGACACCTATAAAAATAATATTTAGAAAAGTTACTTATATAAGTAATATTTAAAATAGCCTCGTTTTCAACATTACTTGTATAGGTAATTTTAAATGTTACTTGTTGAAGTAATGCCCCTGTTTCTGAAGTGTTTTCTAATTCAATCTTATAAATGATTTCGTTGTGACCATGATAAAAATATAAAGGTAAAACAAATTAAGTACAGTATTTACTATCGTGTTAATAAAGGATGTACGCCTTGTTGGAGCCAAAAATTTCTGGAATTAAACTTTTTTTCTTTACCTGATTTTTTGGTTTATATGACTTTGAAAAAAGTAATTGGTGAAGATAAAATCATATGGTGGTGCATTCCTTTTCTTTCTACGACCCTTTTAAAGTACCCAATACTGATGTTATTCCCTTTTTTCATCCATTTTTTTCAAATTTTTGATTATTGTTGTGAAAAAAAATCCCAGTTCCCAATTGAACTTTTTAATACTTTCAATAAAGATGATGTGGACTAATCTAAATAAATTTAATTTTAAAAAAATGTATGTAGGGGTTAATTTAAGAATAATTTATAATATTTTGATGCTTTTTTTATGTCAAATTTACCTTGCTGTCAATTTTGCTCTATTTTTAGAACAAATTGCATATTTTTTCAACTTCTTTGTTATAAATGGGATATGAGATGTACATATTTCTGGTAAGTTCATTTCTTGTATCCCAGACCCAATTTTTCAAAATTTCGGCTAAAAAGACTGACTTGCTTGGTAATAAAATTTGATAAAAACTCATTGTATATACACTATTTTTTCACAGAGTTAAGGTTGATTAGAACATTTTTAAAATTCGTTGATATTTTCCACTTGTATAACATATTTTGGAAATAGTTCCAGAACAAGATGTCAACGAGACTAAGAACGTCAGAAGAATACATCTTCAAATGAAATCATTTATGTAGCATAACAAAGAATAAAAGTACAATTCACAAAATCTAAATTACATGCCTGGATGAAATGACTCCGTATATAAATATAGGCTGCACGCTTGTAAATATAGACATTTAAGTTTCCAATAAGAAATCATTTCACGGCTAAAAGTAAGCCACTATTACTTTGACTTTTGAAAAATTGATATCCACTTGGCCGTTGGCCTCAGTGAATATCAGTTTTTCAAAAATCAACAAAACCACATATTAACCTCACTAAAAGACAGTAATTGTATAATATTCTATATCACAACGGGGAGTTGTTTGTGACACAGCTGTATTTACAAAGTGCAACTTATAAATTGAGATTGTATTACATTGCATGCTTAAGATAAAAAAAAATGAGAAAGGAAATGGGGAATGTGTCAAAGCGACAACAACCCGGCCATAGAGCAGACAACAACCGAAGGCCACCAATGGGTATTCAATGTAGCGAGAAACGCACGCACCCGAAGGCGTCCTTCAGCTGGCCCCTTAAAAGATATGTTTACTAGTTTAGTGATAATGGACGTCATACTAAATTCCGATTTATACACAAGAAACTAAAATTAAAAATCATACAAAACTAACAAAGGCCAGAGGCTCCTGACTTGGGACAGGCGCAAAATTGCGGCGGGGTTAAACATGTTTATGAGATCTAAACCTTCCCCTATACATTTAGTCAATGTAGAAAAGTAAAAGCATAACAATACGCACATTAGAATTCAGTTCAAGAGAAGTCCGAGTCCGATCTCAGAAAATGTAACGAAAGAAAATATCTATTTCTTTAAGATGTTCAGATAATGACAGGAATAATTTTCAGGCGCAAGCATAACTATCAAAACGATTGATGGAAGCCTAAATGATATAAAGTTATCAGATTATGGAGCGTTTTCAAAGATGGCTTCCTCTATACAATTTGAAGTTCAAGGCTGTGATAATGCTCTTATCACATTGCATGCAAGTTCAAGTTTGTCAGGTCCACATTATTACATAATAATAGGTGGATGGGGCAATACACGATCACAAATATCGAAAACGGTGACCAATCTACAATCGGTTCACAATTATTACATGACTGATATTTTGGATTGTCTTAGTTTTAAAAACTTTTGGATCAGCTGGGAAAAGGGTAGGATAAGAGTAGGCAGTGGTAATACACTCAACGATAATGACTTTTTGCATTACGACGATATGTGTTCATTTGCCATTCAAGAAATTGTGATCAGCACATGGATGAGCACATTGGACTTTGCACAAGGTTTGTAATGTTACAATTGTCCGTAAAACAGGTTGTAGATAGTTGCATTTATTATTGATATTGTTTTATGAAACAATGATTGTCACAATAATTTATGGAATTTTATGCAGCTGTCATACAAATGTCATTTCTTGTAGGTTTAGCTACAAAATGTATCTATAAAACCAAGTTTAATCCGCCATTTTCTCCAGAGAAAAATGCCTGATCTAAGTCAGGAATATGACAGTTGTTATCCATTCGGTTAATGTGTTGAAGCTTTTGATTTTAATATTTGATTTGAATTTTCCTTGGATTCGATATTTTTGCTATTTTACTTTTTGTTTTAATCAGAGAACAGACAGGCCACCAGTGGATCTCAACGCAACGAGAAAATCCCGTACCCGAAGGTGATCCTAAGCTGGCTCCTGAAATAAAATTGTGTAATATAAAGAGAATATGTAAATAATGCTAACATTTTTATGACGTAATTTTATTGTTTTGTTTGGTAGTTATACCGACACCATCAGTAAGCAGTACTAGTGATATTATTGAAGCGTCCTTTGTTAAAGTATCCGATTGCCCAACGTTTGAAATCATATCTACTATAGAAGAACCTTTGTCCTCAAAATCTGCTATAAAATGTCAACTAATAGAGAACTGTAAGGGGTATCAATACAACAAAGAAACTGAAGTGTGTATATTGTTATCGGAAACAGCCATTAATGGGACATTAACAACTATGTACATATTGATCGAGTGAACCCATTGTCGTTTTGAGGTAGTTTTTTTTTTCTTTATTCTGTTTGCCTTTTGTTTTGATTTTTTTTCTTAAATTGTATTTCTATCTATCACACAGATCACACAGTTACAATGGGTTCGCTCGATCAATCTGTACATAGTTGTTAATGTCCCATTAAGGCTGTTTCCGATAACAATAACGGCAATCATCCTTATCACACACATTTTCAAATAGACTGTCCTTATGCAAATTAAAACATAAGCTCCGCCCGATCAGTTGAAATAACATATTGGTAATGGGTGCAACATAAAATTTTCTACAATAGACAATATTAGAGATATAAATGATATCAAGACATGAAAATTACGCAAAAACTGTCAATTTATTTAATAGATTATAAAATTTAAAAAAATGCACAGTATGACAAAAGAGAAATTTCTTTATTTGGAGAGAAACATGAAATGGGAAGAAGTTCTAATTTTTTTTAGTTTTTTTAAATTGTTCCTCTTTTTATCTACATCAATGATTATAAAAAAGAGGTATTCAAAACAATGAACAAGGCAAATCAACACAATGAAAAATATTTAAAATAAAAAACTTAACTTTTGATAACTGTATTATTAGGTTACATGTGGGCATGCGGTTGTTGTTTTAGTATCAGAAATGTGGCATTTTTAGATGTTGATTGATATATATTGGATTTATGTTAAGAGTGTGCGTTACTATACAAACCCATGCTGTTAAAAAAAATCACTTTACTTGCTTCTATGGAGGTGTGCCTAGTTTTGCAGAAGTTATACTGGCAATATATTGTCGAGCAAAATAAATGGTACATATTGCAGATCAACAAATCACATACAAATGACGGTGGGCATGGATAACATAAACAAGCTCCGTTGGAAGTTGGTCATGATACTATTTGGCTTCAATTTCTAAAACAGAATAATAAAATACTAACACTACACATAACTGTTTTATCCAGGTTTTTATTAATAAAAGTGGTAGATTAAGAAAATTTTAGTATTGTCGACTATGGCAGAATAAATAGTGCCGTTTTTCCTCAAGATGGCGTGTATGTCGACTGAAACTAATAGCTCCGCACCTTGAAGCGAAGCAAAATAAACAGAACGATACTGAATCATAACTTCTTTTAACTGTTATGAATAAACTAAATATTAAGTTTTAAAAAAATGTACTGTTAAATATGTTTAGTCTGAATATGAAGTTTTTAATCGTGTTAGAGCAAACAAATGTGTTTAAAATGGTTCCTGGTATGGTTAGCATCTGATAGGAAATTAAATAGATTTAAATATAATATTAGTATGATTTCCAACGATTAGAGACCAGTGACCAGACGACAAAGAAGTAACCAACTATAGGTCACCGTACGACCTTCGACACTGAGAGTCAACAACACAACCTGATTTAATTACACTCAGGTCATTAGCCAAAACTTGAACAACTTGGACAAACAGGATCTGTACTTTAATGAAAATGAAATAAAAACAATCGAGTAATCGGATTATATTTGTGTTATTATTATAAAACACAAATTTTCTTTTTGTTTCACCACCTAACCGGACGGATTGTGCCTGATATTCATATGATGAAATCATAATCTTTCAAGCAGTTTAATTGAAGTCTAAAGCTAGCATCTCAGTTAACTGCTAGTAGTCTGTTGTTATTTATGTATTATTCTCATTTTCTTTATTTTCTATGGTTTCATCTTCTGACATCAAACTCGGACTTCTCTTGGACTGAATTTTAAATGTGCGTATTGTTATGCGTTTACTTTTCTACACTGATTGGCTAGAGGTATAGGGGAGGGTTGAGATCTCCGCATTTTTGCGCCTGTCCCTTTTTGTCTGGCCTTTGTTGGTCTTGTATTATTTTAATTTTAAATTCTTGTGTACAATTTGGAAATTAGTATGGCGTTCATTATCACTGAACTAGTATATATTTGTTTAGGGGCCAGCTAAAGGACGCCTCCGGGTGCGGGAATTTCTCGCTACATTGAAGACCTGTTGGTGACCTTCTGGTGACCTGCTGTTTTTTCTATGGTAGGGTTGTTGTCTCTTTGACACATTCACCATTTCCATTCTCAATTTTATTGACAAGTTTGGAAAATGTTATTTAAGGCAGGTGAAATTTTAAACGTTAAAAAAACAAATTCGTTAAAAAAAATCAAGTGATAAGCCCATTAAAAAAACACTATAAAATATGGTATAAAAATAAAGAAAATATGGCACGATAACCAATGAAAACTATCCACCAGAGACAAATGAAAAAACCTACACCGCATAGTAAGCTAAAAATAAAAGGCCACAAAATGGAAAATGTAAACCAATACGAACAATTAAAAAAATAACGGCCTAATTCATATTATGTACAAAATAATAAAATTAAACAAAAATAATATAATATACAGCCAAATCTGTTTTGTGATCATGTGGCGGAGTTAACGAGTCAAGTTCTTTGCGCAAAAATCCCCAATAACATTGTACCAGACTTTATAATATCGGTTGCTGTACTTCAAGAGGATTCCAAACAACCTCAGAAACAGGACAGGACGATTTTATAACATTTTCAGTTTACTGTAATATGGAAAAAGAATATGCCGTACATGTATGTTTGCTCGTAAGACAACTTGCTACCGACGTCAAAGTTACGTAAAAGTTTGTAACTAAAGATAACCGTTCAGTATCCGACTGATTATGCAAAGATTAAAAGTGCATACATATTGATTGATTATTAATTGATTAACGTCAAGTGTCATATATTTCATGCAAGTAAAGGCAATAATAATTTCGAGTACGATTATCGTACTAAAACTCAAACTCACTTTCGATTCAGCTTTTTGTACTCATACTCCAAAATCAACCAATCAAAATGTTGGATTTCATGTTTCGAGCATGAGTTTTGTGCTTCGAGCACAAAGCAAAGTTTTATGACTTCAACACCAGGATTTGATCTTTCGAGTACATATACTGTTCTCCGATTACTGAGTAAAGATGTATGGCCATAAGTCCAGGGCGGTACTATTTATAAATCATGTATAGATCTCATGACAATCCAAATGAAAATCATATTTTCATCTTTTCATTTCTTCCGTATTCCAATCTTAATGCTAACGTGCATTTACAACCCTCTACGATTTCTTTCGAAAATCAAAATTATAACTCGTAAAGTATATTTAATTAAAACATAATGATCCATCTTTTCTATTTATTCTATTTTTTGTGTTCTTAGCGAATTGATTAATTTAAATCGTCGTGATTTTTTGTGTATGTATTATAAACGTAAACGAAAAATTTGAAAACAAGTTTAAACTTTTAAAAAAGGAATTAAATCTATTTATAAATTATTTTTTTTATAGTTTACTTTTAATATTTCACTAATACCCTTCCAGTGAAGATGGTCGACCGTTAAGTCATTAACAGATTAAGATGTTGACCACTGTCCACTTAAAAAAACACGTGATACGATACAACAGAATGACCATTAAATTTACCTGATACATTGACATTATCCTAAAAATCAATACTATTTTTAATACGGATGTAAACACTTATAAATACCTTCATTGTGATCTTTTACGTGTATTCATTTGTGTATTGTACAACAATGATGTGGTCAGTCATCATATTGTGTGTTTTGCTACCGTTTAGTATTGGTTTAGATAATGGTTTGGCCAGAACTCCACCCATGGGTTGGATGTCTTGGGAAAGGTTTAGATGCAACATCGACTGTAAAAATGACCCACATAACTGCATCAGGTAAGGTTTTATTATAGTCATCTGGTGCATCTATCGATCTATTGACTAAATCATGTTTATCCCATAATGCATGTTAGAGACGGGGTCACACACGCCGTATGCAAAGAGCTGTCTTAAGACACAAATGTGGACGTGACTGTATACTATTATACTTTGTCGACATGTATATACTCTATGCTCTGAGTCTATGCTTCTTATTAACGCTAAAAATAGAAAAATACAAACAGACAAGTAGTAGTACGAAAGACACAACATCGAAAACTATAGACTAAAAACACGAACCTCACCAAAAACTGGGGTGATCTCAGGTCCTTATGGGCATCATTATTAATACTCATTACGTAAAAAGAGATAAATTTCTCCTATGCATCATAATTTTTTTCGGGCATCATGATATACAGACATTCTCATATTTGTACTTACAAATGTAGCGTCTTGTCTGTTTTTTTGTTTGTATCGATTTAATGAGTTAAGATTTTTTAATTGACTTTATAGTTTGTTCTTGTGTTGTCTATTAGAATGTCACAGTTTAGGGGAGGGTTGAGCGCTCACAAACATGTATAACCCCGCCACATTATGTATGTATGAGAAAAATAAATGTAGTATGATTGCTATTGAGACAACTCTCCATAAGATACCAAATGACACAACTAAAGGTCACCGTATAATCTTCAACATGTGCCTGTCCCAAATTGGGAGACTGTAGCTCAGGGGTTGTCGTGGTACTTTTCTTTATTGAATTGTTTCTTTTTTTTTTTTTTTTGTCGCGCCTGTTTTAGCTGACTTTGAGGTATTTGTTTTTCTCATTGTTGACGGTTGAATGGTTGAAAATAATTGCTTACATCCATCTCATGTGAACTTTGGTGGATAGTTGTCTCATTGGCAATCATACCACATCTCCTTATTTTTATATTATATACAGACTGAAATAAGAAACATAGGGAATTATTGTTTCAAGGGATTATGTAAAAGAAAATCCCTTTTGGGCATCAGTAATTACTCCACACATAAGAGTTATTTCAATATTCATGCGCGGTTGACAAAGGTACCCATGGTGAGTTTGTGCTTTCATGGAATAACTCATATTTACAAACAGTTTCGCGCTATGTTAGTGGATAAAAAAAAATGTCTTAAACTCTCTGTCAAATTATATTTTGAATAAAACGCGTTTCTGGATCTTTATTGCCTAATACATATGTGAGGTTAAATTCCCGTATGTGCCAAACCAACGACTGTAAAGTGGTACTGATTCTGACTTAAAAATGCTACGTATGAGTAAAAATAAATACTACATGATTGGCTCAAAGTCACGCTATTGTTTTAGAGTAAGATGAAATTGGGAATGGAAATGGGGCATGTGTCAAAGAGATAACAACCCGACCACAGAGCAGACAACAGCTATCAATAAGATGAGTTGTGTGAGTTTGTGAGTTTGCACTATTAATCCGCGCGTCGTTCTTGTACGAATGTATAAAGAAGGGGAAATCAACAGCTCATAAACATGTTAATTTCCTTGCTTGGCAATGAGAAAACTACCATAAGAGTCCAAATGACATGGATTTAACATATATATGAGTCACCATATGGCCTTCACCAAGAACAAATATTCCGTATAAAAGCCCTCGACAAGATCAAATCAAAAACAAATCCAACAAAAAATATCATTTATGACCAAAACAAATAATCAAAAAACAAATGTGACAAATTAAAAGAAACCTGGTAGACTCCTGACTTGAGATATTGACATATATTAACCTGTATTTTTAGCGCCAACCTGCTTATGCAAATGGCAGATAGAATGGCAGAAGATGGTTACTTGGAAGCGGGATATGAATATTTATCGGTCGACGACTGCTGGATGGCAAAAGAAAGAAGCCAAATGGGAACGCTGGTAACTGATCCCGAAAGGTTTCCGAATGGTATGAAAGCAGTTATTGATTACGTAAGTCAACCATACCGTGTTAATTCTGTTTTGATGATAAGCATAATTGAAGAAAAATAATAACAAGTCTTTTGATTTTCACAAGAATGGTGTCGTTATGTCACTTTTACTGGATGTTTGATAAGGGAGGAAGGGGTGATACAAAGATGGGATGTTATAGTGGTAAAAATTTATAATTGTGGAGAAAAAATGTCCCCATCTCATAATTTGTTTCTATCAATCCAAAACTAATGAATGCAGTATGTACTATGGTAGTATAAAAAATTGTTTAATTTCAAAACATCCCTACATTTATCTTAACAATTAGATAGCTTTTTAATTGACAAGCGTATGGAATTAACACCTGTAATCTATAATGCAATGAGTAAACAAATTACACACATAGCAAAGTCTAGGTTTTGCTACCGTTCCAATTGTAAAGACGCAGTATCTTGACTGAAAACACTGGACTATCTAACCGAAGAATATGTCTATCTTTAAATATATTATTTATTTATTATCTGTATTGTAGAAGGAGGTTAAATGTAATTGCAGATCATTTTTTATTCCGATTGTTGTTAATCGTTATTGCTTTGTTCAAACCAGGTACACTCAAGAGGTCTGAAGTTTGGTATTTACGGAAGTGTTGGCAATAAGACATGCAAGGGTTACCCTGGAAACAAGTATCACATGGCTCGCGATGCTGCAACATATGCTGAATGGGGAGTTGATATGTTGAAATTTGATTGCTGTAACCCAGGGCCAAACTTTGTTACAGGTATAGCAATTTTTAATATCGAGTCTACAGGTACATATGTATAGCGACTTTTGATATTGAGACTACATGTATAGCGACTTTTTTATGTTATGGTTATACTCATATGCGTACATGTACGTCCCTAAAATTACTTCTGTTCTCCAATTTCAGTTTATTTGTCGCAACTAAATATTTTGAAACTCATAAACATTGCTTATTACCACAACACATATCAAGTTCGAATTTTAACCGTTTCTCAAGTAATGCCCCTTTATAACAGAATTTGCAAGTGGGGGCATCATATGTGTGCCATAAACATTCTCCGTTTATTTACATCTACAAATATCTACAAAAAATAGACATTTATTTTGGGGAGTACACTATCGATTGAAAGGATACAAAATAATAAACCTTTTTTTTTTGTATAATGAAGAACATAATTGTTTTTTAATGAATCGATTACAGGTTTTGAACAGATGGGGATGCATCTCAACAAGACGGGACGACCAATATTGTATGATTGTGCTTTAGCTATCTGTATGGGACCAAAGGTGATTTTAATGTTAATTTTGATACGACCAAATAAGGAAATTCAACTTTCGTTAATTACGATGCGTATATTTTGGTGTCTTCTTAGATTTTCTTCATCAATGGAGTTGTCCTCTATAATATATTGATTACACATATCTACCAGAAAATATCTAAGATATGCGATCATCATCAAAATCTCCCATAACGAAACATGTACACATTATAATAACAACTGCATGCTGCGCCAATTTCAACAAATACATTTGTTTAATACGTTATTTGGGCAGCAATGCAATTAGATAACTGACCTTGGATACACACACAAAGATGTGACAGGATTGAGCTACTTCTTTTTATACGCCCGTCAAAATTTTGACGGGACGTATTATGGTATACAAATGTCCGGTGTCCGTCCGTCCGTCCGTCTGTCTGTCTGTCCGTCCGTCTGTCCGGCGTAAACATGTCGCACCGTAACTTGAGAACGACTTATCTAAATTTCATGAAACTTAATATAGTTGTTTTTTATGATGGTCAAATGATCTGCATACTTTTTGGTGAAAATAAGATTTAAACTTTTTGAGTTACGGCACTTTGTAACTAAAACAGGGGTGTGTTTTTTTTTCACATGTCGCACCGTATCTCAAAAACGATTCTTGATTATTGCTTAAAACTTTACACACTTCTTAGTTATATTAATCTTAATATCTGTATACTTTTTGGTGATGATTCAAAATTTCATTTTTGAGTTATTGAGTATTTTGTAAAAGGGGGAGGGTTTTTTACATGTCGCACCGTATCTCAAAAACGATTTATGATTATTGCTTAGAAACTTTACACACTTCTTTGCTATATTAATCTAAAGATCTGTATACTTTTTGGTGATGATTCAAAATTTCATTTTTGAGTTATTGAGTATTTTGTAAAAAAGGGGGAGGGGGTTTTTACATGTCGTGCCGTATCTCAAAAACGATTTATGATTATTGCTTAAAACTTTAAACACTCCTTTGTTATATAAATCTAAAGATCTGTATACTTTTTGGTGATGACTCAAAATTTTATTTTTGAGTTATTGAGTATTTTGTAAAAAAGCGGAGGTTTTTTTTTACATGTCGCGCCGTATCTCAAAAACAATTTATGATTATTGCTTGAAACTGTACACACTTCTTTGTTATATTAATCTAAAGATCTGTATACTTTTTGGTTTGATTCAAAATTTTATTTTAGTGATATTTGTAAAAAGAAAACAGGGTGGGGGGTTTCACATGTCCCGCCGTGTCTCAAAAGCAATAAATGGTAATTGCTTAAAACTTTCTCAGAAACTATTTATGATCATTGCATAAAACTTCCACACAAGACGTCGGGCGTATCATGCGATCATGGCGCAGCTGTTTATTTTATACTCAGTCCTCCTCCTTTACACATACATGCAACTGTCAAGTCATTTAAATAACGGTATTAAAGACGGTTTGTGTAGAGGATTACCGAATAAAGAATAATGACCAAAACATATAATGAATAGAGAAAAATGGACCAAAAAAAAAGAAAGAGAAGAAAAAATGAGATACTTCGATTTACAGCATATTCCATTGAGTTTGTAGACAAAGGTAGTATCTTTAGTTAGCTTGCTTGCTAGCTGAACTGCGAAGTTATTATTAGGTTAGGTTAACTACCCTCTTTTAAGAGTAGACTAGTTCGACAGATAACCAATATACATTGTATCTGTATGTATGACCAGGCTACCTTGAAAGGAGGGTACTAGTATTTCTTACCCAATAATGACTTCACGGTTCAGCAAGCTAGCAAGCTAACCACAGATATTACTTTTTCCTACAAACTTAATGGAATCTGCTGTGAATAATAAAAATTAATGGTCAAACAGTATAAAGGATACAGAAAAATGATCCACCCAATCCAGATCCTTGTAAAGGGTAACAAAATACACAAAATTCAAGAGTCCGCTCCTTTCAGGTTGACTACAATTTAGTAAAAAAATATTGTAATATGTGGCGCAATTATGAAGACGTAGAAGACAACTGGAAATATGTCTTTAACATCATTGAGTTTTATGGCAAAAACGACAAGAATTTCCTGGAAATTGCTGGGCCTGGTGGATGGAACGATGCAGATCAGGTTAGATTTGTTTACTAACATCAAGTATTTATATAGTATGATCAAGGCAAAAATATTACTATACAAATCATTGCACTCGCTGCGTAAGAAAAAACGAATAAACCACGAGATTTCAATACGCAAATCCTTGCTAGCATGGTGTTTTTTTTAAAATAAATCAACACAAATAGACTGTCTCTCTTCTTATGTCCTCGTAGCGGAGGGGCATTAAGTTTTACCCTTGTCCGTCTATATGTACGTCCGTCCGTACGTCCTAAAGTTTGTTTCCGTTCTATAACTTAAGTTTGCCTCAACGAAATGTTATGACACTTATACACAATACGTATTACAACTAAATACATATCAAGTGTGAATTTTAGTGGCGTCACCTGTTCCTTTCTAGAGTTATGCCTCTTTACAAATGGATAAATTGCTATTTTTTTTCGTTTCCGTTCTCTGACTTAAGTTTGCCGGACTTCTTGTTTTTTTCGTACGAAACATGGGAAAATATTTTCCCCGTATCACCTACTATTCTTGTCATCGAAGACTTCAATAGGTCATAAAAAGCCATTACCGAAAAATAAGCAGCACAGGTTATGTGCACATTAGCTCTTTATTAACATTTCTTTAAATTTTAAATGTATAATGTTTAAAGATTAGTTCATCTTGTCATTGGTTCGTTACACATCATTGTTTGTTGTTTCTAGCTTCCAATCAAACATTGCTGATTCTCTACAGGCGGTTACCTCCACCAATTAAAACTGACCTTCACGAAATAGCGCAATGATGCTGACAGTGGCGTTAAACACCAATCAATAAATCTGTCAACTCTTAACAAGCATACATATTTTTTTGGGGGGATTTCGTGATGAAATTTATATTTTTTCTTTAAATTGTAGCTAATAGTTGGTGATTTCTCATTAAGTGCGGGACAGCAGCAGACACAGATTGGGTTGTGGGCTATAATGGCGACACCGTTGTTTATGTCGGTAGATCTCAGGAACATTGATCCGACAGCAAAACAGTTGTTGTTAAATAAAGAGGTATTGGCTATACATCAGGACTCACTCGGTATTGCTGGTAGAAGAATCTGGAATATAGATGATTATGTAAGTAATACCATGCCAACTACTATTTGTTTAAATAAGTTTCTAAGCATGTTGTCACCGTGCAATACTTTCTTATAACTCGTAACAATATTTCTGTATATCTGTATACAAATTTCATCTAAGGGAGCTACCATTTGATTTTTAGGGGTTGGGGGGGGGGGGGGGTGGGGGGGACGGGGCTAGGATGAAATTTGAAAAAAAAAATAGGCAGGACAGGAGTTTTAAGTAAAAAAAGGCAGGATGAGACACTTTGCAAAAAAAAAAGTCAGGATGACAATTTAGGTAAAAAAAGTCAGGATAAACTAATAAAAAAAAAAGGCAGGACCGAATAGAGTGAAAAATAAAAAGGCAGGACAGAGATTACAACTAAAAAAAAATGCAGGACAAAATTTTTCATCCTAGCCCCCCCCCATAAAAATCAAATGGTAGCTCCCTAAGTTCTCAATGCATTTATCTGGGGGACATGCTCTTACATTAATTAAAGAGCTCTGTAAGAGTTAGGCTATTTTAAAATCACCTTTTACGTCCGTCCGTCCGTCCGTTCGTCAAAACTTGAAATATTTTCATCGTACTTTTCTCAAAAACTGCTGCAAAGAATGGATTTTTATTTAGTAGGCAGCATGGTAATGGCTATATATACTACCTCTTTTTTCGAAAACTTGTTTATGATTTATTTTAAATTATAAGTCAAAATCTCATTTGTGCACTTATGCTTGTTATTCATAAAACAATGTATATGCAATTTTCTTTTATAAAATTATCAACAATTATACTGAGTACAAAAGTTAGGCAACAAATATTTTGGAAAAAAGAATTGTAATAAAAAGTTATGTTGCTAAATTTTTTACTTCGTAATTTTTTTCAGGCTGTTAAACTGGAAAGTTGGCTCCGCCCATTAAGTCCTAAAGGAAGATATGCAGTTGGAATATTTAATAAGAATGTTGGTGGTTTGCTGCAGACGGTCAATCGGACCATGTCTCAACTAGGACTAACGGATGAAAATGGGTACACCATGAAGGAGATATTCACTGGAATATCATACGGACCATACAAATTATCAGACTCTCTTGTTATCAGAATACCTCCTACAAATCTATTTCTTGCTGTAGCTACCCCTGTAACAGAAAAGGAACTCATTGTGTTCTGATGTTGACACAATAAAACCACTAAAGAATAAATTGTATAAAAGTAAATGTATGAAGAACCAAGGTGGTACTTTTTACAAATTATGACTTGAATGGAGAGTTGTCTCATTGGCACTCATACCACAACTTTTATATATCTATATATAACATGTACAATATAGCAATTAACTTATATAAAACTTTATGTACAGTATGATAAATGTTTTATAAGGCATGGTGGTGCAATGAATTTTTAAATACTCTCTTAAAAAGTTGAGACCTCAATATTACTACCCACTTCAAATCTATTTCTATCTATTGCTACCCACTTTTGGTCGTCGAAATATCGGCCGGAACCCGCTAAAACCTTCTCCGCGGCTACTTGGTAGAAAATTCTCCCTCGTAAAAAAATGTCCCGATGGTATACTTTTTTTCGCTGCTCGTCGTAAGACCCGCTGATGCCCGCTAATACATTCTCCACGGCTCCACGATGGAAAAAGTACCCCTGGTTAATTGTTAAACATGTTTAAAAAAAAAAATTAAAAAAGCAACGCATGCGCACCACCCAAGCAGCTGTGGTAGGATGTGTTGTCCAAAAAAGTATTTGGAGTATGACCGTATTGAGATTATTTGTAGGCGATATTCCTATGTATTGTTATAATATACTATGAACTGCTGTAGGAAAAATGTTTAAACATATTAAATGTATATACTTGTGTAACATACATGTACATGTTTAAAAAATTGTAAAATAAAATATATAAAACTGAAAATATTGAAATTCTTATTGAAATTATGTGTTGGGATATCATGCTTTATGACAACTTGAAATATATATTAAACAAAATATCTGTAGAACAATAATAATACTATATTATGATAGGGGAAACAACAAGTACATCCCAAGAATCAAATGTTTTGGATATTTTCTGCACGCACTATGGAACGCCGTAACTGCCTTATTGTACTTCATTCTTTGTTATGATGAGGTTTTTCTTTATTGTGATGCGCTTAAATACCCAAAAGGTTTCCATGTCGTTGCGCTCCTTGATACTATATATATACTTCACTAGCTTCTACCGAAATGGAACAAAAACTGTCAAAAGATGTCTAGTGTCAGGGAGCGAAATGACATCATAATAGGGAAAAATCTTATTATAATAGTGAAAAACATCATAATAAAGAAAAACCTCATCATGATAAAGAAGGATGTACCATAAGACAGTTACGAAGTTCCATACCTCACCCTTCTCATCTATTTAGGTTGGCATACGGGTCATTATAAAAAAAAACATACAAAACCATGTTATTAGGTATGTTTAAGTCAAAAGACAAGAACATATATCAAAATAACACTTGCATATGTTAGATATGAATGTTTTGTGATACACTATATACAGTTTACAGTATGAAATGTTATAAAAACATCTTAATGTTTTCTTAAACCCTTGGGTACAGCCAAAATCAACTGTTATTTTTTTACTGTAAATCCTTTCAGACTGAAATAGGACTATTATTCATATCATTTGTTTTTAGGATTTATTATTTTTTATTGCATGTTGATACATACAAACACTCCTTAATGATTTGGGAGGTGAATGTTGGTTTTATAATAAAAAAATTCACCAAAAGGAAAAGTCTCATTTTGAGGGTCAATGGTGTAACCAAAAGACAAATTGGTAGAGTAAGAGTTATCTTTCTCAAGATTTCAGCAATTGCAATAGTTTATCCCTTAGCAATTATACCTGTAAGCATGTTATGCAAAAGAAAACAAACATTTATGTTCAAAATTTAGTGAAAAAATCTTAAAAGTAAGTATTAGCTATATCATAAATGAAAATAGTGTCCATGGTGTACCCTTATAAAAATCATTTTGTGAAAAAATTTCCTGAACTTTGAATTATGAAATATATTGATTATAGAAACATGCACCAGTAACAACATATAAATTAGGGGAATGGAGCACTTATTTCGTAACTAAATCTTAAAATACACCTTAAATCATTGGAGTTACTGTCAATAGTGAGACCATTGATAAAATAACACCATTGACCAGCTTAGTAACACCACTGAATATATTATGACAATAAGCATTGTTTGTGTTTCTTTCATGTTTAACAAACGAAACATCATATTATTTATGAAAAATGAGAGGACAATATAGAAGAAAATGAACTTCATCTTCCACTTTATCTTTACAAAGTTTGCAGTATCATTCACTTGCTAAAATTTTTGGTTTGCTATACCTCCCAGTTTCAATTGCAAGTGAATGTGCACTTATTCTAATTTTTGTAAGCAGTGATCTACATGTATCATATTTCTTAATAACAAATCTTAAGTAAGCTTTTAAGTCAAATGATGAGCACATTTTACTATAAAATCTTAGTTTACCTGTGTTATTAGATTTGATATGCTCAGGTTGACCTAAGATCTTGCATTTTTTAGTGAGTCCTCAAACACATTATGTGATATTTGAAGTGAATCAAAGTTGATTAATTTTTTTAGTTTATGTAATGATTGTACGCAGCAAGAGCTCTTCTGTGTATACAATTTTTTATCTTCAATGAATGCAGATTTTAATAAATCAAATTTTGGATTGTTTCCAACTTCAATGTCAGTTAATCTAGCATAGTATTTAAACATTAGTTTATATGATATAAAACACACTGGATATAGCTCAAGTTCTGTACGTAAAGCTAAATTGGAAGCCTTACCATGAACACCAAGAACATTTTTCATAATCATATTCTGAACCTTTTCAAATGGCAGTTTATCAGCAGTGTCAAGATTTATATTAAAATCTGAGATCCAAATTTCAGATCCATAAGTCATAATTGGTGAAATTAATGAGTTAAAAAGTCTTACCCATTTTTCCACTGCAATACAATTAGAATATGGTAATTTTGATTTCAAGGCGAAATATGCCTTACGTGCTTTATCAGCAAGATTTTCAGCTGCTATATTAAGTTTACCTCTATTGTTGAAGACTATACATAAGTATTTATATTCTGTAGCAGATTCTAATGGTTGGGGACCAAAATGAAAATAATGTTTATCTAATAAAGATCTATTTTTTACTATTTGATAAAATCATAGTTTGGGTTTTCTTGGTGTTCACATTTAGGCCCCAATCAATACAAAAGGAGTGTAAGGCATCCACACAGTGTTGCAAGCCATTAGGTGTTTCTGAAATTAAGATTAAATCATCTGCATAAAGAAGATGACTAAAGTTATTCTGATTTAAATTAACTGGATCAGACAAAACGGGGTTGAAATAGGAATCTATGTCATCAACAAAAATATTAAAAAGGGTGGGGCTAAGACTGTCCCCCTGGTTCAACAAAAATATTAAAAAGGGTGGGGCTAAGACTGTCCCCCTGTTTCATCCCTAAATTAGCATGGAATGATTCACTAATAAATCCATCTGTTTTACAACAATATAATGTATTACTATACATATGTTTTAACAAGTCATAAAATTTCCCACCTATTCCCTTTTTGAGCAATTTATGTAGTAATGCCTTTCTTACAACACTGTCGAATGCCTTTTTAAAGTCCACAAAACAAATGTAAAGATTTTTCTTGCACTGATTTAAATATTTATTAATTAAAGTTTTCATTATGAATATATGGTCACTTGTTCTATATCCCTCACGAAAACCACCCATAGTAACACTATTGACATTTTAGTATTGATGTTATGTTATATAATTTGAGAATTTTTAGCCTAAGAATTATTTTTTCATCATTTTCTTTTGCTCGGTGTTGTTGGCTTTGTGTTCAGTACTTAATAAAAGTAAAATTTGATATGTGATGTCAATGGTGATACTTTTGTGTCATTGGAGTAACTGATGGGTCAGTGGTGTAACTATATAAAAATGCGACATTTTTTAAATTTTTATTCATAAATTAAAGTGTTTTTATGTCGTATACGAAGGATTAGGTATATCAGTATCATTTAATCTTATACATTTTACATAAATTCAGTTTGAGTGTATTTTTTAGTATTTGCAAGTGCCAAAATTAGGACAGCCAACTTATTTACGACAATGTATTCTGAATTTATGTTTGAATAGAATGCACAAGTTTTAGCTATATGAAAAATGTCAATAAGTCGTAATTTCAACCTAAACAACAAATTGGAACAGTTGTTTGATGTTAAACAATAATATTTAGTACCTAAATGTATGTTTTAAATTGGTAACACCATTGACACGATTCTATTAAAGGATGACCTAAAATTGTTAAAATTGAAGGAACTCTTCATTTTCCCCATTGCATATTTCTGAATATCGTGCTACCATACTATAGAATAGAGGGACACCTTTAAATGTTTTAAACAATGACATAATTTTTGAAAATATTACCTTGTCGAAATTTGCACTTTTTTTTATAATGACCAATTCACATTTTACTGCGCTAAATACAGTTACATGTACATGCACGACATATGTTTTCTTCCTCTCACTAAATCGTCAGAGCACTTCTACTTACTAGTGCATTCTTGCTTTTTCAAAATAACTGTGAAATTTAGCGCCATTTTAGAATAAAAAGAATACTTTTATTTATTAAATGTTTTAAGTATATACGAACATAAATAGTTGACATTCTTGCACGGATTAGAAGGATTGCATTGAATACAGGAATTTAAGAGGAAAAAAATCTGCTAGAAAAAAAACCTTCCGCATGTTCAACCATTAACAAAGCCTATTCCACGTAGTCGGCTATAAAAAGCCCCGAAAAGACAAATATAAAATAATTCAAACGAAAAAAACCAACGGTCTAATGTATGTATTAAATAATGAACGGAAAACAAAATACGTGACACACCAACAAACGACAACCACTGAATTCCAGGCTTTTGTATTAGGACAGACAAATACAGAAAGAAGCGGGGTGTAACATGTTACAGCGGATTCCATTGAGTGAGTAGCCAAAGGTAATATCTTTGGTTAGCTTGCTTGTTTTCTGAACCGTGAAGTCATTGTTAGGTTAGGTAAACTACCCTACTTTATAAATAGACTAGTCTTACAGAAAACCAATCTATCTGTCTGTTGGACTATGCTACTTTGAAAGGCGGGTAGTGTACCTCACCTAATAATGACCTCACGGTTCAGCTAACAAGCAAGCTAACCAAAGATATTACCTTTGGCTACACACTCAATGGAATCCGCTGTAAAGGGCGCCTAACCCCCGGCCTCCCCCTTAAACGGTGACAGTGGTGCAACAGTACAACATAATAACAAACAAAACCAAATCGGTGAAAAGAGGCTTAAGTCGTCAGATGGATACAAATATAAATGCAACTAACAAAAACACAGAGTGGACGTGGTCGGGCACTTGTACATTCCACCAACATAAAACAATCTTTGATCATGATACAAGAACTCATGCATAAGGGATCATTCTAGTATAACACATTCGCAACGATAAATACACACATGATTTTTCTAAGAGAAATAGGTTGGCTAACAGCTACTGTCCTTATATTATATATAATATCATATGATTGATTGATTGGTGTTAAACATCCGGGCATTTTTGTGTTGAACCATTGACCTTACATGAAATAGAACAGGAAAATACATAGACACACTAACAAACTGCAAACACAGTTATGAAATGAATAAAAACACACCTGATAAAAAAGATCTAACATGATTCAATAAGAAAAATGTGTCGTGTATATACGTGTAACAGATACGTATATATCGTTCCATGACTAACATGGCTTCTACAGGAAAAGGGTTGAAGCATGGTTTTCATACAACCGTGATACCAACCGAAGGTCAATGTCTATTTCCTGAATTTATTGGTATGCTAGTTGACTTACAGTCGGGAGGCATAGGGAACATTAAATCCGATGGCTCAGATAGATAAGTAGCGCTTCGTCTGCCCAAAGACCTAGACACATCGAAACAATTTGTAATAGAGGCCATAGGTGGCAATTTTAAGGACATATTCTGGCCATATTCGAAATCCCTCTTGATTCCAGTGGCAGTCAAAATGTTTCGCTCTATCCCGGTATAGTCCAATAGTTTTTGGAACACACCAATATAAGCCACGTGCACCCTGTATTTTATGAATTTGGGTTCACTATAGATGCATAAACTTGTAGAAAATTGATGGGTGAAAACTAGAAGAAGATTGCTAAATTTAGGACAAAAATATATATCTAAAGCGGGACAAAATAGCAAAACTAAGCGAGTTACTTAAAACATTCGGTTTGATCTGCCATTGATCGAACCCTAGACATGCAATTGAGGATAGCAAGCTAATATGAAAAGTTTGGCCAATCATGATAGTTTTGGTGTTGTTGGGTTTGTTGTTGTCCCTTTTTCAGTCGTTTTTTTTTTGGGGGGGGGGGGGGGCGACGCTTTTCCGAATATGGCAATATATATACGCAGGGGTAAAGAAGAGAACAACTGCGTAAATATGTTGATATACTTACTACGTAAAAACAGATATCAATGAAACATACATGTACAGTTCATACATTTATAAATACAATAATTAATCTTCAGCACGCCACATCCTGTAGATATGTACATATGAGATTTTTCATTCATGAACATTAATGAATTCCTGCAAAAGTTTAGCCTTCTTGTTTTATGCAGATAGACAAAAAAAAGTTGACACCTGGGTAACAGGTCGGGACCACTACCTTATATGGAAATGCACTAATTAGCATACTTATGCTCTCGCACATGTAATTGTTTATTTACATGTGACGCAATTTATTTTTACCTACTAGGTTTTTGACCAATCCACTAAATGAATACCAATGCATGATAGATGATTAAAGGCAAATGTGTGACCCTTCAATTTTGTGTTCGTAAAAAAGGCGAAAAAATATTTACATACATGGCAGTGTTAACAAAATCTATAAGTATTTATTTTTGTCACATTTCAGTATATGAGACTTCCAAACTGTTCCCTTTGTTTTGAAGGTAGTGAAGTCAGCAACTGTAGTTTCATTTTGTTTTCGTTTTTTAACGGGCTCGGAAATTTGCCAAACTGAATAAAATCATTACAGCTGATTTCCTAATGCTTGCAAAGTAAAACTTTGGTTGGCTTGCTTGCTTTGTGTGTATAGTTGTTTATACAAGCTTTGAAAATAATATTGACATCTTTAAACAATATAAATAGGCATAGTTTAACTTGTATATTTTATATTTGAATTTAATTGGTCGTTATCCTAATATGAGTGTACAATATACAAACAAAGCAAGCAAGCTAACCAAAGTGTTGCTCTACATGCATTAGGAAATCAGCTGTAATGATGTTATCCACATGTATGTGCGACGAGGAGGAAAATTTGATATGTTTTGTGAAAATTGCAGCGTTGGATCTAATATAAAAAAGAAGATGTGATATGATTGCCAATGGAACAACTGTCCACAAGAGACCAAAATGACACAGAAATTAACATTTATGGGTCACCGTACGGCCTTCAACAATGAGCAACGCCCATACCGCATAGTCAGCTATAAAAGGCCCCGATAACACAATGTAAAACAATTCAAACGAGAAAACTAACGGCCTTAATTATATAAAAAAATGAACGAAAAACAAATATGTAACACATAAACAAACGACAACCACTGAAATACAGGCTCCTATAACGCATGCAAACCTTTATACGTTTTTATTTATAAGATAGATTTATTCTCCTTTTATATATATTATATTGGGCCGTTTTTTGTTTGTTTTTGTTTTTGTTTTTTTGTTTGGATTGTTTTACACAAGTAATTTTTGTGTCATTTATAGCGTACTTTTCGGCATTGACCCTATGACTGCTTACTTTACTAGTACTAGATTATGTCTTTTTTGGAAAGATGTCTCATTAATTTTGGCACTCATACCTCATCTTTTTATTTCTATATACAAAGCACGTTTTGGAATAAAAATAATAGGTAATATGGCACCCACTGTGATCCAGGGCTTTAATTATTGGAGATATTTCACATACGTCAACATGACAGCAGCCCAACGATAAAAAACCTCTGAGGTATATTTTGTGATAAAATTAGCAACAAACGGACTTTATCGATGGATGAATTCGAAGCTATACAAAATGTATTAAGCTATATACCGTACCCGCTCAGTGGCAGATCCAAGGTGGGGGGGGGGGGGGGGTCCGGGGGTTGGACCCCCCTTTTTTTGAACGATCAATGTATTTGAATGGGGACATGTAGTTGAAACCCCCATCCCCCCTTTTGTCCTGGGTTAGGACCCCCCTTTTTAAAATGGCTGGATCAGCCCTGGCGCTTTCAAAACACTTATTTTTAGCATACTGAATATTATGATGTTCTTACTTTCAGTTCAGGTCCTGATAAAAATTTTACACATCCAGTACAGAAAGAAATTAATGTTTCAATGAAAGTTTTCGTGTTTTTCTAGGCAGAATGACATTATACAGGTTCAAAAGAACTCAAAAAAAATTCATAGTGGACAGTGGTCATTTCATCTGAAATTTCACTGTTTCAAGTCGTAAAATTATTGCACAGGTACAATGCATTTATAACAATGGAAAAAAAAACCTGTTCAATAACTTTAACAAGGCGAAAAAGAAAGTCGAATAGTGAAGCCCGTAAACAATACTTTTTTAATCTGAGCATGCAAATTGAAGATTATGTTATATATTTTACAATAATCACATTCGCAGAACAAAAACATATATATTGAGAATCCTGGCCGACACTATATTATTTGACAGTTCTTCAACTAATTCCACGTGTTTTCCGGTTGTAGTAAACTCGTAGTAGCCCACAATGCATTGTAGCTCATTGAGTCGATTGGTCAGTTTTTCAAGGCCGTATTGGCCTTGTGTTTGGGAAATTTCTATGCAAATATATTCTGACGTAAAGAAATCTAGAGTTCTCGACCTGTGTAAGATATAGAATGTGTTTACTCTATTTATAACACGGGAAATCCCAGATTTCGATTTAGAAACTAAATATAACTTACAGTGCATATTTGTCCACTGGTCTCTGTTCAAATTATATAGTTACATTTGTACTGTATCTTTCTTCTTTGGAAATATTCAATTACCCCCATAACGTTAAGTTTAATATTTCTCAAGTGTATATATTTACCATTGTTAACTTAAATAGCTTCTTTATGTGTAAGTCTCTAGGTCAATATATAGTCTACTGTACAGGTATGGTCGATATAAAAATAAACTATTTATGCATGACGTCATAACACATAAATATGATGAAACTCAGCTTGTTTACATTATTTCGGCGCAGAATTTAAAGACCACGCGTTCTTATTAATAACACGTTACCCTTAATGAATCAACTGCGAAATAAAATAACAAACTCAGCAAATAAATGAATGCCACGACAACTTGTACAATGAATAAGCAAAGATAACAATTACATTCTTTAATATAAATTACTCATTTTAATTTTATTCAATATCAGTCTTAAATCAAAAGTCGAACTTTAAAGTTGAAACCGAACTAAAACTACGATATTCGACAGCTTGTTCTTCAAGAAGAAAGTTATTGAAACGGAATTATAAGAAGAAAACAAATTAATAAAGTAAGTTAAAACTATTTTAAAGTAATTAAATTACGTCTATACGTTTACTTGAGGTCTATTTGTACAATGAATTTGATCTGAGGTGAACATTTGTTTTAAATTTCGTTAACAATTACACCCACCCCTTTTTCTGTCCTTTTTTGTGCCTCCTTTCACGTTTTAAAAGAAGGGATCGACACATTATATTTGAATTTTCGAAAATTTGGCCATACCTAGATTATTTACATGTATGTTATCATATAATTTCTTGACGACTTGCTATAGCTAACCATTTTCCCGCTGAACAGAAGCAGTCTGATTTATCAGTTTTTTCTCACTGTTGAAGGCATTACGGTGGCATATACAGCGTAGTTGTCAACGCGTCTATGTCATTTGGTCATTAGCAGATAGTTGTCTCATGGGCAAGTATGTAGGACTATGTACGTAACATATTTCCCTTTTTTTATATGCTTTTAAACTATTTCCTTTCAAACTATGCATTATGATCATATATTTACATGTAGTATATATATTTTTGTTTTTCAATCATTTACAGAAATGAAGTATTATTTGATTGGAGTTACAACCCTTTTGGGCCTCGTGTGCGGGGACGCCGAAGATATAGGAACGGTGATCGGTATCGACCTCGGAACTACTTATTCTTGGTGAGTAAAAAATCATTTTAATAGTATAAAGGGATGACATTATATGTTTTCGCCATTCTCTGAAACATTTGTGAAAGTTCTTTGGTGCATAAAAAGTAATATATTATGTCTTATATTTTCTTAAAATGTCCTGTACCAAGTCAGGAAAATGGCCATTGTTATATTATAGTTCGTTTCTGTGTGTGTTACATTTTAGTATTGTGTTTCTGTTGTGTCATAGTTCTCCTCTTATATTTGATGTGTTCCCCTCAGTTTTAGTTTGTAACCCGAATTTGTCTTTTTGTTTTACTCAATCGATTTATGAGTTTCGAACAGCGGTATACTACTGTTTCCTTTATCTATATAAATAAAAACATACTAGTATTAACTAAAACCAACAACTTTTAATTTTCATTTCTTCTTTTGAATGTTATTTTCTTCACTTTTTTTATTTACATTTTTACAAAGACTTACTAATGTCTTTATCACTTTTTAGTGTCGGAGTGTATAAAAACGGAAGAGTTGAAATCATTGCAAATGAGCAAGGGAACAGAATTACCCCTTCTTATGTAGCGTTTACAGAAGACGGAGAACGTCTAATAGGTGACGCCGCCAAAAACCAACTGACGTCTAATCCGGAGAATACGATATTTGACGTAAAACGTCTGATTGGTCGGGAATGGGATGACGATGATGTCCAGAACGACATGAGACACTATCCTTTTAAAGTATTAAATAAGAACAACAAACCGCATATAGAAGTCAGGGTTGGAAATTCTACTAAAGTATTCGCCCCAGAGGAAATATCTGCAATGGTTCTGACTAGGATGAAAGACATTGCGGAAGGATATCTTGGTAAAAAGGTAACCAACGCAGTTGTTACTGTCCCCGCCTATTTTAATGATGCACAGCGACAGGCTACCAAAGATGCCGGAAGAATTGCTGGTCTCAATGTTAAAAGAATTATTAATGAACCGTAAGTTTTTAAATTTAGAAAAAAAAAGTATTTAAAAAATACCGATTTATAGAGAAAATTCAAAATAAGAGAAGTTCATAAAAGCTGACATATATCAAGCAAAACATATGGTTCAAGTTTCAGACAGATTAATTAGCAAACATTTTTGTCCAAACATTAAAAGTAAAATTGTTGAACGGGAAAGACACTGACGCCTAATGAATAAATTATTTAAGTGTAATAATTTTTCATTTTATTACTTTTTACGTTTAATAAAATCCGAAGTAAGCTTCGGGCCAATTCCTTTGAATATCGTTATTTGCTAATCCATTTTCTTCGTTTTGATTTTAAAACATGCTTGCTAGTAGAGGTCTAAACATGCAATATGGTTTGCTTGGTTGCATGGGTGTATTATAATAACAAAACGTGATTTCGTTCTGTTTATCTTTAGAACTGCAGCAGCTATTTCCTATGGTCTCAATAAGGTAGGAGAGAAGAATGTCCTTGTGTTTGACCTTGGAGGAGGAACTTTTGATGTTTCCATTCTGACTATTGATAATGGAATATTTGAGGTTGCAGCTACAAATGGAGACAGTCATTTGGGTGGTGAAGATTTTGACCAAAGAGTCATGGACTATTTTGTAAAATTGTACAAGAAAAAAACAGGAAAAGACATTAAAACTGACAAACAAGCAGTCCAAAAACTTAGACGTGAAGTTGAAAAAGCGAAAAGAGCCTTGTCGTCTGCACATCAAACTAGAATAGAGATTGAATCTCTGTTTGAAGGAAAAGATTTCTCCGAAACAATATCAAGGGCAAAATTTGAAGAACTGAACATGGTAAGTCGTATAGTATACTATATCAATAAAATTGATAACTTTATTTGCAAAACAGACAAAAACCAATTTAGGTTATGGCAAATACAAAACAAACATGATCAAACATAATGAAAACTCGACAATATTATAATAGATATATGATAAAAACACTTATTGTTCTCCTTTCCTCAGTTCTAATGACTCTTTAATAAAAGAAACAACTGCTTTTACATCATTTGGTGTTGATGGATTTAGTATAATCACGAGTTTATCAGTAAAATTAAGTGTATTAAAATTCACATATTTTTGTATATAATATTTTAGAAAGATTTCTCTTTTATTTTCATTTATTTAACAGTTAAAGAAAAAATGAAATTCATCGTCTAAGATATTACATATTTTACATTTTCTTTCATTTCGTGGTATTTTGGTATATCGTCCAGTTTCTATTAAGAGACAATGATCGCTTATTCTAAATTTGGTCAACATTTTTCTTGTTTCTTTACTTGGGTGTGATAGGTAGTATTTCATTTGGTTATTTATATTAGATTTAAGAAATTTATATAGATATATTTTATTATTTTCGTTTAAGTTATTTATTTTATCATCAATAAGAGTTTGATAGTAGTTGATATAACTCTTTTTTAATTGGGGTTTTAACATTTTAGTCTGTTTTAAAGTTTTAGTTTCCTCAATAAGTTTGATGTCAATATTTATATCTTGTGACACATTTTTTGCAAAAGTATACCAAGAGTATGTTCCCTTAGTATCTAAACTTTTAGTTAATTTAAAGGCTTCATTAAGAAGTGGGTTTAGATTTTCATTATTTAATCTAGATAGGTACATCAGAGTTTGGGTTTTTATGAAAGTTTCTAATGGTAGAAGTCCTAGTTCATTTCTAACAGCTAGATTTGTTGAGCTTCTTTTTGTCCCCAGTACTTGTTTAATAAAATGTAGCTGGGTTTTTTCTAAAATAGTTTTATCAATAAAATGAATAGCATCTGGTGTTGAGCTATTCAAAAACTAGTTGTAAATTATTTGTTTTTACATTTTTATAATTTACTCGAGGAATCATAGATCAACCGGACCGTTCTGCACAAACAAGGAGAAGGAAAAATGAAAATCTCAATAAAACGGGAGAAAGTTACGATTCGGAGGGATAGCGTATCTAGTTATTAATAGAATACTGCCCATGTAATATGTATAACTTTGAATGTGCAATATTCCAAGTAATAATGGAACAGTTTAGAAAATAATGTTTTCATTTTCAATGATGCAACGTCGGCTGGATTCTTAAATGCCATCAAAGAATATGGATTACTGCCTCTGAATAAAGCGATATATGCTGTTTAAGTATATCAAACATCAAGCTATTAATACTAATTATAAAAATGATGATGATGTTAGTTTTCCAGTGGCAGATATTACACTCGCCAACAACATGTTTTATGTCATATAATTATTTTCTTTATTGCTTTGATTTATAAGAGCGACAAATTCAATGATTTTTAAGGTTCTGCGGCTACAACTTTGGAAGGTTAAAAAGTAAAAATTAGCACAGTATGACGAGTTTTCGGAATTAGTCATTAGTTAATTCTTTCATTACTTTCGTTGCAGGATTTATTTAGAACTACCATGAGACCAGTTCAAAGAGTTCTGGAAGATGCTAACATGAAGAAATCTGAAATCGACGAAATTGTTCTGGTTGGTGGATCTACAAGAATTCCTAAAATTCAAAAACTGCTCAAAGATTACTTTAACGAAAAGGTAATTCATCTTATAGTATAGATAAGAAGGTGTGGTACACTTGAAAAATATACCAGAGCCATCGTACGTTCTCCAACGATTGGCAAATGTCTTTACAATAATGTGTTGAGTTTGCCTTCAACCGTTAAGAAATCTTTCTTTCATAAAATATTTTTTTAGAAATAAGACTCTCGTTATATACCTTTGATAATTTTGCTGCATGTTTATAAACGCAAATTGATAAACCAATATTACCATTTTACAGGAACCAAGCAGGGGAGTTAATCCAGATGAAGCAGTGGCTTATGGCGCTGCTGTTCAGGGTGGTATACTTAGCGGAGTGGATGAGACCAGTGATCTTTTGTTGATGGATGTTAACCCGCTAACTCTAGGTATCGAGACAGTGGGCGGTGTTATGACTAAACTGACACCACGTAACACGCCCATACCAACTAAGAAGTCACAAATCTTTTCAACAGCTGCCGATAACCAACCGGCTGTTACAATCCAAGTTTTTGAAGGTGAACGTCCAATGACAAAGGACAATCACCTACTTGGAACATTTGATTTATCGGGCATCCCACCATCACCACGAGGTGTACCTCAAATCGAAGTCACGTTCGCCATTGATGCTAACGGGATTTTGAAAGTAAGTGCTGAAGATAAAGGAACGGGACAGAAAAATAATATCGTTATACAACAGGATAATAACAGACTTTCACCGGAAGATATAGAACGTATGATATATGATGCTGAGAAATTTGCTGAAGAAGATAAAGCGACAAAGGAGAATTTAGATGCTAAAAATGAATTAGAAAGTTTGACATATAACTTGAAAAATCAAGTTAGTGATAACGAAAAACTTGGAGGAAAATTGACTGACGAAGAAAAATTAACAATAGAAACAGCAGTTGAAGAAAAATTAAAATGGTTGGAAAATAATTTAAATTCTTCAGTCCATGATTTGAAAGAACAGAAGAAAGCTTTAGAAGACATTGTTAATCCAATTATAAGTAATATATATCAAGATTCTCCTTCTTCGGAGGGAGAAAAAGAAGAATTGTAATAAGTTTGTTAGTCCCATAATACCTCTGTCTTTCACTGCCAGTATATTTCCATTTTACATTTAAAAGTAAGAGTCATATTTATTCATGTGCAAGTAACTCTGTTATTTATTTTGTTTTTGTGGTAATGAATTTTTGGTAAAAAGTGTTTTGAGTTGGGCGAATGTGTGATATATGTACAATGCAGCTGTTTTATTTACATGCTATTTGCGGAACAGACATGATAATATTATTATAACCAAAAGGCGACAAAGTTTACATGATGTGATTTAATTAAGACAATCAGTGACCCCTCGTCAGTTCCCTGTACTAAACTAATTATTTTTGTAAGGATATCAGAAATCCATAAACTATCGTTTGATAACAAATGTGATCATAGAGGGAAACACGGTTTCTACTAATTCCTGTAGAACATTTAGTTCTTATATGTCCAGCTTCGGCCATGAAAAGTTAAAAGGAGTATGTCAAGTAAGACCCCTTTTTGGCCCCAAAATATAGCAGTTTTACAAAATTGTTAAAATGTAAACTTTTACTTCTTTATTGGAAATTAGAATGCTACATAAATATAGGGCTGTTTTTGACAATACTATGAACATATATCGGATACTATCATCATTAAGTCATACTAAATTAATGAAATCATCACAATTTTAGCATTTTAGTTAAATTTCAGACGGTTCTGTCTTAAATGAAAGTGGCCTCATTTGTGTTCATTCTTGAAATGTAAGTTGTATTTATCGATAATACATAACATGTATAAAGGTTGCGGCCACTTTCATTTTTGATAAAAATTATTTGAAAACTGACGTTTTGTTGTCATATTAAATTTTGATAGATTTGTCATATTAAAGGTTGAATCAGAGCGTTTTTAATGACTAAAACAGTTAAAATCTTTCACTTAAACTAATTGAATCAACTGAAGTAGACACTTAAGTGTTTAAAAAGTTACCAAAATCTTTTGTCAGATGAACCTGAAATTGGTAGCCAAATTCGGCCCTTACCGGACCTATTCCTTTACACATTGGAATATTTTGGGACCTCAGTATTTCCGTTTGTTTAAGGATTCTTTGATAGTTTATGTTAAAATTGTTATAACATAAAATTCATCAATAAAACACCATATCTTATCTTTGCTCTTCATTTTGTCTAGACATTTAAGCCCCTGTGGGGAACAATAGTCATCCCTAAAATTATGATTGCTAGACAGTCTTAAGCATTACACTCTTTGTCTCAATATCATTCTTGTAAGATGGTATATTACATGGTGGGGTTCGTGTTGTTTATTCTTTAGTTTTCTATGTTGTGTCATGTGTACTATTGTTTTTCTGTTTGTCTTTTTCATTTTTAGCCATTGTTTTAGATTTATGAGTTTGACTGTCCCTTTGGTATCTTTCGTCCCTCTTTTCTTTTACATGCAATACAATTGTATGTATTTTGAAAAGTGTGCAATGTTTATATATTTTAATGTATGTCATTAGGTGCATGATTGAACTCGTCGTGTATTTGTTATTTAAGAGAGAAAATCTGTTGAATTACTTTGTTATTTATATTTTTAATAAAAATTAACCTTTATACTTATTGATTTTATTTCATTACTTTGATTGAATATTCCAATGAATCATGTACGTTTCCTGGATTTGTTTCCTGCTATTAAATGTATGTTATACATCAATGCTACTTTTACTATAGTTACGTCACAAATTTTAATCTCAGATCTAAATGACTGTTTCAATTCAAAATTTGTAGATATTTCAACCTAACTTATTAAGCGAAGTTGTTCTTTAGGATGAGGTTGAATTTATTAAAAATCATTCTCACATTTCATATCTGACACGAACCTCAGATCCTGTTCACCATTCATAATTGATTCTTGTCCAGTGTAGGCATGTAATGTTTGGCACTGGACAAGAAGGGGACCTAAACCAGCTTCATTCAGTATATTGTTTTATGTCCGATGGGAAATTTTCTAATTTTGTTACTAAATAATATTTCCTCTTATATTTCAGATATTTCATTTTTAGGCAAAAGTGTTAATACTTGAACTTAATTTATGTTAAAGAAGTAAAAATAACTTCTCTATTGAGGTATTACCCCTTGAAAACTTAATTTGAAATATTTTAATTAGTTAATAAACATCTAGATGATCAATTCATTTTTTAAATTATCTGAATGAAACGTTTTAATGGTACATGGTTTTCATAATAACTGTACTTTGAACTGATGATGTGTATCAATTTAAAAGAGAAAACCACAGCAATAAACAAACAAAACAAAAATGTTAGTCAACAAACCAATGTCAACCATTTAATTAGAGGTTCCTATGATAAGACATGCATATACAGAATAGGGTGGAGTGAACCACGGTTGTGAGATTTCTACCATCCCCATGTTCGAAATATCTTTTGTACAATTTTGCATATAATTATTTCGTTTATGAGTGATGTACAATAAGAACTGCAATATACGATGTCAATCTTTAACGCTCAGAGATGAATTAGTTTATTTTAGGTCCTTCTTTGTGATATAGTATGGGATTGGGCATCTCTGATGAAAATTTAACACAGAAAAGCGCTTCGGACGTACAAAATAAAGAAAATATGTAATCACAATTTTCTACATGAATGATCTTCTCACCTATGAAACCCATGTCAATTTGGTATAGTACCAGTCGAAAATAAGTTGAAATACGTTTTGAAATTTTGCAATTACTTCTTAAAGTTACTGGACGAAAAAAAAAACCTTCCAAAAGATGTCCGTTAGGTGACCTAATGTGAAAATGAATGAAAGTCACGTATTTTGACATCACTAAAATTGACCAATATTTATAAATGTAATAGTGACAAGTGTTCAGTTGGAATTTTGACGTAATTGCAGTATACTTAAATTACATAAATAGTGAAGATAAATTAAAGCAAAACTGAAAAAAATGTGGCGAGGTGGGGGGGGGGGGATGATATTTGGATGGTAACGGCTGAGTTATAGCTGTTAAAATGTCTATCTGCCACTTATGACGTTTCAGTGTTTCAGTCTCGTTTGTAATTATTTCCAAGATATGTGATACAAGTGGAAAATATCAATGAATTTAAAAGCTGATATAATTAAACTTAACTCTGAAAAGGATTTGACCAGAAACAATTACATCCCATATCCCTTTTTCTTTTAGATATGTGTCATTTACAACAAAAAAGTTGAAAAAATATGCATTTTGTTCTTTAAACTGAGAAAAAAGTTTACAAAACTGACAGCATGGTAAATTTGACACAAAAAGCATCAATATATGATAAATCTTTTTTATATTAACACCTACCTATAGCTTTTTCAATTGAAATTATGCAGATTGGTCCACTTCATCTTTATTGAAAGTATTAGAAAAAAGTTAAATTGTGGAACGGTCATTTTTTTCACAATAATAGTCCGAAAATGGGCAAAAAATGGTGAAAAATGGGAAAATCATAAATATTGGGTACTTTCAAAGGGTTCTAGCAAAAAAAGAAGTGCACCACCATACGTTTTTTTCTTCACCATTTTTTTTACAGCCAAAAATTAGGTTTAGAAAAAAAGTTTAATTCTAGAAATGTTTGACTCCTCAGAGGTGTACATACATCCTTGTTGAGATTATCGCGGAAACATAACGTTCCAACTATTGTACATGTCTATTGTCGACGTTGTATTGTCAGTGACGTCGCCTTGGGCGGAAATACGTACTTATATATTAAATGTAATGGCTGAACAGTTGTTGTAATATCGTTGCCTGAACTATCCTCTATATTTATGGTGCCTTGACCAGGATCTCGTAAAATTGAAATCAGTCCGATCGGGGAACAGAAGCGCTGTTATCAGATTATTCCGAAGATTAGATGAAGCCAAGGAAAATTCGAATTTCGACGAAGAAGAAGTTATTGCAACACTCGGAAAACTAGTGCAAAAACAAACATTGTTTGAGGACTTAAACGAACAAATTCTAAAGTTAACAGAACCGGAAAATGTGGAAAATGAGATAATAGATTCAGATGAATATTCAGTGGATATAGAAACAAAGATTCGCCACATACGTAAGTTCATACAAAATGTCCAAACACCACAGTCCCGTCATATTGATTCACATACAACAACCCACACATTAAATCCAGAAACTATACCGTTTGTTCCAACGCACAACATAGCCAATCCACACAACGCACAGTCGTTTGAGAACCCGTCTGTACATGCCAGTCATACGTTCAACACACAGCATAGTACATTTTCGTCAGCTAGTAGTCACCGCCTACCAAAACTTTCGCTTCCAATATTCTCAGGCAACATCTTAGAATGGCAAACTTTCTGGGACTCGTATGAGTCGGCCGAACACCTTAACTTGTCACTTACAAATGTACAAAAATTCAATTACTTAAGTTTTGACGATAAAATGGAAAGTTACGTCAGGGGATTAGAAGCTTTAGGTCAGACACAAGAAACATACGGTACTCTGCTTGTTCCAATTATTATGAAGAAATTACCCGGGGAAGTCAGACAACATCTTGCGCGAGAACATAGAATACAAACTTGGGTATTACGGGACCTCCGTAAAAGCATTTTAGATGAAATTAATATAATAGACGCAGGACAAGAGATAGAGTCGACAAACCATTTGCCCACAACATCGTCTTTCTTTGCCGGAGCGAAATCGACAAAGTCCAAATCTTTCAAGAATATTGAGACAAGACCTTGTGTGTTTTGTCATGAAATACACGCACCTACCCAGTGCAGTAAAATAACCGACACAGAATCCCGTATGATGATAGTAAAACGTGATAAGTTATGCTTTAACTGCCTCGGTAAACACAGAATAAACGAATGTAAATCTAAACACACATGTAGAAATTGTGGTAAGAAACACCATACAAGCTTGTGTAATGCACGTCCAACAAACAACATAAAACCAGTGAATGAGGTAAACCATAGAAACGGGAGTAGTAACTCAGCGCATACGAATTTCCACGCGAAAGATAACCAGAGCAGCAACCCGTCAAACCCGCCATCGACAAACGTTCAACTTGTAAATGAACTTCTTGATGCAGAAGAAGATACTACCATTTTGTATTCTCAATCGACAGAATCGCGATCAAATGTACTATTAAAAACCGCCATATCTCAAGTAGGTTCGAATCAGCACTTTATCGATACGAATATTCTTTTTGACGAAGGAGCTCAAAGATCGTTTTTGACGCAGAACTTAGTGAATAAACTCAATTTACAGATAGAAGGAGCAGAGATAATACATTTATCTGCATTTGGAGGTGAAGAGAAAAACACGAGACACTTAGAAAAGACAACAATATATCTGAAAACCGATGCAGGACACGCATTGCCAATCAAAGTACTGATAGTACCGATGATCGCCACGCCTCTACAGAATCACATACGTAATATTGATACACAGAACGGTTATTTACGTGGTTTGAAGTTAACACACACGATGATGCAGCAAGATTCATTTGAGATATCGTTGCTTGTAGGTGCAGATCACTACTGGGACATTGTAGAAGACCATATTGTACGGGGAAACGGTCCGACCGCCGTGAAATCCAAGATAGGATATTTGCTTTCGGGACCTACATACAGTAAGAAAACTAACACGTCGAAAACTAGCATGTTTAATGTTTTAATATCACACAAAGATGAAGAATACAATTTAGAAAGATTTTGGAATTTAGAATCAATAGGTATAAATAGTAAGGAGTTAGACGAAGACGACGATGCCTACATTAAAGCATATCAGGCCAGATCAATTGAGTTCAGAGAAAATAAGTATTTCGCTAGGTTACCATGGAAACAGGATCATGATGAATTGCCTACAAATTTAGCAGTCACGAAGAGAAGGACAGAAATCGTCATTAAAAGACTTACCCAAAAACCTGATATGTTAAAGAAGTACGGGAACATTCTACAAGATCAGGAACGAAGGGGATTCATAGAGAGAGTGGACGAAACAGCTGAAACTCAAGAAAAAATACACTATATTCCTCATCATCCAGTACAGAAGGAATCAACCACTACGCCTATCCGAATCGTTTATGACTGCAGTTACCGCCAGTCGACTAATTCGCCTAGTTTGAATGACTGCCTCTTGGACATACCGCCGAAACTAAACGACCTGACAAAATTCCTGATGAGATTCAGAGCCAACCCTGTCGCCATGACAACGGATATTGAAAAGGCCTTTTTACATATTGGATTAAACGAAGATGACCGAGACGCTACACGTTTCTTGTGGCTCAGTAACCCATCCGACCCAACAAGTAATCTACAGACTTACAGGTTAAAATCCGTCCTTTTCGGAGCGACTTGTTCGCCGTTTATGCTTTACGCCACGATACTGAAACATTTACAACGTTACAATAGTACAACAGCTACATTGATGGAAAGAGACTTGTACGTGGACAACATTCTGACAAGTTTACAGAACGAGGATGAAGCTAATACGTATTATAAGGAAGCAAGAACAATGATGACGGAAGCCGGATTCAACCTACGATCGTGGACATCGAACAGTGAAAATATACGCACGCTAGCTAAGACGGAAAAAGTACTTGGTATGTTATGGAATAGCAAATCCGATGATCTGATGTACAAGAAATGTGAGATTCAACTACGAGACATTGTAACAAAAAGGGAGATGTTGAAACATTCTTCGAAAATATACGATCCACTTGGAATACTCAGCCCCGTAACAATACGAGCAAAGATGTTCATACAGGAACTATGGAAAAGTAAACTTGATTGGGATGAACCAGTTCCGGAAAACTTTAAGGCTACTTGGATTAATGTAGCAAGCGACTTAGAGAAAGCGACACAAATCGTATTTCCGAGATATTATTTCTCCGGTAATTCTACTTCGGAACAATTTGAACTACACGTATTTTGCGATGCGAGTCCAAAAGCGTATGGAGCGACTGCATATCTGAACAATGGAACCGAAGCCACGTTAGCGCCAGTGAAAAACCTAACATTACCGCAACTAGAACTTATGGCCGCAGTTATTGGAACTAGACTAGCGTCACATGTAAAATCGACTTTAGAATGTAAAAACGTGTTTTTCTGGTCGGACAGCTGCATAGTATTACACTGGTTAAAATCGTCGAAACCGTTAAAACGATTTATTGCGAATCGAGTGCGAAAAATAACGGAATCTACAAATCAACATGAATGGAGATATTGTCTACAAAATACAATCCAACATATCTCTTAACACGAGGAATTGACGCCGATCAATACATCAATAGTGTCATTTGATTTTTATTTCCTTTTTCTTTTAAAACGTGATACTATACAGCCACACAATACTTGAGTAGTATTTTGTAAAAAAAATGATGGGTAGGTTAAAAAATATTTATGAAATTGAATTACACAAAAGAACTGCATACCAAAAGTGCCTGAATACAGCACAGAACATTTAAACTTAGTTGTCATATAAAAAAAGATACAGCATTCACAAAACAGAGCTTGAGTTCATGTAGGGTCGAATTGTGGTATGAAAAGGAAAGATGATTGCATCTTTTTACTTTATAAATCGAGAGTTAACAATTGCGTTATTAAATTTTATGTCTTTTTTAATTTGTTAAACACCTTGCATAGTCAAATATGTTTCTGCATACATGAATAAAACACTTCTACATATGCGAACTTTCATTGTTGCATTTTAAACTTGATATATCGTACATTGATTCGTGCATATCTATCAGATTGCCATAAGTCTATAGCCCATCATATAATTATGACCTAAATTATTCCCCGTGCGTGCCATTCTTCCAGTGTGTAGTGCTTAAGAGTTGGAAAGACTTGAATATTATTTTTGAGCTGTACATCTTCATTACTAAAGAATTAATAAGAATCGTAAATAGAATGAAATTCAAAACAGTGTGGCTGTGGCCATTGATTGACACATTAAATTCATCCATTGACTGGGACAATTTAGGTGAACGTTTGTATGTAACGACCACTGCTCACTGTGTACTTTTTAAAGACACTTAAACTATGGGGTCACCAGAGGTTCCAACACCTTAATTAAGTAATTCGAAAAACTAATCAGAAATAACACGATGTTTTGATTTATATCAATTATATAAATCAAAACCTAAAGGTTATTCCTGATTAATTTTTTGAATTATTTTATAATTAAAGGCGTTAAGAAACCTTTGGTGACCCCACAGTTTAAATGTCTACCGTAGGTACGTCGTGAACAGTGGTCGTTACAGACAAACGTTCATGTAAATTGTCCCAGTCAATGGATGAATTTAATGTGTCAATAAATGGCCACAGCCACACTGTTTTGAATTTTATTCTAAAGGCAACTGCAGTTTACCGCTGTTCAATAATCATAATTCGATTAATCAAAAAAAATCCGGATATAACACTTAAATCGAGGGAAACGCATCAACAATATGAGGAAAACAACGGAGCAACAAAACACTGATCTTCTGCGATAGCAAATGCCAACATACACAGAAACGGACTGTCTGATAACAACTTCCGTATTCATAATTTGGTACAGGAGTTTTATTAGAAAATGTTGGGTTGAACTTGGTTTTATTGCTACCAAAACCTCCCACTTATATGGCACTGTTGAAAATACCGCTAAATTGACAACACCTCATGACAGGAATGCATTAATGTATAATCTTCTTGTTGTATACATTGATACATGAAATATGTGCTATGCACTATGTGTTACTTTTTTCGATGTCAAGGATGTAATTCAAAGCAATTGCCTGCTTTTGCAAGACTTTAATCCTTTTTTACGTTTCATTATCACAGCCAATATAAAATAGCACTCATGCTATTGAGACTGTTATATATGGTAAGAAGTTAGATCTAATTCTTTATTCTAATGAAAACTGTTTGCCCGGATTTGTTTTTTTTTTTCGCAATCGATTTATGAGTTTCGAACAGCGGTATACTACTTTATTTGCATAACATGCACATTAGGCTTCCACAACTATTGACATATTTTTTTATAGAAGGTCAGTATGTTAAGTTATATATAAACATGACTGAAGACTGCATTTATGAAAAAGGAAATCGCAACCTATGGCTAGTTGTGAATGAAGTGCGTACCCTTTCAGAGCATTGCACCGTTTTATTTTGGGGATATGTATGCTCCTGTCTTTGTTTCTTTTTTCTTTTATATTTTTTTGTGTTCATCAGTTACTTTATCACGTAAGCATAAACTTTCCTACATTGCCTCATAGTTTGAATTTTAGAGATTAAGTATATCGTATGAAGAAGCACGCGAATGAACATAAATCAAAATCTACATATCGAAATAGAACTTTTCAGCAGGATTACATACTTCGTAATTCTATCGAATAATGATTATGAAGGAAGTACCCAACACCAAGAAATTGTTACTATTCAAATGCTTGCCAAGGCTTTAATTAAGACATTTTTGGCTCGTTAAAATTTCTGAAAATTTTGACAAAATATTAACTTTGAACTGTTGACAAAAATATGGAAATTTCAAGAAATTGGAATCACACAACTTACAGGAATAATTTCGTTTGATATGCAGCAACTTGATTAACAGTTATTAGATCATTGAGAAGCTTGAAACCTCTTCACTAATAGAATATGATTATAACGTGCAACTGGATTTAAAGAGATAACTCCGGAGGTGTTCTGTAACCCATTATCTGCCCAAAAAGGTTGTTCGTTTATCAGGCACATTTTTAATTTTTTTCTCGTAGATAACATTTTATCTTACCTCCTATAAATTTATAGGGATATGATTGGTTAAGGGACAACACGTGATGACTATTTATATTTGATATAGGGTGTCCTAAATAATGGGGTTAGTTACAATACATGGTTAGTTACCATATGGGATTAGTTATGAGTAACTTCCATTTCAACATAAAAAAAAGATGACGCGTCACTTTATAAAATATAGCACAGTGTTGAGGAAAATTCTGAAAGGTTTCAACAGACGAAGAAATTGATGATGAAATATTAAAATAAATGTTTAACCCCATTTAAAGCTAACAAGTTGAAATTGTTGGCATTTGGGTTTGCTGTAAAGATAAATGGACAACACAGTGTTGGGAAAATAAATCTAGAAGGTTTCAACAGACGACGAAATTGATAATGAAATATTGAAATAAGTTCATCAAATTTTTTTAAAGCTAACAAGCTGTTATTGTTGGCATTTGTTAAAGACAAATGTAAGTAGGTTCTTAATACTAAGTATTAAAAACTTACAAGTAATCACTTTGATAGGCCGCTAGTCTAAATACCACATGTGAAGATAGTCGGTAAGATAAATTCGTTACACGGTGTGCTAGTGACCTAATACGATATATATGGGGTCATCGTATTAGGTAACTATCACACCATGAAGCTAATAAAATATGTTATGTTTCAAAAGCGGAACAAAAAGTCTAGTTTGAAGGAAATTGAAACATTTTTCTGAAGATAATTTCCCGCTCAAGACAAAAAGGTACTGATAAAAACACTAACTAACAGTTCATACGAAAAGAATAGTAAATCAACAGACCTAAATATAACTCTGAAACTAACTTTGTTCTGCCACATTTTGAAAATAGATAGAAAATGCCCTTTTTAAGTAAAATAATTGGTCTAAAATATCTACCTCCTTATAAGGGATGGAAAATCACTGATACAAAATGCTAACCACTTGCTAACCAGAAGAAAATATCCCTGTAATTAACTCTATTATTAACGCACTTCGAACAAACGGAAACATCTTCTTTTCTATCTTTTTATACATGTCTATTTTGTTTAAATAGCCTCATTTCAATCCAGATTGATAATTATCAAAATTGGAGTTTACTAAAAGAAAAACAAAAACAAAAACAACCAGGTCGTTGCATGTAAAGTATCATAGTAAAAAACATCATTTAAGAATGTGTACCCAAGGCAGGTGACGGAAGTCAAGTTAGGAGTGCTGTGATTGGATGTTAGGGTACAATTTTTTTATTTTTTATTTATATATCATAAACAGCAGTTTGTATATTTACAATATAAATTTTGAAACCTATAGAAATATTTTTTAGAGTATTATTCGAAAAGACTTAAAAAATTTCATAAATTTGGGGTAAAATGACTGTGGGCACGGATAACATAAACTAGCTCCGTTGGTAATAGGTCATGATACTATTTGGCTTTAATTTTAAAAACAGAAACACGGACATAGGCCTTTTTTTAAATCTTAAATATAAACGTTCCTCCCCCTTTTTTATATATTTATGGCAGCTATCATTAAATATAATACACATATATACACTGAATCATTTAAATAGCAAAAACATTTTTAACTTTAAAATGCTTTCATTGAATTAAATCACAGGATTTTTATGGTGTCACTAACACTTTAACACGAACATAATATCTACTGTTATGACGATGGAAGCCAGATATTTTCATCCATTTAAAATATCTCATTCGTCTGATACAGAATTCAAATTTTAGACATGGTTAATATTGGTGACCTTTGAAAACATACTTCTATTGTTAAAATATCAAATTGGGTGAATAGGTAAAACAGATGGCATAGCGTATCGTCTGAATAACTCATATTCAAGTGACGTTTGATGCATTCATTTCAAAAACAGGTAAACGAGTCATTTGAAAACAAAAACAGCATCACCTCATATAGATTGAAAGACGAAAAATATATTTTCAATAAAGACTAAAATCAAACTATACCTATAAATAGCAAATGCCACAGTTTAACGTATCAAAACTAAGAGGTAAATGATTTTAGACCTGAATGTCTATGTGATATGAAACCAGTTACAACGCTGTAAAACTGAAGAATTGTCTTAAAAGTTTCTATATTCCCCATCTCGAGCTTGGTGACTGATACGGAGTATATGTATCACAGATGACACAAATATATGTTTCAATTCAAACAATCTTGATTTTATCATTTATATGCATTATCACCGGATCTACTGAATGTGTGTGTCACTTTATCCACTTTTTAGTCTTTTCGTCTTATGATTTTTTTCGGTCGATCAATACTTTGTATGTCTTTGTTGTCTTATATGGTATATGATTGGTTCCACGGTATCTTTTCTTTTTTCTTGTTTTCTACAATATATTCATCTTTTATAGGTTTGAATGATTACATTTTTTTTTTGTAATGGAGTTCTTTTTAATACAGAATGAATTCATTTAATAGTTTTTAAACCGTATCACTATTGGAACGCAAAATATGGCATTTGTTTTGAAGAAGTTATTGAATAAAGTCACTGTATATGATCTTATGTCAGCTGATCCAACACGTACCTAATAACATATAGAATTTTGTTGAGTTTGATTGTCCAATTGACATAAATAAAGCATTGTATTCGTGAATGTTATCGTCATTCATATCTTTAAAAACATATATCGGTTGAAAGGGTGTAAAGTTTAAATCACGTCAGCAAAGAAGAAAAATACGATATGTATTAAGATTTGAACTTAAAAGCCATTTAACCAATTTAGTTTTTGTATAGATATATTTGTGCATTCGAACATGCTTTTACTGATAAATATTGCTGTTAGAAACAATTTTTGATACAGAATTAATGATGCAAACTTGTTATGTATTGGGAAATGCACCGACGAACATCTTATTCAAAATAAATCACTTCATACCTTTGAGACAATATATACATTTATCAAATATTTGTTATGAATACATGGGGTTTTGCATATGTCATAACCCAAAAATTGCCCGGGGCAAAAAAAAGAGGTTATTGGTTATTGTGCCCTGATTCCAAATATCGTGACGTCATTGCATCTATAACGACACTTTTGGGATAAAATGTTTAAGATTTTACCTGTTATGTTTCATTAGATTGTTATAATTGACCTTTTTTTTGCAGAACTGAAATATGTGATAAAAAGATTATAACATGTCTTTTCCATATTGGCCCGGGAATCATCCCTCGACCCAAATCGGACCTGGGCTAAAGCCTCGAGGCCGATATTGGAATCTCAGGATGATACCCGGGCCAATATGGAAAAGAGCATGTTATAATCTATACGTACATCAATAATAACATCTAAATATTCGGGTTCTAGTTTAGAATGCATTATTTCTTTTAAAATGAATACTGAAAATGGTCTAAATATGTCGAAACAGTTTCGAGCTAACAGTAGCCATTTTTTTTTTGGGTCACATTATAACAAATAAACTGTAATATTTCAAGAAACGCATTGTTTCCAAATGCTCTTGATTGAAAACCGATTAAAAATGGTCCTGGTTATGTGAAATAAATCCATGTCAAACTGGATCCATACCTGTTCTATTTTTCATATCCATACCTGTTCTATTTTTCATGTGTTTGATTACAATTGATAACCTGTGTGTTTAAGAAGAATAACCCGGTACTTTAATACACTTATTTTATTAAAAAAAAATTTAGGATATTCCATTCTTGAGTATCATCGATTATTTTCCTTAATATATAATAAATAGAGGTAAAAAAAAGCAAAAAGCCGAAGTGATTTTGGTAATGTGATATAGCATTGTTTAGATGCGTAATACAACAGGTATATTGAACAGTTCCAGTCCAGTTAAGACTGACGTCAGTTTTAAACAGGGAAGTTAAATCCGTCGTTTGGGATATTTCTAAATTTGACAAATGTCGTTATCAAAAAGCTTACCAAAGGGACAAGTTCCAATACCTTGTGAGTTATGCGAAGTAAGTTTTCAGATACAGTGGAAGTGCCTTGACTGTAAGTTATTATTGTGCAGCAAATGCAAAGAAAATATCCATCCTAGAATTAAACTTGCTGACAAACACAAAATTTTGAAAATAAAAGATATTACCTCGGATGATTTGGAGGATAAGCTGGATTTAGCCTCTGTAACCTGCAATGTTCATGACGACAAATTATGCTGTCTTTACTGTGCGGATTGTGACGAAGCCATTTGTTTATTGTGTATTACACAAACCCATACCAAGCATAGTATGATTGAATTGTGCGAGGGCTATAACATTTGCATAAAAAACGTTAATAGTTTCACCACGCAGATTGACGAAAGAATTGCTTCCATAAAGTTTTTGGAAAAGAAAAGATATGAAGACGAGAAATTTAAAATTATGATGCAAGAACAAAAACTTATCAAAGCCATCCAAAGTCAAACACAGATACTACACAGGGAATTAGACGGTCACTGGATTAATTTCAGAAAAGAGCTAGATGCCTCGATATATAATAGGGAAAACATTAAAATCAAAAGTAGAATAATTGACAAAGAAGGTCACTGGGATAAATCCGAAGAAGACATCGGTTCGGAACAGAATGATTTGAAAATTACGACCAGAATATTTGATTCAGTTATCCATTCACGAGATGCAAACGAAACATTCAGAGTTGCCAGAGAAGGAATGAAGATGGTGAATGAAGAAATAGCACGAATAACAGCTGATATAGGACTTCCACCAACTTTTATTCCCCGAATGGTTTTGTCAACATCAATTGAATCAGTTCCTGGATGGCTTAAGGTGAGTAACTCATTATGCAACTGCAGAAAAAAATAATATGCATTGGCAAATTATCGGACACTAGATAATTTAATCAGAACAGCTTTACATGATACAGTTAGCTTACCGATTGAACGACCCAATCATGACAAATATTCATTAAGTAAAAACTGAGCATGTGAGATTGGGATTTTTTTATTTTGTGAAGTTTTTTCAGTATCATGTGGATCTGCAAGTATTTAAAATATGTTAGACAAACACACTTTGATACAAGCTTTTTTAGCTCACATGGCCCGAAGGGCCAAGTGAGCTTTTCCCATCACTTTGCGTCCGTCGTCCGTCGTTCGTCGTCGTCCGTCGTCGTTGTTAACTTTTACAAAAATCTTCTCATTTGAGACTACTGGGCCAAATTAAACCAAACTTGGCCACAATCATCAATGGAGTATCTAGTTTAAAAAATGTGTTCGGTGACCCGGCCAACCAACCAAGATGGCCGCCATGGCTAAAAATAGAACATAGGGGTAAAATGCAGTTTTTGGCTTATACCTCAAAAACCAAAGCATTTAGACCAAATCTGACTTTGGTAAAATTGTTTATCAGGTCAAGATCTATCTGTCCTGAAATTTTCAGATGAATTGGGCAACCCGTTGTTCGGTTACTGCCCCTGAATTGGTAATATTAAGGAAATTTTGCTGTTTTTGGTTATTACCTTGAATACTATAATAGATTGAGATAAACTGTAAACAGCAATAATGTTCAGCAAAGTAAGACCTAAAAATAAATTAATGCGACCAAAATGGTCAATTGACCCCCTAAGGAGTTATTGCCCTTCATAGTCAATTTTTAACAATTTTCATAAAATTTGTAGATTTTCACAAACATTTGCCACTGAAACTACTGAGCCAAGTTCATTATAGATAACGATAATTGTAAGCAGCAAGAATGTTAATTAAAGTTAAATCTAAAAACACATCACCATTACCAAAACACAATTTTGTCATGAATCCATCTGTGTCCTTTGTTGACCAAGGTGAGCGACACAGGCTCTTTAGAGCCTCTAGTTTCACTTGAGCAAGGACACCAAGGTTAGGTCAAAATATTAATAAATCCTATTATCATATTTGCTGTACAGCTATTAAGGTGTATTACAATTTGCATATCAACTTGCAAAGGATCTGCATATGAGTTAAAGGGTATGTGTAAAACTAACTGACACATTAACTGCATATTAGTGATATGTGCCTGCCCAAGGCTAAAGCCAGGAGCCTGTAATTCGGTGGTTGTTGGTTTTATTTTCTGTCATAATTGTTTACATTTCTTATATAAATATGGCTGTTGGTTATCAATTTTAAACAGTAAGACCTTATGTTCATCAACCGTATGGTGACATGTGTTGTTCACAACACTAGCTATATATATAGTCTTTTTGTATTTGGTGGCTAACTGAATTATTGGCATTCTTACAACACCTCAAACTATAGTCACCGCCAGGTAAAATTTACACCCTGTTTTTGATTGAAAAACCACCAATCGCATTAATTACAGATGGTGTTTTTCAATTAGCGGAATCAAACATTTTTTAAAAAAAACAGTAGTGTCCAACCTTTTGTTGTGATTGCTCTCTATGACCTTCACATTATCTAAGATTATTTTTCATTGTAAGTCCGCCATCATGGTTTCTATGATGATCCTTTATTTACATAAAATTCGTTACTCTCCGGTAATATCCTCGTCATTATGTGAAATAGTTTCCCGCGCTTTTTGCATATAAACTATAAAAATGATGAAAAGAACCGAGTGACCCGAGAAAATAGACTGAACGTGAAACTCCATGGAAACACATCCGGTAATATCGATGTCGGATTCCAACATTGAAAATAATCTTGGATTATTTGAAGATCAGGATTATACAGTGCAAACTCAATAAAAGGTAGGACAGTAGTGGTTTTGTGGAAAGATGTTTTGATGTCGCTAATTGAAAAACGCCATCTCGAGTGAACGCGGCCGGTGATTTAAATATTTCGACAAAAAACACGGTGCCAATTTTACATGACGGCGACTATGCTGAAAATGGCATACAGTAGATATTTTTTCCGATACTTAGGGCCCATGATAATTAAATATGCTTAATGATTTCAACAGCCTCGCACTTTAGAACCCGTTACAATGACAAGTAGACTAGCCTCCAATGTATTTGTATGTTTTCTGTATATTTCTTGTATTCATAATAATGTATTATGTCTTTTGAATAAACAACTTGTTTATTTATACGTTCTTACTTGTCCAATATCCTAGACCTGGGTAGACAACGGGAAGTCAACGAAGTCAGAAGGAAAACACACTCTCGTTACATAACTAGCTAAACCTGTCATTTTTATTTAAGTTAAAAAAAAATATGCATATATTATGAATTGACTATGCATACAGGGCAATAACTAAGCTCTGCATACTGTAACCAGTGAAATTATGAGTCATCATCGTTAAGGCCTAGGATTTTCCCAATCTTCATGACATATTTATAAAACTTTATCTTTGAGTTCATTAAATTAAAATCTCTGAAGAAAATCCAGATTTGGTAAAATTCTACATGTTTCCTTTTTTCACCCAATATACTAACATTTATTCAAATAGAAAAATCTTGAAAAACACTTTTCTCACAACAATAAGTATTTATCGGAAGCATACTTGTTTGCCTTAAAGAAATAACTACATTTTACTTTTGAATTTTATTTTATATCCCAAGCCCTGTTTCAATTTAAAAAAAATAAATGAAAACAAGACTTTAATTATTGTCAGCTTACTCTACATATTTGCATGTTTTCTGACACGAAATGTCTAGAACCTGTTTGAAACTATTCTGATAACAAATTGAAAGCACTTTAGAATATAAATGTAAAGTTAAGTAATTAATCATTCCAACATTCAAGATTATACAGTATACAACCCTCTGTCTCCACTCCACATTTTACTGTATGCCTATTTGTCAATAAAAATTCACAATTTCCATCTTAAATGGCCAGTCTAAAATATTGTCAATACAATATACTAGTAATGTCCAACCATATATTTATCTTGATTTAGCTTATATATGAACTAGAATTGTTTAAACTAGACATATTTGCATATTAAGTTGTATATATGAAGTTACCAGTCTTATGTATGAATTCAGTAAATGTTTCATATGACTGCTAACATCTGTTTTTGGATTTCCAAGCGCTGTTCTTTGGGGGTTTTTTATAAACAAAAGACCTTTTATGATAATAGAACTTACAAGTTAAGAATGCATTTCTCTCTAACACAAACGATTGAAACGGTTTAGCGCGCACGCTTAGCTCATTTGTTTTGAACATACGTTTGCAAAAATTTGCATAAACTTTTACAAACAATGCAATCGCTGAAAATGCGTCTTCAGTTTTTCGTTCGTCGTTTGTTAGTACAAACGCTGCATTTCTTTCTATCTTTAACATTTAATGAAGTATCTAAAGATAGTTTTCCCACTAAAAAAAGTAAGTTGAGACTTCTTGATTGTCATAACTCAAAACAATGTCTAAAATAAAATTATTCAAATATAAGTGTTGCCCTTCCTTCTTTCATTGCTGCTTGTTTTTAATAAAAAAAAAGCCTTTATAAACACTTTCTTCATATATCTGTATGATAAAGACGATGAACTGACAACAAAATTAAATATGAAAAGAAGAGCGATGTCCTCTGTGGATGTCTTTAACATCTTCTAAATAAGTTTAAATACTAACATCATGTGCATGCTATTTTGACAGGTTTAGTAAACACTGATTAAACAATGCATTTCTTTCTACTTTTGTAAAGTTTAACAAACTATAAAAAAAACCAACACACAACGTTTACGAACTTTGGTTCTAAAGAAATACACTCTTAAATAAAAGTTTTACGACCCAGGGTTTAGGCATTTTTTCTGTTTTTTACACTTAGGTCTCAAATTCACTATACATAGTACTGCTGATTATGTCAAAATGGATTATTAAGTACAATGTACATATTTTGCTTATAGGGCATTAACTAAACTATGCATACCGTAACATGTCATCAAAGCTAAGGCCTAAGATTTTCTCAATCTTTATATGAAATATTTATAAAACTTTACATTTGAGTTAATTAAATTAAAATCTCTGAAAGAAAACAGATTTTGAGGAAATTCTAAATGTTTTCTTTTTTCGCCCAATATAGTTTGCAATTCTGTAAATATAAACAATGCAATTTCCCATAGAAAAACCCTTTACGGTTAAAACTGTGTTATTTACTTTGATGTTTCGTAAGAAATTATATCCAAGAATGGAAAATTAATATACACTATTATTTAATTCAAAGGTTAAAACATAGGGCTGTGCGGCAAATTTTCAACATTTATATGTTCCGTAATTCTTAAAGTTGAAACTCTTACTAAAATTCTGTTCCACCACTACCTTCACTTTGGGTTCCTCGTAATTCAATTTCTCCGCTATTCGTGTGTTTTTATACTGGTAATATTTCCAAGTTAAGTGTCTATGAGATAAAACATAGAGATCATATCTGGGATGCAGTACGTATCTATGAATAATATGTATCTCCACAAAAGAAGCGTGGTTTGTGAAATGACTGTATGTATTTACAAAGTGCAACCTGAAGATGGATGAATAAGAATTACAAAGTTTTTTTCACAGAAAATTTCACAAAATCGGTTTATTTACAGATTACAAATGAGTTTTATTTCACTTGTCAAATAAGCTAATTGCCTGTCATTGGTCAAACATTCAGGTTACAGCTATTAGTTATTCGCTGTACTGATCATTTAATTTAATTTGGACATGTTAGATAAGTAGTTGTTTTTTAATATAGAAATGAACTACAAAGCAGCCACTAACAGGTAAAATTGATGCAACATTAATTTTATATATAAAGTTTTTATCCATTGGTGCCGGGTGGTATACTCTGGAGCTACTTTTATGATTAATGTTTTTAATTAATCTTCAATTCGTAATTTCTCTAGATTCATAATAAAAATAAAACGTAACCACGTCAAATTTTTATTTTTCTATCTCTCTCATCAAATATATCTCTTCAGAAGTTGTCGCATCTCATATATCTATTGTTTTCGTTATTTTGGGAGGTGGGGTAAATGACATATTCTTCATTGTACAAAACAAGAATTATTCACAATCCATGATTTAAAGGGGTTCGTTTTACTCAGTCATCAATTTTTTAGTATGGCTGTGTCGGTTTCTCTTCGCCTTATGGATTGTTATTTTCCATTGATATCTACCGTCTCTTTTTTAAAGTAAAGGATGCTTAAGAGCTTAAAATAGTGTATCCAATAATTTGTAATCCGGTGGTTGTCGTTGGTTGATGTCTGCAATAACTGTTTTTATCATTTTTATTAGAATTATTTTTTTTAATTTTCCTTATTGTTGTAGTAAACACACGCGTTTTTAAATTCTTTCTGATTTTATCATTACGGGGTCTTTTACTATAGCTATATATGTGTTATCGGATTTGCTAAATTGAAGCCTTTCCGGAGATCCTGTGTTCACCTCTAGTTTTTGGTGGGGTTCGTGTTGTTCAGTTTTTAGTTTTCTATGGAGTGTTTTGTGAACTGTTTTTTCTCTGTTTGTCTGTTTCTGTTTTAGCCACGGCGTTGTCAGTTTATTTTCGACTTATGAATTTGATTGTCCCTTCGGTATCTTTCTCCTCTTATTTGCCTAGGGATATTTGAAAATTAGTACATCTTTAATGTAATTTAAGACGAAATTTCCATGAAATATATTATGAAATTTATACTAGTACACTAATTACATACGAATTGGTCGCTCTGCGAATATTACACCTTCCACAAAAGTAACATATAAATACAATGTCATGATCAGTGTACATGGATATAGTTTAAGAACATACTGCATCGTGAACGGCGAATCGTTTAGAAACCTAACAATATATAACTTTTTGTCACATATGAAGGGCTGAAATGAAACAGCGAAAAACGTCTGAGATCAAAACTGACTGTCAGAGTTTCAACGTATGTTTTGAAATGTTAGTTTGCTTCAAAGTGGAACAATCTTAAAAAAATGTGTTCAAATAGTTCCGTTCTACTAAAAGAACTTTGACAATTCAGATCGATTCTTTCAAAAATTATACGAAACCGTTTTTTTTTGTATAGATTAAAAAGGAAAAATCAATAAAAGATGTGAGGTTTCCGTTAAACACGATTGCTTTGTTGCTGTAGTTATGGTACATAACACTACAGGGAGATAACTGTTAAATCATCTGAACGTTTTAATCACGTTCTATTGTTAAGAAAATATGAAGCTTCTCAATGATTAAAATTAGGGTTTGTCAAACTGCTATATAACCAACCACTTTTTTTTCTGATGTGTCTGGTTCAAGTTCTTTGAAATTTTTATATTTTTGTGAAAGGGTAAAAGTAAATAATTTCTAAAAAAAAATTGAAAATAAACGAGCCGAATTAATCATGTTAATTTTAGCCAAGGTGTTAGGTACTACCTCATATCATATAATTTACATTTTTATTCAAATTGAATAATATAATGAAATGTTTGGCATTTCTTGACAAAATCTTCCGCTCGTATGCAACAATTATTGCATAACTATTATTTGGAAATTACTAGAGCGTCTACCTTTATAGGATATTAGGACTGCATCCACCACTTAAAACAATCTTCAAATTTACCTTAGGATTACTCATTTAAGCTTATAAAACGTAATGACGTTACGCACGATATTGCGTCCCAATTGGTAACGTCAAAATTTAACGTTTTACGTCGGTAATCGAGTATACTTTGTTCGTTTTGTTTGTAATAATTTTTGATCGATATAGATACTTCAGTCTTGAATATGTATGAAATATGTCCTACTGGTAGTTACGCAAGCAAAAATAAACAATACAAAATAGGTATTTGGTTGAGAAAATAGTGCCTATAGTATGTTATATATTGCGTTGGTCACCCTTTTAAATTTAAGAAAAGAGGGAAGGGAGGAAGCAATTCATGTTGCTAAAATAACATAGTTTTTATGTTTTGTGCTTATATCTTTTATCTTTTTTTAAATGTTGCTGGGTTTTTTTGTGTTTTTTTTTCGGGGGGGGGGGGGGGGGGGGGGATGGAGGGGTGTGTGTGATGATAAGTTAAAAGATTTTAATGAAAAAGACTTCTATTGTTTACAACGGAGTAATTAAATCAAGAAAGAGAATGATTGCGTGAAAAATAATTATATTCATCTGATATGTTTACAAGCTTTGTATAATATCGAGGTGTAACTCCTCAGGTACAACAATTTTACTGCCTCCTTCAATTTCAGCACAAATGAACCGTATTGCAGATGAATAGCAAATCGTTAAATGTTCTACGCTTCACAAGTTTGAAAAAAAAACGGTTGATCTTTTATCCTCTAGTAATATAGCTTTTTCACAACTTTAGAATCTTGGTTAAATGAACAACCCCAGTCATCTGAAATATTTTACCTATTTATTGACAAATTACCATATGTTTTTTTTTCTTTCCATTTAAGATAATTATTCATTTTCTATTTGATTATAACTACTATTATATATTACAGTTTTTATCGTGGTTTCTATGATTCTATCTATTTTCGAAATTTGTAATTTTGTTATTTTGTTTTGTCCTCTGATCTGAAAACATGAAATCGAACCGTACTTGTTATTTAAAAACAATGAAATATCGTTCATATATCATATGATAATACAAACTGCGTTCAATTTCGATGGCCAGGGAGGGTGATTGGCATAATGAGTTCATATAAAGTGATAAAAAGCCTTCGGCGATTTTAAGATACGCTCGTGGCGAGATTTGTTCGACTCCGATCCTAATCGACAATTATTGCAAATATTTTAACTTGAGTTCGCCTGATGTCCGGCTTCTCCTACCTATGATGACAAGTCAATAAAATACAACAAATGTCACGTATACATGTAGCATTGTTTAACACCAAAACAAAGAACAAACTTTTAGAAATAATTTGAAAACACATATATGTATAGCGTCCCGAATCGCTAACGTTCAAAACGTAAGAAAATTGTTCAGTGGACAAACTTGCAAGACATTTGATTGGTTAAAAAACGAAGTCATTTCGACTTCACAGCTTATCAAAAAGTATGTTATCGTATTGTGGGGTGAAAGCACAATTACGCAAAAACACTATTTTGTATGCTATAAATTTAATATTTAATATAATGACGTTGAAACTGACAGTGTTTTGGTAAAAAGCGTCGAAATTCAACATTGGACAATCTTGCAAGACATTTTCCCGAAGCCAATGCGTTTTTATTTGTGGTGTGAGTGCTGTAAAATTCCTGATTTGAAATGGTCTATCTAAGCACTTTTGTTGGAATAACTTATGAAAACAAAATTTTATATCTTCTGATATTTTAAAAAGCGGTAACTTTTGATAACTTACCATTTTCCGAAACCTGACCATGGCGAGGATTATTCATTTTTGAAAAAATCAGCTTTGACCGTTTCATCAACACAAAAAACAGCAATGACTTCATAACTTATATATGACGTTTATCATTCATGCGAATTTTCGCAGATTTCAAACTCTTTTTTAGACCACAAAAATTCCCGCAAAAGTTATTTTGCGAATAATTTGTTACGTCTGACACGCATATTTTTGACGTTTTGGCAAGTATTTGTATCATTATTTGAAACTATTATGAAAAGTTAAAGAATATTTTTTTTATATTTTTGGAAACAGTAATATCTGCCTAATCTATGGATATAAATTTCATAAAGCTGAACTATTTAGATTTCATAGAAGAGCTATTTATGAAATTGCTCTGTCGTATTTCACGGCATTGACGCAATAACGTGCTTAACGTCTATCCTAACATGTCCGGCAATATATATTGTCTATCATGCATGTCACGATATATATGGTCAGTTTTTCTTTTATTTTCCAGGATATGCACACAAGACAACCTGTAGTTGCGGCTATCGAAATCGGAGCAAACACAGTCGGGGCTGCTCTCTGTTTAAGAAGCAATTATTATAAATATCTTAATAAAGATGTAAACAGCCCAATTGAGATGGTGATATCGACAGATAAAAAAATGTACGATATACCGCGTTCATGTGTGTTATTGCAACCAAATGGAAAGGTCCATTCAATTGGACAGGAGGCGTTATGTTACTATAACGAAAATGCCAAAGTTTTAACCGACTGGTACTTTTTTGACCGCTTGGGGGAAATATTTGACGAAGAAAAGGTTAGTATATAAGAATCAGATCTAAAATTCCAGGAATTTCCATGTTATCTTGTTGTGATGATGGGTAATTTGTGCTTTTTGTCTTCTTGTTTTTTGTTTTGTTTTTTTCTTTGTTTTTTTTTTTGAGGGGGATGTTCTCTTTTATGTTCTTCTATCGATCTGTTTTAAAGTCGAATCCGTTCTAACTACTTTTAACAGTCTGTTATTTTGTTGTGTTGTTACACCACTGTCTCATGTCCACCGAGATTATTGTGTCGTTAAATAAATGCTTATCAATTATACTGGAAAAAGGAAACAGAGAATGTGTCAAAGAATCAACAACCAGACCAAAGAGCAGAATACAGCCCATGGCCACCAAAAGGTCTTCAACACAGCGAGAGAATTCCGCACTTAGAGCCGGCTTCAGCTGCCTCCTTTACAATAATGGCACTGGCTACGGTTACATGGAAATGTAACAATAATAAAAATATTATTGTTACATTGGAGACTAATTGCCGGAATGCTAAGTCGGGTGAGGAACCGATTAATTACAAATGTAACAATAATTATTGAGGCTACGGTTACATTACGTTATTGTTACATGAAAAACAGCAATGTACGCTAGATTGATTAAACTTAAAAATCTTCTATAGTTGTATTGCTTCATTCTTTTATATGTACTAAACAATACTTGTAATGTAAAACTGATAAATAATAAAATATTATTATTCAACAAATGGTGTACAACTTGAATAGTTTTACTACGTATTAATGGTTTTGATGTTCTTAAAGATACTACTCAAGATTAGGAGTGTGACTGTCAAAGGCGAAAAATATAGTTAAATGGTTTCACTTTTTTAAAGTATTTAACTGCACACCTACTCTTATTACTGACATTATACTTTGGACCAATTTTGTTTATGGTGAAAAAAATAAAACATGGGATGCGTTTTAAACGAAACTAAAACAATATCAAGACATACATTTCATACAGCTTTATAACTTGACGCAAATTGATAATCAAAAGCAAAGTTTGCTAACTGTAACTTAAATACTAAGAAATTCTGTATGTACACGTATCCGTGGAGGACGTAATTTCGTTCTTCAAAAATGTGTCGGACTTTAAAAACAACTTACTAGATTTGTAGAAATTGTCATTGTAAATAAAAAATTACAGTTAATAAATTGTATGTTATAAATGTATGTTAGAAATGTCCTCAACTTTTATTATTTAGTACATATTACTAGTCCCATCGTACATTACTTTTTTCATGTAACAATAACGCAATGTAACCGTAGCCTCAATAATTATTGTTACATTCGTAATTAAACAGGTCCTTACCCAACCATGCATTCCGGCATTTAGTCTCCAATGTAACAATAATATTTTTATTATTGTTACATTTCCATGTAACCGTAGCCAGTGCCTACAATAATATATACTAGTTCGGTGAACTAGATCCCTCACTGAACTCAAAAATATTTAAATAAACCAATAACACACAGTGTCGTATTAATGGCTGTTTGTGCGTGGTTTTGGGGTTTGTTAGGGTGCGCTATATAGCCCAACACAACCGTCTTTAGCACTCTAGGTTTTCTGTTTTCACCCTTATTTGCGGAACACATGTTCTAATTCTGGAAGTACACGAAGGATGTAACAGATTCCTATATATATATTTAGTCCTAGCCTTTCCCTGACATAAGGGCGTGGCCGCAAGGCAGCGGAGGTTTTGAGTCACAGTTTTGCTTTTCCTAGATGGGCTATCCTCTAATGTTGACGAGCACCATCTGCCCGAGGCTATCTGGTTTTGAGGCTCCAGTTGCTCGCCTTCGCCCTTTTTTCAGTCAGTAAGGCAGTTCCACCAGTTTTAGAGATGCTAAACCACTCGTGAATGTTGGAATTGGACTTGATTGTCAGAGGCTGTTTGAGACGCATGCCAAAAGAAGCATTGTCACGGAATTTCCCAACTACACCCCTTGGCTTTATAACTTATCATACGAAAATCAATCATAATTCTTTCCGTTAGTGGTTTAGTATCATGCCATCATAAATTAAACGAGACATCTTTGGTGAATCAATTGAGAATCTCAGAATACACTGTTAGGATACAAAACCTGTGAATAAAATATGTCACTTTTTATATGATACCATTTACAGTTATTGACCCCGAGGGGGAGGTAGCAATACCGGGAGTCCGTCCGTATGTGTGTGCGTGTGTGGTTGTGTATGTGTGCGTCCGTGCGTACGGTCCTGTAAGCGCTTTTATGTGTAAAACTCTTGCCAGTTTTAATTGATATTAAAGTTTTATACCAACAAACTCTGTGACAAGTTTAAAAATCAGTGCCGATCAAATTATTTTTGAAAAGTTACCCCTTAAAAATATCAATTATATGGAAAATTGTAAGCCAATTGACATGTACATTTTTTGCCAGATTTTTATGAAATTGATATCAAAGGATTATATCAGCAAAGTCTAGGACAAGATTAAGAATAAGTGCCGGAGAACAAAAATTTCAAAAGTATTGCCCCCTTTGAAATATTATGGTAAACAAATGCGTTGCAAGTCTACCTTTCTCTAAGATATTTATAAAAAAAATTGAAATGACAAATCAAAAATGTATTTTTTAGATACTGTTCTTAGACAGATAAAATATGTTTACATGAGCAATGTTTCGGACATGATCGAAATCCAGTGCCAAATACCATTGTTAAAAGGGTTATTTCTTTATGGAAATAACAGTTGTATTGAAAATTGTAGGTGTTTTCAAGTGTACACTTCTTGTCAAAGTTTTACGAAATTGATATTGAAGATTTATATCAACAATTTCTTTGACAAGATTGAAAATAAATGCCGACGAATTTGTTTTTAAAGTAATGCCCCCTTGGGAATATCATGGAAAAAATGTCCTAAGACAGATAAAATATGTGCAACGCGGAGGACACTAGTGCTGTAATTCTGTTTTTATTTCTGCTAATAATAAAGTAAAATATGCTGTAGCCTTGTTATGCGTTATCAAGATCATTTGTCCTTTTAGCACAAAATTGGCGCATTTGCCATCTTACTTTATACATTTGCAAACATATCGAGTCGAGAATAGAAAAATCTGTAGGTCGAAGAAAACAATCAATACCATGACAAAAGAACAAATGATGAAAAACGACACGCTTCCTAATGTATTTGTAAATGTGTTTTACTTTTTAAGTATCTAAGGCCGTGTGCACACCAAATTCCATGTACAGTAAACTTGTTTACAATTAGTTTAATGAACTGGACATTGGTTTCACATTAAATTTGTTCACATCTACACCTTGTTTAATTACCTGTACATAAGATTTGTTCACATTTGTAAACTCTATGTCATTTAAAAATGTTTATTACGTAGAATCGAATGAAACGTTTTCGGACAACTTTTCTAGCAGCAAGGGAACGACCATTTGACTCTAAATAGGGGGGATGGAAATATTCCGAACCCCAATTGGATAAAGAAAACAATTCTGGTTCTACAGATGATAAAAAATATTCTGAATCAAGAGTTTCCCCACACATTATAGTGTTAAATGTTGAAGAGAAAAATATTGATTACCAGCATCGAAAAAAAAACCGGAATAAAACGTTTGCGCGGCAAAATTCTGATAATTAAACAAAATGCCCCCCCCCCCTTTTTTTAAGTTAAGTGGTTGCTTCTTTATGAAAGCCATTTTGATGATTTGCAGTAGTTTAAAGATACTAAAGATGTCTCGATTAAGCATTAGAAAACGTAGGCTGCAACAGCGTGCTTACAGACGAAGAAGGATATATTAGGGATCACTATATTTCTATCTTTTCTGTTTGTTCAAATGGTATTTCTTCTCCAAGAAGTATTTGGCAAAGGAAGGGGGTAATGTTGTTTTTTTTTTACTTTTTAAGTGTAATTTCACGGATCCGAGGTACTAGACAAACAATACATTTACCTCTTTTTAAGTAATGCATTTATGAGTGAATCGTTGTTTGAGTAAAGACCAGTGGCAAATATTTCTGTGTAAGTCAAGTCGATTCAGAAAGACCTTAATTTTCAAATGAATTATGTGTTTGGCAATGATGCTGATTTGAGTCTTGATAAGGGCTTAATAAAGCTACGTTAAGTTTTATTTCTAAACAAAACAAATAAATATATCAAGTTGAGACAAATATTTCTGTAAAGAACTTCATAAATAATTGCTATAAATATCAATTTTATTAAAAAAAAATCGTTTCTTCCTTAAATATGCATTGTGAAACTAATGTTTTTTAATGCCTAGTTTTGTGTACACTTAATCTACACAAGGCCTACATCGAGTATCGACTGCATGTAGACAAAACATGATTTACACTACATGTAAACATTGAGTTTTATCAATGGGAACGTAATTTTGTTTAGTTTACGTGTGAGTTACACTTACACAACACCGAGTTTAGGTCAATGTGAACACGGCCTAAATCAATGACTTCAATCAATCGGTACAAGTAAATCATTTAACCACAAAACAAATATTAATAAGATTGATTTCAAATTTTGAAACACACATGGGATATTATAGATTAAACATATCACGAAAATCAACACCGGAAACTAAAGAAAGTATCGATCGGTTCCTTGACTTTACAAGCTAGAGTTTAAAAATTGTATAGTTTTTCTTACATATCATTTTCTTAAATAATGATAAAACAGACACTTTTGTGGTTTCAATACAATAGTTTACGGAAGATGAGAAAAATATTATACTTCCTTAAGGTTCAACATCTAGCCAACATTTTCGGATGATGCGATTTGAATAACAAGTCATGACATTTTTATGAAGTAGGTTGCTATGGTCGAGCAAATCCAAGTAAAAATTGAACAGTCATGTCGGTGGACTTTTTAACTTAATGTCTGCTCTCGAATATAATACGCACATACGCAATGACAGAATTCTTAACAAGATGGTAACCATGAATATTATTAAAAAAAATAACTTAACACCCCATTGGTACGTTTAATAAGAATTACAAAGCAACGAAAAGATATGACACCTTCCCCCGTTTCCCACATACTGTATACATCATGCAGGGATTCAAAGTCGACATCAGAGGACAACTTGGATGACATTAAAATGATTTTGCTGAATTCGTTAAATATGATAGAGAATTTTATTTTGTATATCTTATTCTTAAAACATTTTTAATTAATAATTAATAAGTTGACATATTGCAGAATGTATTAACACATGATACTTGGCTAGAAGAATCAAGAAATTATACCAGATGTGAATTAAAGAAAATGAAAGCAATCGATGTTCTTGCAGCTGTTTTATGTTACATCAAAGAAAAGATTCTAAGCAAATTATCAATGGTCGGAGCTGGTAATACTTTCTATAGTGAGGATATTTTATGGGTGATAACCAAACCAACAATGAGAGCAGAACAGTTCATTCGTGATGCTGCAAAGAAGGTAAGAGTCTTACAACTATCATTTTTACGAATTTAATGCTTCTTTTTTTTATTTTCATTTGGTGTTATATGACCCCTCTTATATCGTTCACCGTAGACTATTCTGTATCAAGCAATTATGCGCTTCATACTAAAAATATCCACACGATCAACGCTTTTACAACCCTATAAAATTACTAAAAAAAAACAATTCTTATTATTAAATTTTCTCTACCCATGAAATAACGAGTTATAGGAAATTTTGTGTTTGTTTTCCTATTGTTATAGGTACTTGAGGTAGGTAGTTTGACATCCGTTCTAAAAAAAAAAGTAATTAATATTTTACAATAATCTGCTACTAGTACGTAAGCTAGTGTATTGTTTTATTCTGTTTTAGTATGTATTTATAAGTCTCTGCTTACATTTTGTATAGCAATATATTCATTTACTACGATATTGATACGATTATACTAAGACGTAGAAGACAATAATACGCTGCTACTACGCGCTGGTCGTCCTCAGTACGACCTCTCTATGATTCTACTACGTCCTTGCCACGGTAATTGTGCACGACCTCTTTCTGTAGATTCCTCCATTTTTAGCATCACGACCTTTTAGTGTTTTTGATACCTTTAGTGGCATGATTTCTCAAGGTGTGTAAAATGGAGAAGTCAAAATTGTTATAGGGACGAAGAGCACAGAGACAACGTAGTAGAGTCATGGTTCGATCGAAGTAGACTCGTATTGAGATCGTAATGCTTCTTTGTAGACGCTAACAGAGATCGTGTAAGTCGTGGCAGGTAAAGTAGAACGTATTACTGTCGTACCTTTGATAACTATTTACACCACTGGGTCGATGCCACTGCTGGTGGACGTTTCGTCCCCGAGGGTATCACCAGCCCAGTAGTCAACACTTCGGTGTTGACATGAATATCAATAATGTGGTCATTTTTATAAATTTCCTGTTTCCCAAACTTAAAATTTTTGAAAAAAATAAAGATTTTCTTATTCCAGGCAAAGATTACCTTAGCCGTATTTGGCACAACTTTTCGGAATTTTGAATCCTCAATGCTCTTCAACTTTGTACTTGTTTGGCTTTATAAATATTTTGATATGAGCGTCACTGATGAGTCTTATGCAGACGAAACGCGCGTCTGGCGTACAAAATTATAATCCTGGTACCTTTAATAACGATTTACACCACTGGGTCGATGCCACTGCTGGTGGACGTTTCGTCCCCGAGGGTATCACCAGCCCAGTAGTCAACACTTCGGTGTTGACATGAATATCAATAATGTGGTCATTTTTATAAATTTCCTGTTTCCCAAACTTTAAATTTTTGAAAAAACTAAGGATTTTCTTATTCCAGGCAAAGATTACCTTAGCCGTATTTGGCACAACTTTTCGGAATTTTGGATCCTCAATGCTCTTCAACTTTGTACTTGTTTGGCTTTATAAATATTTTGATATGAGCGTCACTGATGAGTCTTATGTAGACGAAACGCGCGTCTGGCGTACAAAATTATAATCCTGGTACCTTTGATAACTAGTAGCAGGATCTTGTTAGGATCATAACAAGCTCGAGGCAGGAACGTGAAAACTATGAAATGTTGAATATTCAAGCAGACCATAGACTACGATATCTCCGAGATTTTATTTTATTCCCAGGTTTATTGTCACAATGCACAACAGCTGTATTAAATACTACTAACACAACACGCACAGGGACCGTATCAATAGCAATAAATATATAATTTTGTTAATATTGTACTTAATATTTAATAAAGTATTCGCATTTTTTTAAAACACTTATGTTTTGGTTTAAGGCAAAAACGGTTATAGCATTTAAATGATTTTTTGAGTGCAACTTAGTCTTTATCTTTTTTACTATCGATCTACAAACGAACTTTGATTGTTGAAATATCCAATGTTACGTGGAAGTTAATGCACAGACTGATGGGCCGTTTCAAAGACATAGACAACTACCTATACATGTGATCGACAATTTTCGTGGGGTTCCGATAATTTTAGATTCCGGTGATATCCTAATGGCTCATAGAAGTTAACAAAGCAGTTAAATTCTTTGGAAATTCAGTTCATTGCAAACATTTAATACCTCTAATTTGTTTACATTCTAATTGTATTGTTTTCTTCTCTTCAACCAAACACTAATGGCTGAACTTGGTCAATTACTAAATATAGAATTATGTCCAATATCTTTGCATGGAGATTTTTTTTGACCGGTGTTATGATGACGTTTTTTAGGTTCTAATTTGGGATAAAAACGTCGTATATACCCCGGCAGTTTCCTGAATATATACTGACATCTCTATGTTGTTATCCAATCACAAACCTATATATAATTACAACTCGTCTAAACATCAACCCAACAATGTTAGATCTGTAAATTTGCTTTCGCAAATTTTTTGTTCTTCCTTCGCCGGGATTCGAACCCTTGCTACTGAGATATCGTGACACCAAATCGCCTACACTGTAGCCGTCCCGCTAGACCACACGATAAATCTGCTGTAGAGTTGTCACTAACTCAGACGTACTTATATATATATATATATATTTATACAACTCGTCTAAACATCAACCCAACAATGTTAGATCTGTAAATTTGCTTTCGCAAATTTTTTTTTCTTCCCTCGCCGGGATTCGAACCCATACTGCTGAGATAACGTGACACCAAATCGCCTGCACTGTAACCGTCCCGCAAGACCAAACGACCACCTGGGCTTCACAAAAATAAAGCTGTCGGTGGACGTGTGTTACCTTTCCTCGTCAGTTTTAATCTAGCGTCGTACTACAGTACATAATATATAAGGCATGGAGATGTTATTGTTACAGATCAGCTCAATTATCTATAGTAAAGGATCCTACAAATTAATGTAAGATACAGTCACAGAAATATATATAAGTCTTAATTGAAAACTACGTTCAAACCTATGATTGCGTTGGATAAAAACCGCTATATATATATATATATATATATATATAATTTAAAAGTAAAAAACAAAAACAAAATCCATGTTCGATTTATGATGTAATTGTTTGTGTTTTTTACTTTTAAACTATATTTTCTGTATCAAGGACTTTTTATTTATCAATATATATATATATATATATATATATATATATATATATATATATATATATATATATATATATATATATAACTCGTCTAAACATCAACCCAACAATGTTAGATCTGTAAATTTGCTTTCGCAAATTTTTGGTTCTTCCCTCGCCGAGATTCGAACCCATGCTACTGAGTTATCGTGACACCAAATCGCCTGCACTGTTACTGGTGCGCTAGACCACACGACCACCTGGGTTTCATAAAAATGGAGCTTTCGGTGGCCGGGTGTTACCTTTCCACGTCAGTTTTAATCTAGCGTCGTACTACAGTACATGATATATAAGGCATGAAGATGTTATTTGGTCGTGTGGTCTAGCGCACCGGTTACAGTGAAGCATATTTATTATAATTATCTGTCCTTGTATTTATGGTTCTTTTCAAGTAAATCACAACCGAAATTATTGACAAACTGACTTATACACAAAAGTTAATGAATAATTGAAATCAAGACGTATGCGTTATAACGCAAATGTTTGCGTTATAACGCCAAGGTTTCCGTTATAACGCAGATGTTTGCATTATATCGCAAATGTTTGCGTTATAACGCCTAGGTTTCCGTTATAACGCAGATGTTTGCATTATATCGCAAAGGTTTGCGTTATAACGCAAAGGTTTGCGTTTTAACGCAAACATAGGAAGACATATTAAAAAATAAAGTTGTGTGACGCTAATACGCTTCCGTAAAATTCCTTGTTCATTGTAACAAAGAAAACATGAAACAGATGTTCAATAACCTTCATCTTCATTTGTTCTACAGCTTATTGCATGCACTGTGTTTTTTCGTTCAGAACTTGCAAATGAATGTGCATTTAAAGTTGCTTTCGGCAACTATCAAGTTCGTTGAATTTCCGACAAAAACCATCATTCCTGCGTTTAGGGGAATCAAAACTTCCTGCTGTGTTGAAAAATATTATGCTAAATTGCACGACGTTTTATTCGGCAAATTAAATTCTTGTATTTGATAATCAGCACTGCTGTCATTAGGGGTTTGTGATTAAGTACCTACGGAACAAACATTATTTCTAATTTATTCTGCATAATGGCGACCACGAAGACGCTTGATTGATTTTAAGAGTGCATAGATACAGGCGATTCCCTCTACCTGGTTCATAACTTCAATTTACTCAATGGGGAGTTATCTCGTTGACATTTATACCACATCTTCTTATATCTATTATCCTACTCAGTATTCGTCAATTATATGTTCTAAATATTCACGACAAGCATTTTACAAAGGGGGATAAATTGTAATACATACAGCCTCCTCCATTTATAACTGCTGCTTCATTTGAACCTTAAATCAGGATAAAGATAAAACAAATGTTTGCGTTATAACACAAAGGTTTGCATTATTTCGCAAAGGTTTAAAAAAAAATTAAAAAAAAGTGTGGCGCTAATGCGCTTTCGTAGAATTTAGCAAACTAATGCAAATAGATTTACAAGAAAAAGACAATTGTCGTGTAAAGGGAGTACATAAAAATATAATGGCATTTTTTATGACCGTTCTGAGATGGATATTGCCTGGCTATAAAACATATATATAGAACTTTGATCGGATCTGCCACAAAAATCAAACCCATTATGATTTTAGGTGGCTGATTTTTTTTTTACAACTTCAGATGTTTCTAAAGAACACATTTTCTCTTCGATGTGTGGTAAAATAATATTTGATGAGTGAAAGACAGAGTTTATTTAAGGGGATGTTGTTGCAAAAAAATCTAATAGCAGAGCATGAACATAGTCCAATAGTAAATGTGTATATACATTGATATAGTAGATGTCATACAGATATACAAATGTAGTTTGTAAAAATATAGATGATTTCTATTAAAGTATTCTTTTAAACTGTTAAACATTCCTAACATTTTTTCAAACCATGTATTAAAATCAGTTCATTTGTTAACCATTTATGTTTGTCACAAACAGTTTGTCTAATTATATGACAAAACGATTTTAAAAACAAACCACAAAAAAAAACGAACTTAAGATTTTAAGTGGCAAAATTATAAATTGAAGTAATTAGGACGACAATTTCTTTTTTCTTGTAGGCAGATATATCAAATGAGATTGCTATAATTCATGAGCCGGATGCGCTCTCTGAATTCTGTGCCAGCAGATTACGAAAACTTAGAGGTTTTGAACCACAGACAGAAATAGGTGATAAATATCTGGTGTTTAATCTAGGAGGTGAGAATATTAATTACATGTTTACTTTAAAACATATTCTTTATGCTACGAAGTAACAAAGATATATGGACAATAATATTGCATTGACTTGACGTATCAACGATATAAGGATGAGGCTCTTTCCCGTTTCGAGCCGAATGTATGATTTTGAAGTTTATTCACAGACGGAATCTTGTCATAGTTACCAAAAACGAAATAATTGCAAGGAGTGTCCTAGTAATTATTGTAGAACTTTACATGGGCTTAACCAAACTTAAATAATGTCCCATATAATAAGTGATAGAACTAAACGAGTTTTAGGTCTAAACTTTAAAGGTCAAGCTCAAAGTTGCTAGAAGAAATATAGGGGATTTCCGAAACAGAGACTATGGAGTGGGGGTGTTATTATAGTTGCAACTTCGATTATTTAATTTGATTCATACTCATTTATACTTACTTACTCGCCAACAAGGCACAAGTCATTTGCAGCAAAAGAACTTGAGTTTTTTTCACCTTTAGATGGATTAGCAAATCGTGCATTAACAAACCAATAATAGAATAAACCTGTAGTTGGAGGCAAACATATACATGCATATATCTTATACACAGCGAGTCGTTGTAGAATCTATATACGGACAGGAAATTACATTTCCTATCAGCAATTACATAATAAAGTTTGGAAGGGATTTTTCATGGACACGACTATGTTTTTAGTGTACAGAACTTTCTTTAATTCAACGACATTAAACTGTTCAGATATTATTTAAATGCAAAACAAAGATTAACGGCTCTGTCATTCCAATTTTGAACATATTGAAGACTTAGTACACTTTAATATCAATACATGCATACGTGTTATACGCCAACACGACTAACATATGACCGTGTCAGTATGGTTTAATCATTGAACTTGACTATGGTCATAAAAACAAACCTCTGTGGAAGATCACTTAGTAAATGTATCAATGAAATATACAAAAAAAACATATTGTCTGTCATCATATCTCTAAATTTAAGGCAACAGTAGTTTACCGATGATGTTCAAATCATTGACAAGCTTAAATAAAAACTTAAGAGAATCGCATGTACTCTCACAGGTGAGAGACCGAGTGCGTCGACAGAATGCACGTATCCTGCTATTCATCACCCGTCATTTCAAACCAAATCAAAAGATATTTAAAATAAATAAAAACATTGGAGGCAGGAACTTTTTCACTTAACTTAAATTTATAGTATGCAGTCGAATTCAATTTAATTTAATTTTGATACGTTTTTAATTTGATGGCCTACTAAACTTTAGACTTTTCTACTTTTTCTTATGTTGAACTGTTACACCACTGTCTCAGGTTAGGGAGAGGGTTTAGCGCCAACAAAATTGTTGAACCCCACCACATTCTGTATGTACCTGTCCCCAGTCAGAAGCCTGTTATTGAGCGGTTGTGGTTTGTTGATGTAAAACATATTTGTTTTTCGTTCTTTATGTTGTACATAAGTTAGACCGTTAGTTTTCACGTTTGAATTGTTTTACGTTTGTCATTTCGGTTTTTTTTTTATAGCTGACTAAACGGTATGGACTTTGTTCATTGTTAAAGGTCGTACGATGACCCATTATTGTTAATTTCTGTGTCATTTGGTCTCTAGTGGTGAATTGTCTCTTTGACAATCAAACCACATTTTCTTATCTTTATATTGTGTGAGCTATTGTCATCACTATGCTTTCGTCGTCCGTTAAATTTTATTAACATATTTTCATCACTATTTTGCAAATAGGAACAACATTTGACTACAATCCAACTTAGAGTATCTTATCTAAAGTGTATATCATGTGATTCCGCACCAATATGGCCGCCTTGGTTAAAATTTAACATTACATTGTGTTATCATTTTACGTCAACATTGCTTAAAAAAACATTATAATATTTAAATTTCAAACCAGAGTATGATAATATTGTGCGTTATATCATTTTAGCAAAATCCGGTCAGAAAGTGCGAACTTGATTTGTTTGTTTTTTTATTTGTTTTTCATTGCAGTGTCGCTGATGAGTCACTTGTAGACGAAACGCGCGTCTGGCTTACCGAATCAAAAGTCTGGTATCTTTGATGAGTGTTTCAACTAAGAAAATTGTTTCGTTCAGTTATATATTAAAAAAAAACAAGTGCATGAGGCCCATTATGCACGAATGTTTTATTCTGCATTTCTTTTGTCTCTTTTGGTGGTAGCTTGGGGAACATTCTAAAGATATTGACTCCTTCTTGTTATAGTTCACATACTAGCTTTATAAAAAAAATTTCAGTAAAATTTCTGGGTTTTTTTTCTTGGCATTTACATATTTTGTATACATAAACCACTATTTTGTTAAAGAGGTTGCTTAGGTATTAGTCTTACTTTTCATTTGTGATTTTAAACGTGTGAAACGGAGCAAGTTCTACTCTTTATATCACACACACACACGTTTTCATAGTCCTCAACTTAGCAGGATGAACACAGCAAGTGCCTAAACCTGCATGTTTAAACATGCCGTGTATCCAACTTTTTATTCTTCATCGATTTATGGGATCTGAACATCTTTAAACTACTGTCACCTTAATTTAGATAGAAAAAGATATTTCAACAAGAAATATTTTCACCAAAGCAAAATCTACAAATATATCAAAATGGTCAAAATCCTAGCATGTGTTATTGTCGCTTAATGGCCTCTATAATCATTTTTGCGTTTAGTGAAAACTATTGCTAGTTATAGATAGATCTCGAAAGTGTTAACATATACACACACACAAAAGAACAACCCATCAACACAATTAGACCAAGATCTATTTATAAGGCCATTAGCTGTCAATTTCATGTTCACCGATTTGACTCAAAATCCGATATTTGATTTAGAACATGCTCAGACGTATATCCAAATTATAAAAAAGTATAAAATTAAGAAATAATTCCTTCATGTCATGCTCTATGCTCATTTTAACATAGGTAGGCATTATATTTGTCGATATTTTACACTGATTGTTAGCGAGGTGTAAAATGTTGTAAAATATAATGCCTACCCATATTAAAATGAGCATAGAGCATGACATGAAGGATAAGATGACGTCTAAACTTATATTGTGTATTATCAAGTTTCTAATAGGACAAATACAGTATTTTTATAGGTCGAAGCGTACGAAATAACCGTAAAAATGTGTGGCTGTTCCCGTTTCCTCCTGGAGGAGTCTGTGCATTGCATTTCATATTTGATAAGTTTAAAAACTACGAGCAGCGTAAATATATGTGGTTTCATAAAAATATATAATAAAAGTTTATGTTAGCTGCTTAAATGTATATATTTTAAATAAACTCATCATATATACCAGGACTAAATTTAGTATATACGGATAACGATGGAAATAACGTTAATATAAACAGTAAGTTCGTGCGCATGTGTCAAACATATGTTGTGCTCATTAGAACACGGCTTTGTTTACAAAGCGTATAAGGACGTCATATTAGAATAAACAATACAATAATTTAAAATGCATGGGGTCGATAATATGAATCAGCATTTCGTGTGTATTTAAGTCTAGACGCCATCTAATCAACCATCGAATTGACTTCCAAAGACTGCAACCGTCATTTATCCCTGTATCAACATAAATATAGATACAAAAGATAATAAACTCGTGCAATGTTTTTTTTGGGCTGTTTGATTACTTATTATAAGTTAAAATATATGCTAATCATCGTTTTACCTGTATGAAATTTGAACCAAAATTGAACCAAAATGCAGGATAAAAGCGAATTTATATTTCACTATTTAAATCCATTTATGATTGAACAAAAAAAAATCATATCTTTTTTTTTTATTTAGTAAACCTCGTAGCTTATGCCCTTCTAAACAAGGCAGTGTGATTGAAACTACTTTTAATCATTATTTTATAAAAGCCGGGCTTCATAGTTATTGTGAAAAAAACCATCTCTAGGGGCTACTCAGTATCATATGTGGATGTTGAGACTGTCGCGTGAACATAACGTTTGTAGTGTTGTACTTGTCCATTGTCGACGTCGTATTGTCAGTAATGTCGCTTAAGGCGGAAATACGTTTCTTGCATATTGAATGTAATGGCTGAACAGTTGTCGATATAAAAATTGCCTTAACTATCATCTATATTCATGGTGCCGTTACCAGGATCCGAACCGTGGTTATCGTGGCTCCTGTTTACCTGTGTGATTGGAAAATCCTAAGTAAACACGGAAACATAACAAACAAGTGTTGCAAGAATAGAAACTATCTTAAACGAAAGACCACTTACTTATCCGTCGTCCGAAATCAAAGGCTGCGGAGCTTCATCTACTATACGGAGGGCGCATTTCAACATTACCGTTGGTTCCTCTGTAATAATCGCTGATTTAGAGGTTCCCTGCTTAATCTTAGCTTTTAGTGTATCAGTCTCTTTTAAAACTGCATGATCTCTTTTAATCTGGCAAAGTGCTACTCGTAAACTGTCAAAATCCTTAAAAGTGTCATACTTATGACTGCTGATATCTTTTAAGTCCTGACGCAATCCTGTCCAAAGCATGGAATGAAGCATCTTGTCAACATCACTAACCTTTACCATTCCTAAATCTTTAAATGCTCTACCAATGACATTCTCAAGTCTGCAACTCCAACTTGTTATATCCTCATCCTCTTTCTGTCTAACCTCATAAATTTCAGCCAATAAAGCCTCTCTTTGGTCTATGCTCCCATAGATACTATCTAGCTTGTTCAGTATCTGGTTGACAGAAATGTCTGTACCAAGTCGCATAACAACTCTTCCCGTGTCTCCTCTCAATGATGTTCTCATGGCTTCCTTAATCATACTTTCCGTGTAAAGTCATGAAAGTTGATGTTTCATTAAACATCTTATATTGTTCCTCCATAAATCAAATCAAAATCTAGCTGTGTTTTATCAACATCTGGATCAAGTGGCTCTTCAGTGATGATTCTATCACTATCCAAATCTCCATCTGTGTTGACAATGAAATGGTTTTCAAAATCAAACTTATCTTCTGGTGTGGTATCAGAATCTGAACCTTCTTCTTGTTTGTCCTGTTTCTTTAGTGAATGTTTAACATGATCTTTTGTGGATCTATGAAGTGGTTTTTCCTTGTCATATATGAATCCAAAGGGTAAAATAGTAAGTTTCTATGTAATGTTCGTGTTCTTCTAGTTCCATTTTCTCTTCTTACAGTGTAAACTGGAATATCTGTGTTTGTTAACTTTCTATTTATATGTAACAATATTCCAGAAGCGCCTGCATAAGGAGTATAAATCTTCCAGTTCATACGATATTCAACACCTTCCATTTCCTTTAATGATATCCTTGATAGATGATTGACGCCTACAAGAAAGTTATTAAACCAAGATTTCCAAGTGGTGAAGTTGAAATCATCCCTTCGTATTTTACGGATACCATCACGAGTTGTTTGACAGTTATTGAATATCGGTTTCACAGATGACGACGGATATGTTCAGATTGACGTAACCACAGTCCCGACCTTCACAGTCCCAACCTTTTATCCTCAAATGAAACCCACCAAATAAGACTAATTACCCGGTTTGCAATTGCATGAGCAATACGACGGGCATCACATATTAAACAGGATATGCTTATCCTTTCGCAGCACACACATGAGATCATCTTTAGATTTGATTAACAGAGTTGCATATTGCCTCGCTTTAGCATGTTGTGTTTGAAGTGTTGGTCGTTCTGATTTTTAATTTTCCATGTCTTTGTTGCTTATGCCACTAACAGTCTCGTCTATCCTAGGTAATAAAAAACATGTTTTTATTTCAATTTTTTACAGTGGATTAAGTTTCAGGGTTACATCGTTTACGTTACCAAAGGTTTACAGGGATCTCCATGACCTGTTTAACGATGGCGCCCCGCCATCGTTCAAATGTCTTGCGCCATCGTCAAATGACTTGCACCATCGTTCAAATGTCTTGCGCCATCGTCAAATGACTTGCGCCATCGTTCAAAACTGTGATCGTTTTTGTAGCCTGACGCCATTTTTGTTTATCAATTATAATCAAATGCATGTAATTGCATAACCTTCAGGCTTTCCTTATAGTATAATCCAGTTCTAACGCCTGAGGGATATCCGGATTAAGATCGCTTATCACTTGTACCTTGTACAGGTAGATCAACAAAGCAGACAGGAGAATATTATCTGAAGATAGACGATTCATTTGTCAAATTATTTAATCAAGTTTCCGCAAATGCTTATGATAATTCAGATTAAATAAATGAATTAATAGTCCAGTTACAAAGTTTAACAAGTATAACACGTGCTTTTATTTTGACTTACGCAATCAGCATCCCCCTTTTTAAGAAGTACAAAATAAGACGTAAAACAGTAATTATTATTTCATCGCAAATAACTCGAGTACTGCTGTATTGTAACGATAATATAGAATTACTTTAAAAGTTAAAAAGTAAAAACTATTAATATTTCCGGTAAATAAATATCGTATCGTAATTCCGAATTCATTACGTAGTTTACAATCAAATTGATACATCCGCGTTTCCGGTTTTTATTCAGACTCGAAAGATGCATGTTGCATATAGCATCGAATTGCTAGTTAAAGTCATTAAAAACCTTTTCATTTGACAACGTTCGCTTTACAAATCTTTTAAACCTTTTACATAACCCGTACGACTCGTTTTGTCGTTGCTGCAAACCAGCCATACCGGTAATGGGTTCATGAATTCTGAATTTGACAATTTGACAATGTCCATGAAAAATAACCTCCACATGAATTTTAACCCCCATTACAATTACCAAAAATGGCAAGAAAACTACATTGGGACCTTCGTGATAGCTATTGGTAATTCTCGACTAAGGTAAAGGGAGGCGGCATGACGGCTTGGACTTTGAAGGGTTACAAACGGGTAGTTATTGAAAATAAATATACTTTTATATAGTATTTATAATGAAAATTCAAATAAATATAATTTAAATAAGCAATGAATTAGCATGTTCAACTATCCTTATGTGGAGGGATGAAATACTTTCGATCGCGCTACACTGTACGGCGTAGATACGGTTTATGATGGTGAAAGTTCCTCCATTGTTCAATTTTCATCCATGGAGATCCCTGGGTTTATTCATCCGGTAATGTATTATAATTAAATAAGAATCAACTGCCAATCTTCTATTTTTCTACTATGCCTAATCAGTTGATATTATTTATCAACTTCTTTTATAGTGTAACTCTATGGATGTCGCATGTTGAACAGGGTCTGTTTACCCTTTGGGAGCACCTGAGATCAATCCCGTTGTTTGGTGGAAATCGCTCAGACTTTATTTTTCTATGTTGTGTTCTGTGAACTGTTTTTTGTCTTTTGGTGGTTTTTCGTTTTTTTTTTCTCCATGCCATTGTCAGGTCTTCGACAAATTTGTTTAGCTATCCTTTTTCATTCCTTTCTGTTTCTTGAAAAATATAAGCGATGGACAAAACCTTATCAAAAGTGATCATCAAGTCATGATTTTAACCTATACACATTCTACACAACATTTTTGTTAGACTGAATTTGCTTTATGCATTAATGTAAGTCTAGCGATTTTCTGTTTCCTTGGCATTGTCTCAATTTGACTCTTGACTTTTGACTCAATGTAACCTTATCAGGTTCCGATATAATGTATTGACTTGATTGAAAGTTCTTAATTTATATATTACATATGTAAATAATGTGTATTATGGAAACGGACTTGTACGGAAATGTACTTTCTGTGTATTGTTTTCTAGGTTCATTTTTCACTTTACAAAAGCAAGTAAATTGCAGCTAGATATGTAGTTTTGGCCCCGATGGATATTTCAAATATAAAAGCTAGTGTGCAAAAACAAATCATTCTTGGATAGCTGAATATTAATATATCCTTCAAAGAGGGTTTATATGAACATCACGATTGTCTTATGTATGCATTATGGACTGTTTTCTGTTTGACGGTCCGTATTTCCATATCCATATCAGACATTAGTCAAGAAATTATTGTAATGTTGTTTCTAACCTTTTGTCGAACGAACTTTGTTATTCAATTTTACAACAACAAAAATGAGACGAAAGACACCTATTTCCTGTTTGACAATTGCATATACTTATGTTAATAGTTTCAGAAAAGGTACTAGTATCACAAAAAGGGATCGAAATTCTAGTTTGAACCAAATTTTGGGGTTTAGTAACATTTCCATGCCCCTTTTTGAAATATTTTATGATGATTTAATGCAGAATGGTGCAATGAATACACAAAAAAGGAAATATTTGTCACCATTTTAACGTAAAAATCAAATCTATGGAAGATACTGATTACATACATATGCAAAATTACTGTAAAACATAAAAATTTAGCCTAATGTATTAGAAAGCCTTGAATAGAAGATAAGTAAAAAAATTATGGGTCAGTTTTAATTATATTTGCTGTGGTGCTACCTTATCATGCAAAGAGTAATGTTGGACCAAAACGAATTATATCAGATCTAAATTTAGAAGTATAGAGTTAATATGTATATAAATAGAAAGAAAGCGTTCATATACTTGAAAATAGAAATAAGGCTTCAGCTACAATGAAAATTCTATGAATCATGTGATCGTTATAACCAAAGAAAAAAGAAAAATGGTTCACCATATATGAAACATACATACATATCGATACACATACACTCACAAATTCAATAACATATACAAACAATGTTAATATGTTTTTAAAAAAAATTCTTGATATAAACAGTCGTCGTCTTTACAAACTGTCGATTATATACATGAATATTAATTTCTGTTGAAATTTGAAACACATTTGCTTACAAACTGTTATATCTATATGTGTTATACTATAATATAATTTCATATTTCAAGTTCATTTTTGAATATTGATAATCGATATTTTAAGAGGACCTTCATACATTATTAATATGTAAGTTGCTTAAAAGCTACGTGACAAATGTCAATTATATTTTGTATATAAATTTTGTAGAATCGTTGTGAGGTGTTAGTGTTAGTATCTATCAGGATATCTAACCGTGACCTCATTTTCGTAGTATCCTGATCTTGCGTTCGTAGATATATTTGGACCGATTTATTGATGTTGTGTGGTTGCCAGCACTTTCAGCCCTTTTGACTATATGACTGCGGTCATTGTTTTACTATTGGAGGAAGTCAACTGACCGATGTTAATATTTAGTCCGCGTTAAATTGTCACTTGCAAAATTTATTAAGTCTTTAATGTCTGTGTTCGTACAATCTCCTTTATAATTTCGAAAGTGGAACATGACTATACACAAAAATAATGGATCGGTTCGTCTGAAAATTAGTTGTGTATTGCATTCAAAATAATAAATGTACTTTCATTTTTTCAAGGTAAATTCAAAACAATACGATTTTTTATATTATTCATCGCTATCAAAAAAAAACATATGTAGAGGGTTGATAGGTATAAGTTAGTGGATAGAAGGTTGTTCCTTTATTTATACGATGCTGAATTCAAACAGAAACGTCTTAGGAAGACAGAAAAGGAGTTAGCATTATCCTTTAACTTTATTTTCCGCTATTAAGATGAACTTGTCTCACTTAATAATCTGGTGACTATGTTGAAAGAATCATGCGGGTGCCACATGTGGAGCAGGATCTGCTATTCCTTCCGGATCACCTGAAATCACCCCCAGTTTTTGGTGGGGTTCTTGTTGCTCAGTCTTATAGCTTTCTGTATTGTATTTTGTGTACAGTTGTTTGTCTGTTTGTCTTTTTTTTAGCCATGGCGTTATCCGTTTATTTTCGACATTTCGGACCGTTTGTTTGACCACGGATATGTTCAAATTGTAGTTACCAAAAAACTGTCCCCTTTTTCACAATAATGACATCACCAAATAAGACTTATCACCAGATGTCGACGACCTTTGAATTTTGAATGTCCTCTTGGTATTGTCCACCTCTTTTCTAACAGTAAAACTGCATTGTCTGTAAAAAAATGTTTCATACCAAATAACTGTAATATTGCTTTTGAAAATACATTTCATTTGTTTTCAGATGGAACGACAGACATTACTCTGCACGAAATTACTGGACCAAGATTTGTGAAAGAAATTTATCGCGGAGATAGCTGGAAAGGGAATGCATTGGTTTGCGGAGAGGTTTTGTCCATTTTGAATCAGATATTCTGTCAGAATGTTGGAAGTATTCTTAAAGAGAGTTACAACTCAGAATATATTGATTTGATCTCAAACATAGAAGATGCAATAAAAAGGTTCGAATTAGAATCCACTGAGAAGATTAGCATGAGGTATTGCCAGGGCACTTTTAAAGAACTGACCAGCGAACCATTACGAGAGTTGTTAAGTCATTCAAGTTTCAACCAAAATGTCAATTTTGTCGGGGATAAATTCAGATTCACTGCATCTTTCTTTCAATCATTATTTGAGAGTGCAATAAATTATGCTTCAGGAATGTTGGATACATGCATTTCTGCAATCAATAATGAAAACCTTTCCGAAATTACGACATTACTTGTTGTTTTTGATTGTTTGAAATCACCTATTCTTATAGATATTATAAAACGAAAGTTTGAACCTATACTTGAAGTTATTGTCCTAAATGCAGACACTACAGTGTTGGATGGAGCGTTGTTGCGTGGCTTTCAGTAATTGATTTATTTTCTCATCACATTATAAATTTATATTGAGAATGAAAACAAAAAGATAATTTAAATCATGAAAGGTATTCTTGTAGATTTGTGTTCAATCAGTTTGCACGTTATGATGAGAAAAAAATGGAACCAATCAACAGAAATAGTTTGTACATCTTTTTATAAATTGATAATCACAATCTTCTGGAATTGTATCTTTTTTGAAAGATGAGGTTTCATAATAAAACAAAAAAAGAATAATGAAAGGGTTATTTCCATTTTTTTTTAAAAAAAGTTTAGAAAAAAGATTAACTTAGTAGAAAAGTAGGAAATGTAAGAAACATAACAGATGAAATAAACAAAATATGCGGAATGAGATTATCTTTCAAGTTATTGTTCCCAGTCGTAATGTCTTAAACGAGTTAGAAAATTTACAGCCGTTATGTTCCTTAGAAATAAAAAAAAAAGGTATAATGGAAGTGGCATTGGAAGCGATCTCAAACCTTTATTTCAAAGCAGGAATATCACCAATTATACTTCTTCGTATTGAAGGAATAGATCTATTCCTTCAATACGAAGAAGTATAATTGGTGATATTCCTATCGCCCATTCTTATGGTATGTATATTTTACAATGTTTTCGCTGTTTCGTATCTAAAGATTCATTTGAGATTTCAATAAATGCAATTTATGTATATCTGGTAAATTATTAAGTCAGGGATTTCGTTACCACGAATTTTGAATTTTAAATTAAAACGTGACTAAATATTCATTTCAATATATGTAAAGTTATGAGTACTCATGATTCTCCATCCTGTCGATACTGTTTACTTATTTTTTTGACATTGCACAAGGTCATGGGTCTCTCAGACTGCTTATTACGTCCTAGTACTAAATCCATTCAGAAATTGGTTGTCCCCCGAATAAAAAAATAATAATAATTTTAATGCAACATTAAAGTGAAAGTTTTTAACTATGAACTATAATTTCCATTTAAATACTGTCATCTATGATAGCCTCTGAGGCAAAGAAAAATACCCTTTTCTCATCTGATCAAACCCAGTTATTCTGGGCTGCTCAAACGTTTCACCAATGACCGTCTGATAAAGGTTAAGACATTTGTAAAATCTAGATTGACGAAAATAATTCCAAATTAGTTATATGTTACCAATGATTGAGTAGTTCGTATAGTTTGGGGTAGCTGTAATAAAAAGCATTATACTTTATTCAAATAATTACCAAAAATAACTCCTTTTTACGCGGGAAACTGCGAATAGTCCAAACAACTGTTTGTGAATGTGCAAGTATAAAATTACTACTTTTTCCCGCGGGGAACTACACGCTCTGGCTTGAAATGTGCTCTTAGCAAAAAGACAACTCTAAAATTTGTAAGCTTTTGCATGTTTGAGAAAACATTGGTTGTCATCTGATGCAAATGGAGGCGGCCACAAGATTCTGTTGTGGTTCTTATTTAGACATCCACAACATTCTACAACAAATTTAAACACAAAATATTCAACAAAAGTAGCATTACCTCATATTAAGTCAGTATACTCATATAATTAGGGCATTCATCAAAAGTCCAATTAAAAATTAGCAAATCTTGAAAAGCATATTTTCTTCGGTCATAATGATCTCTGAAAAATTGACTTTTCTCGATTTAATCATTTTGGGAAGAAAATTTTGATGTAGGTCATAATTCTACAGGGTTCAAACAGAATCATTAAATTACAAAAGATAGCTGCTAGAATATTGCATACCTTTTTCCTTGCTCCTTCTTGGATTTTATGTTTGAATTAAACTGAAAACTTTGAACAGGGTATAAATAAACTCATCATAGATACCAGGACTAAATTTAGTATATACGCCAGACGCGCGTTAACAGGGTATAAAATAGCACAAGTAGGTTGGAGTATATGTGTATAACAACATCAGCATGTTTTCGTGGGCATCCTTTGCTGAACGATGTGTCAAATTCCAAAATTATTTTGGTTGATTTCTTATATTAATTAAAACAGTTTAATTTATAAATAAAACATTATATTTTTACTCTCATATTAATCATTGTTATTATGTACATACATGCTATTTTTGTTTTCTATACATCTGATATGTTTCATGATGATTAATAACCGTTTTTGTTGATTTCATAGTGTGGTTTTTAATAAATAATATGATTTGTTGTCGTTGTTGTTTTCGCTCTAAATTTGTTTTATACTATTTCATTGATTATTTACTCATTTAAACATAATTTGTAAGAACACACGCCATTTAAATCATTTACTGCAAAGATTTGATTACGTAATTACTAGTATCAACATCGCTGTTAGAAACAAAGACGTCTAACTTTATAAGAATGTATCTGCTCTACAGTCTATCCTATTTACTTATCGTGCTTATGGTTAGAAAGGTTTCCATTCTGACAAACTTTATATTGGTCATATTAATTAAGAGTTCTATCATACAAAACAGTTGCTAGAAAACACAATGTTCAATGGAATATCAAGGGGTGGGTTCCGGGGGTTGTAACCCCCTTTTTTTTGGACGATCAATGCATTTGAATGGGGACATGTAGTTGGACCCTCCCCCCTTAAAAATGGCTGGATCCGCTCCTGATATTAATATTATGACTTTCGAAACATTTGCTTATTCAGTTCATAATGTTATGAATTATAACTTGATGTGAATTTTACACCATTAAAGGAGATGTGACATGATTTTTTTTTTTATTTTTTTTTTTTTTAAATAAATACTTATTTATACATAATTACCCCCAAAAAACATCGATAACAATATAATTATCGTTTAAATGGATAAAAAATAAATTTAAATGTATTGATCTGTCGACATACTAATTATGCATATTTCAATCCCGGAAGTCACTCAGAACGAGGCTGTGACGTCAGTGGTTACTTCAATCATATTTGACTGACGAGTGTAAAGGCATAATAAGCGCAATTTCATATTCGAACATCTTCCAACAAAACCCATGACAGTGATTAAAAATGGTTCTGTGTTCTGCCAGTAGATGCAACAATAGGCATAAGGACAATTTGATAAAAAAAAAATCCGTTTTCTGAGTAACCCGCAGACTAGTCCCAGGAAGAGATAGGACTTCCTACCAAGCACTAGTCATAGACTTTGTTCCGCCCACTTTACAAATGCATGTTACGATCGTGACCCAGAAGTTATGAAGAATCTCGAGGGATGTCCTACCATGAAGCCAAAACTTCGTCCAAATGCGGTACCTGACATTCCATTGACACAACCAACAACAGCTGAGCCCCACCTAAGCGGGGAGCTTGTGAGGGAGAAAAAAATCTTTTTCTTCGCAAATATTTTTTGCGTCCCTTATTTATAATTTTTTTAATAGTTTAGTCATATTTGTGTATAATTTTATAGCCAAATATATCTCAATGTTTAAAATTTGGTATTGTGTACCTCCTGTGTGTACCTCACTACCTGTTCACGTGTGCATGTGTGTACACTGAAATTGGACATAATAAATTAAAAGTCATCAACATCGATCAGAAGTTACATGCAGGTATGCGGCACACTTTCTCTGCAGTGCTGGGTTACCTTTGAAGTTGAAAGCTACAGGTGTCATGCCCCCGGGTGGTGATATATATGACATCGGCAATACGCACTATTGCGTAACATGCGTCGAATCTGTGTACATCCATGATCACCTGCTGGGTGCACAGATGAGGTTGGAAAATATACTAGAGCAATGGTTACAGATATAAGTTACGTAATGCATATCTGTTTAACCTGTTTGAATAAACAATAGTCAATACCTTACTGTCGGCTATGGGGGTTTACAGAATAGAGAAAAGAGGACTGACAGTGCAGCTTAAAAAAGGGAGCGGATACAAAAAAATGTGTTTGTGAATTTACTTAGTAAAGCTAAGAATGGAGTATAATAATATTAGATAAGCAAAATAAATAGAGAAAAATAAATAGAGAATTAAGAAGAAATGCTTCTTAAGTAAATAATTAATAAAAAAAAAAAAAAGCCTGTCAGTCCCCATAACTAATACATAACCTGTAGTGGGTACATACATTTCCTTCTAAGTTTTCTAATAAAAATTAGGCAGGTATGAAGGGTGTATTGCAATAAGTTAGTAGTACTTACCTATTCTATTTATTTATTAAAAATCATTTTATTTCTTAATAAAAAATAAATTGTGAAGAGATATCAAGTGATGCTTTTAAAATGACAGACCATTGATGCAAGGTTATCGTGGTGAAAAATTATATGCAAAAGGTGACTTGAATGAGAAACAAATATTTTGGCTAGTGAATGTATGCAAGTCTTTATATTGCATAAGACATGGAGATGAATAACATAGTTTTAACTTAAATAATGCAGATAAATCCAATTGATACAGACCTGGGAGTAGTAGATTATGTATAAGTATAGACTGAGTTAGTTAAAACATATTTTACTTGCTGAATTAAAGCAAAAAGGATTAGACACAAGTAAATCATACTTATGAAGTCTTCTCCATAATACAATGCACATGCATATAAGGAAAACAGTTTATAGAATAATACTAGCTTTCATACGTAATAAAGAGAAAAAGAAAGTTTGAAAAGTCATATGATTCTGTGACGGTGACGTGTGTACTGATGATGACAATGATGTTCCGTGCCAGTAACAATAACCTCTATCAAGGCATAAAAAATCTGTTTGACCATTTTATGAAATTTTGAACATGTTTGAAAATTTGAATATTTTGTTCATTCGAAAGTTCCATGTGTCCTCAAATTAATAGTTTTGTATTTAAAACAATGTTTTCGGATAGCCAGTTGAGATTATTGAATAAGGTTTTTCTACATAATGTGTATTTTGGACAAACAAAGAAGTAATGGTAGACATCATCAATATCTGACCCACAATGACAAGAAGGATCATTAATAAATTTATAATATTAGCTCTAAATAGATGATTGTTTAAGAATGAAGGGGAACATCTCAATTGCGTTAGATGATATTTAATTTCCTTGGGCCGTACAAATGAAACGTTTCAATTTTACATAATGGCCTATCGTTTTTTTAATTCTTTCTGTTATGCATTACTACTCTCTGTTTTCTGTCGTGTAGATAATCCTGAAACCAATTCAATTAGTTTCCGTCAATACCATAAGCTTTCATTTTACATATAAGGCCCCTATGCCAAACTTTGTCGAAGTTGAAGAGAAGTCACAAAATACAAAACAATTTATAGACTGAGGATATACCACACGGAAAAAATATCACAAAAAATAAGCCAGTACTCATAGATCATTTTCAATGGGATTATTATGGAGGAGAAAAAGACATATGAATATATATTACTGTTTTAAAACTTCTTTAAATCTTACTTATAATACCCCCCCCTGTTATGTCATACTTATTACACATTTATTTGGGGCAGCTTTAGAAATTCAAATTTTACACCCAACACTCTTGGTAAGGTGATGGGTAATTTATGACGATTGTTGAGAATTGTTTTTAAATTATAAGAGAGTGATCTTGAAATATTTTATTTTATTACATTTATTCATTTTCGAGTTTAGGAAATTTTTCATGTAGCTTGATTAATGAAATAAATTTAAATTTAAATTATGCAAAGGGTATAATTCATGCCACAATGAAGCCATTTATAGATACCAAGCCACTTTGACATGTTGTTTTTATAACAATTATTTGATCATTATTTATATCTATTTTGAATAAATTTTAGTAAAAAAGTTACTTAATATATAATAGATCAAGAATTTTGTATTTTTTAAAATTATTTTTTCTTGTTATATGAAAAATAATTTCGAAAATAAATTGTGACTTTTTGTCCTGTGAATTTTTGTCCGTGACTTTTTTGCTGTGACTTTTTGTCCTGTGACTTTCTGTCCTACATTATTTATGACCTGTCTTTTTGTATTATTAAATGTAATTCAATTACCTGTTAAACGTAAACATTTTTAAGAAATATCTCTTTATTTTTGGTGAAATTAATTATTGATATATTATATCGGCATTGCTTGAAAGATAGTCAATGTCGGATGACGAATTTATATCTTCTACTTGATTATTTTCAACAAGTAACGGCTCAAACTGATACGGTTGAATATCTAAAGTTTGAGAATTGCCTTGAAAACTGCTGTCAACACCGTCCATTGTTTAATTTTACAGGAATATGATCGACTTCGTCCTTTTTGAGACATTTTCTCAGATTGTATCCACTGACGTCATCACGATCACGTGACCGGTATCTCATTAAAAATCAAAGATTACGACAAGCGCTGGTTTCTTTGACAATTACAAGGCCGTTAAATGAGGTTTTGACAAGAAAAAATTATTACAATATGTTATTTGACCAATATTTATTAATAAATTAATTAAAAAAAAAAAAAAAAAAAAAAATTGTGTCACGTCTCCTTTAAACCATAAACCCAAAGACAAACATAACCGTCAACATGTCAAAGTACCTCTCATGTTGAACTTGTTCAATTATGATAAGAAAACTGATATGAACAAATGACAATCAGGGAACAAACAAAAAATAGCAAGTCAATTTTTGACATACAAACACTTTTTATATTAAAGACAAACACTACAAAAGTTCATCGAGCCTGTGCTTAAAACATGTTAAAAGTACGAATGGTTTGAGTGGTGCCTGTAAGTATGAATATGCTCTCCTTGACACTGACGGCGGCAACCTATTGTCATTTTGCACGACACCGAAATTCACCTGGATAAAGATACACTTACTCTTTAAATCTAATATTAAGAAATATTAGTCTCATTGTATGTACACTAATGACAGTTTTGACCGAATTTTTATTTGTTGCTTTGTTTTTGGGAAGACGGGGGAGGAGGGTAATGACATATTTTGGTGACATATATTGTCTCTTATGCATATGAACTATGTAATTCAATACAACAATAAGAAACAGGGTTTTTTTTCTCTAAAAGTTCATTTTATTCAAAAGATAATTTACAATGATAATAGAGATGTTCTACATTACTAAATGTGTTTTAAACTTGTTTAAGTTGTTTCTCCTTGTGACGAAGTACATGTACCAGAGTCGTTGTATGTTTTACTTCCAATCTTTACAATCACACACAACTGTATACTTGAAGAGCATGTCCAAAGTCAGTATATGACGTTTCAATGTTTTCTTCTATTTGACATTCTTAAATTCAAAGATGTTGACCTTTAAATTCAGAGAATAAATTGACACACATCCTGGATAAGATTTACTTAAGCTATTTTTAGTTTTTTCAGTATTGACATGAATATCAATTATAAGGTCATTTTTATAAATTAACTGTTTGAAAAAGTATGAATTATTCGAAATAATAAAGATTTTCTTTTCACATGCAAAGATTACCTTAGCCGTATTTGGCACCACTTTTTGGAATTTAGGGCATCAATGTTTTTCAACTTTGTACTTGTTTTGCTTTCTCTCTTGACTTGAGATTCACTGATGAGTCTGGTGTAGACGAAACGTGCGTCTGTAATATCAAATTATAAGCCTGGTACCTTTGATAAATATTCATACAGAAATAATGTATATAGAACATTGTAGAAGTCGGTATGGCTTTTATTTCTCTTCTCATTTTTAGTTTTAAAAATAACATCAACTTGTGTAAAACGGCATTTGTGTTATGTTTCTTCAATAAGTGTGAAGTTGTTTCATAATCAACTGTAAAATATCATATAACATAGAACAGATCTTCAAATAAGGAGTGTATTAATTTCTATACTAACATCATTTGAAATTTTGTATTTGATATTATTTGATTAATAATGCATTCGTATTCCTATGATATATATTATACCGTCACGGACGGTTCTTCGTTTATCATTGTCATTAAGGGGTACCTAGCAAAACTTCTTTCCAGAAATATAAATGATTCACTACATTAGTTATTTAAGTTGAACTTACTACTTATAAAAATTGTTATCATGGTTATTGTAAACAGATTAATTTACATTTAAAAAAAGTCTTTTATAGATGATTCACGGTTGGTTTCCTGAATTGGCAAACAAAATCAGTCGATTTACAAGTTGCATTATTTTTGTGTCTTTGATTAGTATGCTAAAAACACACTCGTTTCTCAATATACCTATGTCACACACGTTTTATGCATAAGTTTTATCATCTAATGTATGATTAGTGATTTTATGTAATTTGTTATCGGAAATAATCCATGCGTTTTTGTCTGAAATCGGAACGATTTTCTAAATGTTTTTGTGCCTATATGGTCTTTCGATACTGATCTTGTGAAACATTATATATTCTTCATGTTTGTCATTACAATCTTTCTGTAGTATATCATGTTTACTTTTCATTATGCAATTGGCATCGGAACTGTTTCTTTTGAATCAAAATAAAACTGGTTTTCGGTCTGAATAGACACGTCACGACAGAGAGGCAGATTTTGATGTTGAATTGTGTCGATGTCATCACTTTTTGCTTCACAATTTTGACCGTGTAAAAGTTGTCCAAGAGACATTTCTTCGACGTTTGGCCTGAAAGTGAGAAAGACATGCATATGAGAATTTACGGAAAGAAAACAAGACTTTATTGCTGTCAATATGTTGACAACACTCCAAAATTATAATTCCTGAATATTAGTAGTATCTATTTTCAAGAATGCTAATCAAACGTTTTCTATGCGATCCAATGTTTCTTGAATTGCTGTTTCCTTACTTGAGACTGTATCATTTAATTGCGTAAGAAGATCCTTTTTTAACATATCAACCCGTTTCTTCTTATTTTCCGTATGATACGCGATACTATGTTCAATCTCATCCCGTAAACCTAAAAGTCTATCTAAAGACGATCCATTAAAAATTATCTCGTGTTCTTTTCTTAACACTAACCTCTTAAATTCATCACGAATGTTTGTTTCAGCATCTCGTATTTGACAAAAGTTATGCTTTTGATGGAACTGACCTAAACAATGGAAATAAACAAAATCCCCACATTCTTTGCAGAAGAGCTAACAACTTTCTACGTGGTGAAACCTACATCGCACTAGGGTGTTCGAGTCCATGGGATGTTTCACTGATATGTTATTCGCCATGATTACACCATTTATGTTAAAACTTGAATATTTTGTACTTGTTATAATCTGATGACATGAAATAGTTAAATATTTTCGTTATCATAAACATGAAATTGATTTCTGACAATTTAAATCTATATATTCAGATAAGTATTTAATATGTGTGTGTTTCAATCAACCGTATACTAGAGATATATATTTTATAAATATATCTCTGGTTATACACAATCGAGTAATAGAAATAAATTTTATATAAATTTGATTATCATATACTTAGACTAAATAACATCTGATTTTTACTGTATGATAATAGCATTAAATTTACGTAAATTCCATATTTTTCGACTTGGTGCTTAGCGGGCTGATATGAAAAGTTTATCGCATGCTTCGATTGTTATCACATGCCTTTCCGTAACGTTATCGCATGGCATTCCGGTGATACTCGGCAAATTCCGGAAAATACACATCAATGCTACGTTTTCAGTAAAAAACATTTAAGAATTGAATGCTTCTTTTTGTAACTTTATTGGGGTGTAAAAGCGTTGACCGAAGTACATTTTGTATGAAGCGCGGAAGCTCTTCATTCTAAAAATGTACGCATGGTCAACGCTTTTACAACCCTATAAAGTTACAAAAAGAAGCATTCAATACTTATAATTACATTTTTTAGCTATGATCATGAAAACACGAATTTTATATATTTTATTATTTAATTCACCTGTGCACTTTATTGTTGGAGCACGTGTTATCATGAGTGAAAAGTTGTGTTGAGCAATGCAACTGCTTACGGAATAACACGTGATGTGCAGTTAGCCAATCAGAATAAAATATTATAATGAAACCTACATCTAATGTAATTATTACAAAATAGTGTACAAAACAATTATTTGGATACTGAAAAGTATATTTTGTAAAATAATAATAAAAAATAACAAATAAAAACAAACAAATTATTAAATAAATGCATTTTTTATAAGTTTCAAACATTATTATTTATTATTTAAAAGTTATTTTGAAAAGGTTGACTTTTCCTAACAGTCTTCATAATGTATATTGTTGAATTTTTTTTGTCGATTCGTCCATATTAAAAATAAAATTCTCTGTTGGTAGAAAGATTTCATATCGAATGTACTAAATTTGCGGTCCGACGTCCGTGAACTTTTCACTCTTTGAACTTCTATTTGGGAACCACGTAAAAGGATCAATATATGAATCTGTTATTTGTCTCCATTGTTGAAGCATATGATAAAAAGATCATAACATGTCATTTTTCATATCGCATGTATTATCAGCCCTCGGTCAATATCAGCCCTCGAGCCATGCGGCTCTTGGGCTGATATTGAACCTAGGGCTGATAATACATGCGATATGAAAAATGACATGTAATAATCTGATAATATCAACCTGATGAGGAATATTTGATCATATTTTTTTTTTTATTTAATATACAAATTTGATACTGATAACATTTGGTAAGTAATGTTCATACCTTCGGCGTAGTTTTTGTTTAACCTAAAGATAAGCTTTGATCAAATTTAGAAAAATATAGTATATGTATATTTATAGTCCAATCGACGACTAACGGGTTTTAAATGCTTCATCCATTTTGAAACAAATTATTTCTCGACTTTCGCTAGCAGACAATTATGAATCGTCGCAAATATTCCAAACCTGGATCGTCCATATTATAAATACGTCAAGAAAATTAGAACATCGCGAAAATAAGTCGAATAGAAAAATGTAAGATAACAGAAATACTGAACTCAGGGAAAATTAAAACCAGAAAGTCCCTAAATAAATGATAAAAATAGCTCCAACACATCAAACAAATCGAAAGCAACTCTCATATTCCTGACTTGGTTAAGGCATTTCCTTATGTACTCTCATGAACAACACGACGGGTGACACATGTGGAGCAGAATATATTTGATCAGTGACCAGCGACCCCCCCCCTCAATTTTGTGGGGTACATGTTCCTCAGTCTGTAGTTTGTTTTCTGTGGTGTGTGTTTTGTGTATTGTTATTTTTTCTTCTGATCATTTTTTTTTTTTTTGCAAAGGACATTGTCAGTTTGATTTCTATTTTTGAATATTCCTTTGATATCTTATGTCTGTCTTAAAATTCAGTTTGGAAAAACGAAGCATGTAGTTTCTGTATATATAATATAAATCAAAGCAACACGATCTGGAGCAGTATGAAAGTTAAGCACCTTTATTTGTCATGCTTAAAAAGATTTAAAATTTTACATTGTTCAAAGGCTGACTTAAGGTAAACTTATGACGCACAAATATCATGTTAAAATACATCAGTCAAAAAGAAATTGTACTAAAATTATGCACTAATTGAGCTCCTTTGAACGATAAATCTACTGTATTTGAGGGGCGAAAGATACCATACGGATATTCAAACTTATGTGGTAAAAATGAACGGAAAACGGCTCAAACAGAAAAATACAAATAGAAAACAATATAAAAAAACACACACCATAGAAAACTAAAGACTGAGCAACACGAACCGAATCAAAAAGTTAGGGTGATCTCAAGTAATCCGGAAGGGTAAGAAGATCCTGCTCCACATGTGACACCCGTCGTCTTGGTGATAAAATCACAAACCTGGTAATAAGTCTAATTCTGAAAAATGGTGCGGGGTTACAATTACGACATCAGGTAAATATCCTTTATAATCTATGAAACGGTTATTCAAGGAAGGAGTCCCAGAACTTTTTTTTTAAAAAAAAACCCTTGCCAGACGTCATAACTATTGGGACCAGCATCCGTCATACTAACGAAGAATGACTTCAATTTCTCCACGTGGAACTTCTGGTTTAGTATGTTCCTTGTGAGCAGCAACCCTCTATCAAAGAAATAATCGTGGTAGGAAATACGATCCCTGGAATATCGTATCAACAGGGAGATATATACTCAGTATGCAGGCCATACTGGAAAGTATGCAGGCCATACTGGAATATGTTTCTACATAGAAAAGGAAAGCTGAAATCATCTCTGTTGTAAAGTTTTATTTTCAACTGGCCCTCATTGTCAATTTCTAGATGAAGGTCAAGATATGGGGCAGACTTACCTGTATCTGTTATATCATTTATCTCAAGTTCGATGGGATAGATACGTTCAACATAGTCAAATTTAGTGAGAGAACCCCTAGATGTAGGTATAGAAATAGTTTAAAGAGTGTATTGTCCTATTCGTTATTGTATGTATTTGCATCAGAATATCAATGCAATGTTTGCCACTAAAAGTTAAAAAAAAAGGGGGGGAAGTTACCGAAGATATTCATATTCAAAGTCGAAAACAAAACTGGTAAGATCATGGCAAAAATTCACTAATAAACGACAAACAACAGGTACACAAAGCACAACATGGAAAACTAAACACTGAGCAGCAGATAAGCAATTAACCATTTTCCAGGATTATGCAATTTGATTTTTCATTTGTGTGAACTATACATGAAATTACATGCATGTGAACTATTGAGATTAGAAAATAGTAATATTTTGAAATATTCCGATGGCAGATCTCTTCTCTTCTCCATCTCATGTAGATAATTCAATACAGAAATAAAACAGAATTACAAATAATCACAATTTTATTTAAATTAATTATAAATAACAATAACAACAGGGACATTAAATAAATATGAATCACATTAATTTTATAAAATATTCATTCAATAACAACCTTTGCACAAATATAATATAACTCAGATATGAATCGATAAATGAAAACATATTTACAATATTATGCATTCAATTATATGTGAAATAGGTATGTGTATCTAAAAAAAACATTGATTCGGGAGAACATTTATAATACTACAATGAAAGTGTGAACAGATACATAGATAAATAATCATTCTGTCCAATTTAGGGATTTATCAAAATTCCCTTCGAATAAAAATAATTATTTAGAATGAAAGACAAAGGTTTTGGACTAGAGTTTTATCTATAATTCACTTTTTTCTCCTTCTGACGACGAACCAGACTCTTGATATACTTTACTGACAATAGGATTAGCAATGTCTTCTAACGATTTCTTCTGTTCTTTAAGTTCTTCTATCGAAGGATCTGAATTATTTTCCAACCATTTAATTTTTTCTTCAATCGCATTTTCTATGGTTGACTTGTCGTCATCTGTCAGTTTTCCACCTAATTTTTCTTTATCACCGATTTGATTTTTGAGGTTATAGGTCAAACTTTCAAGTTCATTTTTAGCATCAACTTTTTCTTTTATAGCCTTATCTTCATCTGCAAATTTTTCAGCATCATTTATCATACGATCAATATCTTGTTGTGAAAGTCTGTTATCATCCTTTTGAATAACAATATTGTTTTTCTTACCCGTACCTTTATCTTCTGCACTTACTTCTAAAATCCCGTTAGCATCAACAGCGAACGTGACTTCGATCTGTGGTATTCCTCGTGGAGCTGGTGGGATTCCAGTCAAATCAAATTTTCCCAATATGTGATTGTCTTTTGTCATTGTTCTTTCACCTTCAAAAATCTGTATTGTTACGGCATTTTGGTTATCGGCTGCTGTTGAAAATATTTGTGATCTTTTTGTTGGTATTTGGGTGTTTCGCGGGATCAGTTTTGTCATGACACCACCAACGGTTTCAATACCAAGTGTTAGGGGATTAACATCCATCAATAACAGTTTTCCGGTCTCTTCCTCTCCACTCAGGATGCCACCTTGAACAGCGGCACCAAAAGCCACAGCCTCATCTGGATTTACCCCTCTGTTTGGCTCCTATAAAATTATAAATTTGAAATGACCTAACATTAAATATATTTTTTTTGTCTTGCAAGATGTCATGTTGACCTTATATTTCGTTTTTGGGATATACAAATACCCGACAACGTCCACTCTGTGTTTTTGTTATATTTATTTCTATTTGTATCCATCTGATAAAATACGCCTTTTTCAACTGATTTTTTTAGTTTTTTCTTATGTTGTACTGTTACACCACTGTCCCATTTTAGGGGGAGGGTTTGGTATCCCGTTAACATGTTTAACCCCCGCCACATTCTGAATGTATGTGCCTGTCCCAAGTCAGGAGCCTGTAATTTAGTGGTTGTCGTTTTTCATTCATTCGTTGTACATAAATTAGGCCGTTTGTTTTTTTCGTTTGAATTGTTTTACATTTTCATTTCGGGGCCTTTTATAGCCGACTATGCTGTATAGGCTTTGCTCATTGTTGAAGGCCGTACCGTGACCTATAATTGTTAATTTCTGTGTCATTTGGTCTCTTGTGGAGAGTTGTCTCATTTGAAATCATACCACATCTTCTGTTTTATTCTTATATGGTTCCGGCTATTTTTTTGTACATAGCTCTTCAAATGTTTCGGTTCACATTAATTTTTGGCTTTGAAATACTAGATATTGAGCAATCCTGCTGAAGGCAAATAAAGAAAAGCGTTTTGGTTGCATGAAATTTAAAACGTGTTGTTTTCATATTATCAAAGAAAATGCAAAAAACATAGAAACTTCTTGATAACATTTTCATTTTTAAACAAATAAAATCCCTTAAAAAATACGAAAAGATAATAAGGTTAATAAAAACAAAAACAAAAACAAACACTTACCTTGCCGCTAAAGTAGTCTTTGAGAAGTTGCTGAACTTTAGGAATTCGTGTAGAACCACCAACAAGGACTACCTCATCAATCTCAGATTTCTTCATGTTGGCATCATCTAATACTTTCTGTACTGGTTTCATTGTAGATTTGAATAAATCCTGAAAGACCAAGTTTCATATTCATTAATACAAAAGGTTTCTTGTCTACATTACTTTGTTGTGGTTGGCAAATTGAAAAGCCGATTGTGTTAATCAAGAAAACCATCATAAGCTTAATTTGACCCAATGCTAAGCCTGAACAGTACCAAAATTCGATAAAAAGTTTACAATACACCATTGATTGATAAATTGTTCTTCCCTCAACGTCTATTGACAAATATTTCATGCATATCCTAGCCGATCTTTTCAAATGCAAAAGCATTCACAAAAAAAATATTATTGTCTGAAGTATTGCAATTCTAATCTCTCTCGTTCTATTTTACAGAATCGGTAAATGCGTAATCAAGTTTGTTTTTTTCTACGAGCATGTCAGTGTGAAAAAAACCCAGAATATTTACATGGTGTATATCAAATTTCTGTAATCTCTTATGATATTTAAAAAAAAAGAAGATGTGAAGGAAAGATTGCCAGTGAGACAACTTTCCACAACAGACCCAAATGACACCGAAATAACAACTATATGTAAAAATTTAATCATACGGCCTTCAACAGTGAACAAAGCCCATACCATAGAGTCATTTATAAAAGACCCCGAAATGACAAATGTAAAACAATTTGTACTTAAATTTCAAAACTTACCATGTTTAATTCTTCAAACTTAGCCCTAGAGAGTGTTTCTGAGAAATCGTTTCCTTCAAATAATGATTCAATTTCTACTCTTGTTTGATGTGCAGACGACAGGGCTCTTTTAGCTTTTTCGACCTCACGTCTCAGTTTCTGCATGGCATGTTTATCTTTTCTCATGTCTTTTCCTGTTTTCTTTTTATAGACTTTTATAAAATGTTCCATAACTCTCTGATCAAAATCTTCCCCTCCCAAATGTGTGTCGCCGTTCGTTGCTATGACTTCGAATATTCCATTATCGATTGTTAAGATGGATACATCAAAGGTTCCTCCTCCAAGATCAAACACAAGAACATTTTTCTCCCCTTTCTTATCAAGTCCATAAGCAATAGCTGCTGCAGTTCTGAAAATAAGAGGATATCAATGCAATGCATAACGAATCAAATATAAAGGATCTGTCATATTCCAGAAAATGTTTCTGTAGATCCTTTTTTATATCATTAATGATACTGCTACGTTAGTTATAGGTGTTGTTGTGATTGTTATCTGTAGTGGCTTTGCTGTCAAATAGCTTATTATTTGCAGAAATTAAATAATAACAGAAAAATATTGTGAGAGGAGTATATAAAGTTTAGATTTTATCTACAATGTAAATAAAGATTTGGTAAGTGGTAACTTATGTTTAACCCCATAACTTAGAGCGGCTACATAATCCTTGTTCAAAAATAGAGTTACTTTTCTTTGATTATACAATACTAGCATATTATACTTACGGTTCGTTGATGATTCTCATAACATTGAGACCAGCAATCCTTCCAGCGTCTTTAGTGGCCTGTCGCTGGGCGTCGTTGAAGTAAGCCGGGACAGTAACAACAGCATTGGTCACCTTTTTACCAAGATAGCCCTCAGCAATGTCCTTCATCTTACCCAAGACCATTGCAGATATTTCCTCTGGTGCGAACACTTTCAAAGAATCTCCAACTTTAGCTTGTATATGTGGCTTGTTATTCTTATTGACGACTTTAAATGGATAATGTTTGATGTCTTTCTGTACAGCTTCATCATTCCATTCTCGACCAATCAGACGCTTGACGTCAAATATCGTATGTTCAGGGTTGGTTGTCAGCTGGTTTTTAGCTGCATCTCCTATAAGACGATCGCCTTCTTCAGTAAACGCTACGTAAGACGGAGTGATTCTGTTTCCCTGGTCATTTGCGATTATTTCAACTCTTCCATTTTTGAAAACGCCAACACTAAAATAAAGAAACTCGATTTTATATAATAGATTCATCATATAGTGTAGCAGTGATGCTAAATTGTGTTAGTTTTGCATGTCCCTGTAACCTTCTATTGATATATTATATGTGAAAATCATATTTGATGAAGTGAAAAAAAACAGGAAAAAAGCGGAAGCCGTGGTGTTGTTTGTTAAAGTTCGAGTTTTGGGGGATATATCAATGGAATCCAATCAGAAAAAAATGGATTGTTAATGGAAAGAACATCATTAATATATCTGAAAGTGAAATTAAACGGTCTGGCTTCTTTGGTCTTTCTTGTTTTGACAAGTGTCTGAAGGAACTCCAATTCATATGAAAGTAAGAAGAGGTAGACAAGGAGATGCGCACAGTTTGTTCCCATAGGAAAGCTGAAAATTTATAAAATCTTGAAATTAGGCACTGTAAATGCTTTGAACACGGTTTTCATAATGAAATATTATAATAAAGGAAAAAATAGTAATTGTTATGACTTTGAACTTACCAAGAATAAGTAGTTCCAAGATCTATACCAATAACTGTTCCAATATCCTCGTCTTTTGCCATTGCGCATGACAGGAACACAAGCACACTAACTCCAATTATAAGAAACTTCATCATGTGCATGTCTATAAGAGAGGAAATAAAATACACATAATTTTTTTTTTCTAATTAACATCTTCGAAGAAAATGTTGAACATGATGGTATTGAGAATTTTACAATAACTTCAAAAAAGTTACTTGAACACATATCTAGCATATACAATTTTAGGTTGAGATTTGTTCGTTTCTTCATTAAATAAAATCGACCAATATTTGATCCAAAACTTTGAAATTCCATATACGTAATATATTCAATTCAATTCAATTCAAATATTCATTGTCACTTAAAATATTAACAATGAGTTTGTGACAAATTATATAAACATACCATTGGCGGATCCAGGGAGGGGAGGTGTATTCCGGGGGTTGGACCCCCTTTTTTTGGCCGATCAATGCATTTGAATGGGGACATATAGTTGGACCCCCCCCCCCTTTAAAATGGCTGGATCCGCCCCTGCATACACAAAATACATTTCACAGACAAAACCATAAGAAGCGGCTGAAACCTCGAGGAAAACATATTATAGAAATATAGAAAAGTTATATATATATATAACATGTATAATGATACATGTAATACAATATGCACTCACTTATTTGTATTTAGTTTTAAATGATATTTTGTTTACGGTGTGGTCTTTAAGTATACACCATAATAAAATATATACAACTAATGATTTAAAAAAAAATGTTGAAATAATTATATAATCGCGAATGTCCAATGGTAGATTATTCTATTTTAGAGCTTTTCGTTTAGTTACGGACCTAATTTATCTACATGTATATCAGGTGGTACACGAAATATGGGATGATATATTCTTGATATTTTCAAATCATCAAACTTCCCTAACAAATATTCCTTTACAACTTTTAAAGGTATTCGGTTTTTATAAAACTGAAATATCCCCAAGAAAAAAAAAACATATCTAAATAGTGAACTGAAGAACCGAATACCTTCTGTAACAAAAATAAAAATCAAATTCAATTTTACCTGTATTTTCAATGATGAGAACCATCATAGTCTATGTTCGTCCTGAAATTGCATGAAATATTTGCCACTGAACTTTAAGCAATATTAACTAATCGTATATAATTATACTATGTAATATATGTACTTACTGTGAGATGTTAAATCAGGTTTTGTAATTATTTAACAGTTTAGGTATACTAATTTCTTTCTTCCGGTAAACAATAAAATAGTTGAAGTCTGAGGTTGAAGATCTCCGGTATAGGTTGATTGAATTGTAAGCTTTGTATCAAAGGTGAATAAAATAATATGAATTTGCATTTGATTTTATACTAAATTATTTCTCATAGTACTTAGTATAAGCTAGTTGTCGTGTCATTTATTTATTTGTCGTAATCATTTTCGTAGTAAATTCATTAAGTATACGTGTTATTGATAAGTACACGTGTTATTTAAATTCTATACGCCGGTAAAATGTAAACAAACAAAAGTTGCATCATTCAGTATAGAAAGCTGACGTAATACATCAATATATTAGATATCTATTTTTAGATCGGAGTGAATTATTACCTAGAAAATTTTATGCGCATTTCTATAAAGCTGGTCACCCAGTCAACAGGCTTAAACTAAAGCTTGTTTTTCATTAAAGAAAATGGAACTTTTAAAATAAAACAGAGGTATAGAAAAATCTAGAAATATCATAAGTAACTGTATATAGCATATTTATATACAATCTTGACAATCTTGATATCGGGATTTCCCATAGTTTAAATAGAGAAAAATTAAATAGGTCAATGTAAAGGTAAAAATATCAACTAGAAAATACTAGTTGATCTATTGGAACATTTGATCTATTGGAACATTTGATCTTCTTTTCAAATTTGTCGAATCAATTATGTACAGTCAAACATATAATACTATACACTGCACAGTCAATAGCATTTTTTTTTATACTTTAGATATATTTTCTTTTTTTTTAGGCTAGAAATAACAGAAAGCATGCGTATACATGTATATGCAATACAATTAAAGTATATTGAAAATTAGACAGGCATTTCGGGGGCATGTACCCGTCTTTTTTGTGTTTACATTCTTAAGCGCACAATCTTAAATTATATCGTTGTTAATACATGTCCCCACCGCAACCGATGGCCACCATCTTATTTCTGAATAATTCGAGAAGTGGGATGCACGTTTAAATTAAATCTTAACTCGTTAAATGTGATGTGTCACTTAATTTAACCTGTTAAGCTGTTTAATGTGATCTTAAGGAAGCTTGAAAGTGAACGGAAATTGTGGTTCCATATACACGGTGTAGTACGTTGACGGTTGCTATTCGAAAAAAAAACGCGTCCACTGTTGCTATCCGAAACTTTTATGGTTGCTATCCGAAAAAACCCACGAGTAAACATGGTAAGTGTTTGAATTTCATCAATATTATGTATTAAAAAAACTTTGATCTTGTATGATATCGTCTTCACGGAATATAAGACATATTTGTCTAACGATTTCAGTTCAGTTTGATATTTTATATGAATTACTTTTCCAAATAATAAATAAAACAATCTAGATATTCAATTGGGAACGTAGGAGTGAACGAATTTATCGTCTAATTATTGCCATTATTGTCAAAAAACGGTAACATACTCATGATTTATACTTAGTTTAGTGCAAAAAACACATTTTCAACACATGAAATATACATTTTTCCTATTCAATTTACGTTTACACAAGTTTTTCGACAAAATGCTAGACTACGGTTACTATTGGACAAAGGCACCGGTTGCTGATTTCTATTTGACAACTATTACGAGCATTTAGTAAAACAAATGCTAAATAACCTGAGATCAAATGCAATATCTTAACGCATTTTCTTTTCTATAAATAGTATGTATGGGGCGCCTGAGCGTTACTATGTATCTATATTCCAGTACTCCTTTTAACATACTTTTATTATAGGTGTAATTTTTTTTAAATATTTCTGCAAAACATCCTTCGTGTGTTTCCTGGTATCTAGTGAAATGAGTCAACCGGTTATGTATTACAACGGAAAATAACCAATAGTTCATTCGAAGTGGCTACAGTTACGTTGAACAATAATTGCCGGAATGCAAGATCGGATTGGGACTTGATTAATTATGAACGTTACACTAATATTTGAGTAAGCGTAGACTCAGATATTATTGTTACGTTCGTAATAAACCAGGTCACAAATCGATCTTTTATTCCGCCAATTAGTGTTCAATGTAACAGTATTTTTAATTATAGTTAAGTTATCAAATGTAGCTTAGTTCATTTTGTATTGATATTACCGACTTTTGAATCCGGACAATATTTTTTTTCGACAACGTTTATTTACTTTGCTGATATGAAATTCTTGTCCCGAGAGCACCGAGTGAAATTTAGATTTTTACTTCTTTAAGTTGTTGTTAATTGAATGGGTAGAATAATACCGTCATATATCAGCCAAGAAGGTATCCTGTCGAAAGAAAACACTTGTACCGGATTCAAAAGTCGGTAATGTGAACATGAAATATTAAAGCTATATTTTGCAGTGCTAACATATATTCGAGTGACAAACGTGGAATATGTGAAGATACAATTTCTGATACTTTTTTTATTCGTTAAACTTGTTTTCGTTTTATAGAAAAGGTCTATAAAATAAAGGTTAAACAGTAAAATTCAGTCATAAAGGTAACATAAAATGATTTTTCCACAATTTCTACACGAAATCATTGTTTTTTTTCTTTCTTATATTCTCAAATTTCACCTTTTTATCATATTGTGAAATGCTTATAGTTTTATTTTCTGCATGTACTCAATATTCATATATAAATAATTTACAGGAGTTAAGTAAAGACATGTCCTACTTTGGCTTCAAGTTAATTACACACAGCCCTGAAAGTCATCATAATGAGTCTCAGACTATCTCAGGTCAGGTACTTGATGACTCTTTCTCAGATCCAGTTCCTCTCGATGAAGAAACCATAATACCTGAAACTCAGCTCACTCTGGTTGAATCCATCACAAGTGATGAAGAAATCATACCTGAAACTCCACAACCGAGCCCATCAATCAAGACCCAACTGGCCCAAGACCTGCTTGGTACAGTTGAAGTAACAATAGACAACAACAACAATAACCCTGCCTCAAAATCATATGTATGTGATATTTGTGATAAAACATTTGATAGGTGTACCAGTTTGAGGCGACATGTTGTGGGTCACACCGGTAATGGTCACGAGTGTCACATTTGTTCAAAGTCGTTTTACTCTAGGTATGATCTTACAAACCATGTCATGTCACATGGCAGTGAGAAAAAATTTGTCTGCACTGAATGTAACAAGACTTACAAGACTAGAGGAGGCCTGAACTCTCACAAAAAAGAACACCAAGGAAACTTTAAATATTTTTGTGACCAGTGCGGCAAAGGGTTTACCTACAAGAACAATTTTGAAGGGCATAAGGCCTCACACGAAAAAACAAAACCCTTTGGGTGTCCTGCGTGTGGCAATACATACAGATATAAATCTAGTCTAGCACGGCATGTGTGTTCGGCTAAAAGAGTTGATAAATTGTCTTGCGACGAATGTGGCAAGAAATTCAAATCAAAACGATATTTAGCTGACCATACAGCTGCTCACGCAAACCCTGAAAGGTACCAATGTGCCGGTTGTGGCAAGACATACAAATACCGGCCATCTTTATACAAACACAAAAAAGTTACAGGGCACGCCTAATTGTAATGTCTAACACATTTGTGTTGAATTTGAAGTATTTTCTTATAATAACATTAATCAAAAGAGATTCAGTATTACGATTTACTATGTTTTTTGTTTAGGTACATTTTGAAGCTGCAGTTGTGATGTGTCATGAAAAAATATCTTTCATAATATAAGTTCCAAGTGAAAAAAAATATTCTGTAGTACATGTATTATTCTCACTGGAACACATACAGTCAAACGGAACTAAGGGTATAAAACATCCAACTGGAACTTACATGGCATTGTTTACAATGAAGGTTCGTGTAGAACTGGCACGCCCCCTTTATATATAGGAAAAATTTGGTAGATTATATATATAAGGATTCAATGAAGCAAGACTGGAGTAGCCCCCTTAGGTCAGTCAGCGCCCCCCACCCCACTTTTATAAAGTTCTGGCCATGATCCGCCAATGTGATATCTGTGTTCTATAGGGCGGAGTGATATTTTTATAAAGAAGGATTTATCTCTCCCTAAAGACCCAGTCCCACTAGACCACGATTGCACCACGTTCACCGCGATCTAAAATAAATTCCGATCGTGGTGAGGTCGCGGTATGAGCGGCATGAAAATGTATATTTTCATTGCTTTCACGATGCTACTACGTTCTCATTACGCTTCTACGACGATCCTTCTACGATTATACCACGTTCTCACCGCGCTTATTCTGCGACCTCACAACGCTTATAAGATCTTTCTACGCTCATCACGTTCTCACCACGACCCGATACCACGAGCTATCCACTAACCACGCTTCTACTGCGATTATAGTACGTTCTTACCACGATTAATATTATACTACGTTCATAACGCGATCTTACTATGTTCTCAGCAATAACGTCAACATCATGTTCCAAATCAATACAGTTCCATTCCTTCTGTTTCTGTTTAATACGTAGATTTCTCAGAAACAATACAGTCATGCCACCAAAATCGACTAAAACACGTGGGTGTGGTGGTAGGGGTTGACGTAGAAGCAAAGGGAGCTCTGATAGTAACGAATCCTGATCCAGCAGAGATGTCGGACCGACCAATCCAACCTAAATTACAACCTATTGCTGGTCCATCAAACTAAAATGACGATATTTTAATGAACAAAAGCAGAGATGACACAGATGTGTCAATAGATATAGGAAGATGTGGTATGAGTGTCAATGAGACAACTCTCCATCCAAGTAACAATTTATAAAAGTAAACCATTATAGGCCAAGGTACTGCCTTCTACACGGAACCTTGGCTCACACCGAACAGCAAGCTATATGGGACCCCAAAATTAATAGTGTGAAACCATTCAAACAGGAAAACCAACGGTCTAATCTATATAAAAACGAGAAGCATGGTTGAGCCGTTAGAGAAAAAGAAGTCCTAATTACATACAGACAAATAAAACCTGTAGAGATTTAATATATTTTAAGTGAAAATGACAATGAGAATGATGGTCATAGTATGAACGTAGTGATGTCGTAAGAAGAGCGTGATGAGGACGACAAGGGCGTACTACAATCGTACTGTGGTCTTGAACTGCGAGTTGTAAACGTGGTATGATCGTAGTGGAAGCGTAGTTAGGTCGCGGTGAGAACGTGATGGTCGTAGTGAGGTCATAACGTCGCTGTGAGATCGTAGCGCTGTCTCTCCGAATAGAATCACGCTTTCGCTCGCTCTCGCTACGATGGTACAGCGACCTTTGCGATCTTACCACGACATAAGTGCGCTCTCACTACGCTTCTACTACGACCTGATTTCACCACGACCGCACCACGATTGTTTTGAACATGTTCAAAGTTTGTCACGCTCATCACGATCTTGAAGACCTAACCACGACCGTGATACGATTTGTTTTTAATTTTTAAGACATATGTCACAGTGAACTTGACATATACCAAATTAACATATGGCTTATACCAGACAGTGACTTTAGTACCACTTTTATTACTGTAAATATACATTTATTTCAACATATACAAATCTTTCAACAAATTCGGAAACAATTACATTCATTCATACTCTAAATATAAAACCACAAACTACAATGAAACAAGGACTGACGGACTAATGAATTCGACAATGCACTTTTAAAATTACGCCATGAATTAATATCGCCAATAAAACAATTTCTAGCTGTAATTCAGTAATTTGAACTTTACCATAAAACTATGTAAAAAGTACGGAAAAGCCGTATTGCAGATTATGATAAAACTATCATAATATTTCCATTTAACTTTTAATGAATGAAACTCTATCGAGAAACTAAATAATATTTTCCAAATAACAAAATTAACCAACCTGTAAATATTGCTTTAGCTTTGAAGCGTCAGCTTTGAAAGGCTGCTATTCATTTAATGAAATCCTAAATCTCTATATAAAAATAAGGCGTACACATATTTTCCCGCGCTCGTGCAATAATATTTTATTTTATTTAAATCGTTCAGGTGTGAAGTGACGTGTATATGAAATTGTGCAGTGACGTATATTAGAAATGTCGTCAGTCTCAGTCAATCGTCATAATGAGTATGATGAAACAGACAATGGAATGAATGAATGGATGAATGAAATGAACTGATGAATAACCATTTAATATACACATAAATACGACGGTGACATATTCCCCCACCAAAAAAAAAAAATTCATCCCTGAATTATCGTAGCATATATGTCGGCAATTCAACAAACAAAATATTCATAAATTTCGCTCATTTTTATCAATCGTGGCTCCCATATGACGTGCCCATGAGGCACTCAATGCCTGAGTAGGATGTACTCCATCAACTAACATAGAATAAATATAACGAATTTTACTTTTACACCTTTTATGAACAAAAGCGTGTAAAAAGGGGGTTACAACACCATTTCCTAAATTCCTTTGTACAATATATGTATTTACTGCATATAAAATTGAATTCAATCTCTCCTGCATTCTCTCGTAATCAGACTCATATTTTAGGCGGACAGTTTTTCCAACTGATCTCCTATGGGTATTCCATTTCTGGAAACTCATTGTTGTTATAGTTGCGAAAACAACTTTACATCCTATATTTTCCATACGTTTCTCAACATCTGACATAGTTTCTTTTATAAGTGCAACGTGATCCTTCTCTAAATAAAGATATGATTCTTCATATTTCTCGGTTCTTGATACGCACCAAAGAACATATATCTGGAATCCCGGCAACAAAATATACTATCTTAGGATGAACGACATTATGAAGTCGCTTTTCAGCCAAACTACACAACCTATCATAAGTACCACCAGGGATAATGTTAACCTGCTTACAATCTACCTGACTCATGCTACTACCACGACTTGACGCAAAAATATAAGAACTACTATACATACCTGTAATGTAAAACAAAACTTCTATATACTAACACTGTTAAAATTTTAAACTTTCCGTTCGACCTCTCAATATGTTCAGGTGGCCACCGCCTCTCTGTGCATATCAAGAATATCGAGTCAGAAAATTCAAAGAAAACAGTAATATATAGACATGTAAAAACAAAAAAATAAATAAAATAAGTATTTTCCCTAAAAATAAACATAATCACCATAGCGATCTGGCATCCTAGACTGTCTAGACGTGCGACGTAAAACCGGTTCGTTGAACTGTTCCACAGATACATGTGTTCTTTCTGGAACGCTTCTTACCTCGTTGGAAATATCTGAATTCTGAGTAGTTAATGAGGATTGCTCCTGCGTTATTCTACTACTAGTATTAAGTGTCTCATCAATATGTCTACTAGAGAGACCCGAATGTGTTTCAGATGTCGAACTAGCATTACCTGTACCATTACTCAAATTTAGCATATCTGAGCTTTGAGTTTGATTCCCTTGGGATCCCGACACTATTGAACTCAATGGACTAAACTCCTCAGCCGAAGGATTTAGAGAACTACTTGTAATGGCCTTGTACCGACCTGGTTGATCAAAAGGCATTAGAGCATAATCAGAATCAGAATCGGACTCATCCGAAGAGTCATGAACACTTCCTGTATCTTCAGTATCTTTTACAGATTCTACAATCTGTATCTCATCGTCGACTCTATTGGTTTCACTTGTGCACTTACTGTTTCTTTCTTTCTTATTATGAGGTACCAATTCTTCGGTTGGTAAAGAATAAATAGGTAACAGTAGATTCCTATGTACTGTCTTTGTTTTCGTCTTACCTTTACCATACTCGGGTTTTATCACATAAACGGGGATATTTGTATCTGGTTTAGATACTACAATGAAGGGTTCTCTGTTCCAACGGTTTGCAAGCTTTTGTCTACCTTTAATATGTATGTTCTTGAGAAGAACTCTGTCTCCCTTCTTCAAAACTGAATTTCTCACCTTTAAATCATACCTGGTTTTATGTCTCCTACTAGCTTTCTCTGCAACTTTTGCCGCTGTCTTGTAAGCATACTGCAATCTCTTTTCTAACTGACTAGCATACGATTCATGACTCTTACCTTGAGATACGTCTCTATCAACACCTAGAAAAGCGTCGATCGGGAGACGAGGATGCCACCCAAACATTAAAAAATGAGGGCTGTACCCAGTACTCTCGTGCTTTGTAGCATTATAGGCATGCACTAAAGGTGGGACGTAACTCTTCCAATCTGACTTCTGTTCGTCGTTCAAGGTTCCAAGCATGCTTAAAAGTGTAGAGTTAAACCTTTCGCACTGACCGTTTCCACTTGGGTGAGCTGGAGTTGTCCTTGATTTCTTTATACCGGCAATTTTACAAAGCTCACTAATGACTCTGGACTCGAAGTTTCTGCCTTGGTCGCTATGTATACGTGCGGGAAAGGAATAATGTTGAATAAAGAACTCCCACAGGCATCTAGCCGTAGTCTGTGCCGTCTGATTCCGTGTAGGAATTGCCTGAGCATACCTTGTAAAGTGATCAGTTATCACCAGTATATTTTCATAACCACCCTTAGATTGTTCTAAGCAGAGAAAATCTATGCAAATCATCTCCAATGGTTGACTGGTCTCTATACTCACTAGTTCAGCAAATCTATTACTCTTTGTTTTCCTTAGTATACAGTTTGGACAATTCGCCACCTTACCTTCTACGTCTTTATTCATTCCAGGCCAATAAAATCTGGAGTTGACAAGATATAGAGTACGGTCTCTACCTTGGTGACCAGCATCGTCATGTAAACCTCTCAAAGCAATATCCCTGTAAGCAGCTGGTAAAATAAGCTGATATATAGTCTTATCGTTAAGTTTACTTACCCTATAGAGAACTTCTTTCTTAATGACTAGTTTATCCCAGTCGTAAAGTAACTTGCGTGTACCTAAAGGTTGCTTACCAATTTCTCTCTTCGTAGGTTTATGTCCTGCTCTTTTTAACTCAAGTGCCCTCGCTATATCTTCGTCTTTCTTCTGTTCTACAACCCAAGAAATGTCTGAAAAGGCCTCTAGCTCGGGGTCATCCTTATCGACTATACCTTCCAGAGTTTGGGACATACAAATGCTCTCAGCGGGTGTACAGCTGGATGAAACTAAAATAGCCTCGCATATAGCTTTAACAGCATCGCTAAATAATTCCTGATGGTCATAATCAATCCTTGACAAACTGTCGGCGTCAACGTTCGACTTACCACTTCTATATACCAAACTAAAATCATAATCAGCTAATTCTGCTATCCATCTCTGAGAAGTAGCATCTAATTTGGCCTTACCCAAGACATAAGTTAGCGGATTATTATCCGTGCGGACTTCAAACTTATTTCCATATAGATAGTCTCGAAATTTATCAGTAACCGCCCACTTCAAAGTGAGAAACTCTCGTTTATGGGCCGGATACAACTTCTCTGCAGCACGTAGCGCTCTACTAGCATATGCTATAACCCTTTCGATACCATTCTGACGTTGATAAAGTATGGCGCCTAATCCATCACCACTGGCGTCTATATTCAAAATGAATGGTAGACTATAATCGGCAAAAGCAAGAATAGGGGGACTAGTCAATACCTCTATCAGCTTTTCTCTGGCAGCTTGCTGTTCATCGCCCCATTTCCACTTCGTTGGCTTGGGTTTGTTCTTTTTCTTAGATGTCTGCTTCTTGTTCGTTTGGTGTCCTACCAGAAGATCATTTAGTGGTCTTACTATCTTAGCATAATCTCGTACGAACTTCCTGTAATAGGATGTGAATCCTAAAAATCGTCTGAGACCTCTGACATTCTTTATTTCTGGCCAGTTTCGTACTGCTTTTACCTTTTCTTGGTCTGTTTTAATCCCCTCTTCAGAGACAATAAAACCTAGGTATTTTATTTCTTTCCTAAAAAATTCGCACTTACTTCCTTTTAGTTTTAGGCCATGCTTCTTTAGCTTACTGAATACAGACTCTAGTCTTGTCATATGTTCTTCAGCAGTCTTAGAAAAAATCACTATATCATCCAGATATATTAGGCATTCTCTTAGGTGCAACTCACCCATGCATCTCTCCATGAGACGCTGAAATGTGGCACAAGCATTGGTTAAACCAAAAGCTAGCCTGTTACACTCATAAAACCCTAAAGGACCGAGACTAAATGCAGTCTTATAACGGTCAGACTCTTTAAGGTTACACTGCCAATAGGCCGACCTAAGATCAATTTTACTAAAATACTTACTTCCGGTCAGACAATCTAGTGTCTCATCTATGCGTGGAAGACTTTGGGCGTCACGAATAGTCTTCTTGTTGAGTTTCCTAAAATCAAGACAGAATCGAAGACTTCCGTCTGGTTTCCTTACTAGTACAACATTGGAAGAGTAGGGACTAGAAGATTCTCTAATAGCCCCCGCTTCCAACATTTCCTTCAAATGTTCACGAACCTCTTCGTACAATGACGGTGGTATGCGTCGATACGGTTCCTTAAAAGGAATGTTGTCCGTTAACTTAATCTCATGTTCCACCAATGTGGTGAACCCTAGATCCGTTGGTCCTGTAGAAAAGATCGATTTCCACTTAGTTAACAAACCTTTTAATTGTCCTTTTGTATTGTCAGGCAAATCCTCTCTGACATTAATACCAAGTTCTTTAAGACTCTCCTTACCTTCGTTAATTATCTCACCATCTGACAATGTCTGTTCACCAAAACCATCACGTACGACAGTAACTCCACTTAACTCACAAAGGACAGTTTTAGGTTTGATAACAACAGGCTTTGCTGTTATATTACAAATCCTAACTGGTACCCTCTGTTTACCGTTACCTTTGACTGATACTACTCTGGGACAGACAACTACCTGATCTGACAACTCACTCAAAATAGAGCGGTTCTCCGTTACTAAAGTCTCAGTATTTACATCACCTTTTAGCTTCACTATTCCAGATATGGTCATTACTGATGAAGGAAACAGTTTAAACGGGCGTCTATTGGAAGAACGCACCACTCCTGAACTATTATCCTGTATAGACGAAAAGGCAACATCCCACTGTTTTGGTATCGAAATATCATCATCAAGACAGTGTACTAACTCCATACCTAACCGTAAAATGTTTGTACCAACAATTACCGGTACTTTATTTGTATAATCAGACCTAGGTACAACCAACATAGGCACATAGAAAGACTCACCTGGAAGAAAAGGTATCTGAACCTCGACCTCAACATAACCAATATAGGGCAGTTTCGAACCGCCAGCAACACTGACTGATAACTCAAAATCATCCAAATCTTTAACCTCGGGGACAGGTTTCATTAACTTCAAAACATGATTAGAAACTGTTGAAATCATCGAACCACTATCAATCAAAGCTTTACATTTCATCGAATTAACCTGTATAATTGACTGATTCTCCATACCTACCATTCTATCTAACAATGATTTAGTCTTACTTAAGTCTGATTTAAAATTAGGGCTACACTTACTCTCTAAGTCTCTAGTCTGCCCTGCGACAGAGACTAGCCGAAGTTTAAATTCTGATTCTGATTCTTATTATCTGTTCCTGACTGTCCTCTGTTACCTCCTCTGTAATTATAACGGCCCCTTCCGTTACCTCTATAATTATTATTATATCTACCTCTCTGTGTACCTCTATTATTCCAATAATTACCTGAACCTTGTGGTTTATTGTTTTGTCTATTTTGTTGATCATCACCTTGAGACTCTTTAACTTTCTTCAACTCACCTTCGAAATTATCTAGCCTTTTATTAAATGCATCTAACTTCTGTATAAGAACATTCATATCTGATACAGCAGTAACTGGTTGATGTATGACAGTAGCTGTAGGCTTAGAAGCACTCGAAATTTGAAGCTCTAGTTCAACTGCTCTTACCTCTTTTCTTAATTCATCAAAGTTTTTGATAGTGTCATATTTGTATCTAGTAGCATTTTTCAATGCAGAATCCCTGATACCTGACCAAAACTTTGTTCTCAGCATATCATCTCTAACTTCTGAAGTTAATTTACCCTTATCGTATGCTTTCTGTAATATACCTTCCAATTTCATACCGTAATCGGCCACTGATTGACCCTCATCCTGCTTCTCAGTATAAAATGACTGTAAAAGTGTCTCATTTGAATAGACATTTCCGTAAATACCTTCTAATTTTTCCAGAATATTATGTGGAGTAGCAGACTCAGGAAGTGTAAGCAGGGTATTACGGGCTTGATTTTTTAAAGAATTTCTCATACACTGTACTATGATTAACTCCGGGTACAAGTTTTCTCGGAGTAAGCATTTTACTTCAAATTTCCACACGTCAAATGAAGCCTCACTCTTTGCATCCCCAGAGAAAACCGGTAACCGTGGTCTTTGGTACGTTGGTGTATTACCAGTAATGTCATGAGTGTGATTTCCCAAGTTAAAACTAACTTTCGGTTTCACCTGCTCATTTATACCCGAAAAATCGTGATAGTATTTTCTAAAAGGGGGAGGAGGTGGTGGTCTAGACGGAAGCTTGTCAGTAGTCGGCTTCGGAGTACTAGTGGTATACCCTGTTGGCATACTTCCTTCTTTCTTAACCAACGGTTTAGCATAAGATATCAAGTCATACTCCTCATTAGTAAGTACTTTATATTTACCATGTTTAGACAAAAATGCTATCATTTTTGCAATATCGGTCTCTGACATATTAGGTTCGTGACCTTTAACATTACCCTCAACTACGGAACCAGATGCGTTTCCTTCAGCCATAGTCAAAACAGAGTACTCAATATACCAAACGGGACACAATACAAAACGTAAACAGACACATACAAAAGACAACAAAAATAATGAAAATGATGATGATGATGAAAATGTCAACTTACCGTCAAATGATCTAATGTGCATGTGAAATCTGACAGTGCAAGGACCAGGTGTTCATGCAATAATGCACACAAAAATTCAAACTGAAAAATATAAGTAATAAGATAAACTATGACATCTTAAATACATATATATATATATCAATAATACTAAACAATATAAAGAATATATAATACTATTAAATAATGTTTATTGTTTTAATTGCTATTCTTTATTTGAATTTCAGCTCCAATCTAATAAAATACTGTCTGGGTTCAATACACTATTGTTTACTTCGTTGATACCAGTCGAATCCACCGCGGAATGTGTTATGAAATTGACATCTGTGATGATTGTAAACACACAACGTTGTGTACTATAAAGCTACTCAACTGGAACGTTATCGACACCAACACAATATTATGAATATTTAAATGAATGAATCTATTTCCTTTTGTTATCGGTGTAAAATTAAACATTCACCAAACTAATTTAATTCTTTGGTTTGCGCAAAATATGAATATTTTCTAAACATTCATTACCAATATGCCTTTACATGTTTTCAATCCAACTCCGGGATTTGTTTAAAACTTTTTCACTATATACCTCAACAGCGCTGTATATTCTTGGATTATCGTGTCGCCAAGTAGATATCTAGATGAACTGTTATCCAAATAAATTCAAGTGCGGACAGATTCTCCGACAACTCTTAACTAACAAAAAACGTGGCACCAACTAGGTCATCTCTCTCTCTGAAGGCTCCATTTGTCACAGTGAACTTGACATATACCAAATTAACATATGGCTTATACCAGACAGTGACTTTAGTACCACTTTTATTACTGTAAATATACATTTATTTCAACATATACAAATCTTTCAACAAATTCGGAAACAATTACATTCATTCATACTCTAAATATAAAACCACAAACTACAATGAAACAAGGACTGACGGACTAATGAATTCGACAATGCACTTTTAAAATTACGCCATGAATTAATATCGCCAATAAAACAATTTCTAGCTGTAATTCAGTAATTTGAACTTTACCATAAAACTATGTAAAAAGTACGGAAAAGCCGTATTGCAGATTATGATAAAACTATCATAATATTTCCATTTAACTTTTAATGAATGAAACTCTATCGAGAAACTAAATAATATTTTCCAAATAACAAAATTAACCAACCTGTAAATATTGCTTTAGCTTTGAAGCGTCAGCTTTGAAAGGCTGCTATTCATTTAATGAAATCCTAAATCTCTATATAAAAATAAGGCGTACACATATTTTCCCGCGCTCGTGCAATAATATTTTATTTTATTTAAATCGTTCAGGTGTGAAGTGACGTGTATATGAAATTGTGCAGTGACGTATATTAGAAATGTCGTCAGTCTCAGTCAATCGTCATAATGAGTATGATGAAACAGACAATGGAATGAATGAATGGATGAATGAAATGAACTGATGAATAACCATTTAATATACACATAAATACGACGGTGACACATATAAACTAAATATTTCCTGTATACAATTACCTTAGTCGTCCAAGTACAGGCTAAGGGTCCCTGTTTACAAAATGAACCATCTATCCTGGGTTAATAGAAGGCTATAAAAATGTAGTCCACTTATTACCTTGGATATACAATTCGTGTAAAAACTATATCCATACAATGTTAGAAGCATCTAACAGTTCTATTCTTTAATTTCAAAATAGTATAAGTAAATAATAAGATATTCACACTAAAGATGTGCATTTACTACAATAAACATGATAGGCTAAATTACATTTTTTTTCTATGTTTGTATAAATAGATAAAATCTGTATTCTTATACGATAAACCATAAAAAATGTACTTTGACTCATGACAAGCTTAATACTATATTTACTGTCTAAATTTTCCTTATAACCGACTCCAATTTTGTCTTCTCAATGATGTCAACGCCTTTCAAAAGAAATCAAAATTTAGATTAATTTTCAAGTTTTGTTTCCAGATTTTATAAATATCTTGCGGTGCTTTAGGCGTTTTGTCAAATTTTATTGAATTCCTAATTTTCCATAGTGTCAATTTAAAATATATGATAATTATGTTTAAAAAATTATCATATTTTAATTCTTTTCGTGTTTTTACCTAATAGAATGTCCTTTTCAACAAAAGGATTATTTATTGGAGATTTTTTTAAATTAACTGTGATGTACTACACCTGAAAAATAAGTGTTGCAGGGTTTCTATATCACTGTCATTTTGACAAATGTGGCATTTTCCATTTGATATCTTCATTTTGTTTTAATCTTTCTTCAGTATATAAAGTATTGTGCATGGATCTCCATTGAAATTCTTTTACTTTATTTTCAATTTTCAAATGTTCTTATCCCGACCATATATTTTCTCGAGGTATATTTGTTCCAAATAAGTACATAAATCACTAAAAGTTCATTGTCTATAACATCCATTCCTTGAATTCACATACTTCCATTTGCATTTCACTTGACTTCTAAATTCTTTAGAAGTTGTATGCGGCAGATATGTATTTTGTAACAGAAGTCTCTATATAGCCAGTGACTCAATATTCATCTTCTGGGTTTTGCTGAGGTTTTGCAGATTGCAGAAAACTGAAAAATCAAGCAAAAGTGCTACAATGTTTTGGTTGATGTTAAAGAGTTGTTCCCATCCTTTGCAGCCTATGATATTTGTGACCAGGACTTTGAGAGGAAGGAAATACTTCATACGAGTTTCCCTTAAAGCTGGACAAAATGTAAAGACGTGCATTAAATCTTCGTCCTCCCTATGGCACAGCAGACATGTTGCATTTTGTCGGCCTGTACCAAGTATGTATCAGTGAGCATACTAGCTTTGATCATGCTTTTCCGTACGACTAATAAGCTCTGTGATGCGAATTCCCAGACTGGGTGAACAATACCTATCTCTAAGATGGTTGTGTTAAGGAATCTCAATGAGGATTTTGCATCTGCCGTTTCTTGTAGTTCAGAGGTCCAGTATTTGTTGATTGTGGATCTCAGGCTTTTTTCCATACAACTTTTGAAGGCAGTTTTCTACTGGAGTCAAGAATGTTTGGCAGGTTGTATTGTTGTACCAATAAGATTGATTGATGAAAGAAGCTTTTAGGATTTTTGGAATTGACGGATATTTGTCTTTTAAGAATTTCCATAATTTAGAGTTGTCACAAGATAGAATTCCATGTAAGAGAGTCAGTTTCTTTCTGTGGATTTCTCCTTCTACATGTAGGACACCCAATAGTAAATAAATGACAGGTATAGCCGTTCTTTTAAAGAATGATTGTATGGATCTGAGAGTTTCTTTGTGAAACTTTTCCAGTAGTTCCATTTGAGCATTGGTAAGACTTCTAAGCCATATACGAGTCTAGGCAATACATAGCTTTTGTATATTGTAACGGAGATTTTGGGATTTAAGCCGTTGGTTCCATGTAGACCTGAGTTCATTAGAGTTCTTCTTGCAGATTTGATGCGTTCCTCTATGTTGATATCACATTCATTTCTAGCTGTTCGTTTTATACCCAGATGTACAATTTCTTCAGAAGCAGACTTGGGGTAATTGTAATTGTAATCATTAATCAGCTGTAATTGATTACAATTTTTCAAGTAATCAGTGTAATCATTAATCAGCCAAAAATCTGATTACATGTAATTTAATTTAATCAATTACTTTTCAAAATACCCTGTAATCATGATTACTTTTTGATTACTTCTGATTACAATGAAAAAAATCTAAAATTGTGTTTTGGTCATTAAATGAACCTCTTTGTTATTCATATTTGATAAATTTTTAACATACTAAAATGGTTTGGTTACTTTACGCATGTCTACTTCAGTAAAAAATAAACTGTTACAGTATTGAAAAGTCATCTTTAGCCTAAGCAGAGACATATAATACAATTATATACCTTTTATCTTGGTAAAAGATATTGTACATACATGTATATTCATCATTTTATAATGATCTTCATATTAATATTTGATAATAACTGTAATATATTCAAGTAATACTTTTCTTTAACCCTGAATTATAATCTTTTGTTAATGTTTGTGATTTTTATCAACTTTGAATTGACAGGTAGGAGACTAATTAAGGTTTGTTTTTATTGCAATTACAAATTGAGTATAGCTGTAGGGAAATATATATGATAAAAGATAAATCAGACATGAACATTTATCTAATTAGCAAAAGCTAACAAATATGTTGTTTAATTTTTGTTTGTATTTGGACATGTAAAATGCAATGATTTTTAGTACTTACATATTGTTTACAATTTGATTAAACACTTCTATTCAAATTTAACATAGTTTTAACTGGTAACTTTATTTCATCCATACTTAAACTTCCATAAACTGCAACTTGGAATACATATAAATTATGAAAGAGGTCAAAAGACAACAAAAAACTCTTGATTATGATTTATCTTTATTAAATTTAATTCAAAATAATTCAGAGATCATTGGTGATAAAATGTAATGTATATATATGTAGTGAAATTTGGTGTTTATTTAAATAAATGAAGTTTAATTTGAAGTTATCATTTTATAATTGAACCAATTAAAATACTTTCTCAAAAATGCTATAGTGTTATTGAACGTTTATTCATTCACATCATTCAAAATGTGTTGTTTTTAAATTCATTGTAATCATGATTACTTTGCCAATGTAATCATTAATTTAATCAGATACTTTCAGAAATGATGTAATCATTAATTTAATCGTACAAATGACAAAGTAATTGTAATTTAATCAATTACATTGAAAGTAATCGGACCCATCTCTGTTCAGAAGCAGAAATTACCTTTCCTGACATGTTCCAGGAGTAAGGCTTGGGATTTTTTGATGATTTATAGTGAATAATTTTGGATTTAGTTATGAATAGTATACTGATGTTGATTTGCATATCTCTGTAGAATGTTAAGCATCACCTGAAGTTCTTCTGGATTTGAGCTCAGTAGTGCTACATCATCAGCACACGTTGGTGCACCACAGTATATTGTGCCTAATATAAAGCCTATAAAGAGTTTTCTTACAGTTCTTTAAGAAGATCTTCAACAAATATTTTATATAGGTGGGTTAATAAAATACCCCTTGTCTAACTCCTTGTTGGATGTTAAAGCTGTCACTGAATTCTCCCTGCCATTTAACTTTGGAGGTAAAGACCGCTGTAGAAGTCTTTGATTAGTAACCATATATCAGGGTGTTCCACGGTCGAGAAGCTTGTCAAGAAGAATGGTATGTTGGACGACATCAAAAGCTGATTGGACGTCGACAGTAGCAAGATATAAGGATAATGCACTGCTTATTTTACATTTACACTCTGAGATAATTAGACTTGCGAAGAGTGGCCAAAGACCTGCAGTAAATCCAAATTGTAAGTCAGTATCGGCGTTGATAAAGAGTTTGCCAAGAATGCAGAACTCGTGTAGCCACGGTAACTATTAACCAGAGATGGATTTTTTCCTTCTTTAAGACTAGCGTCAAGATTCCTGATTTGAAGTCAACTGGGACTTTTCTTTCCTGCAAGATTTTATTGAAAATTTTTGTCAGCACTGGTACCAAGGTATGTTGAGCATATTTTAGATGTTCTGTACAGATTCCGTGTTCGTCCGCTGATTTTCCTGTGTTTAAGTACTCAATTGCTTGTTTTACTTCCTTTTCTGTGTATGTCAATTGATGGCATATTCTGACTGAATTTTTCCTCAACTATTTTCTGTCTTATTTGGCAGAGTTCCAGATATGCGTTGTCATATGAGTTCTCTTTTGGAAGGCTGAGATCTTCGTAGTAGTTTGCGAAAGCTCGGCTTTGATTTTGGGAAGAGAAGTCAAATTTACCGTCAATTTCCGAGCCAGATGTTTCTGTTTTAGATTTGATTTATTTCTATTAATGAGTTTGAAGAAGAGTTCATGAATCAGATGAGAAGGATTGTCAATATTATAATTTGCTCATATAGCTTTCTCCTGTCAATTGCATGTTCTTGTCTTTGTGACTACGGAGTTTCTTCTTTTCAATTTTGAGATCTTGCTTGCTTTGATGATTTTCTGGTTTGCCCAGAGCTTTCCATTTAGAATAGAGCAGTTTGCAGGTTTTGAGATGTTTCCTGACTTTCGGTGAGGCTTTCCATTTTGGACCTTTTAGCTTGGTCATTTTTGTTGGGACTAGCTGCCAGATGCGAAGCTTTTAACAGAATAGATGTCAGAGTTTTAATGTTCTCTGAGGTTGTTTTGTCTTCCCTAATGTCAGTTAGTTTTTCTGAGATAGTATCCCGGTACAGTTGTTCATCAATCTCGTTTCATTTCAGTCTTTGAACAGTCTTTTTATTTTGATTAGAAAAAAATTTCAAGCAGAGGGACAGCAATATTGGTGACCATTGAGACAGGTACATGAGAGGAGACATTAGATGATGTATTTCCCCAGATCTTATGATTACAATAAATATCCTTGTTGTTGGTCAGTATGTAGTCAATTTGAGAAGAAGATTGCCCTGAATGGTGGAAGAATGTTTTTTGTTCACCATAATTTCCGACAGTAAATAGGTTCATTTCCAGAACAAATTATTTCAAAAACAAAGACAATTACTTGGTAAGTTGATTGATATTTCTTTATAATTGAGCGGATTATATCCAAACAGTCGCCATTATACAATCGTTATATAGAAGTTATATGGAAAATAATCTTTAACAGACGATATTCGATTTCCTTCTCAGTTCTTTTCTTAGCTGTTCTGATCACCATAATCCTTAATGAGTCTTCTTTTTAATGATATAAATAATTTTAAAATAATGTTTAAACTTAATGCAACAAATTTAGATTTTTCATACAGTTATGTCAAATGGCTTACATTTGCCATTATTCTTACAGAAAATGTCCTTTTTAGGAAAAGTGGTCAGCTTTGAAAAAATAAATAAAATACTTTTACTGATGACATTCCTTAGCTGTTGTGACCAAGAGAAAGATGAAAAGTTATAGTTTAATGTGGTGTAGTTTATTTCTAAATTGGTTATTGTCTTCTTGCACCAAATTTGATTTAAAAGTAGGCGATTTTAAATTTTTATTCTATCAATTTCTATTTGACAACAGGATACATTGTTTGTGTAAACAGATAGTAGCCTGTTACACAATCTTGTTTATACAGTCATGCTGAGACATAATATACTAATTCATGTGATATAGTTTACACGACGTTTTGTATTTACTTGGTTTAGGGCTGAAGGAATTACAAAACACTAAATAATATGAAATTCACGTTTTTATAATTGAAGTTAATTATATTCAAAGTTTGTGTTTGTGTCTGTTACTACGTGCTTATGACCGATATTAAATAAAGTATGAGAATGCAATCGTAATCTAAAACGCATTGTATTAAATAGATGCACGTTCAGCTGAGTGTTTTATCAATACACAATCACATTTTTTTTTAATTAATGGGATAAAATGGTTTATATTCATATTTGGTAAAAAAAAAAAAAAAAAGAAGTTCAGCAGTAGCTGTATGATTGCAGATTGTCAATGAGACAACTGCCCCCAGTGACTAGTTGCATTTTAACTGTTCCTGTTGGCTCTTATTCGTAACAATACTTGTATAACCTTTTGTAAGGCTATTTTATCACGATTTGAATACACAATCATAAAGGAGAACAATTCCATTTCGTCGCGATTTAACAGCGCATAAAACAGCATATAGAATACACCTCTGACCACTTGATACGGCAAGTTAAAATCAGATAATAGATTTTTCATCAAAACCAAGTTTCTGTTATTAATTTCTTAAAACAAAATATACGAATAATGTGTGCGCACAATACCTTAGAAAGTTAGCACCTTTCAAGACAGGTTTTACCGTGATGATATAAATTTACATTCGCCGTCAAAAAGAAACTTGTTGATGACTAAAATAATCGAAACTAACATATATATCTAAATACAACAGTATTCTTGTATAAAATGAAAATAAACTGCTGTTTATAGAATTGCCTTGTAATTTTATTTTATCCCAAGCTCTTCAACTGAATTAAAAATTCAATATTAAATAAAAAGTCAATATTTTCTTCACAAAACGATAAAGATTGTTAGCTTTGAACAGGTACTTGTATGACAATTAACATGTCAGCTTCAGGCTATATACCTGTGGATGTATGGTGGAAACGATGCTGGAAGCTTGTACTATTTTATTAAAAACAGGAAAGGGTCAATAAATATTTCCGATATTTCATTTTCAGACATAATTTAAGTTTATTGTCATACGTCAGATAGAATCTGTTTTTCAAATAACTCATTCTCACTATAGGATAGATTTGAGAATGGAAACGAAAAGTGTGTAAAAAAGATAAACAACAATCAGATCAAAGAGCAAAAAACGGTCCAAATCCACCAATTGGTCTTTAGCGCAACACAAGACTATTCCGCACGCGCTAGTTTGCCCCTATACACAATACTGTTTACTACATTTCAGCGTAAAGAACGCCACACCAAACTCCGTAACATAAATGAACCAAAGTTTAAAAAAACAACAAACAAACATGCACGCACGCACGTACACAATACTAACAAAGGCTAGATGTTAAAATAAAATTGAGAATGGAAATGGGGATTGTGTCAAAGAGACAACAACCCGACTATAGAAAAAAACAGCAGAAAGTCACCAACAGGTCTTCAATGTAGCGAGAAATTCCCGCACCCGGAGGGTGAACTGTCAATGAATGTTTGAAATTAAATAAAATGACAGACATTTCGAATTCTCGAGGTACCAGTTATATATATATATATAGAGGGAGAGAGATAAAGGAAGATGTGGTATGAGTGCCAATGAGACAACTCTCCATCCAAGACACAATTTATATAAGTAAACCATTATAGGTCAAAGTACGGTGTTCAACACGGAGCTTAGTCTTACACTGAACAGCAAGCTATAAAGGGCCACAAAATTACTAGTGTAAAACCATTCAAACAGGAAAACCAACGGTCTAATCTATATAAAAAAAAACTAGAAGCACTTTTGAACCACATAAACAAACGACAACTACTGGACATCAGACTATATGAATAAAAAAAGAATCGTAAGACAACAGCCTTCGGCCAATTACATGTGAAATATTTGTACTAAAATTTCAATTTCATTTCATTCAGTTTGATGCTCAATTCATTCAAATAATAATATCTATTTTTATTTATATGCATTTTACATTTACCAATTGGGATCAAACATCTTGAGAAGTTTTAACTAGGACGTATACACTTCTTCAGAAGTCCCAGGTTTCAACATAGATCGAATCTCTCTCCGGCCTTCAATCAATTTAACAAACTGCACCAAAATACAGAAAACATGATTCGAAATTATTTTATAGATAACATCTGGTATTGGTTTTCACTGAAGTTATCTTAACAAAACAGCGGGTGTTCAACCCCTTAATTGTGCGTCTTATCGCACATGTCAAATTATCAAGTAACCCCATGTGGAGCGAGGATGGGTTATCGTCCTTTTCGATACAAATAATTGTATCAAATTGAGTTATCTCCCTTAAACCGGACAGATTCTTGGCAATGCATATTCATACTGTGAATCGGTTTCCCTTGTTGGCATGTAAGGCAGCAACCATTTGATTTTCTGGGGGGGGCTATGGTTTTTTTTCTGGACAAATTTTTTTTTTCGCCTGCGGCTAAAAACAATCTATTTTTTTCACGACAAGTCGAAAACAATTTTTTTCTTTCAATTTTAGCATTACATATAGTGGCAGCTGAGGGTGAAACAAACAATTTTTTTTTCTCAGAATCAAAAACAAATTATTTTTTTCTCCAAAAACTGGAAACAAACTTTTTTTTCCAAAAAAAAACCATAGCCCCCCCCCCAGAAAATCAAATGGTTGCTGCCTAAGGGGTACCACGATTACTCGGGATATTACGTTTTTCTCGTATTTCTCGGGAAATCGTGGTACCGGCATGGAAGTGTTGATTAAGCAGATATTCCAATTTGAGGTTAATAAAATAGCGACAATTCTTTCGTTTCCATCTGGAAGTACAGAACCTGATACGAAAATGAAGACATTCACATAGTTTCTTTCCCCTAATCTCATTGATCCCGCAAGAGCCACATGCACGTTTGTGACACAGATAAACATTCAGAATGATTTTAAGTAAACTTTGTCTGTCTGATCATGACTATCTTGTGTTCGTATCTTTGATTTTTTCAGTAAGTTTATTCACAGTGTAGATACTATTCTGTACGCTTTCCGGAAGTCGCGATTTTCGAAGCGAGAACCTTTTGGATCACATTTTAAATTTATCAGATATACTATATTAAACGGTAAGATGTTCATCTGTACATTGCTTAATGATTAATTCAGCTGACATCGATATTCACAAATGGTTTATAATTAAATTTAGCACATTCATTATTCGTATCTTTGCCTTAATCAAGAGATTTTCAAGTGCATCACTAAGGAAAATCAGTCGGTGAACCTAAAAACAATCTTTTTGCACCCTTACTGTACATATTAATGTAAAATCCAGACTTAATTTACTAAATAAAGTATATTTAAAGTGGTGGTAAAAGTTTCAGCCAGATCTTTGAAGCCAGAAATAAGAAAATTACACTTGTTCGAATTTCGCACTGTACGATCAGTCTCGCTTGTATATTTTGAAACTGTATGATCAGTCTTTATTTCACTGTATTCTAGTAGTGATTTCAAAGTTATTTACGATACATTAGAAGATGGCATTTTTCTAAATAACACAAATGTATTTTAATAAATTCACATCCTGTAAACTTTTCAAACATGTTTTAGCTTGATAGGGTGTACTCGACTTACTACATTAAGTATAAGGATGTTTGAATGTGGCTGAAATAAGAAGGTTTGTTTGTTTATATAAGTTTCAGAAATGTCCTCCGTTATACTTAAAATTGTACAAACACACAGATTTAATTGTTATATAAAAATGCATGTATTTACAAACATTCGAGGCCGTACTGTAGCCTATAATTGATCACAGTTCCTTCACTTTGTTTTGGATGTAGATCTGCCTCTTTCACACTCAATTGTACACCACTTTGTAAAGCGATGGTTTATAGTGATAATGAAGTCCGTCTTTCCGTTCGTCCGTTGGACCGGTACAACATGTTTCGCCGGTTTTGCAAGCGCATCTCCTCATAAACCACTTAATATACATTGGGGTTTCCAGACATTTTTAAATGGAGAGGGGGTCCAATCCAGGAGAAAAGAGGATTCTAAATATATGTTCCCATACAAATGAATTGAAAGTTAAAAAAGAGTTTCAAACCGCCGGATCCCAATTTTCTTGAATCCTTCACTGGTACAACTGTTAATTTATTTTTTTCTCGGATTCCGTATCATAAATTATAATATAAAAAAGAAGATGCGGTATGATTGCCAATAAGACAACCGTCCACAAGAAATCAAAATGACACAGACATTAACAAATATAGGTCACCGCATGGCCTTCAACAATAAGCAAAGCCAATACCACAAAGTCAGCTATAAAAGCCCCCGAAATGACAATGTAAAACAATTCAAACGAGAAAATTAACGGCCTTATTTATTAAAAAAAAGGAATGTTTTTCGAATTTTATTAAAAATCTTTTATGGGGTTTCTTTATATAAGATACGGACTTGAACATTGCATTATATGGGGGCACCCATCAGGTATTTCCAACCGTGACCCTCAAAACCAATTGTTAAACTTTTCTAAAATTGCTCCATTTTTAATCAATTAATGTATTATGGAGCTTCTATTTCGAATTTTTGGTAAAAATATTTTTGATGTTTCTATATCTTAAATACGGACTTTGTCATAACCTTATATTGGGCGTACCTATTTTATATTCACAACTTCCTTCAGACAAGTGTCATAACTTAATGAATCTTTTTCAGATTCCTTATCATTTAATTCAATTGTGTACCTCTTATTTGGTTTTTCGAAAAATCATCAGTTTTTTATTTCCATGATAAGGACTTTTCCACTACCTTATTGGGTGGTACCCGTTTACTATACGCAACTTTCAAAAACTTACCATATACTAGTATTAATAAAACTTCCTCGTATTCGTTATTAAATGATGCCCCTGTGCACCTATAATTTAGTTTTTCTGGTGGTTTATTTTATTCCAAAACATGGACTATAGAAGTGGCGGGGTATAATTTCGTGAATTCTTTCCTCAATACCTAAAGTTTTTAAACAAAGTTTTCTCTATCTATTTTTTGTCATTTTAAAAGAGACAGGCTTGATGTATGTTATCACCAATTGGTCAACGGCAGACGGTGTAAATAGTCTTTAAAAATGTAATAGTTAAACAGATAACTGCAACGACACACTAGTACAAAGTCCACAAGCAAATCATGTATTGCTTTTTAGGCATTTGATTATAAGTAAGACTGATGGAACAAAAATATGATTATTTTGCCGTCTACAAAAATCATCAGAAATATATTTGTATTGTCTGATGAAAGAAATTACACGTTATAGTTCCAGGGACACAATCATAATTTCACATAGACACGTATACACCTTCAAATTGCTGTTGTTTGTCAGTCAATGTCGTTAAAAACTTCCATTTGTTGTTGTTTTTTTCTTCAAAATCACGACTGGTCATACAGACAAAAAATCTGAAATCGCTACTAGAATACAGTCAGTTTTAGACTGATCGTACAGTAATTTATTTTGGGATCCTCAAGGAAAGCATATTTTTTATTTGAAATACGAACATTCTACTTTAATACGATAGGAATATTGAAACAGTATATATTTAACTGTAAACTGGTGTAAATATTTGCAATAAAAGATAATTTGCTTTGTACTACGAGAGCAAAATTGTCAATCGATTTCACTTTTTTCTATGAAGTTGGTGTGATGCACACGTATATTTTATATTCTACTGCATGTTTTTGTTACAGTTACTCATATTTATGATGCTATACATACATTTAAGATGTGCAAAGCACTTTATAGATATAGGAGTAAACAAATGATGAGAAAAAGCACCAAAACAAAACCGTTCTGTTAGCCAGTTTGAAATCCTCGCTTCGAAAATCGCGACTTCCGGATAGCGTACAGAATAGTATCTACACTGTGTTATTATAAATATTGGGGGCTTCCAACCACAGGCACTTGTTTTTATCCATTGGAAGGTGTATGGATAGTCGACCTTCCAATGGATAGAAACAAGTGCCTGTGGTTCCAACTATATGTGCCTTGATCGTCAAAAAAAAGGGGGATTCCACCCCCCCGAACCTTCCCCCTGCATGCCCTGGATGTCATTCTGCCACTGAGAATGTTAATGGGTTAAACATGCATGTGAGCACTTAACCCTTCCCTAACGGTATCGGGATCGTTCGCCCTGGTTACATGTTCGCCCTAGGTTAGTTCGCCCTGGTAATCCGTTCGCCCTGGGTTCGTTCGTCCTATTTTCATTTATGATATGTATGTGCAAAGACATATAATACGTGTCTCTGGTATGTGTTACATTAATGAAAGAAATATATATTTATCAGTTTATATATATTAAAATTTATGTATATCTATTAAAAGTTAAATACAAATATTAATTAAATAAAATTCTTGGTTGCATTGTTACACTTTATTTTATAATTACTTCTAATTACTGTTGATTGAATTTTGATTGCTGATTAGGTATAATTTGAAACCTTTGATTAACAAATGATTAAGTCTAATATATTTGGTATATACATTTGATATATATGATAGTGAATAACAAGTGATCAATGTACAGCAGTCTGACTGTGTTTTTGGTATTTTTTTTACCAATAGCATACATGTCAACCACTGACAATGGGAAATCATGTAATGACATGACATGATATGTCAAAAAGCGTGTGAAAACGCGTGACGTAGATGCAGACTTGTTAATATGAATGTGGTAATGTTCATAATTTCATACAAATTTGTGAATATAAAAAAACAATATATATTCTACTGTGAACTTCTTCTTTAGGTTTTCAGTAGTCCTTCAATGATCTGAAGATTATTTACTGTTTGCGTGCGCAGCGTGGCCTATATATAGATTTACAAAAACAAAGACAAAAATATATGGAAATAAATTTGAGGTGCGTAATTTAACTTTTTTCCAAAAGGTGATTAAAACAATGTACATAGGCTAATAATGAGTTAAATGAATTTGTGGAGAACAGCTGGTGTGAGCTGTTCTCTAAAAGTGTCGACTGTGGCGACAGCGACTGTTTGCATTGGAAATAAGTTCCACTGAGTTATGGTATATGGAAAAAATGAATATTTATTTTATATGTATCTTTTTTGGTTGAAATGTGTCTAAAAGTATAATTATGGTTTTTGCGGGTTTTACTGTCTGATGGTATGAGAATAGCAGATGGTATAGCTACGATTTGATGTATTATTTTGTAGAACATTATTAATCTTGTGCGTGTTCTTCTTTCCTGTAGAGTTGGCCAGTTTAGGGTGTTTATCATATCTGTCGGGCTACTGATGTTATGGTATCTGTTACAGACATATCTGGCAGCTCGCCTTTGGACCATCTCGATTTTGGAGGTTTGTTCAACTGTGTGAAGGTCCCACACTGAACATGAATATTCCCGTTTTGGACGGACTAGTGCCAGATATGCCTGAGTTTTGATGTTCTGACATGATGTTTTTAAGTTTCTTTTTAAGAAGCCCAGAGATTTGTTGCCATTAGCTATGATGTTGTCTGTATGTTTTGACCATTTTAGGTTCGATTGAAGTGTAATGCCCAGATATTTAGCTGAAGAGACAAGTTCCAGTTTGTGATCGTGGAGGATATAGTCATGTTTGAATGGGTTTTTCTTCTGTGAGACTGTAAGGACTGTGTATTTGTCTGGATGGAAAGCCATCAACCAGTCTTGCTCCCACCTAGCAGCTGCATCTAAATCTAACTGGAGTGCATCACAGTCACTTTGAGATTTGATGGTTTTGTAGATGATACTGTCGTCGGCAAACAGTCTGAGCTTACTGGATGATAGGTATTCTGGTAGGTCGTTGATATAAACCAAGAATAATACTGGGCCCAGGACTGTGCCTTGAGGGACACCTGGGGTGACTGCAGCCAGGTCAGATGACTCTCCATCCAGGAAAACTGTTTGTGTTCTGTCATTTAAAAATGCAGCGACCCAGTTGAGTGTTTCTTTTTGAATACCATAATATTTAAGTTTGTATAGAAGTCTTTTAAGTCCATTATAATTAAGTCTACTTGTGTGTTATTGTTGTTATTTGCTGCAAGCTCTTGTATGAATGAAATGAGTTGAGTTTCACATGATCGTGACTGACCGAAGCCATGCTGGAGGTCATACAGTATATTGTTCTTTTCAAGATGGTTGATGATGTGTTTGGTGATGATATGCTCCATAAGTTTACAGGAAATACATGTTAATGATAATGGGCGGTAATTTTCTGGCTTGTATTTTTCCCCTTTTTTAAATGCTGGTGCTACATCAGTCAGGGGAGTTACTTGTACAAGTGATTTTTAAAATCACTTTCTCAAGTGATATTTTCAACATAATAAGAGTTAATTCCCTTTCATTACTTTTTAAAAATCACTTCTACCAGTGATTAGAAATATTTTTTAAAATCACTCATTCAAGTGATTATTATTGTTTGGAAAATCTTTAATAAGGAACCAGGATTATCCCTCTCTTTCAGAGGACAACATCACAACAGGGGTCTTCTTGACATTAAAATAACTATAAAAAAGGTAAAAATAAATAAAAAAACTAACTTGTAAGCCCTGAGTAAAATTTATTTTCTGAGCAAAAAATAGCATTAGCAGTAGTACATGAATTACATGTTTTTCATAAAGCAGAGGTTTCAAACCACCAAAACTTAAAATATAAAAAAACAATTATTGCTGAGTTTGGCGGTAATATAAGCATTGTCTATATGTTGATAACATTTGGTTGAGGCAAATTAAAGTCAGAGAACAGAAACCAATTTTTGGACGAACAGACAGCATGGACAAGGGTGAAATTTAATGGCCCTACACTACAAATGGGCATGACAAGGAACAGTAAGAACAATAATTATTAATAAACTTCAAATGCTTTGACCAAAAACAAACACAAACATTTTAACATACATAATTTGTCATGTTTGTAGAAAACTAAAGACCTGAGCAGTGATAAATAAGATTTTGCAGGTCATAATTATAATTTCTAGTGAAGTAAATTTATCATATGGAATATAATCATTCATAGTATTGATCACTCTTATAAATGAAAATAAAACACTTCAAAGGGTGTCTTTCATCACATACATTTTGAAATAATGTATATCACTGGTACACATGATTTTAAATCACAGCACAGATTTTTTTCATTCAATTAGAACGTAAATCACTTGTGGAAATGATTTAAAATCACTTTTGCAAATGATTTAAAATCACTTGTGCAAATGATTTAAAACCACTTAAGCAAATGATTTAAAATCACTGCACAGAGTGAATTAAAATTGGTGTTCATTTCTGATACCAGCAGTATTTTCAATTACTTTCTAGATGGTGAAAAACAGATATAAATTTTTTTTAATTCAAATTTAAAAAAAATAACTTTATATTTATCAATCATTTCAAATGTTTGTAAATCGTATAATTTCAGAGGGCTGAAACAAAATGTGTGGATTACAATAATTGAATCTTGGTAAAAAAAGAGGTTCTTGACTGCTGAATCTTGTTATTTTTTGCTTAAATCTTTCTTCAATGATTATTTTTGCTTTTCTATATATATTTATAATGAGTGGCTTAAAAATACCATTTAAATGTTCTTTAATGAATTGGTAGCCATGTTTGTTGATGGATCAAAACTTCAGTCACCTAAAAAGGGGGGATGAATCGAGTGACTTTAATTTACTGTTCCTTCAGAGTGATTTTAATAGAACACTGGTTAAGAAGTGATTTCTGATTGGAAACCCCTCCCTTGTAAGACATCCAATATCAGAATATTAATCTTTTTATTTTATGACCAGGACTAATCATTGATTCAACTCCATTGCAGGTTGTCAAATTTTGCAGATCTAGATCATTTCAATCTTTTTGTCAGAATATAACTATTTCAACAAATTCAAATTCAGATAACTTTTTTGTTGTAATCTGGTTCAGCAAGGGGTCCTGCTGTCCAGCACAAGATCATTTACGAAGGAAATCAGGTCAAATCTATATTTTTTATGCCCCACTTACGATAGTAGAGGGGCATTATGTTTTCTGGTCTGTGCATTAATCCGTCTGTCTGTACCATGAATAAATGCAATGCATTTTTGTCAGGAACTACTTGCCAAGGATTTCAAAATTTGGTGTTAGGATTTATAGAAGTCAGCTACTTGTATACATTGTACCCAGTGATGTGTTTTCCAAATTCATCATTATGAATTCAGGGAAGAAGAAGTCATTATCATCACTGTAAAAGTGTTTGGATTTGTTGGTATATATCACCATTATCACTGACAAGGTCAATTGGCTATAAATACCTTGTGTGCTATAAATGGTAAGGAACATGTGTACTAAGTTTTAAGTTGATTAGACTTCAGCTTCATCAAAAACTACCTTGACCAAAAACTTTAACCTGAAGTGGGATGAACGGATGCAAAGACGAATGGAGGAACAGACGGACTGACGGATGGACAGACAGAGGTAAAACAGTTTACCCCCCCTCCAAGTTTTTAAAGCAAGATTCAACGCTATAGCTAGGGTTTAGAATAATAAAAATCACTTGTAATCATAATGGTTTAATCATTGCACAGTATGAGACCTTCATTATGGTCAAATCCTATGTTTTTGTACTGCTATGTATGCTTTTTCAATAAAAGTTTGACATCACAATGCATTTTTTTTTAGTTAAGAAAACCCATGCATGAGACCAGTATAAATAATAATGAAAATCACTTGTATAAATTATTTCAAATCATTGCATAAAAAAAATATAAATCACTTGTACAAATGATTTTAAATCATTGCACTGAGTGATTTACATGAATTAATATAAATCACTTGTACAGCTGATTTCAAATCACTGCACAGTGATTTTCAGTAATAGTTATGGTCAGATCATATATTAACAGTTTTCTTACTTATGAATTCGTACAATGCATGCTTTTTCTATGGAAATTGTGATGTCAAAATACATTCATTAAAAATAGTAAGAAAACCCATAAGACCAGGATAAATAATAGTGTTAATCACTTGTACAAATGATTTTAAATCACTGTACAGAGTGATTTCTGTGATGGTACAAATGATCTTGCTGCACAATGATTTTTAATAATTTGATAAAACATATGCATGCATAAATCAGGATGTTAGATCAATTAAAACAAAAATGCAGACTCCCATTGATGTACAAGATCGTCAACAACAAAGAAGTGTACCTCCTATTAGACCAACTAGAGTATCTAGCAGGGGTGGATCTAGCCATTTTAAATTGGGGATCCAACTATGTCCCCATTCAAATGCATTGCTTGGCCAAAAAGGGGGGGGGGTCCCATCCCCAGAGGTTGCCACAGCACAGTCATCAGTGGAGGATCCAGAATTTTCATAAAGGAGGGGGGGGGGCTCCAGTCATGCGTCAGTGATCCCCTATATAATCAACCAAATTTTTCCCACAAATCATTTGCAAATCAGGGCCCTCCCCTGGATCCACCTATGGTCATTTGAGACATTCAAAACACAAATGAACAATCTCACAAAATATAAATAAACATTTGTTTTTATCCTGTATTAACCAAACAGAACCAAGTTGCCAGTATATATAGAAAGTTGAATGTGGACAGTATACACAGAAAAACATGTAAATTATTTGTTTATCATCTTTGATAAAAGAACATTATCTTGGCATGTAAGTTGTTATGGAGTTTGTTCATAAAGATCTGCTTTATTAAGTCTGAATTTATCAAATAAATATTTAATATTTTTGTTTGCAGTGTGAAGAAATTATGAAATTATAATAAATCAAGAAGGCACACAATGATTTCATATTTTTATTATTGTGCCAAAAATTTCTGACATTCTGATTTACATGATTTTGTTTCAAACTTTTTAAGTCGTCCGGAGTTATTCCCCTTTAAGTTAATTTCATTCCCAAAAATCACTTGCTGAAATGATCTTTTGTATCTGAATAAAAATATCACTCATTGAAGTGATTTAAAATCTTCAGAAGGTCCAATTTTCAAACCACGCAAGTACTTATATTTCTATCGAGAGTACATACTTTTTTCAACGTCAAAATGTAGTTTAAATGTTGAAGTTTATTGGAAAAATATTCACAGTACCAGCAAAAATCTTATAAAATCCCCAGACTATAAATATTTCAAGGCTATTTTTAGTCATTTTCAAGTAATTTTTGCAAATTCCTTTATTTTGTCAATGTTTACAGTGTTTCCCACCATATCTTTGGAAAACCATGTAGTTTAGGAACAATCTCACAAAATTACAACGAGCTACAAATTGGGGGGAAGTTCAAATTTTCAAGTTTTTATACCTATAGCTATGTTTCTAAGCAAAAATAAAAAATCACTCAAATAAGTGATTTTAAAAATCACTTGTACAAGTAACTCCCCTGACTGTACATTGGCGTGTTTCCAGTCTGTTGGTGTTATGCCAGTTTCAAATGATGTTTCGAAGATTAGTGTAAGAATTGGAGCTGTTTGATCTTTAAGTTCTTTTAATATTCTACCACTGATGTTGTCTGGGCCAGTTGCCTTATGAGGGTTTATGTTGTGTAGTAGTTTTTTGACACCAGGTAAAGATATTTCAAGTGGTGTTATTACAGGGTGTGAGCTAGGACCTTTGTCTGGAATGGTGTTATTTGATTCAGTTGTAAACACTGATTGGAACTGTGTGTTGAGGATGTCTGCCTTTTGCTTTGTGTCTGCTATTAAATGTCCTTCTTTTTTCAAGGGAGCTACACCGGTGTTATCTGTGCGCAGTGATTTTATGAAGGAAAACAGTTTTTTAGGTTTTGACTGATTGTTACATGGTTGGTCTGGTTCATTTATTGGTAAATCCAATATCATTTTTTCAATGTAACCCCAATATGCTAACCTTTGTTCTTTTTGTACTTGTTTTTTCAGATGTTTGTACTTGTCTGCATACTTGGTGTTTTGTTTCATTTTATAATATAATTTATTTTTTCTATTTATCATTTTCCTATAAAGGTTGTTATGAATCCAAGGTAGTCTGTTTTTGTATGTTAGGAACTTGTGTGGGATGTTGTTTTCCACTGATTGTGTAAGATTTGTTATAAATGTGTTCCACATATCAATAACTTTTATTGTATTAAACAGTGGTCTGTTATGTTGCTTTTAAAGCACCACAACTAGGCACATATTCAAAACAACTGCCAGTTTCAAGTTTAGTTACATTTATTTGATAACAGCACACAATACAAATGTAACATAGTCAAGTTCTGATAAGAATTCAGTGTCAATTTCTTTATAATTGAAAAGGGTCTCCCACAGTAGGAATTGATATTTGACTGAATTAGCTTCATCAAGATTTGAAAGAATGTCATAATGTTGGGTTTTTTTTGGCAATGTAAAATGTCATCTATTTTCTCTGCCATTTCTCCAATTGATATTGCCTGGTTAAAACTGGGTAGTTCATCAGAAGAAAGCTGGTACTATGAGAGCTGATCCAACAGTTCTGTGATATTTTTATCCCCATGGCCTGTAGAAATCTGTTGCCGTGTTGGCTAGATTTGAAACTGAAATTGAAAAAGAAAAATGTTTTATAAATTTGATTTCCATTAGGCCAGGATTTTTTAATTTGTTGGTTTACGGATCCGCCGACCCGATTTTGCTGATTTCCAGAATAAAAATAAAATTGACTTTTCATGCTTTTTTATTCCCGCCGACCCTAACAAATGCATTATCCCTGAAAAATAATTAAAATTTCCTTTTTTTATGAAAGGAAATGCATATATCACTTAATACAGAAGTCATGACACTTTCTGTTGTGAAAAAAATGAAACTTTCAGTTTACGTTTCTAAAAATAGACAAATCAATTATTAATGACCTTGAAATATTGTTTGCGCAAATAATTTTGCGGAACGAAATCTGTGTTTAAAACTAGTTACACAATAAGTTCGTTTCCTTTATTTGTCACCAGTCCGTAAGATGCCTGTTCTCATAGAAATAGACTTGTCCAAATGTGGACAGGTGGAAGTTCAAGACACCGAGTAAAAGTTCTGAATTTTAACAAATCATTTGAAATTTTCTTGTTTTCATAGATAATAAAAAAATATGTTCCATTTGGATAAAAAAACGGGAATGCATGACAACTATTATTTAACCCGATATTCTCGTTTTTCCAGTGGACGATCGAGTCTATTACGTTTTTGACACGCGTGTTGAAACTTATTTTCGTACGACGTTTTTACATTTTTATCTTTATCAGTTTTCGTGCTAATTACTATTCACCAAGTTTTAATTAAGAGCTACCGACATGAATCTCTTTTTCTTGTTTGTGAAATGACGATTTAATTTCGTCTATGTCCATGCACCCCTTTTTTACGGGAAATTATTAGACAATGTCATGCGATGTTTATTACAGCTGAGAAATACTATTTCATCGAACTAAAATTTAAGAATGATAACAAAATAGTATGACAAACATATTATTAGAAAGGTGAAATATATATATATTTATTTTGCATATCAGTTTTATGTCTTGAAAGATCTTTTTTTTTTTCTTTTTTTTTCCGACCGACCGACCCGACTTTTTCATGGAGAAAATCCGTAAACCAACAAATTAAAAAACCGTGGCCTTAGATAAATATGTTCAATGCTTATTCAAATAGCTACATTGTATTTATCCTCTCACATGTATTGTTTTTTTTAACATTGCAACATAGAATGCACAAATTATGCGTTACTTGTCACTCGATCATTTAAACTCGAACTCCAAAAATATAATTTATAAATCTTGAATCTTGCCGTACACATCGTTTTTGGCTTAACAATCGGCACTTTAGACGACGGTACAGGCCCTGGAAGTGACCTCTTTCTGTGCACATTTCCCCTATAAAGTGAATTTGGAAGAAAGTCACAAAATCGTTAAAACTAATCTCAAACTACTTACCTTTTACTGTTTGTCCATATAGAAAAATAAACAATATGACAGCCAAACAATTACTTCGACTTTTTCGGTATTTACCGCAGAATAAGGAAAAAGCCTGAGAATAGCGATATCACTAACGACCAAAAAATGAAAAGAACGAAAAAGCGTGTAATTGCGTGTAAAGTGGTGAAAAGCGTGTACACGCCATGTGACAAAATCCTCGCATGTAAACCGTTGAAAAGGCGTGTATTACATGCGAATATCATGTCACTTGACATGTATGACCAATAGTAATTCAATTTAGTGCTTTAAAATATTCGTTTAGGAAATATATGTGTGCGAAGTGCAGTTTGGAACTGATCTTGTTATAACTGTTACTGAATATTTTTATATTGTTAAAATGTATCAATAAAGTTAAATATATAAATAACTTGGTCTTTAGTTGTTTCATGTCAAATACTTTGTAGTCTTTGAATTCACAGAAACTTATCCTCGTAGCAGCAAGACAACATTTAATAACTTAGTACATTTAAAAATACAATGTAGAGATGAGCTGAAATTCCGAGACACTTATTTCCCAAAAGCAGCAATACATGATCATAAATAAATATTCGGTGAATGTAAACAGACTTCAACATATGCCATTACATACAAATAATTTAGTCTTCAGTTGTTTTACATTTAAAAATACAATGTAGTGCTGATCGAAATTCAGACAAACTAATTTCCTAGTAACGTAATTACATACAGATACTAACTTAGTTCTCAATACCTTGAAGTCAGGCACAATATCTTGTAGTCCTGAAATTTACAGGAACTTATAACCTAGTCATTGCTAGTAGCAGCTAGCTGTAGACAACATAATACATCGTAAATATTCGGCGAAATTGTAGACTGACTTCAACATATTCAATTAAAATACACACAACACAACACTATAATTAAAAATAAAAGTCAGGGCGAACATACCCGGGGCGAACAGGTATCAGGGTGAACGGTCTCAGGGCGAAACGGAACTAGGGCGAACAGTAACTAGGGCGAACCGAAATCAGGGCGGACGGACCCCGATTCTTCCCTAACAGAGAATTGTGTTACATAACAGCATAAACATGATAAAATTATACTTATTAATATTAAAATCAGTTTCACTTTGATGATAATTTTTACCATTTATTTTTAGTTTTTTTACTTACATGTACATCATGTACAAAGTTGAAAATTATAATAGATATAGATAGAAACTTAAATTTAGCAGAAATGATTATTCAGACAAGATTTTAATTTCAAGACATGAATATGAGGGAAACTGTTCATCTCTTTCAAAATTATTGCCCCTTTTTGACAATTTTTATCATTTTCGGAGTTTGCCTTACATGTTAAAAAATAACTAGATAGGTGAGGGGGGTCCTGATCCTAAGAAAATTAAAGAGCCAAATTAACTTTTGTTAAAGTGTTGGGTACCACCTTAAAGTTTTTATTATGAATTTTTTATATGACAGTAATGGATCTTTATTTTTTTGAAAAAGGGACAGGAATATCATACATTCATGGTGCAGCTCTTTATTTATCCTTCACCTACCTTAACTTTGGGAATAGTATCTCATTAATAAACAGTCATGCTTTTATATAAAAGAAATATAACATGAGTTCATGGTCTATTATTCAGATATATGTATTTAATTTCTGTTGATGAGTTTTAATTTAATTTTTGCTTTTATTAGATATACATTTCTTCCTTAAGCATGTTAAGTATGTAATTAGAAATGCTGTACCAGCAGGTAAATTTGCCTTTTCTCTACTCTATGATCGTTCTCTTCTACATCCCTTTCATCAATGTCATTTATTTCATCCAAATCGTCCTCGTCCAATACAGCAGCTATCTTTCGGTCAGTTTCTTCTAGTTCACTTTCATCAATGTCATCAATAGATTCTAATTCATCTTCATTAGGTAAAGCTGATCCATAAGATGTTGATGCGATGCACAAAACAAGGAAGCACCAGTGTAGAGAAGAAAATGTAAACACATGTACTGAACGAAACACCTTCATACAGATTTGATATGCAGGTATATGTAGATTGATTTTTTTTTTTTTATGCTTTGATGAAGTTGCAAGGTAGAGGGGGGATAGGACCTTTATCGGGAATCCGGGATCGGGTCTTTTTAAGCTCTGGATTTCGGGATTGACCCTTTCTTGATCCGGGAATCCTTTTTTTTCCGGATTTCGGGATGTCAGGATTTACTTTATTTAAATTCAGGACCTCAGGATTTCGTTTTTTTAAGTCCTGGATTTCGGGATCAGGACCCCTCCTATCCCCACTCAAGGTAAGACTTTGAAGTGCTGTCTCCTAGATTTGCTCGAGATTAAATGTACTTCTGTCAAGGTTTTTATGTCCCAATTATGACAAGAATAAAATTGAGAATGTTTCATTGAGACAACAATAAACAACCCAACATAAAAACAGAAATCAGTCCAATAAAATTGAGAAGGGAAATGGGGAATGTGCCAAAGAGACAACAACCCAACCAAAGAGAAGACAACAGCAGAAGGTCACCAACAGGTCTTCAATGCAACGAGAAATTCCCGCACCCGGATGCGTCCTTCAGCTTGCCCCTTAACAAATATATACTAGTTCAGTGATAATGAACGCCATACTAAACTCCAAACTGTACACAAGAAACTTAAAGTTAAAATAATACAAGACTAAGGCCACCTATGTAAATATGGTCTTGTTAGGAGGATTATTTATAAAAATAAAAACAACATGTTATTAATTAATCACGTCTGAAGTGCTTTTCTTGAATTACCTTCATCAGGAACGCTCAAAGCCAAATATTGGAAAGCAAAGGATGTATAAGAAGTGAAACAGTTGAAGAACTATAATAACTAAAAGTACCTAAAAACAGCCAAGTCCATCTAAGATCAACTTAGTCTGAGGGAGTTTAAACCTGACAGTTTCTTCAAAATTTCAACATTTTATAAACATGATAAACGGACAGAAAGGTTTGTCAGTACTGAAGTGCTGACTGACTACTGAGCTGATGATACCCTCAGGGACTTATAGTCCATCATCATATTGACCAGTGCTGTAAAAATGAAAACAACACCTTATTTTTAAAATGATTTAATGTGGCCGAAGTGCATTTTCGTGATTTACCTTCATCAATAAGACAACAAAATAGCCACAAAATGAACATAACCAAAAAATGTTTGACTGATTTTCTGAAAGATTAAATATAATATTAAACTTACCAAACAAGTTTCCTGTTTTGTTTATTACAGAAACTGAATGATCTCTTCCCTTTGAAATCAGAACTGGATAATAACGAAAGTTGATACTTTTATCTAAAAGTACCATCCAAAATGCTGGACAACACCTGTTATTTGTCAGTATTAGGTTTTTTTGTTTCAAGGAAAAATTGTTTATTTTGTTTTCCTGTTAATTGATCTATGTTTACAATTTTTCCTTGTTTTGGCTTATTTTTAAAATTCTAATCAATTATTGAAAGGTTTTCAAGTTTAAAAGTTTGATCAATGCTAATAATTGGCAGACAAATTTTTTTCTCCAGATTTTAAATAGTATGATTTTGGTCACAGGCTTGTTTATGTATTCTTGAAAATATTAACTTTCATTTGTTACAAATTGACACTTCAAATTTTATAAGAGGTTTGGTAGCAGTTGGTTAATTGAGAAGTTAGGCTACTTTTAAAATCTTCAAATAATTTTGTAAACCATAGGAAGCTAGATCATATGTTACCTATTGTCTTACAGTGTTCTCCCCAGGCCGTTTTAGTGTCACAGTGCTATTTAAGACAGGTCTTGATTTCAGCACTTTTGGCTATATAGTGGAAGTCAGTTTTTTAGATGGAAATTTTACCCGTAGAGACCCACTATGTTTAGTAGGAAAAACCGCTGATCTTTGTTCAAACTAACAACCTCATTCTTGACTGTACAGTGATACTACTTAAATGGCTCGACAATCAAGGCCCCTTGTTATTTTAGATAATGTACTTTTTATTGTTTAGTTACTTTGTCTTGCACGTTTATCCTCGGTTTACTTATTGTTCATGCAGATTGGATTGCAGTAAAAAAAGCTTTTAAAATTTAAATACTTAAAATATGACATGTCAAAATCATTCCAGGAAAAAGGTGTTCTACTGAAATCTATTGCTTTTATGTTGTATCCGGATTTTTTCAAGGAAATAGAATTTGATACAAGTTTTGTTTTTAACCATGTTAACCTGATTATTCAAATAATATTGGTCTAGATTAAGTATATTAGTATTCCTCTCAAATACATAAACATGATTTGATTTTCAATACATCTTTTGGTAAAAATTTATTGTTCTCAATATTGAGGTTTCAGTGACATAAAAAATTATTTCAATTATTTCAATTAGAATGATATACATCGCAAATTGAATGTATTATAAAATTAAGAAATCTCAACTTAAAACAAATCAAGGTCATTGTAAATTATAATTTTAAGAGGTAATGATACAGGCGCGGATCCAGAGGGGGAGTTCCGAGGGTTGGAACCCCCCTTTTTTTTGGCCGATCAATGGATTTTGAATGGGAGCATATAGCTGGAACCCCCCCTTTACTCTGGGTTGGGAACCCCCCCTTTTTAAACTGGCTGGATCCGCCCCTGTGATATGCCCATTCCTGATTGTGAGTTGACTAGATACTGTCCCTGATGTGAACTGACATCTATTAGTATCCCATCTATTAAGGATAAGAATTACATATCATGTAGTGTAACAAAACTTGATTAATTGGATTTAAAACCTTGGGAGAAAGAAAAAATAATTCCCAGGTTCATCTTCAGATGTGACCTTTAGTTTGATACCACAGTATACATATATATATATATATATATAAGTATATAAGTACACATCTCAATTATGACCTACAGTTTAATTTCGAGGTATACCTATATAAGTACATTAATTTCACTGTGATTACGTTTCAAATTCAAATTCTACCAAGATTTCAGTCTGCTGATACTCAGAGGTGAAACAAGAAATGATATTTACATAAGGAACCTTTAGGATATAAAAATTTAGATATGCAAAAGCCCTTCTACATAATTTTGTGTAATTACTGTATTTTACGCTGCAGAAAATAGCCGAACCTAGCAATTTATAGCACGTCAATGTGATTGTTATCGCCATCTGTGGGAAATAGACAATTATTCAGAAGTATATATTATTTCGTCTGTATAGCTATTTCATGGTTTTTAAGGTAGAAATTAAATATTTGAAAAGATTTCTATTTGACTTGTTTAAATTGAATCGGCAAATTTTCATCAACCCATAGTGTTAACAGAATGTGGTGAAATAATTATAGGACTTTGTTCGATTCAAAGAATAAAATTTGTGAAGTTAATTTTTTTTTATTTGCCTCGTTGGGTTTTGAAATTATATCTATTAAAACACCCATCTTGATAATTGACCAGACAGGTGAAATTAAAGAAAGTGGGGTTCTTTAGTTAGTTCTTCAGACTGATAATGTCATGGAATTAGTATTTTGTAAAGTGAAATATTTAGTTCTAAAAAGGATGACCTTTTTGTATTTTAGGGAGGAGATCACAACTTTCCCCAAAATGGGATGAAAATCAATATTCATAGGCGGATCCTGCCCCCCCCCCCCCCCCCCCCCCCCCTTTGTTGGAAAAAATTGGTTGCTTATGTAGGGAATCACTGAAGCATGACTGGAGTGCACACTTCCTAGTATTTTGTAAATTGTTGTTTTTTTCTAGATCAGCTCTTACTTTTATTAACAAATATAAAAGCAAGTTTCAACTATTTAAAATTATTTATCCCTAACAGCATTTTTTGCATAATTTTCTTTATGGATTAAAATGTTTTTTTAAACATTGAAATCTACATATTTTAAGCATTAATGCTAAAGTGCATATAACCTTGCCACACTGCAATTGTCAAGAATTGGGTCAGGTAGTAACAGGTACTTGGTCAGATAGTTCTGAAACTTGCATGCTGAAATGAACATCTTGTTATAAAAATAGACTGTTTTAACTGCATATGGAAAGCATGCCATTTCCTGTTCAATGTTTATTAGTCAGGTGACCTAAAAACAATGAGTCTTCCAATCAGTGTTCTTTTTTGCTTTGATTGACAGGTGCCAGAGTGAAATGAACAGCAAAACTCACCAGGAAAAAGCAGGAACACATGAACAAACATTGCTTGCTAAGAGAAGAAACCAGCAAAGAAGAGAGAACTAATATTCTGATCTTGTACATGTAGGTAGAAATTAAGGTTCTAAGACATTGCTTTATTACCAGAAAAAATGTGAGTTATGCATCATGTTGGAAATATTGTTTTATATTTAATTCTACATAACACTGAAGGTCAAACATTTCTGCTTTAAACAACATTATAAAAATCCTGCTTTTTGAATTTGGGGAACAATAGTACTTGATCTTTTTATTCATACTTTGATATTTAAGTTTGTTCAAACTTTGATACTTTTCCCTTTTCAACCAAAGATATTACAATACTAAAAATACTTGAAATATTTGCTGCTGGATATAAGACAAAAAAGCAAACTTCTATAAATTGTGACTGGATGGAAAGTTTTCTCACTGGCACTCAAATTTCTGCTCTAAACAGGTTATAATCCTGGTTTTTATACGCCCGTCGTCTTTTAGACGGGACGTATTATGGTATACCGTTGTCCGTCCGTCCGTCGTCCACACTTCGGACAATAACTCAAAAACACTTTCACCAATTTCCATGAAACTTAAGTGAATTGTTTATATCTATTGACGTAAGCTCCCTTTCGTTTTTTTTTAATTTCAGATTTTAAGTTTTGGATTTATGGGGCTTTATTCATAAAAAAGGGGGGATTTTCAACACTTCGGACAATAACTCAAAAAGGCTTTCACCAATGTCCATGAAACTTTGGTGAATTGTTTATATCTATTGATGTAAGCTCCCTTTCAATTTTTATAAATTTCAGATTTTAAGTTTTGGATTTATGGGGCTTTATTCATAAAAAAAGGGGGATTTTCAACACTTAGGACAATAACTCAAAAAGGCTTTCACCAATGTCCATGAAACTTTGGTGAATTGTTTATATCTATTGATGTAAGCTCCCTTTCAATTTTTATAAATTTCAGATTTTAAGTTTTGGATTTATGGGGCTTTATTCATAAAAAAAAAAGGGGGATTTTCAACACTTCGGACAATAACTCAAAAAGGCTTTCACCAATGTCCATGAAACTTTGGTGAATTGTTTATATCTATTGATGTAATTAAGCTCCCTTTCAATTTTTATAAATTTCAGATTTTACATTTCCGTGTTATGAATTTTTATGCTTAAAAAAGGGGGGATTTTCCAATTTTGGGACAAGAACTAACACTTTCACAAAATTTTATGCAACTTTGATAAATTGTTTATATCTATTGACATATGCTCCCTTTCCATTTTTATAAATTTTGGATTTTACGTTTTCTTAAGTAATGAATTTTTATACTTAAAAAAGGGGGATTTTATGAAACTTTGGTGAATATATTAATGTAACATCCCTTTTGATTTGTATATATTTCTAGTTGATCATATAAATTCATTTAACGCATAAAAGACGAGTTAAAAGAGCAACGGGCGTATCATGCGCTAAAGCGCAGCCCTTTATTGAATTTCGCGTACATAGTCCTTGCCTACCTGTCTATTCATACCTGATCTTCTTATATCTATTCAACTATCAATGAAACTTTTAGAGAATCTGTTTTGTGTCTACTAAAAGACAATAAACATGGCCATGAAATACTGTAGTGCAAATTTATTGAATAAATAATGGAAATGAAGATGTGGTATGGATGCCACTGAGACAATTCTTTACAAGAAACCAAATGACAAAGAAATTAACAACTATACCTAAGGTCACTGTATGGCCTTCAACAATGAGCAAAGCCCATTGCAAAGTTGTAAAAAAAAACCTAATACAATCATGACATTGCAATTATTCTGTAGTAAGAACAGAGGGAATACACTCTGAGCCTAATATAACACGTTAGTCTGTTGTATGTAACGTTCAAACTACAAAATTTAATATATTATTAAGAGTATCAACACTCACACCATTGCATGCTGAACAGTGTAGCATATAATACCTTTCATTGTATACTCTACTACTTTGATGCATATATTTCTTGATAAAAATCTTGTAATGAGATTATAATGTCAAACGTAAATATTTTATATTATACTTCAAAATGATCTCATTATGATATTGTAACATAATGTAATGATTTGCACTTTTTAGAAGTGAATTTTATTACATGTACAGGTATTCTTTAAAAAGGTTGATCAGCTGTTCTTTCATATGGATCCCTACATCGTTAAGGAATGGTTTCACTTTAATCCTAGGGGGGAGGGTAATGTTTTTCATTTAATAAACATATTATCTCTAAGTCTATAAATAAGAAATGACTACTTAGTTGGATTAATTATATACATATACTCATCGGAGTCAATTTTTATTGTTAAGCAATTCCCTGTGTTTGATTTTTTAATACAAGAAGGGGGAAATAGAATAACTATTGAAATAATCTTACAAAAAAACTGAATATCAAACTGGAAATTTTGACAGAAATCAGTGGAAAGGGATTCTGAAATATTTTTTTTTGGGTGTAATCTCTTCAAACTTTTCATAAATGGTGCTTTAACAACGCCTTTTAAAAAATTATATAACAGTTCCTCATACTAGAAGAAGATAGAAAAAGTGAAATAGAATGATGAAAAAGCACTGTGAATACATTGATTTTTGTGGGTATCAATTTGCGTGGATTAAGGAAAAATTAGATGTTCGTCGATATTTAATTTCGTGGTTTTGTCCAAGTCCAAATAAAAGCCTATAGAAAATTTGTTATTAGTTGAACATTTAATTTTGTGGTTTGCCTGTATACATGAAATCCACGAAAAATGGGTATCCCAAGAATAAAAATGAATCCACAGTATACGATATCTTAATTGGCTATGAATGCAGAGTTATTCCCCTCTATCTTGACGGCAGAAGTAAATTTAGTTGAATTTACAGGTTTTTATTTTTATCAATAAGTAGACTGGGGGAGTATTGCAATAATTAGTATCTGATACATATATCTGTATGCAGATTTTCCCGAATGTACAATAATTAAAATTTCATTGTTCATTCTTCCAAAATAGTGAAAATAAATGCTCACAATAATTTCTAATTTTTACATATGATGAATCATAGTTGAAAGAAGTACCGAACCCACTATAGGAAAATTCTAAATGAATTGTTCCTAAGGGACGACATCAAAAGTTCAATGAAGGATAAAAAACTTAATTCACATAGTTTTTTCACTGACGCCCACACCCCCTCTTAACTTAATTTGGGAAAAATTGATTGACCAATAGGGATATATGTAAAATCGATTTTAGATTAACAAAACTTGCAGCAATGTTGACCCCCCACCCCCAAACTATTTGATTTCAGTTTTTTATCCTACATCGATCTTTTGATGTCATCCCTAATTAACCAAGTGGTAAAATCATGCAAAAGCTCAAACACAATAAACTAATGGATAACAAGCATTCTTAAAATCTTTTATACACAAATCACAACCTAATTAAGATTAATATAATTTCTGCATTATTGATTATTAAATGCTTAGTGGTGCAAAGACATCATGTGATTCTACAAAAAAAAAAATTAATAATGAATGTTATTAAATTAAGGTTCATGTTGCTGGCAGGCAGTACCAAGAACATTTAATGGTGATCAAACAATGATGATAAACCAGAGGTGACACAATAATGGAGCTTTTATAAAAAGCTTTTATTTTTCCTCAGTGACTTCTCAATTAAATTGTGCAGTGAACAGTTCTCTCTACTCTGTTGTCTGCAAAAAATAAAGATGTTAGTCATAGATGTACAACTGTTTGAAAATTTGCAAGTTATGAATGCATTTTTGCACAATATTTGAATTTGAATTTTTTGTAAATATTGAGTTACTGCCCTTTATCTTGATTTTCAGTTAAGCAGTTAAAAAATTGGACTTTTTTACTTTTTACCTCACCTGGCCCAAAGGGCCAAGTGAGCTTTTCTCATCACTTGGCGTCCGTCGTCCGTCGTCGTCCGTCGTGGTCGTCCGTCGTTAACTTTTACAAAAATCTTCTCCTCTGAAACTACTGGGCCAAATTAATCCAAACTTGGCCAAAATCATCTTTTGGGTATCTTGTTTAAAAAATAGGTCTGATGACCTGGCCATCCAAATCCAAATAGAACACAGGGGTAAAATGCAGTTTTTGGCTTATAACTCAAAAACCAAAGCATTTAGAGCAAATCTGACACACGTAAAATTGTTTATCAGGTCAAGATCTATCTGCTCTGAAATTTTCAGATGAATCGGACAACCTGTTGTTGGGTTGCTGTCCCTGAATACCGGTAGGTGATTTTAGGGAAATTTTGCTGCTTTTGGTTATTATCTTGAATATTATTATAGATAGAGATAAACTTTATAAACAGCAATAATATTCAGCAATGTAAGATTTACAAATAAGTCACCATGACCAAAATGGTCAGTTGACCCCTTTAGGAGTTATTGCCCTTTATAGTCAATTTTTAACAATTTTTCGTAAATCTTAGCAATCTTTTACAAAAATCTTCTCCTCTGAAACTTCTGGGCCAAATTAATCCAAACTTGGCCACAATCATCTTTGGGGTATCTAGTTTAAAAAATGTGTCTGATGACCCGGCCATCCAACCAAGATGGCTGATATGGCTAAAAATAGAACATAGGGGTAAAATGTAGTTTTTGGCTTATAACTCAAAAACGAAAGCATTTAGAGCAAATCTGACATGATGTAAAATTGTTTGTCAGGTCAAGATCTATCTGCTCTGGAATTTTCAGATGGATCGGACAACCCTTTGTTAGGTTGCTGCCTCTGAATTGGTAATTTTAAGGAAATTTTGCTGTTTTTTTTATTATTATCTTGAATATTATTATAGATAGAGATAAACTGTAAACAGCAAAAATGTACAGCAAAGTAAGACCTAAAAATAAGTCCACATGACCAAAATGGTCAATTGACCCCCTAATGAGTTATTGTCCTTTATAGTCAATTTTTAACAATTTTCATAAAATTTGTTAATTTTTACTAACATTTTCCACTGAAACTATTGGGCCAAGTTCATTATAGATAGAAATAATTGTAAGCAGCAAGAATGTTCAGTAAAGTAAGATGTACAAACACATCACCATCACCAAAACACAATTTTGTCATGAATCCATCTGTGTCCTTTGTTTCATATTCACATAGACCAAGGTGAGCGACACAGGCTCTTTAGAGCCTCTAGTTTTAAGTGGAAAAGAAAAAAATTATTTGATATGGTGATTTAATTATTGATAAATAAATGTAGTGTCTTACAAAGACATTTTGTGATTTCATCAACAAATATGCAAAAACTGTTTTGATAATGAAGTGTATTACATTAAGGTTCATGCTGCTGGTAGGCAGTACAAAGCACCAAGAACCTTAATGGTGATCAAATAATGATAAAAGTAGTCCTTGGACAGGGGTGACATGATAATTATGTATTGATGAAAAGCTTTTATTTTTCAGTGATACCTAAATCGAGTTATCCAGTTGACTATAGCCTTAGCACCCCGAACATATTATGCTGTCTATAGAAATAAAGGTGTAAAAGAACTGTCTTATACATGTAAGTCATGACTGCATGATGTTTTCAATTTGTGTTTTGAAACATAAGGACTGTACGGTGGTAATTTTTGGAAGGTTTTATTTATGGGCCCTTCTCCAGGAGGTATTATGGTACACCTTTTCTCATCTGTCTGTCAGTCCGTTGTTAACATGACAGACACTAATTCAAAAATACTTCAACGAATTTGCATGAAACTTTAGTGCCTTGTTTATATCTATTGACATGAGCTTCTGATAAGTTTAGAGTTTTTATTTCCAAGTTGTTGGACTTTTATTCTTATGGAAGAGCTCTTTATTTTTTGTTAACTATGCCAAGATAAAATCTTGCAAATATTTCCTTGAGTAAATTTTATCTTTAACATGTTTAAGGAGGGCAAGAGTTGAGAAAGAGAAAAAAACATGAAAACAAAACATATCTAGGAACTTTAAACTTTGAAATTATGAATGAATCCCAGCAAAATATGAAACCATTATTAAGTATATGTGGTCATTTTTCGGGTATTGAATAGTTATGCGATTTACTTTTAGTTAGCACATATGATATCATTATTAAAAATGATTGTCCTTAACAGGCCTTGTTAATCAATTCAGTCAGTCAATTATAATACTAATTTCAACAATGTGAAATGATTGGAAGAGGAAAAACACCCCTTTCTATTGGAAAAAAATGTTGTTGACATTATGAATGGAAAAATGAAGTGAATACATCAATCTATGATCATTTTATTTTTAATTACATCAACAAAAATTGAAAAAAAAACAACATGAGAATAAATCAATATCAGTTGAAAAGGCTAAAAAGAAATAAAAGGATTGTAAAAATAGGTTTGTTTATCTTATTTATAATGATGGAATCAACTTTATTTTATTTAAACTTGAAACATATCCTACACAGTTTTAAAAAAAAAAAAATCCTTTTTTGCAACCCTTACAATTGATTTTTTTGTTAAATTACAAAATTTAAATATGATATAGAGCTTCCATAAATTGATTTTCCTTTAATGTTAAAAAGTCCCACATAGTTACAAAAAATATAAATCTAGATTTAGAGTGATTCTTGAATTGATTTATAAAAAAAAATATTGACCTAAGGCTGAAGATTGGCAAATCCTAATTTATGACCTTAACTTCAATTTAAGATACATACGTAAGAGTAATAAATAAAACTTATGTGCACCTTAGAATAAAGATAACGCAGATAATCCTCAAAAGTGACATATCTAGGTGCATTTATATTTTAAGTCACAATTTTGATATTAAAGTAACTCTTTTACATGATACTATCTTTTGATTTTCCAATCACTGGGTCACACTATAACTTTTGCTTTCTTTGGCCCTGACAAGTTTCATGACACTTGAATGCAATCCAACCCTTACAATTGATTTTTTTGTGTAGATGAAATGAAAATTACAAAATTCATAAAAAGATTCTATTAAATGGGTGGTACCTTGAAAAGAGGGAAAGATTAGATATTAAATGTAATAATTTAAATCTTTTATTAACTAATCTATTTCACCAATCTTTTTAATTGGAAGATAATGATCTAATGACTAAAAAAGAGAAACTTTTTACATGGGAAGTTTAAATTTGTTCCCTTGTACCTGAGTTTTTAGAAACATTTTTAACCCATTTGATCTGATAAATCGTCTTTTGAATTAGACGGACAAATTGTAAGTTTAAAGGATTAAAAAACAACCTTCACAGTTGTCTCTGTGTAATTATGCAATCAAGTAACGTTTTCCTATGAAGACCGCTGACATCTGACAGTGAAAATGTACAGACTACGTGACATCTTTTAGAATAGACAGATTCTGTGTTTGTGTCAAGACTGGGTAGTCTGGACCACCTTGAAAATCTTCAAAGATAGTTATAATCAGCACTTGTATTCCTGACATTGAAAAATAAGAACTTAGAAAGAAGTAATCTTATGAAATTAGTTTTTGATCTGGTTTTGGTGTTTTTTTTTAATTCAAAATTGGCAAGAAATTTGCACTAATGTAAGTTAATCTGTCATCTTATTACAGATGTGATTGTATGTGCGTTTTATCATTTTACGCCAATTTGAAGCGATCTTGCTAGGAATGATGTTAGAGACTCCTCTACAAATGACCTTTTTTTCTGCTCAAATTGGACAAAGAACATTGTAAGCAATGGTATTCTTTGATACCAATTATCAAAAAATCTTCTTTTCTGAATCATGCTTAAGTTGCATGGTAGAATGTTTTAAAAACCGGTGGTCGGGATGGGGTGAATAGTGAAGTTACAAAGCCATTTCAAGATTTGTTTTTATATTTTACAGGACATTGGTTGATATTATATATAAGATACCATAAACTTCAACTGAAGGCGTCACTACATAATAGAAGTAGCCCTATCAACTTTATGAAAGTTCTGTTAACGTCTATGTCCTGGTGAGTTGTCTTATTGGCAATCATTAATGAAAAAAATTGTTCTTCTTAGGAAGTAACAAAAAAAAAAGAAAATCTGCTTTAATGTTAAGAAATATGGAAAACATTCCCTATTGAAAATCTATATTTTATTTGCTTTAATGGATTATTTTACAATGCTTTGCCATAATATAAGGACCATCAATGTTACATTTGTTCATTCCCCTAATCTTCCATCTACAAAATGAAGTTGATGCCATTTTGGTTTTATAAAATCAATGAAATTACAAGTTGGACTGGTGTCTTTGGTCAGCTCAAACAATTTTTGTTCTTGTAACACTGATAGTTTTTCATTGGTTCACTCTGTCTTTCTGGTGTATATACAAAAGCAGAAAAATAATGTCCCAAAGGTTTTATTCCTGATGGAATAAACATGTTTGTGTAAATAAGCTATAAACTGGGACATTTCCTATTACTGAAATTCTACACACTGTACTTTTATATGCTTACACTCGCATTATGTGGTTGTTTTTATATGGAAAAATAGTTTTAAGAAAATTGATATTTATTTTCTTCTGAAAGTATCACCAGTTTATGAGTTTCCGCTATGCGTTGATCTATATATTTCACTTTATTTAAAAAATGTTGATAAATATCTTTTCATCATTGAATCATGTAATGTCTTGCAATAAAAGCCATTTAATATCAGTAAAAATTCAATTTTGGAACACCACTTTTTAAAAATGACTAAAATACAATTTTAATGTTGTGTTACTTTGTTCATTGGGGGTAACCTAATTGAATTAGATGTCCCCATTATGCACGGAAAATTTCATTAAAATCACATAACCAACATTGTATGAAAGCATAATGATCAAGCGAGGTATATTAAGAAACACTTTTTTCAAATAGAAATTTTTGAAGCAGAGAAAATTGTAATAAATGTGCCTTTCAAGTGTATAATTTCACAAAGATTAAAACATGAGATAAGAGAGAAATAAACATATGTAAAATTGTCATTTTATTGACGGGAGATGATTGAAAACGCATTATTACTAGACTAATAAGCTCATGAATTATTCATAGATTAAAGATATATTTAGAAGGTAAAAATTGGTCATTTGCTAAACTGATATTGTTTACAGTTTTTATGAAACTATCAACAATTCTATAATATGTTATCATCACGAAAGGCTGTATAACATGATACATTGAAAATAAATCAACACCAGATATTAACTTTAGAAATATCAAAATTATTTTTAAAGGTCTTTAAAGATCTTTTTAAAAATCTGTAAAAGAAAACAGAACAAAAAGATATTGATATTTGTCCTATATTTTCTGGATTCATGCAACAATAATTATGGCAACCATGATGAAACTGTATATAATTTAAGATGAAAATTTTGATCTATGGGAAGTTTGAAAAAAATTACAAAGCCCCCCTTTTTTGTAGGAAAAATTTGGTTGATTATTTAAGGATTTATTGAAGCATGACTAGAGTTGGCTCCTTCTTTGGTGGTTAATAGACCCCCTTATGATTTTATTTTGATCCGCCACTGTTTGATAAATAGAAATTTTGGTATCGCATGATGACATAGAATTAGAGAAAAGAGGCACATTAGGTTCTGAAGGGACATTTAAATTAGTACCGGTAAGTCAAAATAAAATGACTACTCTATGACTGAAAAAAATTAAAACAACAATAAAAAGAACACAGCATGACAACTATAGAGAATTAGCAACATAAACCATGCCAAAACAAAGGATTTTCATTTGTCCATTGTCTGTTTTTTTTCTCTCTGTCCAATGAAGTTTTGGTTGCACATTTCTCAGTAACTACAATCAGAGCTTTCTGAAATTTGGTAGCAAGCTTCATGCCAGCATGCTATTTATTCACACTGTATGATATATTTTTTTCAGATTTATAGCCCAGCAAAGGAGGAGGTGTCTCAGCTGAAAATGTACTATTACAAAATCAGGTGATATTGACCTAAATAAAATTAGTAAGTACAAGTGAAAAAAAAATGTATGTGCAAAGTTTTAAAAGTTAAAGTTGACAAATACATGTATGTTTATTAGATATTGAGTGCATGCATGTACCACAGACAATGAAGCACCATCACAATGCAACAAACAAATCAATGAATAGAGCCATTAATTAACAAAATCTGGAAAATATGATGTTAGTGTTATCGTAATTCCAACAGTTAAATTAAGATACGTCTGCAAAATTGAGTTTTTCGAGTTGAACAAAAGGCATGATCAACTGAAACATATAAGACTACTGTGGCAATGAATATGTTACACTACAGTAATTGTTATAGTGTTCATAATTAGATAGCTACCCTTTTCAAAAGACATCATAGTTGTCTAAATATTCATGTAACATTTGCCACTGAACATTAAGCAACAAGCAATAAATCAATCAAGACAGCATTTGATTTGTCATTCTTTTTGAAAAGTGCTAAGCTAAACAAACATCTCTTACTGGTTAAAATAAATAAAATGCAGGAGTTCTGTTTGAAATATAATCATTGAATGTGAAACATTAACTGGTTATTCGATCCGATATTGGAACTATAATGTCCACGTTATATTAATTGAGATAGTGATTTTGATATTGTATTCAGTTAAGCAGACATTATCATCACAAACAGGAATTTTTTAATTGAAATAATGGTCCAAATATTTTTACCATGGCAAACATCATACTCTCAGATGTCTTGATATCAAATGAGGTTATAGAAGAGAGCTATTGATGAATTGATAGTGATATTGAGAGAAAAAAAGAATGATACATTATTGAATAGGATTTTTTTATTTGTATGCCATATGGTATCTAAGGTTGGTAAAGGAGTGATTTTTGCGGATGTTTTTGAGCATGGTATCTAAAAATAAGGAGATGTGGTATGATTACAACCTGAATATTTAAGACCAGATGTAGAAGTTAAGAACTATAGGTCACTGTACAGCCTTCAACCATATGCAAAACCCATTTTATATTTAGGCCCTGATACAACAAACATAAAATAATTCAAACAAGAAAGCAACATCCTATAAATTATGTAAAAGACAATAATCAAAAACAATTATCACAAAATGGTATACAGCAACAAACTACAACCGCTTAATCACAGCTTACTGACTTATAAGGGACATGCACATACAGAATGTAGGAATGTTCAAACATACTCTCCCTCTCCCCATTTTTTAGAAAATCTGTAAGTTGTACTTAAACTACATGTAACAAGCTATTATTTGAACTTGGAATTATTTTTAATTATGGAGTTTGCATAATTTCTTGTGTTTGAAATTTTTGATAAATTCCATGTTTATTCTGTATTATTATGTTTTGAGGGGTGCATAACATTTTCCACACAATGCATTTTGTATAGATAGTGTTGTGCGCGGCATAGTACATTCTATTGAAAATGTGCTATTTTCTTTGTAATAGAAAGTGTTGTGCGTCGGACAGAACATTATAATGCAGAATAAACATGGAATTCATTAAAAAATTTCAAGCACAAGAAATTATGCAAATTCCATAATTAAAAATAATTCCAAGTTCAATGATAGCCTGTTATGTATAGAACATAGGCAAAATATTTTCATATTGCAATGGTCATGCACCATTTTTACTGACTTGCGCCTTCAGTATGCTCATTTTCGTACCATCCACCAATATGTCTGCCAAACAACATAATATCAACATTAATAGAATTCTTATTATAATGGAAGGCAGTTTCTGTCACTGCACATATAACATCAACAAATTGCATAATAATATGGAAGTCATATGCCAAGCATTGACTGTCAGTCTTCTATTATTGGTGCATATTTATAACGACATAAATTATTGTTTATTAGATAAAGATAATGTAATCTATAGTGCACAGAATAGTAATTAAGTTTCATGTTTTATTACATATTCTAATTTCAGAAAGCAAGACATGAAAAGGTAACAGGAGACGAAACCAACAGGTACTTGTAAGAGATGAAAGAAGGTTACGTCAAAAAAGGAAGAGAACCTAATTGATGTCAAAATAGGCCATACTGTACGATCGTTGACAGCCTCATTTTCATTGTTATCAGGTATCTAAATGGTCATGTAATGTGATGCTCTAATATCGCAGCATCATTAAACGATTTGTTACGTCAATTAAATAATGGAAATAGTCGTAAATAATTCTTTCAAGGTGTTTGCTTGGGTTGTCTTGTATTATAGTAAAACAGTTATTTTTTGTTTTGTACAAATTTTATTATTAAAATATTGCTTAAAAATGATTTTTTGTAACAATGCACTCAAATGACCACATTGTTATGGGTTTTATAGTTATCAATAAAATATTGAATATTTGTTCTAAAAACGTGTTTGGACGACAATGAACTTGTTTATGGCTTGGTTTATTGCCATTAAATTGTTTCTTGATTTGAAACGAATGATATGTAACAATGCTGATGACAAAAGTTTACGTACATATTTAGATTTCGGAAGTTTGTTGTTAGAGATGTACTAAAGATAGTGGATGTAAGAAAAGAATTACATGTACATGATTCAGAGGATAATTTAAAAATAAAACAAAAAAATTGTTTAGTGTTTAGAATTTTACATTGATTAATTTTTAAATTAGAATAATACTAGTGCCTTAAAGGTACCCTGGCTAGAAAAATGTAGACTATTTGTATTTCATTTTAGTTAAAAGTCTTGACTTATGCTAATAAGTGAAGAAAATTAAACTGTATATTGTATGCTTTAGAATTTGATAGCATAAGTCTGACAAGCCCTTCACTCCTTACTTTGAAAAAAATTATGTAAGGATTGTATATCAGATTAACTGTTGCTTGCCTTAAACTTCCATTGACAAATGTTGTGTGTCCATAACCCCTATATATTGAACGCTAATAGAAACACATAATTTCTTAATTTGTTAGTTTGTATTTGTAGTAAAATCTAGCATAGTTAAAAAAATCGCTATGCATTATGCAAACTTGCATCTGACAAATGAAAATAATGGTTAAAATGGAATTTAAACTGATAGAGTTGACAAAAATGTGACCACATAAAAGTTATATCAATTCTTTAAATTTTTCGCTAAATATGGAGTGAAATCTGTTTGTACCGACAGTATAAGATGGTCATTGATAAAAGTATTATAAAACGATGATCACAGTGACCCTCTTGAGAAAACAAACATGTATCATTCATATTTACTACATTTGTATCTTTCCATGTCATAAAATCAGTTATCCTGTTGACCATCTTGTTCATTAATGTCCACTGGACTGGACATCTGCCCATAATAAGCCTCTGGACTAAAATGAATACTGGATAATGTACGGGGACCGGCTAAAAACTGGTGCAGTCTCCTGCATCTGTCTTCATTAACATAGAAGTTAGTGAGAAATTGTCATTCAGCCACATGTGCTAATCTGCCGTCAAATTTTGATAGCCTGTCTGAACAAAAGAAATCATATTTCATTTTTAATAGAAAGTGATGCACGATAAAAGAGTAGATGAAAGAGGTGAAATTTCATGCATTTTAATGTTGTTTTTAGCTATTATTATAGTCCTTTCTATTGTCATCCGAGAAGATGATAGCTTTGTTGTGTTGACTCTGTGGTCAAGTGCCTCATTTACATATCTTGTGTGTGTCCACTGGTTTTCTTAATCACATTTTTCCATCGTTTTCCTACAAATTATGTTATAAATATCTTCTTTTTTAGGTGTTTAGCAGAATAATTTTGTGGTTTATTGTCCTGAACTTTTGTATTGAGAGCCAAATTCCTGTCTTGTTTGTGTTTTAATGTCATATTAAAAAGCAGAAATGATGAAGAACAGATGTGCCACAGTTTCAAGGTGACTTTCAGGGATATCATATGTTTTTAAGGATTTCTGCTTAAATTGACCATATATTTTTCTTTGCAAACAAAATATGTTTTCAGAATGTTAGAGATAAAAATAGTAAATTTTATACAGCTTTTATTCTATATATTAAACTGACTTTGATGAATCAAAGAAAAACTCTGAAAATTATGGGGTGTATAATAATTGGCATTTCTCAGGAGGTGCTTTTATAAAGATTCTATATATAACTCTAACATACAATGCACTCAAAATAAGTAACTTAAAAATGTTTCATACAAACGAGTAATGATGAAATGAGTTTAAATAATATTTACTATATGACATTCATGAAATACTTTACCATATACAGTACTACAAGGTCAATTGTATGATGTTCAAGATCTACATTCTATTACAAAAACCTCATGATTTTTGTTTACAGTTGTATATAAATAAATCATGTTAAACTACTTCAATGTCTATTTATTAATCTTTTTAAATATTTGATTAAGCCATATGAAATTGAAAAAGTATCCTACAGTACTGCTGACAGGTCAACAAACCATAAACCACGAAAAATTTTGAATTCATGTCGTGCTCTTTTGAAGGTTAAGATGCTGAACCTCTTAGTTTCCATGGCGATATAGATTTCCGTGATGGAAGGATGGGTAACAGCAAGCCTGACGTCCATAGATTATAACGTATTGTTCCTGGTTCTGATTGACACTGCTGGATTTTTTACGACTGGGTTGAGCACTTAATTGAAAAAGTGTCATCTTAAGATTATTACATATGAATTGTATTTAAAACAGTAAATACTATACTCCTACATAAAATTGTTTCATGGAATTTTAAATATCTCAAACTGATTCGTATTGAATATATCGAGTATTTCTGACTCAGTACACTTCCGACTAATTGTGAAAATTTTAATTGGAAACTGACATACTAGATTTTCTCATGGTTTTGAATCAGCCACAAAATTTTCTGGAAGATCTACTGCTGTGGTAAAACAATTGAATTTTTATTTTGTTTGTGCTTTCATGAAAGGTTGATATATTTTTCTGTCTTTCATATCTAGCTAAACATGTTACTTCTGAAAAGAAAATAATGATATTCATACCTAGATTCTTTTATTAAAATTTGTAAAATACAATTTTATTATGATTTATTTTTTTATAAATTAGGAACATCTCAATCTTTACTCATACATCGATTTATAAGAAGATGTGGTATGAGTGCCAATGTGACAACTCTCCTTCCAATTCACAATTAGTAAAAGTAAACCATTATAGGTCAAAGTACGGTCTTCAATTTTGAGTCTTGGCTCACACCGAACCTCAAGCTATAAAGAGCTAAAAATGACTAGTATAAAACTATTCAAACAGAAAAATCAAACATCTTATCTATATATAAAACAAGAAATGAGAAACACTTCTTACACAATTATATTTATTAAACACTTTTTGAACATAAAGTGACCATTTTTCTGATTATTGTTTTGTTTACAAATACGTAATTGTAATAATAGTATTCAAAACAAATTTTAAATGTGACCAAAGATGAAATATTCTTTTATTACTATATTTGTAGGCCTGGTCATAATAAAACAGGTGAACATGAAAGTGGAAATCAACCAAATGAACTCCATGCTTGCTGCCAATACTGACTGAGATTTAAAGGTACCATCATAAAAATTTATTGTAGTGTGATATTTTATGACCAACTGTATATATATCTTTTCATATATGTTTTATGTGGAAATGATTACATTTTCTTGTGGTAATGTATTATGTTACAGCTATGGTTCTTATAGCAGGCAATGACCTTAGAAGGTAACATAAGAACTGTTCCAAGTTAGTAAGTGATATAATTGGTATACTTTTTTATTAAAATGTTTTAGATTATGAAAAAGAGCAATACTATGTAGATGTGCATATCAACAGGAAATTATAAATCAGGTTTTTTCTAGGAGTTACACCCCTTTGAACTTATTTGCTTCAATATACTACTGGAACAGTTGTCATCAAAATTCCTTTGAAACCTTACAACAGAATTTCATGAAACTTTTTAGATTATAAGGACATACTATGTATATGTGCATATCTACAGGAAATTATGATATATCTTTTAGGCCTTACAGTTATTTTATTTGTCCAGTGACAATGTAGGGGCATGGGATATGTGAGCGTGCTCACTAAGGTACTTTTATTCTATCAAAAAACTTTTTATTTATCCAAATTGTTTGTTATTGTTTTCATTTGAATTTTATTCACATTCAGAGATGGTGTAATAAGTTTAATTGAAATCTGTTAACCCCATCAAATTTGTAAAATTAATTTTAACTTTTTATGATACATGTACAACCATAATTTTGATTCCTCTGTTAGGAGTGGGCATATCAACCTTTTAACAGTATGTATCCTAATGTTTTCATATATATATTAACCATAGAGTAAAAAAAAATCTTTCTAAAATGATTGGCTTAATTTACTGAAATTATAATTGTATTATTGCTGTTCAGCATTTAATGATTAACGTTACTAAATGATTTATCCCTTGAAATATAACAACTGGAGATTTAAAATGAAAATCTGATTTGATAAAAGCGAACAAGTTACAATGTAATTATCAACATTTACTATAATTTCCCTGTGGTTAAGTTGTATAAAGTACCGATTGCTATGTATCATTTGGAACCCGAGGTGATGAAAATCGGTGATTTTATCAGTTGTCCGAGTTTTGATGTGTTGTTTGTTCGACTTCTCCATTCATCTGTATCCTTCCCGTTACATTTATGATATCTGATGAAAATTCTTTTACATAAAATCCAGCTTCCAGGCATTTACAATTTATGAATTAGTCATTTCGGAATTTTGCAGGTTGTTATGATCGGAAGTATTGAAGATTAGAAATGAGAAAGAGACAGCTGAAAGTTTGAATGTAAGTTTTTGCCTGCGAAGTATTTTCATTCTATTTGAACTAAAGGAGAAGTTGCTTTAAACTGCCGTTTTAAAATCAGATATGAATATAAAAATTGGATGCTATGTTTATGTATACATTTATACCCCTACTATCAAAATGCTTCTTAAAGAAACTTTGTTTACTAGTTCTGATAACGGATATGTACCTTGTGTTACTTACACTTCCATTTTAAAGGTCCACATCTAAAGTTGAATAGCATGCATGCTAGGCCTGGTCTACAATTAAATATCATTAGGGAAATAAGCCTAATCTAATGGGTTTAATGTAACTTCCAAATTTGTGTAGATTTATCTGAGCATGAAAATAGAAAATAATTTATGAAACATATTACCCGTATAAGGTTAAAACTCAAGTGGTTTAGGGTTTCTTATAACTACAAAAAGTGATCTTTTACAAACTGCAGAACAAAAGAGCTCTGTATGTAATCATTGTGACCTGATATAGTTAAATACGGAATAATGGTAGGTTTCGCTTAAAAGGTTAAAACGAAGCATCAGATGATTTGACAGAGACATTTATATATTGACATAGTGTCGTTTTCTTTTCGAAATCGACAAGAGATGTGAAATTTGACAATTGTAAAGTACGACTTATTTGAGAACACCTGCTGATCACTCTAATGTATTATGTCTTGATAAGCATTCATGACAGAACTTGTGTATCAATTTATCTGAGTTTATGGAACTTGAAGCTCAAAAGTTGTATTTCTGTGTCATTAATTGTCTTAATTGATGGTTAAGTGCATAGATTTTTTTTCATTTGTTTGCAATGGTATAAAGTGATACAATTTACAATTTCAAAATTATAAATGACCTTTGTCTTTTTCTTTCATGGGTAATTTATGATAGCTTGTTAAATTTGTAATCTAATTACAATTCTATTTATAACTTGTACTTGCAAACAGGAACACTGCTAAATTTAAAGCACAAAGAGTTTTAAAAGAAAGTTATATCAGGCATATCAAGATTCAGTTTAATTTTTGGGATACGATTGCTTTCAAGCAATCTGTAGACTTATACCGGTGGCTCAGAGCATTGCCCTCACGTCAATCGTCTTATTCTAAACATTAAGGAACATATCAGATTCTTATGATTGTCTTGCTTTAAAAGGTAAAAACAAACAAAGGGATTGAACTTTAACAACTTTCCTATGTTCTTTTCATAATCTTCATGTTTGATAATTCCCTTGACTTATATGTGTGTTTTTAACAACATGGAAAATCAGAATTAAGCAGTATTTATATTTAGTGCTTTTATAAATTTAGAAACACGTCAGAAGGAATTCCCAGTTTTGATAAAATGCGAGAGTTCTCTGAAATCCGATAAATCTATTTCTGTCATATAAGAACTGAATTGGAGTTTTTCTTATATTTTACCGTTATGAAACTGATATTTGAGATTTTACTTCCATAAAGTAATAGAGAAACATCTAGGTCGTTTAATAAACATTTAATATACGTTCTTGCTCCAGGGTTTGTTTTGGAAATTATGCGCATGCGTATAGTTTTCTTGACTTCAAGGGGTTTTCGATTGAATGGTTGCTCTTGATTCCCCACTCAATTAATTAATTTTTAACTCATGGGATCTTTTCTATGTATGTCTGCTGAAGGTTATTGTTGTTGCATAATTTTAAATCATATGCATCATTTAAATTAAAATGAATATAGTCCACATCGTAGAACACCCCTTCAGGCGAAATGGAGTCTTCCATATTATCGTTTCGAGTTGTCTCCCTTCCGGAAGTAACTTCCGTGAATTCTGAATCAAAACAATACGTCGAGTATTAGCTCTTACTGTCAATAAAGTGTATTATATTAAAAACGATCGCAACTTTAAACCGATAAATGTGTACGGAAAGGAGTCATGATCACTGACCCAAAGGAAATTAAATATTTAAAGAGTTAGGAATGGGGTTCCTCCTAGAATTAACGTAGGAAAATAGGTGATAAGATACAAAGTGAAATACCTTCTCTCACTCTGAGTCTCAGTGACTGCTGTGGAAAGTAAACTTGGAATTGATAGTAAAAAAATAAAACACAATAGGCCTAATTACATTGTTCATACACTTTTATCCGGGATTGGCTATTTTGTAACTATTTTACATGTGCAGTTGAATTAGTTTTGAAAATAATATTATCCAGCTTACAGGCACTTGTTTCTATCCATTGGAAGACCCACTATCAACGTACATTTGGCAATCGTATCCCTCAGAGCAATCTGCTCTTTGATTGATATTTCTTACTTACAACAATGGGAGGAAATGTTTCATGACATGATAGAACTTAAAGTTTATGTCAGACTGATAGAAGTCTCTTACTTTTGACCTCAATTTCACACAGTTCATTGATTTTCTTTAAGCAATAATCATTAGGTCAGACACTGAATTACTGGTTCGATGAGTGAGCTAAATTTATATTTTGGTCCATAGAATTGTAAGATGTACATACTGTTCGAATAGGTGAAATCTTGACCTGTACATCGTTTTATATTTCATTGAAAATATCGAGTTTTCATAATCAGCTGACCTTTTAGTTACTTCAAGTAATTGATTACTGTATATATCTAAGTAATGCTTGTCTTGTAGGCATTCATACCACATCTTATACCTAAGTTATGCTTGTCTCATTGGCACTCATACCACTGGAGTAATGCTTGTCTCTTTGGCATTCATACAACATCTTCTTATATCTAACATGTTTAAGTAATGCTTGTCTCATTGGCACTCATACCACATCTTCTTATATCTAACATGTTTAAGTAATGCTTGTCTCATTGACACTCGTACCACATCTTCTTATATCTAAGTAATGCTTGTCTCCTTGGCATTCATACCACATCTTCTTATATCTAAGTAATGTAAAGGCTTGCAACATATGATTCTGCAATGATCACTGACAGAATTTAAACATTTCAGAGTACCGTTAAACACATTTTATGCTCCATTTATGGGCATTATATTTTCTGGTCTGTGTGTCTGTTCGTCCTTCGTCTGTTTTATCTATCTGTTCATTTATTTGTCCTTCTGTCCCCCTTCAGGTTAAAGTTTTTGGTTGACGAAGTTTTTGATGAAGTTGAAATCAAATCAACTTGAATTTGGTACACATGTTTGTTATGATATGATCTTTCTAATTGTAATTTAGATTAGAGTTTTTACCCAATTTAAAGGGTCCACTGAACACAGGAAATGATAGTGCGGATGGGGCATCCATGTACTATTTACACATTCTTGTTTTATAAATATATTTAACAAGAATGTGTCCAAAGTACATGGATGCCCCACTCACACTATCATTTTCCATGTTCAGTGGAAGGTGAAATTGGGGTCAAAAGTCTAATTTGGCTATTTTTCAATCAGTTTAATTGAAGTCTGGAGCTGGCATGTCAGTTAACTGCTAGTAGTCTGTTGTTATTTATGCATTATTGTCATTATACCCCCGCTTTGAAAAAAAGGGGGGTATACTGTTTTACCTCTGTCTGTCCTTCCGTCAGTCCGTCAGTCCATCAGTCCATCAGTCCGTCAGTCAGTCAGTCCGTCAGTCTGTCCGTCTGTCCCATGAATATTCTTCGTCACATTTTTCTCAGGAACTACACTACCAGGATTTCTGAAATTTGGTTTCAAACTTGATATAAGTCAACTATACTGTGTGATGCATTTTCAGATTCATCACTCGACAACTTCCTGTTTACCGAACACTTGTATCATTACACCTGATAGCCAAGTTGAAAATTTTTCGTCACATTTTTCTCAGGAACTACACTACCAGGATTTCTGAAATTTGGTTTCGGGCTTGATATAAGTCAGCTTTACCGTGTGATGCGTTTTCAGATTCATCACTCGACAACTTCCTGTTTACCGAACACTTGTATCATTTTTACACCTGATAGCCAAGTTGAAAATTTTTCGTCACATTTTTCTCAGGAACTACACTACCAGGATTTCTGAAATTTGGTTTCAGGCTTGATATAAGTCAGCTATACCATGATGCATTTTCAGATTCATCAATCGACAACTTCCTGTTTACCGAACACTTGTATGATTTTACACATGATAGCCGAGTTGAAAATTTTCGTCACATTTTTCTCAGGAACTACAACACCAGGATTTCTGAAATTTGGTTTATGGGTTGATATAAGTCAGCTATACTGTGTGATGCGTTTTCAGATTCATCACTCAACAACTTCCTGTTTACCGAACACTTGCATATTTTTACACTATTAATATTATCCACTTGCGGTGGGGGTATCATCAGTGAGCAGTAGCTCGCAGTTTCACTTGTTTTGTTTATTTTCTTTGGTTACATCTTCTGACATCAGACTCGGACTTCTCTTGGACTGAATTTTAATGTGCATATTGTTATGCGTTTACTTTTCTACATTGGCTAGAGGTATAGGGGGAGGGTTGAGATCTCACAAACATGTTTAACCCCGCCGCATTTTTGCGCCTGTCCCAAGTCAGGAGCCTCTGGCCTTTGTTAGTCTAGTATTGTTTTAATTTTAGTTTCTTGTGTACAATTTGGAAACTAGTATGGCGTTCATTATCACTGAACTAGTATATATTTGTTTAGGAGCCAGCTGAAGGACGCCTCTGGGTGCAGGAATTTCTTGCTACATTGAAGACCTGTTTGTGACCTTCTGCTGTTGTTTTTTTCAATGGTCAGGTTGTTGTCTCTTTAGCACATTCCCCATTTCCATTCTCAATTTTATTTAAAATTAGAACGATCTTAGCATAAAGAACATGCGTGTACTAAGTTTCAAGTTGATTGGACTTCAGCTTCATCAAAAACTACCTTGACCAAAAACTTTAGTCTGAAGCTGGACAGATGGACGGACGAACAGACGGACACACAAACCAGAAAACATAAGAATGCGAAATATTGGGCTTTCATCTGATTCTCTTTGTTAATTATTATTAAAGAAATTTACTTTAAATCAAGAACTTTACTTTAAATTATTAAAGAACTTTACTTTAAATTATTAAAGAACTTTACTTTAAATTATTAAAGAACTTTAATTTGAATTATTAAAGAACTTTAATTTGAATTATTAAAGAACTTTACTTTAAATTATTAAAGAACTTTACTTTAAATTCATCTTTACATGCCAATTACAAGAAATGCACCAAATGGCATCTAATAAGCTGCACCATTTCTGTTCTGTGAAAAGAAACCTAATGTGAAACACGACTCTTGGTGCAGGAGTTTCTCACTGCATTGAAGATCCATTGGTAGACTCTCGGCTGTAGTTTGTTCTTTGATTTGATTGTTGTCTCTTTGATACATTTCCCATTTCCATTCTCAATTTTATGCTTGCATGATTTTGTCAGTATACTTTTAAATATTTGTAAAAATACTGGTAAGCTGAAGAAGTTAATTAATATTTTTTTAAATCTATTAGAAAGTCAAAAGATAAAATTTTTTTTTTTTAAATGATATGCAAGGTTTAGACAAATCCTTGGTAAAGGAGGCCTAAACTTGCTCTATGTTTGTATTTGAAGAAATAGACAGTTGTCTGTAATAAAATTATGATTTATTAGACAAAAAGTGAATTAAAATAAATTTGAGAAATAAAAATCATTGATTTCAAAAGAAAGGAAAATCTATAAAATCTACAAAGATGATGAAAATCCTTTTAAATAATGTAGTTTAAAGTCCGTATATTTTATTTTTGAAAAGTTATGATGTATTGTATACAAGGCATTATCGTGTGAAACAAGCGTAATCTATTTATATGTCCGATATACAAACATCCTGCTGGTCGATTTATGTTAATATCTGTTTTATTGCCGAGATGTGAATAGAAATCTTCGGTTTCTTGGGAATCGAGGAAATCCTAGTAATTCTAGTGGCGGCAAAAGTATTGCTTGAATGAATATAGAAACTAGGACATACATACAGGTCGTGCTTAGTGTTATGAAGGTGTCCGACTTTGCAGATATTTATATGGGGAATTGATGACCTGCCATTAATCTCTCTTAATAAATATAGTAAATGGTTTTCAGAATTGAAAAAGATGGAGATTTATCTGAGTATTAGCCGAGTAGCAATTCGACCACATTGTTATTTATTTAAATCTTTAAAGAGGATCCTTCCGATAAGTGAAGAGTAAACAAGCTTATTGATATGGTGTATAACGTTTACAAAAAAGGTGATTAAAGAGGTCCGATGTCGATACAATTGTATTGTGGCTTAAGACATAAGGCGGAAAGGTGTCAGCTGGCTATCACCATCTATCAACTATTGTTAGACCTGACATGTATTTGAGGGGCTTGACACAATGAGAAGTGTGAAATTGTTGACTTAATAAATACTGATTCTTTAAACCTGGGTTGTTTTTGTGCTTGCCATGAATATTTGGGTATATTTTAGGAATTTTGATGATGCACTTTGTCTGTTTTTAAGTAGCTTTACCTTTGTTTGAACTATTCTCATTTTTCTCTCTTTTTGCATTAATTTCTGCTTTTTTTTTTTTTACAAGATAATATATTTGCATATCTTTAAAAAGAAACAATTTAGATGGGGATTATTTTAATCAATAATCTTGGACATGTTGGAAGAATGTTCTTTCTAAGAGGACTTTGACATGACAATTGAAAATATTCAGTCAGGATTCTACTTTCGTCAAAATTATCTCCCCATTACGCCAGTTCATTTTTACAATCGTAGAAATGGAAACCTTGTATCAGTGATCATATGGGATTGGCTGAAATAATTGTGGTCATGAATTTTTTTAACTATATATGTCTTTTGCTTATTGTTAATTTATTCAATGTTTAAAATCCTCCAAATACACTTTCTTCACCATACATATATATAAGTTAAAAAGACTCTATTTTTTTTAAATTTTGAACACCAGTTGTCAATGCATGTGTGATGTAATGGTAAATAAATCATATGCACATTTTGTAACTAAAATAGATTTATTATTTTACTGGCTGACAAATTTCACTGTGTGCTCTGCTTGTTTTTTAAATGTCTGTCACAGATATATCTTAAAAAGTGTTCCTAGAAAGAACTATACTTATGTTATTAACTAAGAGGAATCCTCCAGTTTGTTCTCCATTTATTTGATTAAATTATGTTAACTTATACAGGTACTAGGTTTTTAAAAAAACATTAACCTAACTTTGCATAAGAAATGATACTGAGTAAAGGAACAATTACATTTTTGGCCTTTGCTCTATGCATGATGGATAGTTGTCTCATTGGTATTCATGCATTCCACATTTCTTAATTTTGATAACACTTTTTAGGGATATGTTGTTTCAAGAATCAGGAAATACTAAAGCTCAAGACCTGTATACATGTTACAACCAATACTATAATGTCATACTCTGCAATCTTTCATGTCATATATTTATTTGCATGTCATGTTATAAAATGCAAATATTATAACTAAAATAGATAAATTATTATACTGTCTGACAAATTCCATTGTGTGCTCTCCTTCTTTTTAAATGCTGAACAATTTAGTGGCAAACGTTTTGACCACAAAAGTCATTTGAAACATTTGTCTCACCACAAATGAAAAGCAAAGTTTATTTAATAACCATTTAATTGTTAACAGTGTAATAGCACATAATTAAACCAACACTTGTCATGCTTGTAGGTAAACAAATTATGCAAATTATTGTTTTGTTGACAAGGTTTTTAAAGCTTCTTTTCAAGATCCTTTTTCAGCAATATTAGGCCAAAATTAAAAATATGTTTGTTTCCCCTCCCCCAACCGGGTCAAAAATAAGCCCCCGGGTCAAAAAATTATTTTCCACAAAAAAATCGAAATTATTTTTTTCCTGAAAATAATTTGTTTCCATTTTTGGAAAGTGCTTGAAAGCAGAAGGATTGATAATCTAAATAAATACACTCAAATTGAGCACAAACAACTGATAAGTGGCCTGGACTGGACAAGTCAAACCATTCATGTGACCATGCTATGACAATCACATCCAGTTAAAAAAAAAAAAAAAAAAAAGAACCTGCCTTCCTGGTCTGTTTACAAAGGGCAGACCCGGGGGAGGGGAAACAGACATTCTTTTAAATGTGGCCTTATTTGAACAGCTATTGTATAGTATACACTGTTTTTGTTGTTGTTTTCTCTACTTATTGGATCTTCCTTCATACTATGAAAAAGAAAAGGCTGGATCTGATTTTTATTCTGTGGGTCAATGCTTTATTTAGGGATGATAAATTCACACTATTAAACAAGTCACTGTAGAAATCAATTGAGGAAGATAATATATTTGGTTTCTGAATAGTTCACATAAAATCAGTGACCTAGGCGGTGAATTGAATAAATTCAAATCTATTTGAAAAGATACGGTCTTTGATTAAATCAGAATAAATAATTTTGCGGCAAATCTATACAATCCACCCATATCATTAGGTGATATATGATTTACTGAACACCTTTTCTTCTTTATACCATAGTTCTGTATGTTAATATTGTTGAGTCTTTATCCAGCATCTATTAAAATTTAAGGATACCGTGAAAATCATTGATATTGAGAAGGTTTATGAAAAGGAAGAAAATTTGTTATTATATTTTGGATAGATTTAATTCTTTTCCAAACTTGAACACTCCTGAGAACTGTTTTTACTTGGTTAGTTTTGCCTATGACTTACTGTTATAGTAATCTCAGGTTTATAACTGTAATCGAACACAATCTCCCACAATTGAGGGAAGCAATAAACTACCATGAGACCTCTGAGGGTGGGTTAAAAAATGAAATGTCAAAAAATTGTGGTGTTGGTTCGAAAAATTCTGTGGTTTTACAGAATTTATTATATTCAAAATAATGAAAGTTCAAATTTGATTCTAATTTCTAACAATAACTGAACATGGACCTCTATGTCTTATATATATTAAAAAGAAGATGTGGTATGATTGCCAATGGTACAACTCTCCACCAGAGTTCAAATGACACAGAAATTTACAACTATGGGTCACAGTATAGCCTTCAACAATTAGCAAAGCCCATACTGCATAGTTACTCAACTTTAAGTCTTAGCTGTAAAAGGCCCTGAAATGACAAATGTAAAACAATTCAGACGAGAAAACTACAGGTTCAATCCATTTCAACCTGTATATTTTTTGAAAAAAAACAAGCAACAATTTTAACACTTGTCGTACACTTAAGTTAACATTTGTAACTGTCCACTAATGGCAGCTGACACAGATAATCAGTTGACCATTGTTTTATCCTATGTCCATCTGTTACAAACACCACCAAATCTCCTTACGGTAGACAGATCTAATGGACATAAGCTTGACTGATATATCTTGTTTCACTTGATTGAGTCTGACCATTGGTACAGGTAAACATCTGCACACCTGGATATCTTATCAAGTTATCTGGATCCTGTCAATTTGTTTACTTGGTGGAAAGATTAACATGGGTCCTGTCCAAGTATGCTGATTTTCTGTGTCCTTGTCCTTTTAGGTGTTTTGTTTCAAAAAACACTTTTTAAATTAACATTTATTTTATGGAATGACTATTTTTTTTAAAAGGAAAAGATTATTTGTAGGTGTTATTAAGGGACATTAATATAACGAAAAAACCCAATAAAAAACCAAAAAAGTATCAAATGTTGTTTAATGCATAATTCTTCTTCGTCTTTAGAAATGCTGGATGGTTGAGATTTTGAGCAATAAACTTGAGAGCTTATACCGTACAGTTCAAAAAATTTAAGCATTAAGACTTGCATATGAAGGGCTTTAAATCACAGTCCAACATATGAAAAGGGGAGATAATCAAATATGTTGGGCTAGATCGTGTATCCTTTTTGTCAATTCACTGACAGTTCTAATTTTTCCTGGATCAATGAAAAAATGAATCCAAAGTTGTTTACTTCTTAATAAGACAAGATTGGTAATGCAGCTGTAATTTTGTGCAAGATACATCAAGCCAATCATTAAATTAAATACTTGCCACTGATCATTTAGCAAGCTTACTTTCAATTGATATATTTTTTTTTTAAGTATATCAATTGTTTTAAAATGAATCGCTTGTTTAATGCCCTGGTAGTGTTGTATGTCTTACAATCCGATACAATTCTTAAAATCAATCAAAATGATTTCAAAGACAAAAATTAATAATAATGTCCCATAAAATGTCCCATAAAAATGATAAATTTGACACTATATGGACATAGCGATAAAGGTTGACTTGTTAGAAATCAATTAGACTAGGTGATGTGTAGATGTGTGGGATCACCTACAGTGACAAATTGTCTTAACTCTTGTAACATTAGTTGTATAATCATTTTCTAGATGTCCAACATCTCCTAAAATTATGTTCATTAAAGAGAAAGCTCTTAGTATTGATCCATAGTACGGGAATTTTTATGTTTTAGGCTTTAAATAATTCTTTTTTGGAAAAGGTTCTATGTTATATTAATTTGATAGTTACAGAGTTTAGATCTATGTTGCAATGTCTGATGGAAGAAAAATAAAATTTTAATTTGATATTTTGCATTGGATTTGTTCTGGAAAGGAGTGTATTTTACTTTGACTCTCACCAATTTGTAAAGATTAACTTTGTTCCTAATCTTGTTTTTTTTCTCCTTCTCTTTCCAGATAAGTCTACCAGGATCAAGCTGACATTTAAAATGATAGCTTTACAGCAAAAATGTCCTTGCTTTTTTAATTTTATACTGCAAGATTTAAGAAAACATTCTTTTTTCTCTTTCATTGACATTTTTGTTTCAGCTTTGATTACATTTTTGAATGTATTACAGCTGATTTCCTAATGCATGAAGAGCAAGACTTTGGTTAGATTGCTTGCTTTGTTTGTATATTGTATAATTGTAATTGGTAAAATGTCCAATCAAATTTAAATATGATATATACCGTTTTAATTATGCCTATATATTTTGTTTGAAGATGTCAATCTTAATTGCAAAGCTCCAGTAAACGTTTGCACAAACAAAGCAAGCAAGTCAACCAAAGTTTACTCTACAAGCAGTAGGAAATTAGCTGTAAATTCTAGGAACTTTTATAAAAACGATTTCAAATTTTTAATTCATTTTAAATCAATTAATTTAAAAGTTCTTTAGAGTTATGCATTTTTTGGAGTTAGACAATGTTAGAGTGTGAAGGAAATGGTTAAGGTAATATTTGAAAATAAGATATGAATATAGAGTAGATTTTCTCAGGTCATGTAATTATGAAGGCCATTAATATTGACACATAACATGTGATGAATGATCAGCTTCTAACTATTGTTGACAAATATTGCTCCTCATTTATCTTGTTATGTAATCAGGAACTGCCAAAAGTCTGGTAAAGACCATTGGGCTCAAGTTCACATTAATTCATCCAAATTGATAGAAGCATCATACAATTTTAGGATTTGGTATTTTCTGTGACACAGTCCACACTTTTGTGCCATTTAATTTTAAGATGTTAGGGGAATCTTCCATTTTTATGCCCCACCTACGATAGTAGAGGGGCATTATGTTTTCTGGTCTGTGCGTCCGTTTGTCCGTTCGTCCGTCCGTCCGTCCGTCTGTCTGTCTGTCTGTTCGTCCCTCTGTCCCACTTCAGGTTAAAGTTTTTGGTCAAGGTAGTTTTTGATGAAGTTGAAGTCCAATTGACTTCAAACTTGGTACACATGTTCCCTATGATATGATCTTTTTAATTTTAATGCCAAATTAGAGATTTTACCCGAATTTCACGGTCCACTGAACATAGAAAATGATAGTGCGAGTGGGGCATTCGTGTACTGAGGACACATTCTTGTTGGTTATACAATATATAAGTGATTTAGACAATCATATGATTTAAAGTAAATGTTGGGGGTTAATATAAGAAGATTTGATATGAATGACAATGAGACAAGTCTCAATCCAATTTGCAAAAGTAAAGCCAAAGTATGGTCTTCAACATGGAGTCAGATTGGCTCCTACCAAACAGAAAGCTATAAAGGGCCCCGAAAATGACTAGTGTAAAACCATTAAAATGGGAAAACCAAAGATGTACTCTATATGAAAAAACAAAAAATGAGAGACACTTATGAACCACATCAACAAAATACAACCACTGAACATCAGGTTCCTGACTAAGGACAGGTGTAAACAAATGCAGCGGGTTTACATGTTTTGATAGGTACCAACCTTCACCCTTACCTGAAACAATAGTGTAACATCACAACATAGAAAGACACAGTTATATGCATTGATTGCCATTTTTAACCTGATTTTTGTGACAAAAATGTCGGTTATTGATTTGGGGATGAACGGCAGTCCGGTGGGCGGCAACCAAATGTTGTCTGTGCATTTACTCATGAACTGTTCACCCAAAGCTTTTAAAATTTAATATGTTACTAACAACAAAATGAAGGTCAAGTTTAATAATGACGATTTTGACTTTTACCGTTCAGGAGTTATGGTTCTTGAAAGGTCGATTCATGTTGTTGCATTTACTCATATACCATTCAACCTATTAACTTCTCAAATTTTGATATGTTGGTACTGATGGCAAAATGGAGGTCAAATTTGATATTAACGATTTTCACTTTCACCGGTCATCAGTTATGGTTCTTGTGATATTGCCAGGACACAAATAAATGTTAAAAAATCCGGTTTGCTGTCGTTGTGACAGCCTCTTGTTTACTTGTAAACCCAAAAATGTAATGCCTGTTTTACTTTGTGTGACTTTAAAGATCATTGACATGCACATTTTTGTCAGAAAGGGAAGATAATGAATATGTTTGAATATTCCTTTTAGCAAAAATATCAAAAATTCTATTAGAATGTCATTCTTGCTTGAAAAAAAGTAATTTAAGTTAATGACATCACAGTAAAATTGAGGCATTTATTTTCATATGAATAATGTTTGCATTCTCTGATTACAGTAATTTTCCACATCATTTTTCAATGTGATTTTGAGTGAACTTTAAATGTTTGCACAAGTTTTATTATCAAAATGACAAATAGATCTTGCAACAATAAAAGTATTATTTGAAATCTAAATTATAATCCGTATTTCTCGCCTCCTGAGAACTGTGTTTGCTGATGGCCCAAATCATTTCTTAATATTACTTATTAACATAAAGTTGAAATCTGTTTTAACTTTAAATGTATAATTTTCTTCATTTGGCAGACAATAATGATACGGTTAAATTTTCAACAGCATTAAAATTCCTCAGAATTTGAACATTCTACTTCAATGTTGTTGACTAAGTTCAAATTCTGCTGTTGCAAGTTCAAAGTAAACCTGTTTTTTTTGGGGGCAAATTGTTTATCAGATTTTGCAGTAAATATTGCTAATCCTTTCAGTAAATTAAATGTTTTAACTGTTTTGATGATTTTATCAAATTGATTTGTAATGAATAAATTGTTTATTATCAATTCAAAGTCAGAGCACAGACAAAACTGGCTTTGAATAATAGGTCCAATTTGATGTTAGTTTTCAAGCCTGGAGATAAATTTCCGGAAAGAGTTCCTCGTTGAAATTAACATAAAGTTTGTGGACTATTATGTGGTCTTTTAATGGTTTGATCATATCACCTAATTTATAGGTTTTGGCTAAAGAAATGGACAATTCGGAATCAATTTTATTTTTAACTGATTGAAAAGGGACACTTGTAATACCATGCCTTGAGGTCAAGTCAGACATTTAACGTACAAGTTGATCAATTTTACACATTGTATGTTGAAATTTCATTAATTATGTACAGTTCATAAAGTTCTTATACATACATGTGCCTAATTCCAGCCTCTTGGGGATGGTTTCAATGACAAATTTGAAAGTGTTCTGCGTCCATTAGATTTAAATAGGATACCTTGTACTCAATTTGTAGTAAAATTTATAGAATGGGTTGTAACAGATATTTGAAAATAGAAATATGATAATATATAAGCCCTAGGTGATGTGTATATTAAAATTTTGACAGAAACCATCAACCCTTTTGGTTTATCTGATGGGGCCTAAACAGCATTAAAAGAAAATTTGTCAAAAATGGACACTGTATCTGTCGAGGGTAACAAATATTTTACCTTCTTCCATGATGACTGAGTGTTCCTAATTGATTTTTGTCATACATGTAATGGTAAATTTGCAGGTGAAAAAGTCATTATATTTTTATTACAAATATTTAATGAAATATGATCAGTTTTAATGTGGAAATTATTAATGAAAAAGTAAATGCTACTTAGTATAAAATGCAGCATCTAACGTATTGTACTACTATTGTATTACGTAAACTGTATAATTTCAAGTTCAGATAGGTAAAAGTCATTCAACAAAAGTGTTCTTACTAAGTATGAAGTTGGTATTTATTAATATTTTGCATGTTATTCAAGTACATTGCCTTCTTTGTTTTCAGGGAGGGAGTGGGGAGCAACTTTATCATAATGTTGATTAATGGATGTTAGTGTGAACGATAAAACCACAACTTTCTTGAAAAATTAAACAATTAATTATGAAACAAAAAATTCATGAAATAAAGTATCCAAAATAACAAAATATCTTATCAAGACTTTTATGCAAAAATCTGCAACGAGAGTTTATGATGTGATATGAATAATTTAAAGTGAATAATAAATTACAACTGATGAATAAGACCTTATAGGTCGGTTTTAAGAAACAAATAGAATTATCAAACATTTTTGGTAATTGAATTAATTTTAAGGATTTCAAGTGCATTTGACATGTGTCTTTATGACCTCAACCTTGCGTTCTAGTTTCTTTTCCTTGTAAATTAGTTGTTGTTTATATATACTAGTACTACTATTCATGTTTTGACATTGTAATGTGTCATGGATTTGTGTTCCCAGGATATTTGGAATTAGTTTCAGCTCTTAAATCTTTCAGTATTGTTTATTTCCTTAAGTACCAATTATCATTATGTATTTATGGAAACAAAATGTTGAAAATGTAAAATTTATGTAAAGTAGTTCTTGTTTTCACTCACAGTAAAATATTTATGAGAGAAAAAGGTCGAAACCAACCATAAATCATAACAAAGTGGACCTATTAGGGTGTATCTGTTAGACTAAAATTTCTCCTTCTTATTTGAACACCTTATCTTATTTTTATGTGACTTTAATAGTAGTTTCAGTAAGCCTTCTTTTTCGGATCATGTATTTATTTTTGTCCTAGGTTTTGTTTTTTAACTTAATTTTTCTGTTGATAAGGATATCCCCTTTAAACAAGAATAATCATAACATACAATTATTTAAACATCATATATCATTTTTCTTCATATCATTTCCTTTATAGACTTACATAGATAGATATTGTTTCAATAATAAGGATTATTTTCCACATAAAAGTTATTTTATGATTGTAGTTAGCATGCAAATTTATAACTTACAAGGACAAGATAACAGGTGGTTAAAAGGGAGGTTTTGGTTATTGCTTGTTAAATTTATCACATAGTAATGCACGACAGTGTCAGGAATACAAAGTATATGATAGAGTGTAACAATATGTTTTGAAGTTGGACTGATGCTTACAGCTTACATGCCATAGGCGGATCCAGGCGGGGACCCTGGGGGTCCTGGGCCCCCCTTTCAAGGGAAAAATTTGGTTGATTATATAGGGAATCATTGAAGCATGACTGGAGTGGGACCCCCCTTAGGTGAGCTCTTCCCATCACTTTGCGTCCGACTTCCGGCGTCTTCATTAACTTTTACAAAATTCTTCTCCTCTGAAACTACTGGGCCAAATTTTACCACAATCATCATTGGGGTATCTAGTTTTAAAAAAATGTCCGGTGACCCGGCCAAATAACCAAGATGGCCGCCATGGCTAAAAATAGAACATAGGGGTAAAATACAGTTTTTGGCTTATAACTCAAAAACCAAAGCATTTAGAGCAAATCTGACATTTGGTAAAATTGTTTATCAGGTCAAGATCTATCTGCCCTGAAATTTTCAGATGAATCTGACAACCCATTGTTGGGTTGCTGCCCCTAAATTGGTAATTTTAAGGAAATTTTACTGTTTTTGGTTATTATCTTGAATATTATTATAGATAGAGATAAACTGTAAACAGCAATAATGTTCAGCAAAGTAAGATCTACAAATAAGTCACATGACCAAAATTTTTAAGTTTACCCCTTAAGGAGTTATTGCCCTTTATAGTCATTTTTTAACAATTTTCATAAATTTTTGTAAATATTTTTAAATTTTTAGAATATATTTTCCACTGTAATTACTGGGCCAAGTTCATTATAGATAGAGATAATTGTAGTAAGAAGAATTTCCAGTAAAGTAAGATCTACAAACACATCATGATCACAAAAACACAATTTTGTCATGAATTTATCTGTGTCCATTGTTTAATATGCACATAGACGAAGGTGAGCGACGCAGGCTCTTGAGAGCCTCTAGTTTATATTTGTTGTAATGCATTTTCAAACACCTAAAATGTCAACAGTTTTTTTAAACATTGAATTTGATTAAGATCAGCCTAGTTCGACAACAATGATTTTGGGGTGGACCCATTGTGCTTTTACAAAATAATGAAGTACTTCTGTGGGTGGTAAAACCTAATTCTGAACTGAGAGGTCAGGAGGCGCTAAATTACTATCTCAGTAGGAAATATTAGATTGTACTGTGGATGAATGTTTCAAGTCTGTGTTTCAATTTTCTGCTTCCTTGAATCCTTCAAACTTGCCAAAAAAAAACCATATTAGCTCTCGTGATTCTTTTTAATTTCCAATTTGTAACATCCTGGGTTTATAGTTTTTCTACAGGTAATGATATGATGTCTTCTTTTTTGTCATAATTGTAAAAATCATAAGGAAGATTGATTTTTCAAAACAGATTAAATTAGACGTTATGCAATGCTCGGATCATTCTCTTTATAAATGTTTTTGGTTTCAATGGATACTTGGTATAATTCTGCTAAATGATGATATGTTTTGAGAAAATTTATTTGAACTAATTGAAGATGGTGGACAGGTTTTTCTTGTTTTCTGGAGTTTAATTATAAAAAAAAAACATTGCTACTAGCATTATAAGACTTAAAAGATATAAGAAGATGTGGTATGAGTACCAATGAAGCTTTAAGTACTTGTCAATATTTTTAGTAAGTATATTTTAGAAGTGTTTTAACGAATTTGTGAAAAAGTTGCATTTATCAATTCAGAGACAATAACTGGATGATTACAGTTGTCCAAGTTTTATCTGCATGTTTAGATATGTTGCCTGAAATGGTTTATTTAGATCTCATTATTTTCTGAATTTTCTCATTAAGTTTCTTTCCTTTTAATGCTCTATTAAACCAACTGGGAAGTCAAAATACCCTGACCAATGTTTTGGAAAGTTAACCAATTGTTAATTTATAAAGCAAGACTTCATCAAAGCTTCTTAGAGAAATTGATCTTCATGATCATTTGACCGTTTAATGGTAAAAATTATTGAATGTTAGTTTTGATAATGGAAATATTTATACCAAATGACCAAATCACTGACATTTAAAATATTGATGACTCAATTAGCTAAATGCATTCAAAATTAAAATTTATGGAAGAAAGTAATTTTGCAGTTTAATGGGATATCAATTTTCTTAAAATCAATTGAAAGTTCAAGCAGAAAGGGTACAATTCAATTTTAATTCGTGTAGACAAGAATCAGATTTGTGGCGTCTATTTTCACCTTCAGTTAAAGTAAGCTGGATTTGACTTTTATAACAAGATTTTAAAAGTGAATACCAACCAGTTGAATTTTATTTAATCCGAGGCTTTTACATTAATTGGGATATTGAAATTTTAAAAGATCATTTAAAATCATGAATGCAAAATTTAATTAAATAAGTGGTTTGCACTTGACATGACTCTCTTATGGGGTAGAAAATAATGAACTGTTTACAGAATTGGAGGTCTCCTAAATTTAGATGTACCACTATAATAGCTGTCACCTTCAGTAAACAGAAGGTCATATAAGTGGATCGCCACAGGACAATCAAAATAATAACTATATTATAATTCAATATAATATTTCATAAATGTTGAATATATGATTTTTGAATGTCCTCTAGGAATACCATTTGTAATTTTATTATAAAAATCATCCTTCATTTCCTTCCAACCAAATTATGTGTAGAAACTCAGAGATGTAGAGGTTATTTCTTGTAATTAGATTACCGAGTGTTTCACTTGGCAAAAAATGCAATAAGTCATAATGGAAGTACATTTTGTCTATAATTTTTTTATCTGTTGATCTTAATTCTGCTAGAACACTTATCTTTAGGAACCTGAAGCAGTAGGGACAGCTCAGAATCTTGAGTCTTAGGGTCTTTGTAACATGATGCCATTTGCCAAAACATTTTCAAATTCTATTTTACAGTACCTGCATGAATTACAAAAGTTTTCTTTCAACATCTTTTTATAAAATTCAATTTTTTAGTCAAATTAGACTAAATTTCAATTTTATTATATCATACTTGTTTGATGGTGTCGTCTTTGGTTTTAAATTTAATTGCTTGGTTGCTGTCTAATAAATGTTTCACCCACTTTTTTGTACTATCGTAAGCAACATGATGAGTTTTACATGTAAAGCTGAGAGATCTGTTCACCCTATAAGGTACCTGAGACCAATCCTGGTTTATAAAGGGGTGTATGATGGTCAGTCTTTAGTTTTTCTATACTGTGTTTGTCTTTTTAAAATCGTCATGCTTTGCAAAATGACATGTCTCACAGTTAATCAATAAATGTCTGATTCTTCTCAAAATGAAAAATGAACACAAATATGCAATTTTTACTAATGGCTGCATGTTTATAATGACTTTGCTTATAAATAACAGGACCTTGGGATCAAGCAGATATTAACAATAACCATGGAAACGATACAAATCAGCCAATAAAAAAGCAGTAAATCTTTTGTGTCATCTATACTGCATTAGTTTAGATTACAGTGAAGTCATTTTTCATGCGGTTTTCTTCCTACAATTAAAAACAAAGAATTCTCTTATACCGTAGACATTTTACTGCAATATATATTTTTTACATTTTACTTGAATTAGTTAGAAATTTAGTGTTTGAGAAAGCCTCTTCATGTCATTTGTTACAAATTTGTTTTATTATTGAACTGCTCCACATTGCCTTTTATTCACATTTACATCAAACCTATTTTTCAGGCAAATGTCATCCCATGGTCTATTTTCAAATGATCTTCAGTTGAGCTGATTAAGCCTCAGATACATTGACCCTGGTAAGCTTCTTATACATTGATTGCTTCTGATGTCAGCTTAAACTTACAGAATTCCATTTTGTCGAAGACTCCTTTCTTTTCTTTCAAAGGTAATAAGAAAGTGATTCTAAATTTGGAACCAATATTTAATAAAAAGATGAGCGAGGAACTATTGGAAAGGTAATTAGGAAATGATTTGTCACGAATAATTATTCTCAAATCTGATCTTTATTGTGTTTTAATGATGGTCAGCAGCAGATATGATTCAAAAGAATCTGCCAGTGTAAAGTCTTAATATAGTTGATTGTTCTGTGATGGCACGACCCAATGCAGGTGAGATAAGCGGAATCCAAATGTTTCCTGATTTTGAGAGATTTCTTAAATCACAAATGAATTGGAAAGAAAATGAAAATTGTTGCTGTATAAGTCTCTGAATATCCCAATTAATGCTGTATTAATTCTGAAAGGATTTAGTTTGTGCCATTTGGTACAGATTTATCATTGATTTATCTTAAAATCTATCATAAAATCTTCTCCTGACTAATGACACGCACAGCAGTAATTTTATTGCAAATCTGATCTTTTTTTTTAATCAAGTTAATAAATTAAAACAGATAAAATATAGATATTATGTTTTAACGAATAAATAAATACATTGTTACAAGACTTGTACATCAGATAGTCAGTGATGAAAACTTCCTCCAGCCTCTTCACACATTAAATCTCCTTTTGACGACTTGTGTGGTTTGTTAACTCTTTGGCCTTTGATTGTTGTGTCATAAAAATGTATAGATATAAGGCACTTAACAACACAAATGACAAAATCATTGCCGTTAAGGCAAAAGAATAAGAAGCTTTGCAAGGGTGCTAGTCAACTATGGATATTAATAACAAGTTTCTTTTTAGTACTTATCTAGATTGAAGCTATCCTAACATGGTTAAGATGATATAGGAGACATTTTTCAAGTACCTTCTTTATATTGGATACACAATTTTAGGCCTATTTAATTTAGTTCCTAGTTTCAGGACCATATAAATGCTTTCTGCATTGTTTAGATAATAACCCAATTTGGTGAAATATCAGTTAATAATGTTTAGATTATTTAAATGAAGATATTTTAAGTGATCTAGTAATGTACAACGAAAACAAAATTATTAATTTATTAATGCCTTCATGGGATTCAATGATTTCAAATATGTGAATCTTGCAATTTGTAAACAAATACTAGCATCAACTTACTGGTACATTACTATTTTCATTTTTAAAGTTATTGGACAGCTTAACAGACCAACACCAATCTGCAACACTAAATCATGCTTCAACACAGAACAATTCAAAGTGAACATTCAGGCAGACCACAACCAAACAACAAATGGTTCAAATTGCCTGCTTTGGTACAGACAAATTCTGTGGGGTTTTACCTGTTTTACATGCATTACATGAGCAAAAACCTCACCTTTATCTATGTATATAGACTTGGAAGCCCTAAAAGTATAAAAAAAAAAAATGCACAGTGCCAACCAACAAATATTGTATATTTCTTCAAAATAAAACTGTTGTAGTTTGCACAATGATAAGAATCATTTCTGTAAATACGGTTTAATAGCTGAAAAAAAACAACATAGAGTTAAATGATAATTTCCTTCTTTTTGAGGTTTTGTTGTACAAAAATGTAGTTTCGTTTTCAAATTGATATACAAATAAGAAAATGTGGTTGGATTGCCAAAGAGACATTTATCTGCAACTCCCAGACTAAATGATGCAGTCAGGTATAAGAGTTCCAAAAGAAAACACCAGTCTAAAATTAAAGTAACTGATAAACTTCGCATGTGGAAAGTCAAATATACACTTAATTGCAAAAATAAAGAAAGCAGCGGTAAGGGGAGAAATGGTATTGCTCTAAGCACATGAAGCTTGTTGAACAACCAAGAGCATAGTGCCAAGCAATGAGCCTCACAAAACTTAATAATGCACAGACTTTAAATGAAGTCTATTTACTTAAATAACCTGTAACACAGTTAAGAACCATAAATTGTAAGATTTTATAATTTAAATTAGGAAATGCCAATATTAGCCATTGCCAATGGGTATTCGATAATTATAAATTATCATGGCCTAACTGCAATCAGCTTATGAAAAAGATTCCAATAACAGATCTTGATCTTATTAAAGATTTAGGATTATTTATTCTCTCTTTGTAGAAAGACGATATTAATATTATGGGCGAAAGTATTGGTTTGATGTGAACAGTTCATAAACAAACGTAATGTTTTACTGAAGACTTGGCAATTCAGATTTGTGAAGCCCTTATATGAATTTGAAAGAAGATAAATAGAAATTGAAAGCACAATCTCGGGAATCAACATAGTCACTAAAATCTGACATACTTTAGCAGGTAAAAATATCTTCTGGGCAATTAATTTTTTGAGTATTTTTTAATGCCATTGATGTACAAAGTAAATTGAATTTTATTGTCGGGGACTATCTTTAAGTAATTGAAAAAAAGTTGATTTTTGATGGCTTGAAGCAATATCTGCTTTTAGTATATATGTAAAAAGAAAAGGAGAAGCTACCAAGAGGGGAATAAAAACCTTTGATGTTAAAAAAAAAGGGGGGGGGGCCAGAAAGCTGTATATTGAGCATTAAGATGTTTAATTGTTACCATTTTCTTATAAAAGGTAATGGTATAAGTTAATATGGTTGCAGGTTTGTTAACCAGTGGTTTAGTGTTATGAATGGAAATTGTCTCCTAGATAATTCTTTGTTTTTTGAAATGGCAAAATTCTGTTTGATGTAAATATTAGTTACTGTTGAATGATGTCTCTTACACAGATGAATATGACAAACAAAAATTGAGAACATCAAACATTTGTTAATATTATTAAAGTATCAGGGGTATGGGCAATTTCATGTACAATTCACAACCAAACAAAAAATGAAATTTGATTGTCAGAATATTGAAGATGTGGGTTGGAGGGGTACCTGATCTCGAAATCCTGTGCTTAAAAACATAGAATCCCAAGGTCCTGAATTTAAAGAAATTTACATCCAGACATACCGAAATTCGAAAAAAAGAATTCCCAGATCCAGATAGGATCAATCACGAAATCCCAAGCTTAAAACATCCGATCCTGACGTCCTGAAAAGGTCCTGCCCCCCTCATTAAACATTGCAGATCAAGTGTGTGACTTTATGATATCAGATTTTCCTGATACATTGTAATGATTTGAATAAAAGGCTATGTTATAAAAGTCTGTTACCAAAAAATCACCAAAACAAATTGTTATATAAAAAAGAAGATGTGGTATGATTGCCAATGAAACAACTATCCACAAAAGACCAAAATGACACAGACATTAACAACTATAGGTCACTGTACGGCCTTCAACAATGAGCAAAGCCCATACCGCATTGTCAGCTATAAAAGGCCCCGATAAGACAATGTAAAACAATTCAAACGAGAAAACTAACGGCCTTATTTATGTTATAATGAACGAAAAACAAATATGTAACACATAAACAAACGACAACCACTGAATTACAGGCTTCTGACTTGGGACAGGCACATACATAAATAATGTGGTGGGGTTAAACATGTTAGCGGGATCTCAATCCTCCCCCTAACCTTGGAAAGTGGTATAACAGTACAACATAAGAACGAACTATAAAAATCAGTTGAAAAAGGCTTAACTCATCAGATGGACAAAAATACAAGTGGACGTGGTATAAATTATTTCCATTTGATTTCATGGTTTTGAACTTTATTATCAAAATAGATTGTCTCAAGTTTGTTGGATATTCTACAGAATGGTTATGAAGATCAGTTATAATAAGGAATTTATTTATTGTAACTGTTCTTTTTGTAGCTACAGAAATACATATATCAGAAATTTATGCTGATTTTCACAATCCACTTTTCCCTCCCCAACCAAAAAGAAAAAGAAAAAAAAAAAAAATATTCAAAACCTAGGTTGCCATGAAATATGATTGATTCTTAAAGCAAGGTTACTTTGAAAAGCCATTGAAATCATGATATATACCTTTTATTTGACTTTTTCTTTAGAAGCTGTGTTTCTGTTACCTATATAATGTTCAGTGACAAATTTCGCATGTGTATTCAGAATCAAATTAAACTACACCAAATTTATTAAGATGAATATAATTAAAAATATGCTTAGTCAGTCAGACCTACTCAAAAGGTTATAATATTATCTGCACTGAAAACATTTTTGATATTTGCCAAGTAACTTTGAAGGAGGCTATCATAAATTTAATGAAAACCTTGGTTGGAAAGCACTTCACAGTTAGTTAAGTGACACATTTTCTCATTGATCCATCTTTTAAATTATGACTTAATTAACTCGTGTCTCCATGCACTGGTTTTATAATATTTCAATTGTCTTAAAACTGTATTTGAAATGATTGCTTTATGGTTTTTATATCCCCACCTAAATGTTGAAAAATTAACTGCAGGTTTTTAAATATTTCAATTGTCTTAGAACTGTATTTGAAATGATATTGCTTTATGGTTTTTATATCCCCACCTAAATGTTGAAAAATGAAGTATACCTTAAAAGCACTTTCACATTCATTAAATCTGGCTAAATGTTAAATTTGTCTAGTGAATGGGTCTAACAATATAAGATTAATAAAGTTGATTTCCCCTGAAATGTCAAATAACAAATCTCCATTTATGTTTTCTGTTACAAATTGTTGCAGGTATTTAATTGATATTTACACCTGTAAAACCACAGATTGACAACATGTAAAGTGAAGAAATCGTCACTTTCTCCCTAAAATTGTGATTAATTAACTTTTGTCACTCCATTTCTGCCAAACAAGGTTACAAACATACAACAATGTACCTATTTGATAAGAAACCATTGTATTTTCATACCTGTATCCCGCCTGAGGATAGTGATTGTAAAAAGGGGGCGGAGCTTAGCCTTGTCCATCTCACAATAGTTGTCAATTTTCTACAGATAGCTTATGACTTTATAGAGATTTGTGTTGATTTGTGCATGTTGGTTTCATATTTTAATGCAAGTATTGTTACTTTTATCTTCTGGTAGTATTAAGGGGTAGATTTAAATACCTGGACTTTATTAACGTGTGAATTGGATTTTTGGAAAAAGCTTATCATATATAGTGAAAGGACAGTTATTAGATTGTTAGTATTATTATTGTGTTTCTTCAATTTTGATGTGGATTTAAATTTGTGATTAGCTTGATTTGGGTAAGTTTATGAATTTATTCTGAGAAAGTGTATTAGTACAAAAGTGATGTGAAAAAAACATGTATGGCAAACAAAATCTGAAATTGAATGATGTAGAATTCTTTTAAAAAAGAAAATCTGCATACATAAATGTTTTTATTTCTGGAAAAAAATTAAATAATTTATAAACATAAAAAAGAATATTTTGCTTTAGAAAGAGGGCTTTTTATGGTGAATTTATTTCTATCTTTAGAAAGCAATATGTTATGTTTGATTAAAAGTAGTTTTATGATATTTATTTGTTGAAACAAAATTTTGCTTATATTTTTGTTTTTACTTCAATCTTGTGTACAAACTGTTCTTCTGACTTCGAAATAGATAAATTCAACTTTAATGTAAATACACTATTTTAATTGTGTGCAGAACTGATGTTGATACTAGCAATTTGTTGGCATGATATTAAACTTCAAACGATTACTTTACATATATAAATAATAATTTTTATATACCTTGAAAGCACGCTTTATTTTTTGGATTTTAATAGCAGGTTTAATTTAAAAACTGAATTGTTAGCCTTTCATGATTGTGGCTGAAAACAGACTTTAGCCTACTGGGATATATTCATTTCAAAAAGTATCTAAAACATGGTTTTGTATAACCACAAAGTCCTTTAAAAGTCCCAACGATTTTGTGGGTTTCAATTGCATATAATATTCTACGTCTGATTGATTTTAAATTTTCTTTATATTTCTAATAGTATAAAATTTGTGATACAGCTGTTTACAAACAATATCATAATAAAAAAAACCTGCAAGAAGAAGTAAAATATATCCTTAATTGTATATAAAGAATCTCTTAATGAACATATAAAGAGAACAAAATGATAACGAACTAATGTCTATGTTACCCAGTACATAAAAATTGTTTTTTATAATATTTTTCATATTTTAACTGCATTTTTTTGGATGATTAATATGCTGTTTTGCAATATTTTGGCATTGTTGTTTCATATAGTCATGAAAGTGTGACAAAGTTTGGAAATGGAATCTTGTATAATGTGCTCCGCTGCAGCATTGCAACGAACGGGACAAGATAAAAAGAAAGAAACCAGAATAGTATGACCCATTATGCATTAGAAATTAACCCTTTGGTAAACGAATAATAATATCTTTAAAAGGAGTTCCCTCATTGAAATGGACCATATCTGCAGCATTGTTTAAATATTCATTTCTCAAATAAAGAAATGGGTAAATGGTTTGAAAAGGTACAAATTTCAGAATAGAAAGAAACAGTGACATTTCATAATAGTAATGATTATTTCCCATGCAAAATGGTCGTATGGAATAGATACATCATCAGTACATTGCATGCCACCACGAAATAAAATTAAATTTATAAGGCTTAAATTTAAATTTATAGACCCAATTTAAACCCAATTTGTAAACCATTTGTTACTTTTTCTGGTTACAATTTCACATTTCTGTATACATTGCAAACACACACCAATATTTTGACACAGTTAATATCTAAAACTTTAAATAAGGCATATGAATTGTTAAATATGGTTATACAGACATAAGATATGACACACAATCAATTCTTTATCACAAGCTGTTTACTTGTTTAATTTCATAAAAGAGAAATAAATATTTTTTAGAAATAAAAGGGAGTATATCGTATCACAAGAAAATCACCTGTCTTTTTTCTCATACTTCATTTTTTAAAAGGAACATTGAATTGTTCAGAATAAAATTGAAAGACATGCTATTTGAATAAAATCAAACTTTTCAATATGGTCTGGATATTTAAGGAATTAAAAGTTCATATTTTATGTAATTAGAACTGTAGTCTTTCTACAGGCTTATCCCCATCTTTTGGTCTCTGGCTAACTGCTGTTCCATTGGCAAGGCAATCCTACCACATACTCTATATAGCTTACCATACTGCATGGGTTATAAAAAGGCATTAAGGCCCCAATACATTCTAGTCTTTCATTGATCTGAACCTGGTACATCATTGTTGAGACAGTATTTACTTTTCTGTGTTTTGGCGGACTGCTGAACCAACACCTCTAAAGTTTCGTGAAGGTAGAAATTCCTTAAGTGGATACCGACACTATGCAGGGTTGTCAAAAGAAAGAAAAAATCTAATTGCCACTAGATTGACAACAACACTTAAGTTATCTGCAATTTTATTAAGTCTTATTATTATAGATAACTTAAGTGTTGTTGTCAATCTAGTGGCAATTAGATTTTTTCTGTGTTTTGTATTGTATGCTGTTGTTTGTCCATTGATTGTAATGTGCCATTTCCTTGTCAGCTTGGTTTTTGGACTTATGGGTTTGAATTTCCCTTATGGATCTTATTTAGTTTAAAAAGTTTAACCTTACATTTAAGATACTGATTTCTTTTTTTAAACAAATATAATTAAGACATGATATAACTGAAGACGAGATATAAATCACTATTTTAATATGTGACACAAGACATCATTACATTTTTACATGCATTAAAAAGATTTAATATCTAATCATTTTTCCATTTCATTTCATTCTTCTTTCATAGATTTTATTTAATTGTTAGTTTTTCCTTCAGGTTCGTAACTTACAACCCTACAAGACGGGATGAAAAATGTCTTGTTACGGAAAAATAATTGTATCATCGTGATCAAAAAAATTATCAGGAAAACATTTCAATTTTTTTTTATTTGATGTAACCTGAACTCATTACAGCAAGACATAATTATGATGATGCATATAGAATAAATGACTGATTTCAAGATCAGAAAACCTTCAATTAGAAATAATGATTTCAACCAGAGCAACATTGAAAATGCTTCAAACTGAAGTCTCCAGGAAAAACATTTATCATAGCTTCATGACCAGAAAATATATTGAAATTTCACATTTATTAGTTTAATTGCATAATTTGACTCTATCTCTACTGTTATTTCAATTTGCTAATTAACCTTAAATTAAAATTGACCTATAAGTAGTTTCTTGAAAAATAGAAACTGTCTTGTACAATACAATTGTGTGATTGTCAAATACAGAGTATTGTCCCCTGATTGACTGACTGATGGAACTAATAGGTATGATCTATGGGTGTACCCATCTTGTTAGAGGAGTTAATGGACCTAGCCCTATGCATTCCACTGCATGTCAGTTGCTATCTTCAGATTCAGTTGTTCTTGCTCAAGTCAGGACCAATCCTTATTCCTAGGCTAGGTTCTCTTATACAGAGATAACTTTAAAAGGAAGTCTTCCTTTTCTTCTTAATGTCTAATTGAATATTCAATGATCAGTTGGGCTCATTAACTGCATGACTCTCAGTATGTCTTAAAAAAAAGGATTTTCAAGAGATAAAGAGAAGTTTTAACAAGTCAACCTTTTAAAAGAATGACAGTAGAACAAGTAAAGGGAGACAATTATTTGACACATATGAAACCATATCAAGCTTTATTATAAAAATAGTAATACCCATCCTCAGATATTTTCCTTTCTTTTATTTACCTTGATAAGCATGATAAGTTTTTTTATGGTAATCAAAGGCAAAATTTCATAAGTGATTTGACCCAGAGTGAACTCAGTGCTCCAGATTGAACAAAAATTGAAAATTAAAAAGTAATTGCTCTTGACTTCCTATGCTGGCTTTTCAATAAATTTTAGTCTGGTATATGGATAAAAATCAGAAATGGCATTTTTATGTGACATAGAAATGACATAATAATAGTTAATTTTATTGTGATTTGTACATTTGTGATTTTACATAAGATAAAGAAAACCTTCAATCACCAACTTGTACAATTACATGGTCGTAAAAGGCTGGCATAAAGAAATGTTACAAATTTCTTGACAAAAGTCCCATGTAATTAAAATCTATGAAGAAAATATAAAATATGGTTTATTATTTGTGTAATTGATTTTTTAATATGTTCTGTTTGAAGTGAAAGTTAAACTTTATTGACTAAGAAATAAAAAAAGATATGAAACGGTAGCAATTTGTTTTATTTTGAATTAGTCATGGGTTCATATTGAAAATTTATGTAAAATCATTCATCGTGGGCTATAAACGCTGAAATATATTTTGTATTTTTATTTGATACTCTTTTGATGTTCAGGGTTTTTACTCAGCATCTTATTAAAAAAAAATGAATATTTGTAGGTAAATGATATTGCTTCAATTTGTTGAAAGATAATTTCTTTAATTATTTTCTCTTTAATATCAATTGAATGCTTCATATAAAATATTCCATAACTGGTGATATATTAAAATACACATGTTGTTATTTATGAAAAGTAGCTTGCTTTAGATCTACAGTGCATTTTTTTAAGAAGATTTTTAAGTTTTTATCAGCCCTCTTAATTTAAAATTATAAAACTTTGTTTAGTATTCAAAAGTTGAATTGAATTTCTTCATTTAGCATGTTATTTTGAATTTGTATTGAAATTTAGTTTCCCGTACAAACTTTTAAGAAAGGACCTTAGTTCTCAGTTATTGTTTGATGTTTATTAAATGCTGAAGCAGCACCTGAGAAAAATATACATCTATTCATAATTTTACAAAAGATTCAAACAAAACTTTAAAATTTTGTATAAAGAATCGATTATTATAAGTACCAATATTGATTTTAGGTCACAACACTGCTCTTTTACTGGATATCAAATACAAACATGTAGCTGAAGCAGCTCACAATGCATCCATGGTCCACATCACATAAATGTTTATTCTGAATTATGTTTTTAAATTTTGATCAATGTTTTTTTTTAACAGTTTTAACAACTATTATGATAACTAACAATAGAATAAACTAACTTTTATGAAAAATAAACATAATAAGTGTTTAAGGAACGTTCCTAAACAAATAATGGAAGTTCTGAATGTTTTTTATGTAAATTAACAGCTTCTGCTAAAAAGTGTGTGTATGACAGATGATTTGGTCAGTTGGTCAGTCAGTGGTCAGTTAAATTTGTGGTGGTCTGTCAGCTGTTGTCTATAAACTTAAATGAGACAATTAACCTATCAAACTCCCAAGTAGATGGTCGTCAGATGGTCTCAGATATTTGACCACTAAAAGTCTTTGTTCTTTATTGAATTATCAGTGTCTTCTTAAAAAAATAGGCTAGTTCATTACCAAAGACTTTGCATATGCAGGTTTGCAACTAAGTTCACAGCATGGTCAACTGTGCGTTTTAATATCTTCCTAAATAAAATTGAGAATGGAAATGGGGAATATGCCAGAGACAACAACCCGACCATAGAAAAAAAAAAACAACAGCAGAAGGTCACCAATAGTTCTTCAGTGTAGCGAGAAATTCCTGCACCCGGAGGCGTCCTTCAGCTGGCCCCTAAACAAATATATGCTAGTTCAGTGATAATGCCTGTTACCGATGTCACAATGTGAACTAGCATTTTAAATAGATGGCTCTGCATGTCAATCCTGTACAAATTAGGGTTCTTATACATATCATGTTACATGTTCGCGTCCTCAGATTTATATATTTGCCATTTAATGTTAGATACCTATCCAATATCATAATCAGCATCATAAAAATAAAGTTGTATGTTTTTTAAAAGATGTGCTTGCTTCAATTTAATGTTTTCAAAACTTTACTAAGGAGTCCTGCATTATGCTGTCAATAATGAGAGGACTTGTACCCGTGTTTATTTTATAAAAGCGATGGATTATTTGGTGACCTATTGTTTTAAGACAGTAGCCAGTGTTCAATTCTTTATCTGTAAGAGATAACACAAAATGACCTGTCCACTTGTCCGACAAATAATGTAGGGTCAGAAATTATAGGAGACAAAAATAAATTGTCAAAACATGACCTCATTTAATATGATTTAAGGTACAACTTTAGATTTAGATAAGTAAGTACATGTTGACAATGTGTAGAAACCTTATAATTGTTTAGTTGTCTGAGCTTTTCTAAGGTTATATACAGTTTGAGTTGTAACTGAAAATGTGTGCATGCTTTAGGGATGACATCAAAAGATCGATGTAGGATAAAAAACTTAAATCAAATAGTTTGGGGGTGGGGGGTCAACATTGTGCTGCAAGTTTTGTTAATCTAAAATCGATTTTACATATATCCCTATTGGTCAATCAATTTTTTCCAAATTACGTTAAGGGGGGGGTCAGTGAAAAAACTATGTGAATTAAGTTTTTTATCCTTCATTGAACTTTTGATGTCGTCCCTTACTTGCAATTGTTGCAAATGTGAGCAGTGACGGATCCATAAATTTTCATAAGTTGGGGCCGACTGACTGCCTAAGAGGGGCCCCAGCCCGCTCTAGTAATGCTTCAGTGATTCTCTTATATAATCAACCATTTTTTCCCCGAAAAGGGGGGCTTGGACCCTCTGAAAAAAACTCCAAATCCACCTTTGGTGAGATCAATTTAAGTGTAGTAGAAATGCTATTATAGAATGGAGGCCATCTTCTTGTAACGTGATCTTGCTTATGACCTGATGTTATATCATGATCCAAATAATAATACCTTGTCTCAGAAAACACATGATGTGATATGATCCCAAAAAAGATATCTGCACTTCCTAGAACAACTGATGCATAGAACATATCAATAACATTTCCTATTCAATATTTTAACTTAGATGTATAAAATAACAACTTTTTCATGTAAATGTCAATCAGACAGCAACCCAAATAAGGCAAAAAAAAAACCAACACAAAAGACATCTGTGCTCACAATATAGAAAAAAGAAGGATGTAGAAACGGCAGCTTTTCAAGAATTATGACGGTACAGAATAAAAAGTACAATGACTTTGAAACTAAAACACCCAGATAATTTGTAATTCAGGGATTTGAGTATTAATGTCTTGTGTTTAACATATGTTATACTGTATTGATTTGTAATAAACGACTAGAAAATCGGGATAATCGTTAAATATTCACAGTACAATCATAGTAGTTAAGTTTAGTCAATACAACTGATCATTAGGTTCTAATCTTTATTGCCTTCCAACAGGAATTTAAAATTAATTCTTGAGTAAGCTTTGCACTCTCTGGTACTCGTTATGAGTTATAAATTTGTTATTCTTTTATGGCAGTTTAAACAACTGAGTTATGGATCTAAGTAATAACTCTTTTATACTAAAATGAGAAGTTTGTATTTTATTTTAATTATTTTTATTAAAGATTTAATGAAATTGATGATTTTGAAGGTGTTTAACTGTTATTTAACAATTAAGGACGTTTTTATTGAAATTAATAGCTTCTTCTAAAAGTAGGTATATGACAGAATCAATTCTGTCAGTTTGTCAGTCAGTGGTCATTTAAATTTTATGGTGGTCTGTTGGTCAATCAGTGGTCAGTAAAAAGTTTGGTGTATTGTCAGCTGTTGTCCATGAACTTATTGGTTGTTAATTCTCATGTCAGACAACCTCGTATTGGTTAGTAAAGTTTAGAAATACATTCCAGGTACATGTACAATGTTCACCCCCATTATAAATGTTTTAGCCATAGCACTTATATGCTTAAGCCTATATCCACTCATACACACATATATTCCTTACTGTAAGGGACTTGTTCAGTAAAACAATAAAGGTTTCCTATTCGTAACACTTCCTATATAGAAAAATACTACATTCGAGGTCACAGGCATATTATATATGTTGAGATGGGAGGAAAAATAGTGTCAATATATATATTAAAAAGATTTATATACCAGGATATATATAGTCCTTCATTTTAAAATTTAGTTTAACAAATTCAGTAAAATAATTGGTTTTGTTGAAGAAATTGTTTGAATTGCATTGAACGTATTATTCCTCTTCCTATATAACCTTCACATTTTCTACGCAGTGAAAAAAAAGGGTGGACATTTAATAGAATAATAAATTGCAAATTATTTCTTACTTATATTTAACTGATTTTCAAATTCTAAGAAAGTTCGTAAATTTGCATTTAATTTAAATAACGATTTACCATAATTGTAAAAAAGTTGTGTAACGATTTTTTTCTCTTTAGTTAATAAGTACTTTCTGTAAAGAGGGATGGTATTTGATCCCCTGTCAGCTTTCAGATTTCTTAATCCTTGTCACAACCAATTTGTCAATTGTAACATTGCTCAAGTCCATTGTACTTTACAGAATAAAGTTTTCTTGTACATAACACAAATACAGGAAGTTAAGATTTTGGCGACAACTATGTTATAGTTCTATGCTAAGCTTCGATCAGGCCTGCTTTTAACAAAAAAAATTTTCTGAATTATTCATGACTAATGGACACTTTTTGCCCTCTTTTGTGGAAAGATTCATGCAGGCATGGGTTTCTTAGAAACAGGGATCAATTTTCTCCACATTTGTTCCCTTTAGATTTTGAGGTAATATTTTTGGTTTAAATGAATTAAAAGTACATAAACCAAGCAAATCTTACTGTTATGCAAGTTAAAATGTGTTTGTTTATTGTTTTTGTTTTTTTATGTTCATATCACTTATCTTGTAAATAATCAGATAATTTGATATGGCATGTATTTAATTTTAAGAATTACAATGAAATAAGAACTTGTAAGTGAAATTGAAACTTTTTATTGAAAGTTTATCAGATATATATATACATATATCAATTGTTGATTTGAGACAATGGTTATATTACACAATCGGCGAAAAAAGATTGTAAAGATGTCTAGTAAAAGTCTGTACAAGTCGTAATTTTGTTATTTCTATCTAATTGATCTTCTCTTAAACATAATATATTGTAGAAAACATTGCAAATATTGTTTAAACTGTTGGGAACATTTCTTATTCATCTTAATGTATCTTGTACAAGGGGAAAACTAGGTACAAAATTTTAAAATGTAAATGTTCAATACATCATGCATTAAGATTGTTTCTGCTTGAACAGTCTTACAAAAGTTCTGGTTGTAACTTCCTTTTAAACTAATATGACATGTTCTACATTACATATTTCATATGGAACTATACAAATTTAGAGTTTTTTTTATGGTTTTTTGTACTTTTTTTGGGGCGGGGGGAGGTGCTTTTATCTGCTGAAATTAAAAGCTGAAGTCAAAGGATGTAAAAATGACCTAAATCCATTTTTATGAATATAGACTCTTTTCATTGTTATGTTTTTTTCTTTCTTTTTTTTAGTTATGATGTTGCTCCTAATGCATGTATCCATGATGTATTTGGATTAAAAAAAAAACAATTTCTCTGTTGTATGGAATTGTTGCTCTGAAAATTTATTTCTTGTGAATTTTTTTATGTATTTTCTGAAAAATGTTTTCTTTTACTTTTAGATATCCAACAGAATAGAGCAAAGCAAAGTTTATTCACTTTCAGGTAAGAATTAAAATCAATAACTATAGAGAGATAAAAAATACAAATAAATGCAAGCAAAAAAAGCTGGAAAAAATCATTGCTGCATAGAGACTGTCAAAAGAGATAACCAACTAACAAAAATGGTTGATTAAAGATATTCAGGTGCATTAATCTGCCTAAAAAAAAAAGCTGAAAGAATTATCATATGTGGACTATGTTATATTTAAAAAATCAATGACCAATACAATATGAAACAGGAAAGGCGGAAATATAACTACTTTGTAATTCAATCTCTGTCCAAACTCTGTGATCTTTTCCAAAATCAAACTTTGAGGATCATGTTTTGTTTTTAGTGTGTGTTTTTTCCTGCAAAATGAAATGAAATTACATCAACTGAATGTTTGAAGTGCATGTTACCCAAATTTCTCCATGATCCATGTTTAACATAACCAGGTGCAGTACGGTAAAAACATGGTTTAAACATTTGTCCCTTTCAATCAATAGTCCTCAAATTTCATGTTAACTATCTCAAGATCAAAGTAGACAAAGATAGTTGAAGTCATGTGACATTTACAAAATCAAGTATCTCTTATTTGACAGGGTTCTTATTTTCGTTCAAACTCATTCGAAGGTGTTATGTTTCCTCTGTCATTTTACTACAAATTGCAAGAAGTATTTTTATGCATCATTACACACTGATGATCACAAGATTACTTTTTGGAAGTTTCACGCTTTTCTTACGAAATCAGTTGCTGTTATTTTCGTTTCAAGTACATTTAAATATTGATACTGTGAAAAAACGTGCAAGTGTGCAACTGCTACTTATAAATTTTTAAGTGCACCATGTTAGTGGGAGCAAAACTATAAATAGGTCCAATTTGTTTCATTGTTTGCCAGTGTTTAACTTTCTACCAATTTTTCTCTCTCTTTTAATTGAAAAATACACTTAAACCAATATCATTTTTTAATAAAAACACATTAATAAACCTCTCCCTGTCTCTATCCAAACACTTAAAACCATGAACTTGTAACAATTAATCTTGTAAACTTAATCAAAATTCTGAAGTTGAGTAATAACATTTTTTGCACAAGGTTGCTCAAGTATTTCACGAGTACATGGTCTGAATATTAAATATTATATCAGTTACACAGACACTTTTATGGGAATATTAAAACAAAGTTACATTTAATTGCTGTTCGTGTAGGTATTAATATGTAATGGAAAATGTTATTTTAATGTTTAAAGATTTTTATGTTGAAAGATGTTTTTTTTTTTTTTTTATTATGCATGATATAATGTATGTAAATTTGGTGAAATTTGCTGTAAATTTTTTTACCACATGGTTGCTGAATTGTGTAAAAAAAATTAGCAAACCCTGAATTTGAACTGGATTGGCTTACCCCTGTCAGACAACTTCTAATGTTTTGTACAGTAAACTGTTATTTCCTTTTTTTCATGATCGAATTTGTTTTCTCTCATCTACAGATGAGTTATGGTTCTTTAATTGGTATCTTATGCATCTGTTTTGTAAGTGAATTTCATATTTTGGTCTCATAATGAGATGCATACCTGAAATCAGTCTATAATCAAGCCTGAAATTTTGTTTGATTTTAATTACTATGAAATCTGGATACAATGTAAAAATTAACTATCTTCAGGAGATGAAAAATTATTTTAAGGACTAAAATTTCTAATTAGTAATTACTTAAAGGTAAAATGTGTTATCACAATTTATGATTGAATTCAGTACCGTGTATTTGATAAGCGTTTATATGAGTAATATCCAGTCCACAAAAAATCTTTTTCCATCTTTGTAATTTGGCTAATAGAAAGTTCAAAGCTACTGGCTATAAATGTATTACAATCGATCCATAATGACTGTTACACAAACTGACTTTTTCCAAACAATCAAAATTGTATAATAGTTTAAAAATAATTGATCATTTGTCCAAGAAATTTTACAGACCAGCACCTCTTAAAAATTAGAATGAGCTAAAATTTCTCTGAACTGTGATTTTCGGCACTTTATAAGGAGGACAGTGTAAAATCGACCACGTCCAATTTAACACTATGTATAAGTTTTAGAAATTGTTAGTGTAAATGTTTTTGGTGTTTGTAAACATCAAAAGGTGTTATATGTTAATGTCCCATGGTGTTTTTTTCTGTGCCCACGGAACACATTTTGTAATTGAGTTTTTAAGATAGTGCTGGATTTTTTTCATTTTATAATTTGATGGATATATTATATACTGCTGAATTTCATTAACTTAACTGAAGAAAAAAGTATATTATTGAAATATGAAAAAGTAAGTTATTTATAGAAAGAAAATGATAGAAAAAGATGGAAGAGAAGGGAAGTTAAAGAAAGGAACAGAATACAAAGATAAAGTAAAAGAATATAGCGAACCTGATTAATATTTGCATGAGCAAATAATATTTTTTAGTATTTAATGGATGTGACCAAGCAATTTATACAATCAAACTGGTTTAGTTTTGTCTGATTATAGTTTGGATTGTCTTTGAGTAAAAGATTTGGATACACATGAGGCTCCCTAAAAAATAATTTTGATACAAGACAAAATAGTTGCTAGTATTTGTTGCAGATGTGAGCCTGGCTTGGTTTTTTTGTGTGTTATATGCTAGTTGTGACATATATAAATTGTAATGTTGATCCTATATATTTATCAATTTTTATTTTTTATATTTTTTTTTATACAACATTATGGCAACATATTTAAGAAACTTATTGATTTAGCATTTGTCATTTTGTCATGTAATTTTTCATCATGAGGCATTATAGTGTTACGAAAAAGCTAAAATTAACTCTCAGTTTTAAAGAGAATGGAGCTTTAACATTCTCATGACAGACATCTTGAATATTGCTCATAAGGTATGTGCTTACTAACAATAAAAAACGTATGTTATGAGGAAGCTCTACTTCTGGTGTAATAGGGAAGCTTTACGAAGAATATCGTTGCCTCTGTTTCAGTGATTGCCTTTATTTCTTTTCTTTGTCAGGGTTTATTGCTTTATTTTCTCACTCTTATAAAAGCATGACTCATTTTTATCTTTTTTATACTTGATATTTTGACATCATTTACAGTTAAATTCAGAAAGTTCATTCATTTAAGTAGACTTTGCAGTGTAAGGGGTTTTAATTCTTGCTACATGCTCTGACTTTCTGGGAGGTACACAATTAGCTGTTGACATATTTTCTTATAACAAATAAGAAAACAGGAAGCAAATATAACCCAAATATCCTTGACCAATTTTGACCACAAAAACTAGTATCTCTTTATTTCCAGAGTGTTGGACAACCATAATAAGTTTATTCTTACGCCATTAAAAGCTCTTTTAAATGATCCTCTTCACCAACTCGTTGACTTGTAACAAGGGGAGTGTTACCTCATCATACTGGGTATTCAGGCATGTGTTTGTATACGTTAATATGTACTATTGTCAACGGAGCTCGCTAATGAAGATCGTATCTAAATGGACACAAGTTTTCCCAAGTTAAGGACTTTTAACCATTTTCCTACTGGCTATTTTAACTTGGAGGTTTCAAATGGGATTATAGATAGTTAAGTTTAAAGTGGCTCTTTCATGTACAACATTTTTATGTGGAAATTGCGATAATTTCCTTTTTCAATTTGCACTTTGTTATCGACAATTTTTATAGGTGTCATCTAAGTAATGTATCCTGTTAAAAATCACTTGCTATTTGCTTAAGTGTTTATAAAAAATGTTAGAGATTTAACACACTATTTTACCTTTGTACCTCAGCCTTCAGCCTGAAGGTGTATTTTAAGGTATTGACTTTTACAATATGTATTTATGCTTGAATTTGTCTATAGCCATTAGATTTGAACATTTTATGGTAAAATTATCTTTTAATCAAGGATTGTCCAGCTTGAATCCTAGACAAAAATTATATAACCTGGCTAAAATTTTGTTAAATTTTTTCACCTAAATTTATCAAAAAATTTAAATCTTGTGTACGTGTGACTTGGAAGATTTTAAGCAAAATATGACTGATGGATAATTATATTTTTAAGTACAAATGTAATATCATTTTGGAGCCCTATTTGTGAAAATGATGGAAAATGACAAATTAATTTCTATAAATATTTGTTGATACACAGAAATGATTAGTAATCATGGATAAAATACAATTAACTGAATTATACCTGATGTTTCCATGGTAACTGATTTACCTCACAGAACTTTGCAATTCTGTTCAATTCTTAGAAACCTTTTAAGGTAAGACTATTGATGATTTTGTAAGATGTTGCTTTGGAAAAATGGAATAAACCTATAGCTAAAACATTTTATAGGAAATATTGCTCATTTTACCAATGTAACTGCTTTTAATTAAAATTAATGTAGGGGGAAAAAAAACAGAATTTAATTTAACCGAACAATGCAAAATTGTATATTCTTGCTGTAAAATGAGTGGCTGGTTTAGAGGGGAAATTCCCTACAAAGTAATTTATTTTTTTATAAAAAAAAGTTCTTGACTCAATAAAGCATTTCTTTAAAAAAAAAAAAAAAAAAAGTTTTCTATTAATTTTCTTCAAAGTCCTAGATCATACACTAAATTTAGGATTTTTGGATTTTACTATATATTACCAAACTAATCTACATTAGTTTCATTTGTTTGCATAAAAATTACATTGTAGTATATTTTTTATGATATATAGAGCAACTTATGTTAAGGGCATGTATATTTTTTACCTTACATGAACAAATGTCATTCTCAGTTATGAATATATTTGTTTATAGTCACCCTTCATCATAAATATTATACAAAATGATACAAAGGCAAAGAGTAGGGCAGGTCAAGCAAAACTGACCATAATTAATGACCAGTATTCAACTTGTACTAATTTCTTCACTTTTACAGATTTTTTTATGCATAAATAATGAATTAGTTATGAATAATTGCATTTTTAATGAGACGTTGGATAAGTGATTATGATAATTTTGACAAGTATTATTTTTCTGGATTTTAATTTTGTGACTTTCACAACACGTTTTAAACATTGTAAACAACATAATATTTCTTCATACTCTCAAGTGGTAAGACTTTTTACTTATTACGATATTTTCTAAATGAAAACCATAATTTTTTCTTATGAAATATCATGTGCTGATCTTAGGCATTTTTTTTTTATTGTTCTCCCTTTTATAAAAATCATTTTTTATGTAAAAAGATTGCAATAATGGTTGAACACACGTATATGTTTGTCCGCATTTTTAGGTATACATGTGTATTGCTTTGTTAACAAGTAAAAACAGTTGACTGCATTACATGTATAATATGTTGAAAACTGTCATAAGTCAACAAGAAAAGAGAATTGACTCTTGCTTAGGTACGAGTTTAATTATTTTAAAATCATTACCTCACTCAATAGGTCCAGATTACTATGACTAACAAACATCAGAAATCCGTAAAAAAAAAACACAATTTATGACAAAAAAAACATTGCAACAGTTGTTTCGATCAGAGAAAGTAGAATTGTTCATTATATTAGAGTTATGACTCCTATGATTACCATAAGCATGCTCAGGAGCTATGATATCTACAATAGCCGTGTTTACTTGCTGTGACACACATGTGATTGTTTTTTTGTATGTAAATGATGTATGTTCCTGGTTGTCATCATTTGTTTTTTCTCGGATGGCTACAATAGTATCTTTTGAAGTCTCTAGGGTAACAGATGTGGTCAACAAAGTCATATTTTTCCAGTTGATAATTCCCATTATTTATAAAGGTGTAAGAAAGTTAACACAGGGTTGTGACCATGTATATCTTTTCTCATAATAATGTTTACCGTAAGCTTTTTTGTTAAACAGCTGCAAAAGAATGTCTTTGGTCTTAAATATCGAAAATTTTCAATTTTTGATTTTGATTTTGGTCTTTCTTTTTTTCATGATTTTAATTTGTTGAATATTCTAAACAACTTAAGGTGGTACCTAACACTTTAACTAAAATTGATTTGGCTCCATTAATTTTCTTTAAATTTTCACAAAGTATTTACTTTGACCCTTTGACAAAAATATAAAAATTTCAAAAAATTTGAACCAACTGTTTAATCAGAAAAATTACACTGGTTATATAGCAGTTTGACAAACACTAATTTTGATCATTGAGAAGCTTAATATTCCTTCATGAACACAACGTCATTAAAACGTTCTGCTGATTTTACAGAGTCATCTCCCTGTAGTGTTAGGTACCACCTTAAGATATGAATGGTGCTTTAAGACATTTAATGTCATTGCTTAACTTCATTCATTTAAGAGAAACACTGCTAGCATAGATTTATCAGAACCGAATACTGTTAAAGTTGTAGTTTAACTTTAACAAACAATTATTAACATGTATTTGGGAAAAAAAATCTTGCCGAAATAGTTTATAGTCACTATATGTATTTTCCCTTTAACATTTTTTTTTTAAAGGTATGGATTTATTTAAGGCTTTTTAAAACAAAACAATTTTCATAAAAGTTATCGTGTCTTCTATATGAATTATCTCCCTTTAATTGCCTATTGTTTGGAATGGTTTGTGTTTTTTTAAATGGATTGAAACCAAACTCCTGTACTGTGGATACAGTTACTTTTTCGTATCTTGTAGATCTTATTTTATTACATGCGATTTGTGGTTTTTATTGACATGCTAAGGATTTATATATATCATGTTTCATGTTCAACCTCCGATGAAAGTATAACTTTACAATAAAACTTCTAAACACGTAGCACCTGCTTCAGAAGTTAGTTTCTTTTAAATTGCAACTTTATTTACTATTGCCAAAATCCCTATTTCAATAGATACACCTTTCTCAGGTAAATAAACTTGTTAATTAGTCAACAGTACTTAAAAGCAACATTATTTTAAATCCAAGTCGTGAAAAGCAACATGCTTAATCTCGTCATACTTCAAAGGGTCGTGTACCTTGCTACTGTTGACTAAATCAAGACCCATATGTACACAGCGGCCACCCGGAAATGGCCAAGGAAGGAAGGTTAAAAGCATAGATAAATGAAAACTAATCTAGGTTAATTGGGTTCTGTTTGTTTTAAATACGATCATATTTATTTAGACCTATGTCAGTTTGAGGTCCCTCAAGCGCAGGGGACATAAGGACTTTGATGTCATCTAAAAACTCCAAGGTTTGACAAACATCTTGAGTAACTCTGTCAACAATTAATTGTAAGAATGTTTACAAAAAGTTGTAACAGTTTGTGAAAATCGTCTACTCCTTTTGATGTCAGATTTACCTGATTTTGTGTCAATTTTCACCTGTATGTTGAATTTTTCACATGTTTTCAGAAATTTATGCATAATTAATGTAAAAACAAAATTGTGTTAACTTTATGATTTAATTGATGGCTTGGATTAAGACAATTGTTCTATAATAGACATAAGGTTTGTTACTTAATCCTTTTAGGGCCTTGTCTTTGTGTACACAAAATTCCAAAACATTGTTTAGAAATAGTAATAGCTATTGTAAATTGGAGAAAAATAAACATTTACTTGAAAATGTCACTAAATTAAGAAAACAGTCATTGTTAGTGGCAGTGGGAATGTTAGACCTCAGAGGTATACAACATAAACATATCTGAATTAGTTTGGAGTTAATTTGGACTTCATATTTGTTTTTCTGTTACTTACATGTACTTTTGGATCTACCTTTGCAAAGATTTTATTAGTTTCATAAGGTAAGCTTTTAGAAATTACTTTAATTATGATATTTTCATTTTTTACATTTTTTTTACCCTTAAGAACTGTATGTGATATACAGAAATAAAGGCTTATTTAGAAGTTGTTTTATATTTCCTAGGACTTGTACTCTAAAATATTAGTCCTAGGTATTTCATAGCCAAGGTTTATGTATTGAAATGTAATATATTTGAAAATATTAAATTTATAGCTTTTTTATGAAAATTATTAAAAATTCTTAGTTATTTACAACATCTAACTTTGGTGTCAAAATGATAATCAGACGACAGATTTTTTTAGACATCATAATATTAAACGTCTAGTAGGTCTTTTTGCTACAAGACAAAATTTGATATATTTTGACAATTTTATGAGACCACATTGATTGGAAATCAAAATGATAAGCAAGGTTAAACTGATAATTGATTCTAACGAGGTAATTGGTTTACCTGTATCAATTTAATAATTATGGTTGTCTGTCAAAATCATATATTCTTAGTCCTGTCTGAGGTTTATCATAGTAAAAACTATAAATCAGTGCAAAAATGATGAGGTAGGTCAACTTTTATACTTTTCCCTGTTTATTTGATAGTTTTTTTCTTGTTTTTTTTTTTTTTGCATACAGTTAATAGATTAATTTTCATACCTTAAAAATTGATTAATTTTTATACTTTGAAATAGTTAATATAAAAAACAATTGAAATGTTTTATAAATCATTGATAACTTATATATAGTTACCATAAACTTAGAAATTATTACAATATTTTCAGAATATTGACAAAAAAAGGAATTTAAATTATTGCAATTTCAGGAAAATCTGCATTCATATATATGTAATTTATTCCAGAATGTGGGTTTTTTTTTCAAACTTCACCCAGTCAAATTATTCACATTGTTGAAATCTTGCAATAATTTATCTACCAATCTATTCCTCTGCCTTAGAACAATCCAGTTACTTATATGAAAGGATCAAAATATTTATTTATTTAAGTAACACAGTTAATTATATATTTATTTGTTTTTTATGTCACTTTTTTGTGTCTGTAGGTTGCTGTCGCATCATTGAATCCCATTTTTCTTCTTGTTTTGTTAAACTGCACTAAATCATATAATCTTATTTATGATAAATTTAACCTCAAGGCATATTGTTTTTCTCTGGATGCTTGTGGTGAATAAAATTATACTTTTAAAGATGTATGGCTAATCGTATATTCATTATCATTTAGAAAATTGTATATTGTTTAACAATCTTGTTAATCTCAAAAAATAAGATTTATTTGGTTTAATGGCTTATGACATCAGGTGACCTAAAGTGTTAATTGTTTTTAAATCATTCACACCTAATTAGGTTTTTATAATTCCTTATTGGTCAATAATTATAACTATTTGAATAATTGTGATTTATAGTAATGTATGACCCCAGTTTATACACAATTATATAAAATCTGGAAAATATTCATAACGTTATATATGTTAATTATTTTAAAATATCTTAAAACTATTGAAGTAGAAGGGTATAGTAGTTACACTGGAAATCTTTTTTTTAAGTAGATAGTAAAAAAATCATTTATGTGAGTAAAAGGAGTAATTTTCTTTTAATTTGAAACCAAAGTTAATACCCATGAAATCGTACATATAAGGGATAACATGTCAACTTCATGTTAACTAAAAATGTTTTCATTTTGTTTATTTTTGCTTGAAGAAAATCATAGTACCACACTTTGCTGACAACATGTTGTTATGATACAGGAAAAAAGATGACAATTTACTATTGAAGTCTCGTATCAGCAGGTTATAAAAGATGGCAAACATCAAAATAGTTTTCAAAGGAAAAGATGATTTTTCATATTAGATATTCTTTATGTAAAGAAAAAACATTTTCCATCGCACCATGACGAAATGCTAATTATTTCTTTTCTAAAGTGAAAATCACTTTGAAAATTGCTTTGAAATTGATTTTTAACAAATAATTTGCATTAAAATTAAAATTTGTTGAAAAAAAACGTCACATGTAGTCATCTTATTCAATATTCAGAATCCAGACCCATATCTGTCAGTTTCATGAATAATGAACAGTTAACAGTCGTTTTTAACGCTGGCGACCATACATTACGGTAGTTCATCAATAAACTATTAAATATAAACCTACATTTTTCACTTAAGCTATTCGGGTAGATTTAAAAGTTAAAGAGGTTTAACATTACCCAATAATATTAGTCATTCAAATAGTGTCTCTTTCTTCAAATAATGGAGATTTAACAAAAATATTTTTATTTGGAATATGTGGCTTAATAGACAACTATACAAAAGGTATGTTTTGATTTCTGTTAAATATTTATATTTGTCTAGAAAATTGTATACATGTTTATTGGCAGTTTATCCAACATTATATTCTGTTTTCAATTATATACATTCATATAATCCTTCAATGAACTAGATTAAGTTTTAATTTATAATTATGGTGGTTGAAAAATATTGTTTTTTAGTAGGAGTTTCTTACAATGTGGTTATGTGATAATGTAACGTTTTGATAATATTCATTGAATTTAGAAATTTATGCATGCTCAAATAAAATGGTTTTGTTTTAGAAAAATGTTGAAATTACTTTCTGAAAAAGAAATCATTTTGACAGTTTCGTAGTGCTTAACAATATATTTGAAAGATAATATTTTTTCTTAAATTCTTCATATTTGAAGGCACAGGTTTATGTTATAGAAGTTGGGAAATAATTATCCTCAAACACTGATTTGACAAACAAACCCCCCAAAAATGTTGGTGATTATAGCTTGTTAATTTTTTTTTATTATTTCTTGGCAAAATTGATAGAAAATCATAATTCAGTTGCTACAGAAAGAAATATATTGCTAAGGAAAGTTCATTGAATTATCTTCATATCATTTAAGAAAAGAAAAACTTTTGGAATACTTCAATGTTCATTATGTTAAATCTATGGACAGACTAAATCTGTTAGGAACATCAAAGTGTATTTCTCTGGTATCTTACAAAGAGAAAATCTCAGAAAATCCTCAAATTTAGAAAGGATATTGGTCAGTAGCTTACACTAACACCCTGTTGATAATTAATAATCAGACTTTGATAAGAGCCATAAAGATATCTCAATATACAATAACTTTGGGTAGTGATAGCCCTAATTTGACCGTCTGAGATTGCTGTTAGGTCTTGTTTTATCTTAATAAGGTACTTCATATGTCTGAGTAGGTTATGCAGAGTTATAGTTCTTGAGAGTGTTATATTTATTTAGTTGAAAAAATAAAAATATTGAATTATAAGGAAATGATCGATTGATTTGAAATAACGAATAATTCTATGTTTTCGAGTATTGATTTATAAAGAGGGGGTTTACATCATTGATTTAGAAAAACTGAATCTATATTTTAAAGTATTGAATTATAAGGACAAGAACCCCATTGATTTATTTGATTTTTCCTCCAGAAACATACCAACTGAGCACATATGTTTTCATTTTTAAATCAATTCTTGTGTTTTATTTATAAGGAAGGTTTTAAGGTTTAAAACAGATTTTCTTTAATATTTAGAATACATTAAGACTATGTCCTATAATTCTATTTATTAAACTTTAGGGTAGAAGTTTATAACTTTAAAAAAATTAATCGAAAGATAAAAGTTTATAAATCATCTCTTTTATTACAAACAGGGTTTACAAGTTAAAAAAATAACTTCCCTGTAATAAAACTTTACTTATCTTGTCATGTTACAATAACTTAGAAACAATAAAACGATGGGCTGCTACATTTTTACTTTGCATTGAAATTAACATATGCCCCTAAGGACTCTGGATTAAGTTGTCAAGAACTAAATGTGTCAGCTTTAAGATTTCTCTCGTCAAAAATTAATTACAAGATTTGGACGGAATTACAACTAAACAACAAGATTTACCTGTCAGAAATTAGTGATTTCTTCATCACCTGGCCAGAGAAACAACAATGTGTAGATTAGGCGGATTAAAAAGTACATCAAATCCTAAGATATCTCTGCGTCTTTGTTGACTCACTGTAGAGCATTCTTATTTTGAGTTGGATTGTCTTGAAAACCTAGAAATGTATCCTGTATCTGTGGGGTACTGTTTCTGAACTGGGTTTAACTTTCACCCTCTTATGATAAGTGATGGTGAGTCTTGTTTTAATGTATACTTTTGTTGACAATTTCTTCTGTTTGATGTATTGCCACTCTCTAACCTTTATTCAAATATTAAATCTTGTGTTTTTCCTTAACAAATTAGTATGCAGTGTAATTTAAAGATTTCTTTTCTTCAGTAGAATTATTAACTTTGCAGAATCTTAATTTTTGATAATTTTTTCGTATCCATAATATGCATTTACATCATTTGATATCTGGTTTAGAGTTGTCTCATTGTCTACCATACCACATCTTCATTTTTTTTATATGAAATATTTGATACTGAACATTTAAGAAGACAATAATCAATCATAATTTTGTTTTGGATGCATCAATTTTATTTAAAACTTAAGTTTTCAATGATTTATTTCCCAAACAAATGTGCAGTATAAAACTTGTGCAATTTTTCATTCTAAATTTTGTGTGACAAATTGCATTAACATGGGTACTTCAAATTGTGAAAGAAAAAATTGTTAAAGTACAATCGTTACACAACTACTCTGTAAAATAATAAGTATTGTCATGTATTGATGTAGTAGTATTGTTGATCTGTGGACTAATCTGACATTTCCCAGGATATGCAAAGCTTGTTGATTGATGATATTTCCCCATAACTGATGTTAGAACACGTCTTTTCTTGTTAGAACCCTCATAAAACGGAAAAAACTAAAAGTACTCCCTGTCGAGGACACCAGATTATAACTTTTTACTGGTAATGTTATATTGTGTGACGATTCAATTGAAAAGAGAGAAATAATGGTACCTCATTGAACATGTAATCTGCTAAACTTAACAATCCTCTTACAGTAATGATATATTCTCACCGTTTTACTACCATGTGGAGATTTATTTGAAAATGTAGTTGGACTAAGTTGGGTACAATGGCTAGAAATCAGATAGATTAGTAGGAATTATCTTTAATATATCCAACACATTACTCAACACTTGAAAATTTATAAAGAAATAAAACATAATCTTTATCCAGTTACAAAAATTAATTTTAATCAGATTAAAGGTAAAAAATCAAATGTGTGCGTCCATGATAGCTGTTGTTTGTGACAGTTCCGGTATAAATTTTGTAATGCTTAAAGTTTGAATTTATTTATTAAAAGGTTTGTGATTGGCTATTTGAGCTTACTGCTAACCTATTTGGATCAAATAGTAGAGTTAAAAGAGTGGAAAACAAAACTATAGTGTTAAGCAAACAATAGAAATTAAGAGGGGGCCTGAACATAATACGACCGATAAAACGGATCATTTGACAATAAGAAAGGAAGTCCTTTCATGCTAACAAAACGAAAATCTCTTCTCTTAAAATAAAATCTGAACTACCTTTCTGATTCAGAAAATCAGGACCTATAATTTGTAGTTAAAAGAGAATAAAAATCAACGCGGGTAAGATGTGACGGAATTGAAAGCTGATGGGACAAATTATAGTCGTAGTCAGTTGGATACGAATGATAATAGTACGACGGATCAACAAGGTGTTATTTTCTGGAGTTTACAAAATTATGACGATGAGTTTGCTTAAGCAAACTTAAAAATTCAAACTTGTTAGTCTATGTTTGTCATTGTCAATTATACCGACAACAATTATACCCTTTACTTTTGACTTGGCCAGTGGTCTGAGGAAACTGAGTGGCCATTGTGGTCACTTGAGTAACGACTTTTTTATTTGGATTTAATGAAACGACCAACAGATTGTTGGAATAATTTTCTGGATGTTTGAACTCTCAACATCTATAATATTCTGATCTTTGGTGAGTAAATCAACAGTTATTTTATAATTATTGTAATTTAAGAATAATATTTTTTGTATTGTAAAGCTTTTTTATGTGATTAATTGTGATAGAATGTTAATAGAAATGACATTTTTATTTGATTTTAGTGCAAAATATTCAAACCTTTTGAGTAAGGAAAGAACATTTTATTTTTATTTTGAATAGATCTTTGAATTCATAAAAACTGGTAGATATTTTTTTTAACCAACTTCCGGACAACCTCTTTGTTTCTGAAAATGAAAATTGAACATCGTTAAAAAATGTCCTTACTGACGAATAAGATGTAAATCAGTATTTTTTTTGTCATCTTTTGTTTATAGAATAGAGATAGTACCCGAGACACACTTCTAAATGAATTGTATCTTTTACATTGTGAAAACTTTATCTTGGTTTTAACATCAATATTGACACCAACTAAAAACAAAAGATGTCTTTCATAAAGTAACCAAACCTTATGTATTCTTTGGATACATATGTTATACAGTTAAAAAAAATGTGTTCATCCTTTTTGTTTAACTTCTCAATTTACAAACACATCTATAAAACAAAAGGTGACAAAGATTCACAGCTGATCTGCTGCACTTGTTTAAATTCTCGCTCACAAGATTGTGAAACAAAAATAGATTGTTTTTCTTGATAATTTTTGTGGAAAACCATGCATAGCTGTTCAGCCCGATTGATGGACATTGTTTTTGACTTTTAAGGATGTTTATCTGTTCATTTCTTATCCCATGTGATCTACCCACGATGCTTTGAGGTAAATCCCCAACAATATGTTATCATATCAGAGGACTATAAGCTTTTCCAGTGGTGACTGAATTTTGCCCTTTTGTGAACTTATGAAATTGGAAATTATAACTTATATTAGTGAAAACTGGTAAGTTTTTAGATGACTTTAACATTGTATTTGTATAAGATTTTGAAATTTAATTTTTTGTTTCCGCTTTGATATAGATTCTGTAGCCTATTGAAGAGTATAAATAGAAGATAAGAACTTAAATTTCTTTTTGGAAAGAAAATAGTGAAACTTTTGATGACATTAATAACATCTCTTTTTTTTGTTCTTTTTTTTCTAAAAAGTTTTTGTGTCTTTTTCTGTGGGTACTTTCCAAGTCTTTAAGCAAGTTTTCACTCTTATTAGAATTGATAGTATAACGCTTTTTCAGGGGAAAGCTAGAGTTGCTGATTTTTATATACTAAATGTATTGACTAAAATATTCAAGTGTATGTGTTATTTCAAATGAAAATTAATAGAATATTGAATTAAATGCCTCATTATTTTCTGGATATAGATTGTATTTTGTATTATTCATATATAGACACAAAAACCCAATGTCTAGGATATAACTCAGAAGTTTGAAAACTGACTTGAGCACAATTAAAAGTAATAAATAACCGTTAAATATTCATTTTCAATAATAATAATTAGTATTTTATGGAAATGATCTTGCCGACAATAATAAACCTGAGAAAGCAATGGCTTGCTGAAAATTTTGCCGGATTATTTAACTCTCTATATTAGGCATTTCTTTCTGTAATAGGGTTTGCCTTGTGTCACTTTTAATCCGCTGTAATTAATTATTATTGGCCCATTTGAGAGTTTCAAGCTTTAAATGTAGAAACTTCATCAATGGAGAAACGTTACGATTTCTTTGTACGAGTTATTAGTGAAAGGAAGTATTGAAAGGCATTGAATTCCTTATAGAGATAAATGACCACTGTTTTGTACATTTGACGATTATTTGGTAGATTTGTTGATTCCAGGTGTGAAGTTTGGCTCTAAAGGGTCAAGATAGAAAATATATTTCCTGTGTAAAAACATCTAAAGTATTTTGAAATTTTAAAAATGCAGTAGATTTTATTTCATTGAAAAAGGGAATTTCCAAATAGATATTCTTCTAGACTTGGTTATAATTGCATAAAGATTGAAGTTGCAACTCCTGATAATTTGAATTAATCATGCTTATTTATGTATAGTTAATTTCAATTTCATTTAGTTCAAATATGAATTTCTCCATTTTGTATTCATAATTTTGTTACTAGAAAATATAAGTATAAACTTAGTGAATCCCTAATTTGAAGTAAAAGTTTGGATAAATATTTTTTACAAGTAATATGATGTAGAAATTCAGTTTAATATTTGAAAAATAAAAACTAGGAACAGTTGAATTTGTGTGTCTGATTAAGTTGTAAACAGTAAAATATCCATATTGTTCATTGACCTTCTTGCTTCTTGTTAGCAAGGATTTTACGAGGGAAGCTATAAAATTTGACTGGATTAGCATAAATGATCGTATTTTGATACTCCAATAACAAATATGAGTATTTAAAAGTTAGAATCAGACGAAGTTTCCGGCTGATATACTGAATGATTATAGGATATACATTAAACAAAATCGGGTTAGAATGTCGACATAAATATATAGAGAAGTGAAATTTGATAGATTTACGAGGTTTAGGATTTCTTCCGTTCTACAGTCTATACCCCCTGCTTATCAAACGTTTTGTTAAGTTATCATGATGAGTCGAAGTGACATATGTTATCAAACCATTGTAGAAATGAAAACAGACTTTTAAAATCACAGTATACGGATTCAATGAAAAAAAGTAAACTTCTCCATATAAGTAATATTTAATCAGAATATTATAGTCTTGATCCTTCAGATAACTTCTTCATCCTAAAAACTCCTCTAAAACACCAGCTTCCAAACAAGTTACATTTTTTTTACTTCTTAGTGATGAAGAGGGAAATTTTATCTTTATGCAAATTGAAATTTATAAGAATTTGAAAAACAAAAGCTATTTTGCTTCTCTTTTTCCCTATAGATTTAGGAACTGATGGGAGACAACTGACTTTCTTAAAACATTTTCTTTTGAACCAAGCCTATGTACTTATATAGCCTAACTTTCATCAAAGTCGAAATCCCTCAGTATACTAACAGAAGAATAAACAGTTGATAATGATTATTTCATGTGTGATTTAATTTTAATAACCATGTCACCAAGACTTGCTCATTGTTTCTTTACTGTATCATATACAGATTTAAATACTCCATCCCAGATTATTCTCTCAGAAACACAAATTTTCTGTGTGTTTAGCGTAAATGAAATGAAAACATTCGGATGTTAGTAACACAAGCTTCCTAATGATAAAATCGTTCAAATGAGGAACAAATTGGGTTGTTGCTTCATTTAACTAAGTTGTTTTCTTAACTTTGTTTTTCACTTGCAAAAAATCAAAAACAATTACTAAGATAAATTTGGGCCTTTAAAAAAAGTAGCGTTTTAAAACATTTTTCAAGTTTTGTCAAAATGGGCACCAGTAGAAAAAAAAAACTTGTTCCCTGTAGTGACAAGAACTCTTAATGCTGCTGGCAACATAAATATGCTGTGGTGATCTAACAGAAGACAGGGTTATACTGTCGTCTGCTCACTGGATTAAATTTGACTTTCAAGAGAAACTTACAGTTGGGCTGAAGTTTTAAGTGAGATCGTTTTTAACTTTAAAAATGAAGAGAAGTTACAATCTGCTACTTGTTTTTTTGATTAATCACATATATTTAATATTAGACACAATATTTCTTCTTTAATATGCTTGTTTTTAAGTTTAATGTCAATGGAAGACTTTGTATGACATAATAAATTGGACAGATCGTGTTTTAAACTTGACTTTAGACTTGTTCAATGTGCTCAATATAGGAACGTGTTTCGTAATATTGAATCTTTAGTGGTGTTACATATTTCCGTGTGGTCTTATTTTTATGGTTGTTTACTAAGTGCATATGAAGTAGGAAGGACTATGGATTGATTGTAACAAGCTACAGAAAAAGCAAGTTAACATAAATCGATGCAGGTAACTAGCCATTTTAAGTGCAATTTATAAGTAACATAAAATGAATTCATTCTTTGAATTAAATAAAATGATGCAAAAAAATAATTCTGAAGTGTCTTGAATGACAAATTATGTTTTGGTACTGATGTTATAATTTGCTTAAGAATAAAAGAACTGACTTTTCTTTTGCAACTATGATAATTGTCTTGCCAAAAATATTGTGAGGGTTCATAAAATAGGCTTTCTCAACTCACACCTTAGCATAAAAAATTACAATTTCTTTTTTCAAAAGTGCAGGATCCTTTTTATTTGTGTCAAAAGTAGTTGCAATTTGATTCAGTATTATTAGCCAATACTAAAATGTTTGCTGCATTAATAGTTTTTGCTATAAGAGAGACAAAATCACTAAAATTTTACATATTGTTGACATTTTTGAAATATAGTTGAAATAACTCTTCATGGCGACATGAATTCTTAATTTAAATACTTTTTCAAAAATAATTATGACCATAATTATTATGACATGGCCTATTTATTATTTTCGGTACAAATTTATGCAGAACACATACAAACATTTTAAATATACATTCAAGCATTTATTTTTATGATAGGAATAGATATGAAAAATGATGTTGACGGTAACAGGCATGCAGACATTATGCAAATATGATAGGTGTATAAAATACAAATTATCTACACGATCATCAGTTCTTGTCATCGCCTATTCTTCTAATTAAACACATTGTTTTATTCCTGTTATAATCATTAACCTTTGACGATTTAAATGGTGTGTTTTCTTGTTGATTAACTTAATGAACGCATTAAACTTTACATTATATTTATTCTGTGTGGGTTCTTTGATCGGAACTTTGATTTTGAATTTGTTGTTCTCAAAATAAAAATGTGTGTCATATTTTGTACCATGATTGGGATAAAATTTTTAAAGTGGAAATAAGAATTTCCTTTGTTTAAGATATGCTGTAAAAATAAAGTGGAGATGTCTATTTACAAATATTATATGTAAGTTTGTTATTTTATACCTCACATTTAACTAAATTGTTTCTCTCTATCAGGTGAATAAGTTCTTATAAGTGTTTATTTGTTAATAATCAAAAACTATGAAAATATTTGCGTGAAATTTTCAAAATATTTGAATATTGTGTGTTTTATTTCATTACATAATTTGACCTGCAATAACAGTAGAGTAACTGTTTTCTTTGGAAATCACTTTTACCCTGTAATTTAATGAAAATTATAATCTTAAAGTAACTTTCTAAAATAAACTTAGCATTATGCTAATTATAGTGATTATGATTTTAACAAATTTATCTTTCAAAAATTTGTAATAATAAAACAGATATGTCTGACGCCACTTTATGCCAAAATCAATAACGAAAACTGTGACAAGCAAATTTTGTCTCTCAAAAGTTCGATACAATTAATAGTTACTATTTATCCAAGTAGTTTCTTATTTACATTGTATCGTCCCCTCAGATGAAGTGTTTACCAACTCTATTATATTTCCATGGATCTCTCACACGGAGTCCAAAAGTAAATGACAATAAGGGTTTACTTGTTTTGTATTTGCACAAGTTGAGCAAATTTCTTGTTCAAATTGTAGGTTCCTGTTCAATTTGAAAAAAAAAAACGTTTTGACGTTGACATAATCAACTTGTTATTGTTGAATTGTATTTGGATAAAATTATTTCAAAGTGTACATATACCGAATTCTAACATTTCCCTCCTAATTGGTAAAGTGCATCAAAGACGTGTTCAAAGGATACGAAAAAAAGTTTGAAATCTCACAGGATTGTATGTTAATTGGCAGAAAAAATCTAAACCCACCTGTATGATTCAGTTGTGTACAATTATGCAAACAGTTAACATTTCAATAATTATCGGAACAGACGTGGAACATCTTAGCACCTTTCAGCCATGGTAATTAATAATGGCTGAAGAATAGCGACCAATATTTCTGTCAGAAAATTGATACAAATTTTAATTAATTCCAACACGCTTCCGAATTGATAATAATATTCATGATATCAACACAAATATGTATTGAGGAATAAGGTGTTGATTTGACAAATAATGAATACGAAAAACTACTTGTAAACGTCAAATTTTTGTGATAACATTTTATATAGTACTACAAAAGAAGTCAATCACAGCTGGTGTCCTTATCCAGTTCTGTTGGTCCGAGGTCTTAGCACTGTATAGATACTTTGGATAGTCAATATACACTTTTGTTGGACTATAGTTTCAGCTAACATTATTTCGGGGAAATATAAATAAGGATGGATTAAAACCTGTTTTATTTTAGCGATGATTTAAGGTTATATTGTTTAACAAGCACACAGTGTTTTTCTATACTTTTGATAACATTGTAAAAAAATAATCTCAGTATCGTTAGGAAGTATTTGTGGGAATATAAGCCAGTTATGAATGCATTTAGATACAACATCAGACAGATTTGAACCTCATCATGAACAAGTGTTACCAAAAGCTTGTATATATATTTTTCACTTAACAAACATTTATTTACGTATTTTCCTATTTATATGTCAGTTTAGTATGTTGTATTACATGTTTGCAGTTCAAACTCAAATTTTGATTAGAAGATTAATACAAAAAACAACATTAAAAGATATACATTTTTTTCTTCCAGATTTCGAAGAATTCTATGGTTCTCTACGAGGAGCTGACTAAATAAGAAAGGCATGGGAACAAGATAATCGTAGCATCAGGAATAATTACATTCAAAATGGCCACCATCATGGTACTATCAATCATTGTGCTGATTTCAGTATTAACATTATGTTCATCACAAAACATTACATTTATTCTACAAGAGGATAGACCAAATTCTACACTCATTGGAAATATTTTAACCGAATCAAAATTGAGAGAAAAATATTCAGCAGAAGAACTTACCGGCATAACATATGATTTCTATGACATTAAAGAGGAACATCGTCATCTTTTTCGTCTCGACCCTCTGTCTAGTCATCTCTATGCAAATACTATCATCGACAGAGAAGGAGTTGGAATATGTTTGTATTTAGAAGATTGCTATTTTGATTTTAAAATTCTTGCACATAAAAAGGATATATTCCATATTATAGATATAAGAGTGAATGTTACCGACTTAAATGATAACGACCCCAAGTTTGAACCAAATGAACTGACTTTGAATATATCGGAATCGACAGCTCAATATAGCAAATTTTCAATACAAGGTGCTAGGGATTTAGATACTGGGAAAGGAAATGGAATAGCCTCTTATAGTTTAACAAGTCAAAGCGGAAAAGACGATTTGAAACTTTTGGAAGAAAATATTGACGGAAATAAAGCATTGTATATATCGGTGCATAATGAATTAGATAGAGAGAGAACACCATCATATACATTATATTTGAAGGCATATGATAATGGCAGCCCATTAAGAACCGGAACCTTGACTATCCATGTTAATATTGTGGATGAAAACGACAACAAGCCATTATTTTCAGAGTCGGAGGTGAATGTAAATTTAGACGAAACTTCACCGGCAGGAACTTTAGTCAAGCACCTCACAGCAGTGGATATCGACAGTGGCAAAAATGGACAGGTATTTTATCGTTTAAAAAGCTTCCAAGCTAAAGAAATAAATGATTCTTTTACCGTTGATTCCTTGGGGAAGCTTACAACCGCTAAAAAACTGGAATATGAACAAAATAAAGTATATACAGTGATAGTTGAAGCGGTAGATAGAGGAAATACTCCACTCAGTTCACAGGCAACAGTAAATGTTCATGTTCAAGACAGTGGCAATAATGCACCAGAAGTCTCAGTGAACTTTTTATCAAATGAACGAGATGGAGATGCCGTGTTGATAAGTGAGAAATCAGAAATAGATGTTCTTGTTGCAGTTATCAAGGTGAAGGACATGGACTCAGGAGACAATGGTGTTGTAACATGCCAAACATATAGTACATATTTTGGACTTTCACGGATATCAGACACAGATTTTAGACTAATTGTGCAACATAAACTTGACAGGGAGAGCACTGCTATTCATAATGTTACAGTCACATGTAAAGACAAGGGTTTACCAGAAATGGATGGGTCAGTACATTTTCAGATTATACTAAAGGATGAAAATGACAATCCTCCAAGGTTTTCCCTATATTATTATCAAGTTGACCTTCTAGAAAACACACCAGCAGGTGCACCTTTACTTACAGTTCCCGCCACAGACATTGATGCTGGTGACAATGGAAAAATAACTTATGCAATATCTCCAAGTTCTGATCTTAGATTTAAAGTTAATCCACAGACAGGAGAAGTTACAACCAATCAACTGTTCGATAGAGAAACAACGGCTCGTCTCACTTTCGAAGTTGTGGCTAAAGACCATGGAGTCCCACCGATGGAATCCAAGGCTCCAGTTGTTGTGAATATTAAAGATGAGAATGACAATAAACCACAATTCGTCAAAATGATTTTTGATTTCCAAGTCTCGGAAAACATGCCAAATGGAACAAACGTAGAAGTTGTGTCGGCCATTGACCCTGATCAAGGAACCAATGCTCAAATTGTATACTCTCTTGATCCTAATTCAGATACATCTTCAATACCATTTAATGTATTTACAAACGGACAAGTCACAACTCTTAAAATATTTGATAGAGAGCACAGAAGTCATTACGATTTCCCTGTTATTGCTGTAGATAAAGGGACACCATCTCTGACAAGTACAGTAACAGTAAGAGTCACCATAACTGACAAAAATGATAACAAGCCAATTTTCACATTTCCAAAGAATGCTAACAACACAATTCAAATTCCAAACACATTGCCTGTCGATTCTATCATTGCAACAATACAAGCTTATGATTTGGACTATGAGGAAAATGGAAAAGTGAACTTTTTTATTCTTTCTGGTGATGATGAAAACTTGTTCTATCTCAATCCTTCTACTGGAAGTTTGCATGTGAAAAAGGTATCAAATACAGTGAGAGATAAGAATTTCAGATTAAAAATTGAGGCCAAAGACCGAGGTCGACCATCATTAAATGAAACAGCAGAACTTAAAATAAGTATTCTGTATGTCAATGCTACTTCTGAAGAGAGCAAGGAGTATATCTTGATTGTAGTCTGTGTTGTTTGTGTGACATTTGTGGTTGCTGTTGCACTTATTGCTGTTATCTGCTTCCTACGGAATAAGAATATAGCATGTGGTAAAAATGAGCGCTACTTGGAGAATAATCGACCTCCGCAATATGACCAAGTCCAGGCTCACCCAAAAAACTTTCAATACAATGACAAGAATAATCAAAGAGTAAAAGTTGGAACAACATTTACTAAAGAGGAGATGATGGGTACCTTAACATTGGTAAGAATATTATTTATTACTGTAAATTCAGAAATTATCTAATGTCTTTATTATTGCAAATTTTTAAGAATTGACGAAAATCAGAAATTAAATGATAGTGATTTTAGGAAAATATGCATAAAGATATGAGAATACAAGTTTTTGTTGTTGCGATAATCACCTTGTCCCATTTTTCCAATTATTAAAAACTTTGCAATAATTTCTGAATTTATAAAATTATGAAAAAGGGGAGTGATGTAGTGGAATATCATTGAGAAGGGACCAAGTATTTACCCATGTCAAATCAACTACATTTTGACTTCTTCTCATCCTAATTTCTGATTGATTTATTTAGAGGATAGAAAGAACTTTTAGTGTGTGACTGTTTCCAAGTATTTTTAGCCTAAAATTTTAGTGGAAAAGAAGTAAATATAATTGCAGTTTAAAGTGTTAATTGATTTAAAAATAATTTTTGTAAAAGGTTTTCTTGATCCACATGATCTATAAATGAAGTCAATCAGTTGAAATTCACATAAAAATTCTTTACCCATTAGTATTGTAACTTTAGGATTAATACACAATTTGATCAAACCACATTTAAAGCCTTTTAGTACAGGGGTTTATTCATTCAAATCATTAATCTGATGAGTTTAATTGAATTAAGGTCATTTGTTCAACCTGACCTTTTGATAATTAGTTTAAAATAGTTAAAATATATGTGTATAGATATGGTCGATTTAAACATGGTAAAGTGGGTCTGTTGCAATTTTTTATACTATGTCATGTATGTTTTTTGGACACAGATTTCAAAATTTCTTATATTTTTGTTTTGCAAGCAGGTTTCGATTTTCAGTCCTATTCCCAGTGCCCTCTTTGACTTTGTTTTAAAGTCTACAACATAAGTCTTCACCAGCATGGGTCGTCACACGTTTTGAAAAACTGTATCAGGTTTATCAAGTTTCTATAGGTGTGAAACATAACTCTGAGCAGATCAGATTCCAAAATAGATTGTAATTGATTGTAAGACCTGCCAAACAACGCCAGTGATTTTGAACGATAAGTTCTTATAGACTTGAACAAATCTTGTCGATTTGTATATTTCCTGTATTGTAATAGTGTAAATCCACTCCTCGGTGGAGGGTTCTTTCATTTTGATGTTTTTAAGTATAGGTGTTAAGATAAATTGAGACCACAGGCTTACATATTGTGTCGTAACGTTTAGGTACTATTTAAACCATCATTGTCGTCCTATTGAATCATTAGCTCTGTGGTCAGCGATAATCTTCTAGCTAATGAGTACATCTTTTGTGATGATTCAGTACACAGGACATACCCAATGGTCAGATAATGGTTGTTTTTCTGTTTTCTTCATACTAATTGTCTGTTTAATATTGACGTTGGAAAATGTTGGAGGTTTGTGAGAAAGAAAAAAAGTCAGCAAATATTTTTGAATAATAGAAATACTTCAGCCATTATTACTGTTTCTGAGGTTATTAAATTGCAAAGTGGATGTTTGTTCTGATGTTTTCTTAACTAATAAACAATTAAGTTTGACTATACCTAAATTTTCATTATGACTTAAATTGGCTATGTTGCAAGATTTATTTGTCATGATATGGTTCATTTTCCAAGGGAAAACACATAAATTATGCACCCCATCATCCTCCCTTTTCAAATTGAAAAACACCCTTAATAACCTCTACCCCCTTTCTATAACTAAAAAATATTATAAAAGCAGGATTTTCATTACCTTAAAAGTTTAATTCAGGTGATGTGTAGGAAATTAAACACTAGGTATAAAAAGTGTCCACTGAAAATGTAAGAGACTCATAACCTGTGTAGTCAATTTGTTAGGCTAGGTTAATTATACCAACTGCTAAAACTTAAAAGCCTAATGCAACTCATGTAAGCTTTTGATCTAAAATGGGGGAAATGAGGACTAAGCCATAAAAAGTACATACTAAATATGTATACTTATAAATGAACTTAGTTTGACTGATGCTATCAGTACTAAAATTTTCATTTAATTTGACATTAGTGAGTGAAAAACAAAACTATTATACCACACGATGAATTCATTTTGCCTTCTAGAAAAAATTTTTGAATATCATGGAAAATTTCGTTACATTATTGATTATTATCTTCAAATAATTTGCATATTGACTTGCCGGAAGACACATGTCAACTTTGTCAGTGATAATGATGTCTCAATTTATTATAATAATATGCTGGTCGAATGCTAAGTAATGATAGAAGGCATGTTTTTTATGAATATATTTCATCTATTTACAAATGTATTTAAATTTCATGTGTTTTATGCAGCGCCAATATTTTCAACATGCTGTTTTGGTGACTATTATGAATAAGAAAATTTAAATACAAACTGAAATTGAAACTTAAAATAAGGAGTAATTGCTGGTACAGAAAATTTAACTATCATAACTTTTTTTTTTTATGTTGAATACATTTATATCTCTATCATTTACAAAAGTATGAAATATTTGTTGTAAATGTCAAAACTATGCCAAATGTTTTTGTTTATTAAATAAACATATCACAATCTTTTCTCATAAAATTTGGCGCTGAATCTCGATATAAAGAACAATGATTTGTATAGTATATATAAACTTACAACAATACATAGAATCACATGACGCAACTTGAACCAACCTCTTTTTGTGCAACATCACGCTCTTTTAAATAGCCATATTGAAATCTGTCCTTGTGAAAAACCTAACTTCATCAACCGAGCCTTCAAATATTATTGTTTTCTTTCTCTAAAAGTTATCTTTCCAGAGCATCTTTCTTCATTTGTTTTATTTCACAAATCAACCTTTGTTTTAGAAAAATGCACAAAAGGAGATTAAAACTGATATGGTAATTTAAGTCTTTTCATCCTGTTTGTGAACATTTGACGATTTTTGGTTCTTTGTTAGATAGGTGTTTAATGGGGAAGAAAAGCTGGATCTGTTTCTTTAAAAAGTCACTATTATTTCTTGATAATTGCTTTCCTTTCACAAAGTAATCTTTTTAGTTGCAAAGATTTTGTTTTTGTTTCTTGTTTTAAGTGAAATACTTAAGATCTGTTATCTCTAAGCAAAGATAAAATGTGGTTTTGTCACTTTTCTGCATGTACTTTAAATTGAAACAAACACTTAGAACTTATCAGATAAGTTTGTGTAACAAGTGTAATGTTTTTGATTCTTGTCTTTTTGTTTGGCTAGGATGCTTAACCATACAGTTCATTGCCTCTTAGTTTCTTTAGTTTAAATCCCAATCACTTATTTTCCATCCTTATTTTTGACTATGGAGTAAAACTATTCCTCGTGTACATTCTGAAATAAACATTTCAGATATAAACAGTCATTTCAATAAAACTATTCTTTATGTACATTCTGAAATGAAAACTTCATGAAGTTATTTCCCTTTAAACATGTTAAATATACAAGAGAATCAAGTTGTCTCTCTTTAGACCTTTTTGACTAAATGGGAAAAAAAGCATAATTTACATTTAGTCTTATTCACCTAATTCCTACAAAATAAACCTTCATGCTTGTTTTTGATCAATTAAACCCTGAACTACCGAGTAAGATTCTCAAAGCTTGTTTTTGTAATACATGTATAAATTTGACAAAACTTTTATCAAATGTGTTCATTTCTAATGACAAATACAGGGATAGATAAATATTTGTTTATTTACTGGGAAATTGACTTATAATGGAATAAAGATGATAAAGGCATTGATCCATGGATTACATTTGTCATTAATGAAAATTTGGTGATGACCAACCCAAAAATTTGACACCATTTTTTTTTATCTCTATCATTTTAATCTGTGATGTAATAAAGTTGATGATCCAAATTTATAAAAAAAATGTCTATGAATAATTTGCAAATATTTGAAATAGAAATTTGTGATTGTTTTTTAATACTTTTAACATTTTACCAGATGTAGTGTTAAAATTATCTCCCTTTAATTTTATATTTAAGAAATTAGAGTTCAACTACAAGTATAAAGAAAAAACTATTTCAAACTTGCTTTATATTTTAAAATGTCTATATTTATTTTTCAGTCACATAAAGATTCACCTCGTAAAGGGAAAGATGACAGCAATTACAATTATGATAGACAGGTAGGGGAAATAACTCTTCTTAAACATTTTGTACTAGTAATAACTCAATGACAGCAAAATATATACAAGACAATCTTGATTTTGGTGCTCTATAAGAAGCAGAATATTTTTCAATTTTCTATGGGAAAGAGACACTTAATTACATTTTACTTAAAGGAACCTAAAATTGAATGTTAAAAGTAATACTACCTGTATGGTTCTCACTCTTCAAAAGTCATATGTTTTTTGTATAAAGATATAGCACATTTTGTGAACATGGTGAACATTCATTGAGAATTTTGAAATTAATATTTTAACATGGTTTAATCTCGACTGTACTCTATTGACCTCATAAAGGCTTTCAAATTTTCACGCTTCCTCTTGCCCGATTAAATTCATAAAATACTAATATTTTGTATGTCCAGTAATTTAGATACACATAAAGTTCATTGATTTTATCCGATAACAATGTGGCATTATCTGAATAAATATATTTTAATCTAAATTTGATTCAGCGTCAACAACAGATGTGATTATTAAAATTCAAATTTTCCTCTTTCCAGAGTTTACTTTATGAAATTGACAATGGTTAAATTCAAATTATTTTAACCATGGAATATTGATCTGCATAAATTGAATGTGACTCCTCCCACTTTATTAGAATTGGAGGCTTACTAATGATGTTATTGATTTGTAAAGAAAATGTCATAGTTTGAATAGGATGTATGATTATATTGAAAAAGGAGATATGATGAATATTTAAATTTAAAGGGCTTCCTATTCAAAAGCTTGTTTGTGAAAAAAAAAAAAGCAGAAATGTGAATAAATATTTCTTTCTCACTTAAAATGATAACTTTACTTCCATATTGTAGTTTGATCTGTATAAAATTTATGAATCATCTCTCATTAGCTCATAGACTTGTTTTCCTGTTTAGAACAATATTTCAAGTACTAAAGCCTTTTTCAGATATTAAAATACTCAAAATAAAATTAATTGGAACTTCTGATACAAATAATATAAAAAATCTTTTGGCTGACACTGGTTAAATAGAAACTATAGATTATATACTTTCATAATTATCTGTGATAAAAAGTAAGACAGTTTGTTCCCCAAGTAGAATAAAACTAACATTAAGATAAAACTGTATTTAAAGTTTTGCCACAGGTAGGTCCTTAGATGACCATTAAAGTAGAGGTTAAGTGTAGCAGACTTATTTCAGTCATGTCAGATGGACAATAAATTTTATCACTATTTTAATCTAGAAAGTAATTGTAATGGTGTGACAAAATAAGGCACATTAATCTTTTTAAAAATATTTCTGTTGGTCAACTTGACTAAAATAAAACTCATAAAATAGCATTGGAAGATTCAGGATTTTATTAGAATTAGGCAGTTAACAACGTTTACAAGCAACATTAGTATATTTCTGCTATTTAGGCGCAATATAAATCCAACATTCCTTAAAAAAAGAAAAGGACCTAGCTGTTGTGTTTCTTGCTACTCTTTTTTTTATTAGTCCAAGAATTTCTTGTATAATGGCTGTCCATTTTAGCCTTGAATAAGCTCTACTTCTAACAATATTTGTCATTTGTGATAAAAAAAATTATTCTGAAATGATTTTACAATTTTAAAGAAGAAATTCATTTGTATCTAGTTTTTAGAAATATTTATTAAGATTACGGCCATTTTATTTGAATGTATGATTACTCAATGCACTGAAGTATTTGTTGAACCTTTTTGTCCCACTTTTAAAACAGTTTTCTATTATTAAGTATATCTGTTGCATAATAGTGTTAGATTGAACTTTGTTCGCCAAATAAGTCTAATAGAGAAAGCATTCCAGCGGAGCATTAGTATAAACACATACAAGATGTTTCACCTTTGTATAATATCTTGCTGTTTCTGCACTGGTTGTACTTCTTCATGCCATATAGAAAAATAAAAATCGATTTAATGAATAAATAAGAAAATATGACTAACAAAGAGGCCTAAATGTGACTTTTGTTCGGTGAAACTGGGCTTTTTAACGACTGCATTTGGAAACTGGTAAAAATTGTAAGCATGTTAAAAATTTGGTTTCTAAAATTCACCGTTAAATTAATATTATATTTAATAAATTGAAAGGAAGAATGTACAAAAAGTTTTGCTTGTAAATTAAAATATTTTTTTATTTTTATAAAACCATAAACACCATGACTCTTATTTTTGAAGTTGACATATATCTACTGGAACATTATTTTTTTGTCCTCAGGAACTGAAGCAAGATATGAAATTGATTCCTTATAATTTCCACTAATCTTTTTCTTTTCACATCATCACTTTTCCAAAATAGAATTCATTTCATGGTTAAAAATTCTATTCAGGCTACAGATATAATCATGTTAAGTTGGAATATCATTTTATACATGAAAAAAATTCAATGACGTGCATAAGCCAGCCATGTCAAAAACACAGCGAATGAAATATGAATGTCATTTCCCCTTTGTGTTTTAGTCAGCAGGTGGCATTAAACATAGGTACAAGCTTCACTGAGAAGCTGATTTCTCTTCAAAGGCCTACCTAGCACAATATGAAAAAGGGTGTTATTTATATTGCTGTTTTATTTCCAAAATAGGACCATGTTATTGTTTGTGTTAGCTATTAAATATTAATTGATTTTTTTCTACAAAAGTGTTTACCCTTTTCTCGTTGGAGTGCATCGGAACAATCAATGTACATTTCCATAAAGTTTATTTGAAATTTGACGCTATATTTTATTTTCATAATATAACTTTTGAGATCAAAACGCATGATAAGGACATGATATTGCAGAAATCATAATGATTTTGATTATTTGAATTCATATCTTTTCAAAAATATTATTAATATTTATACCTTTTTAAAACAATTTCCTCAGATATAAATGTATTTGATTTATTGTGTTAGAAATGTAGCGCCTTAATTCTGTTACATGATTCTGTATAAACATTGAACTTAGGGAATGAGGCAAACAGGACCATGGCCATAAACTGAGCATTAAGGATTTTAATTACTGAAAAAGCAAAACAGTCAAGGCCTGAAGTAATATTTTTATTATTTATTTTGAATGATTCAAAAAGAAGATGCAGTTTCTATCAAAGACTTGATAGTTTAGTTTTTCTAATTTATTTGAAGGTGTTTCTATTAAAAGTTTTGAATCTAAACTATAAGCAGTTTATAAAGAAATTTATAGTAGGAAAAATAAGCTATATTTTTTAACCCCCTGTGTTTGTTTGGTTAATTTTTTCACCACTAAACACAATATTTGCCTTTTTTCTTCTATCTCAAACACCTCAAATACTCTTCTAATGAAATTGTTGCATTGGTATTTTTTTTTAGGTACAGGTTGACATGTCTCTTCCCAATATAATACTGCCAAAATCTTTGAATTAAAGAAGTATAAATGTATTATTTCATGGTTTTAAACTATGCCTTAAAAAAAATCTATATTTACAAACGATATTATTACCGTACAGAAAATTGGTTTCCTAGTACAAAATAAGTTACAACAATGAAATTAAATTAATATGTATTTTTTTCCCACAGATGCCACAAAAAGTGCCAGATGAAAGTGAAACTTCCAGTAAAACAGACAGTGGCCATGGCAGTGAAGAAGATTACAATCAGCAATTAGGTAAATTGTAATTCTTCTTAAAAATAGTGTCTGTTTAATGAATTTTCATACAACATATATTGTCCAAACAAATATGACCATTGTTGTTATTATATATATAATTGGGCAACAAGCAACAACAAAAAGCATAAAAAAATATTAGAATATAAGGAAGAAAATGAGGAAATTGGACACACAACTTACAATATGATGAAATTGTAAAGGGAGATAATACACTTTTTTCACCATAAAGAAAAGATGTGTTTTTTTGCCAATGAGTCAATTATCTACTTTAGAGCAATTCAAAAGAGAATGTCCATGCAATACAAAATGTGAAACAATTCAAAAGAGAATGGACTGTTTTCCAATAAGAATTTTTTTTAAATACACATCAACTTTTAAAGTATTAAAAAACAAAAAATACCTAAAAAAAAAACAAAAAACAAACTTTTTAAGTATTCAAAAGTTTCCTGACAATATTATGGTGTAAATGTCATTGAAGCAGTTCACCCTAAAAATTCCTTTTAAAAGAAGGTAAGCAAGTAACGATTCACTAATATCACCAAAATTAAGTTGCAGACCATTCAATACGACGAACTCTGAAAAGTCTCCAAAAGTAAAAATCTTTTGAAAAAACAAAGCACACTCAAAGAAAAAGAAGAAAAAAATCATGTAGAAATTAATTCACTCTAAAGTAATGCTATGTTTTTATTAAATTTTAATTTACTTTTATTTTTGTTTTCAGATAAAAATGGAAGACCATTTGCTCTGAACAATCAAACCTATAATAACACTGGAATATATGTTATGTTAGACAAAAACAAATCTAATAATACAGACATTGCACGTGGCAATATGTTACCCCCACAGCGGGACAAATCTAATAAATATTTAGACGATAGCATGCTGACGGGAAGTTTAAATTCTATGTGGTCAGAAAATCCATCATCAAGTAGGCACCCTAGTAATTCACAGACTTCAACGATTAGTCCATCATGGACTAATGATATGAAATTAAATTTTCAAAACAATTCGCCATTTTATATGGCATTAGGTAGCATACAAAGTCGAGATGACGATGAATGCACAACAACATCTGGTAGCTACACAATTAATCCAGATGAACTGGACGATGAATTTGAAAATCGTCCAAAAGATCTTTTCGTATAGCAGGACAGTGAAGTTTCTACAAAAAAAGGTGCCAAATTTTACATTATACTGTTACATTGCTGAATGAGAGATAGAAATGCCTAAACTAATACATTATAATGAGATGAATACCTGTTAAACTCACCAAACAAAATCTAATCTACTCAGAGGAAATCAAACATGGCCCAGGGGAGATAACTCCAATTCAACCATTGACTGAAAGTTCATGGGACTTCCGTTTCCTAATGCAGAAAGAAAGACTAGTTTGTGGATATGAATGTATTGTACGCAGGATTTGTGGTGAGTTTAATTTTTCTTTGTTACTTTTAATTGTGTTTCATAAAATTTAATAAAATAACTTAAAACTTTGTCATAGAAAAGTCTACTAGTTTTTGTGAATTGTCAGGATTTAGAAACCTATTGTTAATGTTGATGTGAATTTGTATGTTTGCAAACATCATGATTTTCCTACTTTTTACTAAAAAAAAAATACAGTAATCTGTAAACACAAATGTTAAGTTATTTTATAAGAAATTAATGTCATATCTTCCTTTTATAAGATCTGCAATAAAAATTTATAGAGCTGTTATATTTTATTCTGCATACAACATATTTCTGAGAACAGTTATTGTATATAACAGAAAATTGAAAGAAACTGTTTGCATTGTTTTAGATGTATCAATTTATTTATTTTTTTATTTTTATTTTCAGATATAAGGAGAAAAGATAATGGAGTTCAGAAAGAGAAAGAAAAGTTGAGGAAAACCCCTTGTAGTAGTCGTGATAGATCCTTATCATTATTAACTTTTACAATTCTTAAAAACTAAAATGGCAAAATTTTCATTCCTTTTTTGCAATTTTGCATTGATCTCAGTAAATCTTAATAAGCATGACATGTGAGAGGTCTGTGATGTCATTTATTTACTAATGTGTTCAGTTTGTACATAATTTTGTTAACTATTTTTGTTATATTTTATAATTTGTAAAGAACAAAATTATATATAAAGGTGCTTGTTCTTAGGAATGGAAAGTGAATGTTATGGATATACAAAATAGTCCCAAATTTTATAAATGTGGTGTGAGAGAGAGAGAGAGAGAACAAAATATAATGTGAAAGATTGTTGTTACTTGTAGGTATGAAAGGCGTATGGAATTATATTTTATTCTTACTGAAAATACTGCCAGAATATGGAAAAATAATAGCTAGCCAAAGAATTTAGAAAAAGAAAGAAAACTCTCTCAAAATCATTTTTGATAATAGATAGCATTTAGGTACATTTATTGTACAGAGGTAAAATTAACCTTAACACTTAGGAACAATTTTCTATTATTTTTATGTTTCTATGATTTTTTTTTGGAATGCAGTGAAATATCATCTTTGATACACTACTTGGCATATATATAAGAAATTAAAGCAATATGCTGCAGTATGTTATTCAGTAAAACTTTCCATAGAGTGCTGCTTCAGGATTATATGATATGTTAAACCTGAAACAAAAATATTGAATTATCTCCCTTATTTTTCATCATGATATTTTTATTGAAAATATATATTTAAGGGACAAATTACATTGAGAGTAAGGAAAAAATGAAGATAAAAGAATAACATTTTACAGATAGATTATGATGCATTTCAAAATATTAAATCCAATAATTAGATATTGATTGTTGCATATGAATCTGACGAGAGATAAATATTGGTCAGTAAAAACTATATCTTATTTGTTATTTGTATGAATTGTCCCTTCTAGTTAGTATTATTCTTGTTAACACTTGTTTTACACATAAACTAGATGGAGGAAATATACTACAAAATACAATGTTATATTAATGAAACTAACAAATAAAATAAATATAAAAGACAAATTATTGTTTATTTCAAACACCTACGCATAAGGAGATATGGACAGGTATGATCGCTAAGAGATAATCCTCTACCAAAAACCAGACAGTATAACTTACAATAATGAGCAAAAACCATATACCATAGTAAGCTACAGAATGAATAACAATTCAAAAAAGGGAGCTAATGCAAAAAATGTTAACCTACTTAATCATCTGCTATAAATATAGTTCATCTGATAGATCTTTAGAAAAGATGGCAGCATCATTGCTTACATATTTTTCAAATCCTATTGTCAAAAAATCATGGAAGTTGAAGGGTTTATGAAATTGAGTGTACATGCAATATCTATCGTAAACTTCAAGATGAACAGAAATACACACTTAATAGTCCAATGAAAACCTGACATATTTTCTAGAACGCAGGAAACAAGATGTATTGTACAGCATATAAATAATGGTGAATATATTCAGAATAAAATAACTACACCTCTTAAAAATACTTAATGCAAAGGAAGTAATGCTATAAGTAGCCCTGATAGCATATCTGTGAGTATTGCCAGTAAGAAGTTGGGCCATCTTCATAAGAAATTTGGCTTGATGTAATTCACATTACTGGTAATCTCATTAATAAATTATAATGCTTTTTCTTTGAGCTGCTGCAACAGATTCCATATGCTAGTGAATAGGTCAGCGACAACGTCAATCTCTAGAGGTCTTACTTCAGTTGGTCCACAACCCCCCTAAAACTGCCAGGGTCAAAGACTTTCAGGGTTTATAGATTTAAGCTTACATACAATATCTGTCTACAACTTAACATTAACAGATATTTCCACCTCATAATCCAATCAAAATATGGCATATTTTCTCGAAACCAGAGTATTATTATATTTATTGCATAATTATTAAAATCATTACACCTCATTAAACAGGTTAAAAATACCAAAATGAAAGTTAAGAGCATTTCTAGTAATGTCTGAAAGCTCAAAGGAGGAAGCATATCTGTGAAAAGTGCTGTGAGAGGAATACAAGTAAGAAGTTAGGTTATCATCATCGTTTAAGATTTTGCTTAATGTATTTCACATAACCGGTAACATATTTATTAATGCTGCTGTATCAGGTTCCAAGTTTTGAATGGATCAGAGGTCTTGCTCAATTGTTATAATTCATTGACTTCTGCTTAATGAGCTTTTATAAAGTTGCGGTTAAGTTTCGATAATGAGGATTTAGACTTCTAGCAATAGTTAAATGTCCAAGCAATATCTTGTGTGAAGTATAAATTACCGACTGTGCTGTATAGCCAGTCATGGTCGTTAAAAACTTCCATTTAGTTGATTATGATTTCGACTTGAAAGATGTGTAGCAACACAAACTTTGTCAACTGGATTTGATAGATAGATTTGGGAGGATACCACTATGAGGTCACCAGGTCACGTTTAAAAAAGATCCTCAAATCACCAGGTTACTTATATATAAATAAAAACAAACATTCACATAGTTATCAAAGTTACCAGGATTATAATTTAATACGACAGACGAGCGTTTCGTCCACTTAAGACTCATCAGTGACGCCCAGATAAAAAAAGTTGCAAAGCCAAACAAGTACAAAGTTAAAGAGCATTGAGGACCAAAAATTCCAAAAAAGTTTTGCCAAATACGGCTAAGGTAATCTAGTCCGGGAATAAGAAAATCCTTAGTTTTGGAAAAAATTCAAAGTCTTGTAACAGGAAATTTATAAAAATGACCATATAATATAATTGATATTTATTTCAACACCCAAGTGCTGACTACTGGGCTGGTGATACCCTCGGGGACGAAACGTCCACCAGCAGGGGCATCGACCCAGTGGTTTTCATAGTTATCAAAGGTACCAGGATTATAATTTAATACGCCAGACGCGCGTTTCGTCTACATAAGACTCATCAGTGACACATCCTATTTGTTTATAAGCCCCTTATATATGAAATTCACAGATTCTTATAAATGAGTCGTCAGGTCACCATTCAGTTGGCCATTCCCCCACCCCTAGGAACTGCAATTTTTACAGATTTAGGCAAATTCTGAGTATTTGTACATAACACAAATAAAACAATGGACACCAACATTAGGTTAAAATTAAATCCATTGCGACTCTGATACACATTATTGCATGTTGATCAGACCCACGTCCTTCGATGAAAAAGTGTTGTATTTGAAACTTTGACAACATAATAATGAAAAATGTTTTGAAATCATTGAAACACTGCTCATTACTTACCATCTGGAAACATCAAGCTGTTGTTTTAATTGTTTTGGGGTGTTTGTGAAATTAAGGATTTTTATAAACTAAAACTTCCATCATTTGTTTCTTTGGCAAATATTTATGCCCTTGAAGTCTTTATAGCTGGTGTTTGAATCCTATTTATGGAAGGCAGCCTTTAAGCCCAAAATTGCCTTTGAGCATGGTATGTTATCTCCTATAAATTACTCTCCACACATACGTTCTGCTATTTGATTGTTACTTTTCATGACTTGTTTTACTATATATCTTTATTTACCAATGTTATAACAACTATATGCATACAATATATGAACTACACAAAGTGTACATAGATAGCAGAAGGTAGTGTGAAACATATTACATCATGTTAGCTCTTAATTTATGTGCACGAAATATAAATTTACCCAAATTACATAATTCTCTAAGTCTATTAGAACTCATTAATTGTATATATATTTATACATAGAAGGTTTTCTTCAATGATATGGTTTTATAAAATCAGATCTAAGACCTTGATTAGTAGGACATTTTAAAACGTAATGCATCTCATCTTCAATGGCATTTTTACAAAAACTGCATAGTCTATTACTTCTTGGATTGCAGAATAGCGACAACATTCTATAGCTAAATCATGACTACTAAGTCTTATTTTGGTAATACATGTCTTATAAATAACTGGTATTGGTAAACATAAATAATTTTGTAAACAAAAGTTTTGAACCATATATCTCTAACTTGTACATTTAACTAATCTATTCATTTGGCTGTCAAAAAATCTTGCTTCAGACAATCAAACAGGCGATGTTTAGTTATCAAATAAAAACTACTGGAGAGCTTAATATCTAAAATAAACCTTGATTATACTTAGATTCCCTTTCATGAATGTGACCTACCGAATTAGACTATTTACCGGATTTGTTATCACAAACGCAACACGACGGGTGCCACATGTGGAGCAGGATCTGCTTACCCTTCCAGAGCACCTGATATCACTGAGTTTTTTGTTGGGGTTCGTGCTGTTTATTCTTTAGTTTTCTATGTTGTGTCATGTGTGCTGTTGTTTGTTTGTTTTTTTTTCATTTTTAGCCATGGCGTTGTCAGTTTGTTTTAGATTTATGAGTTTGACTGTGCCTTTGGTATCTTTCGTCCCTCTTTTTTTTACCAAATATCACCTAAACCTATACTGAGCAACTTTAATAAAATACAACCAATTTGTCTTATTATTTGGAAATTTTTGTAAATCGTTATATAAAAAACAGTAACAGTTTTTCAAACTACAGTTTGTGGTACGTACATTACAGCTTAAACCAGTATCTAAAAATGCGACATTTGCTGGTGTGCAATAACGGCAATCTACCTAGCTCATAGTACACTATGGCATTACTAGTAGAGCTTTTTACTTTCATAATGTTTTTACAATAGCCCAGCTGTATCCTTTCTATAGCTGGTGCCTTGTGAGCACCCAAAATTTCACAACCATAACAAAGTACACGGTTAATATAAGTGAAAGTAAAGTTACAAAATTCAAATAAATATCTTTTACATTTCTCCTTAAGGCACACACAGCTTTTCTACCCTATTCTGAGAGTTTCTGCTATAAAACATTATATTTATCATTAAAATTTGAACTATAACTTAATTCACTCTCTTAAATAAGATAGTTACAAATTTTGATGCTATAGCAGTGACTACGGGTATCTTTTCAATGTCGTCACTGGAAAATAATCTCAACGTACATTCCTAATTTGGATATCAAATCGTAGCTAATTTGAATGGCATAAATGTCACATTTAAGATATAGTGGTATAGAATTTATACTATTTATGTAGAAAGGGCACTAACCTAAACATTTTATGATAATGTGTATTATCTTGTTTGTAATGTACATGTTATTTCTATAAAATAATCACGAGTGTTTTGAAATAGACGAATACAATAACAATCAAAACCAAGAGTCAAATAAGACTCACAAAACCAAAGGACATTTACATCAACAGTTATAAATAATTATTAGGAAACAACACGAACTGCACTAAAAACCGGGAGTGAAATCAGGTGCTCAAGAAGGGTAAGCATTTGATCCTCTATGCTTGGATGAGAAAAATGCCAAAGGTCGAATGATTTTAACTTTTTAATTTTTAATAAATATATAATTTATTGAATATGACTTAGATAAATTTATGGGCAGCCATAGGGACAAAATTGAACAAAATTAACAAAACAAAAACCCAGACACTATTAAAACACAAAAACAAAAAACTTCACAAACGAAAAACAGACATAAAAATGAACAAACAAACGTTAAAAAATTATAAAGAGAGGTAAACAAAAGAAAACAGACTTAAAAATTAATTGTTGGCTAAAAGGACACTTGTGGTAAGTGGATGTTCGTAACTTATAACTTAAAGTTACCACCATCCGAAAATGGGAGACAACTCTAAAGAAAAATTTTCTTTTCCGATTTTAGTGCAGTAAAAGATTGTTTTGAGCCAAACCGCTTGTCTCATACATACTTATCGTCAGTGCGTAGATATTGAAACAAAGTTTAACACATACAAACATCCCAATTATCGTAAAATAGTCATTCAATATTTCGAGCATGATGGTCGTAACTAAAACCACAAATAAAGTGTTCAGGAGGCCCGGGTCGTAACTTAAATTGTGATGGTCGTAACTCTTCATTAAATATGACCGAAAAAGACAAGTCAAGAGTTTTAAACGTGTCTTTTATTATAAATGTATTAATATATTATATGATATACTTGTGAAGTTGATTTCACCAAATGATAAAAGATCATAAAAACTAAAAGGGGTGAAGAGAGGGGTACCTGTAATAACATTAACAGTACCAATTTTCCTGCATCAGATACGCATTTCGACAATACTTGTCTCTTCAGTGATGCTCGTGGCCAAAATATTTCAAATCCAAAACTCATATAAAAGATGATGAGCTATAATCCAAAAGGTCCAAAAAGTATAGCCAAATCCGTGAAAGGAATCAGAGCTATGCATGAGGGAAATAAATTCCTTAATTTAAAATAATTTCTAACATTTTGTAACAGCAATTTTAAAGTGTAAAGTGCGAAACTGAAGAAAATTGTAACGAATCGAAAAAAAGCAATCAAAATTGAATTACCAGTCACTGTTACTTAAAATATAATGTATAAAATTAATCAATAGGCAAATAGTTATAAGCGGTTACATTTAATAACAATATAAATTTCTCAAAAATGGAGAATTCATTTTAAAACAAGAAAGACAGCTTTGGTTATCATTATTCTTAGATACTTATAAAGAAAAGGAGTTTTCAAAACATTTGACATCACATGAAATAACAGTATCCGGATTTTTTTCTTTAGATTTTGAATCTTTTGAAAAGTCAAACTTTTTAAAAACTATTATGTACCTACTAGGTGGAATTTAAAAGAAAAATCTACAATTTAATTTGATACTTTAAGTCGGAAGAGTATAAGTAAGGAATCAAAATAAAGTTATGGGGTCGTTCTCGAGGCTAGACCATATCCGTACTCGAATTATAGAACATACGCCTTATTCTTAGCCTGGATTTTGAGAACTCGTATTGTCATTTGGAAGTCAAGCTGATAAAAGGTGCAATGTCGAAGTTCAGGTATAATTATTACCCGTGGTTTAAGAAAAATTCTGAATACGCCTATTGGTACCATGCTATCTGCTTTACATCTTTGCCTTTCTTATGGAAAATACCATGAGCCCTGGACCACAGGTTATTTATTCCTAATTCATTCAGGAAACGTTGCATCCGATCTTAATAATATAACTATCGAAGAATTACAATTATTGATTCATTTGGGAAGCTTTTTAATAAGATACTTGATACACGTCTTTGTAATTCTTAGATAAATATCATATCATTAGTGATAGCCAAATTGGGGTTACCAAAAAAAAAAACACGACTATCTGACCATATGTTCATTCTAAAAACTATTATTGATAAGTATTGTAATACAAAAGAAGGAAGAGTTTTTGCCTGCTTTTTTATTTCCAGAAGGCTTTTGATACAGTCATTCACCCAGGAATAAAACTTAAGCTATTGAACATAGTTAACATAAACATTATTCATAACCTGTATATGTACGTTATAGTTGCCGCAGTACATTTAGTTCTACCGTGTAATATTTTCCTGTCTACAAGCATGGCTACAAACTACTAATATTTGATCTTACTCTTAAATTCAATGAGTGTTGCAGTATAAAATATATATCAACAACATTCATACTTTCTATGTTAACACAATGTTCATTGCGACACCATGGATTAAGTGTTTATTCCGTTCAAATACTTAGAACACATATCAATGATATACCGCAAGATCGTCATACAATCGATAAAAAAAAAAAGACAACACGTTAAAAACACCAGAACTCCGAAGCGCATTTGTGGATTTTCATTAATCATGGAACACAAAAGCCGAATATTTGAAAGCCAATGGTTTAGCTGATTAAAAATTAAAGATGATTGTTCAAAATTGAACTTTCAATTATTTCATCTACCAACATGATCAGTGATGATTGCAGGTAATAAAAAGTCGTAAATAAAAATAATCCAAAAGCAAGTATGAGGGAATACACGTGTATTCAACGATGTGATGCCGTAACGTACAGTATTTTTTTTTATTAATACTCAACCCTAACATGCTATTTGGCTTAATGCGAGTTGATTAATTTTCACTGTTACTCCTAAATGATGGTCCTTTGGAATATATAAAAAATATATGTTTGATAATCTTTAAATAAAGGCAACAGTAGTATACCGATGTTCAACACTCATAAACAGATAGAAAAAAAAAACAAATCCGGGTCACAAACCAAAACCGAGGGAAACGCATTAAATATAAGAGAATGACAACACAACATTAAAATGTAACACACACAGAAACGAACTAAGCATTAGACAAAATCCGATGAGAATAACAAGTATAACATCAAAACTAAATACATGAATTTGGGAGAGAAAAGTACCGTGACACGTCTTATAATAATGTGAATTCACACTCAAATATAAGAGGAAACAAAAGACACAAAAGAGACACAACGTTAAAATGTAACACACATAGAAACGAACTATTATTTAACAATGACCATATTCCTGAATTGGTACAGGACATTTTTTTAAAAGAAAAAAATGGTGGGTTGAACCTGGTTTTGTGGCATGCCAAACCTCCCTCTTTTATGGCCATGTTAAATATAAAATTAAAATGACAACACAACATTACAGGACTACAATACAAATAAATAGGAGAACACAATTGACAAAGAAACACACGAATAATAGCTAACAAAAGGCACCAGGTTAAAAATTGCATACGCCAGATGTGCGTATAGTCCACAAAAGACTTACTAGTGACGCCCAGATACAAAATTTTGAAAGCCAAAACAAGAACAAAGTTGATCTGCATCGAGGACTAAAAGTTCAAAAAAGTTGTGCCAACAACGGCAAGGATTTTCTGTTAGGCACCAGAACATCCCTATAATTTAGAATAATTTATACTTTTGCAAACAGTAAATTTTATAAAATGACTATATAAAAGATATACATGATAAAACTGAAGTATTAACTGATTACAGAAAACAACCGGATACCTTACATAACCCGACAAAATCCAGCACAATCCAACACAAACAATAGACACACCCGAATTAGTCAAGGCCCTCAACGCAAAGTGACGTCACATTTGAAATTGTAAAAAAGAACTAAAAAAATTACGTCACATTTGAATTTGTAAAACAGCACACCAAAAATGAAAAATGACGTCACATTTGAATGAATAAAACTATCAGTCAAAAATAAGATAGAATTAGGATTGATTTAATATTATATTTGTACTAAATACTGATATTACATTTAATAACAACGAAAATTGCAATACTTATTAGTAATAATCTTTATTGCAAAATTACACCCATAAGGGTCAAGCAATACAAACAAACAAATATTCATTTTATATACAATGCAATACGATGAAATACAATACAATATAATAGAACATATTTTAAAAGTTCAATTATAAGTTTATGTATAAAACACAATCATGAGCTTGTCTGACATGGGTCTGACCCCCTCAGTTCTAAAGACTGCTTAATGAGGACTCTAATATGACAAACAAATTCAGGAATGGGGTTTAGAATGTGTTTTAGTTTATTGAATTCATCAAGATGTTGAAATGATGGTACATAGTCTTTTAGATAAGCCAATAAATAAGAACGCAATGATATGTTAATGTCACAATACAACAAGAAATGAAATTCGTCATCTAGGACTCCACATTGTTTACATAATCTTTCTGCTCTTGGAATGTTTCTGTACCTTCCAAATTCAATGCCGGGGGAATGATCACTAAGTCTAAATTTTGAGAGTAACTGCCTATGTATAAAATTATTACAATTTAGATAATCCTCAGACTGACAACTAGTTTTTAATTTCCCATAGAGACAATGTTTGGATGAGGAATCCAATTTTAAAAGTTTATTTAAAGTAGTTTTTCATATTCTTCTGAAACACACTTTTTATTATTACATTTTAACACGTTTTTTGATTGTTTAAAAGGTACATTGATATTAGAGTAACTTTCTGGGTTTATTTTCATATCTTTAAAAATTTCATCTGCATATGAGTACCAAGAATAAATTCCTGCGGAATGTCAATTTATGTTTGTTTGTAGAGATTCTTTAACCAGGGGATTAATATCATTACAGTTTGTTCTATAAAAGAACATGAGTGTTTGTGTTTTTATATAAGAGTCCGAAGTAAATCTACCTAATTCTGATCTAGCACCTATGTAATTGGCTGTCTTTTTCAGTCCTAATACTGCTTTACAAAATTTAGAATGAACCTTCTCAAAAGGATATTTTTCTGCTAATGCAAGAATATCACAAAAAGTATTATCTACAGCAGCTCTATTAGATGCTCTAATAGTTGACGGAAAATTATCCATAAACCAAATTTCAGAGCTGTATGTCAAAATAGGTCTTATAAGAGCATAAATAATTTATATGACAAATTAGTGGGAACAAAATTGAAATTTGACATATATTTTCTCAATAGAAATAAAACTTTAATACCTTTTTTAGACAGCTCTTCAGTAGTTTTTGTAAAATTTCCCCTATAGTTAATAATATTCCCTAGAAATTTAAAGTCCTTAACTTCAGTCAAAAAATTATTATTGAACAAAAGGGTGGGATTGTTTATAAATGTTCTGAAAAACTAGAAATTTAGTCTTGTTTGTATTTACAAGACACACATTTTCTCCGTTACATTTTTCAGCCATCTTTTACGGTTATTGAGTAAATCCGATAACAAGCCAAGGTCAAAATCTAGGTCATGACCTTGACCTTTGACCTTAGGTCAATTTTCATGGTCACGTGAATTGATGATCATTGGTGATGATCCTAGGTGGCTACAACTTACGGTTTCTGAGTTTTAGTGGCCAACCGACATTGGTAAATTTTCAAAGGGGCATAACCCTACTAATGAGTCGTTGAATCTTTTCGATCCAAATGTAACGAAGAACCAGGGTCTGTTCCTGAACAAATTCCACCCTTTGTATTTTTTCTACCTATTATGGTTATGGAGTTAAAATGATAACAAGGTTTTCCGTGTTAGGGGAGATTACCGCTATAAAGGAAATGTTACGAGGTTTATTCAGTCACGGACCCATGATGTCGTGGGTTTGTTCTAGAGTATTATATGATGTAAAACACTCATTCATTATTACAATAGCTTAGTTCGCTAAAATGTCTTCAAAAGCATTGGGGTTCGTGTTGTTTATTCTTTAGTTTTCTATGTTGTGTCGTGTGTACTATTGTTTTTTTGTTTTTGTTTTTCATTTTTAGCCATGGCGTTGTCAGTTTGTTTTAGATTTATGAGTTTGACTGTCCCTTTGGTATCTTTCGTCCCTCTTTTACTTGATAGCCAATATTTATAAAATATAAAAAAAAAATAAAAAAATTTGAATTTAAACAATTTTAAATGAGTTGTTCTCATTGATGATAACAGCTTTACAACACCTTACATTGCCTTTTGTTAATATTCATACATAAGTTATGAAGAAATATAAATAAGGGGGATTTTCCTAATTAAGATTCGGGAATGTTAAAAAAAACAAGAACCAAATAAAATAGCGGTGCCAAAACAGAATAAAAAGAATTTTTAAAAATGCAGACAATAAATGACACAGCTTGTCGACACTATTTATAGTGTTGTTATCTTTCTTTCACACATCTTGTTCTCTCGCATATTTGTAAGTGTATACATTTGTCCTTTTAATTTCTCTTGTTTATAATTCCACTATGAATTTTTGGCAGATGAGACGCATATTTGTTCATTTGATCATTGGTGAATGTATTGTTCCACACAATATTCGATCAACATGTAAACTATTCCCATAAGGCCTCTTTTGTTACCAAAACACAAATTAAATTTGATATTTGGTTAAAAATAGAAACGAAAGTAGATTTAAAACATGTTAAAATGTTTAACGGAAATACCCATCTGAAAAGGACAAACAAAATGGCAGGTAAGTTATTTTCTAGAGGTATTTTAGAATATGAAACATGTTAGATGTCTGGTATATTTCGTCCTTCTTTCAAACTTATATTAATCGTCACTTTCTGTCGTGTTTCTATTTCATTGACATTAAAAATGAAAATAAGCTCTTTACAAGAATTTGCACGTAAACTTTAATTTTAAAACAAAAGTTTAACTGATTAAACAAAAACAGGAAATATGCTTTAAGGACGTTCCACAATCTTGCAGGAGAAAAAAAAAGAAGAAAGTAATTAATGGCCATTTTAAAAGAGGGGTGAAAGATACCAGAGGGACACTCAAATTCATAGATCGAAAATAAACTGACAACGCCAGGGCTTAAAAGGAAAGAGACAAATAGACAAATAATAGTACACAAAACACAACATAGAAAACTAAAGAATAAGTAGCACGACCCCCACCAAAAACTTGGGGTGATCTCAGTTGCTCCGGAAGTGTCTCTTACAAGACAAGAATTAAATGTCTCTCCGTACTCCGTTGAATGTTTTATTTTAAATTTTACAGTAATTTGTACTTAAATTCATGTTTTAAGAGGTATTCCTTATAAAGTACGACTATTGAACAATGAGAGGGGAACAGTATGGTGTTAAGGTTAACATAAATATATTTGAAGAAGTAGATAATTTGATCAAAGATCATTTCATGATTGAAAGTTATTGGTTTTAAATTTAATGTAGTTATTGATAACAAAAATTTGAAGCTTGGGTGGTACAGTGACGAAAAATTCAGAAAAGAAAATATTCCAGTATATATCCCCTTCTCCATTCAAAGTTTGATTGGAGCGTCACTGATGAGTCTTTTGTAGACGAAACGCGCGTCTGGCGTTAGTGTAAAAATTTAGTCCTGGTATCTATGATGAGGCTATTTAAATGGTCTTTTCTTTGTATAATTACAAAATGTCTAATATTTTACACTGGGAAAACATGAATTACATTTTAGTTGAAATAAGGACAATATGTGTAATATAGTTTGATATTTCCTTGTGTGCATTATCATAGTTTACTTATCTAAATGAGCCAAGCCAATTACATCCGTTTTTACAGAGCATGTTTGTGTTTTTACATCACTGTCACAGACTAGGGCATATACATAAATGATTAAACAAACAATATAAACAGTATAATTCCTGTCTTTGTACTCTGCTTCAAATTATTTATCATGACGCTGTTTCTGGATGGTTGATGCTAGCTTCGTTTTTCTATACGTTTAAACAATACAAGAAAGCGTTATGCATCATCATGTATTCTTTATCAAAATGTACTCACGAACAACTATACAGCTTTATGGATATGTCGGATATTCACCTCCAAACTGCTATATAACCAGTGTATTTTTTCTGACAAAACGGTTGGTTCAAAATTTTTGGAATTTTTATATTTTTGTGTAAGGGTCAAGGTTAATAGATTGTCAAAATTTTATGAAAATTAAACGAGCCAAATTAATGTTAGTGAAAGTGTTGGGTACCACCTTAATGATATCATGTCTATTTTAGACACAGTCAGACAGAGATTTATTGTTATTTGTTTCATTAAAACTTATATTTTCTCAAACATAGTGTTGTTCTTGTAAATAAATTAACAATGCAAAAATAACAGAGCTTGCGAAGTGTTTGAGGGCGAACAAGCCGATTACTGTTTTTCTTGGTCTTGACAATACCCTAAGAAATTATTAAAACTAGGCAATACGATTTTTCAGTTTTATTTTTTTTTATCTAGCAATGGATTTGTAAGATTCAATGCCCTAGCACTTCTTTGTATAACATATCGAAAAGAATTGGTGAACGATCATTTTGTGGTTATATCAGTTGCAATTGGAATATGCTTTATAAATGCTTATCAATTATGTGCTTCCGTCGAGGTCAATACTGGTTGAAACATATTATAATGTTCAACATGACGAATTAATTAGACACAAGTTTAACAACTCTGTAAGGTCTAATCCAAATAATGAAGTATGTTTCTTGAATATTTTCTATTGAAGAAGATTTTGACTAATGGTTGAGAAAAATAAGTAAAATTTTGTTTGTCATTTTACCCTTTTTCAACTTTGTTAATATCAACTTCTAATTACAGGGTTTGTGTAAAGTATAGATAGATAAATATCTTTATTTTAAAGTACAACTTGGTACATATGCATGAAATACAATATATAACAATTTTAAACATATGCAGTCAATAATCATGTATATTTATACCAAGCAGCATCAAGAGGCTTATAATGCACTGTCATTTATGTACGAAAAATTATATGAATAAATTTCTAAATCATATTAATCCTAATTATATCTGAGGCTTAATTCTTATAAGATACAATGTTGTTTCAATAGATCAGTTGTGTTTAATATTAAATGAGAAAATAAAGATAAAAGTATCTAAATAATTATTGGTTTGATAATGTGAGGGGTTTTACATTGAAAAGAAGCAAATAAGAAATGGCTTTTTTTTGTACAAAACCACATTATATTATGAAAAAAAAATAGAATTTGAAATAAAAGTTTAAAAAAAATTATCACCTAGAATTGACTAAATTCTGACAGTTGATCTATATATTAATTATTTATCCCATTTACTGAGATAGCAAAATAGTATGTAAACACTAAAGCTAATTTTTGAAAATTTTAATGCATACAAGTAGAATTGTGACATTGTCACAATAAATACATAACAAGCCAAAAACCAAAGAACTTATCTTCAATTACTTCAGCCATTAATATATGTATTTGGTATTCTTATGTGTTCATTTACCGAATTAAACAGGCTCGTATTTTAAAATTTGTTTTCCCAATTCCTCTTATGATGAAACAGTTTATACTTAGTTACTGGCTATGAGGTTAATAAACAGGCGCTTGTCCAAATGGCCAGTAAATAAGAGTTTACCTTCACATCATTAACATTTGATTGCGTGTGATTTTTGTTTTTGTTTGTTTTTAGTTTGAGAGGGATGTGTATTTTTCTGTGAATTGGATAAATCTATGACCCATAGTAAAAGACATAAATGTACCAGAAATCATTTATATACAAAGTTTATGTTCAATAATTTTTTATTTTTATAAATGTTATTTAAATAGGCTGACCTGTCTGAAAACTAATTGCGTAACTAAATTATAACTTGTTAACAATCTGTGTAAAATAAATCGTTTGCATTGATCCAATTGACTAGAGACATTTTTCATTCAAATGGGTCTCTGGTTAATTATTTTTAGCCTCGTAAGCACACTACTAATTTTAAAGAGATTGTATTTCAAGATGTTTAAATTCCCGATTCTGTTATTCTGAAATATTATTTACGAATTTACTGGCTATGAGGGCAATACACTGTCTATCGAACGAAATACAAAATTGTACAGGAAAATGTTTGCTTTTAGTAAATAACAAATATCCAGAAAAGACTCTACATTCTCTATGAATCCATTAACTAGTAAATAATCCGTTTTCAAGGGAAAAATCTTCGCATTCAATAAATAGTTCATATCCAGTAAATAGTGTTTTTTTTAACAATTGATTCTTTAATATCCTTTTACAAACAATTTGGAAGAACATAAAATGTTTTTGTCTATAATTTTCTAAAGAAAATATTATCATGAGCTGTAAAATAATGTATAATATCATGGTTGTTATAAGCGATCATTGCTTTTATTTTAATGTTTTCTACCAACTAGCTATTTCATCTCATTTCATAATTGAATGACAGAACTTTAAAAAAAAAATACAGGTAATAAATGATAGGGGATCTCATCAATGTTTACATATTTGAAAATATTTTTTTCGCACACCAAAGCCGCCTCATAGAAAATAAGCGAGTAGTTGTTTACTAAAATGACACAGTTTTCCTACACTATTTGTATATTTCACCCAGCTTGGTCTCTCAATTTTTCGTAAGTGTATAGGTGTCCTTTTAATTTCTCTGGTTAATAATTCAACTGTTTTTATGCAGATGAGATAACTATTTGATCATTCATTGGTGAATGTATTGTTCCACACACTATTCAATTATCATGTATAATATCTACTTTAAGGTCTCTTTTTATAGAAATACACATATTTCATTTGATATTTGGTTAGAAATAAAAACGAAAGTAGATTTACAATGTTTAACGGAAATACCCATCTAAAAAAAAATGAAAAAAAAAAAATGACCGGAAAGATATTTTCTTGAAGGCATCCAATAAATAGTTCATATCCAGTAAATAATGGGGTTTTTTAACCATTGGTTCTTAAATATCCTTTTACAGACAATTTGGAAGAACATAAAATGTGTTTGTTTGTAAAGAAAAAAATATCATGAGCTGTTAAATAATGTACCAACTAGCTATCTAATTTCAATAAAAACAGTTTATTTTTGTCCATCTGATAAGTTAAGCCTAACTGATTTTTATAGTTCGTTCTTATGTTGTACTGTTATACCACTGTCCCAGGTAAGGGGAAAGGTTGGGATCCCGCTAACATGTTTAACCCCGCCACATTATGCATGTATGTGCCTGTCCCAAGGCAGGAGCCTGCAATTCAGTGGTTTGCGTTTGCTTATGTGTTACATATCTATTTTTGTTCATTTTTTAGTATAAATAAGGCCGTTGGTTTTCTCGTTTGAATTGTTTTACATGTCATTTCGGGGCCTTTTATAGCTGACTATGCGGTATGGGCTTTGCTCATCGTTGAAGGCCGTACGGTGACCTATAGTTGTTAATTTCTGTTTCATTTTGGTCTTTTGTGGAGAGTTGTCTCATTGACAATCCTACCACATCTTCTTTTTTTTTTTATATAAAACAAAAGAAAAACAAAAACTCATTTGCAATGATTTTGTTAAATTATAAAACTATCTTATATGTATATTGTAGTTTCAATCATTTTGTAGTGAGGGTGATGACAGGGCGAAGAGAGACACATAGAAAAGAATGAGAGATATTTTTTTCTTTCCATAAGAATGAACAAACCATTATTTTGATTTTTACATAGGAAGATATATTTCTGGTTGAAGAGCAAAGAATAAGACTCGGGAATAAAAGATTTATAAGAGAAATGAGTAAAGGCGAGAATACTACCATCTAACCCCTCTGTAGTTAAAATGTTGTGTTATGTCGTGAATGTAGTTTGGACTCGAGGAAACTAGAATATGAGTTAAAACACTCTGACTGTCCATTTTGAAATTTGAATATCATTAAGAACTAGAGTGTCATCAAAAACAATTTACTTGATAGCCTTTATTTATGATTTTTCATAAAGAACAGATTTTGATTAACAAAATATAGGAATCGGTATTTTATCAAGTGAGGTCCTGTACTAAAATGATTGGGGTTTAAACTTTTTAACCAAGCTGTCTCTTATCTCACATGTTTTGTTATCTTTACATGTAATGTCTATGAATGTTTAAACGATTGTCCTTTTAAGTTTCTCTTATTTATAATTTATAACCCCTTATTGCCTCTTTCCGAATAAACAGGTTTATATTTAATTTAAAATAGAAACGAAAGTAAATTTAACATCTGTAACGGAAAACCCCATCCGAATAGCTCAAATAAAATGGCAGGTATGTTATTTTAGAACTGAAAAATATGAAACGTATATTTGTTATCATATCGTCGAATATAAACAAATATTTTAACACTGTTAAAAAGACAAAAAATATTAAGAACATTCCCCTAGTCAAATTATAGAGAGAAACAAGAAGTAATTAAAAACATTTCTAGTGTCTGTTTCAATACATAAAATCACAAGCTTATTCGTAAATTTAAATATTGTTGTAGTATATATCATACGTAATACACGTTTAAATTTTTTTTTTATAATGTGCGGCTATTGATTTCTTTGAAGGGATAACGGTTGGTTATAGTTCAACGCTAAGAAATATTCTGATTCTCAAATTTGAAGAAATAATTATAGATTATCGTTGATCATCTCAACGAGATTGATTTTCTCGCTAGAGCCGAGACGGCGAATGTATGAAAAGCAATCGAGTTGAGATGACCAATGATAATCTGTTTATCGCAATTTTACCTATAATAACGTTGTCAATTTCATTGTAAATTTCATTGACAACACCACGTATACCCGTAGTTTCTAGCGATATTTTTTCATATCTCTCGACTCCGCTGAGAAAGGAAGTTATCAGTCAGCAAGATCAAAGGAAAATTTCGTAAAATAGACATAAACATTGTTATCAGAGAGAATTTTACGTTTGAGAGTTTTTTTCAATTAAATTTAATGCAGGTCCAAATATGTTAGGATTGCGAAGTACTGTGAGAATGCAAGAAAAGTCCATTATTCTGTCCTCCTTTGAAGTTAAATGGTAATTTCTTCATATAATTTAAGGATGTCAACGAGTAGTAGAATTTTCGAGTGTCGCTCGGTAGAACCAAGTATCGAAAGTCATAACGATACTCGACTTATCGGTTTGACTGTCCCTTTGGTATCTTTCGTCCCTCTTTCCTTTTATAATATAACTGCCTATTTAATACAAATTTGATATTTTTGAGAATCGCTTTCGAAAAAGTAAATAGGGATACCTGATAAAACATGCTAGCATAGTCCAGTCGATTTGTGAAACAATTGTTCAGATTGTGGTAAAAGCATCAAACTTTGCAAAGTGTTAGTTGAGGTTATAACTAACAGTTATAGCTATACCTCCAATTCAAAAAATCAAAATGGCTGCACCTAGCGGCCATTTTGAAATGACCTCCAAAAAATAAATGAAGATTATTAAAAAAAATATGAAAAATATAGTATACTAAATAAGACAGTTTGGTTCAAATGCTTGTGAAAAATTAAAAATGCCTCCACAAATACGTATGTTATACCTAGGTAACACTTTATACTATACATGTCTTATCAATTCCATTACATCTGTATCGTCAGAACAAATATTTTCGTCTGCAAGGCTGTAATTTTAGGAAGTCGCACAATGGACTATCCCAATGATAGCTGACAAGAAAACGTTTCCAAATAACTAAATTCGTTGCATCCTCTGAAGACCCTCAGTACATAGTTAAACTTCTATACCTTAACATTTGATAAACATTAAATGCTTTTTCCTTAATGATTACCAAATACTTATGTTTGATATCGTTGTCTTTGTTATAATTTTCAAAAAGTGTAATTTTTGTAGCGCTATCATCGTGTGACAATGCAAGGGTTTTGTGTGCTGTTTTATGTTCTGTCCTAGGGTTTTGTTTACGTGTTCGTTTTTATTCTGTGGTTAGTCCCCACTTCGGTGTTGACATGAACTTCAATTATCAATTCATCGGTGCTCTTCAACTTTGTACTTTTTTGGCTTCATTTACTATTTTGATTTGGGCGTCGCTGGTGGGTCTTATGTAGACGAATCGCGCGTATGGTGTATTAGATTGTAGGACTGGTACCTTTTATAAAAATTAACATGTCGAAATGTCCTATTGTAAAGTTTAATTGTATATGTTTTCTGTCTGTACGTTCTTGCATTTATTTGTACTGTAGGCCAATTATTTGTAATGTTATCATTTTAGTGTTATATTTAACAATGCCATAAAAGCCTGAGGTTTGGCTAGTCGCAAAATCAGGTTCAACCAACCATTTTTAATTACAATGTCCTCTAGCAAGTCAGGAAAATGGAAGTTGATATTTTATAGTTCGTTTTTGTGTGTGTTGCATTGTCGATTTAATTTTTTTTGCACTTCAGTGTTTCTGTTGTTCTGTTGTTTTCCTCTTATAGTTGATATGTTTACCTCAGTTTTAATTTGTAAACCGGATTTGGTTTCTCTCAATCGATTTATGACTTTCGAACAGCGGTATACTACTGTATGCTTTATTTACAGTCACTCTAGAGTTAATGTGACATGTCTTACTTTATTCTCTGATAGAAAGATATAAACATAACCACTGGAATTAGGATTGACTGTTGTTTGCTAATTCATTCTTTACAATTTTATTTTAACACTTCACATAGCACAAAATTATTAAGCTTGTCTCACCTATCTAGTCATTTGAATTATTTGTTCTTTACAAATTCAGTTGGTAACGCTTGACGTACCACAACATTATCTTGCTTTGTATACTAATCTTATAATATTTTGAATGTACTTTCTATAAAATGACAATATACTCATATCTTATAAAATTAATAATAGATGGGACACATACATCCAAATAATTTAGTTAATACAAACTTCTAATAACAAACAGAGATTATTTGACAAGATAGTACGTTTATTTTGTAAAGGACAAAATCTATTCCTAATCTTCTTTTGATGTTGATGATGAAAACCGCGTATAACTGGTCAGGCCTCTATTGTGTTATTATTTACAGTTCTGCAAGCATATTGCTATTTCATTAAATTCAAAGCAAATTTGGTGTTGCTACGTTAAAATTCTATGTTTTGAAAACAGCTGAATGAAAATTGTAAATGATCACCCTTTAAGGGCATACGATACAGTAGAGATCCCTCGTTGATTTTTTCCTAAACTTTTGATAGTAGGTCAATTGTAATGTGTACTTTCCAAATATGAAAAGAAAAAAGTACCTTCATGACTTACTTTTTGAGATAATTTGGTTCGAAATTTCCATATTTGGAAGAAAATTCCCGAAAATTCATAAATAATAACTTTTAAAGAAAGAAACAATACTTTTGAACAAAAAGTCATAACTTAACCGTTTTTTTTGTAAAACGTTCCCTTGATCCATATGGCATCTACATGCTGAAACAAATTTAAGGTTAAACCAAATTATCATTTTCCGGATTTAGATTTATATATGCGAAATAAAGAAATTGACCATATTTTTACGTCTTTTCGGAAGTGCAGAAAAAAATTGATCGTTGATTTTTTCTTGAAATTTTGTCGGAGTGTTCTTGAAACAGTAATTGATTGATTGCAAAAAAAAAATATGGGTCCATGTGCTTGTTTTTTCAATAAAAGCCATATACCTTAATTTTTTACGACGTCTGTCAGTATGGCGCTAAATTACGTTATATAAAGTTTTAATCGCAGCAACGTCGTGTAATCATTCCCGCCGTACACGACTATGCTGTCAAGTATATGAAGGTGTTTTCCAAAGCGTTGATACTGATTATAAAAATTCATTAGATGGTTATTCGTAAAATCGCTAAACATTTGTGCTAAACATGAGGCTAAACATTTACGAAACGGAATTTGGACAGGAACCTTTTCATAATAAGAAAAGGATATAAAAAAGGATCCCAGCAGATTACTTTGTCAGATGTACGGCAAAACAGAAAAATCTTATAGAAGTAAACAGGTGCAGCTCCGTCTTATATTAGTTTTAAATTTCTTCATGTACCGAAAGAGGATAGGCCAGTATTATTGCAAAGGCCCTAACATGGCAAAATGTGAACCAACTATAAATTAAGTGAGGTGATACCAATAATTAACAACCGTATAACCTTCAACAATGACAAAACCTGTCAGCTTTAAAAGGCCCCGACGTACTTGGATTTTTTTTCTTTTTACATTCAAAAGATAATCATCTTTCAAATTTAGATTATAAGGAGTACTTCTTGTTCTATAGTTTGAGCTGTATTGTGCAGTTTCATGTCATAATTGCCTCAGTCGACTGAAAATGAAGTTGTAGTATAACATTTCATAGGAAGTACAGCAGCTAGTATTAGAGAATAATATTCAAGGATGTCTTTATCAATTATAGATAAGTTGCATTACTTTTCATACGGTGTAACTGTATGAATAGTGGCGTACTTGTTTGTCTAGAAGTAGAACTATATTGAACACACTTTATTTGTTCTTCTGTCCGATCGTCTAACTATAATTGTGTTACTTTTCTCAGAAACAACGCTACTGCATGACTTCAAATTTGCTCATCAGCGACGAGTTTTAACGTGTGTACACTTTCTGATCTGTCTGTCTGTCTGCAATTAGTGTACATTTGTCGATACTACAATTTATATCTCTCAATACATTGAAGTACAAAAGGAAGATGCTTATACAAATAAGAAGACGTGGTATGATTACCAATGAGGCAATCTCAACCAGAGACCAAATGACAAAGACGTAAACGACTATAGGACATTGAACGGCCTTCAACAATGATTAAGATCCATTCCGCATAGTCAGCTATGAAAAAACCCTACATGACAAATGCAAAGCAACTCAAACGGGAAACTTACGGCCTGAATTAAGTACAAAACATTGAACGAAATACAAATATGATATACAATAACAAACGACACCATTGAATTGCAAGCCCTTTTAACAGCATGTGAACGGACGTTTTCTTGTTTTGGTCTGTAACATCCAGATTGATATACACAAAAAATAAACCAATTAAACAAACTAACGTGTGACAATTCTGCATCTATTGGCAATATTTTGCTTAAATTCAAAACAAAAATGACACCAATGTAATTTTTTTAAATCTTTTTAACGGACTTTTATTGACACCTTTTTCTACATACAAATATAATATCATATATTTTTAAAAAATCAATTAAACTCTGCAATTTTTTTTTATGTACCACGGCAAGTCCAGAACAGGATGAGAGACTTCTTTATTTATAATTTTATTTACAAATAGGAGTGTTGGACGACCTTGTCCACCCATGAGGGTCTCGCATATGCAGTCGGTTTTGTTATTTTATTAATTGTCTGTTAAATTCGGCCGTACAATAACAATTCACCATTCAATTTGCAGTCTGCCCAATGCTATACAAGAAGAAAAAAAATAAAGACACAAACTATTTTGATTCTGATTATCTTTCAATTCAAGATAGTATTATTGACTTCATTATCAATGAATGAAAATAAATGTTCTCGTCATGAAAAATATGTACCCCACGCCGTAGTAATGACTTTTGTCTATTGATTTCAAATCTTCCAACACTAGACCGATTCGGCCACCCTACGCGCCATATATTTTGTTAACATTTTCTTATTAATCACGGGTTCATACGTTTTCTCATTTCTTTTAGTGTCATTAAAATAACATGTTGATATCATCATTGTTCAATTAAATATTTGCCGCTGGACGTTAAGCAGCTATTAATAGATATAGGAAGATGTGGTATGAGTGGCAATGAGACAACTTTCAATCCAGGTAACAATTTATAAAAGTTAACCATTATAGGTCACGGTACGGCCTTCAACACGGATCCTTGGCTCACACCAAACAGCAAGCTATAAAGGGGCCTAAAAATTATTAGTGTAAAACCATTCAAACGGGAAAACCAACGGTCCAATCTATATAAAATCTATACTCATAATTAGCTATTGCAGCTTTTGTCATGTTTGTGTTGATGTCAAAAATAGCAGGTCCTTTTGTTCCGTAATGTGTCCTATTTGTTAAAATGTTATTCAGCATGTTACAGTTTAAGCAACGAATAGTAGAATAGCTCCGAAATCCTTGCAATTTTTCTTTCTCTTAGTACGTTGAGCAGATTCCGTTTGGCCGTATACAGTTTTGGCAATTATTCAGTGCTTTTGCCAGACTAAAAAGCTCCACAATTCTTCTTCCTTCTTTCCATGTTATACTGTCAGAACTCTCTTCTGTGTCGTTTACCTTTTCTTCAATTCGTCATGCAAAGTTATATTTGATTTATTTTTGTTCATCTCCAGTATTTCCTTTGATCTCACTGCTCTTCGGCGGATTTTGCCGTCTTTTAGAAACGATATAGCCGCTTTTTTAGCAGGTAATTTTTTGAAATTCGCGCAACCTGATTATGACATCAGTGAATATTCCGCGAAAATATGACTTCATTTAAAGCGACGTCGCGAAATGTTAACGTTCTTATTAGAAACATCGCGAAATTACAACGTTCTGGTTACCAACGTCGCGAAAACAACACGAAAAGTTTTGAAAACTTTATTATCTGCCCCTACTACTGTATCGTATTCCCTTAAGTACAAATATTAATATCAAATTATATTTGGCAAAAGAAATATCAAAATAGTCCCATATATAGAAACTATAGTTATACCCCTTTGAATAAATCAAGTTTGTTTTGCTATTAACCCAGATATGTTGGGGGACCAGGTGTTCAAATTTGATTGAGAGGTTTTCCCTGAAATTTAAGATTTGACCTGTATTAAATAAAATCAGAATCACTAAAGGTACCCACGACATCGGTATTTCGATGTAGCTAAAATGTTGTGTTATTTCGTGAGTGCAGTTCGAACTCGAGGAAACTAGAATATATTCTATGAGTTTAAACACTTTGTCAATATTGCAATTTGAATATGATTGAGACCTAGTTCGCTAGAATGTCACCGAAAGCATTTACTTGATAGTCTATATTTATGAAATATTCTTTAAGAACAGCTTTTAATTAACAAAATTTATGAAAAGGGATTTTATCAAATGATGTCCTTTACATAAATGAAACAGTTTGCCGACATTTTATGGCGTATTTTAACTGTTTTCACACAGCTGGCTCTTTTCTCGAATGTTTTGTTATATGTTTATGAATATGTATGCGTTTGTCCTTTTAAATTTCTCTTGTTTATTATTTATTACTCCTATTTTTCCGTATAAAAAAGTTTATATAATATTTGATTTAATATACGAACGAAAGTAGATTTAACATATTTTTTTTTATGGAAATACATATTTAAATAGCTCAATCGAAATGGTAGTTATTTAATTTTACAACTGAAAAATATGAAACGTATATTTGTTATCATTTGTCATCGTGTTATATTGAAAGATGAAATAAATCAACGATTGAAACAGTTTGCATGTCGATTATAAACAAATATTTTAACAATTTAACAAAAACAAAAAGTATTAAAAAATATTCCCCGGATAAAAGTACTCAAATTAAAGAGAAGAAAAGAAGTAATTAAAAACAATTTCTAGCGTCTGTTTCACTACATAAATTGAAAAGCCTATTCGTACTTTTGATATTGTTGCAGTATATATCATACGTTATACACGTTTTAAAAATCATTCGATATAGAGTACGACTATAGACAGGTTTTTCCAATCATCTGGTTTAGTTTATGACGCGACTCCTAGGCGTCATTGTAGTACGATTGTCATTATAACCGTGAAAAAAATGTGAACAAGATATACATCTATTTCCCAGACCTCATATAATTAACGTAAACACAAGAAGGTGAAGCGTACTTGACCTCGGCAAAATTACAAAATAAATTAATAAAGTAATTAGATAAGGAATGGACATTAAAATTATAAGTGTATTGCAGGCCAGGTGTCGTGTCCTTAAAATATAACTCACGGTATTTGATACGTTAGAACCGGGACATAATATTTACGAATCAGAATCCCAGGTTACATATCGATTATAATCATTTGGTAATCATAATGTTGATTATTATAACACATACATAAATAAAAATAAATTGTCTTGTGGGTCGAATGTGATATATCAGAAAAACCAGGTGCAATTTTATCAAATTCATAGAAATTTCTGTAGTCATGGAAACCTATAATGAGTCGGTCCTAAAATTCATCAATTCTCTAATTCGACGGTCCTATATTCGACAGCCGGTTTTTTCCGGCGCGCGGTTACTTACTGTAGAACTTACTTTAAATAAAGCTAATGATAACAATGACCACTGCCCTTTCCTCGATCTTGATATCTATATCATAAACGGGAAGCTTAATACAAAAATTTATGATAAAAGAGATGATTTTTCATTTCCTATTGTTAATTATCCATTTTTAGATGGTGACGTTCCCTTGTCACCATCTTATGGTGTTTATATATCTCAACTTGTACGATTCGCTCGTGTATGTAACAATGTATTAGATTTTAGCGAGAGAAATTTATGTATTACTGAAAAATTATTACACCAGGGTTTTCGATATCACAAACTGGTCAAAACATTTACTAAATTTTATCACCGGTATAAGGAAATAATTCGTAAATATAACTCAACATGCAGACATCTTATACGTTCAGGTATTTCACATCCAAAATTTTATGGAAATATTCTTTATAAAGCACAAAAATGTCAGTATTCTCCTCAGAAACTAACAAAACCTTTAAATAGACTTATTAAAAGGGGATATAGTTACGATACTGTTGTCAGGTCATTAAAGATTGCATATTTTGGCTTTAACATTGATTCACTGATAGGGTCTTTGCATCGGAACTAAACACATTTACTTCTAAAAAACAGTTGTTGGCATGACACGGGTTATGTTCTTCTCATATATTTTATGATAGTATGATACTAAACCCCTAACGGGAGGGATTGTACCTGATATTCATATGATGAAGACATAATCTTTCAATCAGTTTAATTGAGGTCTGGAGCTGGCATGTCAGTTAACTGCTAGTAGTCTGTTGTTATTTATGTATTATTGTCATTTTATTTATTTTCTTTTGTTACATCTTTTGACATCAGACTCGGACTTCTCTTGAACTGAATTTTAATGTGCGTATTGTTATTCTTTTACTTTTCTACATTGGCTAGAGGTATAGGGGGAGGGTTGAGATCTCATAAACATGTTTAACCCCGCCGCAATTTTGCGCCTGTCCCAAGTCAGGAGCCTCTGGCCTTTGTTAGTCTTGTATGATTTTAAATTTTAGTTTCTTGTGTATAATTCGGAGTTTAGTATGACGTCCATTATCACTGTACTATTATGCATATTTTAGGGGCCAGCTGAAGGACACCTACGGGTGCGGGAATTCTCGCTACATTGAAGACCCATTGGTTGCCTTCGGCTGTTGTTTGCTCTATGGTCGGGTGGTTGTCGCTTTGACATATTCACCATTTCCTTTCTCAATTTTATTACATCTTCTGAAAAATATATACTTATAGACATGTACCGTTTGATGATAAACTTGTTCACAGATACGATTTTTTTGCTTGTGGTTCGACTCACGTATACTGCTCAAAATTGAGTGAGGTTTTGGTATCACTTTTGCCTCCGCATGAATTGCACTCTATGCTATCAGTGCGTCAGGCCATATGAAGACTTAACTTTGCGATTTAATTTGGCCGAAGGGGTTTTGAACTTTCACGGCCCATCATGTTATCATATAGTTATTCGGTGTTCGATTCCAATTTCGTTTGCAGAAACAAAATACTTGACATGAAACTACTAGTATGCATAGTGTAACATCATGCTCCGGCCCGTGCTTAAAATAAATGAATGTCATTAAACCACAAAAGACGCAAACGTGTAAATTAAAAGCAATGATTAGAATTATGTTTTAAAAGCGTCATTAAGTGTTTTGCTAACTCCTCCTCCCCACCACCCCAAAACAGAGGTCTCGTATATTTTCATCCTTAATCTGTATTAGACTCCTTTATAACTCCCCGATATATATAATACAGTGAAATACAGAATTACAGTATTACATTAGGGATATATATTGGACCATCCGACTATAGTGAATTTATATATACTTTAAGCACACATTCCTTCATATATGGACCGTTAAGACGAGGTTTTATACAGAAATGCCCTTAATAGTAAGTTTTGTGATTTGTTTATGGATGCAGCTGTTTGAAAAACCTTTAATTTTTCAGCGAGAACTGGCACCCAGGAATAAAATAGTTTACACGCCTTACTTTTCGAAATATGAAAGCACCGACCCAAATAACCAAACAACAAACTAAGTGTTAATCTCATCAGTACGATCGAGCAACAGCTGATCTGCAATATCGCAGTTGAAAAGTGAATCGTGTATTTATTCCACTAAAGTAAAAAAGACTTAGTTACAAAAGACAAGTATACAATAAGGCGTAACTGTCATTCATAATATGTCTATATACGCTGACGTGGTTTCCTGATTTTATTCAATATTGAACTCCTTACTCCTCTGTTAATAATATATTTGTCTGAGTTAATGTTGTCGGAACGTCTGTCCATTTTGCAGCCTAAAGATAGTCGTCATGTATAAAAAGAAAATCGTCTCTTTATACTTGTTTGTTTTGCATCCAATGATAACTACATGCATGTAGACTCGGGGTAGGTTTCATTGTTATTATCTAAAGAAATGTGCAGCAACGGATTCAGGGGGTGCCCAGGACCACTATGAAGCTTCATTTATGGTTAATTCAGATTTTTTTACCGCTTCTACTACAAATTGTGTCTTGTTTGGTGACCCGCGCCCCTCTGGAATCCTGGATCCATCTGATGTGTAGATCTTCTATACAAACAGAGGCAGATGCACTGTAGTCATTTGATTAATTTTCATAGATAATTTCGTTTGACGACGTGTCAACATTCGTCTGCCAGTGTAATTTTACTTTCATAAAAAGTTTTATTAAAAAAAAAGGATTGTGTGCAGTCGGCACAACTTAGTATAGTTCACATAGTTTAATTATTGATTTTTTTTTTGCACATCTGAAATTTTCTACACTTATTTGTTCAACTATTAACTGCAAAAGAAATGCCTCCACCTTTTTTTTATTACTTTCGACAGTATCCATAGTGAAATAAATACGAAAATGAAGGAAATACAAATGTAAACAGAAAATCGATCATGTTTTGATCAATACACGTGCGTTATGTTTCACGGTTCTAATGGCGGATCGGTCACGTGAGAGGTTAATGGATGCGCCCATGTTTTCTAGGTCAGTTATAGATAAACCCGTCTATAGAACTCTGTGAAAAGTAAAAAAAAACCAAACAAACACGGAACTCCGATGAAAATTCAAAACGGAGAGTCCCTTATCAAATGGCAAAATACAAGCTCAAACACACCAAACTCTTGAATAACAACTGTCATATTCCTGACTTGGTACATGTACATGAAGGAGTTGTTTTTCACGCTGAAAAATATTCGGATTCTCAAATTTGAAGAAATAAATATTGTAATAAGAGAAAATTTAATTCTAAAAATTAAAAAAAAGAAGAAAAATATCCCCCCTCCTTTAAAGTTAAATTGTCATTTCTTTATAAAACTTAGGGATGTCGATGAGTACTAGAGTATTCGAGTATTGATCGATAGTACCAAGTACCTAAAATCAAGCCTATACTCGACTAATCGGTTCCCTGTGATACTATAACTGTCTCCTTAATACAAATTTGATCTTCTTACAAGGAGATGAGGTATGATCGCCAAAGAGACAACTAGCCACCAAAGTCCAAATGAAGTGGATATAAGCAAATATAGGCAACTGTTACGCCTTAAACAATGAAAAAAACATATAGTTGGTCGGCTATAAAAGGCTCCGACATGAAAAACGTGGAAACATTCCATTGAGAAATCTAACAGCCTTAATTATAACAAATTGTTTACGAAAAACAAATATCACAAACTTGAATTAACGACAATCATGTGTAATATATTTATTTTTTAGTATGGTTTTAATTAATGGATAACTAAATCAATATTAACACACATATAAATATTCCAAGATTTAGTTATAGTATTGAATAGGCACTAGCTGTCAAATGTATTGGCTCCGATTTTACTCAAATTCTCATTTTAGATTTATAATAATGTAAAACGGTTTTCTAAATTATAAAATGTCTATAATAAACAATTGAGAGATCGTGGCCTCGATGATATGTTGCTACACTTCGTGTGTATTTTAGTTTAGACGCTATCAATTAAATGATTTTCCTTTGTTTCACTTTCAATGTTGACATTTGTTCTTTTAATAGCCTAACACGCATCATTCATGCATAATCCATTTCTAGCTAAGGGGTTATATTGAATTTCACATAAATACGGATTCAATGAGGTCGAACTATTCACTTGCAAGTGAATAATTCATCATCGATGTTTCTTAGCTTATTTTAACAGAATATATCCATATTAGCAGCTACAAATGTAATAGCGCATTAACATTTCACTATTTGGCTTTCATTAATGATTGAACAAAAATATGGCTTGTTATTCAGTGTGGGCCAAAGATCTGTGTTGAAGACCGTACTCTCACAAATAATGGTTTATTTTTTACTAATTGTGACTTGGATGGAAAATTGTCTAATTTGCACTCAAACCACATTTTCTTATACCTAGGAAATAAAAAAAAACCAACGCGTTACAAAATTTAAAATTGAGGTACAAAATACGAAAATAGATAAAATATAAAAACTAACAGTGATAATACATTTTCGTGGCGAAAACACATGAAAAAAGGAATAGTCAATGCATTCTTCTAACATCCATCCCCCTTTTCTACAGAAAAGCAAAGGGTCGACTCCTTAGATATTCTAAAGTTTACCATGACATACCTTGTCTTGTAAGAATACTTAACTTTTTACGTACCCTTTTAGAGAATAAAATATATATATTTTTTCCAAACTAACTACATCATTCCAACAACAACAAAAGATCTTTACAATTAAACCCCCCTAAAAAATCATACACAGATTATAGAATAATCTATTCATGCATGATGTTGTTTCTTTAAACATTTAGTAGTGAAGGGGGACAGGATGAAGAAAGACACAAATACATGGATGAGAGAAAGATGTTTGTTTTTATCAAAATGTTATGTTTTTTTCATGAGGAGACATAATTTTTTTTTTGGTGAGAAAGAGAATAGTGATTTGAGCTGAGGTATAAGAGAAATAAGGAGAGGGAAGAATACTTACACATATCCCCAATCTGTCGTTAATATGTTGTGTTATGTCTTGATTGAAGTTTGAACCCTTCAATTTTATATATAACAATGTATAATGTATAACTTATTTAATAATAATTGATACCATTCGCGGATCGACTATTTGTAAAAAAAACAATTATAGAGTAATCGTACTACACATGACTGTTTTATCTTAGTTTTTATTATGAAAACGTAGTGAATGTTAGTATTTTCGCCTATGCAATAATAAATACTCCCTGTAGTTATCTATTACCTTCTGTAAATCCTCCTCTAAACTCTTCCAATTGTTGTATTATAACCATGTTAAACTTAAGCACGTATATATTTAACAAGTCTGTTTTTTCCACCTCAATAAAACTATTAATATTGGGAAATTCGTTAAATTTAGTATACAGTAAAATGAGTGTAGTAAGAAAACCCGGACGGCTTCAAACAGAAAGATTTGGAAAAGAGAGAAACTGTGCACCTTAAAATCATCATGAATTTATCAGATGCTTATGCTAAACATACAGTCTAAAAGTAAGTCATAACGGTATGTTTGTTCAATCACGAACCCACAACAACGCTGTGTGTTTGCATGGATTCTATGATGTAAAGCACTCTATCAAAACTGTAATTTGATTAAGAACTTACTTGTACGCTAGAATGTCATTAAAGCATTTTAATTTACTTCACAGCCTTAACCTTTCAAATATATATAAAAAGAATTAAAAAAATTCCGCTTTACAAACTTTATTAACTAAGATGTTATCAATGACGACAAAAGCTTTACACCAAATTACATTGCCCTAGATGAGAGGGGGATTTTCCTAATTAAAATTCTGGAATGTAAGTTAAAACAAGCACCAAATAAAATAAATTTGCCAAAAACTGAATATAAAGAATAAAAAAAAAAAATGCAGAAAATAAATGATGGGAGAGGATCTCATAAACGAAAATAGTTTTTGTGCAATAAAAAAGCCGCCTCCTAAAAATACCGACCCGTACACACAGTTTACCTTCACTATTTATATTGGAGTTATCTTTCTTTCACTTAGCTTGTTCAAACACAGTTTGTTAGTGTATACGATTATCCTCATGATTTCTCTTGATTATAATTTAACAGTGTTGATGCAGATGAGATGAATTGTTGATCATTTGTTAGTTAACGTATTGTTCTACACAATATTCAACCATTATGTATAATGTTCCCTTTTGTTACAAATACACATATTTTAATGGATATGTGTTTAAAAATAGATGGGAAAGTAGATTTACACTTGGTACAATCACAAACCTGATAATACATTGTTCAAATAAGGTCTTTGAAAATAGTGGAATTAATTACTTTTGGAGTGTCAAAAACTCGTTGGACGTACTTGATAAATTGCATGCATATATTGGTGATTTTGAAACTGTTCAAAGTTTGATTTTTCTACCCTATATACCACTTTGCCTCATATTCTTATTAAGAAAAAAATCACATTCCTAACTAATTGGGCATTTAAAAAGTCAGAATGCCAATACATATGTTCAAACTCTTTTCGGTCATTTTTTAGTAGCAACAAACAAAAGAACTATGTCAATTGTACATGCTTTGATACTATATTTGCGCATGAATTTTTACTTGAAACATTTTTGTTCGCTTTGGAGATTCCGTATATCGTCAAGTTATTGGAATTCCAATTGGGACTAACTGTGTACCACTTATTGCGGACCTATTTTTGTATTGTTATGAGTTACAATTTATGACTAAAATTAGTTAAGATCCATCGAAACAACATTTGATACAAAAATTTAACAATACTTTTAGATATTTGGATGATATATTGGCTTTCAATAATGACGACTTCAGTATGTATACTAAAGAAATTTATCCTGTTGAACTTACTTTAAATAAAGCTAATACTAACAATGACCACTGCCCTTTCCTCGATCTTGATATCTATATCATAAACGGGAAGTTTGATACAAAAACTTATGATAAAAAAGAAGATTTTTCATTTCCTATCGTTAATTATCCGTTTTTAGATGGTGACGTTCCCTTGTCGCCATCTTATGGTGGTGTTTATACATCTCAACTTGTACGATTCGCTCGTGTATGTAACAACGTATTAGATTTTAGCGAAAGAAATTTATGTATTACTGAAAAATTATTACACCAGGGTTTTCGATATCACAAACAATTCAAAACATTTACTAAATTTTATCATTTGTACAAGGAAATAATTCGTAAATATAACTCAACATGCAGACATCTTATACGTTCAGGTATTTCACATTCAATCTTTTATGGTAATATTCTTTACAAACCACAAAAATGTCAGTATTCACTTCAAAAGCTAACGAAACCTTTAAACATACTTATTAAGAAGGGATATCGTTACGATACTGTTGTCAGGTCATTAAAGATTGCTTATGATGGCTTTAATATTGATTCACTTATAGGGTCTTTGCATCGGAATTAAACACATTTATTCTAAAACCAGTTGTTGGCATGACACGGGTTATGTTCTTCTCATATATTTTATGATGGTATAATACTAAACACCTAACAGGAGGGATTGTGCCTGATCTTCATATGATAAAGACATAATCTTTCAATCAGTTTAATTGAGATATGGAGCTGGCATGTCAGTAACTGATAGTAGTCTGTTGTTTAAGTATTATTGTCATTTTTTAAAATTTATTTTTGTTTCATATTTTGACATCGGACTCGGACTTCTCTGAAACTGAGTTTTACTGTGCGTATTGTTGTGCGTTTGTTTTTCTACATTGGCTAGAGGTATAGGGGGAGGGTTGAGATCTCAAAAAACATGTTTTACCCCGCCGCAATTTTGCGCCTGTCCAAAGTCAGGAGCCTCTGGCCTTTGTTAGTCTGGTATGATTTTTAATTTTAGTTTCTTGTGTATAATTCGGAGTTTAGTATGACGTCTATTAGCACTGAACTAGTATGCATATATGTTTAGGGGCCGGCTGAAGGACGCCTTCGGGTGCGGGAGTTTCTCGCTACATTGAAGACCCATTGGTGGCCTTCGACTTTTGTCTGCTCTATAGTCGGGTTGTTGTCGCTTTGACACATTCCCCATTTCCATTCTCAATTTTATTAAAATGTTAAACTGAAATACCCATCTGAAAAAGTTCAAACAAAATGGCAGGCAAGTTATTTTCTTGAGGTATTTTAGAATATGAAACATGTTTAACGTATATTGGTCATCATTTTCTATCGTGTATCTATTTCACAAGACTTTGCTCTTAAACTTTAATTTCAAAACAAAAGTTTAACCGATGAAACAAAAAAAAACCCCAGAAAATATCAAGGACATACTACAATCGAGTTGCAGAAAAAAGATGAAAGTAATTAATGACCATTTTAAGTGTCTCTTATAAGACATCAGAACTTAATTACGACTATTAAACTCTGAGATGGGTCATGATGGTTTTAAGCTTAAAATATGTTGATCAAACTCTGTCAAGAAGTAGATAATGTGATCAGAGATCATTTTATGATCGAGATTTTATTGTTATACTTATATACATGTTTAAAAAAAATGAATATTGTTATACTGGCGTGGTACTCTGGCGAAAAAAAAACCAGACTAGAAATCAGTCTAGTATATCCCCTTTCAAAATTTAGAGTTTAATGGTTTTTATACAATAAGACTTTCCAAAAACTATTTAATTATATAATCTTTATGGTACATTATAAACAAAACAAAAATGGAGAAATTTTTAATGTCAACTGTATACTGATTGAACAGGTGCCACAGGTCGAGAAAGATGTATCTCCCACTCTCCACACAAATGATCTCTGGTGTTCTGGGAGTGGAAGATACATCTTTCTCAACCTGTGGCACCTGTTCAATCAGTATACAGTTGACATGATAAATTTCTCCATTTTTTTTTATTATTTTGGGGAAGGCAATGGTATGTCACAAGGAACAGACTGATAGAGTCATAGACAAAACTCGTCCATTTTTAAGACAAATTGGCATCGTAATTACTCATCCACGTTCAAGTTGAATTGTCATAGCAGTTCAATGTCAACGTGACGAACATTGTTTTTAATTCCCTTAATAATAAATCGCTTTTTTTATTTCATGTGTATTTCAGACACAGACACAAAAACCGTATCATTAGCACTTTATCGCTACCTGTGTAAAAACATAGTTGGAACTGAGAATCATGTTAAAAAAATCAGACTGATGAATACTGTAAGGGATAATGTGATGAGCACCAAGCATATTGCCATTATCACAAGTGGAAGTTTTGGAGAAGGGCTTGAGTTGAGAGGTAGTGATTTAGATATGATGAATGTAGAAAACTGGTTCGAGGTTTATGCAGATGAAAAAAACCGACTTAATTCAACTATAACATATTGTAGAATGGAAACAGACGATGTAAAACCTGGTTTCACTCAGTTGCTGCAAGAAACCAATGTTGTTAAATTACAATACTGTGAAAAACTTAATGGAAAATATTACTTATCAAGCAGTTTAATGAAACAAAAGGTATTAGGTTATTCAGGTGCTGAAATAATTCATGGTCCATGTGTATCTGACAAACACGGAGTTTATGACCAATGCTGTGGCTTACATTGTAAGACATGGATATTACAAGCATCACAGTGGATATCAAGATCAAATAACTCATGGCCAAGTTATGATGTCAAACAAAACATTATAAAACATGGAGTACTTTTTGTACCAATCGGAGTTAAGGGATCGCCGAAAGAAGACATAGAATGGCGAATATCTTTTTCTGTTGGTGAAAAAATGCTAATAAACACTTTTACACATACACAATTATTATGCTATGCCCTCCTAAAAATCCTTTTGAAAGATGTTATAGCATCCTTCACTGAATGTTCAGATCTACTGTGTTCATATTTCTTGAAAACAATAATTTTCTGGATATCAGAGGAATTACCACAATCCGTATGGAAACCTGATAATCTTATACCTTGTTTTTTGCGTTGCTTTAGCAGGCTTATTTATTGTGTTGAGTATTCAGTCTGTTTACATTATTTCATACCAGAGAACAACATGTTTGAGAATAAAATAGAGGGACGCGCTCGTGAAATACTCCTACATAGACTATATTCTCTCCATGGTTATGGTTGGCGGTGTATCATATTTTCGGATCAACTTTCTAACTTTCATGTATCAATGTGGAAGGATCACATCGAACCACATACATTGCATATTTTCGATATTGCCAAAACACTGAATTCAAAATTATTACATTTGGCAAATGATATGAATGCTGATGATTTTTGTGTATACAAAAGAGCAATACAACAGAGACTTTCCTGTGACCAATCCTCACTAAAATACTGTTATACATACTATATGTCATTGTGGTGTGCACACTACGCGCAGTCTATTTCACTAAATAGTAATAGAAAAAGTAATAAAAACCAATACACACAGTATACTTCTTGTCTTTGTACTTTGCTACAAAATATTTATCATGACGCGGTATCGGGGTGGCTTTTGTTAGCTTCGCTTTTTTATAAATTCAAACAATATAGTAAAGCGTTACGCATAATCATGTATGCTATATCGAAATGTACTCCTGAAAAACTGTACAGCTCCTTAGATATGTCGGATACTCATTACCAATTGCTCAAACTGAAACCATTCCAGAGGAAAAGTATAGTCAGATTATGGAACATAATGCATGTAGATTATATGAAATTTCAAACAGACTCTTGGTTAATACCAAATGAACTTCAAATTGGAATGCAAAATGAAAAATGTTTGATTTCCTCTATAGTTTATGCTTTTTTTCTTAAATTTTTGTGTCATTATCATCTCAATAATGTCAGACAATGTCAGGATTCCCTCCACACTTTACAACTTGTTATAGCAGAAAACTATTTAATAGAAAAAGATATAAGTATACAATTTCAAGCCTACAACATTCTTGGTATTGCTTTACAGTTAACAGGAGACCATGAAATGGCTCGTCAAGCATTTATGCAGTCATTTGAAATTTTCCCTGATCATAGTCTAAATACTTCTATACAGAGACTTTCATTAATGAACTCATTGTAATATTTGTACATTCAGTTTAATGACTTGTATTTACAAGAAATACTTATTCCAGACATTTTTTGTTTTTGTTGTAGTGAAATTTGTTTTCCCTAGCACTTACTGCGGTACATTTATGTCAATACAAAGATAACAGAGCTGGCTAAGTATTAGATTGGCGTAAACCTGATTCTAGTTTTTCCGGTAAGGATAATATCCTCAGAAATTATTAGAACTGGGCAATATGATTTTTCAATTTATTTTTCTGTTATTATCTTATAAGTTAGAGTTAGGAGATAAATGTATTGTATATAAAGCTCCGACTGCATCAATTGATGATTTGATGGTCGCTAATTAAGATTACTGGCGACGCGTTAGCAACGAAATAAGCGTATCAAACGTCGTTGCATGAAAATACAAGTTTACATATTTGTGGATACATGTACCTTGTTAATGGTTTGAATCTATCATAAATGTGTCCGTAAATCTTAATATATCCAGTTATATTGCATGTCTGTGAATGCATTTCTAAGAGGAATGCCTTTTAAAATCAATTCAACTTCATAATATATTCTGCTAAATTCATTTCAAATTAGTTTAATTATTTATGTTTGTTTATTGAATTTTCATTTCATTTTTTTTGAATTTTGCATTGTGATCTCAGTAAATCTTTAAGCATGACATGTAAGAAGTCTGCGATGTCATGTATTTACAAATGTGTTCAGTTTATACACAATTTTGTTAACTAATTTTTGTTATATTTTATAAGTTGTAAAGAACAAAATTATATATAAAGGTGCATGTTCTTAGGAATGGAAAGTGAATGTTATGGATATAAAGAAAAGTCCCAAATTTTATAAATGTGGTGTAAGTGATAGAGATAGATAGAGAGAGAACAAAATATGATGTGAAAGATTGTTGTTACTTGTAGGTATGAAAGGCGTAGGGAATTATGTTTTATTCTTACTGAAAATACTACCAGAATATGGAAAAATAATAGCTAGCCAAAGAATTCAGAGAAAGAAAGAAAAATATTTTTTTATAAAAGATAGCATTAGCTACATTTATTGTGCAGAGGTAAAATCAGTTTTTACACTTAGAAACAATTTTCTATTATTTTTATGTTTCTATGATTTTTTTTTTTGGAATGCAGTGAAATATCATCTTTGATACCTTTGGCATATATATAAGAAATTAAAGCAATATGTTGCAGTATGTTATTTAGTAAAACTGCTTAAGCATAATATGATATGTGTTAAACCAAAAGCAAAAAAGATTGAATTGTCTCCCCTATATTTCATTATGATATGTTTATGGAAAATTTACACAAGGGAGCAAATTCCATTCAGAGTTAGGAAGAAATTGAATATAAAAGAGTTCAAAAATTCAAATCCAAAAATTAAAAATTAATTGGTGCATATAAATCTGACAAGAGATAACTATTGGTCAGTAGAAACTATATATTATTTTGTTATTTGTATGAATTGTCCTTTCTTGTTAGTATTATTCTTGTTAACACTGTTTTACACATAAACTAGATGGAGGAAATATACTACAAAATACAATGTTATATTAATGAAACTAACAAATAAAATAAATATAAAATACAGAATATTGTTTATTTCAATTACACCTATTCATGCTATTCATAGGACGATATTGACAGGTATGATTGCCAAGAGATAATTCTTCACCAAATTCCAAATGACGAGTTTCTCAACAACTTCTGGCTTATCACAGTATGTCCTTCAAAAAGAGAAACAACCATATCATAGCTCATAGTTAGCTACAAAATGTACAACAATTAAAAAGAGGGAACTTGTGTACAAAATGTTAACCTACTTAATCCTCAACTTAAGATATATTTCATCAGCTAGATCTTTAGGGAAGATGGCAGCATCATTGGGTACATATTTTTCATATGGTATTGTCAGTGTCAAAAAAAATCATGTGTTTATAGAATTTACGGTACATGCAATATATATCTGCAATTAACAGATGAACAGAAATTCACACATACAAATGTAATAGTCCAATTAAAACCTGACATATTTTCTAGAAACCAGGATATCAGATTTATTGCACATATACAAAATGGTGAATACATACTGATCAAAATAACTACTCATTTGTTGGATACTAATTTTCGTGGGTAAAAGTGAACCACGAATTTAAAAGTTCAACGAATTTGTATTCAGACTTTGGAAGAAACCACATAATAAAATATGCAAGGTTTCGACAATCCACGAAAATTGGTACCAACGAAATAAAATGAATACACAGTACACCTCATAAAAATACTTAGTGCAAAGGAAGAGCACTTCTAGAAATGTCTAAAAACTCCAAGGAAGTAATGTTTTAAGTACCCCTGATAGCATATCTGTGAGGAATGCCAGTAAGTTGTTGGGCCATCTTCGTAAGACATTTGTCTTGATGTATTTCACATTACTGGTAATGTAATTGATAATGTTTGTTCTTTAAAGCTGCTGCAACAGATTCCATATGCCAATAAATAGGGCAGCGACAACATCATTTTCTAAAGGTCCTACTCGTTCATTTGGCCACCAACCCTCCTAAAACTGTCAAGATCATAGACTTTTAGGGTTTATAGGTTTTAAGCTTGCATGCAATATCTGTCTACAACTTGCATAAACAGATCTAGATATTCACACCCAATAAAAACCTGGCATATTGTCTCGAAACAAGAATATTATTATCTTTATTGCAAAACAATTTAAAGAAAAATGATGGATAAATTCAGAATAAATCACAACACACCTCATTGTAAATACCAAATGCAAAGGAAGAGCATTTCTAGTAATGTCTGAAAGCTCAAAGGAAGAAATGCTTTCAGTAGCCCTGATAGCGTATCCGTGAAAAAATGCTGTGGGAGGAATGCCAGTAAGAAATTAGGTCATCTTCGTTAGAGATTCACACTACTTGTAACAGTGTTTATTAATTCTATATCTTTGAGATGCTGCAACAGATTCCAAATTCTTGCGAATGAGATAGACAACGTTAATCAGACATCTTGCTCAGTGGTCATCAATGCTCTTCAACTTCCAACTTTATTTGGCTTTTAACAATTTTGACTCGAGCGTCACTGATGAGTCTTTTGTAGACGAAACGCACGTCTGGTGTAAATATGAAATTAAAATCCTGGTATCTATGATGGGTTTATTGTTAAAATAAATTGATTTCTGCTGAATGAGCTTTGGCAAAGTTGCGGTTCAGTTTAAATAATGAGGATATAGACTTCTAGCAATAGATTAAATGCTCAAGCACGAACTTGTGTAAATTGATTGATAGGATTGATAATTGTTGATGATTTCGATTCGTGACTTTTGTGACGTATACTAGCCGCCATTTTGTATTATATTGCCCCATATAAAATGCATAGTTGCTTTAATAAAGTTTAAACCATTCATCATCATGGATCAGTCACGTCTCAGTCATTACAGCTGAACGGACGTGCTGGGCCAGCTCTTCTTTACCCGCTATCTTCGATGAGGGTTTACAGTTAGATGATCAACGCCATACTACTTAAGATGACAGAAACCAATCCATGCCATACAGATAGACGTAGTAGTTGGCGTACCCGCGTTAACATGCACTCCAAAACCATTGTATCATGGGGAGTGTTATGCCGATTAACGTCCGAGGGCTGTATCCTAGGCTGTTGGGTGATACGACCTACGTTTCACTGCTTCACGGCTTTGGTCCTGATAACGCTTCCTGTCATCTTTATAACTACGTCCACGATTCATCTACCAGTACTCCATCATCGAGGCTAGCGGGCTGCAAAGCTGACCAAACTGGCCCTAAAAGCAGCCGTTAGTGACGAAATAACATCAAAATAGTAAACAAAGAAAAATCTACTCACCAAAACCAAGATGGCGGCCTACATATTGCGACCTCCACTACTTGTTCCTGACCCACGGCATCAAAATAAGTTAAAGCTCACCAAACGCCTTCGGGCACTGAGCCGACCGTGCGAGGACTGAAAAGCCAGTCAAGGTCGTTAAACACTTCCATATATAAAGTTTGAACGTCTCAGTCATTACAGCTGAACGGCTGTGCTGCGCCAGCTCTCCTTTACCCGCTATCTTCGATGAGGGTTTACAGTTAGATGATCAACGACTTACTACTTTTGATGACAGAAACCAATCCAAACCGTACAGTAGACGTAGTAGTAGGCGTACCCACGTTAACATGCACTCCAAAACCCATTGTATCATGGGGGAGTGTTATGCCGATTAACGTCCGAGGGCTGTATCCTAGGTGTTGGGTGATTGACCTTCATTTCACTGCCTCTCGGCTTTGGTCCTGATAACGCTTTCTGTCATCTACAATACTACGTCCGAGAATCATCTACCAGTACTGCATCATCGAGGTTAGCGGGCTGCCAAGCTGACCAAACTGGCCCTGAAAGCAGCCGTTGTGAAGTAAAAGAAACATCAAAATAGTCAACAAAAGAAAAACAACTCACCAAAACCAAGATGGCAGCCTACAATGGCGTCCTCTACAACCTGTTCCTGACCCACGGCATCAAAATATGATAAAGCTCACCAAACACTTCCGGCACCGAGCCGACCGTGAGAGGACGGAAAAGCCAGTCAAGGTCGTTAACCATTTCTATATATATAAAGTTTAATTTTCTCATTAACCTCACCCGTTTTCTAACGTTTGCAAATCGATGCTGGATATTCAAAAATAATTCTAGCAAACAATGTCGGTCCTGATTGATTAAATTCTGTCACTGGAAAATCATAAAAACATGCACCTTTTCTATTCATTTCTCCCTCGACGCCATACTAAATGACAAATATCCATGTCTACTGTCTACTTATACAACAAATAAAGAAATTCCGTAAATAAAAATCAAACTTTGCAAAGTATATTAAAACATATATCTGCCTAAGAATATACTACTTAAAACAGTTTAATTTCAGGGCAATTTCTGTCAAATAGTTACCAAAGGTACCAGAATTATAATTTAGTACGCCAGACGCGCGTTTCGTCTACATAAGACTCATCAGTGACGCTCATATCAAAATATTTATCATCGATTTAAAAAAGGGATTTTTTTTTCTTTTTTTTTTCAAAATGGCGGATGCTGTATATGGGAATGCATCAACTCAAGTATTTGTATAGTAAGACTTTCCTTGATCAAATTATTTTTTCATGCAGAATTTCTGATGTTTCTGTTATTTTCTTTGGTGATATTTCGATATGATTGATTTCAAAATTTCTTTGATAATAAAATATTATTTTAACTGTATAATGGGAACATTTGTTTGGACAGATATCTAGGATATACTGTTACAAGGTTTTCCCGTTTGACTGGTTTTACACTAGTTATTTTGGGGCCCTTTATAGCTTGTTCTTCAGTGCGAGACAAGGCTCCTTGTTGAAGGCCGTACATTGACCTATAATGGTTTACTTTTATTAATTGTTATTTGGATGGAGAGTTGTCTCATTTGGCACTCATGTCACATCTTCTTATATCTATTAACAATAAAATTTATAATATTTTTTTCTCTTCTTTTTAAAAGGTGTCTTTTTTTTCTGTTTTCTGTATACTTTATCTTTCTTTAGAAATAAGTTTATACATTCCTTTTAGAACAAAAATATGTTTTCGTCCCAAGAGAAAAAACATACAATGCCCAACAATTATTATAATAAATAAATATTCTATACCTATAAACAGATGAAATCTGACTTGGGTTATAATGTTACATAACAATATATTGTCAGGAAGACGTGCAAACCAATTAAGCAACCAGGTGACTTTAAACGAATGTTACCCATTAAGCATCCTGTGTTTTCATGTATTACCAGAGTTTAAATTTTGTTATATACAAAAGTTTTCATAAATATACAAATAAATATCTTCTCTTCCCCGTGTCAACTCAGAAGAAGAAGGTATCTTGATAAACTTTAAGAAAATATGAATATAATGAAAATTTCATTAAAAAAATTAAGCTGAAAAAGATAATCAAATATTCATGTTTCCATAATTATCATAAAGAAATACTCTGATTCAAATTTTGAATTAAATGGATTTTTTTTAATTCATAGAAAATTAAACGCGATTTAATTGCATATAATTTTATTCTTCATTCTTTTAATTTCAATATTTTAAGAAAAATCCAGGCATCCAATAAATCGACATTGAAAGTTTAACTTGTGTTAAAAAAAATTAGTATTGTTTACATATCAACAAAGAATATAATAATACAATTGTTCTGATTACAACAACATTGTATACTCGACAATATTTAACGACGGAGTTATCGGTCCTGAATAGGACTGATATAGTTGGATATGCATTAATTCCTCCGACATTCAGTTGCTGGGGCATAAGCATTTTGTAGCTTTGAACATTTTTTAGTAAAGAAAGGACAGATACACAGAATATGGAATGGAAGAGATTAGAAAGAAAAGATATGCGATAAAAAGAGAAAATGGGTCGGTTTTGACAAATGTTTGAGGAGGACTAGAAATTGTTTTCGTCAACATATTACAGGAGACGTCGTTTTGTAAATAAGCAAGAACATTTACATTACTTTTTTTTTTCATTTAGAATAAACAAAAACTTTTTTTAGAATGTCATATTGGTGAGAAGAAAGAAAGAATAGGACTGGGAAGATGAGAAGACGTTTGATAGAAATGAGGAGAGGCAAGAATACATTTGCCAAAAAACAGGTTAACTAGAATAATTTTACAAATAGTATATAAATTTTCCGAATGACAAACCCCCCCTTCCCCCAAGAAAAATAACAACAATGACTCATTTTGTAAGTATAGATTATAACATGGCCTTTTCCATATTGGCCCTGGTATCATCCCGAGACTCCCATATCGGCCTCGAGGCTTTAGCCGAGGGCCGATATGGGTCGAGGGATGATACCAGGGCCAATATGGAAAAGACAATGTTATAATCTATTTATCACATAACTAAGTTCTGCAGAATAGAGACACAAAGTTCAATTATTACAATTTAATGAAACATAACAGGTAAAATTTTAAATTTTGTATCACAAAAGTGTCGTTAAGGACGCAATGACGTGACGTCATTTGGAATCAGGGCACAATATCAATATCGTCTTTTTTGCCCCTGGCAATTTTGAGGTTATTGCATATGCAAAACCCAACGTATTCGTAACAAATATGTGATAAACGCTATTATAATTGAGTTATCCCTTTTTTACCCAGCTGGTTCTCCTCCTACTCATCTCACATTGTTTTGTCATATATATTTCATATATCTATGATTTTTTTTATACCATAGATTTAATTTCATCTATGTTTATACGAATATCCTTTTAAATTTCTCGTGCTAATATTTCATATTCCCGAAGGCCTCTTTCGTTTCAAAATACACATATTCTATTTGCAGTGATTTGATATTTGATTAAAAATAGAAACGAAAGTAGATTTAACATGTTTAACGGAAATGCCAACTGAACGGCTCAAACAAAATGGCAGGTATGTAATTTTAGAAGACGAAGAATGTTAAATGCATATATATATATCATCATTTGTTGTCGTGTTTCTAGTTCACGTATATTGAAAGTGAAAGTATATCAATCTTTATGATACATGTGAAAGTTGCCATGTCTACTTTCAAAACAAATCCAAAGTAACAAAGACATGAAATAACAAAATTAGAAATAATGGCAATTTCTAGTGTATGTTTCAATACATTATAATAAATGTAAATGTTTAAGTAAATATCTAGCTTGTACTTAAATTCTTAATTTTTAATAAGTATTCGTTATAGCGTACCACTTACTGATAAAAACAATTCTTATCCTCAATTTTGAAGAAATGGATATTGTTATGCAGACATGTCAGAGAATGTTATGAGTGAGACTTTATTGCTATTGAATATGATGACAAAACAAAAAAGACGTTTGCGTGGTAATGGGACGATGAAATTTAGAATAAAAAAATAAACCAGTATCCCCCCTTCCCCTTAGAAAGTTAATTGGTCGTTTCATTATTATTCTATGTATTTACATAATGTCTCATATTTTACTCTGGAGGAATATGCTTTAAATAATATATTTTGCTATTTTTTGTGCTTAGTATACTTATCTGATTGAGCCAAGGTAGTTCATTCGATTTTACAGCGTATATTTATGTCGTTACACCACTGTCACATACTGGGCATATACATGAATGATCTATTGGTCCATGTCACATGTAAGGTGAATGTTGATCACCTCCAGTTGTTGGTGGGGTTCGTGTTGCTTAGTCTTTAGTTTTGTATGTTGTGTCTTCTGTACTCTTATTTGTCTGTTTATCTTTTATTTTTTAGCCATGGCGCTGTTAGTTCTTAAAATGACAGTATCATCAGCTATTCAGTTATCATTACATTTAAGCTTCTAATCATTATCACTAATGATCATTCTGATAAATTTGATTCTTTTCCTTTTTCATTTCCAACTATCATTGTTTACACTGTTCAATTTCAAAATACCGAAATGAAAGAAAAAATAATAAACTCATCATAGATACCAGTATTAAATTTTGTACTTACGCCAGACGCATCTACAAAAGACTCACCACTGACGCTCGAATTCAAAAAAGTTTAACAGGCCAATTAAAGTACGAAGTCGAAGAGCATTGAAAACCACAATTCCTAAAAGTGTTGCCAAATACAGCTCAGATAATCTATTCCTAAGGTAGAAAAGCCTTAGTATTTCAAAAATTCAAAATGTTTGTTAACAGTTAATTTATAAATATAACCATAACAATGTTAATTCGTGTCAGCACAGTAGCAATATACTACTAGTACATTTGAAAATGTTTCTGTAATAATTATTATAACATAAATATCAAGAATTTCTCAATACCATGTTTGTTAAAATTACTTTTATGCTGCATTATAAGATATAAACTCAATTTGCAGAAATTTATAAAGTCAGTTGTTTAACTTGTGCAGCAAAAAAGGCAATTTTATATTACAAACAAAATAATCATATCTTTTAACAAAAGTACAATAAACTTTAAAAATAAATTAACATCGCAACAACTCATCCATATTGAAGCTGAATTGCAGCAGCAGATCAATGTTAACAGCCAACATTGTGAAAATTGTATTTCATTCATTTTAAAAATCGCTTTATTCATATCATGTTTATTTCAGACCCAGACACATGTACCGTATCATTAGCACTTTATCGCTACTTGTGTCAGAACATAGTTGGAACAGAGAATTATGTTAAAACCATAAGACAACTGAATGCTGTTAGGGATGATGTGATGAGTACAACGTCTACTGCCCATATCATTTATTTAGTGGAAGTTTTGGGGAAGGGCTTGAGATGAGAGGCAGTGATTTGGATGTGATGGATATAGGAAAATTAATCAAGGTTTATGCAGATGAAAACACCCGACCTAATCCGAAAAAACTGTATTTTAGAATGGAAACAGACGATGTAAAACCTGGTTTCACGCGGTTGCTATTAGAAAAAGTTTCAAACAAAGTCTTAAAATATTGTGAAGAACTTAACGGAAAATATTATTTTTCGAGTGCAATATTAAAACAACATTTTTTAGACACATGTGTTACAGCTATTAATATGATTCACGGACCATGTTTAACTGACAAACATGGATTGTTGGACAAATGTCTATGTTTACATTGTAAGACATGGATATCACAAGCATCACAGTGGATAACCAGATCAAATAATTCATGGCCAAGTTATAATGTCAAACAAAGTATTATAAACCAAGGAGTACTAATTGTACCTATTGGAGTTAAAGGATCGCCAAATGAAGATCTAGAATGGCGAATATCTTTTTCTGTTGGTGAAAAAATGCTAATAAGTACTTTCACACATACACAGCTGTTATGCTATGCCCTCCTGAAAATTCGTTTGAAAGATGTAATATCTACCTACACCGAATGTGAAGATTTACTCTGTTCATACTTCTTGAAAACAATTATTTTCTGGATATCAGAGGAATTACCACAATCAATATGGAAACCTGATAATCTTATACCTTGTTTTATGCGTTGCTTTAACAGGCTTATCTATTGTGTAAAATATTCAGCTTGCTTGCATTACTTTATTCCAGAAAACAACATGTTTGAGAACAAAATAGAGGGTCGAGCACGTGAAGTACTCCTAGATAAACTGCATACCCTCCATAGGTTTGGTTGGCGGTGTGTCTTATTTTCAAATCAATTATCTTGCTTTCATGTACAAATGTGGATTGATATTAACGTCAAACAACATACATTGCATACTATTCAGGTTGCAAAAACACTAAATTCCAAATTGTTATTCTTAACAAATTGTTTGAAAGATGATGCTTTTAAGATTGAAACTTATGAATACAAAAGAATAATACACCAGATAGTTTATTGTGACCAATCGTCATTAAAATACTTATATGCGTACTACATGTCATTGTGGTGTGCAAAATATGCACAGTCTATCCAACTGACTAGTCCTAGAAGTAGTAATAAACACAAATACAAAGAGTATAATTCCTGTCTTTGTAATCTACTACAAGGTTTGCATCATGACAGTGTATCGGGATGGCTGATGTTAGCATCGTTTTTCTATAAGTCAAAACAATATAGTATTTCGTTACTCGTCATCGAATATTCTATATCGAAATGTACTTCCGAAAAACTAACCAGATTCATTGATATGACGGATATTCATTATAAATTGCTCCAACTGAAATCATTTCAGGAGATTAGTTTAGTGCGATTATGGAAAATAATGCTTGTAGATTTTATGAGATTTAAAAGAAACTCTTTGTTAATACCAAATGAACTACAAATGGAAGTTGAAAATAGAATATGTTTCATTTCCTCTATAGTGTATGCTCATTTTCTAAAAGTCTTGTGTCATTATTATCTTAATAATGTCAGACAATGTCAGGATTCCATCCAAACTTTACAACTTGTTATAACAGAACATTATTGTATTGAAAAAGATACATATTTCCAAACTAAGGCCTACAACATTCTTGGTATTGCTTTACAGTTATCAGGAGACTATAAAGCCGCCCGTCAAGCATTCATGCAGTCGCTTAAAATATACCCTGATCACAAATTTAATACTTCTTTTAAAAGACTTTCGCTAATGAGCTCATAGTAATTTTTGTACATTCAGTTAAACGAATAGTATTTACAGGACGGACTTATTCCAGACTAGTAATTTGTTTAGTGAAATTTGTTTTCTCTAGCACATCCTTTGTAAAATAATGTACAATGCAAAGATAACAGAGCTGTCTAAGTATTACTAGGGAGGAAAATCTTAATCCTAGTTTTTTTCAGGTTGGCACAATTCACAAAGAAATGATTAAAAATGGTTAATGATTTTTTTAATTTTATTTATCTGCTATTATCTCAAAAAGACAGAATACAAGCATGCACATTTGGGAATACATTCAAGTTGTAAATTTACAAGCTGCGTAATAAACATATGGAAATGTGGTATGATTACCAATGAGACAACTATCCACCAAAGTCAAATTAAAGTGGATATAAGGAATTATAGGCAAACGTAAGGTCTTTAAAAAAGAGAAAAAAAAAACACACCGTATGGTCGGTTTTTAAAATATCCGACATGAAAATATGAAACAATTAAAATAAGAAAACTAACGGCCTTGTTTATAACAAAACAGTGTACGAAAAAGAAATATGACAAACATGAACCACGACGACAACTACTGAACTTGAGACAGGCACATACAGAATGCAGCGCGGTTAAACATGTTTTTGAGTTCTTAACCATACCAAAACCTAGTACATTGATGTAACAGAACAACACAAGAACTAACTACTAGTATTACAGTCTGTTGACATGGTTAAACTCATCAGATGGATACAAATAGAAGTACAGCTAACCAAAGACAAAGAAGACGGGACCAGATACTTTTAAATTCAAAATACAAAAAGACAATTAATACAGATCTGAGAGTACTCGCACTTAATGACAGCTAGTTCAAAGGCTTTAACAACTAATAAAACAATAATGTATCTAAGACTAATTCATCAATTAGTGCAGATCGAACATTAAATGGATTTGGTCTATGAACATCACTAAAAGTCAGAGAAAAGCCATGCCCTCGTGCAATGACAAACTTTAAGTATCAGCAGATCGTTGTACCTTGAAGTTTCGTATGTGTAATATTTAATATGGTTTTGATTGATTGATAACTAAGTCAAAATTTACACACATAAATAAATTCAAAAATTAATAACAGTATTGAATAGGTAACCTTTTAGAATAAGTTAATTTTACTAATATTTGATTTAAAACAATGTAACACATTTATCCAAATTTTAACGTCTAAAACGAACAATTTACAGGGCATGGGCTCGATATAAACATAATATAGATATAAATAGAAAGCTAAATCGTGCATTTGGATTTTTTAAAGGTCTTTAATTTCATATTTATGTAATACATGTTAATTATTGTTTTTACCTGTTAAAAAATTAGTCAATCAATTATTAACTTTTGTTTCACTTTCAATGTCGACATTCTGTTCATTTGAATATTTAAACACGCACAGTGCATGTGTTATACATCTCTGCTAAGGGGTTAAATTGAGGTTCACATAAATACAGATTTAATGAGGGCGAATTGTTAACTTGCAAGTGAGGAATTAATGAACAATGTTTCTTTTGTTAATTTGAAAAAAAAACAACAATACTGGGTGCTTAATGGGAATCATAATTTCAGTATTTTCTTTTTATTAATGATTTAACAAACCATCCACACTTAATATTTTTTATATATCTCGTAGCCACTGTCCCTTTAAAATATTGATAAGTTTACCCAGATTTCATCTAAGTTTTCGGGTTCGAGGTACAACATCCCCGTAAAATTTAGGATATGCTATTTGATTTGAAATACGTTTTCGATAGGTACATCCAAACTTGCACACCAAATCTTACTAGTAAGACATAGATTACGCGCATTAACATCCTAAACATCACTAACCGTTACACGGTGCCAAAGGAACATCGCCATTCAAAAAGAACTCAAATTTGTAAATTTTTATTAATATTTTCCACTGAAACTACTGGGCCAAGTTCATTATAGATAGAGATAATTGTAAGCAGCAAGAATGTTTAGTAAAGTAAGATGTACAAACACAACACATGACCAAAACATAATTTTGTCATGAATCCATCTGCTTCCTTTGTTTAATATTCACATAGACCAAGGTGAGCGACACAGGCTCTTTAGGGCCTCTAGTTCTTGTTTATGAATTAACAATTTTATGCAGATGCGATGAATATTTAATCATTTATTGGTGAATGTTTTGTACCACACAATATTCAATCATCATGTAAAATTTTTTTTTTTTTTGTTAAAAATACACATACTTAATATATTTGATATTGGTTAATAATAGAAACGAAAGTAGATTTAAAATGTTTAACGGAAATACCCATCTTGAAAGGTCAAACAAAATGTCAGGTAAGTTATTTTCTTGAGGTATTTTAGAATATGAAACATGTCCAACATATATTATAGTCATCACTTTCTTTATATTCTAATTCGTCACGTCAAACGTATATAAAGTATTTATAAAATAAAAACAAACACTTGTTTAATAAAAATAGCTCACCAGCATGTGCAGCTTACTGTTATGTTTTATTAAATCAAAATATTGAATTCCGATGTGATGATATCGGCAACACCGCTGCGTAGTACACGACAGCCTACAAAATAGAAAAACAAAATCAGAAATCATATATATATGTCGTGTACAAGTTGCAATTTTGTACAGGTTATAACATGTACAAAAATATTGTACATGTTATAATTTGTACAATGCCAAAATACAAGTTATGACATATACAAAAGTACCTTAAAATGGTTTTAACCTGTACAAAATTTAAAAATATTAATAAAGCAGAATATACATTCGCGATTAAAATTTATCAAATAATAAAGAACAATAATCAAATGCAAAAGAAGGTGCATTATTTACAGCATGCATAAAATACTTCATTTTCATATATTTTAGAAACAAGTTTTTTTTACTTGTTGCTACAAGACAGAGACATGTGACACCTTTGAGTTGAACAACACTTTCATTCTTCTACATTTACACCTACAAGACTAACAACTGCCTTTCTTACACTGACAATGCACAAAACTTTGCCATCCACTTAGTCACCATCTCTCTCATACTCGTATTACTTGTTGGGACTTCAGACACACTAAAAGTTTCATTTGCAAGACATTGAACCTATATTTTACTGAAATATCCCTTTATTTGTTCAACTACACAAAATGTTAGTCTTTAGTTCCAATTTCATAGCCGCTATTTTCATTCACATTCATCACCACGCCTGTTATATTTTTCTAATCGGCAGGGCCCATATCAATGGACGGAATAGGAATGATAATATTATCACCTTGGGAGAGAACAGTTAATCTTGTTTTTGAGTTTTTTGTCAAAGTATCAGCTTGTACCTGCTGGCCAGAAAAGGACCTCTTTCGTGCATGCTTAATGTCAATATTTGAAATTTCAAACAAACCCTCACTAGTATTAACAGCAGAAATATCAACACCAGAAAGCGTACTCTTACGAGGAAGTGAACCAGTAGATGTCATGCTGATACTTCCTCACCAACCATGTTAGCATCACTTCATTTAATTACTATTGTTTCTGTTTCTGTTTCTAACCTAATTGTTTGTTCATTGTTATGTTGGTTGTCATGACCATTCAATTCACCATCAGTTTAAGTGTTTGTGTCAGTAATAACGTCCGTCTCTGACATTGTTTTGTCAGTTTCAATTTCAGTGTCGGTATAATGTTCTGTCTCTGTTAAAGGGTCTTCACTATCAGTATTGTTGGATACAGAACTTGCTTCAAATATTGCTTCTAAGTCTTCTTCTGTTTGAATACCAGGTAAGAGTACTAAATAATGTTTATTGACTACATGTGTATTTTAAAAGTCTTTAAGGTATTAAGTAATTATAAAAACTATTTATCTGGTCATTAACTGTATCAAAAAGGTTGGACACTAACATAAATGGACAATAACAAAACAATGATGAAAGTATTATTGAGGTTGTGTTGTAAAAATAGAACCATATTTTTTATTTTCAAATTTTGTACAAGTTAAAACCATTTTTAAGCAATATTTTGTACATGTTATAACATGTATGAGGTACTTTTGTACATGTTATAACTTGTATTTTTGCATTGTACAAATTATAACCTGTACAAAATCGCAACTTGTACACGACATATATACATATAAATCTTAAATGTCCTACTGATAGTATAAATATCTATCTATCTTTGCGTGAAAACATTTCAAACATACAAGCATTTAAATCCGGGGTGAGGGTCTTTACCTAAACTAAGCTGCCTTACTGAACGGTATTCGAATGACAATATATCTTAAATTACTAAAACAAGACAACTATTCGCGCTTTAAAAATCCCGTGCTATTTACATAACACATATTATACTAAATATGTTTACGCAATGCGACAAATATTGACGAATCCGAAATATCATATATTTAAAACACAAACCTGTTTATCTAATATAGACACCAATAGATGACCACTATGCGGACACACAATTACGTGTGATTGTTTATATAATAGAAAACACGTGTATGCTCAACTTTAATAAATACATATCGTGTTCTATTTCACGGAAATTGAAATTGAAAATAAACTCTTTACAAGAACTGGCATGTTAAAAACCTTTACTTTCAAAACAAAAGTTTAACCGATGAAACACATGAAACAGGAACATATCAATTTATGTACATTCCACAATCAAGTGGGAGAAAAAAAGCAGATGAAAGTAAGTGATGGCCATTTTAAGTGTTACTCACAAGACATAATAATTAAATGTCTACCCCTACTTAAATTCAATATTTTATTATATATTCTGCAGGAATTTGTTCTTACATTAACGTTATAAAAAGTATTTGTATGCATAAATGTAGAGTACGACTATTGAACTATAAGAGGGCATCATTATAGTTTCAGGCTCAACATATATAACTGAGGCATTAAATTTGATATTGTTATAAAAAATGAATAATGTTATGCTGGCGTGGTTCTGTGACAAAAGAAATTCAGAATAGGAAATAGTCTATCTGGTATATCCCCCTTCACAATTCCGAGTTTAATGGTCTTTATATGATAAGAATTTCAATCAACAGACTGATAGAGTCATAGAAAAAAAACGTCTTTTTTAAAGATACATTGACCTTGCAACAACGCATCCACATTGAAGCTAAATTGCAATATCAGTTCAATATTGACGATCAACATTGCAAACTTGTATTCATTTCTTTTATTAAGGTGGTACCCAACACCTTCACTTAAATTAATTCGGCTCGTTTAATTTTCATAAAATTTTTACAAAGTATTTAATTTGACCCTTTGACAAAAATATAAAAGTTTCAAAAAATTTGAACCAATTGTTTTATCAGAAAAATTACACTGGTTATATAGCAGTTTGACAAACACTTATTTTGATCATTGAAAAGCTTAATATTCCCTTATCAACACAACGTAATTAAAACGTTTAGCTGATTTTACAGAGTTATCTCCCTGTAGTGTTAGGTACCACCTTAAATCGCTTTACTAGTTTCGTGTTTATTTCAGACATGAAGACTAACACTGTATCATTAGCCCTTTATCGATACTTGTGTCAAAACATAATTGGAACGGAAAATCATCTTAAAACAACGAGACTGATCAATACTGTCATGGATAATTTGAAGAGCAACATGCTTAGTACCACTATCACAAGTGGAAGTTTTGGAGAAGGACTTGAGATGAGAGGTTGTGATTTAGATATTATGAAGGTAGCAAAGTTAAGCGAGGTTTATGAATATAAAAAGACCCGACTTTGTCCATATACAATATATTATTAAATGGAAACAGACGATGTAAAACCTGGTTTCACGCAGTTGCTATTAGAAAGAAAAAATAAAAGCTACTTCAGAATACTGTGAAGAACTTAATGGAAACCTATATTTATCGAGCGCAGTATATAAACAACCGTATTTAGATTATGGAGAAACTGCTTTAATTCTTCATGGACCATGTTTATCGGACAACTCCGGAATTTTAGACATAGCATTTTCATTTCATTGTAAGACATGGATATCACAAGCATCACAATGGATAACAAGATCGAATAACTCCTGGCCAAATTATAATGTCAAACAAAGTATTATAAAGCATGGAGTACTTTTTGTACCAATCGGAGTTAAGGGATCGCCAAAAGAAGATATAGAATGGCGAATATCTTCTCTGTTGGAGAAAAAATGTTAATAAGCTCTTTTACACACACACACACAATTATTATGCTATGCCCTCCTGAAAATTCTTTTGAAAGATGTAATAGAAACATACACCGAATGTTCAAATTTACTCTGTTCATACTTCATGAAAACAATTATTTTCTGGATATCAGAGGAATTACCACAATCTGTATGGAAACCTGAAAATCTTATAGACTGTTTTATGCATTGCTTTAACAGACTAATTTATTGTGTTCAGTATTCAGCTTGCTTGCATTACTTTATTCTAGAGAACAACTTGTATGAGAACAAAATAGAGGGCCGTTCTCGTGAAAAACTTCTTGATAAACTATATACCCTCCATAGTTACGGTTGGCTGTGTGTTTTATTTTCAGATCAACTATCTAGCTTTCATCTTCCATTGTGGATTGATCGTATTAAACCGCATACTTTGTATACAACAGATGTTGCAAAAACCCTTAATTCCAAGATGTTATATTTGTCAAATAATATGAGTATTATTTGCCATTTTGAGAAGGAAATAGAGGTATACAAAAAAAGAATACACCAACTAGTTTCATGTGTCAAATCCTCACTAAAATACTTATATATATATACCACATCTCATTATGGTATGCAAAATCTGCGATTGTTATTCCAACGAATAGTACTAGAGTTCGCATTTTTATAAAGCAAACCAATATAGAAAAGCGTTACACATTGTCATGTATTCTATATCGAAATATACCCCCCAAAAACTGTACAGGTTCATGGATATGTCGGATATTCATGAACAATTGCTTAAACTGAAATCAGTCCAGGAGAAAAATTTATTTCGATTCTGGAAAGTATTGCTTGTAGATTTTGTAAAATTTAAAAGATACTCTCGCATAATACCAAATGAACTACAACTGGAAGTGGAAAATGAGTCATGTTTAATTTCCTCTACAGTTTTTGCTTATTTTCTAAAATGTTTGTGTCATTATCATCTGAATAATGTCAGGCAATGGAAGGATTCCATCCAAAATTTACAATTTGTCATAACAGAAAATTATATTATTGAAAAAGACAGATGCGTACAATATCAAGTCTACAACATTCTTGGTATTGCTTTACAAATATCAGGAGACCATGAAGCCGCCCGTCACGCATTTCTGCATTCAGTTGAAATATTCCCTGACCACAGATCTAATTCTTCTATACGAAGACTTTCGTTAATGAGCTCATTGTAATACATGTATATGTACATTCAGACAAACGTAGTTATTTGTGTTAGTGGTTTTTTCTAGCCCTTTTTCTTGTAAACTAATGTTCAATGCAAAGGTAACCGAGGGCTAAGTATTACTAGGACCAGGACGGAAAAAACCTTAGTCTATTAGTAAAAACACTGCTATCAAAGTGTTGCTAAAGCGTAGTCAATGAGGGAGTGATTGTTGCACAGTGGTCATTAAGAATAGTGAATGAGACAGTATTTATCTTGGACAATGGTGTTTGAGTTAGTTAATGAGACAGTAGATTTCTAGCAATATATTTGTAAAATTTAATGCTCTAGCACTGCCTTGTGTGAAAAATTGAGAAGGATCATTGATGGTTCATCGTGTCTTTTATGGTTGCTAAGATTCTGCGAGCTTTTGTCAACTATCTTTGAAAGATGTGTATTGTGACAAGTTACATGCTAGCTTTGTGTTTATTTAAATAGTCATCAAAAGTGCTTTATAAATGAATGTTAATAATGTGACTTCGTTGAGGTAAATGATTGTTTAATCAAATGAATTTAAAAAAAGAACAAATAGATAAAACAAAGTTTTACTACTCGAAATTCTGAATAATGTACTATGTTTCTTGCATATTTCGTTATGCATAAGATTGAAAATGTATCAGGCATTCATATATTCATATTGCCTAGAAAATAATTTTATATTATCAAGATGATACCTTCAACAAATCCAGAAAGGAAACCTGATAGATGTTTATCACCGTGGAAGGAGGTATGGTTAATTTGTCTCTGAATTTATTTCACACGAAGACTGACGTTCCTCAAAAACTTCGTCAAGAATATTCAGTATCTAGAAGCATTTGCTAATTTTTTTATTCATGTCTATTGGGTAACCAGGAACATTTGCGCTAGCCAATGAGACAGTAGATTTTTAGCAATATATTTGTAAAATGTAATGCTCTAGCACTGCCTTGTGTGAAACATTGAGAAGGATCGTTGATGGTTTATCGAAAAACTTCGTCGAGAATATTTAGTATCTAGAAGCATTTGCTAACTTTTTGATTTAGGTCTATTGAGTAACTAGGAACATTTGCTCTACCTTTCCGGATAGTTAAGGCCATAAAACAATCCGTATCATATACAGTGTTAATCAAAGACTAACCTCTTAAAAAGAAATGTAGTATTCACCACAAACTAACATTGGATCTACATGTTAATAGATAATCTGTTTATTTATCATTTTTTTATGCTGAGTGTTCCGATTTTTTTTGTGGACTGTATTTCTGACACGTAGTGTTGTCATTTAATCAGTATTTTATCAATGCCATATAAGCGGGAGGTTTTACTAGCCATTAAAAGAGGATCAATTTTTTTTTATAAAATGTCCAGTACTAATTCAGGAATATGGCAGGTGTTATCAAATGACCGTTTTTATGTATGTTATCGTTTGTTTTTGTTGCAGTTCAGTTTTTCTGTTACGTTGTTTTCCTCTTATAGTTGATGTGTTTCTTTCGGTTGAAGTTTATAACCCCGATTTATTTGAGTGCAATCGATTTATGACTATTGAACAACGGTATATTACAGTTGCCTTTATTTATATGATTTACTCTAAAACAACAGAATAGATCAAACGAAATTGTAAAAACAGAATAATCTTTGACGATGACAAAGGACGTCTGCTTAACGTTCAGCGGCAAATTTCAGAGCGAGAATTTGATTATTTTACATTTGCCATTTCAGGTCATTGTTTAGCTTGCAAAACAGTATTGATTGTGCTCTTTCTGTTAGCTCGATGCCGTTAGGAAATATATGACTCCCTACTTCCTATTAATTTGCCAAATTATCAGTGGTTTGGCGTCCATTACTATGCCTTGTATGTAGAGATTACCACCCTCTCAATTTATACCAATAGAAGTTAAGAAAACAAAAAAGGTCAATTATAATGCATGCGTATCAGTGCTTATCTAGTTAATCATTTCTGTCCGATTCATTAAAGTTCAACAAATAATTCGTTACCTAAATTTCCTATTTGAAAGATGACATCCACAACTGCATGTTTTATACTAATTATGCAGACAATTTTAAGAATGACACATGATTGGAATGGCAGTAGCAACGCATTCATGTTTTCGCGGAAATGAAACAAAACATTTCTACATTAAACAAATTTAAGCTTTATTTGAAGAAATAGAAACGGTAACTGTTTAGAATTGTCTTTTCATTTTCATAACATCATAGCAAATAAAACGTCTTTTTTTCTGTTTAAGAATATCAACTATATTAGCAGGGTCTCAGCATTAAAAATATATGTCTTTTTTTTAAATTAATCATCGTGTTAAAATTAAGTAATTCATAGTTAACAATTTGTAGTTAATATAAACATGGCCTGTAATCCTAAGGTCTATTGAATTGGACATAGTATCACAAGTTTATCATTAGTGACTTATTTAAAAATGAAAATTTAGATCATACATAAAAGGATGTACCATTTTATCACAGGGGTGTCACTCTTGTCCCCGCCTCTGTTTTGTCTCTAGTGGTAGAGTGTTGTTTCAATGTCACTAGATATTTTTTTATACAAATAGTAGAATCTATTAAAACCGTGAATTACAATTTTCAATTTAAAAGCTATGACCTGTGTCATATTTTCATGAAAAAAATCAATGAATTCTTATACGTTTTATAAGACAACATCTTCGAAAAACACTTCATCGCGTAAGTAGAATGAAATGGATAGTGTTATTCTAATTTGCGAAAACGTATTGTCAACATATTTTAAAATATTTGCGTAGCTATTTAATTTGATTTGTTAAGAAAGTTTATACTATTATTTATTAATAAAATTGAGAATGGAAATGGGAAATGTGCCAAAGAGACAACAACCCGACTATAGAAAAAAACAACAGCAGAAGGTCACCAACAGGTCTTCAATGTAGCGAAGAATTCCCGCACCCGGAGGCGTCCTTCAACTGGCCCCTAAACAAATATATACTAGTTCAGTGATAATGAACGACATACTAATTTCCAAATTGTACACAAGAAACTAAAATTAAAACAATACAAGACCAACAAAGGCCAGAGGCTCCCGACTTGGGACAGGCGCAAAAATGCGGCGGGGTTAAACATGTTTGTGAGATCTCAACCCTCCCCCTATACCTCCAGCCAACGTAGAAAAGTAAACGCATAACAATACGCACATTAAAATTCAGTTCAAGAGAAGTCCGAGTCTGATGTCAGAAGATGTAACCAAAGAAAAGAAACAAAATGACAATAATACATAAATAACAACAGACTACTAGCAGTTAACTGACATGCCAGCTCCAGACTTCAATTAAACTGACTGAAAGATTATGATTTCATCATATAAACATCAGGCACAATCCTTCCCGTTAGGGGTTTAGCATCATACCATCATAACATATATGAGAAGAACATAACCCGTGTCATGCCAACAACTGGTTTTTGAATAAATGTGTTTAGTTCCGATGCAAAGACCCTATAAGTGAAACAATATTAACGCCAAAATATGCAATCTTTAATGACCTGACAACAGTATCGTAACTATATCCCTTCTTAATAAGTCTATTCAAAGGTTTTGTTAGTTTTCGAGGTGAATACTGACACCTTTGTGCTTTATAAAGAATATTTCCATAAAAAATTCGATGTGAAATACCTGAACGTATAAGAAGTCTGCATGTTGAGCTATATTTACGAATGATGTCCTTATACCGATGATAAAATTTAGTAAATGTTTTGACTAGTTTGTGATATCGAAAACCCTGGTGTAATAATTTTTCAGTAATACATAAATTTCTCTCGTTAAAATCTAAAACATTGTTACATACACGAGCGAATCGTACAAGTTGAGATATATAAACACCGTAAGATGGTGACAAGGGAACGTCACCATCTAAAAATGGATAATTAACGATAGGAAATGAAAAATCATCTCTTTTATCATAAATTTTAGTACTCAGCTTTCCGTTAGTGATATACATATCAAGATCGAGGAAAGGGCAGTGGTCATTGTTAGTATTAGCTTTATTTAATGTATGTGTTATAATTCCTAAATCAAGCGCAGCTATTTGTAAATTTTCTTTGTTTTTTTGTTAAGATTTATTTGTAATAGAAGATCATGCGGTAAGCGAGTTATGCTCTACAGCGTCTGTACACTCGATGTACTAATTTTTTTCGAAAACTACATATTCAGGACCAGTGAGAAGAAACACAAAAGAATAAAGTACATTATGTAAAGAAAAAAATGCTTCTATAAGCATACCAGTAGCTTTATACTTTTTAAGCACGAAAATGAAGCACCACAAATCAGAGCTTTTCTGGTTAATATAAGTTATATTATTTTTAAAAGAGTTTACATCACAACCGTCGATTAATCATAGAGCAACAACGATGAAAAGTAAAAACACAAATGTAAAAAATATATATTTCTTTATTAAGGAACACACTACACATGTCAGTGGGTGATGTTTATTACGGTGGACATTTAAGAGATCTGAATTTCGGTAAGAACAGGAAAGAACAATTAACCATAGTGCTGATTCACACCAACAATGATATATTATGGCTTTTTGTCAATACATACGTAAGCAGAAGCAGCTGCATGACTATATGCTCCAGACGACAAGTATCCACTATACTCTTCCCTCCAGCCACTGTAACATGTATTCTTACCAGGAATTATTTTGACTGAGGTTGAGAGATGATATCTACAATGAGCGCAATGGACGTCCTGGGCGTTTGAATAAGCAGCAAAGAACTTGCTGAATACTTCTGCCCCATACATACGACAATAGTTTGATCCACTAGTCTTTACTTGATTTGGATCTGGGAGTAAACATACGTATTCAACAGCAGATCCTGCTAGTGTAGTATCAACTACCTCCAAAGTCTATGAACCATAAATCATATCATGGTTTTCAAAATATCAATATAATTTGTTTGAAAAGGGATAGAGACTATTTATTTATTCAAATCTTGACTTAGTAGCTTGTAATTAATCGAATTCAGTCTGTTGATTTATACCTGAATACAACCACTTTGTCTTTTTATTTGGACATGTCTATCTTCCCCTGAATGTCGTATTTTCGTATAAATACATTCATATTAAGGTAGATCATAAGTAAATATTTGTTGAGACAGAATTTTCTTATACTTAGCCAAAATGAAAATTTTACTATGTTCTTTTGACAAATATAATAAAAAGAATGGGTCACCGTGCTATTTTTCAAGCTATGAGTCGTTGAAAATTGCCGAAATTTGGTTAGATTGTTCATGTCATGGAAAAACACATTTTTGTGCATAAAAAAATCTATGAGATAGAATTTTGAAATAAAGTGTGAAAAGATATGTTTTGTAATATATTTTAAGAAAATAAAAAGAAAAAATGGTGTCACCGAACTTGTTTTCTTGCTACAAGTAAAAACAAAATTATATCAGTCCAGTATAATTTTTTGTACTAAAAGAGTTATCTTCTCTTAAATGGCTCATTTGAAAAAAAATGATTCTAAAAGCAAAGAAAAATTATATTTGTTTAAATGTTTTGGATTATATAATAAATTACTAAGTTTTCTTTACATTATTAAACAGTCTAATATTTAAATTGCAAATCTGTCTCCGAATTTGCAGATTTAGTCAAATAACTAGACCGATTTTTTACTGTGATTGTACAATCCAAGATGGCGGTATACTATGTATCTACCTTAACGAAATCTCACTTGTTATCTAAACAATATTTTCATTAGTTTTCAAATTTATTTTGGCTGCATACTGCTGTGCAATATAAGTTTTCACCTATTAACCAAGCATTTTTTTTTCTTTTTCAGTACTTTTTTGCTTTTGTTATTGATTGACACATACCTGTCATTTAGGCCGTGTTTAAATTGACCTAAACTCGGTGTGTGTTAGTGTAAACCACACGTAAACACAGTTACGTTCCCATTAACAAAATTCAATGCTTACATGTTGTTTAAATCATATTTTGTCTATATACAGTCGAACGTCAATGTAGGCCTTGTGTGAGTTAAGTGTACACAAAACTAGATATTTGAAAGATGAATTTTACCATTTATGAAAAGACGCTTTTCGAATAAAATTGATATTTCTAACAATTATTAATAAAGTTCTTTGCAAACTTACTTGTCTAAACTTGATATATTGCTTTGTTATAAAACAAAAACTTACGATAGCTTTATAAACCTCTAATCAATACTAAAAGCATCATCATTGCCAAACACATAATTCACTTGAAAATGTCTTCCTTCCCGAATCGACTGCACGTACACAGAAATATTTGCCACTGGTCTTTACTCTATCCACGATTCACTCATATATGCATTACTGAAGATGTATTGTTTGGCTAGTATCTCAGATCCGGTAAAATGCAATTAGAAGTTAAAAAAAAGGTATTAATTTGCACTGTGCGAACTGATACTTTAAAAGAAGTATATACATGGTAGGCCTACTTGTGAAAACCCGTCGAGTTCGTTTTTTTCACACGGCAGTTTTTATGTTTTTTCGACGCTATCAATCAATTATGTTTCAATATATGACACTATAAGGTCTTAGGAAACCTGCATCTAGAATACATTTTTTTTTTTATCAAATTGGGGATCAGGAATATTTTTTAAGCAAAATACCATACATGCCATACCCACCCTCCTTTTTCTGAAGTCAAATAGTCGTTTCCTTACTGCTTGAAGATGTCAGAGAAATTTGGATTCGATCTTAAGTAATGAGCATTTAAATGACATATACAGTAAAACCTGTATAAACCGGCTGGCTACGGGACTATGAAAAAGGGTTTTACACGTGTGAACAAATCTTATGTACAGGTAACTAAACCAGGTGTATGAATGTGAACAAATTTAATGATAAACCGGTGAACATTACATTACACTAATTGTAAACGTGTTTACTGTACATGGCGTTTGGTGTTAACACTCGGGGGGCGGGGGGGCACTTGCTATATTATTAGTGGTAAGGATGAGCCGCTGGAATAGGTCACTTTTTCATGCTCTATGATATATGAAAAGGGTGAGAAATTCAGATTAAATATATCAATAGGTTGATATTATCACTTGCTTGATTATATCATAAGTATCTGAAACTAATCAGAAGTCCGTATTTATTCTTGATGCGGTTAAACCACAGTCGTAAATGCATCAGTTATTTGTCAAACCAAATAAACTCTATTTATTCTGATGTGGTATTTCCACTGATGCCAGTGATAGATGCAATAAATCCAACTATTTTGACATTTGCACCTAATTAACATTCAAGGGTTTGTATACATAAAACATGATAACAATTATTTAAAGAAATTCCATTGTGACAGCGTTCTTTAAGAGGGAACGGCAATGAAACTTTTTATCAGTTTTTAATTAATATTAAACATGTTAAAATCAGTGAAGGTGTTACACTCTGGGGTGATATTACATTTATCTGACCATAGATGTAATACCATCTATGATCTGACCAAACGTCTGTTATATGTATTGTTATTTGGAATTGAAATATCTTCATAATGAAAGATGTAAAATGGGCAATAAGAAAAAGTGTTTAAGATGTGACGAATTTATTGGAAAATAAGGTGATAGTATTGCGACTATTTTGCTTCTTATTAAACAAGATGATGAGCGGGGAAAATATTGAAATATATCTATAGGTCTGTTTTTTGTTAATTAATATATGACAAGGTATATATTTTTGATTAACAAAATATATGAAAAGGGTGGGGTACTTTATGTCTCAGCTGCTCACCCCTACCAAAAAAAGTTTGAAGTGCCCCCCCCCCCCCCCCCCCCCGAGTGTTAACACGGCCTTATTCGCCTTTGCATTAAAAATTAAATGTAACTAGTGAGATTTCGTTAATATAATTGTACATGTTGTATATAAGCATTTTAAAAATACAATTTATACTGTTTGCAGACACTAGTCACAGTGAAGTTATTTTTCTGTCACTCAGCTGGTTCCACTCACATATAGTTTTGTTATCTTTTTACATTTCTTTTTTTCATAATTTAATTGTATTATTAAAATGAGACGAAATGTTTGATCAGTTAATACTGAATTTATTGGTCCATCATGTAATATATCCCTTTCAGGCCTCTTTCGTATTTCCCATATTTTATTTGATGACGAAAGGTTAAAAATAGAAACGGAAGTATATTCAACATATTTAGTGGAAATAGCCATCTGACATGTTTGAATAGCTTACACAAAATGGCAGGTATGTAATTTTGGCGATGTAAATGTAGAAAATGAAAAATGTAAAATGTATAATTGTCATTAATTGTTTTCGTGTTTATATTTCACGAACATTGAACGGGAAAATAAATAAATCTTTAAAACATTTTGCACCGTTTAAGGTTCATCATAACAAATGGACAAATATGGCCGTATTTTCACCCCAAAAACTACTCTGTGTACAGACTTACCTGTGCTGTTTGGAAAGTTTTAATGCCTAGCACCACTAGATATATAAAAGTTAAATGCATTTTGTGTTTAAGAAAGATAAAATCTTTCTTGGTTTTTGATGGGCATTTTTTTTCCTTTCTGCAGAAGGTGTAAAAATAAACAACCACATGAATTACTTTGATACTGTCCACTCACTGACTCAGATAAACTCTTTAACTCACCTATAGTTGTGAAGATTACTCTTGTCCATGTCAATTAAGGACAATAAAAACAATACAAACCGGTTTTTTACCTGAGGGAGCATCTCATAGTTGTACAACAACTTAGTTAATTTTCACACCTTTTGCATGAAGGAAAAAAAATGCCCATCAAAATCCAAAAGAGATTTTATCTTTCTGAAACACAAAATGCATGTAACTTTATTATATCTAGTGGATGCCAGGCATTAAAACTTTTCCAACTTCTCAGGTAGGTCTGTAGTCATAGTAATTTTTGGCATGTAAATACAGTTATATTTGTCCGTTTGTTATGATGAACCTTAACATGTTTGATTTAAAACAAAATAAAGGTTGAACCTTTGGAACAAAGCCATAACATGTTTAGACCTTAGGCAAGCAAATTTCCATGATGAAACAAGTATTGAATTAGAATACCATATTTCAAGACATAATAACAATGCCTATCTTTAGTTTTATATATTGTTTTAATATCAATCAATTAAAAAAATAATTGCATTCGTGATAGAGTACGACTATTGAACTCCGAGAGGGAATTATTACACAAGAGAAATATTCTGGTCCTCACCTTCGAAGAAAAATACAGTGTGATCAAATAAAATTATGTGATTGAATTTTTGATATTAAAATAAATCAGAATGAAAACAGTCGGCTATTTCCCTCCCTTTGATAGTTGAATGTTCATTTCATTTTATACACATAATGTCTTAATTTTAACTCTGGAATTATATATATTTTAGTTTAAAATTATGAATATATATATTTGGTTTTTGGCTTGGTATACTTTTTTGATGAAAAATATAAACGAAAGTAGATTAACTCATACATGTGTAACGGAAACACCCATATGAACAGCTCAAATGAAAAGTATGTGATTTTGGAAAAAGAGAACGAGTATTAAACTCGCTTAGAGGGGATAATATTTTAAAACTTGCTATACTATGATTCAACGCGGTAGAAATACTTATAGAATAACTAATCGAAGAATTCAAATAGAGAAAAATATTCAACGAGTGACCGAACAACACATGAATTCACGAATGCGCGTAGCGCATAAGTTAATTATCAGTGTTGTTCGGTCACGAGTTGAATATATTCGATATTTGAATTCGTTAATTAGTTTTTTTTATTATTACATTGGCAAATGGCTTTTTTAAAAGAAATTAATGTAAAAAAATGTAAAAACTATATATTTTTTCTACGCATTCACAATTTGTTTTGATCCACCGTTATCGACGTCTTGACAACGCCTATTGTTGTATGACATCAGAGAATGAAATAACCACGTTTATTTTACATGTGAAATTATCGGTTTTTATTTAACTGGGAAATCAATGTGATTCATAGCAACCAAGGTAATAAATCTTGTTATCCGAGAGAAGTTTAAAGATTGTGATTTGTTGCCAATATCTCCTCGACATTCAAAGTAGAATGGCCGTAAATTTCTTAATATGTCTAAAACATATCTCATTTTACACTATGAAAGAACTTATTTAAAATTTATTTCAAATTATCTATTATCTTCTTCATGTTCTTTTTGCAATTTGTATTTATGTTTAGTAAACGTATCTGATGAGACAAGCAAATTCCTTCAGCATGTCTTGGTTGCACTTTGTAAATACAACTGTTTCTTAAACCACGCCTCTTTTGGAAAGATTTAGAATATTCATAAAAAATTAATTTGTTTAAATACTGATTCCCAGTTAAGCTCTCTGTGTTCCATCTCATAGAGACATAACTGGGTAATATTACCAGTAAATACTTGTGCATATTGTTTACATTGAAATCTGTGGTAACCCTTCATTCGAGGAGGGATAGTAAAGAAAATTAGTGTTAGTTTAAATTGTGAAAAGTTCAGGGCATATAAACGTTGAAAATATGCCACACATTTTTTAACCTTGTAAAAAAATTATACTGCACATGAACTTTCAATTCTATGATAAAAAAATTTCAAAACTTTATAGTAAAAGTGGTACAGTTTTAGCCGTAAAAGGAGTTCCTATGGGAAGCTGCATTTTCAATATTTACAGAAATGCAACCTATATAGGGTGAAAAAAGAGAATTTTAAGAATTAAACTAAATTTGAAAAAAAACGTGAATATAAATCGTCGCGAATAAGTAAAACTTTGATCACTCCTTATTGAAATAAATCAAGTCAATCAGAAAATCGCGAAATTAAATAGCTGCGAAATGGTCTAAGAAGGGTAAAACGCGAAAAAAATTATCTGCAAAAATAAGTTGGTTTACAGTAAACCAAATTTGCTTCATCTCACAGATTTTAAAGAAATTAACTCAAATATGAAGTTTTATAAATATTTCAAGAAGATTAATAGAACCCCGGGCCTTAGATATGATGATTCAGCATAAATTCACAGTTTACAGTATATGCATACTTTACTTAAAGTCCTGATTACAAAATTAATTCATAATAATTGCATATATGTAAGTTAAATTGTTAAGAAGTGCTTATATTTACTCTTCGCGGTCATTGAAACTCATCAATTCCTTCTGAATATTATTCATGGGGTGTTTGTGTCCTGTCGATAACCCCAAAAAAAAAATGATTTTTAAGTTCTTGATATAGGAAAAAAAACTATGCTTGGAAGTTATGCAAAAATCAGATGTTAGCAGTCATCTCTATAGCATATTAAGTGAATTCATATCTTAGACTGGTATCTGCTTACATACCATTGCAAATATGGCTTTATTTGAACATTTCTAGTAAATTTATTAGGTAAATTGTGTCAGATATACGGTTACAGATGATACTGTTGTGAGAAGAATTCTAAATTGACCATTTGAGGTAGAAAATGTGAACTTTAATTGACAAATAGGCATACAGTAAGAAGTGGACTGGAGACAGAGGCAGGATTAGATACTTTATATAATCTTGAATGTTGTAATGATTGACTGCTAAACATTACATTTATAATATTCTGATATGCTTTCAATATGTTATCAAAACAGTTTTAAAAAGGTTCTAGGCATTTTATATCAGAAAATATGCAAATAAGGTAAGCTGGCAATAATTAAAGTCTTGTTTTCAAATTCTTTTAAAAATTGAAACATGGGAGGGGGTATACAATGTTCATTAAAAAAATTTAGAGTATACACATTGATTTCTTTCAGGCTATAATTCCGATAAATGAGTATTAATGTGAGAAAAACTGATTTTAGAGAGTTTTCTATTTGAATAAATGTTTGTATAAGTTGCACTTTGTAAATACAGCTGTTTCTCAAACCACGCCTCTTTTGGGGAGATTTAGAATATTCATGGAAAATTAATTTATTTTAAATACTGATTCCCAGTTATGCTCTCTGTGTTCCATCTTATAGAGACATAACTGGGTAATATTACCAGTAAATAAACATGTGCATATTGTTTACATTGAAATCTGTGATAACCCTTCATTCTAGGTAGGGGTAGTTAAGAAAATTAGTGTTAGTTTAAATTGTGAAAAGTTCAGGGCATATAAACGTTGAAAATATGCCGCACAGATCTATATTTTAACCTTTGAAAATAATTGTAATGCATATGAACTTTCAATTCTAGGATAAGATTTTTTTTCAAAATTTCATAGTGAAAGTGGTACAATTTTAGCCGTAAAAGAAGTTCCTATGGGAAATTGTATTCTCAATATTTACAGAAATGCAACCTCTACATCATTTTATTACATCGTTGTCACATTCTCTATATACGAGAATGATTTACTGGTATTACACAGGCTAAATTTGCTCACGTAAATTTCACTTAAATCTCACATGAAATTCACGTGAAAAGTTTCATGTGAGATTCGCCTCACATTAGGTTATATATTAAACTCACGTGAAAATTTTTCACCACTGTCACACACTGCACCCTATACATGAATGATTTACTGGTTCTAGTCACGTGTTATGGAAAGGGTTGAGGGCTCACAATCAAGTTTACCTGCGCCACGTCTCCAAACAGTTAAGAGCCTGTAATGCAGGATTTGTCGATGACCACTCTCTCTCATATTATCTTTTTTTTATTTTCTCTTTTGTCTCGCTCCACATTTTGTCACGTAGGGGCATTATATACTGTGAATAAGTATTTCTATAAAATTTGACCTTTAGGTTCTTAACCCTAAAAGGCAGATTGAGATTGATTTTACAAGGTTTTGATTGGTTTCACAGCTTTGGTCTTACTCTTTTTGGTAAAAGATCTAAAATTTGTATAAATTGCCTATTACATGAGAAATTTCAATTGGGTATAATCAATGACTTGAAGTTTTTGGGATTGTTTTACATGCTGAATCAAACTGTTTTCGATTGTGGGCCCTGTTTTTTATGATTTGTCCATATTAGGGTTACTTAGGGTACACAATTTAATTTCATTCTATTTCAACGAAAATTGAACTAATGGTGTCATTTGATATACTTTATCTAACCGTTTATTTATATTATGATGTGTCAAATGTGTATTCACAATCAAAATTCAGAGCTTTATCACGCTTGAATGAAGTGCCCGAATTGTTCAGGGTTTGACCTCTGCGGTCGCATATACGTAATAATTACTATTGCAAGTATTTAAAATTAACCATTAGCACTTCATATATAAAACAAGTACCTGGAAATGTTTCTGTTCATTTCCATACACATATGAAGCATTTCTCAAAAACATATTTTTTCATATCAACCAGATGCTAAATTTAAGGAATGACTGTAATATTTTTTTCTGTTTATGCAGAAATAATATAAAAAATGTACACTGAATAAAAGCACGTAGCACCACATTTTAAATGGTATTTCTAATAGACAGGGAAAAAGTACAATCATTCCTAATTATTTTATTTGTTATTCCATTTTAAAACCGGGGTAAACCATAAAAAATAAAAAAGAAACGTCACGGTAACATTGTTAAATTATGTCTATGAGCTGATAGACAAAACTCTGTCAGCCAATCAGAAGACGCGTTACATCCAAAGTAAAATTATTACAAAATAAATTTAATTTGGAGAGATTTAAATAGTGATACGGGTACCACATGTAGAGCAAGAAAACAAAGGAATTGAAAAATCAATAAAAATAAATATCAGCAAAAACTCAGTATATTTTTAAGATAGATTGACACCTCAATAACTCATTCACTTTTAACCTATACTGCAATAACTGTTCAATGTTACGTGTATAATGGACATTATATTTCATTCTATTTATTGATGTCCTGTTTATTTAAGATACAGATACAGGAACCGTATCACTGGCACTTTATCGCTACTTGTGTCAAAACATAGTTGGAACAGAGAATCATGTTAAAACACTCAGACTATTGAATATTGTTAGGGACAATATGAATAGCAACAGGATACGGGAATATATCACAAGTGGAAGTTTTGGTGAAGGGCTTGAGATGAGAGGTAGTGATTTAGATGTGATGCTTGTTGACAAACTTATCGAGGTTTATGAAGATGAAAAAATCCGATTTAATCCATATATGAAATATTGTAGAATGGAAACCGATGATGTAAAACCTGGGTTCACAAAATTGCTAATAAAAACTAATGTTAGATCAAAATTCTGCGAGGAACTAAATGGAAAACATTATTTATCGAGCGCATCATGTATACATCATGCATATAACTTATTACCAAATCAAGATACTCACATAATTCATGGACCGTGTATATCGGACAGAGACGGATCATTTGACCATGCAACGTGTTTACATTGTAAGACCTGGCTGTCACAAGCATCACAATGGATAACAAGATCAGATAACTCATGGCTAAATTATAATGTCAAACAAAGTATTATAAAACACGGAGTACATTTTGTACCAATCGGAGTAAAGGGATCACCAAAAGAAGATATAGAATGGCGAATTTCTTTTTCTGTTGGTGAAAAAATGCTCATAAGCACATTTACACACACACAATTATTATGCTATGCCCTCCTGAAAATTCTTTTGAAAGATGTAATAGAAACATACAACGAATGTTCTGATTTACTCTGTTCATATTTTGTAAAAACAATTATTTTCTGGATATCAGAAGAATTACCACAATCCGTATGGAAACCTGTTAATCTTATACCTTGTTTTATGCGTTGTTTTAACAGACTTATATATTGTGTTGAGTATTCAGTGTGCTTGCATTACTTTATTCCAGAAAACAACATGTTTGAGAACAAAATAGACGGCCGTGAACGTAAATTACTCCTAGATAAGCTATATGCACTCCATAGTTACGGTTGGCGGTGCGTTTTATTTTCAGATCAACTATCTAACTTTCGTGATTCAATGTGGATGAGTCACATCGAACAACATACATTTCATACTATCGAGATGGCAAAACAACTGAATTCAAAAGCATTATGCCTAGCAGATAATATGATTACTGCTAATATTACTATGGAAAATAATTTATACAATAAAGGTATACGCAAGATAGTTTCATGTGACCGATCCACCCTAAAATACATGTATACTTATTACATGTCTTTGTGGTGTGCACAATATACGCAGCATATCCCACTGACTAGTCCTAGAAGTAGTAATAAACATCAATACAAACAGTTTGATTCCCGTCTCTGTACACTGCTACAGAATATTCATCATGACGCTGTTTCTGGATGGCTGATGTTAGCTTCGTTTTTCTATAAGACAGAACAATATCATAAAGCGTTACACATCGTCATGTTCTCTTTATCGAAATTTATTCCCGAAAAGCTATGTCGCTTCATGGATATGTCTGATGTTCATTGTCGATTGCTCAAACTTAAATCAATCCAGAAGAAAAGTTTAGTTAGATTATGGAAAATAATGCTTGTAGATTTCATGACGTTTCAAGAAAACTCTTGGTTAATACCAAATGAACTACAAATGGACGCGGAAAATGGACAATGTGTAGTTTCCTCTATAGTTTATGCTTATTTGTTACAATTTTTATGTCATTATCATCTAAATAATGTTAGACAATACCAGGATTGCATTCACACTTTACAACTTGTTATAGCAGAAAACTATTTGATTGGAAAAGATGCAAGTTTAAAAGCTAGAGCTTACAACATACTTGGTATTGTTTTACAGTTATCAGGAGACAATGCAGCCGCTCGCCAAGCATTCATGCTGTCATTTGACATATGGGCTGATCCCAGATTTAATACGTCTATAAAAAGACTTTCGTTAATGAGTTCATTGTAATATTTGTACATTTAGTTAAAACTGGTATTTACAGGATGGACGTATTCAAGACTAGTTATCTGTTTTAGTCCCTTGCTTTTCGTTGGTCACAAATATTGTCCCTAGTGTTGACAGTGGGTTACTTGCAATTAATTTTTATATCCCTTCCAAATTTATTTCTCCATATTTAATGCCTCAAATTGCAAGTAGGGGGTGAAATTACACTGTAAAAAAAATTTGAGTCCAGAATTTTAAAGGAAAGTAGTGATTTGGTCCATTTGAAAAGGGTTAAAAAATAAGCACTTCGGAAGCAGTCAAAAGAGTTCAAAACGCCCTAAACATAAAATTGTCCATATTTTGAGTTAGAGCCGATGAAGTTTTCTATAATTTTGATAAAATTTGTCCCAAAAGCAGTACAACACACTGTAAAAATTTCATTGAGAAAGCGCAGGTGGGATTTTTTAATTTTCATTTATCTTCTAAAAGAAATGCATTACGAAATAATTGTGGTCTCGGACCTTCTGTATCACTTTTTTGTGTAAAATATTGTACAATGCAAAGTTAACAGAGCTGGTTAAGCATTAATAGGGCAGAAAATCTGATTTCTTAGTTTTTTCCGGTCTCGGTTATATCCCCAGAAATTATTTAGACCAATTAATATGATTTCTCACTTTTATTTTTCTGCTTTGAATTTATATAGAGAGAATACAATTATGCATAGTTGTGAATACCTTGTTTATTTCCCAGCTTGTTTTGAATCAATCCTATGTGTGTTTGTACATTATAATATTATTTGTTATACATTTATATTACATATCTGTGAATAAGGAGAATGCCAGTAAGAAGTCAATTCAACTTCATCAAATATTCAAGTGTAGTCAATGAGACAGTAGACTACTAGTCATCTGGAGCTCTAGTGTAGTCAATGAGACAGTAGACTTCTAGTCAGCTGGAGCTCTAGTGTAGTCAATGAGACTGTAAACTACTAGTCATCTGGAGCTCTAGTGTTGTGAACGAGACAATAGACGTCTAGTCATCTGAAGCTCTAGCGTAGTTAATGAGACAGTAGACTTCTAGTCATCTGGAGCTCTATTGTAGTCAATGAGACTGTAGACTACTAGTCATCTTGAGCTCTAATGTAGTCAATGAGACAGTAGACTTCTAGTCATATGGAGCTCTAGTTTAGTCAAAGAGACAGTAGACTTCTAGTCAGCTGGAGCTCTAGTGTTGTAAACGGGACAGTAGACTTGTATTCATCTGGAGCTCTAGTCTTGTCAACGAGACAGTAGACTTGTTGTCATCAGAAGCTCTAGTGTAGTCGATGAGACAGTAGGCTATAAGTCATCTTGAGCTCTAGTGTAGTCAACGAGACTGTAGACTTCTAGTCATCTAGGGCTCTAGTTTAGTCAATGAGACAGTAGACTTCTAGTCAGCTGGAGCTCTAGTATAATCAATTGGACAGTAGACTACTAGTCATCATGAGCTTTAGTATAGTCAATGAGACAGTAGACTTCTAGTCATCTAGAGCTTCTGTGTAGTCAATGAAACAGTAGACTTCTAGTCATCTAGAGCTCTAGTGTAGTCAATTAGACAGTAGACTTGTAGTCATCTAGAGCTTTGGTGTAGTCAATGAAACAGTAGACTTCTAGTCATCTGGAGCTCTACTGTAGTCAATGAGACAGTAGACTATATATACAGCTATTGCTATGAATCTCATGTGATCAACAAATTCATTAAAGACACGTCATTGTTGCATTTTGTTCACAAATTCACCAAAACCTTCCATTATCTCGATGATCATTTCCGTTAAATACTCTAGACTTTTTTAAATATACTACCCAAAAGAACTATCTTTATATAATTTAATTTTGGATGTAACGCGTCTTCTGTTTGGATGACGTCGTTTTGTTTATCATATCATAGACTTAATTTTGTCATGTGACCATGACGTCATTAACGTTTTTTTTATGTTTTACGCCAGTTTCAAATGGAATTTAGAATTAGATAATAAGAAATAACTGTAATAGTTTGTCAGTCTATTCGAAATAGCATATAAATTTGTGGTACACAGTTAAAAAAACAGCGACGCGCGTTTTTCATTGTGCACCACATTTTTTATATTATTTTTTATAGACAGAAAAATATTACAGTCATTCCTTAAATAAATCTAAAACGAACAGCAGTATTGGGCCTGTTTTTGACATTTCAATTACTCCATACAAAATTTTACGACGAAAGAGAGATTATTTATTTACTATATGATTAGTAACCAAAAATGCAACGTATTAACATATCCTAAATATTGCAGTAATATATTACTTAAATAAGTTATTCTTTTTATGACATTGGACAATGGCTTTTTTATAGAAATTAAGTTAAAACATGTAAGGAACTATACTGAGTGCCAATGAAAACGCAACACTTTTGTTTTTCAAAAAAATCTTATAACTTTTATTTAATTTATATCAAAACTTTGTATATGTGGTTGAAAATGACTTTTAAGACAATAGTCGACAACTTTACGGTTGAGTGATTTTTGAAAAAAATGCGAAATAACGCTTATTTAGAACGGACATGAACCGAGGTTACCGCTTTTCATTATACTCATCATTTTCATGATTTTGTCATTTAAAGCTTTGTCATGAATTTTCCAGCCATTATTGTTAAGAAACTGCAATAATCATCTGAGTAAATTTCAGGACTTTCGAACAACCTGCGACATGCAGTTTTGGGCATGATCAAATGGAGCCTTTCACATCATACAATTAAGAGAAGACTGAAGTTATAGCCTCTACAATAACCCAAATCATTCCCAAATTCAACCAAAAATGGATCATTTAATGATTAGCCAAATCCCGGGGTACAAAAAGCAAGAAAAGCTCAGCAAGACCGATACATTTCGTCTTTAACATTTCCGATATCGAATCTGATGGCTGTCCAAAGTCATGATAGTTCAATGGTGGTCACGGTAGAACCTATGGAGCAATTTCTGTGAAGCACCATAATCGCAGAAATTGTTTAAGAGCACCACAGTCTTTTCTTAGTGCTGTCTGGCGTAAACATCGAATTCTGTAGACCAAAAATCGTTCATTATGTACCAAAAACGTCAGTGGTGGTTACATAGACATTTGGTACCCGCCTTGTCCAAAACGCCTGCTTTTTGCCAGATTTTGGTTCGATAGAGCAAATTTTGCATCAGATTTGACATGTTTTAGACGATGAAAACCACCAGCAATATCATAAAGTCAGCTTGAGTTTGCTTTGTGGGACAAGTGGAATACCATTCCTTGGGATTACATTAAACGTCCGGGATGATCAATTCCACGGTGCTGTCAAGATTGCGCTGCACCACGAGGTTGTAACATATTTTGTTAGGACTATGAGTTGATGATTCGACATTGGATGTTTCGTTTACCTATTGCGCCCGAAAGATGACAATCAACCATTTTTGTTTGATATCAATCGATTGTTAAAAGTATGAATTTTCAAGAACAATTCATTTTGAAAGATTATCCTTTCTAATATAAATTTTAGTTTTGAAAAAGTGTTGCGTTTTCATTGGAACACAGTATCTATCTTTTTTTTCTAAGCATTCACAATTTGTTTTTATCCGCCGTTATGAACGTCTTGACATGCCTAGTGTTGTATGACGTCAGATAGTGAAATAATCACGTTTATTTCACATGTGAAATTATCGGTTTTTATTTAACTGAGAAATCAATGTAATTTATTGCAACCAATGTAATAAGTATTTATCATAAGGCTAAATCATAACTTTCCTGCCTATCGATACTTTTTTCGTAGGCTTTGCACAAGTTATGTCTTCTTTTTATCTCCATGGCGCTATAACGCTTCATCAGTGGTGTGAGGTTTAGTTGATTTCAGGATATGGTGCATGATTTTTTTTTATTATATTTTTTTGTAACTTTTATCTACCTTTCAGTTACTTCAAACATTCGTGTTAATTTGACTTGTAGACACAATTTGTCATGCATTTTGTTAATTTACTGTTTACCTATTTCGAGTTATATCTCGTTTCCCTATTTTGAAATGTTTCGTATTACTATAATTTTCACTCCTGTTATCGTACAATGAATAACTACTTTATCTATTGTGTATAAATGTAACATGTTTTCGTACTCCTTACAACACATTTTGTTTATGTGAATTTACCTGTGCACGTTGTTTCATTTCACGTCATTTTTGTTAAATCTCCTCCTATCGTCAAGGCTGAGATTTTTTTCACATTAGTGAGTCATAAAATAATTCTACTTTCCGTCTTCGGCTTCGACGTTCATAAATATTCGCCCTGTGGTTAAAGTTTTTAAAATTTATTCTTTAACTATCCTAGATTTCTACCAAACTTGGACAGAAGTATTCCATGTATTCAGAAAGAGAGTTTGTAACAAAAAAACGTATTTTACTCATAAATGAATTTAGTATTTCTGCCCTTCAATATTCACTCTGTGTTTACAGTTTTTCAAATTTTAATAACTTTCATAATTCATTCTGGATTTCAATTATTATTTTGTACAGAAGCTTATTTTTTGGTAATAATCAAGTATTCAAAAGTAAATTTTGTAAAAACAATTCATCTGTATTTTCAAATAAATGAACGAGTTTTTCGGAGAGTAAACATTATACTCACTCTGTGGTTAAAGTTTTTCTTAAATTATACTGGCTTTGTACCAAACTTTGACAAAAGCTTGTTAATGATAAGCTACTATCAAGAAGTAAATTTTGTTATAATTATTTCCTGTTTTCCCGTATTTTACTGATAATTTAGTTTCTTCCAATTACCATGACATACAGTATGCAGGATTTCAAAAAAAACATTTATAAGATTGATAAACAATCCTGGATTTTTTAAACTTGTACAAAAACTTCTTACAGTCAAATGATAGAGAATTTTTTAATAATATGTTACCGTTTTTGTTGAGCCTGCAAAAGTAGGCGAGAAACTGGGTTCTGCAGAACCCTAACGATTTTTTTATACTGTACTTATATAGTGTGTCATAGATCAAATTTATTTGTTCAGGGTATGATAACGTGTTTTTTTGTTAAATATGTCTTTTTGATTGAGATGAGCAATTTCAATTGATATGCTATTGTGCGTCTTTCTGCGGTGCAATGTAATACTACTATTTCAGGTTAGGGTGAAGATTGTGGCCTTTTAAAACGTTAAATTCACTGCATTTGTTTACACCTGTCCTAAGTCAGGAACCTGTTGTTCCGTTGTAGTCGTTTCTTGATCTGTTTCATTAATATTTCTCGCTTCACGTTTTATATAGGTTAGAACGTTGGTTTTCCTGTGTGAATTGATTTACACTAGTCATCCCTTTAAAGATAGCTATCGATGTGAACTAAAGCTTCGTGTTGAAAGCCATACTTTCACCTATATTTGTTCACTTTTTACACATTTGATATTCAAATGGTGATTCAGTGAAGTCAATGAGAAAGTACAGTTTAAGCAATATCGTTCTCGAGTATATCCAAAGAAACAAAGAACTTCTAACGGAGTGTTTTTTAATGCAATTTTCTGCATTTGGCAGGAAAGAGGTGAAGAACGCAACACGGAGAAAGCAACATTATCGATTGAGACCGAGAGAAAAGAAAGAATTATTCGAGGTGACGGACCAACAGTTGTTAAATCCCAAATAGGCTATTTGCTATCAGAACCGCTGAACACAGATACTGACAATACACACTGGAACTTAACAATGATGAATGTTTTAGTGGTGCACGAACCCGAGGAGTGTAATTTACAGAAATTTCGGGAAATTGAGTCCAGCGGATTGGAGACGGATTCTGATGAAACCATAAAAAATGTACAGAACCTAATGCTTGAGTATCAAAACTCTAGCATAACTGTTAAGGAAAATAAATATGTCGCCAAGCTACCTTGGGAACCACCGCCACTACCAAAGGATCGAGTTAAAGACACCACACTATTTTGCACAACTAGTATAGATTTTACCGGACCTCTACACATTAAGGATACATCTCATCTTTTACATAGAAGGATCATAACGACGACAGAGATGCACAACGACAAACACAACGCGAATATTCAAGAACTTGATACAATGACAGCAAACAAACTATTTGAGAGAAAAGGACTTTATTAGACCATTTCGCAAAACGTTGGTCTAATGAATATCTTACCGGATAACGTGAATATAAATGAGCCTCCGGAAAACACACTGGACAAGTTAACATCGGTGATGTAGTTCAACTTGAAAGTGAATCACCACGACTTTTAAGGAGATTAGGAACAATAGAAGACGTCACCAAAGGAGGAGATGGACATATTCGATCAGCAAAAGTAAGGATTTCTAGAGGACTAGTTACCACACGACCAATTGTGAAGTTATATTCATTAGAACTATAGTAACTGTTAAAGGATGTTTGTGAAGGACAGTTAACATAAAGTGAAATTACAAAAACTTTCAATGTGATCAATTTAAACTTTAATAGTTTTGATTATTTATCATTTTAAAAGAATTTTATTTCTTATGCATTTTGAGGCCCCGAGAATGTTTAGCCATGGCGTTGTCAATTTGTTTTAAATTTATGAGTTTGACTGTCCCTTTGGTATCTTTCGTCCCTCTTTTGTCAATATAGGCCAATATACATTAGAACGTTGTGTAATGTAATTGTTTCCCGTACTTTCGCGTACACGTTATTGTTACGTATCTATATATCTTACGATCATAAAGCATGTCAACTAGCAAGACGTTATTTTCTTCCACAAGTATTACAAAGTTAATAACCCTCAAGATATACCTATTCAGCAGCAGAGCCTGATTCACCATAGTAACCACCACTAACAAAGCCTGTGAAAAATATGACATGCATATATAATACGTTTTCACATGTACATATTGTAAAAAATTAGTCCTGAGTCAATTTGAAATTTTTCGTTGAAGAAAACTAATGATTAAAGAGAAATGCGTGAGCTAAGAACGTCAATTGACGTTAGACTTGAGCAGTTTAGAAGTCCTCATTGGGTTCTTATTAGCTTCTCTTTCAGACACTAACACTTTGATTTAAGTGCGAAGTAAGCTTGAAATCTCCATGATCTCGATCACATAGTGAGCTTAAGAAATACCTAATTTGGTTGCTTTCGTCTACCGAAGAAACTTTTAGGCAGGTCTACAATAATATTCAACAAAATATGTATACTTCTTTATTTCTTGTATTAAGACAATGTCCTGCCAAGAGAAATTTGTAAAGAAATTGAACAACATCAATGTTATTTATTTACTATTTTTGTAAGTGTAAATTTGTAAAATTTGACCACTAAAATAAAACATTTTCTATACCATTTATGATTAACTTTGCCTACAACAAGAGTTATTGGCAGGGTATTTTTTGACTGTCAATGAATATGGTATCGGAATATGTACAACAAGCGTACATTGCACTTGATTTAGATTTAGGCTTCTTGGCTAGTGATACCCTTAGGGAATAAATATTCCACCAGAAGTGATATCGCCCAGTGGTTGTAAAAATACTCATCATAGTTACATGTACCAAGATTGGTTAAACTGTAGTCTGAGTAATTATATAAATAATGGGCAATCTCACAAATGAGGATAAACAGCATAGGGATACTTGTACTCAAGGAAAATAATTGAGCATTGATTTCACAAATGCATGGTTTACAGTGAGAAACAATGCACTCAAAGTACTAAATTTACACTAGCGTAAATACCGAGCTCCATTGAAAATTCTAAAAAACAGATGCACAACATTGACTCATAGCTCAAAAGTTGATGAGAGGAGAAACTTTGTCCGGTTTTGGTGTTTTTAAATCTTGTATTTGATTTTGATTTTTACTGGTCGACCGTTCGAGCATTACTGGTAGGTCAGAAGTAGACGAAACCAGTATCTGTCATACCTAATTTCTAAAAAGACGGATCTTTGACGAAGTTATACATGTTGTATATTTTGTGATTGTAATTAACAACGAAATTGATGCTTTTAATCAAATAAATGTTTTTACCTGAGTAAACTAATTCTGTATCATTAATTGGGCACTGCTTTCTTCCCCATCTCATATATGTTGCTCCAAACTCTAAAATCAACATAATAATGTTGTTGGTCGATTAAGATAGTGATAATAAATTGCCAATAAGTTTCGATTTCATTTGTATAGAAAACTTGACCTATATTCATGTTGTATGACAGATTATCTGAGAATAATTAATTTGAACAAATCTTATTTGAAGTTCAGTTTAGTTCAAGGTTAACAAGATTTACATAGATAGCTAACACTGGCCGTGAAAAAATGTATGTAAAGTATGATGATAAATTTACAGTAAAAAAGTTTATAACATGTCTTTTCATTAGCACTTACAAATGTATGTATGTTAATGATTCATTATGATGTATGTTTTCCTGAAAGAAAATTACGTTTCAGCTTATTAACATAATGTGTTTTTGTATCAATGTGATCTTTATACCTCATAAGCGTTTGTTAGGATGAAAGAGATCATGGAGACATAACTACTGTATTATTTCTAGAACGTTTCACCAAATAGATCTTGTCATGGATTCATAAAATATGCCTTGAAGTAAAAATGACATACGACTCTTACTTTGAATACTGATAATTGATCCTTGTAACTGCTTAACTGTCTGTTCGTGTTGTTTGATCAAAACCTGTTGTTGTTGGATTAATGTCTGATGTTGGATAGATGTGTTTTGCTGCTGGATCGACATTTGTTGTTGTTGAATTGAAGACTGTTGTAGCTGAATGGTTTTCTCCTGCCGCTGATTTGTTGCTGCCTGTTGTTTGTTTTCGGTAGTAAGCTGTCTGACTGTAGCATTTAGTATCGCCACAACATTTTCCACATGGTTTAGTCGATTCACCAGTACATCTGGGTCATTCAGCAATAGACTTTTTTCTTCTGTGGTGACCAGATTGACCTTTAAAAAAAAAATTGTAACAATACAATCATTCTTAAATGTCTTATGTTAGCCGTTGAGAAATCATATACGTCGACGCAAATTGTTTCTTATCATTGGTAAGTTAGAAAAGGTCACAAAAGGTCACACATTGTTTAGAAGCATGTGATACCCTTAACGTTTGACAATTACGATGTGTATATGACAAAACATAAAACAGTGTAAATTTGTTTCGATCTCCACGTGTTTGTTCCAGACTTTGTGTAAACTAATGTTATTCTAATATCATCTTTAATTTCCATACAAATTTTAAATGAAAACACGCAAAGACAATTTTTACTGAAAATGTGTTCTAACAGATGCTATTAATTTTTACATCTTTAAAGGAACAACAGCCCAACCTCTACCTTAGCAAATGTCTTTCTCATCACTATTACAACTGAGTATATACATATTCATATTTGCGAAACAATCCTGCAAAGTACAGTCTGCCACAAAGAACAAAAACATAAGAAACCCTGAAGTCAAAACTACTTACGTTCTGTTTGCTGTTTATTTATATTCTACACCGCTTCTAGTAAACATGATACCCATCCTTTTTTTCTTATGTGAAATCTAAAAAAACAAGATTTAAAATGTATAAAAAAATTAGATAGAAAAGATGGATGTTTCTATTCACCATCAACTTTAAATTAAACAGAAACGTTTGAGTCCAGCAAAAATTGACTATTTTAGTTCATTCCGCGTTTTTACACCATAATTAAGAGTTGTAATACAAAACTGGTTTATGTCCTTGCATATTTTATTTCAATTTCATAGCTGCATTCAGGTTCCTAAATAACATAGTTCCAAATTGTAATGCTGTATTAGTCAGTATTGTTCGAACATTGCCACAGAAAAATTCCCTCCCAAACTGCATTCCTAATTTTGATACCAAATGTATTTTACCAAATTGAACTAATTAGAATGACAATAATGTCACCGGTGAGATATATAGTGGTATAAAATTTAGAAGGAAAATGGGAAATGCATAAAATTGAGAACGGAAATGGGGAATGGAAATGGGGAATGTGTCAAAGCGACAACAACCAGACCATAGAGCAGACAACAGCCGAGGGCCATCAATGGGTCTTCAATGTTGCGAGAAACTCCCGAACCTGTAGACGTCTTTCAGATGGCTCCTTAAAAAATATGTATACTAGTACAGTGATAATGGACGTCATACTAAACTCCGAATTATACACAAGAAACTTAAATCAAAATTATACAAGACTAACAAAGGCCAGAGGTTCCTGACTTGAGACAGGCGCAAAATTGCGGCGGGGTTTAACATGTTTATGAGATCTCAACCCTCCCCCTATACCTCTAACCAATGTAGAAAATTAAACGCATAACAATACGTACATTAAAATGCAGTTCAATAGACGTCCGAGACCGATGTCAGAAATTTTAACAAAAGAAAATAAATAAAATGACAATAATACATAAATAACATCAGACAACTAGCAGTTAACTGACATGCCAGCTCCGTTCCTCAATTAAACTGTTTGAAAAATTATGTCTTCCTCATATGAATATCAGGCACAATCCTCCCCGTGAGGGGTTTAGTATCATACCATCATAACATATATGAGAAGAACATAACCCGTGTCATGCCAACAACTGGTTTATTAATAATAAATGTGTTTAGTTCCGATGCAAAGACCCTATAAGTGAATCAATATTAACGCCAAAATATGCAATCTTTAATGGCCTGCCACAGACTACTAGCAGTTAACTGACATGCCAGCTCCAGACCTCAATTAAACTGATTGAACGAAAGATTATGTCTTCATCATATGAAAATCAGGCATAATCCCTCCCGTTAGGGGTTAGGAATCATACTATCAAAAAATATATGAAAAGAACATAACCCGTGTCATTAGAATGTGAAGAGTTGGTTAAGAAAACGGGTTTATGTATGCATTAGTGCGATAGAGTTAATTTGCTTTTACCATTTCATTAAACGGACTACTGGTACTGTCTAGATTTTATAGAGTGAACTTGTTTTTTAACATAGAAAGGGAAATAACTTAGATATGTTTAAAACTATTTATATTCGGGTGTGTACTGTTATGTCTCACTAAAAAAAACTTAAGTGTCTATGCTTTGTTTACAACAGAATACAGGTTTATAATACAGTACAGAAAAGAAAAAAATGATTTAATAAATAATTCATACCAGTAAATACATTTTTTGTACTTCCTTAATTTATGAAGCAGTAAATAGTCTTTTTACAAAGGATGAATGGTTGCTCCCAATAAATAGTTCATATCAAGTAAAAAGTGTTAATTTGTTGTTGGTTTTTTTCACAATTAATTGACTATTAACCCTTTTGCAGACAATTTATCAATACAGGAATAAAATGTGTACAAAAATTAAAAGTTTTCAAACGACGAAACTGTGCCCGGAAAAAATAGCGACCCGTCCTTTACTAACACGACACAGATTGACGACAATGGTAATCCTGTTTATAGTGGAGTTATAAATCTTTCACCTAGCCAGCTGACATGTTTTAGTTATCTTCACATGTAATGTCTATGAATAAGTGTACGTTTGTCCTTTCAAATTTCTCTTGTTTATAATTTATAACCCCTTTTTGTCACTTACGTTTTACAATATACTTATTGATTTCTGACTATAAATCGAACCAAAAGCAGATTTAATATGTTTAATTGAAACGCCCATCTGAACAATTCACACAAAATGGCAGGTATGTATATTTTAAAGAAGTTAAAAATGTATTTTTCATCCTTTACTATCGTGTTTCTTATTCACGTCTAGAGATCAATCTTTTTAAACGTTTCCATGATATCTTCAAAAAATAAATGTTTAACTTATATTAGAAAGACAGGTAATGTTAAGCACATTCCACAACAAATTTCACAAATTTGATAATGAAAAAACTTTGATATAAACAAGTCTGATATTTGAAATTCACATTTTTCGACCCTTTATTTGATCTTTTAGAATAAACCCGTTGTAATCTTTTCATTTTTGATTTTCTTTACCGAATCTGCAACTTTCACACAAATTTCCGAGATAGGAAGTAGGATATTTGTAATGAAGTCTTGTAGACACTATTATTTCAGGTAAGGGTGAATGTTGGCGCCTATTAAAACAGTTATACCCGCTGCATTTGTTTACAACAGTCCTAAGTCAGAAACCTGATGTTCAGGGTCGTCGTTTATTGTGTCTCGTTTTTTTATATATATATTAGACTGTTTGGTTTCCTAATTGAATCATTTTACACTAGTTATTTTTGAGTCCTTTAACATTTGATGTTCGGTAAGTGCCAATGCTCCGTGTTGAAGGCCGTACTTCGAACAATTGAATGTTTTGCAACTGTAATACAAGTGAGACGTTTAACTAATTTTAAAACCAGATTTCATTGAGTGTTAATATATTTTTCATGGTATACTGCCATCTTGGACTGTACAGTTCTTTACTTTCTTGTTTGGTTTCTTAAACTATGTCTCAAACTTTGAAACAAAAATATAAAGTTAGTAAATAGGTGTAAAAATAACTAAAAAATCAGTGATTACCTGTACTTACTGAAACAATTAGGTATTTACTGAATTGTTTAGTAGTTACGTGTAATTCCTAATTTCACCCATTTACTGTAATATATATATATTTATATCAATGCAATATAAATTGAGCATGAGCCATTTATCATAAATGTTAGATTTATTTGATAATACATACCATAACTGCCAGGTATATATGATATTTGATTAGAAACAGAATCGAAAGTAGATTTAAATACCCATCTGAAAATTGAAAGTGAAAATAAATCAATAGTTACAAATGTATGAATGTTAAACTAGGTATAAACAATGTAACAAAGACATCCATTTATTAAGGACATACTCCATCCAAAATCTCAATAAGAGAAAAAAAAAGAAGTTATCAATGACAGTTTCTAGTGATGTTTCAAGACAAGCATTAATTGCTTATCCGCACTTTTATTTAATGTTTTAGTTTATATCCTGCCGTGATGTGTATTTAAATTCACATTTAAAAAGAATTTGCTATATGTTACGACTTTTGACCTGTGGGAGTGGGATATGTCTGTTACACTTGAAATTTTCTAATCCTCTTTAATATACTTTAAAGAAATATATACTATGATCAGTACTTTATTTGGCCTTTCAAACATTTCTTTATTCGAGCGTCACTTATGAGTCTTTTGTAGACGAAACGCGTGTCTGGTGGAAATATATATTTTTTTTATCCTGGTATTTATGATGAGTTTATTCTATATTCACAATCTGTTTCCTATTTATTTCTCGAAGAAAAAGATCACCATTTTTGTTTGAAATAAGGCTATAGGTATAACCTAATTTTGTAATTTGTTTATGTCTACGTGCAACGCGTTGGACATCGGATCTCAGGTTTCATATTATTATACGTATTTGTATTCCATCCGCGCATGGTTATGGCCTGTTTATAATCCATAATCATCAATTGGGTTATATACATGAATGATCTACTGTTTCTGATTTCATATTAGAGGACGATTTAAAGGCTCGCAATCAAGATTAATTTTGCCAATTTATTTTAATGTCTGACAAAAAAAACATGAATCTGTCATCCAGGGTTTGTTGATAGCCACTTTCTGTCATATTCATTCTTCTTTTTTACTTTTGAATCACTCCTAATGATTTTCTATCGGCAGTTTATTCATCAGACAATAACTTCAATACCTGCCAACTTTCCAAAATGCCCATGGGGATTTCAGATGCTTTGATAGTCCTTCAAGTGAGCATTCAAATACATTTTAATGTTGTTTTTATGGCTTATTCATACTTTTACAAGTCTATAGACATTATAAATTTAATTATTTTGTTGAAAATAGTTGACAAAATTGCTCTTTCAAAATGTCAATTTGGGAGCCTCCATGGGCGAAAGCCCCCACCAATAATGACAGTTGGCAAGTATGAACTTCAGTAGAAGTGGAAGTCTATAAAAATAAGACGAATGAGATCTTCTTGAGGGTTATTGTGTTAGCTGTTGAGAAATGTTGGGTCAAAAAAGGGACCGCAAAATAATCTCCAATTTGGACAATAAATTGTGTATAAAAGAAGGACGATTAATACTAGAGGGACAGTCAAACTCATAGATCGAACAAAAAAAAAAAATGACAACGCAATGCCTTAAAAAAGAAAAAAAGACAAACACACAAATAATAGTACACAATACACAACATAAAAACCTAAAGACTAAGCAACAAGAACCCCGTCAAACACTGGGGGTGATCTCAGGTGTTATGGCAGGGTAAGAAGATCATGTTTCACATGTGGCACCCATCGTGTTGCTCATGTAATCTAAAACCTTATATATAGTCTAATTCGTGATAAGGGAAGGAGATGGTAGTAACAACATAGGGAACATATTCGATATCATCTGTGAAACAGTTATTCCATAACGGTAAAACAACTCGTGATGGCGTCCGTAAAATTTACGAAAGTGTGATTTCAATTTCACCATTTGGAACTCTTGGTTTAATAGCTTCCTTGTGAGCATCAACCCTCTATTATAGAAATCATAATAGGCAATACAAGCCTGTGAATAATTACAAGGATCTCTATGAGTTCTATACATCAGAAGGGTGATTGAATTTGATTTTAGGGGTTACTACCAAAATCGCCAGTAAGAAGCCTTACGCTAGGAATTTCTGGTTTAAGGATAATAACTTGAAAAAAATTATACAACATTGTATGATACTGTTTCATAAGGTTCTATACCAAACAAAGACATCATTTGCTTTCGTGTTTCTTTTTCAGCTACAATGAAAGACAATTTTTACAAACTTTTGCACGTTTAAGTTTACTTTTAAAACAAAGGTTGATAATCAATAGAAACGAAAGAAGATAAAGTTTAATGGAAATACAGAACCATATGGCATGTATGTAATTTACAAGATGAAAAACGTTTCAATAGTATTTGTTATAGAATACGAGTATTGAACACGTTGAGAGGGGTTAGAGTTTGACACAAATATTATTCGAAGAAATATGGAAATTGTGACAAGAGAGAAATTTATGATGAAGTGTTTTGCTTTAAATGTAATGAAGTTCCAAAACAAACTAAATAATTTAAAAATGTCTTCGATGATTATTTTTTAGTGTCGAACCATTGTGTATTAATGTTGGGAAAACAAGTACGTGGATCTCTATGCAATTGTACCTCAAGGTCTCCTACAAAAAAGGAAGGTTTTTGGTTGGTCTTTTGGGTTTGGGCTATTATCTTTTTGGTAAAAGTGGTAACAAACAATATTTTACCAATACTTTATATAAATTGCCTATTCCTTGAGAAATTTCAATAGGGTTTTGTTCAAAGTCTGGAATTCCTGTGGATTTTTTATATGCTGAATCTAACCGTTTATTTTTAATTTGTCTATATTCAGGTCTCTAAGGTTCAAAATGTCTTTTTCAACGAAACTGGAGATAATGATGTGCTTTGATATATTGTATCTCACAGTGTATTTAGATATTGGATATGAGACTAAAATAGATAAAAATCTATTTCTAAATTGTTCAGTTCTTTGAGCACATTGACTATGATGTGTTAAATATTTAATCACAATCAAAATTTAGAGCTGTATCAAGCTTCAGTGTAGTGCCCAAATTGTTCAGGGTTTGACCTCTGTGGTCGCGTACAACTCGGCAACGTAGAGCATTTTATCAAATATAAAGGATTATTATTCGGTTTTTATTGTCGTTTCATTGACAAGAGTACTTCATTAAAATTTTAAGATTGATGCTTCAATAGACATGTGTCATATCATGCAACTCCTCAGATTGTGATCTCTGCACAACACTGTTAGCGAAAAGCCTATTAAGGACGATTGCAAGCATTTAAAGTTAGTAAGGAAAATACAACTGGAACTTTCGAGATATAAGTTTGTAAGTAAACCAAATTACAACTTGGACTTGAGCAGGGAAATTAAGAAAATCTTCCATTTTTTTTCACCAATAATGACGAAAATACTCCTTAAGGTGACAAAATAATACCTATTTAGCAGTCTCACAATTGATCTTTATGACATGTTTTCTTTCTTTTTTTCAACGTTTTCATTTTTCATTTTGTTTACCATAAGATCGTAACCGTAAACCATAAAAACACTTAATTTGTACCACAAGTTCTATATATATATTATAAATGTCTCAGTACATCAATTGACTTTGTAAATTAAATTTATTTTAAAATGAAACAACCGGTTGATATGAACAGATACATTTTTGAGAAGAAACTTGATATATATATATCAATATATATTTCTCTAATTCTTACTCGATTTATACCTTTACTAACCTGTTGATTAGTGCTATGTAGTTAACGTGTGGTTCGTTTGATCTAATGTTATGATAACAATTTGACAATGAGTTCTAATATTCAGGCTTTTCTCTAAAGATTCCCATTGTAACGTCATGAAAAAGGCGACTCTCTCTGAATACATAACATGGAAAAGGACACATCATTTTGAAGATCTTTCGATAAGAGGATTATGATGGTGTCGACCTATCATCTAAATAATATTAGAGAAACCGATTTCACCACTAAATCTCGTGCAATACGATATCTATCCTTATTCGACATTTAATGTTTGTTTGTTTAAATGTTCGGCGAATGTCGTGTTTTAAATTTGAAAATTTAACTGTCTTCGGTATATAAATACCGTATCACACTTGATGCAGCGGTAGAATCTATCAATTTATCTATATTTTGCAAATGCTTTGTTCTTCCCTCGTCGGGATTCAAAGTACAAGGCGATTTAGTGTCACTATATCTAAGTAGCATGAGTTAGAATCCCGCAGAGGAAAGAACAAAACACAAAAACAAAATTGCGAAAGCAAATTTAAAGATTTATCATTGTTGGGCCGATGTTTAGAAGACTTCGATATACAACAAATGGAAGTTTTTAACGACCTAGACTGGCTATACAGCCCTTGAACGGTCGGTCTTGGATATACAAAATGTATTGTCAGCCTTATACCACCACCACTACTGGTGATCCGATAGATAAATCTGCTGTAGAGTTGTCACTGGTTCAGGCATACTTATGATTATATAGTATCAGACAGTTCTTAGATATCTATTTGTTTGAACTGATGCTACATTAAATTAATAAGATATTTACAATCAACTGTTAAATCAATGTTAATAGTTGAACGGGTGCCAAATGTAGAGCCAGGTATATCTCACACTTGGGAACACATGATATCCACCAAAATAATGCTTTAGTAAAAACATAGAAAATTTCAATCAAAAGAGTCACAGCAAAAACTCAGCTTCTTTAAAGATAGATTGATTTCGCATTAAGTCATCCACATTGAACTTACACTGCCATAACAATTCAACATGGTGAACACTGCATCTAATTCTCTTTATTGATTTCATGTTTATTTTAGACACAGACACACATACCATATCATTAGCACTTTATCGCTTCTTGTATCAAAACATAGTTGGATCAGAGAAGTATGTTAAAATAATGAGACAAATAAATACTGTGAGGGATAACTTGACGAGCAACAAGCTTCATACCATTATCACAAGTGGAAGTTTCGGAGAGGGGCTTGAGTTAAGAGGGAGTGATTTAGATGTGATGCATGTAGCAAAACAAATAGAGGTTTATGCAGATGAAAAACCCCCACTAAAAAAAGATGTACTTTATTATAGAATGGAAATAGACGATGTAAAACCTGGTTTCACCCTGCTGCTATCAGAAAACAATGATATAAACTCAGACTGTGAAGAATTCAACGGAAACTATTATTTTTCCAGCATATTTGTGAAACAATATATATTAAATAATTCAGTTGCACAAATAATTCATGGACCATGTTTGTCGGACAAAAACGGAAATTTTGACTATGCCTTTTGCTTACATTGTAAGACATGGATATCACAAGCATCACAGTGGATATCAAGATCTAATAACTCATGGCCAAGTTATAATGCCAAACAAAGTATTATAAAACACGGAGTACTTTTTGTACCAATTGGAGTTAAGGGATCGCCAAAAGAAGATATCGAATGGCGAATATCTTTTTCTGTTGGTGAGAAAATGCTAATAAGCACTTTTACACACGCACAATTATTATGTTATGCCCTCCTGAAAATCCTTTTGAAAGATGTTATAGCAACCGACACAGAATGTGCAGATTTACTCTGTTCATATTTTGTGAAAACAATAATTTTCTGGATATCAGAGGAATTACCACAATCCGTATGGAAACCTGACAATCTTATACCTTGTTTTATGCGTTGCTTTGAAAGGCTTATTTATTGTGTTAAGTATTCAGCTTGCCCGCATTACTTTATTCCAGAAAACAACTTGTTTGAAAACAAAATAGAGGGCCGTGCTCGTGAAACACTCCTCGATAAACTATATACTCTCCATAGTTGCGGTTGGCAGTGTGTCTTATTTTCCGATCAATTATCTAACTTGTATGTATCAAAGTGGATGGATTACACCAAACTATATATATTGGATACTATTGATATTGCAAATTCACTGAATTCAAACTTGTTATATTGGACATATAAAATGACTGATGATAATATTGAATGGGAAACTTATCTAAACAATAGAGTAATACGTCAGATAGTCTCCAGTGACCAATCCTCACTAAAATACTTCTATACATACTACATGTCATTGTGGTGTGCACGATATGCGCAGTCTATCCCACTGACTAGTCCTATAAGTAGTAATAAACATCAATATAAACACTATAAATCCTGTCTTTGTACTCTGCTACAGAATATTCACCATGACGCTGTTTCTGGATGGCTGATGTTAGCTTCATTTTTCTATAAGACAAAACAATATAATAAAGCGTTACACATCATCATGTATTGTTTATCGAAATTTACTCCAGAAAAAATATACATATTGATGAATTTGTCGGATATTCATTATCGATTTCTCAAACTGAAATCATTTCAGGAGCTAAGTATAGTTCAATTATGGAAAATAATGCTTGTAGATTATATGAAATTTGGTAGAAACTCTTCGGTAATACCAAATGAACTTCAAATGGGAGTGGAAAATGAACCTTGTCTTATTTCCTCTGTAGTTTATGCTTATTTTTTAAAATTTTTGTGTCATTATCATCTCAATAATGTCACACAATGTCAGGATTGCCTCCATACTTTAAAACTTGTTCTAGCAATAAACTATCTCATTGAGAAACAAAGACATTTACAGTAGCAAGCCTATTCCGTTCTAGATTTACTTTATAGTTATCAGGAGACTACACAGCCACCCGTCAAGCACATATGCAGTCACTTGAGATATAACCTGATCGTTGAATTTAGACTTCTATAAAAAGACGTTCATTGATAAGTTTTTTAAAATATATGTACAGTTCAACGAATGTTTTATTACAGGATAGACTTATTATGATAAACTGGGCAATATAATTTAACTATTTGTAACCGGATTTTAGAAAACAACCGACTAGAAAAAAAATGTTCTATATTATAAAATGGAAATAGACGATGTAAAACCTGATTTTACCCAGTTGCTATCAGAAAACAATGATATAAATTCAGACTGTGAAGAATTCAACGGAAACTATTATTTTTCGAGCAAGCTATAAAAGGCACCACAATAGACTAGTGTTGAAGCATCGACACAGGTATATCCACGGTAAAATCTATAGAAGAAAAAAAAAAAAACATAAACGAAAAACACAAATGAACCACACCAATAAACGACAATCATTGAACAACAGGTTCCTGATTTAGGACAGGTTTAATCAAATGTAAAGGGTTTAAACATTTTATCATGCACACAACTTTCATCCTAATCTGAAATATAATATTACATCAAAACAAAGACACTTTAAAATTCAATTGAATTGGCTTAACTTGATCAAAACCATACATACACTGAACGAATAAATCATATATAAAAAAAAAAAGGATTAACTACGAAATCTGAAAGACAACTAAGACCTTGGACAAGATACCACCAAATAATAAAATGTACACTGTTGGCTACAATTCTATATTGGTTAGAGGTAGAGGGGAAGGGTTGAGATCTCAAAAACACCTTTTCATCCTGCTGCATTTTTGCGCCTGTTTCAAGTCAGGAGCATTTGTCCTTTGTTAGTCTTGTATGATTTTTAATTTTGGTTTCTTTTACATATTTCGGAGTTTAGTATGACGTCCATTATCACTGACCTAGTACACATTTTCGTTTAGGGACCAGGCTAAGCACGCCTTTGGATATGGGATTTTGCTCGCTGTATTGAAGACCCATTGGTTGCCTTCGGCTATCGGTCGTTTTCTGCTCTTTGGTAAGGTCGTTGTCTCTTAACATTTCCAATTTCTTTCCATTCTCAATTTTACAGGTATATAAAAATAATATAATTGTAAGAAGTACATGTAGTTTATGTTATGACAAAAGCTTTTCATTTCATTATGTGCAGAAAAATCTACAAATGCTGTAAAATCACTAAACAATGACACTAAAGTTGTTTCTTGGGTGCAAACATACTTTGCCAATCTAAAATATATTTACCCATCGACGTAAAACATGGTAAATCGCGAAATTTTACAAAATAAACAAATTTCTTTATGGTTTGTTGCCTTGATAAATCGTTAAAAGTATCGATTGTTTTATTTTCTTATGGATTATAGATTAATTCGTACGAGGAAGCTCCGAGGATGGTCGGAGCATTTTAAAAAGGCTCTTCACAGTAGTTTATGTGCAAATAATTATAATGATCCATTAAGATGTAAATCAAATCTACACCATTTTAATAATAGAGAAAGTAGAGCATTAAAGAGAAAGCTGAATTAACACCTGTGTCAACATGTGGTCTGTTCAAACAAATATTGTGTTAATTTTACAAAACTATAAAATAGATAAGAAATTCTTCAATAGTATTGTAAAATGCTGGGAAAATGTATACTAGATCATTGATAATGGACGTCATACTAAACTCCGAAATATATAACAGAAACCAAAATTAAAAATCATACAAGACTCACAAAGGACAAATGCTCTTGACTTGAAACAAGCGCAAAAATGCAGCAGGGTGAACAAGATGTTTTGAGCTATCAACCATCTCTCTATACCCCTAGGCAATATAGAACTGTAGCCAACAAGACGTAGCTGCTTGAAAATGATGGCTATTTTGGGAAAAATTGTAATTCATCGGCTACTTTGAAAGACTTGTCACAATATGATAGCTACGATAAATTGATTTTTTTTTAGTAATCCCTGATATTTTTTCATGAATAAATTTTTCGATTTTGATTTAATGACAATTAAACTGATTCAGTGGATTAATAAAATTGAGAATGGAAATGGGGAATGTGTCAAAGAGACAACAACCCGACCAAATAAAAAACAACAGCAGAGGGTCACCAACAGGTCTTCATTGTAGCGAGAAATTCCCGCACCCGGAGGCGTCCTTCAGCTGGCCCCTAAACAAATATATACTAGTCAAGTGATAATGAACGCCATACTAATTAAAACTTTATAACAAAATTTGAACTTTGTACTGGATTTTTTTTTTGTCTATGCAATGCAACTTATTTCTCAAACTAATTTATATATTACGAAATCTACAAGAAAGTATTGAGAAGATGTTTTATTGATACTGTTAATGTTTCAAAAATTATACATAGATTGAAAGTAAAGAATGATAAATTATAAGATTTATAATTCGGCTCCCATATAATATGTTATTATTTTTTTAGTGACCTTACTTTCTCTTTCATAGCTACAATATAACTTAGAAAAAAGCAATAAATGGACACTTGCTACGTGATATAGAAAAATGAACAGCTGTGCCACGAGTGCATGATACGTTTGTGTCTTGTGTGTGAAGTTTTAGGCAATAATCTTCAATGGTTTTGGAGGTACGGCGCAACATGTGAAAACCCCTTCCTATTGTTTTACAAAAAGAACCACATTAGCTCTAAAATAAAATTTTGAATCACACCAAAAAGTATACAGATCTTAAAATGTATCTAACTAAAAAGTCTTTAAAGTTTTATGCAATAATAATAAATCGTTTTTGAGATACGGCGCGATATGTAAAAAAAAGCACAACCCTGTTTTAGTAACAAAGTCCCGTAACTGAAAAATTTGACAGGCGTATCAAAAGAATAATATGTTTATTTGTTCAATCGTTACTGAAAGTGAAATGAAAAGTTCTTTTTAGCAGCCTGTTTGGTTCATCTTTGTCAAAAACAAAATAAAGAAACATTCCTAATAAATTATTTACTTGCAATGTGTAATACTACCAAAACATAGTACATTCAGCTTCTTGTCTAAAAGTGTTGATTTTATTTTCATAATTCATTTAATTTGACAGTTGTTGGAAGCGAACCCGGCATTTCATTGCAGAAAGTTTTTTTAGTCATAAAAATGTATCTTGGATGTTTCAAAGCAACAACGAAAATCTATTTGGTGTTCTATAAAATATTTTGGAAAGTTGAGGTTACATGGTTACTTAAGCTTATACACATAAAAAAGGTGCAGATAATTTGATTGGTTAATTTCTGTTGATGTTTATTTTTTTCTATGCACTGGAAAGTTATTTTGTATTTTTACAGTATTGCAGAACAGGATAAACTAGACTCTTGTCTAGATATTTTTTGTTTAAAACATAGATAAATTCCGCACATTTTGTTTTGAAAAATACCAATTAAACAATGACTTATAGGAGAAAACATTTTCACGTTCGCTTTTTACTGTAGTACTGGACAAGATAAAACTTTACTCATGCCAAGTATTTCTAAATAAGATTTGATTCAAAGATAAAATCCACAAAGGAACAGTAAGATCCCTTTTTGACTTAAAAATATAGCAGTTTTACAAAACTTCTAAAATGTAAACTTATAGCTATTTATTGGTAAGTAGAATACTTCCGCTACATAAATATGGGCTGTTTTGACAATACAATGCACATATATCGGGTACTAGCATCATTAGGTCATACTAAATTACTGAAATCTTCACAATTTTAGCATTTGAGTTAACTTTTAGACTTTTTCCTTCTTAAATGAAAGTGGCCACATTTGTGTTCATTTTTAATATTTAAATGTAAGTTGTATTTGATGATATTACATAACACATATAAAGGTTGAGAGTGGACACTGTTGCAGCTACTTTCATTTTTGACAAAAACCATCTGAAAAATGATCTATTTGATAGATTTTTCATATTTAAGCTAAAAGTGAGCGTCTTTCATGACAAAATCTGTTCAAATCTTTCACAAAAACTAATTGAATCGACTGAAGTAGAACTTGAAATTGGAGACCAAAATATGCCCTTACCGGACCTACTCCTTTACTAACCTTTGAAATGCTGTAACTTTCTTATAAATACATAGAAAATAATAAAAGAGGTATATATAGATAGATAAAAGATTTAACTTTTAAATGAATGCAATATTTTTATTATGCAATCATTATGTAATCAATTATTATGTAATTAGTGGCAAAATCTAGGTAAGTTCACTTGAATGAATTTAGCTCTATCATCTCTTTAACTATACAGAAAATTTTAATGAAATCTTAATCAACACATTTTGGGCTTCAAAAGAATGTCTCAGATTGTCTCTATGGTATTCCATTCTCTCATAAATCTCTAATTAGTGTAAACATCCTAACCACATAAAAGAAGATAATGTTTAATTAGGTGTAAAATTTGTTCTTTACATTCTATCTGAAATCTGAGACACCCTTTTGTAGATAATGGCCATAGGAACAACATATAATAAAATCAACCCTCTAGGGATACCTATGCAGAAGCTAATTTCATTTGAAAGTGGAAATTTGGTGAAAAATATTTTAGACACAGTTAACATTATAATTGGTTACATAATTGTTGCATAATACTAACATTGCATTTATTTGAAAGAGTAATCTATTAGCTATCCAAAACTACCACTTTTATAAATTTTCAAGCTTTATTAAGAAAGTTACAGCATTTTAAAACTTGGGAGTTGGAGTTATAAAATCTTTGTATTGTGCTACCTTAAGTAAAAAATGTCAATTAAAGAGAGATGTACTAGAGGTAAAACAAGGAATGTAAATGATCATTGCTTTCACACGTTTGATAAACTACTCACTTTAATAACAAAATGTATGGTTGATAGTGAGATAAGGAAACAATGTACTTAACGTATTAAAAGTAAAATGGCATAAATACCGAGCACCATTAAAATTAAAAAACAGGTGCACCATCTGTTCATGCTGTTTGTTCTATCTTCAATTTCAATCATTATTTTAAAATAGTTTATGAGAGGAGAAACTTTGTCGGGTTTTGATGGTTTTATATCTTGTATTTGATTTCGCTTTTTACTGTTGTACCATTCGAGCATGATTATGTTGTTGGTCGATTAAGGTAGTGATAAAAAATTGCCGATAAGTTTCCATTTCATTTGTATAGAAAACTTTACCTATATTCATGTTGTATGTCAGATGATCTGAGAATAATTAATTTGAACAAATCTTATTTGAAGTTCAGGTTAGTTCAAGGTTAACAAGTTTTACATAATTATATAGATAACACTGGCCGTGAGGAATCAAGTTAAAAACATATATCTTAAGTATGATGGTCAATTTACATTGAAAAAGTTTACAATTTATCTTTTCAATATCACTTATATATGTTAATGATTCTTTAGCATGTATGTTTTCCTGAACTAAAATTGCCGTTCAGCTTATTAACATTCTGTGTCTTTGTATTAATGTGATCTGTATACTTTATAAGCGTAAGCAAATATAAAAGAGATAATGGAAACATAACTACTCTATTATTTCTTGATCAAATAGATCTTGTCATGGATTCTTAAATATGCCTTGAAGCAAAAATGACAAAAGACTCTCACTTTGAATTCTGATAATTGATCCTTGTAACTGCTTTACTGTCTGTTCGTGTTGTTGGATTAATGTCTTCTGTTGTTGGATTGATGTGTTTTGTTGTTGTGTCGACATCTGATGTTGTTGAATTAAAAACTGTTGTTGCTGAATGGCTTTCTCCTGCTGCTGATTTGTTATTGCCTGTTGTTTGTTTTCGGTAGTACACTGTCTCGCTGTAGCATTTAGTATCGCCACAATATTTTCCACATGGTTCAGTCGATCAATCAGTACATCTGGGTCATTCAGCAATAGCCGTTTTTCTTCTGTTGTGACTAGATTGACCTTAAAACAAAGAAAATATATTAACAATACAATCATTCTTAAAAGTCTTATGTCAGCCATTGGGAAATCATATAAGTTAACGCAAATTGTTTCTTATCATTTATAAATTAGAAAAGGTCACATAGGGTCTGATTTTGTTAACAAGCACATGATAACCTGAACGTTGTAAAATTACGATGTGTATATGACATATCTTAAACACTGTGAATTTATTTCGATCTTCACTTATTTGTTGCAGACTTTGCGTAAACTTATGTTATTTCATAATCCGCTAAAATTTCTATACAAATTTAAAAGGAAAGAAATACTTTACTGAAGGGTATAAATTAAGCTGCATATATATAATTGAAAAAATTGTAACATTCGTAAACGTATCGCGAAATATTTTCCACTAAGATAATGTTTCATTGACAAGTTACCCTTGAACCAGATTGACTGTCGTGTTTGTGAGTATAGGATTGTGAACTTCGTCTGTCAAAACCTATGCAGTTACTGGTGTGTCACTATCTTTGTAAAGGATCTATATTATTAGGACTGGCAATCTGAATGCCCTGCTTTGAAACCAAAATTTGTCTGTTGGAATTTAAATTAAATAATGAATAAAAACTGAAAGCAAGGGCTCAATTAGAAATAGTCATCCTACGACAGTCTGAGTTGTTCTTTTTATAACCATTTCTGATTGGTTTCAATTTTTAGCTATTGTACCTTATACCTTAAATATAGTTTCCCCTGCTCAGCTGGTTCTATCATCAGGTGGATCCTCTCATCTCGACTATTTTGGCGCTGTCCACGACAATCGCCAGGGGTGTGCCGACTGAGTTGATCAGACTCATCCAGGAACCCGCTAGCTCTTCCACTGCTCTTCTCTCTTCCACCATATCCATCTAAAAGCTTCCTCTGCCTGTTTCCCGACTTTTCCAACCAAACTTCTTCTTACTGGTCGAGTTAGTTCTATGGACCCCAAGATTCTTCACAATGTTTGCGACACAAAGCCTCTACAGCCTACCTCCACTGGAAAATACCATGTCCTCCAATTCTTCTCTTGGATGTTTGTTACTTATCCTTGGTACTTGGCAAGTTTTCTCTCATGGGCTTCTTCCAGTCTTGTTTCCAATGGCACTGTTAGCTCTACAAAAATGATCTGTCTTCTGATTCCGGACCACAGCACAATGTCTGGTCTGAGGGTTGTTGCTATATTATCTCTTGGGAAGGTGGTCTTTCCCCCAACGTCGGCTTGCATCTCTCATAGTCTTAATGCTCGACGATATTGTTTTTTAACTCTCGTAAAAATACTTTTTGGCCAATGTACTTTAAAATTTCATTTTAAAAACTGCGGATCACGGACCAAAATAACAAATGTAACGACACTGTAGTTTGATCTTTGAATTATAGGTTTAAATGTTTCGTTAAATGATATGTGGTAAAATATTTTATAAACTCTAGAAGTATATTTGCAACATGCCCTGAATGTGATACTCAGACATAGACCCCCTGATATAATGCAACATTAAATTTCCTGCTGAATATGCTGTGTATTAGACCGACACGTTGCATTGGATTTTGTTAAGTGCTGACTCAGGTAAACAATGATCTTCGTAATGCCTTCCATCTTTCATATGAATAAAATTATTTCCAAGCAGTACGTGTGCATTAAAACTGGAAATGATGTCAAAGGACTGGCACATCAACACTTCAATGGAAATAGTTGCATAAAACACAATATGAACTGTTTAACCTTTATTCTTAACAGCCGGCTAGATTTGCTAAATGATTTTTACTAATGTAATGCTATATTTCCTTAGTTCAAGATTTCTCCAATACATTGTTCAATTCCAGATTTGGGATAATTAAACTTCATATAACCTCATCATTCGTGATTATACAAGGAAACTCCACACTAAAATTTACGACAAAAGGGCCGATTTTTTTTGTTTTTTATTGTTAATATGACTTTTTGGGATGGTGATGGTCATTCGACACCCTGAAGCGGTGTTTATATTTAAAAACACGTTCGTTATGCCAATATCTATTGTCATTATAGATATTAAAAAACAAAATCTATGACTGATTGTGTAACTGGTAAATTATTAAGTCAGGGACTCGTTAACACAAATTACTAAGATTATTTACGAAATTCCTCCATTGATATAAAGTTTTGGTTTTAAAGTTTGATGGTCCATGTATAAAAGTTATGTCAAACAGGATAAAACATCTTCATATTTACGTTTGTTTACCGTGTCCGAAAATTTGAACGATCCTGCTTAACTTCTGGATCATTTATACAAACGTATTCTACAAGGTTACAAATTTAACATTAATACTAGATCTTTGAATATTGTTTTATTGGTATTAATACATATTTTGATACCAGTAATTTAAAAGCAAACTGAAAAGTATTGTAAAATACATATGAACTCTCACGGATCTATAATCTGTCGATTCCTGGATCTTGGACATTGCACAAGGTCATGTTTTGCTCTGACTACTTATACCGTTTTCTCAATTAATCCATAGGATTTTGATTTGACTGGTTGGTTATTTAGTCTTAGATGCAATGGCTTTGAACTAGCTGTCAGTAACTGCGACTACTCTCAGATCTGTACTTATTTTTTTTTGTTTGGATGTACAGTTACCCGGCAACGTCCGCTCTGTGTTTTTGCTAGATACATTTCTATTTGTATCCGTCTGATGAGTTAAATCTTTTTCAACATATGTTTTTTTAGCTCGTTCTTATGTTATACTATTCCACCACTCTCCCAGGTTAGGAATAGAGATGGGATCTCGCTAACATGTTGAGCCTCGCTTCATTATGTATGTATGTGCCTGTCCCAAACCACGAGCATGTATTCAGTGGTTGCCAATTGTTGATGTGTTAAATATTTGTTTTTTGTTCATTTTTTTGTGCATTAATTAACTATTTTGAATTGGTTTACATTTGTCATTTCGGCGCATTTTAAAGATGACTATGCTCATTGTTGAAGACTGTAAAGGGACCCATATAGTCCCTTTTGATGAAGATCATTCCACATCTTTTTTATTTTATAATAAAACGTTGAATGAAAATCAGAAGGTGAAGTTATGTCGACTTTTGTAAGGTATTCATGATTTATAGGATGCAATGACCTGAGGCCAAATTTATCTAAAAAAATTATCATCCATGTTTTTTTTTTCTATTGGCACTTAGCAATTGATCAATTAATCAATTTATGGAAGATTACCTCAGCCTAGACTTGATCAAGAGGTTTAAAAAAAATTGCACTGCTTTCGTTACGGTCAATTTACAATTTTGAATATCCTTTCGTAAGAATGCTTGGCTAAATAGATAGCATTGGCTTAATTGTTTATAGATTAACATAAAGTGGACAATAACACATGCAATTTGAGAATGAAAACAAAAGAAAACATATTCTAGTATATCAATATAAGCTTATATCCCCCCTCCCCGACCAAGGCCATAGACGCTGGGTATTTTTAACGTATTATTTGCAAGATGACATGTCACAATACCTGTAATACTAAACATTATTTTGACTCCAACATGTCCAATAATACCGGTTTGTTTTTCGAAATCTTAGATCATGTAGCGTGTGATTGTTAATAAAAGTGACAAATACAAAATTAAAACCAATCGGTTTTGTCCGGTCGGGGATCCAACCCACTTATGACCTTGAACATGATAAGTTATATGAATGAAGACAGCTTAAACGCCGATGAATAATTATAAAGACAGCCCTTACTATTTTCTTTAGTCCTATGTAATCTCAATATATGACATAGATAGCTAAATCATCTAGGATTGCACACAAATAGTTCCATGGGAATAGCTGGAGGAACAAAGAATGAACAGACAAACTGTATATAGGTTGTTAATGTAAATTTAGAAATAACATATTTCCAATCTTTCATATAATATAACTCAACAGTTTGTTCTACTCAATGTAAGTTATACTTCAACTGTGTAAAAACAATTATGAGAAGTAGTATAGGTAGCTAGTCGCTTCTGACCAGCAACCATGTCGTACCATATAGAAAAATCATACTTGTTGCATAAAAATTATTCCGTTTAAAATTTCTTAATATATATCATTTCTAAAAATTCAGAATGATATTTTTATGATATTTTTGTTGATGAGTGTCTTTTTTTAAAACGAATGAGACGACGTATGTCGGCTCTTGCTGTCAAGTCTTGATTAAAAGGACTTCATCAACTGAAGCCAAATAATAAAAAACAAAGTTATAACTTTTTCTTTTTATTACTTTGAACAGACCACACATGTCAGTGGATAATTGTTTATGTACGGTGGACATTTCAGAGACCCGCATTTCGTAAGAACTTCATAGAACAATTTACCAAGATGTTGATCCACACCTCCAATAATATATTCTGGATTTATATCAACGCATACGAAAGCCGAGGCCGCGACATGACTATAAAGTCCTGAAGCAAGATATCCATGGTATTCTTCCTTCCATCCACTGTAACATGTATTCTTACCAGGAATCATTATGACAGATGAAGCACGTTCAGTTCTGCATAGAGCACAAGGAACATCCTCGTCATCAGAATTAGAAGCAAAAAAGTTAGAGTCAAATTCGCCACCATACATACGACCCCAATCTGTTCCACTAGTCTTTACATAATTTGGATCTGGTGGTAAACATACATATTCCGCCGCCGAACCTGTATTAGCATAGTGACCACCTCCTGCATATCCTGTGAAAAAATATAATTTATATAAATTATAAAACTATGGATATATGAGTATCTAAAAAATCTCATCGCTGAAACTGCTTACGGACACTTCATTTAGGAATAAGGTTATCATCAGTGTCGTTTTTTAGGGATTTAACTTCTTATTCTTGCAATTGATAGATAATTGAAAGGGAGAATTCGGGAGTCTCATATAGACCGTCTAACTGTGATAAAAAGCGATAAAATTGCGATCTTCAAAACAGCAAACAAAACAAATAAAGACTGAGTAGCACGCACCTTCGGACAACAGATTATACATGTTTACTTCAGGCTTTATAATATTCCAACAATATTCTTCAGAGGACACCGAGTCTTTCTGATTCGCATTTGACAAAATACATTTCAGTCATAAATACGATTGGCAATAAATCCGCATTTTTTAAATTATAAAAATTCACAAAGAGTTCCTAATATAACCATCTGTTGTCTGCATTTGCTGCTATTTATTAAAATGTGTTATTTGGACTTCCAAAAACGAATCCATTTGTCAGTAAAAGCCAGGAAATGTTGATAAAAGTAGCATGCAATCAAGTTAGACAGACAATTTAGACAACCTTGAATAAAAGAAATCAATAAAAATTTGAGCGAGACCACGATAAATGTTGGAAAAAAAGTCATCAACGAGGTTAAGGGCTTTAATTAACGAATGTAATAAAACCTCACCCAAACTCACGCAGCAAGTTAAAGAGGATAGTTAGAGTTTACAATTATTTGTTTACGAGATACGATGAAATTAATGAGATTGTAAAACAATATTCATATTCCCGATTAGATCAATTTGATTATCAAAACTTACTATAAGATAATTGCGGAAAATTAAATGTTGTGTGGGAATAATTAATTTTATACTGCAATCAGCTATTTTACTATACAGATAAAGCTATATTTATATATATATATATATATATATATATATATATATATATATACTAACTAATTGCTACCAAAGTCCCGATGCGTTAAAACAGCTACTAAAGTAAGCATGATTCAGCATTTTCAAAGAATTTACGAAATCGGTTATTATCGAAAATCTTGATGTTATATTAATATTGTTTGGACGTACAATATGTTTTTTATAACAATTTAAGATAAATATGTTACTTTAAACTCAATAAAAAATCGGGAAATGTGTAAACTCGGCCTCCAAAATGTATACGTGCCTACTTTAAATTTTGTGCCTTCTTATACAATTTAAAAAAAAAAATATTGTTAAATTACTACTTAAGTCGCAATCACCGGAACATCTCTTGATTTTGTATTTAAACAAGTATAAGGTCGTTAAAGTCAGCGTATATATTAAGGATAAGAATAACATTTCTTTTCGGAAGTCTTTGTTAATAAACAAACAAAACGGCAGTTCTGTTGGCAAGGAAGTTATATTAAAATTTTGTAGAAAAAAATGAAATGTAATTAAAAACTTTCAAGAAATTACGAGTAGTTTGTCTGAAATTGAATTAATACATAAGGAATATCAAAATAATATGTTAAATTCGAATTGATACGTGCTGCAAAAAAAAGTGCACTGGTATATAAAAGAAAAACTTGATCCAACTTTTTGTTTTGTCTTATTAGCATAGAAATATAGTTTTAAGAAATGAATGCTTCTTTATGTATATTTTTTTGACGGGAAAAGAGAAGGGGGATTTTATATTGTTGATCGTGTGAATATTTTTCGAACGAACCGCTTCGTACAAGTTATGCTCCAGTCAACACTTTTACAACTCAATCAAATTATTAAAATAAGCAATAATTTCTTAATCATACAATCTTGTTCTACATATGATACGCGTTTTAAAAACCTAGACGGCTATATTATAAAAATATTTGCATTGTAACAAACGTTATACATAATGTACATTTATATATTATAACTGACTAAGCGGTATGGGCTTTGCTCATTGTTAAATGCTGCTCGGGGTGACCTTTAGTTGTTTATTTCTAGGTCATCTGGTCTCTTGTGGAGAATTGTCTCATTTCTACATAATGTAGATGTAATTTAAACCCGTCCCATTACATCTATAGTCTTCTATTTTCTAAAGCATGCATATATTCTGGGTTTCTTTTATACAATTGAATGTTATTAATTGACAGGTAGTGTTGAAGAGTTTTAAATTCTTCCCCACATGTGATCATATCAATGTTTTCGTACTTTATATATGCATGCTTGCGTGCGTGCAATCTTAAGTTATATGTTTGAAGCAAGCGCATAGGTCATCATATATATATACATCTTCAAATTTCGAAGTGTCGGCATTTCACTAAAATAAACGCAATTGAGCTAATTTTGGTGCATCTGAAAGATAATGTAAAAACCTTTTAGAATAATACCATAATTTAATGAACAAATAAGTTTTTCATAGAAAAATACATCGTTAAAGTTTATGTATGCAGGGAAATGCACACTGAAACCCCGTGCCTACTTTGGTGAAATGCTGACTTGTACGGAATTTATAAATAGTGCTCTTCTGTGTATTGGTTGTTCTAAAAATAGAATAATCTAAAAATACGCAACTCTACTTTCTATTTACAATAGAGTAACTGCGTAAGACGATGATAATATGAAACTTTAGTTTAATTAAGTCAATCAAAAACTATGTGTTTATTATAAAAAAAAATCATATATTTATAAATTAACTGCTTACAAAATCACTGAACCAAACATGTCAAAAATAATAAATATTTTGCAGTCTTTCTTGGCCTAACACCCTTTAAAACTAATATGATATGTTATATGCCTCATTTCTTTCTTTTTTTTAAATACTCCTAAAATTTAAAATTGCTGGAAAATACTTTATCTTTATGTAAGACACCCTTTTATTGGAAAACCTTAATTTTAAACCACAGGCTCATATAAATTTGACTTTTGAATAATTGTGCTACCTCTGATTACTCAAATGAGTCCTTTTTTGCTTTTGATATTTGATATATTATATATTAAGCATTTAAGAAGTATTTTTTTTTGCAACATTTTAATTTTTAAACTCCCAAATGTTGATAGTTGAAATTTTCCAATTTAACGTCTAAATTTAACACGCAAATTAAATTTAAAATTTAACATAGTGTATGTAATATATATCCTATTGTCATGAAATTTGTAAGCAGTCTCATAAGTAACTAAGCTTTGGTCATAACTAGTTTTATAAAGATTGGTCAATTTTTTCTTTTTTAAGAGGTGAAATCAGTAAATATAGAATCTGTACTTTGGCAACTTCCCTGAATGATTTGACGGTGTCAATTTGTCAAATAGAAAGAAACTAAAGGATTTAAACTTTCACTTATTAGAAATTCTGCACAAATTACCAATTTTGGAATTATATGGTCAAAATAAGCATTACACACCTTTTTTTCAATTTTGATGACTAAGTGGCATTCTGACTTTCTATCTGACAGGTTTTCATGTGGACATATTACTGTTTCTATGTGTTAATCCAGTTGTTTGACTCTTATGTAAACCAATTTTAATATCAAGACGCCAATATTGACCATACTTACCCTGGATCTTTTCACCCTAAGGACAAAACTGATCATATTTTTGGTCTATACAATGTGTCATTTTCATCGTAAAGGCCTTGGCTAACTTTAACATGTGTTTTTCAATATAAATAGGTGCTTCATTAAGCGGATAACACGATAAACCGTCATAAAAGCCTGTAAAACCAAAATAAAGGCAACTACCCATAAGAGTGAAAATCTTCCCCCAGCACCGCCTAGGCATTCCATTGGGCTATATTCTAGCTCAAACTAATGCTTAGGGTGTCTACTTCATGCCTGCATCTTTATATATACTAAAATATGTGGCCGTAGGCCAACAAAATCTTTAATCGACCCTTACCCCCAATTTGGATAGCCTGACGCCATTATTGACCATACCAACCCCGGATCTTTTCACCCTAGGTACCAAACTGATCATATTATTGGTCTGTACAAGATGTCATTTTCATCGTAAAGGCCTTCGCCAACTCTAAGATGTGTTTCCAACATAAATAGCTGCTTCATTTAGCGGAAAACACATTAAACCATCATAAAAGCCTGGAAAACCAACATAAAGGCAACTACCCATAGAGTAAAAACTTTCCCCTAGCACCGCCCAGGCATGCCATTTGGGATTATTTTTGCGTAAAACTAAGGTTTAGGGTGTCCACTACATGCCTGAATCTGTATTTATACGAAAATATGTGAACGTAAGCCAACAAAATGTTTATTCGACCCTTACCCCCAATTTGAATAGCCTGACACCAATATTGACCATACGAAACCTGGATTTTTTCACCCTAGGGACCAAACTGAGAATATAATTGGTCTATACAAGGTGTCATTTTCATCGTAAAGGCCTTGGCTGATTTTAACATGTGTTTTTCAATATAAATCGGTGCTTCATTTAGCGGAAAACACGATAAACCATCAAAAAAGCCTAGAAAACCAAAAGAAAGGCAACTACACATAAGAATTCAAATCTTCCCCCAGCACCGCCCAGGCATGCCATTGGGGTATTTTCTAGCTCAAACTAATGCTTAGGGTGTCTACTACATGCCTGAATCTTTATTTATACTAAAATGTGTGGACGTAGGCCAACAAAATGTTTATTCGACCCTTACCCCCAATTTGGATAGCCTGGCGCAATTATTGACCATACCAACCCCGGATCTTTTCACCCTAGGGACCAAACTGAACATATTATTGGTCTATACAAGGTGTTATTTTCATCGTAAAGGCCTTGGCTAACTTTAACATGTGTTTTTCAATAAAAATAGGTGCTTCATTAAGCGGAAAACACGATAAACCATCAAAAAGCCTAGAAAACCGAAAGAAAGGCAACTACACATAAGAATTCAAATCTTCCCCCAGCACCGCCCAGGCATGCCATTGGGGTATATTCTAGCTCAAACTAATATTTAGGGTGTCTACTACATGCCTGAGTCTTTATTTTTACTAAAATATGTGGACGTAGGCCAACAAAATGTTTATTCGACCCTTACCCCCAATTTGGATAGCCTGACGCCATTATTGACCATACCAACCCCGGATCTTTTCACCCTAGGGACCAAACTGATCATATTATTGGTCTGTACAAGATGTCATTTTCATCGTGAAGGCCTTCGCCAACTCTAAGATGTGTTTCCAACATAAATAGGTGCTTCATTTAGCGGAAAACACATTAAACCATCATAAAAGCCTGGAAAACCAACATTAAGGCAACTACCCATAGAGTGAAAACTTTCCCCTAGCACCGCCCAGGCATGCCATTTGGGATTATTTCAGCGTAAAACTAAGGTTTAGGGTGTCTACTACATGCCTGAATCTGTATTTATACGGAAATATGTGAACGTAAGCCAACAAAATGTTTATTCGACCCTTACCCCCAATTTGAATAGCCTGACACCAATATTGACCATACGAAACCTGGATTTTTTCACCCTAGGGACCAAACTGAGAATATAATTGGTCTATACAAGGTGTCATTTTCATCGTAAAGGCCTTAGCTGATTTTAACATGTGTTTTTCAATATAAATAGGTGCTTCATTTAGCGGAAAACACGATAAACCATCATAAAAGCCTGGAAAACCAACATAAAGGCAACTACCCATAAGAGTGAAAATCTCTCCCCCAGCACCGCCCAGGCATGCCATTTGGGTATATTCTTGCTCAAACTACGGCTCAGGGTGTCTACTTCATGCCTGAATCTTTATATATACTAAGATATGTGGCCGTAGGCTAACAAAATGTTAAATCGACCCTTACCCCCAATTTGGACAGCCTGATGCCATTATTGACAATATTGACCCTGGATCTTTTCACCCTAGGAACCAAACTGAGCATATCATTGGTATATACAAGGTGTCATTTTCATCGTAAAGGTCCTGGGTAACTTTGACATGTGTTTTTTTTTTATTTAAATAGGTGCTTCATTAAGCCAAAAAGACGATAAACCATTGTAAAAGCCTAGAAAACCAAGAGAAAGGCAACTACCCATAAGAGTGAAAATCTCCCCCCAGCACCGCCCAGGCATGCCATTTGGGTATATTATAGCTCAAACTAATGTTAAGGGTGTCTACTACATGCTCGAATCTTTACTTATAACAAAATATGTGAACGTAAGCCAAAAAATTATTTAATCGACCCCTACCCCAAATTTGGATAGCCAGACGCCAATATTGACTATATCAATCCCGGATCGTTTCACCCTAGGGACCAAACTGAGGATATTATTGGTCTATACAAGGTGTTGTTTTCATTGCGAAGGCCTTGGCTAACTTTAACATGTGTATTTCAATATAAATAGGTGCTTCATTAAGCGGAAATCACGATAAAGCATCATAAAAGTCTAGAAAACCAACATAAAGGCAACTATCCATAAGAGTGAAAATCTTCCCCAGCGCCGCCCAGGCATGCCATAGGGTTATATTCTAGCTCAAACTAATGCTTAGGATGTCTACGTCATGCCTGAATCTGTATTTATACTAAAATATCGGAACATAGGCCAAACAAATATTTAATCGACCCCTTACCCCCAATTTGGATAGCCAGACGCCAATATTGACCATATCAACCCCCGAACTTTTCACCTTAGGGACCAAACTGATCATATTATTGGTTTATACAAGGTGTCATTTTCATCATAAAGGCCTTGGCTAACTTTAAGATGTGTTTCCCAACATAAATAGGTGCTTCATTAAGCAAAAAACACGATAAATCATCATAAAAGCCAAGAAAAGCAACATAAAGGCAACTACCCATCAGAGTAAAAATCTCTCCCCCAGGCACCACACAGGCATGCCATTGGGGTATATTATAGCTCAAACGAATGCTAAGAGTATCTACTACATGCCTGAACCTTTACTTATAATAAAATATCACTACAAACTGCTCAGAGTCTGAATTGACCAGTTTTTGTGCTCGACCAGTAAAATCGAGCACACATTTTACTTGACTAGTCTCGACATCGTCTCGACTGTACTTAACTGTACTTAAGTGTACTCGACTAGGTCTCGACTTTACTTAATTAGTCTGATTCAGTACTTGATGATCTTTGTGTAGTCTGAAATGGTCTTGACCAAGGCTCAACCTGTCTCGACCTGTCTCGACAAGTCTTGACCTTCAAATTTAGTTTTGACTGGTGAAAATCAGCCCATCTAACTAAATTAAATATTGATCTTACAAAATTCAAGCTTATAAGGTAGTTTGATTTATTGCTGTCAAATGAAAGAATTTAATTTTACAATAGGTAAAAATAAAAATTATTATATAAATTCAGATAGGCATCTTTAATTTTTTTTATAACTTTTTCAAATCAACTTGGATTTTCATCAAACTATGCAGCTATTTCAGATATATATCAAGCTTACTGAATCCCATGTAATTTAGTTTTTTGTTGTATTGCTATAAAATTTAAAAATTAAATTAATCCAGGTAAAAAAAATAGGAACACTTTAATTTTTTTCACAACTTTTTCAATTCAACTTGGATGTTCATCAAACTCTACAACTATCTTTGCCATATATTGATCTTACTGATTCATAGGTTTTTATTTAGTTTTGTGTACTTCTGTCAAATTTAAGAATTTAATTGATCTAGGTCAAAAAGCTACGGTATTAGAAATATAGCTTTCCTGATATATTAAATGATATTAAATTTTTGTTTTAACAACAACAAAAAAAGTGTCTTTTTTAAGACTTCATAATTTTTTTCAAATCAGCTTAAACCAAATAAACACCTTTTTTTTGTTAAAACAAAAATTTAATATCATGAACTTTCATAACAATCCTTGATAACCTTTTAAAAAAAGAAATGTGTTTCAAAGTTACAGTAAAACTTTATTTAAATCAAATCTTAAAATATTATTTTGGTCAAATTTAATGACATGGCACTATACATGGTTTAATTACATCAGTACATGTGAGTTTTACAGGTAAAAAGAAAGCCCTTCTTTTCTTAAACTCGTGTATTACTTATCTAGTAAATTAAAAAAGCCTTGCGATTTAGATTTAACAGGATGTTGCAACTTTGATTAATGTTATTTAGAATTTAAAACACTGGTAGATGTGATCTTTTTAATAAGTTTGCCCCAAGCAAAAGGTATTGCTTTTTAAATCACCACAAATCAGAAAAACTATTTTAATAATTTCTTTAATGTTTCATCACTATTTGATATATTTATATAATATATATTAAAAGGAATAAATTATTAAATAATTATATATACTTTTTCCCAAATAATGAGGAAAGATGTATTTCTAATATCGCAGCTTTTTTACCTAGATTAATTAAATTTGACAGAAATACACAAAACTGAATAACAACCTATGATTTAGTAAGATCAATATATTGCAAAGATAGTTGTAGAGTTTGATGAAAATCCAAGTTGATTTGAAAAAGTTATTAAAAAATTAAAGTGTACTATCTCTATTTTGACCGAATTGCAAATCCTAGCTTTTTTTTTACCAAGATAACTTTAATTCTTAAATTTTACAGCAATACAACCAATAACTAATTGATACAGGATTCAGTAAGCTTAATATATATGTAAGATAGCTGCATAGTTTGATGAACATCCAAGTTGATTTGAAAAAGTTATTAAAAAAATTAAAGTGTATTATCTCTATTTTGTCCGAACTGCAAATTCTATTTTTTTTTACCTAGATTAATATAATTCTTGATTTTGACAGCAAGACAAAAACAAAATGACCAGGGATTTAGTAAGCTTAATATATATCTAAGATAGCTACATAATTTGATGAAAATCCTAGTTGATTTGAAAAAGTTATTAAAAAAATTAAAGTGTACTATCTCTATTTTGACCAAATTGCAAATCCTAGCTTTTTTTTTACCAAGATAACTTTAATTCTTGAATTTGACAGCAATACAACAAAAAATATAATGACCTGGGAATCAGTAAGCTTAATATATATCTAAATTAGCTACATGGTTTGATGAAAATCCAAGTTGATTTGAAAAAGTTATTAAAAAAATTAAAGTGATTTGAAAAAGTTATTAAAAAAATTAAAGTGTACTATCTCTATTTTGACCAAATTGCAAATCCTAGCTTTTTTTTTACCAAGATAACTTTAATTCTTGAATTTGACAGCAATACAACAAAAAATAAAATGACCTGGGAATCAGTAAGCTTAATATATATCTAAATTAGCTACATGGTTTGATGAAAATCCAAGTTGATTTGAAAAAGTTATTAAAAAATTAAAGTGTATTATCTCTATTTTGTCCGAACTGCAAATTCTATTTTTTTTTACCTAGATTAATTTAATTCTTGATTTTGACAGCAATACAAAAAAAAAATGACCAGGGATTTAGTAAGCTTAATATATATCTAAGATAGTTACATAATTTGATGAAAATCCAAGTTGATTTGAAAAAGTTATTAAAACAATTATAGTGTACTATCTCTATTTTGACCGAATTGCAAATCCTAGCTTTTTTTTTACCAAGATAACTTTAATTGTTAAATTTTACAGCAATACAACAAATAACTAATTGATACAGGATTCAGTAAGCTTAATATATATGTAAGACAGCTGTATAGTTTGATGAACATCCAAGTTGATTTGAAAAAGTTATTAAAAAAATTAAAGTGTACGATCTCTATTTCATCTGAACTGCAAATTCTAGCTATTTTTACCTAGATTAATTTAATTCTTGAATTTGACAGCAATACAACAAAAAATAAAATGACCTGGGATTCAGTAAGCTTAATATATATGTAAGATAGCTACATAGTTTGATAAAAATCCAAGTTGATTTGAAAAAGTTATTAAAAAAATTAAAGTGTATTATCTCTATTTTGTCCGAACTGCAAATTCTATTTTTTTTTTACCTAGATTAATATAATTCTTGATTTTGACAGCAAGACAAAAACAAAATGACCAGGGATTTAGTAAGCTTAATATATATGTAAGATAGCTACATAGTTTGATGGAAATCCAAGTTGATTTGAAAAAGTTATTAAAAAAATTAAAGTGTACTATTTCTATTTTGTCCGAACTGAAAATTCTATTTTTTTTTACCTAGATTAATTTAATTCTTGATTTTGACAGCAATACAAAAAAAAAAAAATGACCAGGGATTTAGTAAGCTTAATATATATCTAAGATAGCTATAGTTTGATAAAAATCCAAGTTGATTTGAAAAAGTTATTAAAAAAATTAAAGTGTATTATCTCTATTTTGTCCGAACTGCAAATTCTATTTTTTTTTACCTAGATTAATATAATTCTTGATTTTGACAGCAAGACAAAAACAAAATGACCAGGGATTTAGTAAGCTTAATATATATCTAAGATAGCTACATAATTTGATGAAAATCCAAGTTGATTTGAAAAAGTTATTAAAAAAATTAAAGTGTACTATCTCTATTTTGACCGAATTGCAAATCCTAGCTTTTTTTACCAAGATAACTTTAATTCTTGAATTTGACAGCAATACAGCAAAAAATAAAATGACCTGGGAATCAGTAAGCTTAATATATATCTAAATTAGCTACATGGTTTGATGAAAATCCAAGTTGATTTGAAAAAGTTATTAAAAAAATTAAAGTGTATTATCTCTATTTTGTCCGAACTGCAAATTCTATTTTTTTCTACCTAGATTAATTTAATTCTTGATTTTGACAGCAATACAAAAAAAAAAATGACCAGGGATTTAGTAAGCTTAATATATATCTAAGATAGTTACATAATTTGATGAAAATCCAAGTTGATTTGAAAAAGTTATTAAAAAAATTAAAGTGTACTATCTCTATTTTGACCGAATTGCAAATCCTAGCTTTTTTTTACCAAGATAACTTTAATTGTTAAATTTTACAGCAATACAACAAATAACTAATTGATACAGGATTCAGTAAGCTTAATATATATGTAAGACAGCTGTATAGTTTGATGAACATCCAAGTTGATTTGAAAAAGTTATTAAAAAAATTAAAGTGTACGATCTCTATTTCATCCGAACTGCAAATTCTAGCTATTTTTACCTAGATTAATTTAATTCTTGAATTTGACAGCAATACAACAAAAAATAAAATGACCTGGGATTCAGTAAGCTTAATATATATGTAAGATAGCTACATAGTTTGATGGAAATCCAAGTTGATTTGAAAAAGTTATTAAAAAAATTAAAGTGTACTATCTCTATTTTGTCCGAACTGAAAATTCTACTTTTTTTTACCTAGATTAATTTAATTCTTGATTTTGACAGCAATACAAAAAAAAAAAAAAATGACCAGGGATTTAGTAAGCTTAACATATATCTAAGATAGCTACATAGTTTGATAAAAATCCAAGTTGATTTGAAAAAGTTATTAAAAAAATTAAAGTGTATTATCTCTATTTTGTCCGAACTGCAAATTCTATTTTTTTTTACCTAGATTAATATAATTCTTGATTTTGACAGCAAGACAAAAACAAAATGACCAGGGATTTAGTAAGCTTAATATATATCTAAGATAGCTACATAATTTGATGAAAATCCAAGTTGATTTGAAAAAGTTATTAAAAAAATTAAAGTGTATTATCTCTATTTTGTCCGAACTGCAAATTCTATTTTTTTTTACCTAGATTAATTTAATTCTTGATTTTGACAGCAATACAAAAAAAAAAAGACCAGGGATTTAGTAAGCTTAATATATATCTAAGATAGTTACATAATTTGATGAAAATCCAAGTTGATTTGAAAAAGTTATTAAAAAAATTAAAGTGTACTATCTCTATTTTGACCGAATTGCAAATCCTAGCTTTTTTTTACCAAGATAACTTTAATTGTTAAATTTTACAGCAATACAACAAATAACTAATTGATACAGGATTCAGTAAGCTTATTATATATGTAAGACAGCTGTATAGTTTGATGAACATCCAAGTTGATTTGAAAAAGTTATTAAAAAAATTAAAGTGTACGATCTCTATTTCATCCGAACTGCAAATTCTAGCTATTTTTACCTAGATTAATTTAATTCTTGAATTTGACAGCAATACAACAAAAAATAAAATGGCCTGGGATTCAGTAAGCTTAATATATATGTAAGATAGCTACATAGTTTGATGGAAATCCAAGTTGATTTGAAAAAGTTATTAAAAAAATTAAAGTGTACTATCTCTATTTTGTCCGAACTGAAAATTCTATTTTTTTTTACCTAGATTAATTTAATTCTTGATTTTGACAGCAATACAAAAAAAAAAAAAAAAATGACCAGGGATTTAGTAAGCTTAATATATATCTAAGATAGCTACATAGTTTGATGAAAATCCAAGTTGATTTGAAAAAAGTTATTAAAAAAATTAAAGTGTACTATCTCTATTTTGTCCGAATTGCAAATCCTAGCTTTTTTTACCAAGATTATTTTAATTCTTAAATTTTACAGCAATACAACAAAAAAGTAAATGACATGGGATTCAGTAAGCTTAATATATCTCTGAAATAGCTGCATAGTTTGATGAAAATCCAAGATGATTTGAAAAAGCTAAAAAAAAAAATAAAGATGCCTATCTGAATTTATATAATAATTTTTATTTTTACCTGTTGTAAAATTAAATTCTTTCATTTGACAGCAATAAATCAAACTACCTAATAAGCTTGAATTTTGTAAGATCAATATTTAATTTAGTTAGATGGGCTGATTTTCACCAGTCAAAACTAAATTGGAAGGTCAAGACTCGTCGAGACAGGTCGAGACTAGTCAAGACAGGTCGAGACAGGTCGAGCCTTGGTCAAGACCATTTCAGACTACACAAAGATCATCAAGTACTGAATCAGACTAATTAAGTAAAGTCGAGACCTAGTCGAGTACACTTAAGTACAGTTAAGTACAGTCGAGACAATGTCGAGACTAGTCAAGTAAAATGTGTTCTCGATTTTACTGGTCGAGCACAAAAACTGGTCAATTCAGACTCTGAGCAGTTTGTAGTGTATGTCAATGTAAGCCAACAAAAATATTTAATCGAACCCTACCAACCAATTTTAATATTAAGACGCCAATATTGACCATACTTACCGCGGATCGTTTCACCCTAGGGACCAAACTGAGCATATTATTGGTCTATACAAGGTGTTGTTTTCATTGCAAAGGCCTTGGCTAACCTTAACATGTGTTTTTCAATATAAATCGGTGCTTCATTAAGCGGAAATCACGATAAAGCATCATAAAAGCCTAGAAAACCAAAATAAAGGCAACTACCCATAAGAGTGAAAATCTTCCCCCAACACCGCCCAGACATTCCATTGGAGTATATTCTAGCTCAAACTAATGCTTAGGGTGTCTACTACATGCCAGAATCTGTATTTATACTAAGATATGTGGACAGAGGCCAACAAAATGTTTAATCGACCCTTACCCCCAATTTGGACAGCCTGACGCCATTATTGGCAATATTTACCCGGGATCTTTTCACCCTAGGGACCAAACTGAGCATATTTTTGATCTATTCAAGGTGTCATTTTCATTTTAAAAGCCTTTGCTAACTTTAACATGTGTTTTTCAATATAAGTAGGTGCTTCATTAAGCGGAAAACACGATAAACCATCATAAAACCTTAGAAAACCAACATAAAGGCAACTACCCATAAGAGTGAAAATCTTCCACAAGCACCGCCCAGGCATGCTGTTGGGTATATATTATAGCTCAAACTAATGCTAAGGGAGTCTTCTACATGCCAGAATCTTTATTTACACTAAAATATGTGGACGGAGGCCAACAAAATGTTTAATCGACCCTTGCCCTTATTTGGAAGGCCAGACGCCATTATTGACCATACTAACCCGGATTTTTTAACCCTAGGGACCAAACTGATCATATTATTGGTTTATACAAGGTGTCATTTTCATCAAAAAGTTCTTGGCTAACTTTAAGATGTGTTTTCCAACCTAAATAGGTGCTTCATTAAGCGAAAAACACGATAAATCATCATAAAAGCCAAGAAAAGCAACATAAAGGCAACTACCCATCAGAGTAAAAATCTCCCCCAGCACCGCACAGGCATGCCATTGGGGTATATTATAGCTCAAACGAATGCTAAGAGTGTTTACTAAATTCCTGAACCTTTACTTATAAGAAAATATGTCAATGTAAGCCAACAAAAATATTTAATCGAACCCTACCAACCAATTTTAATATTAAGACGCCAATATTGACCATGCTTACCGCGGATCGTTTAACCCTAGGGAACAAATTGAGCATATTATTGGTCGTTTCAAAGTGTCATTTCCATCGTAAAGGCCTTGGCTAACTTTCACATGTGTTTTCCAACATAAATAGGTGTTTCATTAAGCGGAAATCACGATAAAGCATCATAAAAGTCTAGAAAACCAACATAAAGGCAACTATCCATCAGAGTGAAAATCTCCCCCCAGCGCCGCCCAGGCTTGCCATAGGGTTATATTCTAGCTCAAACTAATGCTTAGGGTGTCTACTACATGCCTGAATCTGTATTTATACTAAAATATCGGAACATAGGCCAACAAAATTTTTAATCGACCCCTACCCCCAATTTTAATATCCAGACGCCAGTATTGACCATACCAACCCCATATCTTTTCGCCCTAGGGACCAAACTGAACATATTATTGGTCTATTCTAGGTGTCATTTTCATCGTCAAGGCCTTGACTAACTTTAAGATGTGTTTCCAACAGAAATAGGTGCTTCCTTCACCGGAATACACATGAAACCATCATAAAAGCCTGGAAAAACCAACAAAAAGGCAACTACACATAGAGTGTAAACCTTCCCTTAGCACCGCCCAGGCATGCCATTTGGGAATATTTTAGCTCAAACTAATGCTTAGGGTGTCTACTACATGCCCGAATCTGTATTTATACTGAAATATGTGGACATAGGCCAAAAAAATATTTAACCGGCCCCTACCCTCAATTTTAATATCCAGACGCCAATATTGACCATACCAACCAAGGATTTTTTCACCCTAGGGACTAAACTGAGCATATTATTGGTCTATACAAGGTGTCATTTTTATCGTTAAAGCCTTTGCTAATTATAACATGTGTTTCCAACATAAATAGGTGCTTCGTTTAGCCAAAAACACATTAAACCATCATAAAAGCCTAAAAAACAACATAAAGGCAACTACCCACAAGAGTTAAAATCTCCCCCCAGCACCGCTTAGGCAAGGCATAGGGGTATAGTATAGCTCAGACTAAAGCTTAGGGTGTCTACTACATACTCGAATCTTTACCTATACTCAAATATGTGACCGTAAGCCAAAAAAATATTTAATCGAGCCTTACGCCAAATTTGGATAGCCAGACGCCAATATTGACCGTACCAACCCCGGAACTTTTCACCCTAGGGACCAAACTGAGCATATTATTGGTCTATTCAAGGTGTCATTTTCATCGTAAAGGCCTTGGCTAGCTTCATCATGTTTTTTTCAATTTAAATAGGTGCTTCATTAAGCGGAAAACCCGATAAACCATCATAAAATCCTAGAAAACCAACATAGAGGCAACTACCCATAAGAGTTAAAATTTTCCTCCAGCACCGCCCAGGTGTGCCATTGGGGTATATTCTAGTTCAAACTAATGTTCAGGGTGTCTACTACATGCCTGAATCTTTCTTTATACTAAAAAATGTGGACATAGGCCAACAAAATGTTTAATCGACCCTTACCCCCAATTTTAAAATCCAGACGCAAATATTGACCATACCAACCCCGGATCTTTTCACCCTAGGGACCAAAGTGAGCATATTATTGGTCTATACAAGGTGTCATTTCCATCGTAAAGGCCTTGGCTAAATTTAACATGTGTTTTTCAATATTAATACGTGCTTCATTAAGCGGAAAACACGATAAACCATCATAAAAGCCTAGAAGACCAACGTAAAGGCAACTACCCATAAGAGTGAAAATCTCCCCCCAGCACCGCCCAGGCATGCCATTGGGGTATATTATAGCTCAAACTAATGCTAAGGGTGGCCACTACATGCCTAAATCTCTATTTATACTAAAATATGTGGACGTAGGCCAACAAAATATTTATTCGACCTTTACCCCCAATTTGGATAGCTTGACGCCAATATTGATCATACCAACCCAGGAATTTTTCACCCTAGGGACCAAACTGAGCATATTATTGGTCTATACAAGGTGTCATTTTCATCGTAAAGGCCTTGACTATCTATAACATGTGTTTTCAAAATAAATAGGTGCTTCATTTAGCCGAAAACACATTAAACCATCATAAAAGCTTAGAAAACCAACATAAAGGCAACTACCGACAAGAGTTAAAATCTCCCTCCAGCACCGCTTAGGTAAGGCATAGGGGAATAGTATAGTTCAGACTAAAGCTTAGGGTGTCTACTACATGGTTGAATCTTTACCTATACTCAAATATGTGACCGTAAGCCAAAAAAATATTTAATCGACCCTTACCCCCAATTTTGATAGCCAGACGCCAATATTGACCGTACCAACCCCGGATCTTTTCACCCTAGGGACCAAACAGAACATATTATTGGTCTATTCAAGGTGTCATTTTCATCGCCAAGGCTTTGGCTAACTTTCACTTTTCAATATAAATAGGTGCTTCATTAAGCGGAAAACACGGTAAACCATCATAAAGGTCTAGAAAACCAACATAAAGGCAACTACCCATAAGAGTGAAAATCTTCCCCCAGCGCCGCCCAGGCATGCCATTGGAATATATTCTAGCTCAAACTAATGCTTAGGGTGTCTACTACATGCCTGAATCTGTATTTATACTAAAATATGGGAACATAGGCCAACCAAATGTTTAATCGACCCGTATCCCCAATTTTAAAATCCAGACTCCAGTATTGACCATACCAACCCCGGATCTTTTCACCCTAGGGACCAAACTGACTATATTATTGGTCTTTACAAGGTGTAATTTCCACCGTAAAGGCCTTGGCTAACTTTAACATGTGTTTTTCAATATAAATACGTGCTTTATTAAGCGGAAAACACGATAAACCATCATAAAAGCCTAGAAGACCAACATAAAGGCAACTACCCATAAAGTTAGCCAAGGCCTTTACGATGAAAATGACACCTTGTATAGACCAATAATATGCTCAGTTTGGTCCCTAGGGCGAAAAGATGTTGGATTATCATCGTCTTACACAGATACTATATTGTAAGTAGAAAGTAGAATTGCATATTTTTAGATTATTCTATTTTTAGAACAACCGATACATTTCTTAATTACGTATAAGTCAGCATTTCACCAAAGTAGGCACGGGGTTTAAGTATGCATTTCCCTGCATACATAAACTTTAATGATATATTTTTCTATGAAAAAAACTTATTTGTTCATTGAATTATGGTATTATCCTTAAAGGCTTTTACATTATCTTTCAGATGCATCAAAAATTAGCTCAATTGCGTTAATTTTTGTGAAATGCCGACACTTTGAAATTTTAAGACGTATATATGATGACCTATGCTTGCTTCAAACATCTAGATTAAGAGTGCACGGTCTTTAATCATTTATATTATATCTCAATTAAACTTTTTCTTTAAATCTGGCATCAAGAGGGTTAACATTATAGTAAAGTTCCATCATAATTGGTCCATACAATTCCGAGAAATAGTCTGGACAAAAACGTGTTCAATAATAAAAATTAAAAAAAGAATCGTACAATAACAATTTTTTCCGTCAGGGTGACATAAAAAAATAAAAAGAAACGTTGAATAACAATACGTCACCTGTTGGGGTGCAATAATAAAAGTTATTGTATCTTTATTTAATTTCAATTTTTAAAACAATTAAATCGGCAAAGGGTTTGCAAATATGTCCCAATTAATGTGGATTTACATGGGAAGTATATTGTTACAGCCATTATTATGTATATCATAAGTATAGATTTTTTGTATACAAAGTGAAAGAAACACGTCATTTTAGAATTAGTAATATATTTTTGTACATATCGATTTTAGTAAAATGGTAGAACAGTTTTGGAATGAGAACTCACTTTTGTCCTATGAGTGTACAAAATTAAAAATCATTTTACAGCGTAATAAGCGAGAAAAAGGGACAAGCTTTTTGAGAAAAGCTATTACTTGTACCGAAATTTTGCAGTTTTTAGCTATTATCTTAGATATTATTATATCTAATACTATAAACTATGATTTTAACCTTATTTTACATGATTTCCAAAGCATCAGTCAATACAGGTGAGAGACACAGGCTCTTTAGAGCTTCTAGCTGTTTATGTTGTACAAAACTAAGCTTATACTGTTATTGACCAACCGACAGACACTATAACTATTAAATGAAAATAAATATAATAACTTAAATGATATAGATAAATTAAAACATATCCTCAATCCTGAAACAAAACAGGACACTTGCAAATTAGGCTCCTTCTTAAAAAAGTCACTAAGACCGAGGACAGGGAGTCCTTGATATAATTTGAATCTCTTATATATATATATATTGATTTAAAGAAAGACAAGGAGTATAGTTCAAAGTGTCTACATTGTTTATTTTCATTGTTTTATATATGTAAATTGTATATTATGTATCATGTTTTAAGCCATTGGCCCATATGGGTGTAAAGTGCTTTTCAATAAAGAATTAAAAAAATAACAAAAGTATGCTCTCCAAAAAAAGCGAAAATAACCCCCACCCCAAAAAAATAAAATAAACAGCTCTAGGGTATCTTTTGATTGTAAGAAGTTTGGTAAAAATTCAGGATAGATTTTGAATCAAATAAATGTTTTAAAAACTTTTAACTGAAGACTGTATGTAATGCTAACTGGAAGAAAAACTAAGTCAATTTATAAGTAAAATACAGCAAACCAGGAACAAAAATGTTCTGCTAGGTAATAGCTACGGATCATAAACAAGCTTTTGGCCAAGTCCGGTATAATTACAAGATAGTTTTAGAAAATTATTAAAAGTTTAAAGACTTTAAACGCAGAGTGAATGTTATGTTTCCTAGGAGAAAAACTAAGTCGATTTATACGGAAAAAAATACGGAAAAAATGAAAAAATTTTACAAAATTTTATTCTTGATATTTTTATGATCCTAAACAGGTGAGTGAATGAAATGCTTCGTGGCAGAAAAATATATGTTCACTTTAGTTAAATATGAAAAAAAAACAGGATATTTTTTTTTTCAAATTTACTCCTAGATACTATCTTATGGTCATTAACAAGTTTCTGTCCCAGTTTGGCAGAAATTCAGGACAGTTTAAGAAAGTCATTATAATTTAAAAAACCTTAACCACATGGTCAGTAGTTGTGGATGACAACGTCAGAATGTAGGATCCCTATGTCTCTTTTTTAGCTCACCTAAAGGGCCAAGTGAGCTTTTCCCATCACTTGTCGTCCGTCGTCCGTCGTCCGTCGTTGTCGTCGTCCGTCGTCGTTAACTTTTACAAAAATCTTCTCCTCTGAAACTACTGGGCCGAATTAAACCAAACTTGACTACAATCATCATTGGGGTATCTAGTTTAAAATATGATAAAACACCCTAGTCTGGCATTTGTGACATCCTAGTCATACACAATCAACTTGATAATCCATAAAGACATCATATCTTTGTAATAACTGTTCTATTGTATCTATCACACCTTCATTTATAATGTCTTCATCTAACACCCCAGTCATGCCCTCATAGCACCCTAGTAAGGCATTTGGGACATCCCAGTCATATACAATCAACCATTTAATACATACAGACATCATATCTTTGTAATAATTGTTCTATTGTATCTATCACACCTTCATTTATGATGTCTTCATCTAACACCCCAGTCATCCCTTACAACACCCTAATCAGGCATTTGGGACATCCCAGTCGTACACAATCAACCATTTAAAACATTCAGACATCATATCGTTGTAATAATTGTTCTATTGTATCTATCACACATTTTTTTTATAATGTCCTATCTAACACCCCACTCATGCCCTTTTTACACCCTAGTCAGGCATTTGTGACTTCTAGTCGTACACAATCAACTATATAATACATACAGACATCATATCTTTGTAATAATTGTTCTATTGTATCGATCACACCTTCATTTATAATGTCTTCATCTAACACCCCAGTCATGCCCTCATAGCACCCTAGTCAGGCATTTAGGACATCCCAGTCATACACAATCAACTATATAATACATATAGACATCATATCTTTGTAATAATTGTTCTATTGTATCTATCAAACATTTTTTTTATAATGTCCTATCTAACACCCCACTCATGCCCTTTTAACACCCTAGTCAGGCATTTGTATATCCTAGTCGTACACAATCAACTATATAATACATACAGACATCATATCTTTGTAATAATTGTTCTATTGTATCTATCACACATTTTTTTATAATGTCCTATCTAACACCCCACTCATGCCCTTTTAACACCCTAGTCAGGCATTTGTGACTCTTAGTCGTATAGAATCAACTATATAATACATACAGACATCATATCTTTGTAATCATTGTTCTATTGTATCGATCACACCTTCATTTATAATGTCTTCATCTAACATCCCAGTCATGCCCTCATAGCACCCTTGTCAGGCATTTGGGACATCCAAGTCATACACAATCAACTATATAATACATACGGACATCATATCTTTTTAATAATTGTTCTATTGTATCAATCCCACATTCTTTTATAATGTCTTCATATAACACCCCAGTCATGCCTTTGTAACACCCTAGTCAGGCATTTGTGACATCCTAGTCGTACACAATCAACTATATAATACATTCAGACATCATACCTTTGTAATAATTGTTCTATTGTATCTATCACACCTTCATTTATAATGTCTTAATTTAACAACCCAGTCATGCCCTTGTAACACCCTAATCAGGCATTTGGGACATCCCAGTCATACACAATCAACTATATAATACATTCAGACATCATATCTTTGTAATAATTGTTCTATTGTATCTATCACACCTTCATTTATAATGTCTTCATCTAACACCCTAGTCATGCCCTTGTAACACCCTAATCAGGCATTTGGGACATCTCAGTTATACACAACCAACTATATGATACATACAGACATCCAATCCTTGTAATAGTTGTTATATTGTATCTATCACACATTTTTTTATAATGTCCTATCTAACACCCCACTCATGCCCTTTTAACACCCTAGTCAGGCATTTGTGACTCTTAGTCGTATAGAATCAACTATATAATACATACAGACATCATATCTTTGTAATTATTGTTCTATTGTATCGATCACACCTCCATTTATAATGTCTTCATCTAACATCCCAGTCATGCCCTCATAGCACCCTTGTCAGGCATTTGGGATATCCAAGTCATACACAATCAACTATATAATACATACAGACATCATATCTTTTTAATAATTGTTCTATTGTATCAATCCCACATTCTTTTATAATGTCTTCATATAACACCCCAGTCATGCCCTTGTAACACCCTAGTCAGGAATTTGTGACATCCTAGTCGTACACAATCAACTATATAATACATTCAGACATCATACCTTTGTAATAATTGTTCTATCGTATCTATCACACCTTCATTTATAATGTCTTCATCTAACACCCCAGTCATGCCCTTGTAACTCCTTAATCAGGCATTTGGGACATCCCAGTCATACACAATCAACTATATAATACATACAGACATCATATCTTTGTAATAATTGTTCTATTGTATCTATCACACATTCATTTATAATGTCTTCATCTAGCACCCCAGTCATGCCCTTGTAACACCCTAATCAGGCATTTGGGACATCCCAGTCAAACACAATCAACTATATAATACATACAGACATCATATCTTTGTAATAATTGTTCTATTGTATCTATCACACCTTCATTTATAATGTCTTCATCTAACACCCCAGTCATGCCCTCATAGCACCCTAATGAGGCATTTGGGACATCCCAGTCATACACAATCAACTATATAATACATACAGACATTCTATCCTTGTAATAGTTGTTCTATTGTATCTATCACACATTTTTTCATAATGTCCTATCTAACACCCCACTCATGCCCTTTTAACACCCAAGTCAGGCATTTGTGACTCTTAGTCGTATACAATCAACTATATAATACATACAGACATCATATCTTTGTAATCATTGTTCTATTGTATCGATCACACCTTCATTTATAATGTCTTCATCTAACACCCCAGTCATGCCCTCATAGCACCCTAGTCAGGCATTTGGGACATCCCAGTCATACACAATCAACTATATAATACATACAGACATCATATCTTTGTAATAATTGTTCTATTGTATCAATCCCACATTCTTTTATAATGTCTTCATATAACACCCCAGTCATGCCCTTGTAACACCCTAGTCAGGAATTTGTGACATCCTAGTCGTACACAATCAACTATATAATACATTCAGACATCATACCTTTGTAATAATTGTTCTATCGTATCTATCACACCTTCATTTATAATGTCTTCATCTAACACCCCGGTGAGGCCATTGTAACTCCTTAATCAGGCATTTGGGACATCCCAGTCATACACAATCAACTATATAATACATACAGACATCATATCTTTGTAATAATTGTTCTATTGTATCTATCACACATTCATTTATAATGTCTTCATCTAGCACCCCAGTCATGCCCTTGTAACACCCTAATCAGGCATTTGGGACATCCCAGTCAAACACAATCAACTATATAATACATACAGACATCATATCTTTGTAATAATTGTTCTATTGTATCTATCACACCTTCATTTATAATGTCTTCATCTAACACCCCAGTCATGCCCTCATAGCACCCTAATGAGACATTTGGGACATCCCAGTCATACACAATCAACTATATAATACATACAGACATCATATCTTTGAAATAATTGTTCTATTGCATCTATCACACATTTTTTTATAATGTCCTATCTAACACCCCATTCATGCCCTTTTAACACCCTAGTCAGGCATTTGTGACTCCTAGTCGCACACAATCAACTATATAATACAGACAGACATCATATCTTTGTAATAATTGTTCTATTGTACCGATAACACCTTCATTAATAATGTCCTATCAAACACCCCACTCATGCCCTATTAACACCCTAGTCAGGCATTTGTGACTCCTAGTCGTACACAATCAACTATATAATACATACAGACATCATATCTTTGTAATAATTGTTCTATTGTATCCATCACACCTTCATTTATAATGTCTTCATGTAACACCCCAGTCATGCCCTTGTAACACCCTAATCAGGCATTTGGGACATCCCAGTAATACAAAAGCAACTATATAATACATTCAGACATCATATCTTTGTAATCATTGTTCTATTGTATCGATCACACCTTCATTGATAATGTCTTAAACTAACACCCCAGTCATGCCCTCATAGCACCCTAATCAGGCATTTGGGACATCCCAGTCATACACAATCAACTATATAATACATACAGACATCATATCTTTGTAATAATTGTTCTATTGTATCTATCACACCTTCATTTATAATGTCTTCATCTAACACCCCAGTCATGCCCTCATAGCACCCTAATGAGGCATTTGGGACATCCCAGTCATACAGAAGCAACTATATAAGACATACAGACATCATATCTTTGTAATAATTGTTCTATTGTATCTATCACACATTTTTTTATAATGTCCTATCTAACACCCAAGTCATGCCATCATAGCACCCTAGTCAGGCATTTGTGACTCCTAATCGTACACAATCAACTATATAATACATACAAACATCATATCTTTGTTATAATTGTTCTATTATACCGATCACACCTTCATTTATAATGTCTTCATCTAACACCACAGTCATGCCCTCATAGCACCCTAGTCAGGCATTTGGGACATCCCAGTCATACACAATCAACTATATAATACATACAGACATCATATCTTTGTAATAAATGTTCTATTGTATCTATCCCACATTCTTTTATAATGTCTTCATATAACACCCCAGTCATGCCCTCATAACACCCTAGTCAGGAATTTGTGACATCCTAGGCGTACACAATCAACTATATAATACATTCAGACATCATATCTTTGTAGTAATTGTTCTATTGAAGCTATCACACCTTCATTGATAATGTCTTCATCTAACACCCCAGTCATGCCCTTGTAACACCCTAGTCAGGCATTTGGGACATCCCAGTCATACACAATCAACTATATAATACATACAGACATCATATCTTTGTAATAATTGTTCTATTGTATCGATCGCACCTGCATTGATAATGTCTTCAACTAACACCCCAGTCATGCCCTCATAGCACCCTAGTCAGGCATTTGCGACATTCCAGTCATACACAATCAACTGTATAATACATACAGACATCATATGTTTGTAATAATTGTTCTATTGTATCTATCACACATTTTTTTTATAATGTCCTATCTAACACCTCACTCATGCCCTTTTAACACCCTAGTCAGGCATTTTGGACATCCCAGTCATACACAATCAACTATATAATACATACAGACATCATATCTTTGTAATCATTGTTCTATTGTATCAATCACACCTTCATTTATGATGTCTTCATTTAACACCCCAGTCATGCCCTCATAGCACCCTAGTCAGGCATTTGGGACATCGTAGTCATACACAATCAACTATATAATACATACAGACATCATATCTTTGTAATAATTGTTCTATTGTATCTATCCCACATTCTTTTATAATGTCTTCATATAACACCCCAGTCATGCGCTTGTAACACCCTAGTCAGGAATTTGTGACATCCTAGTCGTACACAATCAACTATATAATACATTCAGACATCATATCTTTGTAATTATTGTTCTATTGTATCTATCACACCTTCATTTATAATGTCTTCATCTAACACCCCAGTCATGCCCTCATAGCACCCTAGTCAGGCATATTAGACATCACAGTCATACACAATCAACTATATATTACATACAGACATCTAATCTTTGTAATCTTAGTTCTATTGTATCGATCACACCTTCATTTATAATGTCTTCATCTAACACCCCAGTCATGCCCTCATAGCACCCTAGTCAGGCATTTTGGACATCACAGTCATACACAATCAACTATATATTACATATAGACATCTAATCTTTGTAATCATTGTTCTATTGTATCGATCACACCTTCATTGATAATGTTTTCATCTAACACCCCAGTCATGCCCTAATAGCACCCTAGTCAGGCATTTGGGACATCCCAGTCATTCACAATCAACTATATAATACATACAGACATCATATCTTTGTAATAATTGTTCTATTGTATCTATCCCACATTCTTTTATAATGTCTTCATATAACACCACAGTCATGCCCTTGTAACACCCTAATCAGGCATTTGGGACATCCCAGTCATACACAATCAACTATATAATACATTCAGACATCATATCTTTGTAATAATTGTTCTATTGTATCTATCACACCTTCATTTATAATGTCTTCATCTAACACCCCAGTCATGCCCTTGTAACACCCTAATCAGGCATTTGGGACATCCCAGTCATACACAATCAACTATATAATACATTCAGACATCATATCTTTGTAATAATTGTTCTATTGTATCTATCACACATTCATTTATAATGTCTTCATCTAACACCCCAGTCATGCCCTCATAGCACCCTAGTCAGGCATATTGGACATCACAGTCATACACAATCAACTATATATTACATACAGACGTCTAATCTTTGTAATCTTTGTTCTATTGTATCGATCACACCTTCATTTATAATGTCTTCATCTAACACCCCAGTCATGCCATCATAGCACCCTAGGCAGGCATTTGGGACATCCCAGTCATACACAATCAACTATATAATACATACAGACATCATATCTTTGTAATAATTGTTCTATTGTATCTATCACACATACTTTTATAATGTCTTCATATAACACCCCAGTCATGCCCTTGTAACACCCTAATCTGTCATTTTGGACATCCCAGTCATACACAATCAACTATATAATACATACAGACATCATATATTTGTAATAATTGTTCTATTGTATCTATCACACATTCATTGATAATGTCTTCATCTAACACCCCAGTCATGCCCTCATAGCACCCTAGTCAGGCATTTGGGACATCCCAGTCATACACAATCAACTATATAATACATACAGACATCATATCTTTGTAATCATTGTTCTATTGTATCAATCACACCTTCATTTATTATGTCTTCATCTAACACCCCAGTCATGCCCTCATAGCACCCTAGTCAGGCATTTGGAACATCCCAGTCATACACAATCAACTATATAATACATACAGACATCATATCTTTGTAATAATTGTTTTATTGTATCTATCCCACATTCTTTTATAATGTCTTCATATAACACCCTAGTCATGCCCTTGTAACACCCTAGTCATGAATTTGTGACATCCTAGTCGTACACAATCAACTATATAATACATTCAGACATCATATCTTTGTAATAATTGTTCTATTGTATCTATCACACCTTCATTTATAATGTCTTCATCTAACACCCCAGTCATGCCCTTGTAACACCCTAATCAGGCATTTGGGACATCCCAGTCATACACAATCAACTATATAATACATTCAGACATCATATCTTTGTAATAATTGTTCTATTGTATCTATCACACATTCATTTATAATGTCTTCATATAACACCCCAGTCATGCCCTCATAGCACCCTAGTCAGGCATTTTGGACATCACAGTCATACACAATCAACTATATATCACATACAGACATCTAATCTTTGTAATCTTTGTTCTATTGTATCGATCACACCTTCATTTATAATGTCTTCATCTAACACCCCAGTCATGCCATCATAGCACCCTAGTCAGGCATTTGGGACATCCCAGTCATACACAATCAACTATATAATACATACAGACATCATATCTTTGTAATCATTGTTCTATTGTATCAATCACACCTTCATTTATAATGTCTTCATTTAACACCCCAGTCATGCCCTCATAGCACCCTAGTCAGGCATTTGGGACATTGTAGTCATACACAATCAACCATATAATACATACAGACATCATGTCTTTGTAATAATTGTTCTATTGTATCTATCCCACATTCTTTTATAATGTCTTCATATAACACCCCAGTCATGCCCTTGTAACACCCTAATCAGGCATTTGGGACATCCCAGTCATACACAATCAACTATATAATACATTCAGACATCATATCTTTGTAATAATTGTTCTATTGTATCTATCACACATTCATTTATAATGTCTACATCTAACACCCCAGTCATGCCCTCATAGCACCCTAGTCAGGCATTTTGGACATCACAGTCATACACAATCAGCTATATATTACATATAGACATCTAATCTTTGTAATCATTGTTCTATTGTATCGATCACACCTTCATTTATAATGTCTTCATCTAACACCCCAGTCATGCCCTAATAGCACCCTAGTCAGGCATTTGGGACATCCCAGTCATACACAATCAACTATATAATACATACAGACATCATATCTTTGTAATAATTGTTCTATTGTATCTATCCCACATTCTTTTATAATGTCTTCATATTGTCACGGCCAGGAACCATGTACCATACGCCGAATATCTATGAAAAATTATTGTACGCACAAGACCCTGTAGAGGTCTTAAAGAAAAACAAACAGTCAGGCTGTTTACAGTTTTTATATTTATTTTCCTTACACAAAGAGTCGTAATGCTCATAGTTGATAAAGAATATGTATTCTTATACATAAATATTGTTGTAGTTATAGAAGTTCATAGTAACATCGGTTTTGTTACAAACGTTATAACGGTTAGAGATTTGTATTGTAATTTTATACACATCTATGACATTGTCATTCTTTGGAGTGTGACGTAAACAAACACTGTCTAGAACAAGGTAGATAATCTGGATGCAATAATCGTCGTTCTCGGCGTACACAAGTCTTACCAGCTTAAATGAATAGTCCATAGAACACACATAATCCTAGGAATAACTTCATAACAATTTTAATAGAAGGTGACAGCTGAACATACAAATAGACGGTCTAGAGTTGATAACAAACTGACGTTGTTCCAATCGAAATCTAGACGGCACAATATTCATGGCTGTTTCATGCGGCTGATCACTTAGAAAACTCGTATCATAATAAACGAGACATGCTTAAATTCCTCTCCATGTCTAGAATATAATTATACAAATTTCCCGAATATGTTAATACGGAATAAAGAGATATTTACAAAAGTCTGTTCAGGTAGGAAACGGAAGTATGACGTTTCCCGTAGAAATCAGTTTCTGATTGGCTGATTGGTTGTTGAGGTAACCATAGGGGACCTCGTGAGAAGCACGAGGATATTGCACGTAAATATTATTATAAAACATCATGCACAGACGGTGTTAGGCAGTCTGGCTTCAAGACTCAAGGCGGAAGCTAAAAAATAAAAAGAACTGCTAGGCGGAAGGCAAGAGCAGTTTTAATTATTTGTCTAAAAGATAAACAAGGAAAGGTTTCTATAGACGGAATATTTCTGAAAGAGAAATTAATTTAATATACAAAGAGGGTGTCTTTTACTTACACTTAGTTACGTAATAAATTGTGAACGGTGTTCGTACATAACAATTAAGGTTCAGAAGTACAAAAGTTGAATTTAAATATAAATTCAGCTAAAAGCAAATAAAAGTATTATTTAAGGAAAAATATATGTATATTTATTTTCTATAGAAAATTCCTGAATATAAAGGAATTTAGTTACTTGTCCGAATTAAGGCAACAGTATAAATTATTATCGTACAAATAAATAACGTATCGAGTTAGATACTTTATAAATTGTATAGAGTTATAATATAGAATATTACTACGTCATAGCAACCGTCAGTTAAAGAAAGAAGACTGTCCGTTATTTCCATATCTATATAAAGGTTCCGAGTATTTTTCCGCAGAAAAATACATTGTGCAAGAAGATCAGGCAGCTACCCAGAAATATATTGACAATAATAAAACATTTTTATTCATAATATATTATAAATATTTCATATACGTAATTAATAAATTATATATTGTATATCCAACTTTCTCATTCATATTCACCAAAAGCCAGAGACTCAACGATCCCTTATAGATAACATAATGTTGTGGCTATATTAAAGGTTCTTCTTGTATTTAGTGGTCTTCTCTGGATATTACAGTCCTTTCTTGTATATTGGTGTAACTTTGACCGGTAAAACTATAAACAGTCAAAGTCCCACTATTGTACGAATCGTTTTATCACACGGTTTAAGGTACACAAGAACTAAGCATAGCCCTACGGCGTTACAATATAACACCCCAGTCATGCCCTCATAACACCCTAGTCAGGAATTTGTGACATCCTAGTCGTACACAATCAACTATATAATACATTCAGACATCATATCTTTGTAATAATTGTTCTATTGTATCTATCACACCTTCATTGATAATGTCTTCATCTAACACCCCAGTCATGCCCTTGTAACACCCTAATCAGGCATTTGGGACATCCCAGTCATACACAATCAACTATCTAATACATACAGACATCATATCTTTGTAATAATTGTTCTATTGTATCGATCACACCTGCATTGATAATGTCTTCAACTAACACCCCAGTCATGCCCTCATAACACCCTAGTCAGGCATTTGCGACATCCCAGTCATACACAATCAACTATATAATACATACAGACATCATATCTTTGTAATAATTGTTCTATTGTATCTATCACACATTTGTTTTATAATGTCCTATCTAACACCCCACTCATGCCCTTTTAACACCCTAGTCAGGCATTTGGGACATCCCAGTCATACACAATCAACTATATAATACATACAGACATCATATCTTTGTAATCATTGTTCTATTGTATCAATCACACCTTCATTTATAATGCCTTCATCTAATACCCCAGTCATGCCCTCATAGCACCCTAGTCAGGCATTTGGGACATCCCAGTCATACACAATCAACTATATAATACATACAGACATCATAACTTTGTAATAATAATTCTATTGTATCTATCCGACATTCTTTTATAATGTCTTCATATAACACCCCAGTCATGCCCTTGTAACACCCTAGTCAGGAATTTGTGACATCCTAGTCGTACACAATCAACTATATAATACATTCAGACATCATATCTTTGTAATAATTGTTCTATTGTATCTATCACACCTTCATTTATAATGTCTTCATCTAACACCCCAGTCATGGCCTTGTAACACCCTAATATGGCATTTGGGACATCCCAGTCATACAAAATCAACTATATAATACATTCAGACATCATATCTTTGTAATAATTGTTCTATTGTATATATCACACATTCATTTATAATGTCTTCCTCTAACACCCCAGTCATGCCCTCATAGCACCCTAGTCAGGCATTTTGGACATCACAGTCATACACAATCAACTATATATTACATACAGACATCTAATCTTTGTAATCATTGTTCTATTGTATCGATCACACCTTCATTTATAATGTCTTCATCTAACACCCCAGTCATGCCCTCATAGCACCCTAGTCAGGCATTTGGGACATCCCAGTCATACACAATCAACTATATAATAGATACAGACATCATATCTTTGTAATAATTGTTCTATTGTATCGATCACACCTGCATTGATAATGTCTTCAACTAACACCCCAGTCATGGCCTCATAGCACCCTAGTCAGGCATTTGCAACATCCCAGTCATACACAATCAACTATATAATAATACAGACATCATATCTTTGTAATAATTGTTCTATTGTATCTATCACACATTGTTTTTTATAATGTCCTATCTAACACCCCACTCATGCCCTTTTAACACCCTAGTCAGGCATTTGTGACTCCTAGTCGTACACATTCAACTATATAATACATACAGACATCATATCTTTGTATTAATTGTTCTATTGTATCGATCACACCTTCATTTATAATGTCTTCAGCTAACACCCCAGACATGCCCTCATAGCCCCTAGTCAGGCATTTGGGACATCCCAGTCATACACAATCAACTATATAATACATACAGACATCATATCTTTGTAATAATTGTTCTATTGTATCGATCACACCTGCATTGATAATGTCTTCAACTAACACCCCAGTCATGCCCTCATAGCACCCTAGTCAGGCATGTGCGACATCCCAGTCATATACAATCAACTATATAATACATACAGACATCATATCTTTGTAATAATTGTTCTATTGTATCTATCACACATTTTTTTATAATGTCCTATCTAACACCCCACTCATGCCCTTTTAACACCCTAGTCAGGCATTTGGGACATCCCAGTCATACACAATCAACTATATAATACATACAGACATCATATATTTGTAATCATTGTTCTATTGTATCAATCACACCTTCATTTATAATGTCTTCATCTAACACCCCAGTCATGCCCTCATAGCACCCTAGTCAGGCATTTGGGACATCCCAGTCATACACAATCAACTATACAATACATACAGACATCATATCTTTGTAATAATTGTTCTATTGTATCTATCCCACATTCTTTTATAATGTCTTCATATAAAACCCCAGTCATGCCCTTGTAACACCCTAGTCAGGAATCTGTGACATCCCAGTCGTACACAATCAACTATATAATACATTCAGACATCATATCTTTGTAATAATTGTTCTATTGTATCTATCACACCTTCATTTATAATGTCTTCATCTGACACCCCAGTCATGCCCTTGTAACACCCTAATATGGCATTTGGGACATCCCAGTCATACACAATCAACTATATAATACATTCAGACATCATATCTTTGTAATAATTGTTCTATTGTATCTATCACACATTCATTTATAATGTCTTCATCTAACACCCCAGTCATGCCCTCATAGCACCCTAGTCAGGCATTTTGGACATCACAGTCATACACAATCAACTATATATTACATACAGACATCTAATCTTTGTAATCATTGTTCTATTGTATCGATCACAACTTCATTTATAATGTCTTCATCTAACACCCCAGTCATGCCCTCATAGCACCCTAGTCAGGCATTTGTGACATCCCAGTCATACACAATCAACTAAATAATACAAACAGACATCATATCTTTGTAATCATTGTTCTATTGTATCAATCACACCTTCATTTATAATGTCTTCATCTAATACCCCAGTCATGCCCTCATAGCACCCTAGTCAGGCATTTGGGACATCCCAGTCATACACAATCAACTATATAATACATACAGACATCATATCTTTGTAATAATAATTCTATTGTATCTATCCGACATTCTTTTATAATGTCTTCATATAACACCCCAGTCATGCCCTTGTAACACCCTAGTCAGGAATTTGTGACATCCTAGTCGTACACAATCAACTATATAATACATACAGACATCATATCTTTGTAATCATTGTTCTATTGTATCAATCACACCTTCATTTATAATGTCTTCATCTAATACCCCAGTCATGCCCTCATAGCACCCTAGTCAGGCATTTGGGACATCCCAGTCATACACAATCAACTATATAATACATACAGACATCATATCTTTGTAATAATAATTCTATTGTATCTATCCAACATTCTTTTATAATGTCTTCATATAACACCCCAGTGATGCCCTTGTAACATCCTAGTCAGGAATTTGTGACATCCTAGTCGTACACAATCAACTATATAATACATTCAGACATCATATCTTTGTAATAATTGTTCTATTGTATCTATCACACCTTCATTTATAATGTCTTCATCTAACACCCCAGTCATGCCCTTGTAACACCCTAATATGGCATTTGGGACATCCCAGTCATACACAATCAACTATATAATAGATACAGACATCATATCTTTGTAATAATTGTTCTATTGTATCGATCACACCTGCATTGATAATGTCTTCAACTAACACCCCAGTCATGCCCTCATAGCACCCTAGTCAGGCATTTGCAACATCCCAGTCATACACAATCAACTATATAATAATACAGACATCATATCTTTGTAATAATTGTTCTATTGTATCTAGCACACATTGTTTTTTATAATGTCCTATCTAACACCCCACTCATGCCCTTTGAACACCCTAGTCAGACATTTGTGACTCCTAGTCGTACACATTCAACTATATAATACATACAGACATCATATCTTTGTAATCATTGTTCTATTGTATCAATCACACCTTCATTTATAATGTCTTCATCTAACACCCCAGTCATGCCCTCATAGCACCCTAGTCAGGCATTTGGGACATCCCAGTCATACACAATCAACTATATAATACATACAGACATCATATCTTTGTAATAATTGTTCTATTGTATCTATCCCACATTCTTTTATAATGTCTTCATATAAAACCCCAGTCATGCCCTTGTAACACCCTAGTCAGGAATTTGTGACATCCTAGTCGTACACAATCAACTATATAATACATTCAGACATCATGTCTTTGTAATAATTGTTCTATTGTATCTATCACACCTTCATTTATAATGTCTTCATCTAACACCCCAGTCATGCCCTTGTAACACCCTAATATGGCATTTGGGACATCCCAGTCATACACAATCAACTATATAATACATTCAGACATCATATCTTTGTAATAATTGTTCTATTGTATCTATCACACATTCATTTATAATGTCTTCATCTAACAACCCAGTTATGCCCTCATAGCACCCTAGTCAGGCATTTTGGACATCACAGTCATACACAATCAACTATATATTACATACAGACATCTAATCTTTGTAATCATTGTTCTATTGTATCGATCACAACTTCATTTATAATGTCTTCATCTAACACCCCAGTCATGCCCTCATAGCACCCTAGTCAGGCATTTGGGACATCTCAGTCATACACAATCAACTAAATAAGACAAACAGACATCATATCTTTGTAATAATTGTTCTATTGTATCTATCCCACATTCTTTTATAATGTCTTCATATAACACCCCAGTCATGCCCTCATAACACCCTAGTCAGGAATTTGTGACATCCTAGTCGTACACAATCAACTATATAATACATTCAGACATCATATCTTTGTAATAATTGTTCTATTGTATCTATCACACCTTCATTGATAATGTCTTCATCTAACACAACAGTCATGCCCTTGTAACACCCTAATCAGGCATTTGGGACATCCCAGTCATACACAATCAACTATATAATACATACAGACATCATATCTTTGTAATAATTGTTCTATTGTATCGATCACACCTGCATTGATAATGTCTGAAACTAACACCCCAGTCATGCCCTCATAGCACCCTAGTCAGTTATTTGCGACATTCCAGTCATACACAATCAACTATATAATACATACAGACATCATATCTTTGTAATAATTGTTCTATTGTATCTATCACACATTTTTTTATAATGTCCTATCTAACACCCCACTCATGCCCTTTTAACACCCTAGTCAGGCATGTGTGTCTCCTAGTCGTACACATTCAACTATATAATACATACAGACATCATATCTTTGTATTAATTGTTCTATTGTATCGATCACACTTTCATTTATAATGTCTTCAGCTAACACCCCAGTCATGCCCTGATAGCACCCTAGTCAGGCATTTGGGACATCCCAGTCATACACAATCAACTATATAATACATACAGACATCATATCTTTGTAATAATTGTTCTATTGTATCTATCACACCTTCTTTTATAATGTCTTCATATAACACCCCAGTCATGCCCTTGTAACACCCTAGTCAGGCATTTGTGACATCCTAGTCGTACACAATCAACTATATAATACATTCAGACATCATACCTTTGTAATAATTGTTCTATTGTATCTATCACACCTTCATTTATAATGTCTTCATCTAACACGCCAGTCATGCTCTTGTAACACCCTAATCAGGCATTTGGGACATCCTAGTCATACACAATCAACTATATAATACATTCAGACATCATATCGTTGTAATAATTGTTCTATTGTATCTATCACACCTTCATTTATAATGTCTTCAATTAACACCCCAGTCATGCCCTTGTAACACCCTAGTCAGGCATTTGGGACATCTAAGTCATACACAATCAACTATATAATACATACAGACATCATATCCTTGTAATAATTGTTCTATTGTATCTATCACACCTTCATTTATAATGTGTTCATCTAACATCCCAGTCATGCCCTTGTAACACCCTAGTCGGGCATTTTGGACATCCTAGTCGTACACAATCAACTATTTAATACATTCAGACATCATATCTTTGTAATAATTGTTCTATTGTATCTATCACACCTTCATTGATAATGTCTTCATCTAACATCCCAGTCATGCCCTTGTAACACCCTAGTCAGGCATTTGTGACATCCTAGTCGAACACAATCAACTATATGATGCATACAGACATCATATCCTTGTAATAATTGTTCTATTGGACCTATCACATGTTTTTTTTATAATGTCCTATCTAACACCCCACTCATGCCCTTTTAACATCCTAGTCAGGCATTTGTGACATCCCAGTCATACACAATCAACTATATAATACATTCAGACATCATATCTTTTTAATAATTGTTCTATTGTATCAATCACACCTTCATTTATAATGTCTTCATCTAACATCCCAGTCATGCCCTTGTAACACCCTAATCAGGCATTTGGGACATCCTAGTCGTACACAATCAACTATTTAATACATTCAGACATCATATCTTTGTAATAATTGTTCTATTGTATCGACCACACCTTCATTTATAATGTCTTCATCTAACATCCAAGTCATGCCCTTGTAACACCCTAGTCACGCATTTGTGACATCCTAGTCGAACACAATCAACTATATGATACATACAGACATCATATCCTTGTAATAATTGTTCTATTGGATCTATCACATATTTTTTTATAATGTCCTTTCTAACACCCCACTCATGCCCTTTTAACACCCTAGTCAGGCATTTGTGACATCCCAGTCATACACAATCAACTATATAATACATACAGACATCATATCTTTTTAATAATTGTTCTATTGTATCAATCACACCTTCATTTATAATTTCTTCATCTATCACCTCAGTCATGCCCTCATAGCACCTTAGTCAGGCATTTGGGACATCCCAGTCATACACAATCAACTATATAATACATATAGACATCCTATCTTTGTAATAATTGTTCTATTGTATCTATCACACCTTTTTTTATAATGTCTTCATATAACACCCCAGTCATGCCCTTGTAAAACTCTATTCAGGAAATTGTGACATCCTAGTCGAACACAATCAACTATTTATTGTGTATTAACATAGCACTATGATGTTCGACTGTGTATCTATAGATGCATGCTTGATATAATTGGTTTTATGGTGTAGTAAGATAGTATTACGATGTTATATTGTCTATCTATTGTAAAATGTTTGGTATAATTGGTTTTTAATGCGAAGTAAGATAGTTCTATGATTTTAGATGGTCTATTTTTTGAAACATGCTTGGTATAATTGGTTTGTATTGTCTAATAAGATAGTACTATGATGTTATATTGTCTATCTATTGAAACATGCTTGGTATAATTTGTTTTTATTGTTTAGTAAGATAGGGCTATGATGTTAGATGGTCTACGTATTGAAATAGCCTTGGTATAATTGGTTTTCATGATGTAGTAAGATAGTACTATAATGTTAGATGGTCTATCTATTGAAACATGCTTGATATAATTGGTTTTTCTGGTGTAGTAAGATAGTACTATGATGTTAGATGGTCTATCTATTGAATCATGCTTGGTATAATTGATTTTTATTGTGTAGTAAGATAGTACTATGATATAAGATGGTCTATCTATTCAAACATGCTTGATATAATTGGTTTTATTGCATAATAAGATGATTTATCCTGTAACAAAAATGGCACTGTGGCCTATAGATGTGGTGTCAGAGTCAATCTATCACAGTCAAGTGATTTATTCTGTAGCAATAATGGTACTGTGGCCTATAGACATAGTGTCAGAGTCAATTTATCAAAGTGAGATGATTTATCCCGTAATAATAATGATACTGTCACCTATAGACATGGTGTAAGAGTCAATCTATCACAGTCAGATGATTTATCCCGTAACAATAATGATACTGTCAGCTATAGACATGATGTCAGAGACAATCTATCACAGTCAGATGGTTTATCCTATAAGAATAATGATACTGTGACCTATAGACATGTGTCAGAGTCAATCTATCACAGTCAGATTATTTATCCCGTAACAATAATGATACTATGACCTATAGACATGGTGTCAGAGTCAATCTATCACAGTCAGATGATTTATCCTGTAACAATAATGATACCTTGACCAATAGAAATGGTGTCAGAGTCAATCTATCACAGTCAGATTATATATCCCGTAACAGTAATGATTCTGTTACCTATAGACATGGTGTCAGAGTCAATTTATCATAGTCAGATGATTTATCCTGTAACAATGATGATTCTGTGACCTATAGACATAGTGTCAGAATCAATCTATCACAGTCAGATGATTTATCCTGTAACAATGATGATACTGTGAGTTATAGACATAGTGTAAGAATGAGTCTATCACAGTCAGATGATTTATCCTGTAACAATAATGATACTTTGACCTATAGACATATTGTCAGAGTCAATCTATCACAGTCAGATGATTTATCCTTTATAAAAAATGGTACTGTGGCCTATAGACATGGTGTCATAGTCAATCGATCACAGTCAGGTGATTTATTCTGTAGCAATAACGGTACTGTGGCCTATAGACATAGTGTCAGAGTCAATTTATCACAGTCAGATGATTTATCCCGTAATAATAATGATACTGTGACCTATAGACATGGTGTAAGAGTCAATCTATCACAGTCAGATGATTTATCCTGTAACAATAATGATGCCTTGACCAAAAGAAATGGCGTCAGAGTAAACCTATTACAGTCAGATGATTTATCCTGTACCACCAGTGGTACTGTGGTCAATAGACATAGTGTCAGAGTCAATCTATTACAGTCAGATGATTTATCCTGTAACAATGATGATACTGTGAGTTATAGACATAGTGTAAGAATCAGTCTATCACAGTCAGATGATTTATCCTGTAACAATAATGAAACTTTGACCTATAGACATATTGTCAGAGTCAATCTATCACAGTCAGATGATTTATCCTTTATAAAAAATGGTACTGTGGCCTATAGACATCGTGTCATAGTCAATCGATCACAGTCAGGTGATTTATTCTGTAGCAATAATGGTACTGTGGCCTATAGACATAGTGTCAGAGTCAATTTATCACAGTCAGATGATTTATCCCGTAATAATAATGATACTGTGACCTATAGACATGGTGTAAGAGTCAATCTATCACAGTCAGATAATTTATCCCGGAAAAATAATGATACTGTGACCTATAGACATGGTGTCAGAGTCAATCTATCACAGTCCGATGATTTATCCTGTAACAATAATGATGCCTTGAACAAAAGAAAAGGCGTCAGAGTAAATATATCACAGTCAGATGATTTATCCTGTATCACCAGTGGTACTGTGGTCAATAGACATAGTGTCAGAGTCAATCTATTACAGTCAGATGATATCTCCTGTAACAATATTGATAATGTGACCTATAGACATGATGTCAGAGTTAATCTATCACAGTCATATGATGTATCCTGTAACAATAATGATACTGTAACCTATAGACATGGTGTCAGAGTCAATCTATCACAGTCAGATGATTTATCCTATAACAGTAATGATACCTTGACCAATAGAAATGGCGTCAGAGTAAATCTGTCAAAGTCAGATGATTTATCCTGTACCACTAGTGGTACTGTGGCCAATAGACATAGTGTCAGAGTCAATCAATCACAGTCAGATGATTTATCCTGTAACGGTAATGATACTGTCACATATAGACATGATGTCAGAGTCAATCTATCACAGTCAGACGATTTATCCTGTAACAATGATGATAATGTGACCCATAGACATAGTTGTCAGAATCAGTCTATCACAGTCAGATGATTTATCCTGTAACAATAATGATACTTTGACCTATAGACATAGTGTCAGAGTCAATCTATCGCAGTCAGATGATTCATCCTGTAACAAAAATAGTACTGTGGCCTATAGATATGGTGTCATAGTCAATCCATCACAATCAGATGCTTTATCCTGTAACAAAAATGGCACTGTGGCCTATAGACGTGGTGTCAGAGTCAATCTATCACAGTCAGGTGATTTATCCTGTAGCACTAATGGTACTGTGGCCTATAGACATAGTGTCAGAGTCAATTTATCACATTCAGATGATTTATCCCGTAATAATAATGAAACTGTGACCTATAGACATGGTGTAAGAGTCAATCTATCACAGTCAGATGATTTATCCCGTATCAATAATGACACTGTGACCTATAGACATGGTGTCAGAGTCAATCTATCACAGTCAGATGATTTATCCTGTAACAATAATGATAACTTGAACAAAAGAAAAGGCGTCAGAGTAAATATATCACAGTCAGATGATTTATCCTGTACCACTAGTGGTACTGTGGCCAATAGACATAGTGTCAGAGTCAATCTATCACAGTCAGATGATATATCATGTAACAATAATGATACTGTGACCTATAGACATGGCGTCAGAGTCAATCTATCACAGTCATATGATTTATCATGAAACAATAATGATACTGTCACCTATAGACATGATGTCAGAGACAATCTATCACAGTCATATGATTTATCCTGTAACAAAAATGATACTGTGACATATAGACATAGTGTCAGAATCAATCTATCACAGTCCGATGATTTATCCTGTAACAGATAATGATACCTTGACCAAAAGAAATGGTGTCAGAGTTAATCTATCACAGTCAGATGATTTATCTTGTACCAATAATGGTACTTTGGCCAATATACATAGTGTGAGAGTCAATCTATCACAGTCAGATGATTTATCCTGTAACAATAATGATACTGTGACCTATAGACATACTGTCAGAGTCAATATATCACAGTCAGATGATTTATCATGTAACAATAATGATACTGTGACCTATAGACATGGCGTCAGAGTCAATCTATCACAGTCATATGATTTATCATGTAACAATAATGATACTGTCACCTATAGACATGATGTCAGAGACAATCTATCACAGTCATATGATTTATCCTGTAACAATAATGATACTGTGACCTATAGACATAGTGTCAGAATCAATCTATCACAGTCCGATGATTTATTCTGTAACAATAATGATACCTTGACCAATAGAAATGGTGTCAGAGTAAATCTATCACAGTCAGATGATTTATCTTGTACCAATAATGGTACTTTGGCCAATATACATAGTGTGAGAGTCAATCTATCACAGTCAGATGAGATATCCTGTAACAATAATGATACTGTGACCTATAGACATACTGTCAGAGTCAATATATCACAGTCAGATGATATATCCTTTAACAATAAGGATACCGTGACCTATAGACATAGTGTCATAGTCAATCTATCACTGTCAGATGATTTATCCTGTAACAAAAATGGTACTGTGGCCTATAGACGTGGTGTCAGAGTCAATCTATCACAGTCAGATGATTTATCCCGTAATAATAATGATACTGTGACCTATAGACATGGTGTCAGAGTCAATCTATCACAGTCAGATGATTTATCCCGTAACAATAATGATGCCTTGATCAAAAGAAATGGCGTCAGAGTAAACCTATTACAGTCAGCTGATTTATCCTGTACCAATAATGGTACTTTGGCCAATATACATAGTGTCAGAGTCAATCTATTACAGTCAGATGATATCTCCTGTAACAATAATGATACTGTGACCTAAAGACATGATGTCAGAGTTAATCTATCACAGTCAGATGATTTATCCTGTAACAATAATGATACTGTCACCTATAGACATGATGTCAGAGACAATCTATCACAGTCAGATGATTTACCCTGTAACAATAATGATACTATGACCAATATACATAGTGTCAGAGTCAATCTATCACTGTCAGATGATTTATCCTGTAACAATAATGATACTGTGACCTATAGACATACTGTCAGAGTCAATCTATCACAGTCAGATGATTTATCCTTTAGCAATAATGATACTTTGACCTAAAGACATAGTGTCAGAATCAATCTATCACATTCAGATGATTTTTCCTGTAATAATAAGGATACTATGGCCTAAATACATAGTGTCAGAGTCAATCTATAACAGTCAGATGATTTATCCTGTAACAATAAGGATACTGTGACCTATAGACATAGTGTCAGAGTCAATCTATCACAGTCAGATGATTTATCCTGTAACAAAAATGGTACTGTGGCCTATAGACGTGGTGTCAGTGTCAATCTATCACAGTCAGATGATTTACCACGTAATAATAATGATACTTTGACCTAAAGACATAGTGTCTGAGTCAATCTATCACAGTCAGATGATTTTTCCTGTAACAATAAGGATACTGTGGCCTATAGACATAGTGTCAGAGTCAATCTATCACAGTGAGATTATTTATCCCGTAACAATAATGATACTGTTACCTATAGGCATGGTATCAGAGTCAATCTATCACAGTCAGATGATTTATCCTGTAACAATAATGATACCTTGACCAATAGAAATGGCGTCAGAGTAAATCTATCACAGTCAGATGATTTATCCTGTACTACTAGTGGTACTGTGGCCAACAGACATAGTGTCAGAGTCAAAATATAACAGTCAGATGATTTATCCTGTAACAATAAGGATACTGTGACCTATAGACATAGTGTCAGAGTCAATCTAATACAGTCATATGATTTATCCTGTAACAAAAATGGTACTGTGGCCTATAGACGAGGTGTCATTGTCAATCTATCACAGTCAGATGATTTATCCTGTAACAATAATGATACTTTGAGCTAAAGACATAGTGTCAGAATCAATCTATCACAGTCAGATGATTTTTCCTGTAACAATAAGGATACTGTGGCCTATAGACATAGTGTCAGAGTCAATCTATAACAGTCAGATGATTTATCCTGTAACAATAAGGATACTGTGACCTATAGACATAGTGTAAGAGTCAATCTATCACAGTCAGATGATTTATCCTGTAACAAAAATGGTACTGTGGCCTATAGACGTGGTGTCAGAGTCAATCTATCACAGTCAGATGATTTACCCCGTAATAATAATGATAGTTTGACCTAAAGACATAGTGTCAGAGTCAATCTATCACAGTCAGATGATTTTCCTGTAACAATAAGGATACTGTGGCCTATAGACATAGTGTCAGAGTCAATCTATCACAGTGAGATTATTTATCCCGTAACAATAATGATACTGTTACCTATAGGCATGGTATCAGAGTCAATCTATCACAGTCAGATGATTTATCCTGTAACAATAATGATACCTTGACCAATAGAAATGGCGTCAGAGTAAATCTATCACAGTCAGATGATTTATCCTGTACTACTAGTGGTACTGTGCCCAACAGACATAGTGTCAGAGTCAATCTATCACAGTCAGATGATATATCCTGTAACAATAATGATACTGTGACCTATAAACATGGTGTCAGAGTTAATCTATCACAGTCAGATGATTTATCCTGTAACAATAATGATACTGTCACCTACACACATGATGTCAGAGACAATCTATCACAGTCAGATGATTTATCATATAACACTAATGATACTGTGACCTATAGACATAGTGTCAGAATCAATCTATCACAGTCCGATGAGTTATCCTATAACAATAATGATACTTTGACCAATAGAAATGGTGTCAGAGTCAACCTATCACAGTCAGATGATTTATCCCGTAATAATAATGATACTGTGACCTATAGACATGGTGTCAGACTCAATCCATCACAGTCAAATTATTTATCCCGTAACAATAATGATACTGTGACCTATATACATGGTATCAGAGTCAATCTATCACAGTCAGATGATTTATCATATAACAGTAATGATACCTTGACCAATAGAAATGGCGTCAGAGTAAATCTGTCACAGTCATATGATTTATCCTGTACCACTAGTGATACTGTGGCCAATGGACATAGTGTCAGAGTCAATCCATCACAGTCAGATGATTTATCCTGTAACGGTAATCATACTGTCACCTATAGACATGATGTCAGAGTCAATCTATCACGGTCAGACGATTTATCCTGTAACAATGATGATAATGTGACCCATAGAAATAGTTGTCAGAATCAATTCATCACAGTCAGATGATTTATCCTGTAACAATAATGATTCTTTGACCTATAGACATAGTGTCAGAGTCAATCTATCGCGGTCAGATGATTTATCCTGTAACACAAATGGCACTGTGGCCTATAGACGTGGTGTCAGAGACAATCTATCACAGTCAGATGATTTATCATATAACACTAATGATACTGTTACCTATAGACATAGTGTCAGAATCAATCTATCACAGTCCGATGATTTATCCTGTTTCAATAATGATACCTTGACCAATAGAAATGTTGTCAGAGTCAATCTATCACAGTCAGATGATTTATCCCGTAATAATAATGATACTGTGACCTATATATAGACATGGTATCAGACTCAATCCATCACAGTCAGATTATTTATCCCGTAACAGTAATGATACTGTGACTTATATACATGGTGTCAGAGTCAATCTATCACAGTCAGATGATTTATCCTATAACAGTAATGATACCTTGACCAATAGAAATGGCGTCAGAGTAAATCTGTCACAGTCAGATGATTTATCCTGTACCACTAGTGGTACTGTGGCCAATAGACATAGTGTCAGAGCAAATCAATCACAGTCAGATAATTTATCCTGTAACGGTAATGATACTGTCACCTATAGACATGATGTCAGAGTCAATCTATCACAGTCAGACGATTTATCCTGTAACAATGATGATAATGTGACCCATAGACATAGTTGTCAGAATCAATCTATCACAGTCAGATGATTTATCCTGTAACAATAATGATACTTTGACCTATAGACATAGTGTCAGAGTCAATCTATCGCAGTCAGATGATTTATCCTGTAACAAAAATGGTACTGTGGCCTATAGACATAGTGTCATAGTCAATCCATCACAATCAGATGATTTATCCTGTAACACAAATGGCACTGTGGCCTATAGACGTGGTGTCAGAGTCAATCTATCACAATCAGGTGATTTATCCTGTAGCAATAATGGTACTGTGGCCTATAGACATAGTGTCAGAGTCAATTTATCACAGTCAGATGATTTATCCCGTAATAATAATGAAACTGTGACCTATAGACATGGTGTAAGAGTCAATCTATCACAGTCAGATGATTTATCCCGTATGAATAATGATACTGTGACCTATAGACATGATGTCAGAGTCAATCTATCACAGTCAGATGATTTATTCTGTTAACAATAATGATACCTTGACCAATAGAAATGGTGTCAGAGTCAATCTATCACAGTCAGATGATTTATCCCGTAATAATAATGATACTGTGACCTATAGACATGGTGTCAGACTCAATCCATCACAGTCAGATTATTTATCCCGTAACAGTAATAATACTGTGACCTATACACATGGTGTCAGAGTCAATCTATCACAGTCAGATGATTTATCCTATAACAGTAATGATACCTTGACCAATAGAAATGGCGTCAGAGTAAATCTGTCACAGTCAGATGATTTATCCTGTACCACTAGTGGTACTGTGGCCAATAGACATAGTGTCAGAGTCAATCAATCACAGTCATATGATTTATCCTGTAACGGTAATGATACTGCCACCTATAGACATGATGTCAGAGTCAATCTATCACAGTCAGACGATTTATCCTGTAACAATGATGATAATGTGACCCATAGACATAGTTGTCAGAATCAATCTATCACAGTCAGATGATTTATCCTGTAACAATAATGATACTTTGACCTATAGACATAGTGTCAGAGTCAATCTATCGCAGTCAGATGATTTATCCTGTAACAAAAATGGTACTGTGGCCTATAGACATGGTGTCATAGTCAATCCATCACAATCAGATGATTTATCCTGTAACAAAAATGGCACTGTGGCCTATAGACATGGTGTAATAGTCAATCCATCACAATCAGATGATTTATCCTCTAACAAAAATGGCACTGTGGCCTATAGACTTGGTAACAGAGTCAATCTATCACAGTCAGGTGATTTATCCTGTAGCAATAATGGTACTGTGGCCTATAGACATACTGTCAGAGTCAATTTATCACAGTCAGATGATTTATCCCGTAATAATAATGAAACTGTGACCTATAGACATGGTGTAAGAGTCAATCTATCACAATCAGATGATTTATCCCGTATGAATAATGATACTGTGACCTATAGACATGGTGTCAGAGTCAATCTATCACAGTCAGATGATTTATTCTGTTAACAATAATGATACCTTGACCAATAGAAATGGCGTCAGAGTAAATCTGTCACAGTCATATGATTTATCCTGTACCACTAGTGGTACTGTGGCCAATGGACATAGTGTCAGAGTCAATCCATCACAGTCAGATGATTTATCCTGTAACGGTAATGATACTGTCACCTATAGATATGATGTCAGAGTCAATCTATCACAGTCAGACGATTTATCCTGTAAAAATGATGATAATGTGACCCATAGAAATAGTTGTCAGAATCAATTCATCACAGTCAGATGATTTATCCTGTAACAATAATGATTCTTTGACCTATAGACATAGTGTCAGAGTCAATCTATCGCAGTCAGATGATTTATCCTGTAGCAAAAATGGCACTGTGGCCTATAGACGTGGTGTCAGAGATAATCTATCACAGTCAGATGATTTATCATATAACACTAATGATACTGTTACCTATAGACATAGTGTCAGAATCAATCTATCACAGTCCGATGATTTATCCTGTTTCAATAATGATACGTTGACCAATAGAAATGGTGTCAGAGTCAATCTATCACAGTCAGATGATTTATCCCGTAATAATAATGATACTGTGACCTATAGACATGGTGTCAGACTCAATCCATCACAGTCAGATTATTTATCCCGTAACAGTAATGCTACTGTGACCTATATACATGGTGTCAGAGTCAATCTATCACAGTCAGATGATTTATCCTATAACAGTAATGATACCTTGACCAATAGAAATGGCGTCAGAGTAAATCTGTCACAGTCAGATGATTTATCCTGTACCACTAGTGGTACTGTGGCCAATAGACATAGTGTCAGAGTCAATCAATCACAGTCAGATGATTTATCCTGTAACGGTAATGATACTGTCACCTATAGACATGATGTCAGAGTCAATATATCACAGTCAGACGATTTAGCCTGTAACAATGATGATAATGTGACCCATAGACATAGTTGTCAGAATCAATCTATCACAGTCAGATGATTTATCCTGTAACAATAATGATACTTTGACCTATAGACATAGTGTCAGAGTCAATCTATCGCAGTCAGATGATTTATCCTGTAACAAAAATGGTACTGTGGCCTATAGACATGGTGTCATAGTCAATCCATCACAATCAGATGATTTATCCTGTAACAAAAATGGCACTGTGGCCTATAGACGTGGTGTCAGAGTCAATCTATCACAGTCAGGTGATTTATCCTGTAGCAATAATGGTACTGTGGCCTATAAACATAGTGTCAGAGTCAATTTATCACAGTCAGATGATTTATCCTGTAACAATAATGATACTTTGACCTATAGACATAGTGTCAGAGTCAATCTATCGCAGTCAGATGATTTATCCTGTAACAATAATGATACTTTGACCTATAGACATAGTGTCAGAGTCAATCTATCGCAGTCAGATGATTTATCCTGTAACAAAAATGGTACTGTGGCCTATAGACATGGTGTAATAGTCAATCCATCACAATCAGATGATTTATCCTCTAACAAAAATGGCACTGTGGCCTATAGACTTGGTAACAGAGTCAATCTATCACAGTCAGGTGATTTATCCTGTAGCAATAATGGTACTGTGGCCTATAGACATACTGTCAGAGTCAATTTATCACAGTCAGATGATTTATCCCGTAATAATAATGAAACTGTGACCTATAGACATGGTGTAAGAGTCAATCTATCACAATCAGATGATTTATCCCGTATGAATAATGATACTGTGACCTATAGACATGGTGTCAGAGTCAATCTATCACAGTCAGATGATTTATTCTGTTAACAATAATGATACCTTGACCAATAGAAATGGCGTCAGAGTAAATCTGTCACAGTCATATGATTTATCCTGTACCACTAGTGGTACTGTGGCCAATGGACATAGTGTCAGAGTCAATCCATCACAGTCAGATGATTTATCCTGTAACGGTAATGATACTGTCACCTATAGACATGATGTCAGAGTCAATCTATCACAGTCAGACGATTTATCTTGTAAAAATGATGATAATGTGACCCATAGACATAGTTGTCAGAATCAATTCATCACAGTCAGATGATTTATCCTGTAACAATAATGATTCTTTGACCTATAGACATAGTGTCAGAGTCAATCTATCGCAGTCAGATGATTTATCCTGTAGCAAAAATGGCACTGTGGCCTATAGACGTGGTGTCAGAGACAATCTATCACAGTCAGATGATTTATCATATAACACTAATGATACTGTTACCTATAGACATAGTGTCAGAATCAATCTATCACAGTCCGATGATTTATCCTGTTTCAATAATGATACCTTGACCAATAGAAATGTTGTCAGAGTCAATCTATCACAGTCAGATGATTTATCCCGTAATAATAATGATACTGTGACCTATATATAGACATGGTATCAGACTCAATCCATCACAGTCAGATTATTTATCCCGTAACAGTAATGATACTGTGACTTATATACATGGTGTCAGAGTCAATCTATCACAGTCAGATGATTTATCCTATAACAGTAATGATACCTTGACCAATAGAAATGGCGTCAGAGTAAATCTGTCACAGTCAGATGATTTATCCTGTACCACTAGTGGTACTGTGGCCAATAGACATAGTGTCAGAGCAAATCAATCACAGTCAGATAATTTATCCTGTAACGGTAATGATACTGTCACCTATAGACATGATGTCAGAGTCAATCTATCACAGTCAGACGATTTATCCTGTAACAATGATGATAATGTGACCCATAGACATAGTTGTCAGAATCAATCTATCACAGTCAGATGATTTATCCTGTAACAATAATGATACTTTGACCTATAGACATAGTGTCAGAGTCAATCTATCGCAGTCAGATGATTTATCCTGTAACAAAAATGGTACTGTGGCCTATAGACATAGTGTCATAGTCAATCCATCACAATCAGATGATTTATCCTGTAACACAAATGGCACTGTGGCCTATAGACGTGGTGTCAGAGTCAATCTATCACAATCAGGTGATTTATCCTGTAGCAATAATGGTACTGTGGCCTATAGACATAGTGTCAGAGTCAATTTATCACAGTCAGATGATTTATCCCGTAATAATAATGAAACTGTGACCTATAGACATGGTGTAAGAGTCAATCTATCACAGTCAGATGATTTATCCCGTATGAATAATGATACTGTGACCTATAGACATGATGTCAGAGTCAATCTATCACAGTCAGATGATTTATTCTGTTAACAATAATGATACCTTGACCAATAGAAATGGTGTCAGAGTCAATCTATCACAGTCAGATGATTTATCCCGTAATAATAATGATACTGTGACCTATAGACATGGTGTCAGACTCAATCCATCACAGTCAGATTATTTATCCCGTAACAGTAATAATACTGTGACCTATACACATGGTGTCAGAGTCAATCTATCACAGTCAGATGATTTATCCTATAACAGTAATGATACCTTGACCAATAGAAATGGCGTCAGAGTAAATCTGTCACAGTCAGATGATTTATCCTGTACCACTAGTGGTACTGTGGCCAATAGACATAGTGTCAGAGTCAATCAATCACAGTCATATGATTTATCCTGTAACGGTAATGATACTGCCACCTATAGACATGATGTCAGAGTCAATCTATCACAGTCAGACGATTTATCCTGTAACAATGATGATAATGTGACCCATAGACATAGTTGTCAGAATCAATCTATCACAGTCAGATGATTTATCCTGTAACAATAATGATACTTTGACCTATAGACATAGTGTCAGAGTCAATCTATCGCAGTCAGATGATTTATCCTGTAACAAAAATGGTACTGTGGCCTATAGACATGGTGTCATAGTCAATCCATCACAATCAGATGATTTATCCTGTAACAAAAATGGCACTGTGGCCTATAGACATGGTGTAATAGTCAATCCATCACAATCAGATGATTTATCCTCTAACAAAAATGGCACTGTGGCCTATAGACTTGGTAACAGAGTCAATCTATCACAGTCAGGTGATTTATCCTGTAGCAATAATGGTACTGTGGCCTATAGACATACTGTCAGAGTCAATTTATCACAGTCAGATGATTTATCCCGTAATAATAATGAAACTGTGACCTATAGACATGGTGTAAGAGTCAATCTATCACAATCAGATGATTTATCCCGTATGAATAATGATACTGTGACCTATAGACATGGTGTCAGAGTCAATCTATCACAGTCAGATGATTTATTCTGTTAACAATAATGATACCTTGACCAATAGAAATGGCGTCAGAGTAAATCTGTCACAGTCATATGATTTATCCTGTACCACTAGTGGTACTGTGGCCAATGGACATAGTGTCAGAGTCAATCCATCACAGTCAGATGATTTATCCTGTAACGGTAATGATACTGTCACCTATAGATATGATGTCAGAGTCAATCTATCACAGTCAGACGATTTATCCTGTAAAAATGATGATAATGTGACCCATAGAAATAGTTGTCAGAATCAATTCATCACAGTCAGATGATTTATCCTGTAACAATAATGATTCTTTGACCTATAGACATAGTGTCAGAGTCAATCTATCGCAGTCAGATGATTTATCCTGTAGCAAAAATGGCACTGTGGCCTATAGACGTGGTGTCAGAGATAATCTATCACAGTCAGATGATTTATCATATAACACTAATGATACTGTTACCTATAGACATAGTGTCAGAATCAATCTATCACAGTCCGATGATTTATCCTGTTTCAATAATGATACGTTGACCAATAGAAATGGTGTCAGAGTCAATCTATCACAGTCAGATGATTTATCCCGTAATAATAATGATACTGTGACCTATAGACATGGTGTCAGACTCAATCCATCACAGTCAGATTATTTATCCCGTAACAGTAATGCTACTGTGACCTATATACATGGTGTCAGAGTCAATCTATCACAGTCAGATGATTTATCCTATAACAGTAATGATACCTTGACCAATAGAAATGGCGTCAGAGTAAATCTGTCACAGTCAGATGATTTATCCTGTACCACTAGTGGTACTGTGGCCAATAGACATAGTGTCAGAGTCAATCAATCACAGTCAGATGATTTATCCTGTAACGGTAATGATACTGTCACCTATAGACATGATGTCAGAGTCAATATATCACAGTCAGACGATTTAGCCTGTAACAATGATGATAATGTGACCCATAGACATAGTTGTCAGAATCAATCTATCACAGTCAGATGATTTATCCTGTAACAATAATGATACTTTGACCTATAGACATAGTGTCAGAGTCAATCTATCGCAGTCAGATGATTTATCCTGTAACAAAAATGGTACTGTGGCCTATAGACATGGTGTCATAGTCAATCCATCACAATCAGATGATTTATCCTGTAACAAAAATGGCACTGTGGCCTATAGACGTGGTGTCAGAGTCAATCTATCACAGTCAGGTGATTTATCCTGTAGCAATAATGGTACTGTGGCCTATAAACATAGTGTCAGAGTCAATTTATCACAGTCAGATGATTTATCCTGTAACAATAATGATACTTTGACCTATAGACATAGTGTCAGAGTCAATCTATCGCAGTCAGATGATTTATCCTGTAACAATAATGATACTTTGACCTATAGACATAGTGTCAGAGTCAATCTATCGCAGTCAGATGATTTATCCTGTAACAAAAATGGTACTGTGGCCTATAGACATGGTGTAATAGTCAATCCATCACAATCAGATGATTTATCCTCTAACAAAAATGGCACTGTGGCCTATAGACTTGGTAACAGAGTCAATCTATCACAGTCAGGTGATTTATCCTGTAGCAATAATGGTACTGTGGCCTATAGACATACTGTCAGAGTCAATTTATCACAGTCAGATGATTTATCCCGTAATAATAATGAAACTGTGACCTATAGACATGGTGTAAGAGTCAATCTATCACAATCAGATGATTTATCCCGTATGAATAATGATACTGTGACCTATAGACATGGTGTCAGAGTCAATCTATCACAGTCAGATGATTTATTCTGTTAACAATAATGATACCTTGACCAATAGAAATGGCGTCAGAGTAAATCTGTCACAGTCATATGATTTATCCTGTACCACTAGTGGTACTGTGGCCAATGGACATAGTGTCAGAGTCAATCCATCACAGTCAGATGATTTATCCTGTAACGGTAATGATACTGTCACCTATAGACATGATGTCAGAGTCAATCTATCACAGTCAGACGATTTATCTTGTAAAAATGATGATAATGTGACCCATAGACATAGTTGTCAGAATCAATTCATCACAGTCAGATGATTTATCCTGTAACAATAATGATTCTTTGACCTATAGACATAGTGTCAGAGTCAATCTATCGCAGTCAGATGATTTATCCTGTAGCAAAAATGGCACTGTGGCCTATAGACGTGGTGTCAGAGACAATCTATCACAGTCAGATGATTTATCATATAACACTAATGATACTGTTACCTATAGACATAGTGTCAGAATCAATCTATCACAGTCCGATGATTTATCCTGTTTCAATAATGATACGTTGACCAATAGAAATGGTGTCAGAGTCAATCTATCACAGTCAGATGATTTATCCCGTAATAATAATGATACTGTGACCTATAGACATGGTGTCAGACTCAATCCATCACAGTCAGATTATTTATCCCGTAACAGTAATGCTACTGTGACCTATATACATGGTGTCAGAGTCAATCTATCACAGTCAGATGATTTATCCTATAACAGTAATGATACCTTGACCAATAGAAATGGCGTCAGAGTAAATCTGTCACAGTCAGATGATTTATCCTGTACCACTAGTGGTACTGTGGCCAATAGACATAGTGTCAGAGTCAATCAATCACAGTCAGATGATTTATCCTGTAACGGTAATGATACTGTCACCTATAGACATGATGTCAGAGTCAATCTATCACAGTCAGAGACGATTTATCCTGTAACAATGATGATAATGTGACCCATAGACATAGTTGTCAGAATCAATCTATCACAGTCAGATGATTTATCCTGTAACAATAATGATACTTTGACCTATAGACATAGTGTCAGAGTCAATCTATCGCAGTCAGATGATTTATCCTGTAACAAAAATGGTACTGTGGCCTATAGACATGGTGTCATAGTCAATCCATCACAATCAGATGATTTATCCTGTAACAAAAATGGCACTGTGGCCTATAGACGTGGTGTCAGAGTCAATCTATCACAGTCAGGTGATTTATCCTGTAGCAATAATGGTACTGTGGCCTATAGACATAGTGTCAGAGTCAATTTATCACAGTCAGATGATTTATCCCGTAATAATAATGAAACTGTGACCTATAGACATGGTGTAAGAGTCAATCTATCACAGTCAGATGATTTATCCCGTATAAATAATGATACTGTGACCTATAGACATGGTGTCAGAGTCAATCTATCACAGTCAGATGATTTATTCTGTTAACAATAATGATACCTTGAACAAAAGAAAAGGCGTCAGAGTAAATATATCACAGCCAGATGATTTATCCTGTACCACTAGTGGTACTGTGGCCAATAGACATAGTGTCAGAGTCAATCTATCACAGTCAGATGAGATATCATGTAACATAAAATGATACTGTGACCTATAGACATGGCGTCAGAGTCAATCTATCACAGTCATATGATTTATCATGTAACAATAATGATACTGTCACCTAAAGACATGATGTCAGAGACAATCTATCACAGTCATATGATTTATCCTGTAACAATAATGATACTGTGACCTATAGACATAGTGTCAGAATCAATCTATCACAGTCCGATGATTTATCCTGTAACAATAATGATACCTTGACCAATAGAAATGGTGTCAGACTAAATCTATCACAGTCAGATGATTTATCTTGTACCAATAATGGTACTTTGGCCAATATACATAGTGTGAGAGTCAATCTATCACAGTCAGATGATTTATCCTGTAACAATAATGATACTGTGACCTATAGACATACTGTCAGAGTCAATATATCACAGTCAGATGATTTATCCTGTAACAAAAAGGGTACTGTGACCTATAGACATACTGTCAGAGTCAATCTATCACAGTCAGATGATTTATCCTGTAACAAAAATGGTACTGTGGCCTATAGACTTGGTGTCAGAGTCAATCTATCACAGTCATATGATTTATCCTGTAACAATAATGATACTGTGACCTATAGACATAGTGTCAGAATCAATCTATCACAGTCCGATGATTTATCCTGTAACAATAATGATACCTTGACCAATAGAAATGGTGTCAGAGTAAATCTATCACAGTCAGATGATTTATCTTGTACCAATAATGGTACTTTGGCCAATATACATAGTGTGAGAGTCAATCTATCACAGTCAGATGATTTATCCTGTAACAATAATGATACTGTGACCTATAGACATACTGTCAGAGTCAATATATCACAGTCAGATGATTTATCCTGTAACAAAAAGGGTACTGTGACCTATAGACATACTGTCAGAGTCAATTTATCACAGTCAGATGATTTATCCTGTAACAATAATGATACTGTGACCTATAGACATACTGTCAGAGTCAATATATCACAGTCAGATGATTTATCCTGTAACAAAAAGGGTACTGTGACCTATAGACATACTGTCACAGTCAATCTATCACAGTCAGATGATTTATCCTGTAACAAAAATGGTACTGTGGCCTATAGACGTGGTGTCAGAGACAATCTATCACAGTCAGATGATTTATCCTGTAACAATGATGATAATGTGACCCATAGACATAGTGTCAGAATCAATCTATCACAGTCAGTTGATTTATCCTGTAACAATAATGATATTTTGACCTATAGACATAGTATCAGAGTCAATCTATCACAGTCAGATGATTTATCCTTTAACAAAAATGGTACTGTGGCCTATAGATATGGTGTCATAGTCAATCCATCACAATCAAATGATTTATTCTGTAACAAAAATGGCACTGTGGCCTATAGACGTGGTGTCATAGTCAATCTATCACAATCATATGATTTATCCTGTAACAATAATGATACTGTCACCTATAGACATGATGTCAGAGACAATCCATCACAGTCAGATGATTTATCCTGTAACAATAATGATACTGTGACCTATAGACATAGTGTCAGAATCAATCTATCACAGTCCGATGATTTATCCTGTAACAATAATGATACCTTGACCAATAAAAATGGTGGCAGAGTAAATCTATCACAGTCAGATGATTTATCTTGTACCAATAATGGTACTTTGGCCAATATACATAGTGTGAGAGTCAATGTATCACAGTCAGATGATTTATCCTGTAACAATAATGATACTGTGACCTATAGACATACTGTCAGAGTCAATGTATCACAGTCAGATGATTTATCCTGTAACAATAAGGATACTGTGACCTATAGACATAGTGTCAGAGTCAATCTATCAAAGTCAGATAACAAAAATGGTACTGTGGCCTATAGACGTGGTGTCAGAGTCAATCTATCACAGTCAGATGATTTATCCCGTAATAATAATGATACTGTGACCTATAGACATGGTGTCAGAATCAATCAATCACAGTCTGATGATTTATCCTGTAACAATAATGATACCTTGACCAATAGAAATGGTGTCAGAGTAAATCTATCACAGTCATATGATTTATCCTGTAACAATAATGATACTGTGACCTATAGACATACTGTCATAGTCAATCTATCACAGTCAGATTATTTATCCTGTAACAATAATGATACTGTGACCTATAGACATAGGGTCAGAATCAATTTATCACAGTCAGATGATTTATCTTGTAACAATAATGATACTGTGACCTATAGACATAGTGTCAGAGTCAATCTATCACAGTCAGCTGATTTATCCCGTAATAATAATGATACTGTGACCTATAGACATGGTGTCGGAGTCAATCTATCACAGTCAGATTATTAATCCCGTAACAATAATGATACCTTGACCAATACAAATGGCGTCAGAGTAAATCTGTCACAGTCAGATGATTTATCCTGTACCACTAGTGCTTCTGTGGCCAATAAACATAGTGTCAGAGTCAATCTATCACAGTCAGATGATTTATCTTGTAACGGTAATGATACTGTGGCCTATAGACATAGGGTCAGAATCAATTTATCACAGTCAGATGATTTATCTTGTAACAATAATGATACTGTGACCTATAGACATAGTGTCAGAGTCAATCTATCACAGTCAGCTGATTTATCCTGTAACAATAATGATACTGTGACCTATAGACATAGTGTCAGAATCAATCTATCACAGTCCGATGATTTATCCTGTAACAATAATGATACCTTGACCAATAAAAATGGTGGCAGAGTAAATCTATCACAGTCAGATGATTTATCTTGTACCAATAATGGTACTTTGGCCAATACACATAGTGTCAGAGTCAATGTATCACAGTCAGATGATTTATCCTGTAGCAATAATGATACTGTGACCTATAGACATACTGTCAGAGTCAATGTATCACAGTCAGACGATTTATCCTGTAACAATGATGATAATGTGACCCATAGACATAGTGTCAGAATCAATCTATCACAGTCAGATGATTTATCCTGTAACAATAATGATACTTTGACATATAGACATAGTATCAGAGTCAATCTATCACAGTCAGATGATTTATCCTTTAACAAAAATGGTACTGTGGCCTATAGATATGGTGTCATAGTCAATCCATCACAATCAAATGATTTATTCTGTAACAAAAATGGCACTGTGGCCTATAGACGTGGTGTCATAGTCAATCTATCACAGTCAGGTGATTTATCCTGTTGCAATAATGATACTGTGGCCTATAGACATAGTGTCAAAGTCAATTTATCACAGTCAGATGATTTATCCCGTAATAATAATGAAACTGTGACCTATAGACATGGTGTAAGAGTCAATCTATCACAGTCAGATGATTTATCCCGTAACAATAATGATACTGTGACCTATAGACATGGTGTCAGAGTCAATCTATCACAGTCAGATGATTTATCCTGTAACAATAATGATACCTTGACCAAAAGAAAAGGCGTCAGAGTAAATATATCACAGTCAGATGATTTATCCTGTACCACTAGTGGTACTGTGGCCAATAGACATAGTGTCAGAGTCAATCTATTACAGTCAGATGATTTATCTTGTACCAATAATGGTACTTTGGCCAATACACATAGTGTCAGAGTCAATCTATCACAGTCAGATGATTTATCCTGTAACAATAATGATACTGTGACCTATAGACATAGTGTCAGAATCAATCTATCACAGTCCGATGATTTATCCTGTAACAATAATGATACCTTGACCAATAAAAATGGTGGCAGAGTAAATCTATCACAGTCAGATGATTTATCTTGTACCAATAATGGTACTTTGGCCAATATACATAGTGTCAGAGTCAATGTATCACAGTCAGATGATTTATCCTGTGGCAATAATGATACTGTGACCTATAGACATGGTGTCAGAGTCAATCTATCACAGTCAAATGATTTATCCTGTATTAATAATGATACTGTGACCTAAAGACATAGTATCAGAATCAATTGATCACAGTCAGATGATTTATCCTGTAACAATAAGGATACTGTGACCTATAGACATAGTGTCAGAGTCAATCTATAACAGTCAGATGATTTATCTTGTAACAATAAGATACTTTGACCTATAGACATAGTGTCAGAAACCATCTATCACAGTCTGGTGATTTATCCTGTAGCAATAATGCTACTGTCGCCTATAGACATAGTGTCACAGCCAATTTATCACAGTCAGATGATTTATCCCGTATTAATAATGATACTGTGACCTATAAACATGGAGTAAGAGTCAATCTATCACAGTCAGATGATTTATCCCGTAACAATAATGATACTGTGACCTATAGACATGGTGTCAGAGTCAATCTATCACAGTCAGATGATTTATCCTGTAACAATAATGATACCTTGACCAAAAGAAAAGGCGTCAGAGTAAATAGATCAAAGTCAGATGATTTATCCTGTACCACTAGTTGTACTGTGGCCAATAGACATAGTGTCAGAGTCAATCTATCACAGTCAGATGATATATCCTGTAACAATAATGATACTGTGACCTATAGACATGGCGTCAGAGTCAATCTATCACAATCATATGATTTATCCTGTAACAATAATGATACTGTCACCTATAGACATGATGTCAGAGACAATCCATCACAGTCAGATGATTTATCCTGTAACAATAATGATACTGTGACCTATAGACATAGTGTCAGAATCAATCTATCACAGTCCGATGATTTATCCTGTAACAATAATGATACCTTGACCAATAAAAATGGTGGCAGAGTAAATCTATCACAGTCAGATGATTTATCTTGTACCAATAATGGTACTTTGGCCAATATACATAGTGTGAGAGTCAATGTATCACAGTCAGATGATTTATCCTGTAGCAATAATGATACTGTGACCTATAGACATACTGTCAGAGTCAATGTATCACAGTCAGACGATTTATCCTGTAACAATGATGATAATGTGACCCATAGACATAGTGTCAGAATCAATCTATCACAGTCAGATGATTTATCCTGTAACAATAATGATACTTTGACATATAGACATAGTATCAGAGTCAATCTATCACAGTCAGATGATTTATCCTTTAACAAAAATGGTACTGTGGCCTATAGATATGGTGTCATAGTCAATCCATCACAATCAAATGATTTATTCTGTAACAAAAATGGCACTGTGGCCTATAGACGTGGTGTCATAGTCAATCTATCACAGTCAGGTGATTTATCCTGTTGCAATAATGATACTGTGGCCTATAGACATAGTGTCAAAGTCAATTTATCACAGTCAGATGATTTATCCCGTAATAATAATGAAACTGTGACCTATAGACATGGTGTAAGAGTCAATCTATCACAGTCAGATGATTTATCCCGTAACAATAATGATACTGTGACCTATAGACATGGTGTCAGAGTCAATCTATCACAGTCAGATGATTTATCCTGTAACAATAATGATACCTTGACCAAAAGAAAAGGCGTCAGAGTAAATATATCACAGTCAGATGATTTATCCTGTACCACTAGTGGTACTGTGGCCAATAGACATAGTGTCAGAGTCAATCTATTACAGTCAGATGATTTATCTTGTACCAATAATGGTACTTTGGCCAATACACATAGTGTCAGAGTCAATCTATCACAGTCAGATGATTTATCCTGTAACAATAATGATACTGTGACCTATAGACATAGTGTCAGAATCAATCTATCACAGTCCGATGATTTATCCTGTAACAATAATGATACCTTGACCAATAAAAATGGTGGCAGAGTAAATCTATCACAGTCAGATGATTTATCTTGTACCAATAATGGTACTTTGGCCAATATACATAGTGTCAGAGTCAATGTATCACAGTCAGATGATTTATCCTGTGGCAATAATGATACTGTGACCTATAGACATGGTGTCAGAGTCAATCTATCACAGTCAAATGATTTATCCTGTATTAATAATGATACTGTGACCTAAAGACATAGTATCAGAATCAATTGATCACAGTCAGATGATTTATCCTGTAACAATAAGGATACTGTGACCTATAGACATAGTGTCAGAGTCAATCTATAACAGTCAGATGATTTATCTTGTAACAATAAGATACTTTGACCTATAGACATAGTGTCAGAAACCATCTATCACAGTCTGGTGATTTATCCTGTAGCAATAATGCTACTGTCGCCTATAGACATAGTGTCACAGCCAATTTATCACAGTCAGATGATTTATCCCGTATTAATAATGATACTGTGACCTATAAACATGGAGTAAGAGTCAATCTATCACAGTCAGATGATTTATCCCGTAACAATAATGATACTGTGACATATAGACATGGTGTCAGAATCAATCTATCACCGTCAGATTATTTATCCTGTAACAATAATGATACTTTGACCAATAGAAATGGTGTCAAAGTAAATCTATCACATTCAGATGATTTATCTTGTACCAATAATGGTAGTTTGGCCAATATACATAGTGTCAGAGTCAATCTATCACAGTCAGATGATTTATCCTGTAACAATAATGATACTGTGACCTATAGACATAGTGTCAGAGTCAATGTATCACAGTCAGATGATTTATCCTGTAACGGTAATGATACTGTCACCTATAGACATGATGTCAGAGTCAATGTATCACAGTCAGACAATTTATCCTGTAACAATGATGATAATGTGACCCATAGACATAGTGTCAGAATCAATCTATCACAGTCAGATGATTTATCCTGTAACAATAATGATACTTTGACCTATAGACATAGTATCAGAGTCAATCTATCACAGTCAGATGATTTATCCTTTAACAAAAATGGTACTGTGGCCTATAGATATGGTGTCATAGTCAATCCATCACAATCAAATGATTTATTCTGTAACAAAAATGGCACTGTGGCCTATAGACGTGGTGTCATAGTCAATCTATCACAGTCAGGTGATTTATCCTGTTGCAATAATGATACTGTGGCCTATAGACATAGTGTCAAAGTCAATTTATCACAGTCAGATGATTTATCCCGTAATAATAATGAAACTGTGACCTATAGACATGGTGTAAGAGTCAATCTATCACAGTCAGATGATTTATCCCGTAACAATAATGATACTGTGACCTATAGACATGGTGTCAGAGTCAATCTATCACAGTCAGATGATTTATCCTGTAACAATAATGATACCTTGACCAAAAGAAAAGGCGTCAGAGTAAATATATCACAGTCAGATGATTTATCCTGTACCACTAGTTGTACTGTGGCCAATAGACATAGTGTCAGAGTCATTCTATCACAGTCAGATGATATATCCTGTAACAATAATGATACTGTGACCTATAGACATGGCGTCAGAGTCAATCTATCACAATCATATGATTTATCCTGTAACAATAATGATACTGTCACCTATAGACATGATGTCAGAGACAATCCATCACAGTCAGATGATTTATCCTGTAACAATAATGATACTGTGACCTATAGACATAGTGTCAGAATCAATCTATCACAGTCCGATGATTTATCCTGTAACAATAATGATACCTTGACCAATAAAAATGGTGGCAGAGTAAATCTATCACAGTCAGATGATTTATCTTGTACCAATAATGGTACTTTGGCCAATATACATAGTGTCAGAGTCAATCTATCACAGTCAGATGATTTATCCTGTAGCAATAATGATACTGTGACCTATAGACATACTGTCAGAGTCAATCTATCACAGTCAAATGATTTATCCTGTATTAATAATGATACTGTGACCTAAAGACATAGTATCAGAATCAATTTATCACAGTCAGATGATTTATCCTGTAACAATAAGGATACTGTGACCTATAGACATAGTGTCAGAGTCAATCTATAACAGTCAGATGATTTATCTTGTAACAATAAGATACTTTAACCTATAGACATAGTGTCAGAAACCATCTATCACAGTCTGGTGATTTATCCTGTAGCAATAATGCTACTGTCGCCTATAGACATAGTGTCACAGTCAATTTATCACAGTCAGATGATTTATCCGGTATTAATAATGATAATGTGACCTATAAACATGGAGTAAGAGTCAATCTATCACAGTCAGATGATTTATCCCGTAACAATAATGATACTGTGACATATAGACATGGTGTCAGAATCAATCTATCACCGTCAGATTATTTATCCTGTAACAATAATGATACTTTGACCAATAGAAATGGTGTCAAAGTAAATCTATCACATTCAGATGATTTATCTTGTACCAATAATGGTAGTTTGGCCAATATACATAGTGTCAGAGTCAATCTATCACAGTCAGATGATTTATCCTGTAACAATAATGATACTGTGACCTATAGACATAGTGTCAGAGTCAATGTATCACAGTCAGATGATTTATCCTGTAACGGTAATGATACTGTCACCTATAGACATGATGTCAGAGTCAATGTATCACAGTCAGATGATTTATCCTGTAACGGTAATGATACTGTCACCTATAGACATGATGTCAGAGTCAATGTATCACAGTCAGACAATTTATCCTGTAACAATGATGATAATGTGACCCATAGACATAGTGTCAGAATCAATCTATCACAGTCAGATGATTTATCCTGTAACAATAATGATACTTTGACCTATAGACATAGTATCAGAGTCAATCTATCACAGTCAGATGATTTATCCTTTAAAAAAAATGGTACTGTGGCCTATAGATATGGTGTCATAGTCAATCCATCACAATCAAATGATTTATTCTGTAACAAAAATGGCACTGTGGCCTATAGACGTGGTGTCATAGTCAATCTATCACAGTCAGGTGATTTATCCTGTTGCAATAATGATACTGTGACCTATAGACATAGTGTCAGAGTCAATGTATCACAGTCAGATGATTTATCCTGTAACGGTAATGATACTGTCACCTATAGACATGATGTCAGAGTCAATGTATCACAGTCAGACGATTTATCCTGTAACAATGATGATAATGTGACCCATAGACATAGTGTCAGAATCAATCTATCACAGTCAGATGATTTATCCTGTAACAATAATGATACTTTGACCTATAGACATAGTATCAGAGTCAATCTATCACAGTCAGATGATTTATCCTTTAAAAAAAATGGTACTGTGGCCTATAGATATGGTGTCATAGTCAATCCATCACAACCAAATGATTTATTCTGTAACAAAAATGGCACTGTGGCCTATAGACGTGGTGTCATAGTCAATCTATCACAGTCAGGTGATTTATCCTGTTGCAATAATGATACTGTGGCCTATAGACATAGTGTCAAAGTCAATTTATCACAGTCAGATGATTTATCCCGTAATAATAATGAAACTGTGACCTATAGACATGGTGTAAGAGTCAATCTATCACAGTCAGATGATTTATCCCGTAACAATAATGATACTGTGACCTATAGACATGGTGTCAGAGTCAATCTATCACAGTCAGATGATTTATCCTGTAACAATAATGATACCTTGACCAAAAGAAAAGGCGTCAGAGTAAATATATCACAGTCAGATGATTTATCCTGTACCACTAGTGGTATTGTGGCCAATAGACATAGTGTCAGAGTCAATCTATCACAGTCAGATGATATATCCTGTAACAATAATGATACTGTGACCTATAGACATGGCGTCAGAGTCAATCTATCACAATCATATGATTTATCCTGAAACAATAATGATACTGTCACCTATAGACATGATGTCAGAGACAATCCATCACAGTCAGATGATTTATCCTGTAACAATAATGATACTGTGACCTATAGACATAGTGTCAGAATTAATCTATCACAGTCCGCTGATTTATCCTGTAACAATAATGATACCTTGACCAATAAAAATGGTGGCAGAGTAAATCTATCACAGTCAGATGATTTATCTTGTACCAATAATGGTACTTTGGCCAATATACATAGTGTCAGAGTCAATCTATCACAGTCAGATGATTTATCCTGTAGCAATAATGATACTGTGACCTATAGACATACTGTCAGAGTCAATCTATCACAGTCAAATGATTTATCCTGTATTAATAATGAAACTGTGACCTAAAGACATAGTATCAGAATCAATTTATCACAGTCAGATGATTTTCCCTGTAACAATAAGGATACTGTGACCTATAGACATAGTGTCAGAGTCAATCTATAACAGTCAGATGATTTATCTTGTAACAATAAGATACTTTGACCTATAGACATAATGTCAGAAACCATCTATCACCGTCTGGTGATTTATCCTGTAGCAATAATGCTACTGTCGCCTATAGACATAGTGTCACAGTCAATTTATCACAGTCAGATGATTTATCCCGTATTAATTATGATACTGTGACCTATAAACATGGAGTAAGAGTCAATCTATCACAGTCAGATGATTTATCCCGTAACAATAATGATACTGTGACATATAGACATGGTGTCAGAATCAATCTATCACCGTCAGATTATTTATCCTGTAACAATAATGATACTTTGACCAATAGAAATGGTGTCAAAGTAAATCTATCACATTCAGATGATTTATCTTGTACCAATAATGGTAGTTTGGCCAATATACATAGTGTCAGAGTCAATCTATCACAGTCAGATGATTTATCCTGTAACAATAATGATACTGTGACCTATAGACATAGTGTCAGAATCAATCTATCACAGTCAGATGATTTATCCTGTAACAATAAGGATACTGTGACCTATAGACATAGTGTCAGAATCAATCTATCACAGTCCGATGATTTATCCTGTAACAATAAGGATACTGTGACCTATAGACATAGTGTCAGAGTCAATCTATAACAGTCAGATGATTTATCCTGTAACAAAAATGGTACTGTGGCCTATAGACATCGTGCCATAGTCAATCTATCACAGTCAGATGATTTATCCTGTAACAAAATGGTACTGTGACCTATAGACGTGGTGTCAGAGTCAATCTATCACTGTCAGTTGATTTATCCCGTAATAATAATGATACTGTGACCTATAGACATGGTGTCAGAGTCAATCTATCACAGTCACATTATTTATCCCGTAACAATAATAATACTGTGACCTATAGACATGGTGTCAGAGTCTATCACAGTCAGATGATTTATCCTGTAACAATAATGAACCTTGACCAATAGAAATGGCGTCAGAGTAAATCTGTCACAGTCAGATGATTTATCCTGTACCACTAGTGATACTGTGACCAATAGACATAGTGTCAGAGTCAATCCATAACAGTCAGATGATTTATCCTGTAACAATAATGATTCTGTTACCTATAGACATGATGTCAGAGTCAATATATTACAGTCAGATGATTTATCCTGTAACAATAATGATACTGTGACCTATAGACATAGTGTCAGAATCAATCTATCACAGTCAGATGATTTATCTTGTAACAATAATGATACTGTGACCTATAGACATAGTGTCAGAGTCAATCTATCACAGTCCGATGATTTATCCTATAACAATAATGATACTGTGACCTATATACATGGTGTCAGAGTCAATCTATCACAGTCAGATGATTTATCCTGTAACAATAATGATACCTTAACCAAAAGGAATGGCGTCAGAGTAAATCTATCAGAGTCAGATGATTTATCCTGTACCACTAGTGGTACTGTGGCCAATAGACATAGTGTCAGGGTCAATATATCACAGTCAGATGATATATCCTGTTACAATAATGATCCTGTGACCTATAAACATGGTGTCAGAGTTAATCTATCACAGTCAGATGATTTATCTTGTAACAATAATGATATTGTCACCTATAGACATGATGACAGAGACAATTTATCACAGTCAGATGATTTATCCTATAACAATAATGATACTGTGACCAATAGAAATGGTGTCAGAGTCAATCTATCACAGTCAGATGATTTATCCCGTAATAATAACGATACTGTGACCTATAGACATGGTGTCAGAGTCAATATATCACAGTCAGATTATTTATCCCGTAACAATAATGATACTGTGATCTATAGACATGGTGTCAGAGTCAATCTATCACAGTCAGATGATTTATCCTTTAACAATAATGATACCTTGACCAATAGAAATGGCGTCACAGTAAATCTATCACAGTCAGATGATTTATCCTGTACCACTAGTGGTACTGTGGCCAACAGACATAGTGTCAGAGTCAATCTATCGCAGTCAGATGATTTATCCTGTAACAATAATGATACTTTGACCTATAGACATAGTGTCAGAGTCAATCTATCACAGTCAGATGATTTATCCTGTAACAAAAATGGTACTGTGTCCTATAGACATGGTGACATAGTCAATCTATCACAGTCAGATGATTTATCCCGTAACAATAATGCTACTGTGACCTATAGACATAGTATCAGAGTCAATCTATCACAGTCAGATGATTTATCCTTTAACAAAAATGGTACTGTGGCCTATAGATATGGTGTCATAGTCAATTTATCACAGTCAGATGATTTATCCCGTAATAATAATGATACTGTGACCTATAGACATGGTGTAAGAGTCAATCTATCACAGTCAGATGATTTATCCCGTAACAATAATGATACTGTGACCTATAGACATGGTGTCAGGGTCAATCTATCACAGTCCGATGATTTATCCTGTAACAATAATGATATCTTGACCAAAAGAAATGGCGTCAGAGTAAACATATCATAGTCAGATGATTTATCCTGTACCACCAGTGCTACTGTGGCCAATAAACATAGTGTCAGAGTCAATCTATTACAGTCAGATGATATATCCTGTTACAATAATGATACTCTGACCTATAGACATGATGTCAGAGTTAATCTATCACAGTCATATGATTTATCCCGTAACAATAATGATACCTTGACCAATAGAAATGGTGTCAGACTAAATCTATCACAGTCAGATGATTTATCCTGTACCACTAGTGGTACTGTGGCCAATAGACATTGTGTCAGAGTCAATCTATCACAGTCAGATGATTTATTCTGTAACAATAATGATACTGTCACCTATAGACATGATGTCAGAGTCAATCTATCAAAGTCAGATGATTTATCTTGTAACAATAATGATACTGTGTCCTATAGACATGGTGTCAGAGTCAATCTATCACAGTCCGATGATTTATCCCATAACAATAATGATACTGTGACCTATAGACATGGTGTTAGAGTCAATCTATCACAGTCAGAAGATTTATCCTGTAACAATAATGATACCTTGACCAAAAGAAATGGCGTCAGAGTAAAGATATCACAGTTAGATGATTTATCCTGTACCACTAGTGGTACTGTGGCCAATAGACATAGTGTCAGAATCAATCTATCACAGTCCGATGATTTATCCTGTACAAGTAATGATACCTTGACCAATAGAAATGGTGTCAGAGTCAATCTATCACAGTCAGATGATTTATCCTATAACAATAATGATACTGTGACCTATATACATGGTGTCAGAGTCAATCTATCACTGTCAGATGATTTATCCTGTAACAATAATGATACCTTAACCAAAAGGAATGGCGTCAGAGTAAATCTATCAGAGTCAGATGATTTATCCTGTACCACTAGTGGTACTGTGGCCAATAGACATAGTGTCAGAGTCAATATATCACAGTCAGATGATATATCCTGTTACAATAATGATCCTGTGACCTATAAACATGGTGTCAGAGTTAATCTATCACAGTCAGATGATTTATCTTGTAACAATAATGATATTGTCACCTATAGACATGATGACAGAGACAATCTATCACAGTCAGATGATTTATCCTATAACAATAATGATACTGTGACCAATAGAAATGGTGTCAGAGTCAATCTATCACAGTCAGATGATTTATCCCGTAATAATAACGATACTGTGACCTATAGACATGGTGTCAGAGTCAATATATCACAGTCAGATTATTTATCCCGTAACAATAATGATACTGTGATCTATAGACATGGTGTCAGAGTCAATCTATCACAGTCAGATGATTTATCCTTTAACAATAATGATACCTTGACCAATAGAAATGGCGTCACAGTAAATCTATCACAGTCAGATGATTTATCCTGTACCACTAGTGGTACTGTGGCCAACAGACATAGTGTCAGAGTCAATCTATCGCAGTCAGATGATTTATCCTGTAACAATAATGATACTTTGACCTATAGACATAGTGTCAGAGTCAATCTATCACAGTCAGATGATTTATCCTGTAACAAAAATGGTACTGTGTCCTATAGACATGGTGACATAGTCAATCTATCACAGTCAGATGATTTATCCCGTAACAATAATGCTACTGTGACCTATAGACATAGTATCAGAGTCAATCTATCACAGTCAGATGATTTATCCTTTAACAAAAATGGTACTGTGGCCTATAGATATGGTGTCATAGTCAATTTATCACAGTCAGATGATTTATCCCGTAATAATAATGATACTGTGACCTATAGACATGGTGTAAGAGTCAATCTATCACAGTCAGATGATTTATCCCGTAACAATAATGATACTGTGACCTATAGACATGGTGTCAGGGTCAATCTATCACAGTCCGATGATTTATCCTGTAACAATAATGATACCTTGACCAAAAGAAATGGCGTCAGAGTAAAGATATCACAGTTAGATGATTTATCCTGTACCACTAGTGGTACTGTGGCCAATAGACATAGTGTCAGAATCAATCTATCACAGTCCGATGATTTATCCTGTACAAGTAATGATACCTTGACCAATAGAAATGGTGTCAGAGTCAATCTATCACAGTCAGATGATTTATCCCGTAATAATAATGATACTGTGACCTATAAACATGGTGTCAGAGTCAATCTATCACAGTCAGATGATTTATCCTATAACAATAATGATACCTTGACCAATAGAAATGGCGTCAGAGTAAATCTGTCACAGTCAGATGATTTATCCTGTACTAGTGGTACTTTGGCCAATAGACATAGTGTCAGAGTCAATCTATCACAGTCAGATGATTTATTCCGCAACAATAATGATACTGTGACCTATAGACATACTGTCAGAGTCAGTATATCACAGTCAGATGATTTATCCTGTAACAATAAGGATACCGTGACCTATAGACATAGTGTCAGAGTCAATCTATCACAGTCAGATGATTTATCCTGTAACAATAATGATACCTTGAACAAAAGAAAAGGCGTCAGAGTAAATATATCACAGTCAGATGATTTATCCTGTACCACCAGTGCTACTGTGGCCAATAAACATAGTGTCAGAGTCAATCTATTACAGTCAGATGATATATCCTGTTACAATAATGATACTCTGACCTATAGACATGATGTCAGAGTTAATCTATCACAGTCATATGATTTATCCCGTAACAATAATGATACCTTGACCAATAGAAATGGTGTCAGACTAAATCTATCACAGTCAGATGATTTATCCTGTCCCACTAGTGGTACTGTGGCCAATAGACATTGTGTCAGAGTCAATCTATCACAGTCAGATGATTTATTCTGTAACAATAATGATACTGTCACCTATAGACATGATGTCAGAGTCAATCTATCAAAGTCAGATGATTTATCTTGTAACAATAATGATACTGTGTCCTATAGACATGGTGTCGGAGTCAATCTATCACAGTCCGATGATTTATCCTATAACAATAATGATACTGTGACCTATAGACATGGTGTTAGAGTCAATCTATCACAGTCAGAAGATTTATCCTGTAACAATAATGATACCTTGACCAAAAGAAATGGCGTCAGAGTAAAGATATCACAGTTAGATGATTTATCCTGTACCACTAGTGGTACTGTGGCCAATAGACATAGTGTCAGAATCAATCTATCACAGTCCGATGATTTATCCTGTACAAGTAATGATACCTTGACCAATAGAAATGGTGTCAGAGTCAATCTATCACAGTCAGATGATTTATCCCGTAATAATAATGATACTGTGACCTATAAACATGGTGTCAGAGTCAATCTATCACAGTCAGATGATTTATCCTATAACAATAATGATACCTTGACCAATAGAAATGGCGTCAGAGTAAATCTGTCACAGTCAGATGATTTATCTTGTACTAGTGGTACTTTGGCCAATAGACATAGTGTCAGAGTCAATCTATCACAGTCAGATGAATTATCCTGTAACAAAAATGGTACTGTGTCCTATAGACATGGTGACATAGTCAATCTATTACAGTCAGATGATTTATTTTGTAGCAATTATGATACTGTGTCCTATAGACATGGTGTCGGAGTCAATCTATCACAGTCCGATGATTTATCCTATAACAATAATGATACTGTGACCTATAGACATGGTGTTAGAGTCAATCTATCACAGTCAGAAGATTTATCCTGTAACAATAATGATACCTTGACCAAAAGAAATGGCGTCAGAGTAAAGATATCACAGTTAGATGATTTATCCTGTACCACTAGTGGTACTGTGGCCAATAGACATAGTGTCAGAATCAATCTATCACAGTCCGATGATTTATCCTGTACAAGTAATGATACCTTGACCAATAGAAATGGTGTCAGAGTCAATCTATCACAGTCAGATGATTTATCCCGTAATAATAATGATACTGTGACCTATAAACATGGTGTCAGAGTCAATCTATCACAGTCAGATGATTTATCCTATAACAATAATGATACCTTGACCAATAGAAATGGCGTCAGAGTAAATCTGTCACAGTCAGATGATTTATCCTGTACTAGTGGTACTTTGGCCAATAGACATAGTGTCAGAGTCAATCTATCACAGTCAGATGAATTATCCTGTAACAAAAATGGTACTGTGTCCTATAGACATGGTGACATAGTCAATCTATCACAGTCAGATGATTTATTCCGCAACAATAATGATACTGTGACCTATAGACATGGTGTCAGAATCAATCTATCACAGTCCGATGATTTATTTTGTAGCAATTATGGTACTCTGGCCTATAGACATGGTGTCAGAGTCAATTTATCACAGTCAGATGATTTATCCCGTAATAATAATGATACTGTGACCTACAGACATGGTGTAAGAGTCAATCTATCACAGTCAGATGATTTATCCCGTAACAATAATGATACTGTGACCTATAGACATGGTGTCAGGGTCAATCTATCACAGTCCGATGATTTATCCTGTAACAATAATGATATCTTGACCAAAAGAAATGGCGTCAGAGTAAACATATCATAGTCAGATGATTTATCCTGTACCACCAGTGCTACTGTGGCCAATAGACATAGTGTCAGAGTCAATCTATTACAGTCAGATGATATATCCTGTTACAATAATGATACTCTGACCTATAGACATGATGTCAGAGTTAATTTATCACAGTCATATGATTTATCCCGTAACAATAATGATACCTTGACCAATAGAAATGGCGTCAGACTAAATCTATCACAGTCAGATGATTTATCCTGTACCACTAGTGGTACTGTGGCCAATAGACATTGTGTCAGAGTCAATCTATCACAGTCAGATGATTTATCCTGTAACAATAATGATACTGTCACCTATAGACATGATGTCAGAGTCAATCTATCAAAGTCAGATGATTTATCTTGTAACAATAATGATACTGTGACCTATAGACATGGTGTTAGAGTCAATCTATCACAGTCAGATGATTTATCCTGTAACAATAATGATACTGTCACCTATAGACATGATGTCAGAGTCAATCTATCAAAGTCAGATGATTTATCTTGTAACAATAATGATACTGTGTCCTATAAACATGGTGTCAGAGTCAATCTATCACAGTCCGATGATTTATCCTATAACAATAATGATACTGTGACCTATAGACATGGTGTTAGAGTCAATCTATCACAGTCAGAAGATTTATCCTGTAACAATAATGATACCTTGACCAAAAGAAATGGCGTCAGAGTAAAGATATCACAGTTAGATGATTTATCCTGTACCACTAGTGGTACTGTGGCCAATAGACATAGTGTCAGAATCAATCTATCACAGTCCGATGATTTATCCTGTACAAGTAATGATACCTTGACCAATAGAAATGGTGTCAGAGTCAATCTATCACAGTCAGATGATTTATCCCGTAATAATAATGATACTGTGACCTATAAACATGGTGTCAGAGTCAATCTATCACAGTCAGATGATTTATCCTATAACAATAATGATACCTTGACCAATAGAAATGGCGTCAGAGTAAATCTGTCACAGTCAGATGATTTATCCTGTACTAGTGGTACTTTGGCCAATAGACATAGTGTCAGAGTCAATATATCACAGTCAGATGAATTATCCTGTAACAAAAATGGTACTGTGTCCTATAGACATGGTGACATAGTCAATCTATCACAGTCAGATGATTTATTCCGCAACAATAATGATACTGTGACCTATAGACATGGTGTCAGAATCAATCTATCACAGTCCGATGATTTATTTTGTAGCAATTATGGTACTCTGGCCTATAGACATGGTGTCAGAGTCAATTTATCACAGTCAGATGATTTATCCCGTAATAATAATGATACTGTGACCTACAGACATGGTGTAAGAGTCAATCTATCACAGTCAGATGATTTATCCCGTAACAATAATGATACTGTGACCTATAGACATGGTGTCAGGGTCAATCTATCACAGTCCGATGATTTATCCTGTAACAATAATGATATCTTGACCAAAAGAAATGGCGTCAGAGTAAACATATCATAGTCAGATGATTTATCCTGTACCACCAGTGCTACTGTGGCCAATAGACATAGTGTCAGAGTCAATCTATTACAGTCAGATGATATATCCTGTTACAATAATGATACTCTGACCTATAGACATGATGTCAGAGTTAATTTATCACAGTCATATGATTTATCCCGTAACAATAATGATACCTTGACCAATAGAAATGGCGTCAGACTAAATCTATCACAGTCAGATGATTTATCCTGTACCACTAGTGGTACTGTGGCCAATAGACATTGTGTCAGAGTCAATCTATCACAGTCAGATGATTTATCCTGTAACAATAATGATACTGTCACCTATAGACATGATGTCAGAGTCAATCTATCAAAGTCAGATGATTTATCTTGTAACAATAATGATACTGTGACCTATAGACATGGTGTTAGAGTCAATCTATCACAGTCCGATGATTTATCCTATAACAATAATGATACTGTGACCTATAGACATGATGTCAGAGTCAATCTATCACAGTCAGAAGATTTATCCTGTAACAATAATGATACCTTGACCAAAAGAAATGGCGTCAGAGTAAAGATATCACAGTTAGATGATTTATCCTGCACCACTAGTGGTACTGTGGCCAATAGACATAATGTCAGAATCAATCTATCACAGTCCGATGATTTATCCTGTACAAGTAATGATACCTTGACCAATAGAAATGGTGTCAGAGTTAATCTATCACAGTCAGATGATTTATCCCGTAATAATAATGATACTGTGACCTATAAACATGGTGTCAGAGTCAATCTATCACAGTCAGATGATTTATCCTATAACAATAATGATACCTTGACCAATAGAAATGGCGTCAGAGTAAATCTGTCACAGTCAGATGATTTATCCTGTACTAGTGGTACTTTGGCCAATAGACATAGTGTCAGAGTCAATCTATCACAGTCAGATGATTTATCCTGTAACAATAATTACATAATAATTAATTATGTAATAATTATGTCATAATGAAATTATCACAATTTGAAAGACTAATCTTTCTTATTTCTTTTGGTACCTCGTTTATAAAATATAAAGAAGGATGGAATGAACTACATCAGTTTAAAGTTGTCTGTTTGGGAATGACAAAAACTTTGTATTGTGCTACCTTAAGTTATACAACATTAATAATTATGTTAAAAGGTACATTTGTGTATCAATTTTAAACCTGGATCATGCAGTATGAGCAATGAAAACCTGTCCGCATCTCTGAACTATATCATGACTTTATTAAAACAGTACATATTATATATTATTTCTTATTTTATTCAAAAATCTTGAATTTGTCGTCTGTTTATTTATCATTCTACATTAAAAATTCATAACGGATACAGTAAAAACGGTATTTCAGGATTCGCACATTATATACACTGAATCTCTAGTTATACTACATGTACTAAGTAGTTGTGATAATGTGTTTTGAGACAGTGAGGCAATTTTGTAAAATGTATTTAAAATTTTAATTTTCAATTTTATTATTAGATTGTTGATTCCGAGTATGACCTGCCAATTTTGAAGGAAGGTGACAGGTATGGTCACAGAGAGAAGAAACAGAGAAATAAGCTGTACACATGGGTGAAAAACCTTTGTGTGCAGCATAAGCATGGGAATGCTTATAAAGCAGATACATGTATGTAACTACATGAAATTAATAACACAGATTGATATACTGGGTTGTTGGTGGTCAAGTGGTTTAAGTAGTTTATCTACAGGGATAAATAGCTTGTCAACACTAACAATGACTGAGATTGTGAGATTATGAGGTGCATTTGACGGATATCTTTAAAATTGACAAGGATTACCATTTTTGCTGTTGAAGGTCAATACTCATTGATGGTTCTCTCCAGATAGTATGGCTTCTTCCACCAATAAAAAATGGCTACCGAAATATAGCTGAGAGTGCTTAAAGTTGAGTTCATCACCAACAAAGAAACAGATTGATTTGTGTATGATATTTAAAAACCAGTTTCTTTGCTGTATTCTTTGTTATTTGATGCAAAGTAAATACATGTATAATCTGCTTATCATGATCTATTATGTTAATATGAGGCAGGAGTTACCTGTAAAAGGGGATGAAGTGTGTATAAATTATTTTTGAACTTGATTAAGCATATTTTAACTTTTGTCTTTAGTGATTTTGTTAGTTATTTTTACCTGCATCACCAATGTTAAAAGAGGTCTAGTAACCCCTTGACTTTGCACATCATTCAGTTTGTCTGTACGTATGTACATCTGAATAACCTTCTGTAGAAAACTTTCTAACTTGTTTTGGCTTCTATAAAAGGAGGCAATTTTATATTTGGTCTGGAAATTGATAATGTTGATTTGTAGCATGTAAACAATTTTTAGAAGCTTTATGTGAACATGCTCAAGTGTGTGATACAATATTTCAGATTCTTCACTCATCTGAACTGCCTTTTTCAGAATGTATAATAATAATAAGAGAGGAGACCTGTTTTCATGGTTTTTGTGTGTCTCTTTGGTTCCTTTTCTTCTAGATAAAATCAAGCAACTTGGCTCACTACTGTTAAAGGGGCATTTTGTGTGTATTTCAGTATAGACACCATCTGATTAACTATTGAGGTAACCTCCAAAGTCTGCCGACGGTCATATAACTTGATATAAATATAGATATAAATAGATAGCAAACCTGTGCAGTTTGATTTTTTCTAGGTTTGTTTGATTTCATATTATAGATTAAAAATATATGTTAATCATCATTTTTGTCGAGCCTGCAACTTTTGTTGCAGAAAGCTCGACATAGGGATAGTGATCCGGCGGCGGCAGCGTTAGCTAACTTTTTAAAAGCTTTATATTTTAGAAGGTGGAAGACCTGGATGCTTCATACTTTGAATATAGATGCCTCATGTTACGAAGTTTCCGTCAGTTACATGTCAAATGTCCTTGACCTCATTTTCATGGTTCAGTGACCACTTGAAAAAAAAAGTTCAGATTTTTTGTAATGTTGAATTCTCTCTTATTATAAGTAATAGGATAATTATATTTGGTATGTGCGTACCTTGCAATGTCCTAATGCCTGTCAGACAGTTTTCACCTGACCTCCACCTCATTTCATGGATCAGTGAACAAGGTTAAATTTTGGTGGTCAAGTCCATATCTCAGATACTATAAGCAATAGGGCTAGTATATTTTTCGGTGTATGGAAGGACCGTAAGGTGTACTTGTCCAACTGGCAGATGTCATCTGACCTTAACCTCATTTTCATGGATCAGTGGTTATAGTTAAGTTTTTGTGTTTTGGTCTGTTTTTCTCATACTTTATGCAATAGATCTACTATATTTGTTGTATGGAATGATTGTAAGGTGTACATGTCCAACTGGCAGATATCATCTGACCTTGACCTCATTTTCATGGTTGAATGGTCAAAGTTAAGTTTTCGAGTTTTGGTCTTTTTATCTTTAGAATACTATATGCTATAGGTCAACTATATTTGGTGTATGTAAATATTTTATGATCTATATGTCAGTTGCGCAGGTTTTATTTGACCTCGACCTCATTTTCACGGTTCATTGCTTAGTGTTAAGATTTTGTGTTTTGGTCTATTTTTCTTAAACTATAAGTAATAGGTCAACTACATTTGTTTTACTAAAGCATTGTTAGCTGTACATGTCTGCTTGGCATGGTTCATCTGACCTTGACCGCATTTTCATGGTTCATTGGTCTTTGATTAGTTATCTTGGTTAATGTTAAGTTTATGTGACAGTTTTTAATAAAGCTTTATACTTAGGACTATCAACATAATATCAATGATAAGTAAAGAAGGCGAGACATTTCAGTGTATGTACTCTTGTTACCTGTATAAGAATGAGATTTTGTGGATCGAATCAGTCAATCAAATGATTTATCCTTGTTTCACATTTAATGTTGACATTCTTTTCCTTTTAATAACAAAACACACCTCATTCTTGCTTAACCAATCTCTAGATAAGGGGTTAAATTGAAGGTCACATGAATATGGATTAAATAAAGTAAAATTATTCACTTGCAAGTTAATAATTCATCAGCAATCTTTCTTAGCATATTCTGACAAAATTGAACCAAACTGGCTGCTAAAAGCGAATTATGATTGTAAGGTGTACATGTCTGATTGGAATGTGTCATCTGATATTGACCTCATTTTCACAGATCATTGGTCAATGTTAAGTTTTCCTGGTTATGTTTGTTTCTTAGATAGTATATGCCATAGGGCAACTATATTTGATCCATTGAATGATTGTAAGGTGACATGTCTGTATGGCAGGGTTCATCTGACCTTGACCTTGTTTCATTGGTCAATATGAAGTTTTCAAGGTTTGGTCTGTTTCTTGTATATTTACTGTAAGTAATAGGTCAAATATGATTGATATGTATGGAATGATTGTAAGGTGTAATGTATTTCTGGCTTGATTTATCTGAGTATGCCCTCATTTTCTTGGATCAAATTAAGTTTATATATGTGATACACGAAGTAAAACTTCATATTTAGGACTATCAACATAAAATCAATGCTCAGTAAAAACAGGTGAGACATTTTAGCATGTGCACTCTTGGTAGTCTTAGGGGGAGGATTGGCACTATTAAACTAATTTAACATCCAACATTCTGTTTGTACCTGTCCCTAGTCAGGAGCCTGTAATTCAGTGGTCGTCATTTGTTCCTGTGTAACATATTGTTGAAGGCCATACAGTGACCTATAGTTGTTAATTTCTGTGTTATTTGGTCTCTTGAGGAGAGTTGTCTCATTGTCAATCATACCACATCTTCTCATTTTTATATTGACTACTATGATCTATCTTGCTTTTTCATTTGTACTTAAAAAAAACCTTTAGGACTTCTAACAGGGGGTAAAAATCACTATCATTTTATATTTTTGTTGTAGTGACCACGACAGAGACATTTCTACACAATAAAAACCAATTATACCAAGCATGTTTCATAAGATAGACCATCTAACATCATAGTACTATCTTACTACACAATAAAAACCAATTATACCAAGCATGTTTCAATAGATAGACCATCTAAAATCATAGTACTATCTTACTACACCATAAAAACCAATTATACCAAGCATGTTTCAATAGATAGACAATCTAACAGCACAGTACTATCTTACTACACAATAAAAACCAATTATACCAAGAATGTTTCATTAGATAAACAATCTAACATCATAGTACTATCTTACTACACAATAAAAACCAATTATACCAAGCATGTTTCATTAGATAGACAATCTAACATCATAGTACTATTTTACTACACAATAAAAACCAATTAAACCAAGCATGTTTCAATAGATAGACCATCTAACATCATAGTACTATCTTACTACACCATAAAAACCAATTATACCCAGCATGTTTCAATAGATAGACAATCTAACAGCACAGTACTATCTTACTAGACAATAAAACCAATTATACCAAGCATGTTTCATAAGATTAACAATCTAACATCATAGTACTATCTTACTACACAATAAAAACCAATTATACCAAGCATTTTTCATTAGATACACCATCTAACATCATAGTACTATCTTTGTACGCAATAAAAACCAATTATACCAAGCATTTTTCATTAGATACACCATCTAACATCATAGTACTATCTTTCTACGCAATAAAAACCAATTATACCAAGCATGTTTCATTAGATAGACCATCTAACATCATAGTACTATCTTTCTACACAATAAAAACCAATTATACCAAGCATGTTTCATTAGATAGACCATCTAACATCATAGTACTATCTTTCTACACAATAAAAACCAATTATACCAAGCATGTTTCATAAAATAGACCATCTAACATCATAGTACTATCTTACTACACAATAAAAACCAATTATACCAAGCATGTTTCATTAGATAGACTATCTAACATCATAGTACTATCTTTCTACACAATAAAAACCAATTATACCAAGCATGTTTCAGTAAATAGACCATCTAACATCATAGTACTATCTTTCTACACAATAAAAACCAATTATACCAAGCATGTTTCATTAGATAGACCATCTAACATCATAGTACTATCTTACTACACAATAAAAACCATTTATACCAAGCATGTTTCATTAGATAGACCATCTAACATCATAGTACTATCTTTCTACACAATAAAAACCAATTATACCATGCATGTTTCATTTGATACACAATCTAACATCATAGTACTATCTTTCTACACAATAAAAACCAATTATACCAAGCATGTTTCATTAGATAGACCATCTAACATCATAGTACTATCTTTCTACGCAATAAAAACCAATTATACCAAGCATGTTTCATTAGATACACCATCTAACATCATAGTACTATCTTACTACACAATAAAAACCAATTATACCAAGCATGTTTCATTAGATACACCATCTAACATCATAGTACTATCTTTCTACACAATAAAAACCAATTATACCAAGCATCTTTCATTAGATAGACCATCTAACATCATAGTACTATCTTACTACACAATAATAACCAATTATACCAAGCATGTTTCATAAGATAGACCATCTAACATCATCGTACTATCTTACTACACAATAAAAACCAATTATACAAAGCATGTTTCAACAGATAGACCATCTAACATTATAGTACTATCTTACTACACAATAAAAACCAATTATACCAAGCATGTTTCATAAGATAGACCATCTAACATCATATTACTATCTTACTACACAATAAAAACCAATTATACCAAGCATGTTTCATTAGATAGACCATCTAACATCATAGTACTATCTTTCTACGCAAGAAAAACCAATTATACAAAGCATGTTTCATTAGATAGACCATCTAATATCATAGCACTATCTTTCTACACAATAATAACCAATTATACCAAGAATGTTACATTAGATAGACCATCTAACATCATAGTACTATCTTTCTACACAATAAAAACCAATTATACCAAGCATGTTTCATTAGATAGACCATCTAACATCATAGTACTATCTTTCTACACAATAAAAACCAATTATACCAAGCATATTTCATAAAATAGACCATCTAACATCATAGTACTATCTTACTACACAATAAAAACCAATTATACCAAGCATGTTTCATTAGATAGACTATCTAACATCATAGTACTATCTTTCTACACAATAAAAACCATTTATACCAAGCATGTTTCATTAGATAGACCATCTAACATCATAGTACTATTTTTCTTCACAATAAAAACCAATTATACCAAGCATGTTTCATTAGATAGACCATCTAACATCATAGTACTATCTTACTACACAATAAAAACCATTTATACCAAGCATGTTTCATTAGATAGACCATCTAACATCATAGTACTATCTTTCTACACAATAAAAACCAATTATACCATGCATGTTTCATTAGATACACAATCTAACATCATAGTACTATCTTTCTACACAATAAAAACCAATTATACCAAGCATGTTTCATTAGATAGACCATCTAACATCATAGTACTATCTTTCTACGCAATAAAAACCAATTATACCTAGCATGTTTCATTAGATACACCATCTAACATCATAGTACTATCTTATTACACAATAAAAACCAATTATACTAAGCATGTTTCATTAGATACACCATCTAACATCATAGTACTATCTTTCTACACAATAAAAACCAATTATACCAAGCATCTTTCATTAGATAGACCATCTAACATCATAGTACTATCTTACTACACAATAAAAACCAATTATACCAAGCATGTTTCATAAGATAGACCATCTAACATCATCGTACTATCTTACTACACAATAAAAACCAATTATACAAAGCACGTTTCAATAGATAGACCATCTAACATCATAGTACTATCTTTCTACACAATAAAAACCAATTATACCAAGCATGTTTCATAAGATAGACCATCTAACATCATAGCACTATATTACTACACAATAAAAATCAATTATACCAAGCATGATTCAATAGATAGACCATCTAACATCATAGTACTATCTTACAACACCATAAAAACCAGTTATACCAAGCATGTTTCATTAGATAGACCATCTTACATCATAGAACTATCTTACTACACAATAAAAACCAATTATACCAAGCATGTTTCATTAGATACACCATCTAACATCATATTACTATCTTACTACACAATAAAAACCAATTATACCAAGCATGTTTCATTAGATAGACCATCTAACATCATAGTACTATCTTTCTACGCAAGAAAAACCAATTATACAAAGCATGTTTCATTAGATAGACCATCTAATATCATAGTACTATCTTTCTACACAATAATAACCAATTATACCAAGAATGTTACATTAGATAGACCATCTAACATCATAGTACTATCTTTCTACACAATAAAAACCAATTATACCAAGCATGTTTCATTAGATAGACCATCTAACATCATAGTACTATCTTTCTACACAATAAAAACCAATTATACCAAGCATGTTTCATTAGATAGACCATCTAACATCATAGTACTATCTTTCTACACAATAAAAACCAATTATACCAAGCATATTTCATAAAATAGACCATCTAACATCATAGTACTATCTTACTACACAATAAAAACCAATTATACCAAGCATGTTTCATTAGATAGACCATCTAACATCATAGTACTATCTTTCTACACGATAAAAACCATTTATACCAAGCATGTTTCAGTAAATAGACCATCTAACATCATAGTACTATCTTTCTACACAATAAAAACCAATTATACCAAGCATGTTTCATTAGATAGACCATCTAACATCATAGTACTATCTTACTACACAATAAAAACCATTTATACCAAGCATTTGTCATTAGATAGACCATCTAACATCATAGTACTATCTTTCTACACAATAAAAACCAATTATACCATGCATGTTTCATAAGATAGACCATCTAACATCATATTACTATCTTACTACACAATAAAAACCAATTATACCAAGCATGTTTCATTAGATAGACCATCTAACATCATAGTACTATCTTTCTACGCAAGAAAAACCAATTATACAAAGCATGTTTCATTAGATAGACCATCTAATATCATAGCACTATCTTTCTACACAATAATAACCAATTATACCAAGAATGTTACATTAGATAGACCATCTAACATCATAGTACTATCTTTCTACACAATAAAAACCAATTATACCAAGCATGTTTCATTAGATAGACCATCTAACATCATAGTACTATCTTTCTACACAATAAAAACCAATTATACCAAGCATATTTCATAAAATAGACCATCTAACATCATAGTACTATCTTACTACACAATAAAAACCAATTTTACCAAGCATGTTTCATTAGATAGACTATCTAACATCATAGTACTATCTTTCTACACAATAAAAACCATTTATACCAAGCATGTTTCAGTAAATAGACCATCTAACATCATAGTACTATTTTTCTTCACAATAAAAACCAATTATACCAAGCATGTTTCATTAGATAGACCATCTAACATCATAGTACTATCTTACAACACCATAAAAACCATTTATACCAAGCATGTGTCATTAGATAGACCATCTAACATCATAGTACTATCTTTCTACACAATAAAAACCAATTATACCATGCATGTTTCATTAGATACACAATCTAACATCATAGTACTATCTTTCTACGCAATAAAAACCAATTATACCTAGCATGTTTCATTAGATACACCATCTAACATCATAGTACTATCTTACTACACAATAAAAACCAATTATACTCAGCATGTTTCATTAGATACACCATCTAACATCATAGTACTATCTTTCTACACAATAAAAACCAATTATACCAAGCATATTTCATAAAATAGACCATCTAACATCATAGTACTATCTTACTACACAATAAAAACCAATTATACCAAGCATGTTTCATTAGATAGACCATCTAACATCATAGTACTATCTTTCTACACGATAAAAACCATTTATACCAAGCATGTTTCAGTAAATAGACCATCTAACATCATAGTACTATCTTTCTACACAATAAAAACCAATTATACCAAGCATGTTTCATTAGATAGACCATCTAACATCATAGTACTATCTTACTACACAATAAAAACCATTTATACCAAGCATTTGTCATTAGATAGACCATCTAACATCATAGTACTATCTTTCTACACAATAAAAACCAATTATACCATGCATGTTTCATAAGATAGACCATCTAACATCATATTACTATCTTACTACACAATAAAAACCAATTATACCAAGCATGTTTCATTAGATAGACCATCTAACATCATAGTACTATCTTTCTACGCAAGAAAAACCAATTATACAAAGCATGTTTCATTAGATAGACCATCTAATATCATAGCACTATCTTTCTACACAATAATAACCAATTATACCAAGAATGTTACATTAGATAGACCATCTAACATCATAGTACTATCTTTCTACACAATAAAAACCAATTATACCAAGCATGTTTCATTAGATAGACTATCTAACATCATAGTACTATCTTTCTACACAATAAAAACCATTTATACCAAGCATGTTTCAGTAAATAGACCATCTAACATCATAGTACTATTTTTCTTCACAATAAAAACCAATTATACCAAGCATGTTTCATTAGATAGACCATCTAACATCATAGTACTATCTTACTACACAATAAAAACCATTTATACCAAGCATGTGTCATTAGATAGACCATCTAACATCATAGTACTATCTTTCTACACAATAAAAACCAATTATACCATGCATGTTTCATTAGATACACAATCTAACATCATAGTACTATCTTTCTACGCAATAAAAACCAATTATACCTAGCATGTTTCATTAGATACACCATCTAACATCATAGTACTATCTTACTACACAATAAAAACCAATTATACTCAGCATGTTTCATTAGATACACCATCTAACATCATAGTACTATCTTTCTACACAATAAAAACCATTTATACCAAGCATCTTTCATTAGATAGACCATCTAACATCATAGTACTATCTTACTACACAATAAAAACCAATTATACCAAGCATGTGTCATTAGATAGACCATCTAACATCATAGTACTATCTTTCTACACAATAAAAACCAATTATACCATGCATGTTTCATAAGATAGACCATCTAACATCATATTACTATCTTACTACACAATAAAAACCAATTATACCAAGCATGTTTCATTAGATAGACCATCTAACATCATAGTACTATCTTTCTACGCAAGAAAAACCAATTATACAAAGCATGTTTCATTAGATAGACCATCTAATATCATAGCACTATCTTTCTACACAATAATAACCAATTATACCAAGATTGTTACATTAGATAGACCATCTAACATCATAGTACTATCTTTCTACACAATAAAAACCAATTATACCAAGCATGTTTCATTAGATAGACCATCTAACATCATAGTACTATCTTTCTACACAATAAAAACCAATTATACCAAGCATATTTCATAAAATAGACCATCTAACATCATAGTACTATCTTACTACACAATAAAAACCAATTTTACCAAGCATGTTTCATTAGATAGACTATCTAACATCATAGTACTATCTTTCTACACAATAAAAACCATTTATACCAAGCATGTTTCAGTAAATAGACCATCTAACATCATAGTACTATTTTTCTTCACAATAAAACCCAATTATACCAAGCATGTTTCATTAGATAGACCATCTAACATCATAGTACTATCTTACTACACAATAAAAACCATTTATACCAAGCATGTGTCATTAGATAGACCATCTAACATCATAGTACTATCTTTCTACACAATAAAAACCAATTATACCATGCATGTTTCATTAGATACACAATCTAACATCATAGTACTATCTTTCTACACAATAAAAACCAATTATACCAAGCATCTTTCATTAGATAGACCATCTAACATCATAGTACTATCTTACTACACAATAAAAACCAATTATACCAAGCATGTTTCATAAGATAGACCATCTAACCTCATCGTACTATCTTACTACACAATAAAAACCAATTATACAAAGCACGTTTCAATAGATAGACCATCTAACATCATAGTACTATCTTACTACACAATAAAAACCAATTATACCAAGCATGTTTCATAAGATAGACCATCTAACATCATAGCACTATATTACTACACAACAAAAATCAATTATACCAAGCATGATTCAATAGATAGACCATCTAACATCATAGTACTATCTTACAACACCATAAAAACCAGTTATACCAAGCATGTTTCATTAGATAGACCATCTAATATCATAGCACTATCTTTCTACACAATAATAACGAATTATACCAACAATGTTACATTAGATAGACCATCTAACATCATAGTACTATCTTTCTACACAATAAAAACCAATTATACCAAGCATGTTTCATTAGACAGACCATCTAACATCATAGTACTATCTTTCTACGCAATAAAAACCAATTATACCTAGCATGTTTCATTAGATACACCATCTAACATCATAGTACTATCTTACTACACAATAAAAACCAATTATACTAAGCATGTTTCATTAGATACACCATCTAACATCATAGTACTATCTTTCTACACAATAAAAACCAATTATACCAAGCATGTTTCATAAAATAGACCATCTAACATCATAGTACTATCTTTCTACACAATAAAAACCAATTATACCAAGCATGTTTCATTAGATAGACTATCTAACATCATAGTACTATCTTTCTACACAATAAAAACCAATTATACCAAGCATGTTTCATTAGATAGACTATCTAACATCATAGTACTATCTTTCTACACAATAAAAACCATTTATACCAAGCATGTTTCAGTAAATAGACCATCTAACATCATAGTACTATTTTTCTTCACAATAAAAACCAATTATACCAAGCATGTTTCATTAGATAGACCATCTAACATCATAGTACTATCTTACTACACAATAAAAACCATTTATACCAAGCATGTGTCATTAGATAGACCATCTAACATCATAGTACTATCTTTCTACACAATAAAAACCAATTATACCATGCATGTTTCATTAGATACACAATCTAACATCATAGTACTATCTTTCTACACAATAAAAACCAATTATACCAAGCATGTTTCATTAGATAGACCATCTAACATCATAGTACTATCTTTCTACGCAATAAAAACCAATTATACCTAGCATGTTTCATTAGATACACCATCTAACATCATAGTACTATCTTACTACACAATAAAAACCAATTATACTAAGCATGTTTCATTAGATACACCATCTAACATCATAGTACTATCTTTCTACATAATAAAAACCAATTATACCAAGCATCTTTCATTAGATAGACCATCTAACATCATAGTACTATCTTACTAAACAATAAAAACCAATTATACCAAGCATCTTTCATTAGATAGACCATCTAACATCATAGTACTATCTTACTAAACAATAAAAACCAATTATACCAAGCATGTTTCATAAGATAGACCATCTAACATCATCGTACTATCTTACTACACAATAAAAACCAATTATACAAAGCACGTTTCATTAGATAGACCATCTAACATCATAGTACTATCTTTCTACGCAAGAAAAACCAATTATACAAAGCATGTTTCATTAGATAGACCATCTAATATCATAGCACTATCTTTCTACACAATAATAACCAATTATACCAAGAATGTTACATTAGATAGACCATCTAACATCATAGTACTATCTTTCTAAACAATAAAAACCAATTATACCAAGCATGTTTCATTAGATAGACCATCTAACATCATAGTACTATCTTTCTACACAATAAAAACCAATTATACCAAGCATATTTCATAAAATAGACCATCTAACATCATAGTACTATCTTACTACACAATAAAAACCAATTTTACCAAGCATGTTTCATTAGATAGACTATCTAACATCATAGTACTATCTTTCTACACAATAAAAACCATTTATACCAAGCATGTTTCAGTAAATAGACCATCTAACATCATAGTACTATTTTTCTTCACAATAAAAACCAATTATACCAAGCATGTTTCATTAGATAGACCATCTAACATCATAGTACTATCTTACTACACAATAAAAACCATTTATACCAAGCATGTGTCATTAGATAGACCATCTAACATCATAGTACTATCTTTCTACACAATAAAAACCAATTATACCATGCATGTTTCATTAGATACACAATCTAACATCATAGTACTATCTTTCTACGCAATAAAAACCAATTATACCTAGCATGTTTCATTAGATACACCATCTAACATCATAGTACTATCTTACTACACAATAAAAACCAATTATAGTAAGCATGTTTCATTAGATACACCATCTAACATCATAGTACTATCTTTCTACACAATAAAAACCAATTATACCAAGCATCTTTCATTAGATAGACCATCTAACATCATAGTACTATCTTACTACACAATAAAAACCAATTATACCAAGCATGTTTCATAAGATAGACCATCTAACCTCATCGTACTATCTTACTACACAATAAAAACCAATTATACAAAGCACGTTTCAATAGATAGACCATCTAACATCATAGTACTATCTTACTACACAATAAAAACCAATTATACCAAGCATGTTTCATAAGATAGACCATCTAACATCATAGCACTATATTACTACACAACAAAAATCAATTATACCAAGCATGATTCAATAGATAGACCATCTAACATCATAGTACTATCTTACAACACCATAAAAACCAGTTATACCAAGCATGTGTCATTAGATAGACCATCTAACATCATAGTACTATCTTTCTACACAATAAAAACCAATTATACCATGCATGTTTCATTAGATACACAATCTAACATCATAGTACTATCTTTCTACGCAATAAAAACCAATTATACCTAGCATGTTTCATTAGATACACCATCTAACATCATAGTACTATCTTACTACACAATAAAAACCAATTATACTAAGCATGTTTCATTAGATACACCATCTAACATCATAGTACTATCTTTCTACACAATAAAAACCAATTATACCAAGCATCTTTCATTAGATAGACCATCTAACATCATAGTACTATCTTACTACACAATAAAAACCAATTATACCAAGCATGTTTCATAAGATAGACCATCTAACCTCATCGTACTATCTTACTACACAATAAAAACCAATTATACAAAGCACGTTTCAATAGATAGACCATCTAACATCATAGTACTATCTTACTACACAATAAAAACCAATTATACCAAGCATGTTTCATAAGATAGACCATCTAACATCATAGCACTATATTACTACACAACAAAAATCAATTATACCAAGCATGATTCAATAGATAGACCATCTAACATCATAGTACTATCTTACAACACCATAAAAACCAGTTATACCAAGCATGTTTCATTAGATAGACCATCTAACATCATATTACTATCTTACTACACAATAAAAACCAATTATACCAAGCATGTTTCATTAGATAGACCATTTAACATCATAGTACTATCTTTCTACGCAAGAAAAACCAATTATACAAAGCATGTTTCATTAGATAGACCATCTAATATCATAGTACTATCTTTCTACACAATAATAACCAATTATACCAAGAATGTTACATTAGATAGACCATCTAACATCATAGTACTATCTTTCTACACAATAAAAACCAATTATACCAAGCATGTTTCATTAGATAGACCATCTAACATCATAGTACTATCTTTCTACACAATAAAAACCAATTATACCAAGCATATTTCATAAAATAGACCATCTAACATCATAGTACTATCTTACTACACAATAAAAACCAATTATACCAAGCATGTTTCATTAGATAGACTATCTAACATCATAGTACTATCTTTCTACACAATAAAAACCATTTATACCAAGCATGTTTCAGTAAATAGACCATCTAACATCATAGTACTATTTTTCTACACAATAAAAACCAATTATACCAAGCATGTTTCATTAGATAGACCATCTAACATCATAGTACTATCTTACTACACAATAAAAACAATTTATACCAAGCATGTGTCATTAGATAGACCATCTAACATCATAGTACTATCTTTCTACACAATAAAAACCAATTATACCATGCATGTTTCATAAGATAGACCATCTAACATCATATTACTATCTTACTACACAATAAAAACCAATTATACCAAGCATGTTTCATTTGATAGACCATCTAACATCATAGTACTATCTTTCTACGCAAGAAAAACCAATTATACAAAGCATGTTTCATTAGATAGATCATCTAATATCATAGCACTATCTTTCTACACAATAATAACCAATTATACCAAGAATGTTACATTAGATAGACCATCTAACATCATAGTACTATCTTTCTACACAATAAAAACCAATTATACCAAGCATGTTTCATTAGATAGACCATCTAACATCATCGTACTATCTTACTACACAATAAAAACCAATTATACAAAGCACGTTTCAATAGATAGACCATCTAACATCATAGTACTATCTTACTACACAATAAAAACCAATTATACCAAGCATGTTTCATAAGATAGACCATCTAACATCATAGCACTATATTACTACACAATAAAAATCAATTATACCAAGCATGATTCAATAGATAGACCATCTAACATCATAGTACTATCTTACAACACCATAAAAACCAGTTATACCAAGCATGTTTCATTAGATAGACCATCTAACATCATAGAACTATCTTACTACACAATAAAAACCAATTATACCAAGCATATTTCATTAGATACACCATCTAACATCATATTACTATCTTACTACACAATAAAAACCAATTATACCAAGCATGTTTCATTAGATAGACCATCTAACATCATAGTACTATCTTTCTACACAATAAAAACCAATTATACCAAGCATATTTCATAAAATAGACCATCTAACATCATAGTACTATCTTACTACACAATAAAAACCAATTTTACCAAGCATGTTTCATTAGATAGACTATCTAACATCATAGTACTATCTTTCTACACAATAAAAACCAATTATACCAAGCATGTTTCATTAGATAGACCATCTAACATCATAGTACTATCTTTCTACACAATAAAAACCAATTATACCAAGCATATTTCATAAAATAGACCATCTAACATCATAGTACTATCTTACTACACAATAAAAACCAATTATACCAAGCATGTTTCATTAGATAGACTATCTAACATCATAGTACTATCTTTCTACACAATAAAAACCATTTATACCAAGCATGTTTCAGTAAATAGACCATCTAACATCATAGTACTATTTTTCTACACAATAAAAACCAATTATACCAAGCATGTTTCATTAGATAGACCATCTAACATCATAGTACTATCTTACTACACAATAAAAACCATTTATACCAAGCATGTGTCATTAGATAGACCATCTAACATCATAGTACTATCTTTCTACACAATAAAAACCAATTATACCAAGCATGTTTCATTAGATAGACCATCTAACATCATAGTACTATCTTTTTACAAAATAAAAACCAATTATACCAAGCATGTTTCATTAGATAGACCATCTAACATCATAGTAGTATCTTATGTCGCAATAAAAACCAATTATACCAAGCATGTTTCATTAGATAGACCATCTAACATCATAGTACTATCTTTCTACAAAATAAAAACCAATTATACCAAGCATGTTTCATTAGATAGACCATCTAACATCATATTACTATCTTTCTACACAATAAAAACCAATTATACCAAGCATGTTTCATTAGATAGACCATCTAACATCATAGTACTATCTTTCTACACAATAAAAACAAATTATACCAAGCATGTTTGATTAGATAGACCATCTAACATCATAGTACTATCTTTCTACACAATATAAACCAATTATACCAAGCATGTTTCATTAGATAGACCATCTAACATCATAGTACTATCTTTCTACACAATAAAAACCAATTATACCAAGCATGTTTCATTAAATAGACCATCTAACATCATAGTACTATCTTTCTTCACAATAAAAACCAATTATACCAAGCATGTTTCATTAGATAGACCATCTAACATCATAGTACTACCTTTCTACACAATAAAAACCAATTATACCAAGCATGTTTCATTGGATAGACCATCTAACATGATAGTAGTATCTTTCTACACAATAAAAACCAATTATACCAATCATGTTTTATTAGATAGACCATCTAACATCATAGTACTATCTTTCTACACAATAAAAACCAATTATACCAATCATGTTTCATTAGATAGACCATATAACATCATAGTACTATCTTTCTACACAATAAAAACCAATTATACTAAGCATGTTTCATTAGATAGACCATCTAACATCATAGTACTATCTTTCTACACAATAAAAACCAATTATACCAATCAGGTTTCATTAGATAGACCATCTAACATCATAGTACTATCTTTCTACACAATAAAAACCAATTATACCAAGCATGTTTCATTAGATAGACTATCTAACATCATAGTACTATCTTATGTCGCAATAAAAACCAATTATACCAAGCATGTTTCATTAGATAGACCATATAACATCATAGTACTATCTTTTTACACAATAAAAACCAATTATACCAAGCATGTTTCATTAGATAGACCATCTAACATCATAGTACTATCTTTCTACAGAATAAAAACCAATTATACCAATCAAGTTTCATTAGATAGACCATCTAACATCATAGTACTATCTTTCTACACAATAAAAACCAATTATACAAAGGATGTTTCAATAGATAGACCATCTAACATCATAGTACTATCTTTCTACACAATAAAAACCAATTATACCAATCAAGTTTCATTAGATATACCATCTAACATCATAGTACTATCTTTCTACACAATAAAAACCAATTATACAAAAGGTTGTTTCAAAAGATAGACCATCTAACATCATAGTACTATCTTTCTACACAATAAAAACCAATTATACCAAGGATGTTTCATTAGATAGACCATCTAACATCATAGTTCTATCTTTCTACACAATAAAAACCAATTAAACCAAGCATTTTTAAAAAAAAATAGACCATCTAACATCATAGTATTATCTTTCTACACAATAAAAACCAATTATACCAAGTATGTTTCATTAGATAGACCATCCAACATCATAGTACTATCTTTTTACACAATAAAAACAAATTATACAAAGCATGTTTCATTAGATAGACCATCTAACATCATAGTACTATCTTTCTACACAATAAAAACCAATTATACCAAGCATGTTTCAAAAGATAGACCATCTAACATCATAGTACTATCTTTCTACACAATAAAAACAAATTATACCAAGCATGTTTGATTAGATAAACCATCTAACATCATAGTACTATCTTTCTACACAATAAAAACCAATTACACCAAGCATGTTTCATAAGATAGACCATCTAACATCATAGTATTATCTTTCTACACAATAAAAACCAATTATACCAAGCATATTTCATAAGATAGACCATCTAACATCATAGTACTATCTTTCTACACAATAAAAACCAATTATACCAAGCATGTTTCATTAGATAGACCATCTAACATCATAGTACTATCTTTTTACAAAATAAAAACCAATTATACCAAGCATGTTTCATTAGATAGACCATCTTACATCATAGTAGTATCTTATGTCGCAATAAAAACCAATTATACCAAGCATGTTTCATTAGATAGACCATCTAACATCATAGTACTATCTTTCTACAAAATAAAAACCAATTATACCAAGCATGTTTCATTAGATAGACCATCTAACATCATTGTACTATCTTTCTACACAATAAAAACCAATTATACCAAGCATGTTTCATTAGATAGACCATCTAACATCATAGTACTATCTTATGTCGCAGTAAAAAAACAATTATACCAAGCATGTTTCATTAGAGAGACCAACTAACATCAAAGTACTATCTTTCTACACAATAAAAACAAATTATACCAAGCATGTTTCATTAAATAGACCATCTAACATCATAGTACTATCTTTCTACACAATAAAAACCAATTATACCAAGCATGTTTGATTAGATAGACCATCTAACATCATAGTACTATCTTTCTACACAATATAAACCAATTATACCAAGCATGTTTCATTAGATAGACCATCTAACATCATAGTACTATCTTTCTACACAATAAAAACCAATTATACCAAGCATGTTTCATTAAATAGACCATCTAACATCATAGTACTATCTTTCTTCACAATAAAAACCAATTATACCAAGCATGTTTCATTAGATAGACCATCTAACATCATAGTACTACCTTTCTACACAATAAAAACCAATTATACCAAGCATGTTTCATTGGATAGACCATCTAACATGATAGTAGTATCTTTCTACACAATAAAAACCAATTATACCAATCATGTTTTATTAGATAGACCATCTAACATCATAGTACTATCTTTCTACACAATAAAAACCAATTATACCAATCATGTTTCATTAGATAGACCATATAACATCATAGTACTATCTTTCTACACAATAAAAACCAATTATACTCAGCATGTTTCATTAGATAGACCATCTAACATCATAGTACTATCTTTCTACACAATAAAAACCAATTATACCAATCAGGTTTCATTAGATAGACCATCTAACATAATAGTACTATCTTTCTACACAATAAAAACCAATTATACCAAGCATGTTTCATTAGATAGACTATCTAACATCATAGTACTATCTTATGTCGCAATAAAAACCAATTATACCAAGCATGTTTCATTAGATAGACCATATAACATCATAGTACTATCTTTTTACACAATAAAAACCAATTATACCAAGCATGTTTCATTAGATAGACCATCTAACATCATAGTACTATCTTTCTACACAATAAAAACCAATTATACCAATCAAGTTTCATTAGATAGACCATCTAACATCATAGTACTATCTTTCTACACAATAAAAACCAATTATACAAAGGATGTTTCAATAGATAGACCATCTAACATCATAGTACTATCTTTCTACACAATAAAAACCAATTATACCAATCAAGTTTCATTAGATATACCATCTAACATCATAGTACTATCTTTCTACACAATAAAAACCAATTATACAAAAGGTTGTTTCAAAAGATAGACCATCTAACATCATAGTACTATCTTTCTACACAATAAAAACCAATTATACCAAGGATGTTTCATTAGATAGACCATCTAACATCATAGTACTATCTTTCTACACAATAAAAACCAATTAAACCAAGCATTTTAAAAAAAAATAGACCATCTAACATCATAGTATTATCTTTCTACACAATAAAAACCAATTATACCAAGTATGTTTCATTAGATAGACCATCCAACATCATAGTACTATCTTTTTACACAATAAAAACAAATTATACAAAGCATGTTTCATTAGATAGACCATCTAACATCATAGTACTATCTTTCTACACAATAAAAACCAATTATACCAAGCATGTTTCAAAAGATAGACCATCTAACATCATAGTACTATCTTTCTACACAATAAAAACAAATTATACCAAGCATGTTTGATTAGATAAACCATCTAACATCATAGTACTATCTTTCTACACAATAAAAACCAATTACACCAAGCATGTTTCATAAGATAGACCATCTAACATCATAGTATTATCTTTCTACACAATAAAAACCAATTATACCAAGCATATTTCATAAGATAGACCATCTAACATCATAGTACTATCTTTCTACACAATAAAAACAAATTATACCAAGCATGTTTCATTAGATAGACCATCTAACATCATAGTACTATCTTTCTACACAATAAAAACCAATTATACCAAGCATGTTTCATTAGATAGACCATCTAACATCATAGTACTATCTTTCTACAAAATAAAAACCAATTATACCAAGCATGTTTCATTAGATAGACCATCTAACATCATTGTACTATCTTTCTACACAATAAAAACCAATTATACCAAGCATGTTTCATTAGATAGACCATCTAACATCATAGTACTATCTTATGTCGCAGTAAAAAAACAATTATACCAAGCATGTTTCATTAGATAGACCATCTAACATCATAGTACTACCTTTCTACACAATAAAAACCAATTATACCCAGCATGTTTCATTGGATAGACCATCTAACATGATAGTAGTATCTTTCTACACAATAAAAACCAATTATACTAATCATGTTTTATTAGATAGACCATCTAACATCATAGTACTATCTTTCTACACAATAAAAACTAATTATACCAATCATGTTTCATTAGATAGACCATATAACATCATAGTACTATCTTTCTACAAAATAAAAACCAATTATACCAAGCATGTTTCATTAGATAGACCATCTAACATCATAGTACTATCTTTCTACACAATAAAAACCAATTATACCAATCAGGTTTCATTAGATAGACCATCTAACATCATAGTACTATCTTTCTACACAATAAAAACCAATTATACCAAGCATGTTTCATTAGATAGACTATCTAACATTATAGTACTATCTTATGTCGCAATAAAAACCAATTATACCAAGCATGTTTCATTAGATAGACCATATAACATCATAGTACTATCTTTTTACACAATAAAAACCAATTATACCAAGCATGTTTCATTAGATAGACCATCTAACATCATAGTACTATCTTTCTACACAATAAAAACCAATTATACCAATCAAGTTTCATTAGATAGACCATCTAACATCATAGTACTATCTTTCTACACAATAAAAACCAATTATACAAAGGATGTTTCAATAGATAGACCATCTAACATCATAGTACTATCTTTCTACACAATAAAAACCAATTATACCAATCAAGTTTCATTAGATATACCATCTAACATCATAGTACTATCTTTCTACACAATAAAAACCAATTATACAAAGGATGTTTCAAAAGATAGACCATCTAACATCATAGTACTATCTTTCTACACAATAAAAACCAATTATACCAAGGATGTTTCATTAGATAGACCATCTAACATCATAGTACTATCTTTCTACACAATAAAAACCAATTAAACCAAGCATTTTTAAAAAAAATAGACCATCTAAAATCATAGTATTATCTTTCTACACAATAAAAACCAATTATACCAAGTATGTTTCATTAGATAGACCATCCAACATCATAGTACTATCTTTTTACACAATAAAAACAAATTATACAAAGCATGTTTCATTAGATAGACCATCTAACATCATAGTACTATCTTTCTACACAATAAAAACCAATTATACCAAGCATGTTTCAAAAGATAGACCATCTAACATCATAGTACTATCTTTCTACACAATAAAAGCAAATTATACCAAGCATGTTTGATTAGATAAACCATCTAACATCATAGTACTATCTTTCTACACAATAAAAACCAATTACACCAAGCATGTTTCATAAGATAGACCATCTAACATCATAGTACTATCTTTCTACACAATAAAAACCAATTATACCAAGCATATTTCATAAGATAGACCATCTAACATCATAGTACTATCTTTCTACACAATAAAAACCAATTATACCAAGCATGTTTCATTAGATAGGCCATCTAACATCATAGTACTATCTTATGTCGCAATAAAAACCAATTATACCAAGCATGTTTCATTAGATAGACCATCTAACATCATAGTACTATCTTTCTACAAAATAAAAACCAATTATACCAAGCATGTTTCATTAGATACACCATCTAACATCATATTACTATCTTTCTACACAATAAAAACCAATTATACCAAGCATGTTTCATTAGTGAGACCATCTAACATCATAGTAATATCTTTCTACACAATAAAAACCAATTATACCAAGCATGTTTCATTAGATAGACCATCTAACATCATAGTACTATCTTTCTTCACAATAAAAACCAATTATACCAAGCATGTTTCATTAAATAGACCATCTACCATCATAGTACTATATTTCTACACAATAAAAACCAATTATACTAAGCATGTTTCATTAAATAGACAATCTAACATCATAGTACTATCTTATGTCGCAATAAAAACCAATTATACCAAGCATGTTTCATTAGATAGACCATCTAACATCATAGTACTATCTTTCTACAAAATAAAAACCAATTATACCAAGCATCTTTCATTAGATAGACCATCTAACATCATAGTACTATCTTTCTACACAATAAAAACCAATTATACCAAGCATGTTTCATTAGATAGACCATTTAACATCATATTACTATCTTTCTACACAATAAAAAACAATTATACCAAGCATGTTTCATTAGATAGACCATATAACATCATAGTACTATCTTTCTACACAATAAAAACAAATTATACCAAGCATGTTTCATTAGATAGACCATCTAACATCATAGTACTATCTTTCTACACAATAAAAACCAATTATACCAAGCATGTTTCATTAGATAGACCATCTAACATCATAGTACTATCTTTCTACACAATAAAAACCAATTATACCAAGCATGTTTCATTAGATAGACCATCTAACATCATAGTACTATCTTTCTACACAATAAAAACCAATTATACCAAGCATGTTTCATTAGATAGACCATCTAACATTATAGTACTATCTTGCTACACAATAAAAACCAATTATACCAAGCATGTTTCATTAGATAGACCATCTAACATCATAGTACTATGTTATGTCGCAATAAAAACCAATTATACCAAGCATGTTTCATTAGATAGACCATATAACATCATAGTACTATCTTTTTACACAATAAAAACCAATTATACCAAGCATGTTTCATTAGATAGACCATCTAACATCATAGTACTATCTTTCTACACAATAAAAACCAATTATACCAATCAAGTTTCATTAGATAGACCATCTAACATCATAGTACTATCTTTCTACACAATAAAAACCAATTATACAAAGAATGTTTCAATAGACAGACCATCTAACATCATAGTACTATCTTTCTACACAATAAAAACAAATTATACCAAGCATGTTTCATTAGATAGACCATCTAACATCATAGTACTATCTTTCTACACAATAAAAAACAATTATACCAAGCATTTTAAAAAAAATAGACCATATAACATCATAGTACTATCTTTCTACACAATAAAAACCAATTATACCAAGCTTAAGCATGTTTCATTAGATAGATCATCTAACATCATAGTACTATCTTTCTACACAATAAAAACCAATTATACCAAGCATTTTTCAATAGATAGACCATCTAACATCATAGTACTATCTTTCTACACAATAAAAACCAATTATACCAAGCATGTTTCATTAGATAGACCATCTAACATTATAGTACTATCTTGCTACACAATAAAAACCAATTACACCAAGCATGTTTCATTAGATAGACCATCTTACATCAGAGTACTATCTTATGTCGCAATAAAAACCAATTATACCAAGCATGTTTCATTAGATAGACCATATAACATCATAGTACTATCTTTCTACACAATAAAAACAAATTATACCAAGCATGTTTCATTAGATAGACCATCTAACATCATAGTACTATCTTTCTACACAATACAAAACAATTATACCAAGCATTTAAAAAAAAATAGACCATCTAACATCATAGTATTATCTTTCTACACAATAAAAACCAATTATACCAAGTATGTTTCATTAGATAGACCATCTAACATCATAGTACTATCTTTTTACACAATAAAAACAAATTATACAAAGCATGTTTAACAAGTGAAACTGCGAGCTACTGCTCACTGATGATACCCCCGCCGCAAGTGGATAATATTAATAGTGTAAAAATATGCAAGTGTTCGGTAAACAAGAAGTTGTCGAGTGATGAATCTGAAAACGCATCACACGGTATAGCTGACTTATATAAATCCTATCTTTTTACACAATAAAAACCAATTATACCAAGCATGTTTCATTAAATAGACCATCTAACATCATAGTACTATCTTTCTACACAATAAAAACCAATTATACAAAGGATGTTTCAATAGATAGACCATCTAACATCATAGTACTATCTTTCTACACAATAAAAACAAATTATACCAAGCATGTTTCATTAGATAGACCATCTAACATCATAGTACTATCTTTCTACACAATAAAAAACAATTATACCAAGCATTTTAAAAAAAATAGACCATATAACATCATAGCACTATCTTTCTACACAATAAAAACCAATTATACCAAGCATGTTTCATTAGATAGACCATCTAACATCATAGTACTATCTTTCTACACAATAAAAACCAATTATACTAAGCATGTTTCATTAGATAGACCATCTAACATCATAGTACTATCTTTCTACACAATAAAAACCAATTATACCAAGCATGTTTCATTAGATAGACCATCTAACATTATAGTACTATCTTGCTACACAATAAAAACCAATTATACCAAGCATGTTTCATTAGATAGACTATCTTACATCATAGTACTATCTTATGTCGCAATAAAAACCAATTATACAAAGCATGTTTCATTAGATAGACCATATAACATCATAGTACTATCTTTCTACACAATAAAAACAAATTATACCAAGCATGTTTCATTAGATAGACCATCTAACATCATAGTACTATCTTTCTACACAATAAAAAACAATTATACCATGCATTTTAAAAAAAATAGACCATACAACATCATAGTATTATCTTTCTACACAATAAAAACCAATTATACCAAGTATGTTTCATTAGATAGACCATCTAACATCATAGTACTATCTTTTACACAATAAAAACAAATTATACAAAGCAGGTTTAATTAGATAGACCATCTAACATCATAGTACTATCTTTCTACACAATAAAAACCAATTATACCAAGCATGTTTCAAACGATAGACCATCTAACATCATAGTACTATCTTTCTACACAATGAAAACAAATTATACCAAGCATGTTTGATTAGATAGACCATCTAACATCATAGTACTATCTTTTTACACAATAAAAACCAATTATACCAAGCATGTTTCATAAGATAGACCATCTAACATCATAGTACTATCTTTCTACACAATAAAAACCAATTATACCAAGCATATTTCATTAGATAGACCATCTAACATCATAGTACTATCTTTCTACACAATAAAAACCAATTATACCAAGCATGTTTCATTAGATAGACCATCTAACATCATAGTACTATCTTTTTACAAAATAAAAACCAATTATACCAAGCATGTTTCATTAGATAGACCATCTAACATCATAGTAGTATCTTATGTCGCAATAAAAACCAATTATACCAAGCATGTTTCATTAGATAGACCATCTAACATCATAGTACTATCTTTCTACAAAATAAAAACCAATTATACCAAGCATGTTTCATTAGATAGACCATTTAACATCATATTACTATCTTTCTACACAATAAAAAACAATTATACCAAGCATGTTTCATTAGTGAGACCATCTAACATCATAGTACTATCTTTCTACACAATAAAAACCAATTATACCAAGCATGTTTCATTAGATAGACCATCTAACTTCATAGTACTATCTTTCTACACAATAATAACCAATTATACCAAGCATGTTTCATTAGATACACCATCTAACATCATAGTACTATCTTTCTACAAAATAAAAACCAATTATACCAAGCATGTTTCATTAAATAGACCATCTAACATCATAGTACCATCTTTCTACACAATAAAAACCAATTATACCAAGCATGTTTCATTAGATAGACCATCTAACATCATAGTACTATCTTTCTACACAATAATAACCAATTATATCAAGCATGTTACATGAGATAGGCCATCTAACATCATAGTACTATCTTTCTACACAATAAAAACCAATTATACCAAGCATGTTTCATTAGATAGACCATCTAACATCATAGTACTATCTTTTTACACAATAAAAACCAATTATACCAAGCATGTTTCATTAAATAGACCATCTAACATCATAGTGCTATCTTTCTACACAAAAAAAACCAATTATACCAAGCATGTTTCATTAGATAGACCATCTAACATCATAGTACTATCTTTCTACTCAATAAAAACCAATTATACCAAGCATGTTTCATTAGATAAACCATCTAACATCATAGTACTATCTTTTTACACAATAAAAACCAATTATACCAAGCATGTTTCATTAGATAGACCATCTAACATCATAGTACTATCTTATGTCGCAATAAAAACCAATTATACCAAGCATGTTTCATTAGATAGACCATCTAACATCATAGTACTATCTTTCTACAAACTAAAAACCAATTATACCAAGCATGTTTCATTAGATAGACCATCTAACATCATAGTACGTTCTTTCTACACAATGAAAACCAATTATACCAATCATGTTTTATTAGATAGACCATCTAACATCATAGTACTATCTTTCTACACAATAAAAACCAATTATACCAAGCATGTTTCATTAGATACACCATCTAACATCATAGTACTATCTTTCTACAAAATAAAAACCAATTATACCAAGCATGTTTCATTAAATAGACCATCTAACATCATAGTACTATCTTTCTACACAATAAAAACCAATTATACCAAGCATGTTTAATTAGATAGACCATCTAACATAATAGTACTATCTTTCTACACAATAAAAACCAATTATACCAAGCATGTTTCATTAGATAGACCATCTAACATCATAGTACTATCTTTCTACACAATAATAACCAATTATACCAAGCATGTTACATGAGATAGGCCATCTAACATCATAGTACTATCTTTCTACACAATAAAAACCAATTATACCAAGCATGTTTCAAAAGATAGACCAACTAATATCATAGTACTATCTTTCTACACAATAAAAACAAATTATACCAAGCATGTTTCATTAGATAGACCATCTAACATAATAGTACTATCTTTCTACACAATAAAAACCAATTATACCAAGCATGTTTCAAAAGATAGACCAACTAACATCATAGTACTATCTTTCTACACAATAAAAACCAATTATACCAAGCATGTTTCATTAGATAGACCATCTAACATCATAGTACTATCTTTCTACACAATGAAAACAAATTATACCAAGCATGTTTGATTAGATAGACCATCTAACATCATAGTACTATCTTTTTACACAATAAAAACCAATTATACCAAGCATGTTTCATTAGATAGACCATCTAACATCAGAATACTATCTTATGTCGCAATAAAAACCAATTATACCAAGCATGTTTCATTAGATAGACCATCTAACATCATAGTACTATCTTTCTACAAACTAAAAACCAATTATACCAAGCATGTTTCATTAGATAGACCATCTAACATCATAGTACGTTCTTTCTACACAATGAAAACCAATTATACCAATCATGTTTTATTAGATAGACCATCTAACATCATAGTACTATCTTTCTACACAATAAAAACTAATTATACCAAGCATGTTTCATTAGATACACCATCTAACATCATAGTACTATCTTTCTACAAAATAAAAACCAATTATACCAAGCATGTTTCATTAAATAGACCATCTAACATCATAGTACTATCTTTCTACACAATAAAAACCGATTATACCAAGCATGTTTAATTATATAGACCATCTAACATAATAGTACTATCTTTCTACACAATAAAAACCAATTATACCAAGCATGTTTCATTAGATAGACCATCTAACATCATAGTACTATCTTTCTACACAATAATAACCAATTATACCAAGCATGTTACATGAGATAGGCCATCTAACATCATAGTACTATCTTTCTACACAATAAAAACCAATTATACCAAGCATGTTTCAAAAGATAGACCAACTAATATCATAGTACTATCTTTCTACACAATAAAAACAAATTATACCAAGCATGTTTCATTAGATAGACCATCTAACATAATAGTACTATCTTTCTACACAATAAAAACCAATTATACCAAGCATGTTTCAAAAGATAGACCAACTAATATCATAGTACTATCTTTCTACACAATAAAAACCAATTATACCAAGCATGTTTCATTAGATAGACCATATAGCATCATAGTACTATCTTTCTACACAATAAAAACCAATTATACCAAGCATGTTTCATTAGATAGACCATCTAACATCATAGTACTATCTTTCTACACAATAAAAACCAATTATACCAAGCATGTTTCATTAGATAGACCATCTAACATCATAGTACTATCTTTCTACACAATAAAAACCAATTATACCAAGCATGTTTCATTAGATAAGACCATCTAACATTATAGAACTATCTTGCTACACAATAAAAACCAATTATACCAAGCATGTTTCATTAGATAGACTATCTTACATCATAGTACTATCTTATGTCGCAATAAAAACCAATTATACCAAGCATGTTTCATTAGATAGACCATATAACATCATAGTACTATCTTTCTACACAATAAAAACAAATTATACCAAGCATGTTTCATTAGATAGACCATCTAACATCATAGTACTATCTTTCTACACAATAAAAAACAATTATACCAAGCATTTTAAAAAAAATAGACCATATAACATCATAGTATTATCTTTCTACACAATAAAAACCAATTATACCAAGTATGTTTCATTAGATAGACCATCTAACATCATAGTACTATCTTTTACACAATAAAAACAAATTATACAAAGCAGGTTTAATTAGATAGACCATTTAACATCATAGTACTATCTTTCTACACAATAAAAACCAATTATACCAAGCATGTTTCAAACGATAGACCATCTAACATCATAGTACTATCTTTCTACACAATGAAAACAAATTATACCAAGCATGTTTGATTAGATAGACCATCTAACATCATAGTACTATCTTTTTACACAATAAAAACCAATTATACCAAGCATGTTTCATAAGATAGACCATCTAACATCATAGTACTATCTTTCTACACAATAAAAACCAATTATACCAAGCATATTTCATTAGATAGACCATCTAACATCATAGTACTATCTTTTTACACAATAAAAACCAATTATACCAAGCATATTTCATTAGATAGACCATCTAACATCATAGTACTATCTTTCTACACAATAAAAACCAATTATACCAAGCATGTTTCATTAGATAGACCATCTAACATCATAGTACTATCTTTTTACAAAATAAAAACCAATTATACCAAGCATGTTTCATTAGATAGACCATCTAACATCATAGTAGTATCTTATGTCGCAATAAAAACCAATTATACCAAGCATGTTTCATTAGATAGACCATCTAACATCATAGTACTATCTTTCTACAAAATAAAAACCAATTATACCAAGCATGTTTCATTAGATAGACCATTTAACATCATATTACTATCTTTCTACACAATAAAAAACAATTATACCAAGCATGTTTCATTAGTGAGACCATCTAACATCATAGTACTATCTTTCTACACAATAAAAACCAATTATACCAAGCATGTTTCATTAGATAGACCATCTAACTTCATAGTACTATCTTTCTACACAATAATAACCAATTATACTAAGCATGTTTCATTAGATACACCATCTAACATCATAGTACTATCTTTCTACAAAATAAAAACCAATTATACCAAGCATGTTTCATTAAATAGACCATCTAACATCATAGTACTATCTTTCTACACAATAAAAACCAATTATACCAAGCATGTTTCATTAGATAGACCATCTAACATCATAGTACTATCTTTCTACACAATAATAACCAATTATATCAAGCATGTTACATGAGATAGGCTATCTAACATCATAGTACTATCTTTCTACACAATAAAAACCAATTATACCAAGCATGTTTCATTAGATAGACCATCTAACATCATAGTACTATCTTTTTACACAATAAAAACCAATTATACCAAGCATGTTTCATTAAATAGACCATCTAACATCATAGTGCTATCTTTCTACACAAAAAAAACCAATTATACCAAGCATGTTTCATTAGATAGACCATCTAACATCATAGTACTATCTCTCTACTCAATAAAAACCAATTATACCAAGCATGTTTCATTAGATAAACCATCTAACATCATAGTACTATCTTTTTACACAATAAAAACCAATTATACCAAGCATGTTTCATTAGATAGACCATCTAACATCATAGTACTATCTTATGTCGCAATAAAAACCAATTATACCAAGCATGTTTCATTAGATAGACCATCTAACATCATAGTACTATCTTTCTACAAACTAAAAACCAATTATACCAAGCATGTTTCATTAGATAGACCATCTAACATCATAGTACGTTCTTTCTACACAATGAAAACCAATTATACCAATCATGTTTTATTAGATAGACCATCTAACATCATAGTACTATCTTTCTACACAATAAAAACCAATTATACCAAGCATGTTTCATTAGATACACCATCTAACATCATAGTACTATCTTTCTACAAAATAAAAACCAATTATACCAAGCATGTTTCATTAAATAGACCATCTAACATCATAGTACTATCTTTCTACACAATAAAAACCAATTATACCAAGCATGTTTAATTAGATAGACCATCTAACATAATAGTACTATCCTTCTACACAATAAAAACCAATTATACCAAGCATGTTTCATTAGATAGACCATCTAACATCATAGTACTATCTTTCTACACAATAATAACCAATTATACCAAGCATGTTACATGAGATAGGCCATCTAACATCATAGTACTATCTTTCTACACAATAAAAACCAATTATACCAAGCATGTTTCAAAAGATAGACCAACTAATATCATAGTACTATCTTTCTACACAATAAAAACAAATTATACCAAGCATGTTTCATTAGATAGACCATCTAACATAATAGTACTATCTTTCTACACAATAAAAACCAATTATACCAAGCATGTTTCAAAAGATAGACCAACTAATATCATAGTACTATCTTTCTACACAATAAAAACCAATTATACCAAGCATGTTTCATTAGATAGACCATCTAACATCATAGCACTATCTTTCTACACAATAAAAACCAATTATACCAAGCATGTTTCATTAGATAGACCATCTAACATCATAGTACTATCTTTTTACACAATTAAAACCAATTATACCAAGCATGTTTCAAAAGATAGACCATCTAACATAATAGTACTATCTTTCTACACAATAAAAACCAATTATACCAAGCATGTTTCAAAAGATAGACCAACTAACAAATTCAGTAATTTTTTCATTTGTAAAGGGGCATAACTCTAGAAAAGTAATAGTAACACCATCAAAATTTGAATTTCATCTGTATTTTGTTGCAATAAGAATAGTGTATAAGTTTTATAACGTTAGGTTGAGGGAAACTTAAGTTTGAGAAAGAAAACGACGAAAAATTCAGCAATTTTTCAATATGTTAACAAGCATACATTTATTTTTGGCATTGCACAAGTCATGTCTTCTTTGACTGTTCATGACGTTGAAATACTAAATCTCTGGGATCTGTTTTAGTTGATTTTAGTCTCTGATGCATGATTTTTTTTTAATTAATTGTTTTTGGCTTTTCAGTAACTAAGAGTACTCTCAAATCGTACTTTCTTGTTTATTTGACCTGTTGATACTATTTGTAATGCTCTTTAGTTATTTAATGTTTACTTATTCAGGGATGTAACTGGTCTATATACCAGCTTTGATAAGTGTTTGATAGTACTATACATTTTCTCTAGAAAGGTTAAAGTTATGCCACTAAAATTCAAACTTGATCCGTGTTTTGCGTAATAAGCATTGTGTATAAGTTTCAAACATTTGGTCGAGTCAAACTATAACATCCATAGCTAAGGCTGCGGCATATAAATGTTGGTTATCCCCATTATTATTCAATCTATTGATAACTTACGTTACTATCCTTATAAATCTATCTATAATCAGCTTGCATGTTAAATAGTCTAGAGCTGTTCCATTGAATTCGTCTTCTTTTTCTGTTTCTTGAGGAAGTTAAATCAACCTGTTCAGTCACTATAAAGTGTTACAATTCATATTTAGACGCAACACATAAATAGTGACCAAAAAGGTACCGCAATCTCAGGATGAACGCTTAAATAAAAAAAAAATATGAACACACCTCTTATGTCTCACCCCGCAACATTCTGTATGTATGTTTCTATCCCTAGTCAGGAGTCGGTCATTCAGTGGTTGTCCTTTGTTTATGTGTTACATATTTGTTTTTGATAGATTGGACTGTTAGATCTCTCGTTTGAATTGTTTTACAATGTCATTTCGGGGCCTTTTATAGCTGACTATACGGTATGGGCTTTGCTAATTGTTGATGGCCATACTGTGCCCTATAGTTGTTAACTTCTGTGTCATTTGATCTCTTGTGGAGAGTAGTCTCATTGGCAATCATACCACATCTTCTCTTTGACATAAAATATTTTAACCTTCGTTCTAAAAAACACATGTCCAAAACTGGAATATGATTTGATTGCGTTAAAGATCTGAACACAGACAGAAACACTAACATGACTAAATCCATATATATTTTGTTCAAGCATAATTGATTTGAAGTCATACTCTCCTCGTACATACTTGAATTTAACACGAGATGGATTGTATGAATAAATGATATCATTATTTTGAAACTTTCGGAAGCACAATTAAATTTCCTAATGGTGCACATGCGCAGAAGCGTAACCAATTTGATTAAGATTAACCCGAATAATCCAGTTGTTTCATTCGGATTATTCCAATTATTAATGTATCAAAGGCAATTATAACAACAATCAGTGAGAATTATTATTATGACCTATTAATGCTCCAAAACAAGCCATTAACTTTTAATTATTTTCATGTGTTTTCGTGAATTTCGAGAATTTATACCATTTAAATATCTGAAAAGGTTTATTTAACTTAAATACCCATAATATTAATATTTTAGTATTATGCGTCCTTGATAAAAATAAGGAGAACGAACCCAGGGCCTTACTGCTGATTAATGTTGATGTTTGAGTTCTTTTATATACGTTATAATATGAATATACCCAATAATCTAGAAAACTTGCAATAAAAACATAATCAACCTAGTTGTTTTATACTCATCTAAAATAGATATTTTTCAAAGGTCTTTTTTATTTTTTTACCGTACACCTTTTACATTTATTGACATTATAATAAAAATCATAAAAATTTATGAATTACAATTAATATATATCTTTATTTTTATTTCTTATATACATGATAAATATATTTTTTATTGGGGCCGGATCGATTTTACATATGGGATGGATCGACGTTGGGCCGGATCGACTTGGGCCGGATCTACGTGGGGCCAGATCGACCCAAAAGCTTATTCTTGCTGTGACACTTTCCTGTCGCAGAAAGGGATCAAGGCAAGAAATAAAATAGCCTTTCATGACTTCACAAAAATAACATATTTTATATTTTTCCAGCACCAGAAATAATTTTATCCCTCTATACAGGTATAAACACCATATAGAGGGTTTGTTCCCAACCGGATAAATAAAACTTAGATATGATGTCTTCTCCTTGTACATTTTTTGTACTTAGCTACAAAAGGACAGCAGGAGTCTACATGCCAGTTTGTAGAATTTGAAGCGTTTTACGTTTTTGTGGTTTTATCATAGAGTATTGACCCTTTGACTGCCATGGCATTGAAAAACGTTTTACCTTTGACTGCTAAGAATCGGCCTGGCTTCGAACTTTATCAAACAGCACCATGGCAACCCTGACAACAATTGATAACGTCACGCTATTCTGCATGGTACCTGTATATGATTGCTCGTGTGATGACACCACAGTATGTCTGCTTCGTTCATTTATCAGTCTCAAGTGTCGAATGTTTTTACTGTATTTGTGTTTTTTTTATATTTGATCAGTCTTTTAATTGGTGTTAATTGCAATTTATTAGTATTTGTAAAAACTGATAGCCTCATTGACTTTAATGGTATTCAGAAAATCTGTGCCACATGGCCAATATTTTGGCCTTAAAGTTATTTCTCAAAAATGCCACGGCCCATTTTAAATCGTTTGTGTTGTATGAAATAAACCATAATTAGTTATGGTGACAACACCAGTGTTTAGTTTAAAATATTTAACGGTTTTACTTCGATTGACATCAGAAGAAGTGTGACGTCTTTTGCATCACTTTTAAATTCACGACAGGCTCCCGTTCTAGAACAAACTCTATGTGTAATATGCTTTATTAAACTCAAATGTTCGGATTTGTGTATCAAATTCCATTGTCAAACTTTTGAAGAAGAAAATAAAAACAATAAAAAAACTTCGGGCTTTGGAAAAGTTTTCTGATTTTGTTCTACATGCCTTTAGTTTGTATAATATCAAACATCGTCACAGCAAATAGGTATTTCGTCAATTTCGGTAAATGATAGAGCGAGAATATAAATTTATTTGTGAAAATTGCCACTGTGTGAAATTAAGTTCCTACAATTACAGACAGGCAAATTTTCTTTGTCTTGTTTTACTTTTTAGTTGATGATAAAATTGAAAATGGAAATGGGGAATATGTCAAAGAGACAAGAACCCGACCAAATATGTTAAAGGATGGCTTCTTAAAGTCAAGTGGCAAATAAATATGCATATATTAAGGACGTGAACATGCCACATCTTCATTTACCAAGACCTAATTCTGATTTTTTGAAAAGAACATTTAAATATTCTGATCTTATTACCTGGAATAATTTACCAAATAATATTAAAGAAATAGATAATTTAGATACATTTATGACCAACTGTTCAAACTATTTTCTAACTGAACAGAATAAAGATGCATGAAACTAATGTATTTCTTTTTCTTCTTCTACTGAATGCATATGTGCTTATTTAACTGTATTATGTATTTTATATTGTATGTATTTTTGTACGTTTTTTATTTGTATTGATAGTTTTTGAAGATTAACATGTAATTGTTAAATGTTTTACCTTCGTTAAATAAAGAATTTTATTATTATTATGTAAACAATCGCCATATTGCTTTGTGACGTATTGGAATTTCCACAACAATATATATATTTTCGAATAACAGCCACTTTAACTCGCTTTGTAACTACGATGTACACCTTATCTACTAATATATATAAATAACGTCACATAATCTGTATATCTGTGTGGACCTAATCTACCATGTACCTATCTGATCATGTGACATGAATATTATGGTGACTTGAATAACGCCGGTATCACTCAGATTACAATTCTACCTTGACAGGTAAGTTTGTATTTAGCCTATAAAATACTTATTTAGCCTTGAGAATTGAAAGGTCAGTTTCCCATTCATACAATAGAGGTGGATAAATTTGGCTTCATGCCATTTACCTTGTCCAAAATTAAGGTCACTTTATTGTTATTGTGATATTGTTAAAGTACAGAAGAACCCTATATTCTGACCAATACTTAAAACTTTGTGCATCTTGATTTAATTGTTAAAAATCTGTTAATGTTGAATTTTAGGGGTTATTTTAGACCTTTTAATTGCATATTTCTTTACATGGTAGTTTTTTTTTCAGATATAAAAAAAAACTATCTGCTTGACTGTTATAGAAATAGACTATGCTTGCAGGGTTTTGTTTTTTGTTTACACCAAATCTGACAGATTATTATTAAGTTGCAAAATATTTTAAATGAGAGCTGAAATTTTTTATATCTTTAAATGTGCATTGAACAATGTTGAAGGTTAAAATAATCATAATGTGAACAAGAATGAAGAAAACATCTTGGTCCCAAAAAAAACCATCATCAACCAAGATATAATATTCCAAATTTTAATTTATTATACTAATATTAGTTGAAATCTCAAGCCACTATTTTGCATGTTTACAATGTAGGTCATGTCCCAACAGAAAATCAATGAATTTGACAGTACAATGTACTCTTAGCACAAACACATAAGGTCACTGTGAAATAGACATCTAGGGCAAGAAACAGTCAGTTATACAAAACCAGTTTGACAAGATGTCTAGTTTAAAACCAGTTTGACTAGATGTGTCCTATATTTTGACAATGTAAATGACATGAGGACCTGCATGGGTTTTTTAATATCTGTATTCTTTAAATTTTTAGGGCATTTTTCTTTTAATAGCCTTAAAAATAACTCTCATTCTGTAAAGCAAAATCTCATGAAAATGATTTTACTATATAGTCTTTCTGTTACAAGATTATTTATCAATTATGCACATTGATCATTATATTATTGGTATTGCATTACAGTTACCTAAGTTTCCTTTTTATTTTGCACATTTATTCTTTATACTTTTGCACCACATTATTTTCTATTCTTTATTTTGTTGTTCATTTTCTCTATTCTCTATTTTTTGTTGCTATTACATTTATTCTCTATTCTGTAAACCCCATTCAGACCCTCATAGGTAAACTTCTATTGTATGAATGGGATAAACTGACCTTTCAATTCTCAAGGCTAAATAAGTATTTTATAGGCTAAATACAAACTTACCTGTCAAGGTAGAATTGTAATCTGAGTGATATCGGTGTTATTCAAGTCACCATAATACACAAATTCTTGTTCAAATGTATAATTCCATAATATTTAAATAAACACAATTTCTTTTATGGTTGTGAAAATATTGAAGTTTCAAATATTAAACTCATGCAACACACATTATTTACATTTACCACAATTGATATTCTTTACAAAACAAAATCGAATAATACTGCATTCTTTTATACTAAATAAAATATCTGATATATAGATTCACTTACGTTTGCATGCAGTTTATTCACATTCGAGAGATATTTTCCTTTTCGTGTTTCAACACATCATCTCATTGTCAACTCATTGTCAACATTGATGTAAACAATCGCCATATTGCTTTGTGACGTATTGGAATTTCCACAATAATATATATATATATTTCGATTCACAGCCACTTTAACTCGCTTTGTAACTAGGATGTACACCTTATCTGCCAATACATTTAAATGACGTCACATAATCTGTATATCTGTGTGCACCTTATCTACTATCGTACCTATCTTATCACGTGACATGAATATTAATACACAAATTCTTGTTCAGATGTTAGATTCCATAATATTTAAATAAACACAATTTCTTTTATGGTTGTGAAAATATTGAAATTTCAAATATTAAATTCATGCAACACACATTATTTATATTTACCACAATTGATATTCTTTATAAAACAAAATCGAATAACACTGCATTCTTTTATACTAAATAAAATATCTGATATATAGATTCACTTACGTTTGCATGCATTTTATTCACATTCGAGAGATATTTTCCTTTTCGTGTTTCAACACATCATCTCATTGTCAACTCATTGTCAACATTGATGTAAACAATCGCCATATTGCTTTGTGACGTATTGGAATTTCCACAATAATATATATATATATTTCGATTCACAACCACTTTAACTCGCTTTGTAACTACGATGTACACCTTATCTACCAATATATTTAAATGACGTCACATAATCTGTATATCTGTGTGCATCTTATCTACTATATGTATGATAACTTTTTAATTTACAGTAATTTTTGGGCCGAATAAGGGCCTTATTGCTCCTACTCCTTTGATTGGTTAAGTTCAAATGATGGTTATTTTCTTGTATGCAATCAAATGTTATGTTAAATTTTTTCTATAGTACTGGACAGGATAAAACTTTACTCATGCCAAGTATATCTTTATTTGTAACAAAGATAAATTCTGCACATTTTTTCTAAAAGTGCAAATTTAACAAAGACTATGGGCGAGTTGTTGTCGCTTTGACACATTCCCCATTTCCTTTTTCAATTTTAATAGGGAAAAATCAATGGTGGTATTACACCTAGAGCAAATCTGACATGTGTGGGTAATCTTCTTTCTATGAAACTACTGAGACACATTTAACCATACTTGACCATAATAATTAATATGTTTTTTCTTTAAAAAATGTATCAGATGACCCCACCTTCCAACCCTCATGGCCCACATGAATAAAAATGGAACATAGGGGTAAAATGCAGATTTTTGTATATATCTCTGAAACTAAACCATTTGGAGCAAATCAGACAGGGGGCAGTTGATGGTTTTCTCAGAGCATGGGTCCTGTGTAATTTCGAGGAGAAGATTTTTTAAAAGTTAACGGACATTTAATATGGACGACAGACAACAAGTGCTGCCCATTGGACCAAGATCGTTTTTAACCCTTAAAGTACACCACTTACCATTTTGTGTACAACATCCCAGGAAATTAATAATATTTTCATGGCATCCTATTAATTTCATCACTTCCATTTCTTGCATTAAATCTGTCAATTCTCTATCGGTTGCATCCTCTAAAATATTTAAATAATATTGACAATTATTAATGGATAAAACCATTGGTCACATTCAAAGAATACTGTGGATTCATTCATTTTCATGGATTGCTTAAAACTTGCATAATCGTGGATATTTGATTTTGTAATTTTTCCAATCTCTGTATTCAAAGCCTATTCAAAATATGTTATTCAATGAACATTTGAATTCAATGTTCACCTGTACCCACGAAAATTGGTATCAAACTAATGTTAATGAATCAAAAGTAATTTGTCCCAACCCAGGACTATATGTCCCCATTCAAAAACATTGATCAGGAACCCTCCCCTTGCAGTGGCATAGCTTGCATGTATGCTCAGATGCTCAAGCATCCACATCATTTTGACAAAACAAAAATAAAAAAAACAGCAGTTTAACTCGGAAGTATCAAAATGTAACAAGGCTGAGGATATGAGGATAACATCCAATCATTTTCGAAGCAGTATGCCTGGTCTTTCATTTAGGATAATTTAGTTTGATACATGAATCGCAGAATAGTGTTTCAAGTTAACTTTTCTTCGTATAAATAGTCTATGTCATCAGCTAAGGCAAGCGGAGAGGACTGATACGCAGACCCGTGGACATGTTTCATCTGAAATTGAACCTAGTGGAGGGATGGCTTCTCATTTGACTATAGTAACTAACAACTAAAACACCATATCCTGATATCGTTTCTTGCGATATTGTAAACGACGTGATAAAACAAATCAATTTGTAATAGATCGTGATAAGTCCTAGGCTTATGAATTCCTGTTTCTATTTAGGTTCAAATACTAATTTTATTTTTATTCAGTAAAGAACAAAGATCCAATATTCCCCGCCATGCACATTACATGTCATATTTTATCTATCAAAGGCCAAGGAACAAGGGAATAACTAAAAAAAACTTTTATTTCTTTTTCTTTTTTAATATCTAACCAGATGCTCCGCAGGGCGCAGCTTTATACGACCGCAGAGGTTGAACCCTGAATGGTTGGGGAAAGTATGGACACAACATTCAAGCTGGATTCAGCTCTAAATTTGGATTGTGATTAAATAGTTGACACAGCATAGGTTGGTGACACAGAATGAATGTGGTCTAATGAACTTAAAAAAAAAATCGCTATGCTGTTGAATATTAATCCTCTCAAAAAAATGTTTGAAGAAATTTTCTTTTTATTTATGAAATATGAAATGAGAAAAATTGACCCCCCCCCCCCCCCCCCCCCAATTTTGTTTTCACATCCCCCTTTTCCTTATTCCAAAACTGATCTTAATTCAAATTTCTAATGGAGTTTGCAACAATAACTGCTCATTTAAATACATCATAAAATATTAAAATGTAAAAAAAGTGCTTTTTATCACTGAATGGTAAAGATTGTTTTAATTTATCAGTTGGTAGTAAAAGTGAAAATACATTGTATATTGTATAAAACAATGATTTAAGTTGATTAAACTACTATTCTGGACAAAGAAAGATAACTCAAATTTTCAAAGAATATTGAAAATATCTTGCTATTGCACAAATATCTATTCTGGACAAAGAAAGATAACTCCAAATAACTGAAAATTGATTGCTATTTCACAATATTGTGCAATAACATATTTCTTGCTATTGCGCAATACTGTCAATTGAAGATTTCTTGCTATTGAACCATACTGTGCAATTGAAAATTTCTTGCTATTGCACAATACTGTACAATTGAAGATTTCTTGCTATTGCTGAATACTGTTCAATTGAAAATTTCTTGCTATTGCACAATACTTAATATAATAATTTTGAATCCTGTTTGGACCAACTTGAAAACTGGTCCCATAATCAAAAATCTAAGTACATGTTTAGATTCAGCATATCAAAGAAGCCCAAGAATTTAATTTTTGTTAAAATCAAACTTAGTTTAATTTTGGACCCTTTGGACCTTAATGAAGACCAATTTGAAAACGGGACCAAAAATTAAGAATCTACATACACAGTTAGATTCAGCATATCAAAGAACCCCAATTATTTAATTTTTGATGAAATCAAACAAAGTTTAATTTTGAACCCTTTGGGCCCCTTATTCCTAAACTGTTAGGACCAAAACTCCAAAAATCAATACCAACCTTCCTTTTGGTCATAAACCTTGTGTTGAAATTTTATAGATATCTATTCACTTATACTAAAGTTATTGTGCGAAAACCAAGAATAATGCTTATTTGGGCCCTTTTTTGGCCCCTAATTCCTAAACTGTTGGAACCAAAACTCCCAAAATCAATCCCAACCTTTCTTTTGTGGTCATAAACCTTGTGTCAACATTTCATAGGTTTCTATTAACTTAAACTAAAGTTATAGTGCGAAAACCAAGAAAATGCTTATTTAGGCCCTTTTTGGCCCCTAATTCCTAAAATGTTGGGACCAAAACTCCCAAAATCAATCCCAACCTTCCTTTTGTGGTCATAAACCTTGTGTTAAAATTTCATAGATTTCTTTTCACTTTTACTAAAGTTAGAGTGCGAAAACTAAAAGTATTCGGACGACGACGACGACGACGCCGACGCCAACGTGATAGCAATATACGACGAAAATTTTTTCAAAATTTGCGGTCGTATAAAAAGAAATAAAAGCTTCACAGCAAATGAAATGGGATTTCCATTACAATTTATATTTCAAAGGGACATTACTAGTTAAAAATATTTGATTACGAATTATTTTCAAAATTGTCAAAGACATTGCTTATGATATGAGTTTCACTTAATCTGACATGAATTGTACACATGAGAGTGCTAACAATACCGGACGATCGGACGCCCGGTATTTTTATGTCTCCTGCATGCGTTTAGCTCAGTAATAAAAAATCAAAGGTTGTAGACTCAAATTCCTGGAAAGAGAAGTCACTTCAGTTCCTATACTCAGAAGTTCCTAAATTATACAGAAGTGCCGCTGTAATGGAGTCCGTTTAAACGGTTTTTGATATGTCAAATAGAAGATTGGGGGGGAAACTTTACATCAAATATTTATGAATTGAATGATGGTAGTTTCAAGAAAACAATAAAATTTGGTTAAAAATATAAATATATGAATTGGTGGGTATTTTGAATTTAAACAGAAATCTAACTAGTGTCGGATTCTGGGGGAGTACATGTGCTTAAATAAAAAATATTTTCTGCACAAAAAGGTCCAAAACATTTTTCGGCTCGCTCGACTCGGCAAAACATCCACATCATTTCAACCCTGGCTACGCCACTGCCTTGGATCCCCAATAGAACAAGCAGAGCTTGCATTGCTCACAAGTTTGTTTTTTTGCTTAAATCTTTCATCAATGACTGTTTTTGCTTTTCAATTTATATTTAATAATAAGAGGCTTACAAATGCCAATACAATGTTCATTGTATCTGTCATATTTTCATTAAAAGCAAATAAATGCATTTTACCCATTTGTTCCATTTTAACTATAGTGTCTTTGTTTCTTGAAGTACAAGGAAATAAAATACAAATTTATACTAAATTCATTTGCGAAGATTTATATAGTTAAAAAAAAAATAAAACAACTTGTGTAATTTTCCTTAAAGGTCAATAACTCCGTAACGGGTCAATTGACAATTTTTGTCATAAAAAACATTTTTGAAGATGTTACTTTGCTGAACATTTTTTGCTGTTTACAGTTTATCTTTATCTTTAATTAATTTCATACAAAAACTAAAAAAAATCCTTAAAATAACCAATTTAGTGGCAGGAACCCAACAATGGCAGCCATGTTTGTCGATGGATCAAAACTTCGGATACAATTTATAAGCAAGATACCAGATCATTAAGGAAATTTTTTTTTGTTAAAGTTTGAAATCTTTGGCCCAGTAGTTTCAGAGAAGGTTTTTTGAAATAGTTAACAACAGATGATGATGGAGGCCAAGTCATTAGTGATAACATAAGCTCAAATGGTTATAGCTAACAAGAATGTGTCCCCAGTACATGAATAGCCCATCCACACTATTATTTTCTATGTTCAGTGGACCTTGAAAATGGGGGAAAATTTCTAGTTTGGCATAAAAATTACAAAGATTATAAAATAGAAAACAAGAGCCCTAAGTTTCAAGTTGATTGGACTTCAACTTCATCAAAAACTACCTCTACCAAAAACTTTAACCAATCCTTTAACCTGAAGCGGGACAGACAGACGGAAGGACAAACGGACGGAAGAACGAACCAATGGATGGACAGATGAACAAATGGACAGACAAAAGAACGAATGAATGGACGCACAGAACAGAAAACATAATGCACCAAAATGGGGCATAATAAATGGGACATTAAAATGGGTTTTAATCGATCCTACAAACTATCCATGTTTATGTCATAAGGAGTACTGTCTTTTGGTATGTATAACGAACACATTTACATTTATACCCTGTGTGTTATACATGACTACAAATATTTTCTTAGTTTTTTTTCAGGTCCAAAATTGGACCAAGAAATTTCCAATTGAAGTGAAAAGTAAGGATTTTTTTTGCTCAAACCTTGATTGTTTTTTATGTGTTATAATATTAATATTCTTGATTTGTCATGTTTTATTCAAATAAAATACATTTTATATCTTTGTTGTTACGTTTTTCGTGTAAATTTGTCAATATGTTTTGTAATCCGGAAATTTGCCAATTGTCTTAATATTGAAGACACAATAAAGCTTTTGTTATTGGTTAAATCAGCCTAGAGTTGTGTTCCTTGTTGTCATAACTTATTGTTTTGTATGTGAAGAGTTGAAGAAAAGTGTATGAAAATTGAATAAACAACACTCATTTTGAAAAGATAAACCATATAATATATCAGGTGATCACAAGTCATGTTGGTCAGTCATGTGACATAATATTGTAAAGTGATGATTTATTCTATGAGAAGTTTATTTTTATAAATACGTTTTTACTTTGTAACTTTTCAACTTTTAAACAACTGTTTAAAACCTTTCAAGAAATTATGATTGAAAACATGATTATCACATAATTGTAACCTGAACAAATTTAATTAGGAACAAGGTCAACCTGTCACTGATTTGTTTTGACATTCATTAGACCTGGGGTTGAAGTCATAAAACTTTGCTCAGTGCTCGGAGCACAAAAATCTTGCTCAAAACATAAAATCCAGCATTTTGATTGGTTTTTATTTGTTTAAGTACAAAAAACTGACTCAAATATTTATTACTTCAAGGCCTGTTGATTGAGGTGGGATAATCCAGATTAACAGCTAGAATCATCAAACAAAAAATAAAAGTATTGAGATTTTAACAATTCATTACAGCACTAATGACATTAATTGATTTGTAATTATTTTATTGTTTGAATCAGAACATTAATTGGATATTTATAATCTTGTCCTTTATACTCAAACAATTCATCCTTTTAACTGTGATTTTCAAAAAATTATCCAAGTTCAAAGCCCATAATTATAGCAAAAATGAGCCAAGCGGAACAAAACTGAAACTTAACAATTCCTAGTTGTGGAATTAGGGAATGACAGAATGATGGAATGACGGAATGACAGAATTACGGAATGACCGAATTACGGACATGGATAAAACTATATGGCACCGACATCTTTGTTGCGGGCCATATTCGTTGCAGGGCCATAACAATGCAAATTTTTCAATAAAGATAAAAAAGATGGAAAAAATTCAATTCTTATTTCCCAAAATTTTATGCTTGTCTAATAAAAAAAGAAAACCTAAGCATAAATCCAGTTTTCATTAATACTATTTGATTTTTGATCTAAAATATATAAGTAAATTTTACCCTTCAACATCTTGACTGCTATGGCAGTTGTTGGAGCTTTATTTAAACCAACAGTTTCTGCTTTAAAAACTTTACCAAATGCTCCTTCCCCAAGAGGTTCACCAAGTGATAACCTATAACAATAAATAAATTATTTCATCTCATATTCATTTAAATATTGAGATACTGATTGATGTAACCATATATATATAACTAAATAAAATTCTAATAGTTGTACACATTTTCTTAGATATAAGAAGATATGGTATGAGTGCCAATGAGACAACTCTCCATCCAAATGACAATTTATAAAAGTAAACCATTATATGTCAATGTACGGCCTTAACACAGAGCCTTGGCTCACACTGAACAACAAGCTATAAAGGGCCCCAAAATTACTAGAGTAAAACCATTCAAACGGGAAAACCAACGTTCTAATCTATATAAAACCAGAGGCTCTAAAGAGCCTGTGTCGCTCACTTTTGTCTATGTGAATATTCAAGGACATGACAAAATTGTGTTTTGGTGATAACTAAGATTTATGAAAAATGGTTAAATATTGACTATAAAGGGCAATAACTCCTAAAGGGGTCAACTGACCATTTCGGTTATGTTGACTTATTTGTAAAACTTACTTTGCTGAACATTATTGCTGTTTAGTTTATCTCTATCTATTATAATCATGATAATATTCAAGATAATAACCAAAAACAGCAAAATTCAGGGGTAGCAACCCAACAAAAGGTTGTCCGATTCATCTAAAATTTTTAGGGCAGATAGATCTTGACCTGATAAACAATTTCACTCTATGTCAGATTTGTTCTAAATGCTTTGGTTTTTGAGTTATAAGCCAAAAGCTGCATTTTACCCCTATGTTCTATATTTAGCCCTGGCGGCCATCTTGGTTGGTTGGCCGGGTCACTGGACACAATTTTTAAACTAGATACCCTAATAATGTTTTGGCCATGTTTGGTTAAATTTGGCTCAGTAGTTTCAGAGGAGAAGATTTTTATAAAAGTTAACGACGATGGATGACGGACGCCAAGTGATGAGAAAAGCTCACTTGGACCTTCGGGCCAGGTGAGCTAAAAACAAGAAACGAGAAACACATATAAATTATATAAACAAACTACAACTACTGTACATCAGATTCCTGACTTAACGAAAAACACATATAAATTATATAAACAAACTACAACTACTGTACATCAGATTCCTGACTTAGGACAGGTGCAAACATTTGCAGTGATGGATTAAATGTTTTAATGGGTTAAACCATTTATTACTAATGATTTACAATTTTCAGTGTTTTTGAACAATTTTGTACCGAGACACATGTTTTTTTTTATCTAGGTAATGTGAGAATGTTATATTTGCTCTTTTAAAAAATTACCAGAAAATCAAGTTTCTCACATTGTATTGCATGATCAGGCCTCTACAATAACATTTTTTTCAACTTGTCCAGGAGGACTTTGCATTATAAGTTGATTCAAGGAACAAAAGAAATTTAAAACAATAGAACAGAAGTTAGTTTTATATCTTTTTAAATATTTTTCAAAAATTATTAGTCAAGAAAAACTGAAACTAGTCATGTCACAGAACTTAGGATCTACTTTTTAACAATGCCAAGTCAAATCAGACTTGCATATGAGGCACCGTCTGATAGGCATGTCAATGTAAATTCATTGGATTTGTATCTTGTTTTTATTATAAAGTCGAATTTTTTGTCAGCTTTTTCCAGTTTTATCCATTTCATACAGTAAGTACAGAGTGAGTCATGGATGATATTACGACACTCATTCCAATTTATAATTGACTGGGGAAGATAATTAGGTCCTTTACTGAGGAATTATTTTAACTCTCCGTCTTGAAATATGTTAAGATCTCCTGTTATAACATGGGAAATTGGTCCATAAATGTATTTGGAATTACTGCAATTACATGAAGTAGGTGTATTTTCACTGATATTAAAATCTTTACACAATTGGCTATAATTTAACACAAATTTCCATGTAGATTTCTTGTAAATATAACAAATAAGAGGGAGCTCAGTATTATCAAAATATCCAGGAATTTGTTCTTTAACAGAATGGTTGTTAAAAATACCAGCAATATTTACAAAATCAAAACCTTTATTGACATACCTTATTTTAATAAAATGTTTTTTATGATCTTCAGGACGATCAATTTTAGGAAACAGTTTAGAATAACAATATGCCATTATAATTTGAACAATTTCGTACTTAGGACTGCTATATGAAATTGTGTTGCAATCCTCTAAAATTTTATTTAACTTATTAATCGGTAATGAACAGAGCTTTGTTAACAGATAATGTCTGCTGTTGTTTTTTGAAATAGAAATTAGGTCCGAAATATTGGTGTGATTGGTCCGAAATTTTCTTTGATTGTGATTTTTTCTACGACCATGAGAATGTTTTTTTTTCGAACAGTTTTAGAAACAATATCCAAAATGTTAACAGTATCGGTTCTTGATATTTTTTAATCTAATTTAATTCAATTATTTTCCGTGATTGTACAAACTTTGAATGAGATTCACCAGGCTGCTTATTTACTTCTTCCAAAGGTTGAAGTGCTAAATATTTGATAAGATGACTGTGCTTCTTAAGGTGTTGATAAATGATACTTTTGAATTTATTGGGTTATTTTCTTGAGTGCGTTTAGATAAATATCGACCAGTTTAACCTACGTACTGAATACCGCATCCTGGTTTGTTTCATGTGAGTAAATAAATAAGACTGTTTGTTTTTCAAGTTATATCAGTTTCAAATTTTAAAGAAAATGAGCGACCATTAAGTGTGGACCTTACCGTATTGTTGGTGGAAAGACAGGGACATGTTACTCATTTTTTGGCATGACACTTATCGATAGAAGGGTAACCACGATTTTTATTTTTAAAAATGTTAGCGATGGTAGTATTTTTAGATAGGCGATTTTGAAGATTGAGACGTGTAATTACTCTTTGAACGAGTTAAGTATTTAATATTTTTCCATTTCTAAGCTTCCTATTTGTTTTTTGTTTGTGAATTATATTAGAAAGGAGCAAAGACTGGTGTCCAGAATATGAACCAGCATACAATGAATTAAGTTATGAAAAAATGATAAATCTGTTCAGCTAAAGATGTCAAATGCTATCTGTATTAATTACCCAAAAAAGATAGGGTATATCAGGGTAACGACTGACGTCTGACTAAATATTCTCGCTCGGACACACACTCCATAATCTAGTATATTATAAGAGCATATAAACCTGTTAAATTAAATTAATATTGATATAGCTTTTACTTGTCTGACCTTTTTATCCTCCAGTACAAGACAATCAGACAAGTGTTATTGTTGAGCCCTAATGATTCCAGTATATATATGAGAAAATGTTAAACCTTGGAAAAAAAGAGTTTTTGGAAAAACTTCTTGTTATATTTCATACTACAGTGGTTACAATATCTATTGAATTCATCTGAAAATTGATACAACCAATCAAATATCAGGTCATTATACAGCTTTTAACCAAAGAAACAATCTGGATGTCAGAAACAGTGAGCAATGCTATTTGTGGGTCGACAGATATAAGTTAAAATGTTGTCATGAGTCAATATATATGTCTTTACAGTATGATAACTTTCATGGAATGGTCAATGTTATGCTTTAACTTACTGTTGCCGTCTAAATTCCCAGTGTTTGTCCAGAGGGAGATCATACTCTGACATCATGGTCAAATCAGATGACAAGCGTCTTCTTGGACCAGGTTCAATTCTGATTGAGGGTAAAACAAATGGTTGTGTACCATCATAAGATTTGTATGGATGGTAATTCTCATTCTGGAATTGATGCAAAACATTCTGATATGAAAATAAAATGTATACCTGTTTCAAATTTGTGTGCAAATCCATGTCATTTTTTTAATTATCATGATTTTGTAATAGAAATAAACATCATAAAAGTTTGAAGAGCACACAGACTATCGCTAATAATAAATGAAGCATGTCCAGATGCAAAGCTGTTATAAATATTCAAATCTAAAATTGACAAAAACTTCCTTAAAACTAAATTAGATTCTGTCTAGATTGAATATCTCTATTTTCATAATCTAAACATTACTGATGAACATTTAATGAATCTCAATAATCTTCCTTTCTTAAGACTTACTTTGTAACTTTTACACCATATAAAGACAACTTCCTCATAAAACTTCATTTCCTGATTATAACCGAATAAGTCAAACATATTCTTTTTTGTGCACTTGTATTTGAACTTATCAGTAATAAAATATGTTTGAATATTGAAACTAGCCTGTGTCATGACAATTACTCTCTTGACATTTCTATATTTGCTGGACTGAACCCTCTTGTAACGTCTATAACATATAAATATCAGGAGTAACAGGAAGAGAACAAATACTGATGCGACACCACCGATAATGTAGATTACTATTTGCTCTTTATCGTTTGTTCCTCCTGACCTCATGTCTACTGCTTCTGCTTGTTCATCTGCAATTAAAGTATTTGTAATTAAAAAGTTTTCAAAAGATGAAATAATATGTTTGAAAGGAAATGGTAAATATGTGTCAGCTCAATAGCTGGCTTATCTACAATATTTATATCCAATTCAATCCTTTTTTCCTCCTCATCAAACTTTTAATTGTTAAAAGTCTTTATTTTAGGAATGATTGTAATATTTTTTTCTGTCTATGAAGGAATAATATCATTAAAAAAAATGTGGTGCACACTGAATAACCCACTACATAAGTTACTCTAAAGTGTGTATCAAATTCAACATTTTTAACGATGAACGCCATGATTATTTTTGGTGTTAAAACTGCTTATTCTCCTTTTTTGTAAGTGTTCTATACTTTAAGCACCTGCATAGCCATTTTTACTTGATAGAAATATAAGATAAGGGGGTTTCAAATATTTATTTATTACATATATAAAGTTAAGATAAAGTGATCAGCCATCATATACAGTTGGTAAAAAGTATCTCTGCTTAAGCTACATAATGTCAACTTTGGTAACACTATTGAGCAGTGGCTTTCTGGTAGGTAGCTGTCTCAATATGTTTAATAAAGTCATTAGGGTCACCATAGTCAGCTTGGCAAGAAGTGTAGTAAGCATGATCTTGACCCAATGGCACTGGACTTGTACAATTTAAAATCAGATCTCCAGGCAGAGAAAATATGGCTAGATAATTGGTTGTTTTTAATTTGTTGCTAGGGTATTTGGTAATAACAGAGACATACATGTATAATACATTATATGTCTATGGGATAACATAGTTTGCATTTCATCAAATTATAAAAATTTAGAATTTTCAAAGACAAACATACTTATACTTAGGTATTCCATTGGTTTAGATAGAAAACAAGCCATAAATATCGTATTTGATTTCATTAAGACATTTGTCTTTGAGGTTCAGTACTATAACTGTTCAATGTTTTCAACAGCATCAAATTAAAGTCTTTTTTTTTACATCTTAATCCATTGTCAGTATTTCACTTTTAATCATCCAGACGTGTGTCTTAAACTAGCTAGTTGATGACCAGGTAATTGCCAATAATTTGTTATTGCTGTATATATAGTCTAATAATAAACACCTTCATTGATTACTCGAAGCTATTTACCTTACGACACAAAAACAAGAAAAAGAAATGGTGACCTTCTGTTTTTACAGACTTTTCCGATATCAATTTCGAGTTTCTCAAGAGTTTTACCCTGTCAGTTTTAATTCTGTAAACAAAAATGTTTACTGAAACTTTTTCGATGTTGACATTTTCAAAAGTTTTAGATTTCAAATTTTAATGGGAGGGATGGAAGAGGGTCTGAATAACAAGAGATTTCGACTCCCATCGGAAGAATCACATGTATGACATACAAAATTTAATTATTACACAATACAAACTAGACTAAGTGAAATCCCTGGCCACACTTCACTCTGAAACTGTTTTATAGCAAAGTCAATGTTGGATTTCTTTGACAGACACAAATGATGCCCCTGCAGATGCAAAGTCTTATTTAAAAATACCTGTCTAACACTTTACCTTAAATATGACAAAGGTAAATTATATTATCACCCAAAAGAGCAAATATAAATAAGAATCAAAATCCTGACCCCATGCACAAAAAATGGAAAAACCACCAACTAAGTGAACACTTCCTAGCATAAAACTGTAGGACAATTATCTGTATGCGAGCTCCCCTTATGCAAGTAACTACAGTACTACAAAAAATGATTAAGAGCAAATATTAAACAAAATCAAAACCCTGACCACATGCACACCTTCAATACATGTACAAAGACTACAAACAGACATCAGAGTGAAAACTTCCTAGAATTCAAACTGTAGGAGGAGTTAAGTGGAATAACTGTAAACCCATAATGGGAATGACATACAGAGAGACACTGACAGGGGTAAAATAATATGACGTTTCAGTTGTGGCGGCATTAAAAGAATTAATTTTTTAAGAAAAAACTGTACATTTCCAATTTTCATGATGCCAAACCTCCTATTTTTATGACAGTCTATAAAAAATTTATTGATAATGATGTAATCGAAAATTGATAATTAAATTCTCCAAACGATTAAATCATTTTTATGTGAATATTTTGCTCTAAGACGTATTATTTCTTGGTGAAAAACAAACATTTCTCATTCTTATCTAAGCCTTTACCTAAAACTGTTAGCCAGGCAGTCTGGTAATATCTACCAAGTGGAATAGAAATCAAGCAACCATACCATCCAGCATTATCTTTTGTTACATTCTTTATTGTCAGTATTTCTGGGTGACTTAAATTCACCATGGATTGCTAAAATATCAAATAAAACAGCATTAGAGGATGAGTATATAAAACATTGAAAAGCAAAATTTTCAAAAAAGTGAACTAAGACAATAAATTATAAAAAAAGTGAAAAAAGAAGAAAATATTTCAATAAACTAGACAATTAGAATCACATTATTTTCTTAAGTCACTTGAGATTTGTCATGCAGTCAGTTTTTTAAATATACACATGTATATATACTATTGTATAACACTTTTTAACAGCAAGATAAACTTATCAACAGACAATAAGAAATTAAATTTAAAGAAACATTCACATCAAGATCATTCAGACACACCATATCTGTAAACATTTCATGACTCAGTGAGACATTTTTCAAGTGACATACATTTTGGTGTGAAAATCCCAATGCAACCTTCTACTTGAGGTATTAATAAGTTGAAGTTATGAAATAACTGTTTCACAAATGATATCGGATATGTTCCTTATGTTGTTACTACAATCCCCTTCCCTTTCATGAATGTGACCTACCAAATTAGACTATTTACCGGACTTGTTATTACATAAGCAACATGACGGGTGCCACATGTGGAGCAGAATCTGCTTACCATTCCGGAGCACCTGAGATGACCCCCAATTTTTGATGGGATTCGTGTTGCTTATTCTTTATTTTCCTATGTTGTGTCATGTGTTCTATTGTTTGTCTTTTTTATTTTTAGCCAGGTGCATGTGGTCAATTTATTTTAGTTGATTTATAAGTTTGACTGTTCCTCTGGTATCTTTCGTCACTCTTTTTTTGAAGTCTAGATTGACTATATAGATAAAGATAGAAAAATACTGGTCTTGGCCCGTAATTCCTAAACAGTTTGGACCATCACCACCAAAAAAAAATCTGAATCTTCCTTTTGTGGTTTTAATATAACTAAAAAGTGTGTGAAGATTTATGGAATAATCATAAATAGTTTCTGAGATACGGCACAACATGTATTTTTAATAAACATGATCACTCTAAAATAAGATAAAGAATCATCACAAAAAAGTAAACAGATCTTCAGATTAATATAACTTACCACTGAACCATGAAAATGAGGTCAAGTTCAGATGACACCTGCCAGTTGGACATGTACACCTTACAGTCCTTCCATACACCGAATATACTAGCCATATTGCTTGTAGTATCTGAGATATGGACTTGACCACCAAAACTTAACCTTGTTCACTGATCCATGAAATGAGGTCGAGGTCAAGTGAAAACTGTCTGACAGACATGAGGACCTTTCAAGGTACGCACATATCAAATATAGTTATCCTATTACTTATAATAAGAGAGAATTCAACATTACAAAAAATCTGAACTTTTTTTTCAAGTGGTCACTGAACCATGAAAATGAGGTCAAGGACATTGGACATGTGACTGACAGAAACTTCGTAACATGAGGCATCTATATACAAAGTATGAAGCATCCAGGTCTTCCACCTTCTAAAATATAAAGCTTTTAAGAAGTTAGCTAACACCGCCGCCGCCGCCGGATCACTATCCCTATGTCGAGCTTTCTGCAACAAAAGTTGCAGGCTCGACAATTAGCATCCACAGATTTTATCAAAACATTATATGATTAGGCGTTGTTAATTAAAGTCTATTTTTGCTAATGAGAGTAATATTAACATGTCGGGATAAATTGAGTTATTTTGTGTTTTAGTATAAATATCGTTGCAAAATTTTGGAAGAGCAGTCACCCTTCGGAAACCCAAACTTGCACTGATAAAGTCTATTATACTGGACCTGTAGGACTGACGATCAGTCTTCCAGTTGACTTTGTAGTGTTTGGACAAAAATGTATTTTTTGACTCCCCTTTTATTTTTGAGAATATTTTAAGATAGCAGTCAGTGTTCTGGAAGCGTAACCTCACACTACTCGTCATGCTCATGTCATTATACTAGACCTAAAAGATTGTTTTACCAGTCTACTAGTTGACTGTGCAGTGTTGAGACAAAATTTATCTCTGAATCATAATTTAATTTTAGAAAATACTTTTAAGACTTTTATATTTTGATTTTGAGATTAAGTTCATTTTATGATTTAGTAAATTTGGCATTTATTTTATATTTTACATTGTAAGGAGAAAATAGTTTTACTTTGGATTTTTTATTTTGAATTGATACTATGTACTTTAATTGGATTATTATCATTATTTGGAATTGTTTAATAATTAATTTATTATCATCATACGTCTAAATTATTATAGTAATTAAAGTATGAAAACCTAATGATTTTTAGCCTTATGTTACAGTTCTATGTAATATAGGCATTTTCTAGTAATATTACTGTTTTATGTAATATGGAGACTATATTACACATTTCAGTAATATAACAATATTACAGGTTTTAGTAATATAAGAATTATATTACTATTTTTTGTAATATTACTTTTACTTGTAATATTATATAAACTAGAGGCTCTAAAGAGCCTGTGTCGCTCACCTTGGTCTATGTGAATATTAAACAATGGACACAGATGGATTCATGACAAAATTGTGTTTTGGTGATGGTGATGTGTTTGTAGATCTTACTTTACTAAACATTCTTGCTGCTTACAATTATCTCTATCTATAACAGTACTTTCTGTGGAAAATGTTATTGAAAATCTTCAAATTTTAAGAAAATTGTTAAAAATTGGCTATAAAGGGCAATAACTCCTTAGGGGGTCAATTGACTATTTTGGTCATACTGACTTATTTTTAGTTCTTACTTTGCTGTACATTATTGCTGTTTACAGTTTATCTCTATCTATAATAATATTCAAGATAATAACAAAAAACAGCAAAATTTCCTCAAAATTACCAATTCAGGGACAGCAACCTGACAACCGATTATCCAATTCATCTGAAAATTCCAGGGCAGATAGATCTTGACCTGATCAACAATTTTACTTCCTGTCAGATTTGCTCTAAATGCTTTGGTTTTTGAGTTATAAGCCCAAAACTGCATTTTACCCCCATGTTCTATTTTTAGCCATGGTGGCCATCTTGGTTTGTTGGCCGAGTTACCGGACACCTTTTTTTAACTAGATACCCCAATGATGATTATGGCTAAATTTGGTTAAATTTGGCCCAGTAGTTTCAGAGGAGAAGATTTTTGTAAAAGATTACTGAGATTTACGAAAAATGGTTAAAAATTTACTATAAAGGGCAATAACTCCTAAAGAGGTCAACTGACCATTTTGGTCATTTGACTTATTTGTAGATCTTACTTTGCTGAACATTATTGCTGTTTACAGTTTATCTCTATCTATAATAATATTCAAGATAATAACCAAAAACAGCAAAATTTCCTTAAAATTACCATTTCAGGGGCAGCAACCCAACAACGAAATGTCTGATTCAACTGAAAATTTCAGGGCAGATAGATCTTGACCTGATGAACAATTTTACTGTGTGTCAGATTTGCTCTAAATGCTTTGGTTTTTGAGTTATAAGCCAAAAACTGCATTTTACCCCTATGTTCTATTTTTAGCCATGGCGGCCATCTTGGTTGGTTGGGCGGGGCACCGGACATATTTTTTAAACTAGATACCCCAATGATGATTATGGCCAAGTTTGGTTAAATTTGACCCAGTAGTTTCAGAGGAGAAGATTTTTCTAAAAGATTACTAAGATTTACGAAAAATGGTTAAAAATTGACTATAAAGGGCAATAACTCCTAAAGTGGTCAACTGACCATTTTGATCATGTAGACTTATTTGTAGATCTTACTTTGCTGAACATTATTGCTGTTTACAGTTTATCTCTATCTATAATAATATTCAAGATAATAACCAAAAACAGCAAAATTTCCTTAAAATTACCATTTCAGGGGCAGCAACCCAACAACGAAATGTCCGATTCAACTGAAAATTTCAGGGCAGATAGATCTTGACCTGTTGAACAATATTACCCCATGTCAGATTTGCTCTAAATGCTTTGGTTTTTGAGTTATAAGCCAAAAACTGCATTTTACCCCTATGTTCTATTTTTAGCCATGGCGGCCATCTTGGTTGGTTGGCCGGGTCACCGGACACATTATGATTGTGGCCAAGTTTGGTTAAATTTGGCCCAGTAGTTTCAGAGGAGAAGATTTTTGTAAAAGTTAACGCAGGACGACGACGACGGACGACGACGACGACGGACGACGACGGACGCCGGACGGCAAGTGATGAGAAAAGCTCACTTGGCCCTTTGGGCCAGGTGAGCTAAAAAGTAATATTACAGTTTTCAGTAATTGCCTGGACTGTGATAACAGCAAAATAAAATTTCATGTAGACAAGAAAAGATACCAAAGAAGACATCATAAGTCTTAGCTTGTGTCTCATTCCCTTTGATGATTACAAATAAAATATGTTTATATTAAGGGGGCTCTCCAGTATAAATCTTTTTTTTCTTTCTAATATATGATTTCTTTATATTTTTCTATAAACATGATAAATGAACTTTATTATATACTTAATAGAACAAGAGGCTCTCAAGAGCCTGAATCGCTCACCTGGTAAATAATGCCTTATTGAACATATTGAACCATGCCAGGCAAACATGTACAGCTAACAATTCTTCAATATTAGAAATACAAGTTCTACCATGTTTACACGTTTCCTTCTAATATAATATGCATACAAGAAGAGCGGCAGGACGTTATTTTTATTACATTATAGTTACAATAAAAGAATTTTAACAATAAAATTGTTATTGTTACATTATTAAATTGTTATTCTTTCGAATTTCTTCATTCATGATTTGAATTTATTCCACTGCTGAGAAGGGGCAAGGGGCTCCAATAACAGCAAAACAGTTAAATGATTTCATTAATAACAGTTAGGCATGGACCATTTAACTTGTAGGGGGACATGGGTTTTTTTCTGGTCAGAATATTTTCTATTTTTTGGAAGTAGCACAACAAATTATTTTTTTTGCAAATTGCAAATTGAAAATTTCAGGACAGGTAGACCTTGACCTAATAAATATTTTAACTTCTAGTCTTATTTGCTCTAAATGCTGGAGTTTTTTAGATATAAGCCAAAAACTGCATTTTACCCTGTGTTCTATTTTTAGCCATGACGGGCATGTTTTTAGACAAAATAGAAAATAAAACACAAACTTTATTTTATACACCCTACTGATCATTCAGTTGAAGTTTGGTTGAATTTGGTTGAGTAGTTTTAGAGGAGAAGATTTTTTAAAGTTAGCAAATATGATGAACAAATTGTGAAAAAATTGTCATTAAAGGACAATAACCCCTTAAGGGGTCAATTGACAATTTTGGTCATATTTAACTTATTTGTAGATCTTACTTTGCTGATCATTTTTGCTGTTTACAGTTTATCTTTATCTATAATGATATTCAAGATAATGACCAAAAACTGCAAAATTTCCTTAAAATTACCAATTAAGTGGCAGCAACCCAACAATGGTTAGTTTGATTCGTCTGAAAATTTCAGGGCTGATAGATCTTGACCTAATGAACATTTTTACTCCATGTCAGATTTGCTCTAAATGCTTTCGTTTTTGAGATATAAGCCAAAAACTGCATTTGACCCCTATGTTCTATTTAAAGTAAGGGCGGCCATGTTTTTTGACGGATCAAAAATCGAAGCACACATTTTGTGCAGGATAATCTAAGGAACTATCATGTTTCATCCAAATCCATTCAGTAGTTTCAGAGGAGAAGATGTTTGAAAAATTGTTAACGACGACAGACGACGACGACGGACGCCAAGTGATGAGAAAAGCTCACATGGCCTTTTAGGCAAGGTGAGCTAAAAATGAAATAAAAAAATTGGGTCACCGTTCATTTACGCTAACAATCTGCCTCTGAAAGAAGCATAATTTTTTGTTAATGTCCTTATTTACTGTTGAACTAATAGGAGAAAAAGAAGTAATATCGAAATAAAAAAAGAACTAAATTACAGAAATCGCTTAAATTTTACAAGTATTTAGTTCATGTACAGCTTTTTGAAAACAATAATAAAAAATATAGGTCATCGATGATTTAAAAAAGATATTTCAACTTTAATGCCAAAAAAATGTATTTTTGCATCAAAGGGAGATAATTTGGAGCTTTTTCAATGCTATAAACATATTAAAAGTCACCTGGGGGCAAACAAAATTGATTTTTTTAGTTGATTTTTGTACCATATCATAAAGCAATAACTAATAGTGTGATGAATAAAATTTGTAATGAAAAAATTCGTAAGGGTTCCGCGGAACCCAGTGTCTCACCTACTTTTGCTGTAAATCGCAGGCTGAACAAAAAAAAGGAAAACAAGAGGCTGTCACAACGACAGCAAACCGGATTTATTAACATTTATTTGTGTCCTAGCAATATCACAAGAACCATTACTGATGAATGGTGAAAGGGAAAATCGTCAATATCAAATTTGACCTCCATTTTGTCATCAGTATCAACATATTAAAATTAGAAAAGCTTAGATTGAATGGTTCATGAGTAAATGCAATAAAGTGAATGGAAACGCCATTTTACGATCTTTCAAGAACCATAACTCCTGAATGGTAAAAGTCAAAATCGTCATTATTGAACATGTTGAACTTGACCTTTATTTTGTCATCAGTAACAACATATAAAAATTTCAAAAGCTTTGGTTGAATGGTTCATGAGAAAATGCACGGACATGACTGGAAACACCATTTTTCAATCTTTCAAGAACCATAACTCCTGAACGGTAAAAGTCAAAATCGTCATTTTGAACTTGACCTCCATTTTGTCATCAGTAACAACATATTAAAATTTGGGAAGCTTTGGTAGAACAGTTCATGTGTAAATACACGGACACGACTGGAAACTCCATTTTTCAGTCTTTCAAGAACCATAACTCCTGAACAGTAAAAGTCAAAATCGTCATTATTGAACTTGACCTCCATTTTGTCATCAGTAACAGCATATTAAAATTTGGAAAGCTTTGGTAGAACAGTTCATGCGTAAATGCACGGACACGACTGGAAAAACCATTTTTCAATCTTTCAATAACCATAACTCCTGAACGGTAAAAGTCAAAATCGCCATTATTGAACTTGACCTTCATTTAGTTGTCAGTAACAACATATTAAAATTTTAAAAGCTTTAGTTGAACGGTTCATGAGTTAATGCACGGACAACATTTGATTGACGCCCGAAAAATACCGAAAAAATGAATTTAATTTTTTACAAAATTAAGTTCTGGATACTATCTTATGATCATAAACAAGCTTCTGTCCAAGTTTGGTACAAACCCAGGATAGTTTAAGAAAGTTAAAGTTAAAAAACTACCTTGATCAAAAACTTTAACCTGAACTTTGCTCTATCATTTTCTATGTTCAGTGGACCATGAAACTTGGGTCAAAACTATAATTTGGCATTAAAATTATAAAGATCATATCATGGGGAACATGTGTACTAAGCTGAATGGACTTCAAATTCTTCAAAAACTACCTTGACCAAAAACTTAAACCTGAAGCGAACGGACACACAGATGGACGAACTAACGAACGAACGAACGGAGGCACAGACCAGAAAACATAATGCCTCTCTACTATCGTAGGTGGGGCAATCGTAGGTGGGGCATAAAAATGAAATCACATTTAAACTTTTTTTTTACACCAGAAATCAGGGACGTTCTCTGAAAGCAGGAAATATATTTCCTGACTTGTGCTCAACCTGTTCAGACGTCTCAGACTATTTTTACTCAAAAGATTTTATCCTTTAAACAGGAACAGAGGTTAAAGACAAATCCAATCAAGGTGCACTCAGTGGGTTGAAAGATGCTTCAGATTTAAGATCACCCTTGCACACAACACAAATCATGTGGCAAGGCATTATGTTTGTTTTTCTTGATTCCAAATCATATAGAAGCTTCAAAGCAAAAAAGCTTTGATTTAAAACGTTTGATGACTGCAGCATCAGAAAGGTATAAAAAAAAAAAAACCAACGCATCGGAAAGATATCACTAAAAACCAACATAGAAAAAAAAATTTGGACAAGAATGGCCAATAAAATTTTTCGTGTTGCAGTGATTTTACAGGGTTAGTCGTGGAAAGGGAAACAAACAATAATTAATTTTTGGCCTACATAGCTAGTTGACACACAATGAATGTTGTGTTAGAACTTAAAAAAATTAAATTGGACATTTACCTGCTATGGTCCAATATACAAAATCTAAATACATGATTTGATTCAGCATATTTTAAAAAGAACCCCAACAATTCAATTTTTGATGAAATCAAAGAAAGTTCAATTTTGGAACCTCTAGAACTCAATGTGGACCAATTTGATAAAGGGGCCCAGACATCACAAATCTAAATAAACGATTAGAATCGGCATATCAAAGAACCCCAATAATTCAATTTTTGATGAAATCAAACAAAGTTTAATTTTGGACCCTTTTGACCCCTCATTCCTAAACTGTTGGAACCAAAACTCTAAAAACCAATCCCAATCTTCCTTTTGTGGTCATAGATTTCTATTTACTTATACATACTAAAGTTATTATCCTAAAATCATTGGTCTTGGATGACGCTCAACAAGGCAGATGACAACAACGTATAACAAATATCAACTAAATTTTTTTTAATTATTTTTGCGGTTGTATCAAACGGACTTATAAACCCATAACGTTAAAAGTGAATGTACCCAAATTCATGCTTCATTAAAAATTTGTGTGAATAAGCATTGTGTATACATTTTTTATATTATTTGGTTGATGCAAACTTCAGTTAGAGAATGGAAACAGAAAATTCAGCATTGTTTCCATAATTGTAAAGAAATATTTAACTTAAATGGAAATTAAGACCTCATTTAACACAAAATTAAAAATAAAAGGTTGAAAAATAAAAGGCAAAGCTACAATATTTACAAACCTTTCGGCTCACTAATGCCATGAATTGATAGCCATACCACAGTGGTAACATCCTGTGTTATCTGATCTAGAAAAGAAAAAAAATACAAAAATAAATATGTAGTAAATATATATACTGTCTTAAGTGTTGAGGTACAATATCCAATAAAGAAAAATAAATCTAACATTAAGACGAAGTTGCAAGTGTTGAATTAATATTTCTGAATGCAGTTGTTTGCCAGCCCAGAATTGCATCAATTGAGGGCAGTATGTTTATTATACTAAGTGCTTGCAGAAACTAATCCTAACTACATAAGCCAAGGTTGTTTATAATTATTAGGATTTTAAATAGCATGAAACATAACCAGTGCTTAACAATTGTAAAGTATTGTGTAACTTATATTCAGAACTGTTAACGTTGGATTATGTTGCTTGATGAATTTGGTGATTAGATTTTGTCAGTTGTCATGGTTGTTGTAGGATTTTTCTTGGATTTCAGTATTTCTGTTATTCTACTTTTTTTGTTATGTATAACAGCACTTACAAAAAGATTTTAATCATTTTAATTAGCCAAACATCATGTAGTCGCCAGAAATATGGTCATTGTATCGAAGCACATGTGAATGGTTCCAGTATGAAAAGAAGATAATTACACTTTTGCGAGATATGAACAAAGAAATGTTTAGCAACATTTTGAAAGCATATATTTCATGCTATTATCATTGCATGAAGTTTTAGAAGAACAATAATGTATACAAAATCATACATGTACATGTATTATTGGGGAAAAAAATGAAAAGCAAAGGAAGGGTGCTTTGGCTGTTGTCTTTCATCCTAAGGTCATGGTCAAATGGTGAGTACCCTGATTTAACATAAGTGAATTTCTTTGTTAGTGTGAGTAACCCTGCAAAGACGCCATTGGCATTGCAACAATTAATAAAAGTATATTTCAGGTGTAAGTAGGATGACAAAAGTATCTCTCATATTTGGAACTTGTAGCTTAACAGTGGAAAAGGTGTTTTCTAGAATTGATGCCACAGTAAACCAATCTTATTTCTCGGATTTAAACAAATGAGTAAAGGTTCTGTGCTACAAGAAAAAAAAGTATCATAAGTATAATGTGTACATACATTTTGAAGTTATTTTGCATTTTTTACAAAAAATATTTACATGGTAATAATGAGAAGTTCTGTTAATATTCACATGCAAATTTCAAAAACGCACACATGACATAGAGGGAATAAAAAGCCATATCTAGTTGTTACAATGGTCAACAAATATGGTCATAATTTAACTTAGGACTCAATAAAAACCAACGCATCCCAGCTGGAGAAAACTCTGCAAATTTTGTTTGTTTTTGGATTTGCAAATTTTAAATTCTTCTTCTTGTCTTTATCATGTTTATGTGTTTACAGATTTTTTTACATCATTTATTAATCTCCCACATTCATGACATTTGAATCAAATGATTGATGATTTGAAACAATCACATGGTCACAGTGTGCCCACATATAACGCATCCAAAGACGATTGTGTAAGATTTATTTTAATTCATTCAGAAGTTATATTATAACTTGCTTATTTATAAAAATCTGACATTTTTTTTTTTAATGTTGCAATGTATTGTAATGAAAGAAAAAACAGTGTATCGTAATTTTCTGTCGATAAACACATCTACATATTTTGTTCTTGTTATCTAGAGAGTTTTATAAAATTCTGTTGAGTGGTTTCAGAGGAGTTGGGATGACTAGAACAGGACTGATGGACAAAGTCAAAAACATTATACCCTACAGAACTTTGATCCATGGGTTATAATTAATGTACATGAAATAAAAATCTCAGACATAAGAGATTTTATTTTACTTACACACAATTTTCCATTAGGATCCCCCATGATGCAAACTGTCACATGTCAGTTCTTACCATGCTGACCAAACCAATCACTCTGTTTTTCTCGATACTGTGACAAATAAGAAAGATACATGTATAACAAAGGTATATGTTCCATACTCCAAGGTATATCTAAAAGTAAATGTCCATAAAAACTGTCAATACAAAATCCCACTATCATATCACTATTAGGTAAAAATACCATTTTTTTTTTTAATCATTGTTAATGTTCCATTTTCTGTTCATCGTTCCAGAGTTTTATTTTTTTTACACTATCTACATGTATAGTATATAAATACAAATGGTGTTGTGATGTAAACAAATGACACCATAATGACATTTATGTGGTGAAAACAGATACTTTTGCAGTATAAGCTATTTATTTGTCTAGCAAATATGAATAATTGCATACAATTCACATTTTGTATCATAATCCTTCATCATGTTCATGCTTAACAAATAAATTATATACATGTACATGTAATCTGGCATATTTGACTGTAAACACTGAATTTGACTGAGAATGTGTATGTATGCATTGAAAGAAGTGAGCTCCTTCTTTATACGACCGCAGAGGTTGAACCCTGAACGGTTGGGGCAAGTATGGACACAACATTCAAGCTGGATTCAGCTCTAAATTTGGATTGTGATTAAATAGTTGACACATCATAGGTTTCTGACACAGAATGAATGTGTTCTAATGAACTTAAAATTTTTGTTTTCTCTTAGAGCAATTCACTATGCTGTTGAATATTAAACCTCTCAAAAAAATGTTTGAAGAAATTTTCTTTTTTATTTATGAAATTTCAAATGAGAAAAATTGAACCCAATTTTTTTAATCACATCCCCCTTTCCCTTATTCCAAAACTAATCTCAATTAAAATTTCTAATGGAGTTTGCAACAATAACTACTCATTTAAATACATCATAAAATATTAAGATGTAAAAAAACTGCTTGTTATCACTGAATGGTAAAGATTATTTTAATTTATCAGTTGGTAGTAAAAAGTGAATATACATTGTATATTGTATATAACAAAGATTTAAGTTGATTCTGGACAAAGAAATATAACTCCAATTAAAAAAAAATCTTGCTATTGCACAATATTTTGCAATTAGATATTTCTTGCTTACTATTCTGGACAAAGAAAGATAACTCTAATCAAAAAAAAATTTGCTATTTCACAATATTGTGCAATTAGATATTTCTTGCCATTGCGCAATACTGTGCAATTGAAAACACTTGCTATTGCACAAGACTTAATATAATAATTTTAGATCCTGATTTGGACCAACTTGAAAACTGGGCCCATAATAAAAAATCTAAGTACATTTTTGGATTCAGCATATCAAAGAACCCCAAGATTTCAATTTTTGTTAAAATCAGACTAAGTTTAATTTTGGACCCTTTGGACTTTAGTGCAGACCAATTTGAAAACAGGACCAAAAATGAAGAATCTACATACACAGTTAGATTTGGTATATCAAAGAACCCCATTTATTCAATTTTTGATGAAATCAAACAAAGTTTAATTTTGGACCCCGATTTGGACCAACTTGAAAACTGGGCCAATAATCAAGAATCTAAGTACATTTTTAGATTCAGCATATCAAAGAACCTAACTGATTCATTTTTTGTCTAAGTTTAATTTTGGACCCTTTGGACCTTAATGTAGACCAATTTGAAAACGGGACCAAAAGTTAAGAATCTACATACACAGTCATGACAGTTAGATTCGGCATATCAAAGAACCCCAATTATTCAATTTTGATGAAATCAAACAAAGTTTAATTTTGGACCCTTTGGGCCCCTTATTCTGTTGGGACCAAAACTCCCAAAATCAATACCAACTTCCTTTTATGGTCATAAACCTTGTGTTTAAATTTCATAGATTTCTATTTACTTATACTAACGTTATGGTGCGAAAACCAAGAAAAATGCTTATTTGGGTCCCTTTTTGGCCCCTAATTCCTAAACTGTTGGGACCTAAACTCCCAAAATCAATACCAACCTTCCTTTTGTAGTCATTAACATTGTGTTTAAATTTCATTGATTTCTATTTACTTAAACTAAAGTTATTGTGCGAAAACCAAGAATAATGCTTATTTGGGCCCTTTTTTGGCCCCTAATTCCTAAACTGTTGAAACCAAAACTCCCAAAATCAATCCCAACCGTTTTTTTGTGGTCATAAATCTTGTGTCAAAATTTCGTAGATTTCTATTAACTTAAACAGTCAGGGGACTTACTGAAATAAGTGATTTTTAAATCACTTATTTGAGTAGCAAATTCGAGGTTTTGTCACAAATTGGGATTTTGTGGTTTTTTCAAAATTTTAAACACATATATGTTTTAATAACATCTTTTAATTAGTAAATTAAAAAATATGAACTTTTTGCTTCTTTTAAGTAGCAAGGTTTATGCCTTTGATGCTATCATTTACCTGAAAATTCTATTTTAGTTGAAAAAATGCTATAATAATGGCTTTACATAATGAACTGATACTTTCTTAAAAGATTTTTCACAGCAGTGGGAGTATTTTTCCTGTGAAGTTCAAGGTTTCATCTTTCATATTATGTAATAAAATTCTACTGTTCGCGATAAAAATTTCACTGTTCGGGGGTGCTGAAATTAGTGGGGGTTATTAAAAGAATGATACTTAAAGAAGTGATTTTTGATAAGGAAATTGAGGTCTGATACTTAAACAAGTGATTTTTATGTCATTATCCTAGATTCAGTACAAGGTCATCACCTGAAATGACCTGGTCATCCTAGACAACACAGATGTTGGTTCTGATAAGTTTAGAAACATAATTAGTCCCTGGATCATTAGTATTCTATATTTAAAGCTACACTAATATTAAATCACTTCTTCTAGTGATTAATTTGTACTACTTAAATAGGTGATTATTAAAGAAAGACAACTCTAACTTCCAACCTTTATTGAAATAATGTTACTTGAATCAGTGATTTAGAAAATCACTTGTTTAAGTAAGTCTCCTGACTGTTAAACTAAAGTTATAGTGCGAAAACCAAGAAAATGCTTATTTGGGCCCTTTTTGGCCCCTAATTCCTAAAATGTTGGGACCAAAACTCCCAAAATCAATACCAACCTTCCTTTTGTGGTCATAAACCTTGTGTTAAAATTTCATAGATTTCCATTCACTTTTACTAAAGTTAGAGTGCGAAAACTAAAAGTATTCGGCGACGACGACGACGACGACGCCAACGTGATAGCAATATATGACGAAAAATTTTTCAAATTTTGCGGTCGTATAAAAATCTAAATTTTATGCATTTGAATAGTTATATACCTTTTATGGCAGGAATTTCATTGCAAACTCCATGATTATTAAAATCTGCTGAGGCTTGAGGTCCTTTAGGATATCCAGTTGTGATTGGTCTTAGTTGATTGTTCAGACTATATGTCTCTTCCAGACATGCATCTGATCCATGGTTTGATACAGTTAATTTTCTCTCCTGAATCTTCACAGAACTGAGCACACTGTAACATTTTCAACATCTCGAATCAGCTGACACTGCTCATGATCACATGCTGAGTATAATTCTAGCCTTTTTGGGTAACTGAGAAGTCAAGTAATGCAATGGTCTGCACGTCTACTCTGAGATGCACAATGTACATGACGTAGTTTAAAATCAATTTTAAGGCACTGCTTTGCTGCAGAAAGCTTATTATTACAAAACTTGGGCTGTTCATTTGACATACATGTGGATCCCTTATTATGAAGCTCTTCAATCATCTCTTCAAGTCGTGTAAATGTGTCATTTTCATCTGTTGCAATATTGTCTAGACCTTGTAAACTTGTTCTTTTTGAAGCTGCATATGTTTGTAAGATTCTATACAAGGATGATTTTCTTAATGGAGTAAAGTCAGTATTTTCACAATAAGAAAGATATATATCATATATATATTAACCATCTGTGAAAGACATACTGTTCTGACTACATCTGGAATACTTAGACTTTTGCCACAGAGTCCAATTTCATATCTGGTGTTTCATACATTTAACTAACTGATTGAACAAAACAGGAGTCAGTTAAGAATGCCATAGAATGTTTTAATTTGACAGTGTTCATCCTTTTTCTGGGGTATTTTTCTTTGACCATGTCAACTAATCCTGTGGTTTCAATATCTAATATTTAGACTGATAATACATGTAGCTTGAAATGTTAGGTATGTATCTGTTTATATCTGACTTTGTGTATTTTTTGGACAGAACAGCCAGCAGTTGCTACTTTAATACATTGTTTTCAGTCTGTATGTTCATCTTAAATAATGTTAATATAAATCCTTCAGGTAATGAAGTTGTAATTCCAGAAGATAGTTTTGCTTTCTTTTAAATTCATCAGACTGGCCAGGTGCAATTCAAATATGTGTGATACAACTTCCTCAGTTTTTTTCGTGTATAGTATCTTTTGGTGCAGTCTGATGTACTATTCCAAGTTGTTTTAGTTGCAATTTTAAGGAACTCACAGTATTATTTGAGATCAGTGTCAAACAGTTATTAACATTACCAAGTTGATGATCAGTACATGTACTTCCCTGTGCCACAAAAATTTTGACGTCTGACTCCAATTTGATATCTGTGAATCTGTAATAGATCCCTGAAATAAAAGAATACAATTAACAGATATCTATGAACATGATACATTAATAATTCTTATAATAATATGATTTGCATATATCAATAAATACTTGAACGGGATTGGTCAATTTCATTATTCCCCCTTGGTTTACACTTCAATAAATATAAAAAAGAAGATGTGGTATGAATGCCAATGAGACAACTATCCACAAAAGACCAAAATGATACAGACATTAACAACTATAGGTCACTGTACGGCCTTCAACAATGATCAAAGCCTATACTGCATAGTCAGCTATAATAGGCCCCGATAAGACAATGTAAAACAATTCAAACGAGAAAATGATACATTAATAATTCTTATAATAATATGATTTGCATATATCAATAAATACTTGAACAGGATTGGTCAATTTCATTATTCCCCCTTGGTTTACACTCCAATAAATATAAAAAAGAAGATGTGGTATGAATGCCAATGAGACAACTATCCACAAAAGACCAAAATGACACAGACATTAACAACTATAGGTCACTGTACGGCCTTCAACAATGATCAAAGCCCATACCCCATAGTCAGCTATAATAGGCCCTGATAAGACAATGTAAAACAATTCAAACGAGAAAATGATACATTAATAATTCTTATAATAATATGATTTGCATATATCAATAAATACTTGAACAGGATTGGTCAATTTCATTATTCCCCCTTGGTTTACACTCCAATAAATATAAAAAAGAAGATGTGGTATGATTGCCAATGAGACAACTATCCACAAAAGACCAAAATGACACAGACATTAACAACTATAGGTCACTGTACGGCCTTCAACAATGATCAAAGCCCATACCCCATAGTCAGCTATAATAGGCCCTGATAAGACAATGTAAAACAATTCAAACGAGAAAACTAACGGTCTATTTATGTAAAACAAGAGGCTGTCACAACAACAGCAAACCAAATTTATTAACATTTATTTGTATCCTGCCAATATCACAAGAACCATAACTGATGAACGGTGAAAATGAAAATCGCCAATATCAAATTTGACCTCCATTTTGTCATCAGTATCAACATATTAAAATTTGAAAAGCTTAGGTTGAATGGTTCATGAGTAAATGCATGGACACAACTGGAAAAGCCATTTTTCAATCTTTCAAGAACCATAACTCCTGAACGGTAAAATTCAAAATCGTCATTATTGAACTTGACCTCCATTTTGTCATCAGTAACAACATATTAAAATTTGAGAAGCTTTGGTTGAACAGTTCATGTGTAAATGCACGGACACAACTGGAAATGCCATTTTTCAGTCTTTCAAGAACCATAACTCCTGAACGGCAAAAGTCAAAATAGTCATTATTGAACTTGACCTCCATTTTGTCATCAGTAACAACATATTAAAATTTGAAAAGCTTTGGTTGAACAGTTCATGGGTAAATGCACGGACACGACTGGAAAAGCCATTTTTCAATCTTTCAAGAACCATAACTCCTGAACGGTAAAAGTCAAAATCGTCATAATTAAACTTGACCTCCATTTTGTCATCAGTAACAACATATTAAAATTTGGGAAGCTTTGGTTGATAAGTTCATGCGTAAATGCACAGACACGACTGGAAAAGCCATTTTTCAATCTTTCAAGAACCATAACTCCTGAACGTTAAAGTCAAAATCATCATTATTGGACTTGACCTTCATTTTGTTGTCTGTAACAACATATTAAAATTTGAAAAGATTTGGTTGAACGGTTCATGAGTAAATGCACGGACAATATTTAGTTGCTGCCCGGCCGCCCGCCCGACCGGTTGCCCGCTGTACATCCCCAAATCAATAACCGACATTTTTGTCACAAAAATCCGGTTAAAAATGAACGAACAACAAATATGTAACACATAAACAAACGTAAAACCACTGAATTACAGGCTCCTGATTTCATGTTTCTGAAACCACTTTCATAAACTTCAGTGATCTATTCATGCGCAATACACATGCATAAAAGGATCCCAGGATTTTCATCAAATTGAGATTGAAAAACAAATAAACATAACAGTAGACTTTTTTCTATTTAATGCACATATAACAGAAAAAAACAAGAATGTGTCCATATATAGTACACGGATGCCCCACTCGCACTATCATTTTACATGTTCACTGGACAGTGAAATTGGGGTCAATACTTTAATTTGGCATTAAAATTGGAAAGATCATATCATAGTTAATATGTGTACTAAGTTTCAAGTTGATTGGACTTCAACTTCATCAAAAACTACCTTGACCAAAAACTTTTCTTTATTCATTTATAGTTACAGAATTAATTTTTTTCCTAGTGTGCCAAATAAAAATAGATATGTGCTTTCAGTTACCCAACAATAAGTCAAATGAATGAATGGTTCATTAAAGTGCAACCTGTATATATACAAAACTAAATATCTAGTACAAAAAATTAACTATTTTTTTATATTATATTAAGTAAAGATAAAGTACTAGTAGTAAAAGTAGCAAAAAAAATATCAATTTAAAAACTTGTTTCATGGCACTGAATGAATTAGTCCCTGTTATTTCTTATCTTTACATCAAAATGATACGTATTTTTAACAAAGTTATCTAACAAATAGTCTATTAATGCGTAGTTTTCTCTAGGTATATTTTTTCTGTCTACCGTCCGTCTGTTGTCATTATCGTGAAAATGCGGATTTTTGTCATATCTGGTGGTTCCGATCCGTAGTTTACACAAAAATGTGCAATGGCGGCCGTAGAAAAATTTACGAAAATGAGTCCGAGAATAAACATTGTTTGACAAGAGATTGTGAATGAATAAGACGCTTTTAATGCATTAAATGAATTAAACATAATCTTAAGCCAATTAGGATCACTTTTTAAAGAAGTATCAAACTTATTTTAGCTCAAAACCAAAATTCTCGCTCTCGTATTACCGGAAGAGAAAGAAAGTATTTTTTGGAGACTCGAGTTGCACAAATAAACGACCTTTTAAAAAATAAAAAAATCGTTTTAATCTTTGAAATTTCATAATACAAAACATAGATTTCGAATTGTTTTTGTAATTGAATTTTTCCATGTCGAAATTGGTGATTGCAGACACGTGGCAAGTGTCAGCTTGGGATATTCGCATCCAAACAGTTATCACCCTGAGGGCAATTAACACCTGGCTATCCAATCTCTTAATTGCCTTTAGTGTCCGACTTAAAGGGATTACAATTAAAGGTGATTTAATTTTTATGATTATAATCGATAATAGATGAAAGTTCAAAATTGAAGACAAGTAAAATAGCATCTTCAAAATAATTATAGCGTCGCGGGAATTATTATAGCATCACGGTGAAAAAATATAGAGTCGTGGTGCCGCGACACTAAAACGGCCTGGGGAGAACACTGTCACCCTGCTAAGCCGAACCATTTTCTTTGTAAAAGTTATCTCCCTATTCACTGTTTTTCATCTGTGTGCATCTCCTTCGTAACAAAAAAAGATATCGACAAAATTCTTTTTACAAATAGTTCGTTACATCCTCAGTAATTTTTGGCTTATTTGGATCGGAGCGATTCGATGAAATTTTTATGGAGTTATCTCCCTTAACAAAATAAATTTGTCGGTATGTTCATTTAACTCATAAACAGTTAACCGTATAACCCTGGAATGTTTTTATTTGAGTCCCCTAGGTCCTAACTTAGAAAATGAGGTCAAGGTCAAAGGTCAAGGTCAAGTTCTCAATTGTGACTTTTGCTTGTTTTTGCATTTTCTCCGACACTTTGAAAGATACATACTTTTTTGCATTTTCTCCGACACTTTGAAAGATACATACTAAAGAACAAGTGCAAAATGTAAGCTTTATTGTAATGAAGATATGCTACATTTAGTCTTATACAATTTAATGGCATCTTATAGGAGTTGTTGCCCCTCAAATGTCTTGATATGAGGTTATTTGATTATGACTTCAACTAAGTTCATTATAAAGGCATTTGACCTTGTACAAAAGATTAGGTGACAAATGACCTTGAAAAATGACTACCGGAAGTGACCTTGAGAAAACCGGAAGTAGCCTTTTTTGCAATTTTTCATCTCAAAGTACCCAGAATCAATATATTTTGTCATATAGATACATAAACTGATTACTGGAGACTAAACATGACTTCCAACAAACCGGAAGTGGCCAATTATTTCCCCTTCTACATACAATAGTATATAAAAACTATATATTTTTGGAATCAGTGTGAAATAAGCTATCATATGAGACCGGAAGTGACATTTATTTCACCGGAAGTAGCATATTATCTCCCTTTTATCACTCAAAAACATAATTAAACCATTATTTATCTCATCAGTATGAAGAAACTATCTTCTTATCAAAATTTCTTTGGTGTGGAAAGACTTTCAATTGTTCTCTGAACAATTGGTTTTTAATTGTATTTGTTCTGATTATTATTATTTTTTTTTTTCCGCCACATTCTAAAATTTTTGTTTCACAATATGTCGCTTAGATATTTTGTATATTGTATCGTATAGTTTATACGGCTTTAAATCTCACCCTGCTAAGACGAACAATTTTCTTTGTAAGAGTTATCTCCCTATTCACTGTTTATCATTTGTGTGCATCTCCTTCGTAACAAAAAAAGATATCTACAAAATTCTTTTTCTTAATTGTTCGTTACATCCTTAGGAATATTTGGCTAATTTGGATCAAAGCAATTTGATGAAATTTTATAGGAGTTATCTACCTTTACAAAATAAATTTGTCGGAATGTATTTTTAACTTATAAACCATTAACCGTACGGAATGTTTTTATATATATGAGTCCCCTAGGTACTAACTTAGAAATTGAGGTCAAGGTCAAAGGTCAAGGTCAAGTTCTCATTTGTGACTTTTGCTTGTTTTTGCATTTTCTCTGTCACTTTGAAAGGTACATATAAAAGAACAAGTGCAAAATGTCTGCTTTATTGTAATGAAGATATGCTACATTTAGACTTATACAATTGAATGGCATCTTATAGGAGTTGGTGCCCCTGAAATGTCTTGATATGACGTTATTTCATTATAACTTCAACTAAGTTCATTATAAAGGCATTTGACCTTGTACAAAAGGTTAAATGACAAATGACCTTGAAAAATGACTACCGGAAGTGACCTTGGGAAAACCGGAAGTAGCTTTTTTTGCAATTTTTACATATAAAAGTACTCAGAATCCATATATTTCGTCATATAGATACATAAACTGATTACTGACGACTAAAAATGACTTCCAACAAACCGGAGTGGCTAATTATCTCCCATTCTACATACAATAGTATATAGAAACTATATATTTTTGGAATCAGTGTGAAAAAAGCTCTCATATGAGACCGGAAGTGACATTCATTTCACCGGAAGTAGCATATTATCTCCCTTATATCTCTCAAAAATATAATTAAACCATTATTAATTGCATCAGTATGAAGAAACTATCTTCTTATCAAAATTTCTTTGTTGTGGAAAGACTTTCAATTGTTTTAATTTTCTTTGGTTTTTCTTCTGACATCAGACTCAGACTTCTCTTGAACTGAATTTTAATGTGTGTATTGTTATGCGTTTACTTTTCTATATTGGCTAGAGGTATAGGGGGTGGGTTGAGAAAATTAAAATAATACAAGACTAACAAAAGCCAGAGGCTCCTGACTTGGGACAGGCGCAAAAACGCCTGCATTTTTGCACCTGTCCCAAGTCAGGAGCCTCTGGCCTTTGTTAGTCTTGTATTATTTTAATTTTAGTTTCTTGTGTACAATTTGGAAATTAGTATGGCGTTCATTATCACTGCACTAGTATATATTTGTTTAGGGGCACTCTGAACGACGCCTCCGGGTGCGGGAATTTCTCGCTACATTGAAGACCTGTTGGTGACCTTCTGCTGTTGTTTTTACTTGTTGTGGTCTCTTTGACACATATCCCATTTCCATTCTCAATTTTATTTAAAAATGTATAACTGTATAAAATTAAGATTCATACACAATTCCGGGAAATTTCATGAATGATTTGGTGAATTTACGTCATGGCAATTTAGGCAAAACACAATGTCATACGATAGAAAACTTTCAAAGGGAAGATTATTTCGTTACTTGTACACTTCAAATTCAGTTTATATCTAGTTAAAATGAAGGTTTTGAGGTAAGTGCTATTTCTTTTTAAATCCTGTTGCATTTATCGGACATTTATGGTTTTTAGAAAGTAAAGATGGTGGCATACTCCTTAGTTACAATATTCCATTGTGCTTTTGGTGGTAAATATAGTAGTCATCAATTAAATGATGTTAATTAATAATCGCTTATGATTGCCTGAAGAATTATAAGGATTAAACATATTTTTTCTAGAGGTTATTGATGTGTAAACTGGGTCTCTTACTCACAAACAGGGTTTACGCTGGCAGTTGCCATTTTCGTATTTTGAAAAAATAATAATTGTGGTGAATAAATTCCATCATTTGCAAAAGAATTTAATCTTGTTTATTTGGTTTGTTTTGAGTTTCTCAGACTTTACCTGATCAGACAATACTCTGAATTGACCTTAAGCTTGTTAAAATTTTGACAAAAAATCAATAATCAGGTGATTGCATTTAAGATGGTACCTAACACAACAGGGAGATAACTCTGTAAAGTCATCTAAATGTTTTAATTACATTGTGTTGTAAAAGGAATATTTAGCTTCTCAATGATCAAAATTGGTGTTTGTCAAACTGCTATATAACCAGTGTAATTCTTCTGACAAAACAGTTGGTTCAAAATTTTTGAAATTTTTATATTTTTGTTAAAGGGTCAAAGTACATACTTGACAAAATTTTATGAAAATTAAACGAGCCAAATTAATTTTAGTGAAAGTGTTGGGTACCACCTTTTAAAATAGCTATAAGCAACAAAGAACTAATCAATGAAGGTGTTAATTGTATTGTTTGACAAAATGATATGATTAAATGACATATATGTCACATGTCACATAAAGGATTTTACCACTTTGCATCGCATGTGTTTAAAGCCAACTTTTGGCTCTGATATAGATAATTGATTTGAAATGGTCTTTTTTCATTAAAGTCGTTTTGGCGATGCATGTGTTTCAAGGATAGTTTTTACGTCTCAACTTTTTCATATTTTTACGTCAACTTTTTCATATCATTGGTTTGGAATAGAAAACTGTCCGGATGAAGGAATATATTCAACAGGTTGAGATCAACAACTCAAATGCATGTTAGACCTTCAATGTATTTTTTTTTTTACTACAAATGTAATGAGGGATCCATTTAAAGTGATACAAAATTTGTTTTGTTTTAAAAAAAATAAGAAACCTTTCCTAAAGAGCTTTACATCTATCTGCAATTATAAGGTCAGACATGTCCAGGAATTTATTTTCTTCCTGAACTTGTATCTCTTCTTTAAAAGTGAAAGTAAGTGGACCCCTCTTTAAGGTAAGTTGTTCCAAATATAATGGATCCCCCCTTCCCTATAAGCTAAAAAAGCAAAGAGCTTATTTTAAACCAGATGCTCTGCATGGCGCAGCTTTATATGACCGCAGAGGTTGAACCCTGAACGGTTGGGGCAAGTATGGACACAACATTCAAGCTGGATTCAGCTCTAAATTTGGATTGTGATTAAATAGTTGACACAGCATAGGTTTCTGACACAGAATGAATGTGGTCTAATAAACTTAAAATTTGTTTTTTGCCTTTGAGCAATTCACTATGCTGTTGAATATAAATCCTCTCAAAAATATGTTTGAAGAAATTTTCTTTTTATTCATGAAATCTGAAATGAGAAAAATTGACCCCCCCCCCCCCCCCCCCCTTCCCCCCCAATTTTTTTTTCACATCTCCCTTTCCCTTATTCCAAAACTGATCTCAATCCAAATTTCTAATGGAGTTTGCAACAATAACTACTCATTTAAATACATCATAAAATATTAAAATGTAAAAAAAGTGCTTGTTATCACTGAATGGTAAAGATTGTTTTAATTTATCAGTTGGTAGTAAAAGTGAATATACATTGTATATTGTATAAAACAATGATTTAAGTTGATTCAACTACTATTCTGGACAAAGAAAGATAACTCCAATTGAAAATTTCTTGCTATTGCGCAATATTGTGCAATTAGATATTTCTTGCTATTGCGCAATACTGTGCAATTGAAAATACTTGCTATTGCACAATACTGTGCAATTGAAGATTTCTTGCTATTGCTGAATACTGTACGTGCAATTGAAAATTTCTTGCTATTGCACAATACTTAATATAATAATTTTGGATCCTGATTTGGACCAACTAGAAAACTGGGCCCATAATAAATCAAAGCACCAAAGGGTGCTATAGGCAGTTAATCAAAAAATACAAAGGCAAACTTGGTAAAGGTCAGATGAATAGTGTCAATTATTTATCTCAGGCATTGTTCTCAGCTATTTCTAAAGTATCAAATAATGCTTGTACAGTAATGTTTATGTTATGCAATCGTACTACTTTCAAAAGTTATTTCCAATTTATATTTATAAAGATTCAATGTTTGAGATTATACACATACAGCTGTCCTATGTTAGGGGAGAGTTTTGTGCCAGTTAAGATGTTTAAGCCACCACATTCTGTATGCACCTGTCCATAGTGAGGACCCACTAATGCAGGGCTTTCCCATGAAATTGAAGTAGAAGGCTCAATTAAAATTATAGGCGGCTGTAACATGCGTTCAGCGAAGCCAGACGCGGCCCACCAAGCTATAAGCTTGGTGCCTTACGGCAGGGGGTCTGGGGCCCCTCAAGGCCACCAGAAGCTCTGGCATAAATAGAGCATGAAATCCTGCATTCTCGCAATCTCCTGGCACCTAATTTCATCTTTCAACTGACCATTTTTTATGTATGAAATTTAAGGAAGAAATAAAAATCTCAAAGAAATTTCATTTTTTTTATGTTATAGTTTTTTATTTTTATTACCTTATGCTTAAAATTCATTTACTTTTAAAGGAGTTTTATTTATATAATAATCCGGTTTGTTATAAATCTTGATCGATTTATTTTGCATAACTACGTGAATTTGTAAACAAATGACCCCCCTCTTCTCTCTAGAGACTGTTACGCGTATTTAAATCATACAATTATTTCTCAAGCATTGACAGAAAATTGATATATCCTCTGATTTTTTATTTTTTTTTGTAAACTGTTCAATAAGTCTGATACATAAATCATTTGGAAATGTTATTTATTTGAGGTCGAGTCGACAATATTCTACTTTCGTTTTTGACCTTGATTCTCTGAACACCACGTGGACTTTGAAAAATGAACTTCAAAAGATACTGTTTTCCAGATTCTGAACAATCTACTACACTTTCTTTAATTTGACTGATATTATTCCATAACATAAGATTGTCATCCTATCTGATTGTCTTCACGTTTTAAAAGCCAAAAAAAAAGCCAACGAGTTAATGGCCATCGGAACGTCTCTATTGTTATCGTTTAATGACTACCGGAACCTCTCTCTTGTTATCTTTGAAAAGAAACGATGCATTCTGACTTTAAATAGACAACCAATCAGTGACCTGAATTCATGTGAACTATATTTAGCCCACGGAAAACACTGACTTTTCACCCTTGTTTATCGTGACCGCGACTTTGCGACAATACGTCTCTCGGCTGCCTGTAAACATTTGAAAAAAGATATTTTTTATCTTTTTGAATTATATTTTTGTCAGTGAAGTAGCCGGCACTTGAAGCCACCGAAAGCCCTAATCATCAGAATCCTCTCAATTTAAAAGGTACGTAAATTTCGTCTTCTATGTAATTTGAAATTGCCGCCAACTTATTACTAGACTACAGTACTGACGTATGTAATACGTATCGATGACAAACAATATTCCTACGACTTTTGCCATTTGGGAAATGTAAACGACTCATCTTTATAGATTTTCGGCGACCAAATATTTCATACAATTGTTCTTTGGCATCTTAGCCAACAGCACAGGGGATAATAAACTATAGAAGGATTTCTATCGAGCACTACTTCCTATGTGCATCTTCAAAACTTTTGGGAAAATCGACGACCATTTAACGTTTTTATGATAATATTTTTTATATTCCAGAATAAAAAGTATGACAAAAGTGTCCAATTAGTTATAAATAACATGATAGCCAGCCAGATAATAAAAGTGGCACATATTTCAGCATTTATTGGGTAGAACATAAATCTAGGGTGCTCGCATAAAGCAGCTTAACTGCTTAAAAATCTAAGTACATGTTTAGATTCAGCATATCAAAGAAGCCCAAGAATTCAATTTTTGTTAAAATCAAACAAAGTTTAATTTTGGACCCTGATTTGGACCAACTTGAAAACAGGGCCAATAATCAAAAATCTAAGTACATTTTTAGATTCAGCATATCAAGGTGTAATACCACCATTGATTTTCCCCTATTAGTCTTTGTTAAATTTGCACTTTTCAAAAAAATGTGCAGAATTTATCTTTGTTTCAAATAAAGAAATACTTGGCATGAGTAAAGTTTTATCCTGTCCAGTACTATAGAAAAAAATTCACATAACATTTAATTACATATAAGAAAATAACCATCATTGGAAGTTAATCAATCAAATGTCTCCCCTTATTTTATCTGTGTACAAGGTTTAGTCACCATGTAACCTCAAGATTACAAAATTTTCTATAGAAATCCAAAATAAAAAATAATGGTGTTTTGAAATACCCAAGACATATGTTTATGACACAGAAATGTTTTTACTGTAATAAAATGTAGGATTAATTACCTACAACTGTCAAATTCAAGGGAATATTTTTTTAGACCTACTTTCGTATACAACCGGATGTGACGTACCATGATTTGGTGGTATTACACCTAGAACCCCAAGGATTCAATTTTTGTTAAAATCAAACTAAGTTTAATTTTTGACCCTTTGGACCTTAATGTAGACCAATTTGAACACGGGACCAAAAATTAAGAATCTACATACACAGTAACATTTTTTGTAGATTCGGCATATCAAAGAACCCCAATTATTCAATTTTTGATGAAATCAAACAAAGTTTAATTTTGGACCCTTTGGACCCCTTATTCCTGAACTGTTGGGACCAAAACTCAATCCCAACCTTCCTTTCATGGTCATAAACCTTGTGTTTAAATTTCATAAATTTCTATTAACTTATACTAAAGTTATGGTACGAAAACCAAGAAAAATGCTTATTTGGGCCCCTTTTTGGCCCCTAATTCCTAAACTGTTGGGATCTCAACTCCCAAAATCAATCCCAACCTTCCTTTTGTGTTGATAAACCGTGTGTTTAAATTTCAATGATTTCTATTTACTTATACTTAAGTTATTGTGCAAAAACCAAGAATAATGCTTATTTGGGCCCCTTTTTTTACCCTAATTCCTTACAGTTGGAACCAAAACACCCAAAATCAATCCCAACCTTCCTTTTGTGGTCATAAACTTTGTGTCAAAATATCATTGATTTCTATTCACTTAAACTAAAGTTATAGTGCGAAAACCTAGAAAATGCTTATTTGGGCCCTTTTTGGCCCCTAATTCCTAAACTGATGGGACCAAAACTTTCAAAATCAATCCCACCTTCCTTTTATGGTCATAAACCTTGTGTTTGAATTTCAAAGATTTCTATTTACTTAAACTAAAGTTTTAGTGCGAAAACCAAAAGTATTCGGACAACGACAACGACGCTGACCCCAACGTGATACCAATAAACGACCAAAAAATTTTCAATTTTTGCCATCGTATAAAAAGTAGTGTTTAGTGTTTCTTCATTACAATTTACAATGTAAACTAAAAGATGAGTTTGAGAATAATCATAGACAACAATAGGGCAAACTCATTTTGGTTGGGGGAGGGGGGGAAGATAGAAAGAAGGGAAATTTCAAACAAACAGTATATTTATGATACTTGGCGAATAAAATAATAAAGTGGCGAAAAATATATTGTTCTGGCGAAAGAGGTGGCAAAATTAATGATTGACCCAGGGGAAACCCTGCTCACAAACTTGACATATATATACAAATCTGATTATTTAGTTTGTGAGTTAATCGCCCCGGTTTACACAGCCATTACAGCAATAACCTCTAGAAAAATGTGTTTAATCCTATAATGTTCATGATGTTTGCAAGTATTGAAGGTATATAAAACTCTATGTTTTAAATTTCTCAAATAAACCAATATTAAGGTATTATCTTAGGCTACATGAACATGCTAATTGTCATCATATTCATGATATTGGATGGCTGTGAGACTTACTGTATCTATCCTAAATTTCTAATCAACAATAATTTTATAAAAATTTAAATTATATAAAATTATATTAAAATTGGATTGTGATTAAATATTTGACACATCAAAAGTTCCTGACTTAAAGAATTTGATCAAAGAACTTAATATATGACATGTATGACATTACATTACCTTCTGTATTACCCAATATTCTAAATCTAAATACACATGGTTAGATTCAGCATATCAACCCCAAGAATTAAATTTTTGATAAAATCAAACAAAGCTTAATTTGAACATAAATTTGGACCAATTTGATACAAAGGCTCAAAATCAAAATCTAAATATAGCCAATATGATTAATTTTTATTGAAATCGAACGAAATTTAATTGGTCTCTGAAATTTAAGAAAATTTGAAAACTGGACACAAACACTAAAATATGGATACAAATTTCATTTTTTCTTCTTATTAAAATCAAACAAAGTTTAATTTTGGACCCTTTGGATCTAAATGTGAACTAATCTAAAGGCAATTATTATTAATTTCTTTGTCGTCATTGCTTGTGGAGAGTTGTCTCATTGGCAATCATACCACATCTTTTTTTTTTATAATATTGGACTTTTTGGACTTTAATATGGATTAATTTAAATTGGTTCAAAAATAAAAAATCTTAATGCAGTTAGTATAAGCATATCGTAGTACCAGAATAATTAGTTTGTGGTGTAATCACACAGATTAATTTGGGATCCTTTGGACCTCAACATGCTCAATGTGGACCAATTTAAAAGTAAGGCCAAATTTTCAAAATTCAAATACATTACAGGAATCCAAATGGTCACCTCATGTACATTAGTTTTCAAAGAGGATCATCTATGGACCATTTCACAAGTGTTGTCCTGATTGGCTCAGAAATTCAGAGGATAAAGTTTTAAAGATTTTTTTTATCATGAATTACTTGTACTTCAATATATATGTACTTCTTATTGGCTATTCAGTTTGAGAGGAGAAGATTGAAAGATGTAATTGGAAGAACAGCAGATGTAAAAATGCCAGCTGCTACTCATCCAACAAGAGCTCACAAAGCAGTTGAAGTTATTATCCATCATTGTCCATAATTACCTTATCACTGGTTTGAGATGCATAAACATATTTTCTTTTCCTAGTATTGTAATGACTCTCTGGATCAAATTGATTTTCCTGCAAAAATTATGGAATTTTAACAAGAAGGCATGCAATGTCATATTACAAATACCAATTATCCCCCTTGTAGTTCCAATTTTCTGCTTACAGGCAGTACATGTACATTGTGTAGGTGTTTGATAGATCTGAAAAGTGCTCAGATATTACAAGTTATCACTGTGAAGCTCATACATAAAATAGTCAGTATAAGAAGTAGTTTCAGAGAAACATGTGACTGAAATTGAGTCACTGAATTTTTTAGGACCAACTGGCCAAGGACAAATGGAGTGACACAATATAGCTCCTACTTTTAGAGTTAACACAGTTCTATTTACAGATCATTACATAAAAAAAAAATTTAAAAATCATTTGAAGTCCTTTTCATGCTTTTCGGGCAGATCATTACATATTATTTTTTTTTCAATTTCATTTTAAGTCCTTTTCGGCCAAGTTTTCATTTATGCCAATCAAGGTTACTTTTTTTTTTTTATTTTTGATCATTTCCAGATCATTGACAAATTAAAACATGAATATTTAATCAAAGCATGCAAAGTATTAACAAGAATGTGTCCATAGTACACGGATGCCCCACTCGCATTATCATTTTCTATGTTCAGTAGACCATGAAATTGGGGTCAAAACTCTAATTTGGCAATTAAATTAGAAAGATCATATCATAGGGAACATGTGTACTAAGTTTGAAGTTGATTGGACTTCAACTTCATCAAAAACTACCTTGACCAAAAACTTTAACCTGAACGAACAGACAGACAGACGGAAGGACGGACGGTCGGAAGGACAGACGCACAGACCAGAAAACATTATGCCCCTCTACTATCGTAGGTAGTAGACCATAAAAATGTAAGAACTTTACATTTTTGATATATTAGATTTTTTTCATGACTTACATGTACTGGACTAGACAATCATAATGAACTACATGTACATGTATAAAGTATACATTACATGTACATGTTTATAGCTACATGAACTAAGAACATTTTTTTTAAAAGTTTTGTTTGTACATGTACATACATCTATTAATGGCTCCGGTGGTACTTGTACAATGTAGCTGAGCTGGTTAATTCTCTTCCTCAGTCATACATGTAGCATTCTTTTGACTGCATCTCTTGTATATGTTGTAGCAGACTATACATAATCCTGTGCAAATTGAAGAAAAAAATCATGTCATAAGCTGTCCATGTTACGCAAACATTTGAAAATCATAATAAACAATGATAAACTGCAGCTAATATTTTCCACCTGAAGTAGAAATTAAAAAAAAATATATCTATCATGTTCAGTTCATCAAAAAATGTTTTACCCATGTGCATATATACTACATACATGAACATGTATGTCTATGTGTATACATGTATATTGTCATGATTGTGTTCAATACTATAAAATTGTGATAGGAGTAAATCGGTAAAAAGATTGTGAACAGCTGGATTCATATTTATGATTAAAACAACATTAATAATAGTTTTTTTTTCACTATTATATTATGAAGAAAAAGCTACATTTGTAGTACAATTATTTATGGATCTCAGAAAGGCTGATCCTGAAGTCCCTTTCTTACAAGTGCAGTGTTATCCCCAGAAGATAGCATCCCATTTGGCGTAAAAAAAAATTAACTGTGTCATTTGTCGCGTCTCAGCGATGCTCTATTTCCATTGATTTCCTTTATGTTATACATGTATATGTTTATATTGTTCAATTCATTACTGAGAATACAATTAGACTAATCACTAATACCATGAATACAGTTGCTTCAGTTTGTTTTATTTATTCATTTATAGTTACAGAATTATTTTTTGCCTCTTGTGCCAAATAAAAATATATATACATGATATATGTGGTTTCAGTTACTATAAGTCATGAACATGATGAAAGTAAAATGAATGAATGATTTATCATAGTGCAACTTGTATATATATACAATGATAAACATATAAATATCTAGTACAAAAACATGAAAAAAGAAACCTTTTTTTTTTATATCAAAAGAGTAAAGAAAGTGTTATAAATAGCAAAAAAATCTCAATTTAAAAACTTTTTTCTTCATCATGTCTATGAAATTCATTGTTTCAAGGTACCCAATTGGGCCAATGATTTAGTTCCAGTTGTTTCTAATCTTTACATCAAAATGATATATATATTTTTGACAAAGTTTTCAGAAAAATAGTCTTTTTATGCGTAGTTCTCTATCGTGAAAATGCGGATTTTTGTCATATCTGGTCCGGTTCCGAACCGTAGTGTGCAATGGCAGCCAAATTTTTTTTTAACAAAAATGAGTCCAACAATAAACAAGAGATTGGGAATGAATGACGCTTTTAATGGATTAAATGGATTAAACGTAAACTAAAGCCAATTATGATCACTTTATGAAGAAGCATAAAATGTATTAAGCTCAAAATCAAATTGTTCGCTCTCAATAAAAAAGTAGCACCGGAAGAGACAGAAAGTATATTTTGGAAAGTTGTAAAAATAAACCAACAAACTTTTTTTAAGAGAAAAATGGTTTCAATCTAAGATTTTCGTAATACAAAACGTAGATTTCAATAAATGCGACGAAAATATTCATGGGACTGACGGAAGGACAGACAGAGGTAAAACAGTATACCCCCCTTTTTTAAAGCGGGGGTATAATAAGGAATGGGTTGTCCAGAAATTTTTCAGTATTTACGCAAGAAGAGTTAATTAAGGAAGAGGTTGTCTAGAGATATTCACTTAATTTTATTCACATTTTTTGGGGGTTGATGTAAATATTTTTTTCTCTCATATAAACTAAATGTGTATTTTTAATTATGTATAAGAGGTAATGGATATTTTTTATACATTTTTTAAGCAGTTGAACATTTTGCAGGATTGTTGGTTTAAAGGGAAACTTCGCAAAAAAATCAAAAATTGATATTATGTCCATTCTGTATAAAAATGCTCAAATTTATAGATATTAAAGTTTTATTCCGCTAGATAAGAGATCACCATTGATTTTAAATTTTGAGTATCAATTGTCTGCATTCCGCTATTTTGTCATCTTCTCCGATAAAAAAATCATGATATGTCTATAAACCACAAAGATTTGAAGAAAGTAGAAATCTATTTACATATTTTTTCCAAGGGTTTATTTGGAAAAATGTAATATATACTCGTTGTCAATAGTAAAGGACAGATTGGAACATACCAGATATTGATTTAAAAAATGTACGCACTTGTTGTCGATTCGTTTATACGCCTGGATAGAAAGTTACGGAACTATAGCGTAATTTAAAATATATACATGTATACATTGAACATAAGAAAGGAACATACATTTTGTGTAAATTTGGGTAAAAGTTTTGTAAATAGACTAGTCAACGTATGCCAACGGTATGTAATCAACGAATTCGATAGACTTTTGTATACCAAAAGAAGAAGAAGAAGAAGAAGAGAACCAATTTGATTTAAATACAGGTCGATATATAACTTGCTTTGGTTCATCAAAGTTATGAACATAGTAAAATCACAGATTTATATATCAAATAGATTGTTCTCGAATAAAGGAAGAAATTCGTCATCATCACAATTGTTCCGACATTCATGTAATATATATATGCAACTGGAGGTACACTGATAATCCCCAAGGGATGTGAATATTTTCTAGGAAAACTATTAAGTATTACGTACAGTTTCAAATCAATTTCGGGATTTATTTTCTTTCTTGATATTCAATGACAGCAACTTAAAGAATAAACTGCTTGTCCGCTTTAGGGGTATTCTTGCCAGTTGAACAGACTTATAATTACATTCAAAAATAGGGAAAGATGACATTAAATTCGTTGTCTGTTGTTTTTAAGTAAAAGTTAATTGAATCATCAAAGTTAATATCCTTTGGTCTTGAATGTATGTTAACAAATTAATGTGTTTTTATAGGCTAGCTCAAATCCTCATCCAAATAATATAATCTATATGTAATAATCCCTTCCTTCCACACAGAGATTTAATGCCAAGCAGTAGACATATAGGTACTAATTAAGTAATTAAATGAACAATAGATAACAATAATTAATCATAAATGTGAAAAGATGTGAAAACAAAAGTATTCGTACATATTATATTCCGCTTCGGTAGAGTTATCTTCAGATAGTTTCAGATATTAATTAATACATGGCTTTCAAAAGTCTAACTCGTACATTTTTTTGCCTAATTAAGACAATCAAAATGCTTTGGTTAAGCTATTTCTAATTTCTAAGTTCCCCTTTTTTATGAGACATAAATCAAGGACAAGCGGTGTATATCATTTCATTCTGACACATGAATTAGGTTTCCACGGCGATCTATTTTTATTCGTCACCAACTTGAGTATGTACTTTAAATGTGTGTATTAAATGCTCCCTTGTTTTATAATCCACTGATCCGAAAAGACAGTCACACCTGGCAAGGTGTGCCCTAGAGGCGTGGTTAAATACTGAAGTGCAAATAACAATTTACCTTTCAACAAGCCATCTACGAGTATTGCCACAGAACCGTGAATACACACACAGTCATAGCAGAGGTAGTAAAAGGTCAATCAATAAGAGTACACCAACATATTGTCTTAACAGATTATTGTACGTTAATTTATTCACTTAATTAGTCCGAAAATGCATTAATTAAAAATAAATTTATAACTTTTTGTGTTGTCTACAAAAATAATTCAAATATATACGTTTTACATAGAAAATTTATCTCATTAATGTGTACAATTGCACGTCTGTGTGTTTTATCTTCTTATTATCAGATGGTTATTAGATAAAGCATAAGTCATTGGTGAGCTTACAATTACGTTAAAATATGATTAAAAGCCAAGACTTTTAATGATTGTATTTTAAATCCCAGCATGCAAAAACCAGGCGAAAACGTCACGACCTACAGGAAGTAGTTAATATTTTTTCATTAATTATTGCAGGGCTTCGTTGTTTCTTATGAAGTTTTTGAAGTAACTATGTTATTAATTACCTGAAAAGAAAAATTATCAAAACGTCAGTCATATGTTGGGAAAACTTTAGATAATAAACTTTTGCATTCTAGCTGCTTGATGCGTTTTAATGCATGCTAAAATCTAGTCCAAATAATTATGACGTCTGGCAAGGCTATTTTATTTTTTTTCTGGGACGACTTCCTAAAATTAGGTGTCAAAGTTCCCCCCAAAATTTGCTCTCAAACTCCAGATGTAAAAAATGGCTTCGGCGTTATGACGTCGTAGGAAGGCGTCCCAGAAAAAAATTAAAATAGCCTTGCCAGACGTCATAATTATTTGGACTAGCTAAAATCCAACCCCCATAATAGATCATGAATTTATACATTTTTAGAATTATTTATATTTATTTTATCAAATATTATAGGATGCCGAATTGACTTTAAATAGGTGCTGATTTGACTAGTTCCGATTTAACAAGGTGCCGATTTGACCAGGTGCCGATTTGACTTGAAGTTGTACCCATTATAAATTGCCTTCCGACAGAATTTCGGCTGTAAAATCTCGTCTCTGTCCACATTTCAGTCCTAACCTTTTGAAATGTGATGTAACATCCCCCTGGCAATCAAACAACTTTACTAAATGTGTGCCATTCAAGTTTCAAGTTTTCAAGTTTTTATTTCTCAAGACCCTTAACCAGGGTATGTGAACAAATACAATTGAATACAATTTAACACAATATAACAAAATAGGTTGATTAAATGAACAAGTTAACATATATACATGATATACATTTCCAAATATATGGAAGACGAACATATTATATAAACAGTAACTTCAATCATTTTACTAAAGAAAGTATGATTTTACAAAATTTTGCAGCTTTGAATATTACATTATAATTGTCTGAGTTAAACAAAGCATGAAATTTATCAACATTTGGATTTGTAGTGAATTCTTTTGGCAATAACATTTTCCTCTCGTTTTTGAAATAAGAACATTGGAATAAATAATGAAATTCATCACCTAATGAGTTACAGTCACAAATATCACAAATTCTATCATCTCTTGCTATTCCCCAAAACCTGCCCTTTTCAACTGGCAGTTTATTATTAACACATCTAAAATTACATAAAGATTTCCTTAAATCTGTAGGAAGTTCTATTAAATATTTTTCAAAACAATGCTTTCTTTTAAAAATTCTATAATTGAGACATTTAGGTGATTCATACACAGTAGCACACCATTTCTGCTTAAATTGGTCACATAACCTTTGCTTTATAATCTTAGCTAGGTTGACAGATTTAGACACATTTTGAGTTAACCAATATTCAGAACAACCACATTCATTTAGAGTATTTTCAACACAACGTATCCATTCTGAATGGTACATATTTCTGTTATGCATGGTGTATAACAATTTATACAAAATAGATGAAATCTTATCTTGCTTACTACACATGAATCTTTTCCATAGACCAATCATCCTACTTTTAATAAATACATCAATAGGATATCTACCTAGTTCTCCATATATAATACAATTTGGAGTTGACTTCTTAACATTTAAAATAATCTTATAAAATTGTAAGAATAAAGATTCAACAGTATTATTGTTACTATAACCCCACACTTCACACCCATATAACAATATAGGTGCTACCATTGTGTCAAACATTTGTAATTGCAAATCAATAGGCAATCCTAGACTTCTACATTTTCTTAACATACTGTACATGGCTTTTCTACCTTGTTCTAACAATTTATTCTGGTTATTTTTAAAGGAACCGTTATACATAAATATAATACCTAAATAAGCAAAATCATCAACAATATTCAAAACCTCCCCATTCAGTGTAAATACAGGTTTATCAGGGGATTTACGTTTCCTAAATACAACAACTTTTGTTTTTGTAGCATTAATTTCAAGTTTCCAAGTCTTACAATATAAATACATGGAATTAAGTGCAGCTTGTAACTCAGCCTTAGATTCAGCAAGTATAACAGTGTCATCAGCATATAATAATAGATACAATCTTAAATAGACAGAAATTTCATCAGTATCAAGAGCAGTATGAACAGCATTACAAACATCTGACAACCCATCATATGCATTAGATACAAACTGGACTAAATCATTAAGAAACAGCGAAAAAAGTACAGGCGACAGGTTTTCTCCCTGTCTAACACCAACATTACTTTGAAAATAATCTGACATTTGACTACCCTGTCGTACACAAGATTTAGCATTTTCATACATAGCATGTACAATATTAAACATTTTACCATCAATACAGTTTTGCAGTAACTTATTCCATAAAGCTGTTCTATTAATGGAGTCAAAAGCCTTGCGATAATCAATAAAGGCACAATATAGTGGTTTATTCTTGTGTAAGTACAAATCAATTAAACATTTAAGATTGAATATATGATCATAAGTTCCATAATTCTTTCTAAAACCTGCCTGTTCTTCACAGAGAACATTCATATTTTCAAGATAAACATTAAGTCTGTTATTTAGTACAGCTGTAAAAAGTTTACCATAACAACTAAGTATTGTAATCCCCCTGTAATTGTCAGGGTTAGTGACATCACCTTTGTTTTTATAAATTGGACATATAACACCAATCGACCATAAGTCTGGCACAATACCAGCTTCAAAAATAATATTAAACAGCTTCACAAATATAGGAAGCATTTTATGGCTTGAATACTTTAAAAATTCATTCAAAATTAAATCTGTACCACATGATTTGTTATTTTTCAAATTCTTAATTGCATTTTCAACCTCTTTTTCGGTGATAACAGCATTTACATTAATATTCAGATTAGTAACAGTATTTCTATCAACATCTACAAAATCACAATCATTGTCCTCTTGTGCATTGCTTAACTTCTTAAAATGCTCAAAAAAACATTCATTCGACACTTTTTCAAGTACCTTATTTTTACCATTACAATTTCCTGACCTATTTAACAATGTCCAGTAAGACTTTGGATCATTCAGACTAAGATTTCGGAGTTTCTTGACAAAGTTTCGTCTATACTCATTATATTGACAATTCAATACCTTTTTATAATTTTTACTACATCTGACTAAGTTATTCATGCTATCAACAGTTTTGACACGCCAATTATAACATTTGGCTTTGTGATAATCACTCCTTTTTCTTTTACAATCTGCCTTAAACCATGGTTTATTAACCTTACACTTAGGTTTTTTTCTACATTTCTTCTCACTAACATTTATTTCTTTTAACATATTACTATCAGTAGCAGCATGAATAATAATATCATTACATTCAACAACAAAGTCATTAATCATATCTTTGGTAACAGATGTAACATCAAGTGAATCAAGTCGCTCATACAAGTCATTGATATTATCAGCATTTAAAGCATCATTAAACAGTTGACAGTTATTATTATCCCATTTAGGTTTGACAATATTGTTTTTATCAAAATTTTCAATGTCACATGTAACAATTGGATTACATAGTAATTCAATGTGTAAAGCATTATGCACATCACTTAGATGTAAACATAAGACATAAATTGATAATGTTACAGCATCCATGTTGTATACAGCGCCATCTATAAATAGTTCTAAAGGGAGATAAGGTAAACTTCTTCTTCTTCCAAATTTTCACATCCTTTGTAGGACAACCACACCGTTACGGCGTGTAGAACAAAACCCACCACCATGAATGTAGGAATATAATATGTACACTATATATTGAATAATGATATCCTCCACTAATATATACAGGATCACTTTCTAGTTGCACAGAACGGGCAGATTTAATACTGCTGTTCCTCAATCCCAATCTTAACCAGCGCATACCAAATTTAAAGCACAGAGAACTTGAGAAAATACGTCGAGGAAAACGCACCAGAGAGGAAAACTGCACATGGGACAATTCGTGCCAACAGGCCATAAGATTGAGGATTGAGGACGTATAGAAGAGGGACGAAAGATACCAAAGGGACAGTCAAACTCATAAATCTAAAACAAACTGACAACGCCATGGCTAAAAATGAAAAATACTAACAGACAAACAAAAGTATACATGACACAACATAGAAAACTAAAGAAAAAACAACACGAACCCCACCAAAAACTAGGGGTGATCTCAGGTGCTCCGGAAGGGTAAGCAGATCCTGCTCCACATTTGGCACCCGTCGTGTTGCGTATGAGATAACAAATCCAGTAAATAGTCTAATTCGGTAGGTCACATAGCTTGAAGTATGCATTCTTAGTTGCGTTAAAAATTGTTAGGCTAGTTACCGGACATATATACAGGGGGGATTACAGTGGCGGATCCAGAACTTTTCATAAGGGGGCCCGTTGACTGACCTAAGGGGGGCTCCAGTCATGCGTCAGTGATTCCTTATATAAGCAACCAATTTTTCCCACACAAAAGGCGGGCGGGCCCCCAGGCCCCCCTGGATCCGCCTATGGGTTATATATGTTTACGTATAGTAAAATAGTAAAAGATAAATGTTGTAAAATAAATTACTTCACTAATATTCACACGGGTAAAAAGAATAACAAGCTTGCAGCATTTAAATCTAAAAATAGTTCGCTTTTCACAATATAGACTAAGGATCTAAAAGCTAAAACACTTTGTCTTCTTTTCATCAGAGACTCTGTTTTCATTAACTAAAATCGAATAAAACGTTCATAGTGTCTACATACTTAATCCACGCATAGAATTTGTCGTTTTACATCATAACATCTAATAAAAAGGTTTTTAAGATTTCATCGTATCTAAATATTAGCACTTTGTGTGACGTTTACGATCTAGGCACGCACTGTATATGTAAAGCCAATTGTCATGTTTTTATTTACTTAGATCTAAAACTTAAAAACTTGTCTTCGTCTCAACTCGGCCGATTCCGTACCCTCATCTAGGAAGGAGCTAGAGTATCGGATTCTACCGAGGATTGTCGAATGCAAACCACCCTTCAGCTAATCAGAAAATGTTTCACGACTATTTTTCTGACTTACAGTGTTGTTTTTTTTTTTTGGTTTTTTTTATAACCTTCTTCAGTTCAAATAATGATAACCTAGAATTTATTGTCGTTCTTTGCAAATCAAAGAACTGTGTTTTGTTTTTTTACAATTTTGGTATGGATACATACAGGATCATAAAGGAGGGGGAATAGGACCTTTATCGGGACTCCGGGATCGGGTGTTTTTAAACTCGGGATTTCGGGATTGACCCTTTCGGGATCCGGGAATCCTTTTTTTCGGATTTCGGGATGTCGGGATTTGCTTTATTTAAATTCGGGACCTCGGGATTTTTTTCAAGTCCGGGATTTCGGGATCAAGACCCCTCCTATCCCCCCTCATAAAGGGAAACTAATAATTTTTTGTATGATATGTGCTCATGTTTTTCAGCGAGGATCCTTTTGTGCTGGGTTTTATACTGAATAAAATTAGTTAGTTAGTTTCTATACTTTTTTTATTAAATGGCTATCCGCAATATGTTTAATAAGATCATTTAGTCTGAGTTGTTTGATTGAGTATCGAGAAAGAAAAAAAAATCTGATGTATGCAGCATCAACACGAAAATTTTGATAACTACATGGCAGAGGGAGGGGCAGGACTTTTTCGGGACGTCGGGATCGGGTGTTTTTAAGCTCGGGCCTGATTTCGGGATTGACCCTTTCGGGATCCAAGATTTATTTTTTCTAATTTCGGGATGTCGGGAATTAAATTTCTTTAAATTCGGGACCTCGATTATTTAGATAATTTTATAGAGGTTGTTTAGTGCTTTTCGGTAAAATCCTATTTATTACAGAAATGCAATCTAAAACAAAAACCAAAGGCATCTTTTTAAATAACAAGATACCCAAGTCGGAAGAATTAATATTTTAATTAATGATTAAAAAAAGGAAGCTGAAAGTATCTATTTAAGGTCTTTCATAACAGCGGTATTTGTTAAAGGGACTGAAACGATTAGACGCGTGCTCAAAATCAGCAGGCATGATGAGTTGGTTACCGTTATGTGGTTAAAAGCTTGATAAGTGAAATGACAACTTTATTGCACCTACGCCTACGAAGGTCAATTCAGTTCAATGATGCACCGTCTAATAGTTCTCGCACTTATATCATTAGCAACGCAAAAGTAAATATATCAATTGAGTGAAACATTTATATGCAACAGTTTTATCAAACGGTGCGAAAAGATGCAATTTAGTATTATGATTTGTATTTTTATATGTTGAATTTATATGTAGTAGTTTTAGACAAAACCGATTAATAATCTGATTGAAAAAAATACCATTTACCTGAATGGTCTCAAATATTAGATAGTATCAGATAGTAGAGAAACAACAGTCATATCACATCCCATATATATGATAATAAGAGATGTTTCTGGAATTACGTATATCAAAATATTTAAGTTTAGTGCTTTTCGGTAAAATCCTATTTATTACAGAAATGCAATCTAAAACAAAAACCAAAGGCATCTATTTAAATAACAAGATACCCAAGTCGGAAGAATTAATATTTTAATTAATGATTAAAAAAAGGAAGCTGAAAGTATCTATTAAAGGTCTTTCATAACAGCGGTATGTGTTAAAGGGACTGAAACGATTAGACGCGTGCTCAAAATCAGCATGCATGATGAGTTGGTTACCGTTATGTGGTTAAAAGCTTGATAAGTGAAATGACAACTTTATTGCACCTACGCCTACGCAGGTCAATTCAGTTCAATGATGCACCGTCTAATAGTTCTCGCACTTATATCATTAGCAACGCCAAAGTAAATACATCAATTGAGTGAAACATTTATATGCAACAGTTTTATCAATAGGCGCGAAAAGATGTAATTTAGTATTATGATTTGTATTTTTTTTAAACTTTACATCAGTAGGATACAGTCCTGCATGATCTAAGCCGTGGAGATTTTTTTCTCAGTTATAAAAAGGCAAAATAAAGCTATTAATCTGTTATGGCATGCAGATAATAACATGCTAAAACAACAAGTTCTAAGGTTTTGGGATTTTCTAATAACCACTCAAAGATAGAAAAATATAGTACATGTTCTAGAAATGGGACAACTTTGACAGATTATCTATACACATACATTTAATGCATTAAAAAGAATGAAGGAAATTGAAAAGAAACTTCAGTTTTACATATAATATTAGGTTTACATGCATTTAATAATCTAACCATACTCATTTTTTTCTAATAACCTACAATGAGACTTAATTAATTAATTAACTTAATTAATTTTTGTTGTTTTGTTTTTTTCAATGTAATAATGTCAAACTGTAACCAACACAAGAATGACGTTAAGATTTATACCGAAAACATGAATTTGGATGGTTTCGTTTTCCTGCGTTATGATATAATAGACCAAACATCAAAAACAATGTATGGATATAAGTTGTTTGCTTCACGTCCAATGGACAATATTTCATGATATTCAGGACGATACTAATTAACAAAAACACTCAGTTGTATTAGCATTAGCAAAACTCATATCCGTGATTCAAGATTCAAGATTCAAAGTTTTATTTAGAGTCGATATTCAATAAACTACATAACACAAGCTCTAGTGAGCTTTTCAAATCGACTTAATAACAAAATACAATACACACATACACAATACAATACACACATACAAAAGTCATGAAAAACAACACAATTTTAAACATATAATGCATAGTAAGATACCATAAATGACATATATATAAGTTAAAAGCATATAGTACACTTAAAACATAGCACAAGTTAATAATAAGATTGCACAAATCATATAGTCACACAAAAAATAAAAGTAAAATAAAACAGGCATAAACACTATATGCATGCACTCCACTGGCATGAGCTATATTATGAATATTATATGAATGCATGGTCGACTTTGAAACTTTTGCTTATATATTATATATACTTTCTATGTTGAAGTTTGTGATGGAATGTCTGTCAATCAAAGATGGACCCATATAAAGCTGCTCAGTCTTAATATTTGGTATGCAGGTGTAATAATATTAGAACATCTCATTTCTTTGCCGCATAGTACATGGCCCAGCAGGGGCGGATCCAACCATTTTAAAAAGGGGGGTTCCTAACCCAGGACAAAGGGGGGGGGGGTCCTAACCCAGGACAAAAGGGGGGGGGGGGGTTCCAATTAAATGTCCCCATTCAAATGCATTGATCGTCCAAAAAAAGGGGGGTTCCAACCCCCGGAACCCCCCTCTGGATCCGCGCCTGCCCAGTCGCCACAGTCCGCATACTGTAAACCAACTTATTTTCGCGGATACTTTATTTCGCGTTTTACCCTTTCTTGACCACTTCGCGGCTATTAAATTTCGCGATTATCTGATTTACTTGATGAAGTTTATTAAGGAAAGATCAAAGATTGACATATTCGCGACGATTTATATTCGCGTTATTTTTCTACTCGCGAAAGTCGCGAAAATAAATCGCTCGCGAAAATAAGTTGGTTTACAGTAATGGACTGTTCACCGACTGGAACTTTTCTTCTATGGTACTGGCACGATTTAATTTATGATTATCATGATTATAGGTCCCTTATATTAATGATATATGGTACGCAATTGGATTAACATCGACATATCTTAATTCACTGAGATAATTTTACTCTACAATCAATGAAGTTTTTCACCAGTTATTTAATCGTGTAATCTTTCGGGGTTTCCCTTACAAAAAATGCTTAACTAGTATATTTATATATATAAATATAGGAAGATTTGGTATGATTGCCAATGAGACAAATCTCCACATGGTCAGAGAACAAATGCACAAGAATTATACAACTATTAGTTAACGTACGGTCTTCAAAAATGAGCAAAACCCAAACCACATATAGCAAGCTATGAAAGGCCTCAAATGACAAATATAAAACAACTAACGGCCTGACTTATGTACAACAACAGCGGAAAAATATTATGATATATAGCAATAAATGCAAGCATACAGATTTATACAGGCTACTAACTTGCTACATGCACATTTAGAATGACGCGGATTTAAACTAGTTTGCTGCCTCAAGAACTCCCTGATAACCTGGGACAGTGCATGGTGAACTAGTACATAGAACATAAGAACAAACTATAAAAAAAATCATTGAAAAGGGCTTAACTCATCAGATTGATCGAAAGCACAAAACAACTAACAGAACACATCCTGGACGTGCCAGGGATTTATTCAACCCCACAACAACAACAGACACATAACGTTACTCGCAGTTACTAACAGTTAGTTCAAAGTCAATAACAAATAATTAAAAAAATATCTAATACAGATCTTATCAAAACGGGAAGCTCCCTTTCTTAATTGTATTGAAAATAGGTTAAAGGTTCCCCATATTAAGTTTTTTCTGGTGCAATTGAATACCTATAAACTGGTATCAATATAAAAATGAATACATGGTATGATTGCCAATGAGACAACTCTCTACAGATATACATTAGGTCGCCACGTGCGCACGGGCTTCAAGAATGAGTAAAACCCATATCGTATAGTCAGCTATAAAAGGCTTCAAAATGACAAATGAAAAAAATGAAATATGTACTAAAACAATGAACGGAAAACAAATATGATATACAGCAACAAATGACAACCTCTGGTTTACAGGCTCCTAAGTCGGAACAGGCATATATATTTATATATATAAAATGACTGAATAAATAGTCAACGATCAATCTTACAGGGCGATGGATCATGTAATATGATTCTGTACACTACAAAATATAATATATAACAAGTCAAAAAGGGTACAACATCACCATTAAATAACTATAAAATACACAAATATTAGATATTTCGGATAACAGATATCCTTCTTCGGTAATTGCACAATGACAAATGAATCATGTCAATTCAAATTGAGACTCTATCAAAATCTTGATTTATACAATTTAAGCGAACGCTGGAACAATTTTAAAATTTCCAAACACACCGCAAAGACTACAGAAATATGCCAAAAATAAAAATAGTTATTTACGATGTGAAATGGCACAACTCTAGATTTCCAAAGGTTGTGACAGTTGAGATGTTATAACTGCATTGAGGGCAGTCCTCAAACAAAAAAATCAAAAATGTCCTAACCGATCAAGGATGGTATAAATTAGACAACGGTAGGGCAATTACAACAGAAACTACATATTTAAGCCTCCCAAACGAATATCAGTATAATACTGATTGAAAAAATAAGTATTGTATAATGAGGTAAAATAATTGAACGTGGCAACGTACTTATACATCATCCCGAATCAATGAAAACCTGTAATTTAAACTGTTATTTTAAAAATAATTTCGAACTGTAAAGCCAGTACTAAATCCGGCGTTGTTTGAAACAGGTAGTCACAGGAAAATGAGGGACTCGTTCTATGTTTTTTCATTTATACCCTCTGGGGAGACTGTCCGTAACTTTCTTATCCAAAATCTTTCCCGAGCGACTCTGTCGACCTTCGACCAACCCTCGTTGTGGTCTATGATCGTGATGGTAAGGTTTTTGAGATCAGCTTGTGTGTGTCCAGGTGATCTCAAATGACGACTTACGGGTAGGTCGGGCTTGCAAGTGTAGTCACTTCGATGACCATTCATGCGTTTGTTAAATGGCTGCTCTGTCTCGCCAACATACTGCATGCCACATCGACATTGAAGGAGGTATACAACATTCTGGGTTTTGCAAGTTACATTGCAATATATAGTGTACACAGACCCAGTCGAGTGGCAAGTGAATGTTTGAGTATTCAGTATTTGTTGACAAGTCAGGCAACGTCTGTTACCACATGACTTGCACCATCCTGCAATTGAACAGCTTTTATTTGAGGAGACGTCAGCTCTAACAAATAAGTCTTTCAGACTTGCTGGTCTACGAAAAGCTAAGACAGGAGGATTGGGAAAGATCTTGGATAATTTAGGGTGTTTGGCAATAGTTTGCCAATTGGCACGGATCAAACGTGAAAGGTTATTAAAGGCTGGATTGTATGTAAGAACAAACGGGACTATTTTGCTGCGCCTCTTCCGTTTGTACTGTAAGAGGTCATTGCGGCTGTTATTGTTAGCGCGCGCAAACCCCTTATCTATGTCCAATTTCTTATAACCTCGTTTTGTCAAAAATCCGCGAAGTTCCTGTAACCGTTTCGTGACAGCCTCCTCAGAGGAGCAAATCCGCTTGACTCTGAGAGCTTGACTGTACGGGATACTTTTTGTACAGTGTTTGGGGTGACAGCTTTGGGGAGAAAGGTATTGATGTTTATCTGTGGGCTTACAGTAAAGGTCTGTTGATATGACACCGTCCTTTATAGATGTGGTTGTGTCTAAGAAAGATATCTTAGAGTCGGAAATTTCATACGTAAATTTAATTGAATGGTGGGCGTTGTTTGCATGTCTGATGAAATCATCCAGTTTTTGTTGAGATTCAATCCATTTCATGTCAACATCATCAATGAAACGGAACCAAGACAAAGGTTTGGATAAAGATGTTGCAATAATTTGTTTTTCTAATTTGCCCATGAAAATATTGGCGTAAGACGGTGCCATTTTCGTCCCCATCGCTGTCCCGTTAATTTGAAGGTAATGCTCACCATTAAAGGTGAAATTGTTGCATTTCAGGACCAGAGTAAGTAGCTGGACTAAACATTCAGTAGGTGGTTCTAAAATGTTGCGCGAGTCCCATATTTCCCTACAAGATTGTATGCCGTCATCATGAGGTATGTTGGTATACAATGAGGTGACATCTAAAGTGACAAGGAGGGTTTCCGGAGGAAGAGGGTTCATGGATTCCATTTTACGAAGATAATCTGTAGTGTCTTGAATGTGGGAAGGAAGATTTTCTACATGAGATCTTAAATGAAAATCGACGAATTCCGAGATTTTCTCAGTCGGATGGCCGTTTGCGGATACAATGGGTCTACCAGGGTTGTTAACCTTGTGTATTTTGGGAAGAAGATACAATCGACCAGGCTTGGCATTCTCTGGCTTTAAATAACCAATTGTATCCTCATCTATATGACCGTCATTGTACATGGTTTGTACCGCAGTGATAATTTTGGAGCTAAACTCGGAAGTAGGGTCATAGTCTAGCTTTTTATAAAATCTCTCATCAGAGAGCTGACGCACTGCTTCCGCGATGTAGTTAGCTTTGTCCATTATCACAACGGCACTGCCCTTGTCTGCTGGTTTTATCACAATATCATCTCGGTTTCTTAGCGATTGTATGGCTTTTTTCTCGTCAGGAGAGGTGTTGTAAAATGACGAGTACTTGTTGCTAGCTAGATGAACAACATCCGATTTGATTTTGTCGATAACATCTTCCAGTGTAGCAGATTTACTAGGTTTTGGAATCCATGAACTCTTCTTTTTAAAATGTGGAATTATGATTTCTTCCTCCGAGTCGGACGTGTCTGTGTCTTTCTCATTATCCACCTCTTTATCCTTGTTACCAAAATATTCTTTGATTCTGAGGGTTCTAGCAAAGTTATCAAGGTCATCTCCCAGTTTCATATCATCTATTTTATTGGGAGTAGGGCAAAAATTCAAACCCTTGGACAAGACTTTAGTTTCGTCCTCAGATAAAGAGACTGAGGATAAATTGACAACCGTGTTGTTGGGATCCATCGGAACTCGAATTTTTCTTATAAATCTACGATTTCGAGGCTTTTTCTTAGATTTTGTAGAGGGTCTAATTGAAGGGTGCAAATTAACCACCCTGACATGAAATGGATTGAATCTCAACAAAAACTGGATGATTTCATCAGACATGCAAACAACGCCCACCATTCAATTAAATTTACGTATGAAATTTCCGACTCTAAGATATCTTTCTTAGACACAACCACATCTATAAAGGACGGTGTCATATCAACAGACCTTTACTGTAAGCCCACAGATAAACATCAATACCTTTCTCCCCAAAGCTGTCACCCCAAACACTGTACAAAAAGTATCCCGTACAGTCAAGCTCTCAGAGTCAAGCGGATTTGCTCCTCTGAGGAGGCTGTCACGAAACGGTTACAGGAACTTCGCGGATTTTTGACAAAACGAGGTTATAAGAAATTGGACATAGATAAGGGGTTTGCGCGCGCTAACAATAACAGCCGCAATGACCTCTTACAGTACAAACGGAAGAGGCGCAGCAAAATAGTCCCGTTTGTTCTTACATACAATCCAGCCTTTAATAACCTTTCACGTTTGATCCGTGCCAATTGGCAAACTATTGCCAAACACCCTAAATTATCCAAGATCTTTCCCAATCCTCCTGTCTTAGCTTTTCGTAGACCAGCAAGTCTGAAAGACTTATTTGTTAGAGCTGACGTCTCCTCAAATAAAAGCTGTTCAATTGCAGGATGGTGCAAGTCATGTGGTAACAGACGTTGCCTGACTTGTCAACAAATACTGAATACTCAAACATTCACTTGCCACTCGACTGGGTCTGTGTACACTATATATTGCAATGTAACTTGCAAAACCCAGAATGTTGTATACCTCCTTCAATGTCGATGTGGCATGCAGTATGTTGGCGAGACAGAGCAGCCATTTAACAAACGCATGAATGGTCATCGAAGTGACTACACTTGCAAGCCCGACCTACCCGTAAGTCGTCATTTGAGATCACCTGGACACACACAAGCTGATCTCAAAAACCTTACCATCACGATCATAGACCACAACGAGGGTTGGTCGAAGGTCGACAGAGTCGCTCGGGAAAGATTTTGGATAAGAAAGTTACGGACAGTCTCCCCAGAGGGTATAAATGAAAAAACATAGAACGAGTCCCTCATTTTCCTGTGACTACCTGTTTCAAACAACGCCGGATTTAGTACTGGCTTTACAGTTCGAAATTATTTTTAAAATAACAGTTTAAATTACAGGTTTTCATTGATTCGGGATGATGTATAAGTACGTTGCCACGTTCAATTATTTTACCTCATTATACAATACTTATTTTTTCAATCAGTATTATACTGATATTCGTTTGGGAGGCTTAAATATGTAGTTTCTGTTGTAATTGCCCTACCGTTGTCTAATTTATACCATCCTTGATCGGTTAGGACATTTTTGATTTTTTTGTTTGAGGACTGCCCTCAATGCAGTTATAACATCTCAACTGTCACAACCTTTGGAAATCTAGAGTTGTGCCATTTCACATCGTAAATAACTATTTTTATTTTTGGCATATTTCTGTAGTCTTTGCGGTGTGTTTGGAAATTTTAAAATTGTTCCAGCGTTCGCTTAAATTGTATAAATCAAGATTTTGATAGAGTCTCAATTTGAATTGACATGATTCATTTGTCATTGTGCAATTACCGAAGAAGGATATCTGTTATCCGAAATATCTAATATTTGTGTATTTTATAGTTATTTAATGGTGATGTTGTACCCTTTTTGACTTGTTATATATTTATATATATATACATAATGTGACAGGGTTAAATCATGTTAAAGGCGCCAAGCATTCATGACCTTGGAAAATGGTGTAACGATTGGAATATTCGATTAAAAAAAATTAAATAATTAAAAATGAGCTTTCCAAAATTTTCTGTACTTGTAAAACGAAGATGTGGTACGATTACCGATGAGACAACTCTCCACAAGAGACAAAATGACACAGAAATTAACAGAACAGTATAATCAATGATCGAGATCTTCATTTGTACTTGTGAGAGAACGAAACGGATGCAATCAACTGAAAACCCAGATATCTTATCCTAATCAATTAATAAATCAATATGTCTACGCCATCTTTAGAATTTCACTCATTTCAAGTGTTTATTTCATCGCATGTTATTTAAAGCAAATGTCTAAACTTCTTGAGATAGCGGATAACTGCAAGCTATTTTCTTCTAACTAGAGTATTAATATAGAAAAACATGTATGAGAAATCTGACAAGGACAGAGCAGCCCATCTCCGAACCGTAACCACCAACAGAAGTTTCATCTTTAAAGACATTTATGAAGCAACATAATAATGAGAAAATGTAGTAAAATTGCCAATGAAACAATTAGTACAGACGAGAGTCAGATTTTGAACTTTTGTTTAATTTTGTAGACTGGGTATCTCAAATCTTTTTATCTAAAAAAAAACGAAATGCCTTTAGTGGGAACTCTCGAGCTGAGACCTACACTATTCAGGCTAGCTGGGACAATATACTTTGTTATTTAGTTTTGTCATTTTTGTGCATGGGATCGTTAAAGAGACTGTCAGTGGTTTAAAGCATTGCTTGTCAAAGACATAAAATTGAGAATGGAAATGGAGAATGTGTCAAAGCGACAACAACCCGACCATAGAGCGGACAACAGTCGAAGGCCACCAATGGGTCTTCAATGTAGCGAGAAACTTCCACACACGGAGGTGTCATTTAGCCGGTCCCTTAACAAGATGTATACTAGTTCAGTGATAATGGACGTCATACTAAAATCCGAATTATACACAAGAAACTAATACTAAAAATCATAAAAGACTAACAGAGGCCAGAGGTCCCTGACTTGGGACAGGGGCAAATTGCGACGGGGTTAAACATGTTTTTAGAGATCTGAACCCTCCAAACATGCTCCTTTTGAATAGCGACTGCTCTCTTTATTCTCAGAATTACTCTTTTCTATTGGAAATAGATATTCTACATTATTAGGTGTCGACTTTAAGTAAGGAATGTAACCTTATCCTTGTAAATGTTATATATCTTCTCATTACTTATTGTTTTCCCTTAAGGTAGCTGACACAATATTAAGATAGTTTTGCTTTAAAATTATCTATTCCACTAGTTGTTCAAAATTTTTAGAGTTTGAGCTTTTTCATATCCAGCGGCACATATTACAGTGTAATCCGGATTCACTATTAAACGATTCGGGGAAATTTCTATTGTCAAATTCAATTTCAAATAATAATATTTATGTTTAACAAAACTATGATCTGTTTGTGAAACGTGAAGGATACATAATGATTGGTGTGTTCATTGTTGGACTTTAACGCCACTTTTATCATTATTCGCTATTTCATGGCATGTAGAGAAAAACTGGGACGCCTGGAGAGAGACACTGACCTTCGACATGGAATCTGTCCATCCTTGTCAACTACGAATGAAGTGAAACTAAGCACCAAGTGTTCAAACTCTGAAATAAGTAATGAAGCAGTATTTTTCGAATTCACTAATGAAAGAAAATTCAGTTTTCGTTTTATTTGAATTTTTCAAATTGGAGAAACAAAGAGGTTTTAAAAACGAACTGAAGAATAAAAAGGTAGCAAAATGCTAAGTTCTTTCAAAAATATTCTTTTATCGCTAAGAGGCTGGCTTGTCATGCCAAGAAATTGCCTCCGTTGAAATTTCAAACATCCAATAGAGCAAATTACATCGATGATTAATATTGACCTTATGGTATGGGCACAGGACGTTTGCGCTTTTTTACCTGTAAAACGATAGGACATTTGCGCTTCAAATACTATGGACATTTGCGCTTTATGTTTTGATTCACCTGTATTAAATTGATTGGACATTTGCGCTTTTTACCTTTGTATAAGTGAACTTGGATGTTCCAAATTTGCAGACTATCTGCAAAAATTATGTGACAATTGAATCACGATTTACTTAACTCATCCTGCTATGTTTATCTTGTTGAAGAGTATCATTGAACAACACTCAGTGAATTACATTTAGATTCATTATATTGATGATCAGGCATTCCAGTCAAGAACTGAGAAAGAAAAACTTGATTTTTGTATTTGAAATGTGGACAAAATACCAGTCAGAATAGATAACAAGAGCTACTTATTTTGACTCTTTAGGCTTCAGATATTAAGCGAAACATGAACTGTGATGACTGTTCGTGTTTTATGTGTTTTAAAATGTTAACTTTTAGCTGTATATAAACTTTTAAACATTTTAAAAAATATGACTTGTCGGTCCCAAGCCAGTATAAAAGAGGAAGGAAGTCATAAAAACAAATATTGCAAAAGCGCAAATGTCCTATGTAAAAGGCACAAATGTACATTTTTAAAAAGCGCAAATTTCCTATGATTTGAAGCGCAAGTGTCCAAAATTAAAAGCGCAAATGTCCTATGAAAAAGCGCAAACGTCCCGCGCCGTATGGTATATGGCCGTTTTCTAAGCGATACGTACATGCAGATCATACATTAAATTAATTTGTTTAGTAAAAACAAATCTTTAACTACTAATAGGTGCCGTAGGAGGTCCACAGAATTTTTAGCAAGGAATTCTTGGCTAGATCAGACAATTTAAGAACAGAAAGCATTGCACTGATGTATGTCCATTATTAATTTTTCAGTAGTCAAAATTCAATGTTAAGTGATGTATATTGAATAATGATATATAGTTTGTATTTCTGTTTCCTGAAAACCAAGACATATATATGATTCGGCGCGGGACGTTTGCGCTTTTTCATAGGACATTTGCGCTTATTTTTTTGGACACTTGCGCTTCAAATCATAGAACATTTGCGCTTTTTAAAAAAGGACATTTGCGCTGTTAACATAGGACATTTGCCCTTTTGCAATATTTGATTTTTATGACTATCATATCTTCCTCTTTAATACTGGCAGAATAATATTTTTTCTTTATGGTTAAAGGTTTAAAAAAATCATTTAATAGCACATTTCATAGCACATTCATTTCATAGCACATTGATATGTGTTTAAAAGTCTATATACACTGAGCTAAAGGTAAACATTCTAAAGACTTAAAAACACGTACAGTCATCACAGGTCAGTTTTCGCTTGATATATGAAGACCAAGGATTGGACAAATTTAGCTCTGTTTATCTGTTCAGACTGGCATTTCGCACACATTTCAAATATATATTCAATATTCTCTTTCCCAATTCTTGACAGGGATGCCTGTTCATCAATATAACGAATCTAATGTGATTCACATACTGTTGTTCAATGATGCTCTTTAAAAAGATAAAAATATCAGGATGAGTCTAGTAGAACTGTTCATTATAATGTACAGGGAATGATTCTGGACCATGTGTCGTACTAATGCCAAATATAAGTTAAATTTATTTACGCAATAATTACTTCTCTTTAAAATTACAGATAGACGACAATAGGTGCAAAAGCGCAAATGTCCGGTCAATTTAATACTGGTGAATCAAAATTTAAAGCGCAAATGTCCATAGTATTTGAAGCGCAAATGTCGTATCGTTTTACAGGTGAAAAAGCGCAAACGTCCTGTGCCCATATGATTAAGGTTATTTTTATTTATGTATTTGCTGTTATTTATCCCCTGATTATAAAACATGTCGATTGAGCCACAATGATTACTACATTGGTTACGGAGGACCTAAATACCAAAAACACGCAAGACAAGGAAGAAATGCCCAATTTTGATTATAATGGAATGGATATTTTAAGTAATGGAATGGATATTTCAAGTAATGGAATGGATATTTTAAGTAATGGAATGGACTACAACGACCCTTCAGTCACTAATTACAGATATACTTTATACCTTATTCGAAAGTTTATTTATTGAGGAACAAAAGGTACATAGTTAATGTGTTCCACAACGCATATTAGAGGAGTAACAATACCTACATATCGAAATACGCGTGAACATTAAGATATAGCTTATTTTAAATGATGAAATGAACTGCTGCGACATTTCATCCCTTAATTCAGGAAAACTTTATGTACCATTTGAGAGTTCATTGCTGTCGCAATGACCATTAGAAGGATTACGGAGGATCTAAATGACAAAAATACGCGTGAAAAGAAAGAATTTTGAATGATAGCATGGATATTTTGAATAATGACATGATCTGTTGTGACCCTTCATCCCCTAATTTCAGAAATACCTTTAACCTCATTCGAAAGCTTATTTATAGAGGAACTAAAAGTATATAGCTAAAATGTAATGCGGGGAGTAACGAAAGACAAAAAATCGAAATACATGTGAGCATTAAGAAATACAATTGTAGCTTATTTTAAATAATGAAATGGATGAATGCGCCCCATCAGCCCATAATTAAGGAAAACGTTGTAATCATTTGAAAGTTCATTGATAGAGAAAAAAAAATGGTTTAGGTTATAAATAATATGTGCAGCAACGACCATTAAAGAGGTTGAGGACATAAATGCCAAGATAACAGTGAAGATTTAAAAATAGCCAATTTTGAATGATGGAATGGATTGCTGTGACCCTTCAACCCCTAATTACAGATATACATAATACCTCATTAGAAAGCCTATTAATAGCAGAACAAAATGTATGTAGTTAATATGTTCCGCAACGCATATTATAGGAGTAACGAAGGATCTTAATGTCAAAATATGCATAAACATTATGAAATATAGCTTTTTTAATAATATAATGGACTGCTGCGACTCGTCAGTAACAATATCGTTATTTAGAGGCAGTAACTCAGGCCCTTATTAGCGAAAACTTTATAGACAAAGTGAAAGCTTATTGATAGAGAAACCACAATGACGTTTAATAGGGTTACAGGAGACCAAAATGCCAAAATACGCGTGAAAATAAAATAAAAATAGCCAATTTTAGATAATGGAATTGATTGCTTCGATAATTCAGATCCTAATTACAAATAAACATTTTACCTCATTCGAAAGCCTATTAAAAGAGGAACAAAAGGTATATAGTTAATATGTTCCACAACGCATATTGGAGGAGAAATGAAGTACTAGTACCAAAAAATCGAAATACGGGTGAACATTATAAAATAGCTTATTTTGAATCATGAAATGAACTTCTGCAACCCATAAGCCCTATAATTAAGGAAAACTTTATACACCATTTGCAAGGTTATGAATAGAGGAACAAAATTTTTATTGATAATATGTGCCCCAATGACAATTAGAAGGGTTACGGAGGACCTAAATACCAAAATACGCGTGAAAATTAAGAAATAGACAATTTTGAAAATTGGAATGGATATTTTGAATAATGCAATGGCCTGCTGTGAACCTTCAGCCCCTAATTACATATGAACCTTCTATCTCATTCGAAAGCCTATTAATAGAGGAACAAAAGATATATAGTCAAAATGTTCTGCAATGCAAATCTGAGGAGTAACGAAGGACTTAAAAATCGAAATGGGGGTGGACATTATGGAAAAGCTTACTTTGAATAATGGAATGGACTGATGCGACCTGTCAGCCCCTTATGAAGGACAACTTTATACACCACGTGAAAGCTCATTGATAGAGAAACAAAATGTATCAATAATACGTCCCTCAATGACCATAAAAGAGGTAACGGAGGACTTAAATGCGTGAAAAGAAAGAAATTGCCAATTTTGAATAATTGAATGAATATTTTGAAATAATGACATGAACTACTGTGACCCTTCAGCCCTATAATTACAGAAATAACTTCAAGCTCATTCGAAAGCTTAATCATAGAGGAACAAAAGGTATATAATATGTATATTGCTAATATGTTCCGCAACGCGGATGAGTAACGAAGTACCTAAAAATCGAAATACATGTGAACATTAAGAAGTACAAATGTAGCTTATTTTAAATAATGAAATGGACTGCTGAGACTGTCGGCCCCTAATTAAGGAAAACGTTATAACCATTTGAAAGTTCATTGATCGAGAAACAAAATGGTTTAGGTTATAAATAATATGTGCCGCAATGTCCATCAGAGAGATCGAGATTACGGAGGACATAAATGCCAAAATAACCGTGAAGATTAAGAAATAGCCAATTTTGAATGATGCAAGGGATTGCTGCGACCCTTCAACCCATACTTATATATTTACATGATACCTCATTCGAAAGCCTATCAATAGAAGAACAAAATATATGTAGTTAGTATGTTCCGCAACGCATATTAGAGGAGAAACGGAGGATCTAACATGTCGAAAAATACATAATGCATATTATGTGTCATTTAAAACTCTTATGGACCGTTGTCTCATTAGAAATCATACCACATCTTCTTTTTTATATAAAAATTAAGACATAGTTCTTTTTAAGAAAAGAATGAATTGCTGTGACTCGTCAGTAATAAAACTTTATTTAGAGGCAGTAACTCAGTCCCTAAATAAGAAAAACTTTAAATACACCATGTGAAAGCTATTGATAGAAAACCCACAATTACGTTCAAGACGGTTACATAGGACCAAAATGCCAAAATACGCGTGAAAATTAAGAAATAGCTAATTTTGAACAATGGAATGGATATTTTGAATAATGGATTAGATTGCTGCAACACTTCAGCCCCCAAATACAAATATACCTTTTACCTCATTCGAAAGCCTATTAAAAGATGATCAATAAATATGTTCCGCAACGCATATTAGAGGAGTAATGAAGTACCTAAAAATCGAAATACGGGTAAAAATTATAAAATAGCTTATTTTGAATCATGAAATGAATTTCATAATTATTTTTTTTTTCTAAATGAAAACCAAATATTTGTTTAGCCCCAACATTCATTTTTTCAAGGGGGTATAGTTATGTTTGCTCGGAACAAACATGTGTTTTCCAAATCGAAGGATAAAACGCCCTGGAACAAACTAACATATTCCCTTTTTTCAATATACATGGTTCCTTTTATAAATGAAAAGATGGTCGATGTTTAAAAATAGTTAAAAAAAGACTGTTGCAATTTAAAGTATCATATTAATAATTTTTTGATTCTTTTTTATATCTAATCCTTTATCGGTGAAGCAAAATACTTTAGAATGATGTCGAGCACTGTCAGATTAATTATAAATTGCAGCGGAAACTAGAGGATGGAATGTGTACTTGTGGTAGAGATGATAAAACAACGACCTTCCCTGTATCAAATATCCGTGAGAAATGCGTAATCAGCATGTTATGTATAATAGCTTACAGTTATATTTCCCGCTTCATTCGCCCTATCATTATTTAACAATTTTGGACACTATCTAAATAAACATGTTAGTTGGGTTAACACATGCTGATTTATAATGTATAGCTTACAGTTACATTTCCCGCTCCTTCTTAGTCTCAAAACAAACCAAAGTGTTTGTACATGTATCTGAGTATTAATTTGGAGAACAATTTCGTTTTGGTGTTAAATATATGGTTTTAATAAAAGACTTTGAACTGGGAAATATCATTATATAGAAAGATCTTCTGATCTGCACAATTATAATATAATTAAAACAAATAGATGCATGCATTTCTTATTTAGACATTTGTTTTAAGGTGACTTCTCACACACATGACCTTTTAGCATATTTATATCTCTTAGAGATCTGAATAATAGGTGGTGTGAGTATACATCGACGAGACAGCAATCTAACAACACAAAACTTTTGGGTTTTAACTATTTGTTTATTAACAAATGGTGTGATGAGTGAAAATGGTTTAAACTTGGACTATGGATTTTATATAACTACTTACTGTAGATTCAGAAATCATTGCGTGCATTTATTATTGCGATTTTGTCATTTTAGACTTAAATGCGATTTTTAACTTTTACGAATATTATTATTGCGTTTACAACTCTGTCGCAATTTTCGCAATAATTAAAAACCTCGCAATAATTTAAGAATTTACAGTAATATACCTGGCAGTCTTTAAAGAAATAAAGTAAAATACCACATATATAAGATCTTTAAACTTCATTATTTGCATTTGAAAAACTCAACTCTGTGTGTGTTTACGGCGCTTCACTATATATATATATATATCTCGATAAGAGTGGGTGCACGGGCCTGAAAAACCCTTCAAATCCGTGAAAATTAAGAAATAGCCAATTTTGAATAATGAAATGGATATTTTGAATAATAAAATGGACTGCTGTGACCCTTTAGTCTCTAATTATTAATATACCTTATACCTCATTCGAAAGCTTATTAAGAGAGGAACTAAAGTTATCAAGTCAATTTGATCCGCAACGCATATTAAGGGATGACATAGGAACTTAACATCGAAATACGCTTGAACATTAAGAAATAGTTATTTTGAATAAAGGAATGGACTGCTGCAAGCCTTTAGTCCCTAATCAAGGCAAAATTAATACACGACGTTAAAGCTTATTGATAGAGGAATAAATTCATAAAATTTAGAAAGGAAATGGGGAATGTGTCAAAGCGACAACAACCCGACCATAGAGCAGACAACAGCCGAAGTCCACCAATGAATCTTCAATGTAGCGAGAAACTCCCGTACCCGTAGGCGTCCTTCAGCTGGCCCCTTAAAAATATGTATACTAGTACAGTGATAATGGACGTCAAACTAAACTCCGAATTATACACAAGAAACTAAAATTAAAAAGCATATACAAGACTAATAAAGGCCAGAGGCTCCTGACTTGAGACAGGCGCAAAATTGATGCGGAATTAAACATGTTTGTGAGATCTCAACCCTCCCCTATACCTCTAGCCAATGTAAAAAAGTTAACGCATAACAATACGCACATCAAAATTCAGTTCAAGAGAAGTCCGAGTCCAATGTCAGAACATGAAACAAAAGAAAATAGACAAAATGACAATTATGATACATAAATAACAGCAGACTACTAGCAGTTAACTGACATGCCAGCTCCGGACCTCAATCAAACTGATTAAAAGATTTTGTTTTCATCATATGAATATCAGGCATTAATGATATGTGCCGTAATGACCATTAGAGGGGTTACGGAGGACCTAATGTCCAAAATACGTGTGAAAATTAAGAAATAGCCAATCTTGAATAATGAAATGGATATTTTGAAAAATGGAATGGACTGGTGCGACCATTTAGTCCCTACTTATAGATATACATTATACTTCATTCGAAAGCTTATTAAGAGATGAACAAAAGGTATATAGTCGATATTATCAGCAACGCATATTAGAGGAGTAACGAAGGAACTAAACATCGGAAGACGCTTGAACATTAAGAAATAGCTTATTTTGAATAACGGAATGGACTGCTGCAAGCCGTTAGCCCCTTTTCAAGGAAAAATTAATGCAACAAATTAAAGCTTATTGATAGAGGAATAAAATGAGTATTAATGATATGTGCCGTAATGACCATTAGAGGAGTTACGGAGGACCTAATGTCCGAAATACGCGTGCAAATTAGGAAATAGCCAATCTTGAATTATGAAATGGATATTTTGAATAATAAAATGGACTGCTGTGACCCTTTAGTCTCTAATTATTAATATACCTTATACCTCATTCGAAAGCTTATTAAGAGAGGAACTAAAGTTATCAAGTCAATTTGATCCGCAACGCATATTAAGGGATGACATAGGAACTTAACATCGAAATACGCTTGAACATTAAGAAATAGTTATTTTGAATAAAGGAATGGACTGCTGCAAGCCTTTAGTCCCTAATCAAGGCAAAATTAATACACGACGTTAAAGCTTATTGATAGAGGAATAAATTCATAAAATTTAGAAAGGAAATGGGGAATGTGTCAAAGCGACAACAACCCGACCATAGAGCAGACAACAGCCGAAGTCCACCAATGAATTTTCAATGTAGCGAGAAACTCCCGTACCCGTAGGCGTCCTTCAGCTGGCCCCTTAAAAATATGTATACTAGTACAGTGATAATGGACGTCAAACTAAACTCCGAATTATACACAAGAAACTAAAATTAAAAAGCATATACAAGACTAATAAAGGCCAGAGGCTCCTGACTTGAGACAGGCGCAAAATTGATGCGGAATTAAACATGTTTGTGAGATCTCAACCCTCCCCCTATACCTCTAGCCAATGTAAAAAAGTTAACGCATAACAATACGCACATCAAAATTCAGTTCAAGAGAAGTCCGAGTCCAATGTCAGAACATGAAACAAAAGAAAATAGACAAAATGACAATTATGATACATAAATAACAGCAGACTACTAGCAGTTAACTGACATGCCAGCTCCGGACCTCAATCAAACTGATTAAAAGATTTTGTTTTCATCATATGAATATCAGGCATTAATGATATGTGCCGTAATGACCATTAGAGGGGTTACGGAGGACCTAATGTCCAAAATACGTGTGAAAATTAAGAAATAGCCAATCTTGAATAATGAAATGGATATTTTGAAAAATGGAATGGACTGGTGCGACCATTTAGTCCCTACTTATAGATATACATTATACTTCATTCGAAAGCTTATTAAGAGATGAACAAAAGGTATATAGTCGATATTATCAGCAACGCATATTAGAGGAGTAACGAAGGAACTAAACATCGGAAGACGCTTGAACATTAAGAAATAGCTTATTTTGAATAACGGAATGGACTGCTGCAAGCCGTTAGCCTCTTTTCAAGGAAAAATTAATGCAACAAATTAAAGCTTATTGATAGAGGAATAAAATGAGTATTAATGATATGTGCCGTAATGACCATTAGAGGAGTTACGGAGGACCTAATGTCCAAAATACGCGTGCAAATTAGGAAATAGCCAATCTTGAATTATGAAATGGATATTTTGAATAATAGAATGGACTTTACGAGACTTTAGTCCCTAATCATAAATATACATTATACTACATTCGAAAGCTTATTTAGAGATGAACAAAAGGTATATAGTCGATATGTTCAGCAACGCATATAAGAGGAGTAACGAAGGAATTAAACATCAAAATACGCTTGAACATTAAGAAATAGCTTATTTTGAATAACGGAATGGACTGCTGTAAGCCGTTAGCACCTTATTTTGGCAAAATTAATACACGGAATTGAAGCCTATAGATAGAGGAATAAATTTAGTTTAAACGATATGTGCCGTACTGACCATTAGAGTGGTACGGAGTACCTAAGTGCCAAAATACGCGTGAAAATGTAGAAATCGCCAATTTTGAATAATGAAATGGATATTTTGAATAATGGAATGGACTGTTGCGAGACTTTAGCCCCTAATTATAGAAATACCTTCAACCACAATTGAAAGCTTATTAAGAGAGAAACAAAATATATATAGTTGATAAGTTCCGCAACGCATATTAGAAGAGTAACGAAGGACCTAAACATCGAAATACGCTTGAACATAAAAAAATAGTTTATTTTGAATAATGGAAAGGACTGGTGCAAGTCATTAGCCCTTAATCAAGGCAAAATTAATACACGAAATTAAAGCTTATTGATAGAGGAATCAATTGATAAAATTTAGAAGGGAAATGGGAAATGTGTCAAAGCGACAACAACCCGACCATAGAGCAGACAACAGCCGAAATCCACCAATGGGTCTTCATTGGAGTGGGAAACTCCCTTACCCGTAGGCGTCCTCCAGCTGGCCTCTTTAAACATATGTATACTAGTACAGTGATAATGGACGTCATACAAAACTCCGAATTATACACAAGAAACTAAAATAAAAAATCATACAAGACTAACAAAGGCCAGAGGCTCCTGACTTGAGACAGGCGCAAAATTGCGGCGGGGTTAAACATGTTTATGAGATCTCAACCCTCCCCCTATACCTCTAGCCAATGTAGAAAAGTTAACTCATAAAAATACGCACATTAAAATTCAGTTCAAGTGAAGTCCGAGTCCGATGTCAGAAGATGAAACAAAAGAAAATAAATAAAATGACAATAATACATAAATAACAGCAGACTACTAGCAGTTCACTGACATGCCAGCTCCGCACCTAAATTAAACTGATAAAAAGATTATGTTTTCATCATATAAATATCAGGCATTAATGATATGTGTCGTAATGACCATTAGAGGGGTTACGGAGGACCTAATGTCCAAAATACGCGTGAAAATTAAGAAATAGCCAATCTTGAATAATGAAATGGATATTTTGAATAATGGAATGGACTGGTGCGACCATTTAGTCCCTACTTATAGATATACATTATACTTCATTCGAAAGCTTATTAAGAGATGAACAAAAGGTATATAGTCGATATTATCAGCAACGCATATTAGAGGAGTAACGAAGGAACTAAACATCGGAATAAGCTTGAACATGAAGAATAGCTTATTTTGAATAACGGTATGGACTGCTGAAAACCGTTAGCCCCTAATCTTGGCAAAATTAATACACGGAATTAAAACTTATTGATAGAGGAATTAATTTAGTTTAAACTATATGTTCCGTACTGACAATTAGAGTGGTTTCGGAGTACCTAAATGCCAAAATACGCGTGAAAATGTAGAAATCGCCAATTTTGAAAAATGAAATGGATTTTTTGAATAATGAAATGGACTGTTGCGAGACTTTAGCCCCTAATTATAGAAATACCTTCAACCACAATCGAAAGCGTATTAAGAGAGAAACAAAATATATATAGTTGATAAGTTCCGCAACGCATATTAGAAGAGTAACGAAGGACCTAAACATCGAAATACGCTTGAACATGAAAAAATAGTTTATTTTGAAAAATGGAAAGGACTGGTGCAAGCCATTAGTCCTTAATCAAGTCAAAATTTATACACCAAATGAAAGCTTATTGGTAGAGGAATAAGCGGAGTATAAACGATATGTGCGACAATGGCCATAAAAAAATCAAGAAATAGCCAATTTTGAATACGAAATGGATATTGATTTATGCAATGGACTGCTGCCACCCTTTAGCCCTTAATTATAGATATACCTTATACCTCATTCGAAAGCTTATTAAGAGAGGAAAGAAAAATATATAGTCGATATGTTTTGCAACACATATTAGAGGAGTAACGAAGGATCTCAACATCGAAATACGCTTGAACATTAAGAAATAGCTTATTTTGAATAATGAAATGAATTGCTGCAAGCCCTCAGTCTGTAATCAATGCAACAAGTATACACCAAATTAAAGCTTACTGATAGAATAATTAACTGAGTATAAACGATATGTTCTGCAACGCATATTAGAGGAGTAACGAAGAAACTAAACATCGAAATGCGTTTGAACATTAAGAAATAGCTTATTTTAGATAAAGGAATTGACTGCTGCAAGCCTTTAGCCCCTTATCAAGGCAAAATTAATACACGAAATTAAAGCTTATTGATAGAGGAATCAATTGATAAAATTAAGAAAGGAAATGGGGAATGTGTCAAAGCGACAACAACCCGACCATAGAGCAGACAACAGCCGAAATCCACCAATGGGTCTTCATTGGAGCGAGAAACTCCCGTACCCGTAGGCGTCCTTCAGCTGGCCCCTTAAAACATATGTATACTGGTACAGTGATAATGGGCGTCATACTAAACTCCGAATTATACACAAGAAACTAAAATAAAAAATCATACAAGACTAACAAAGGCAAGAGGCTCCTGACTTGAGACAGGCGCAAAATTGCAGCAGGGTTAAACATGTTTATGAGATCTCAACCCTCCCCCTATACCTCTAGCCAATGTAAAAAAGTAAATGCATAAAAATGCGCACATTAAAATTCAGTTCAAGAGAAGTCCGAGTCCGATGTCAGAAGATGAAACAAAAGAAAATAAATAAAATGACAATAATACATAAATAACAGCAGACTACTAGCAGTTCACTGACATGCCAGCTCCGCACCTTAATTAAACTGATAAAAAGATTATGTTTTCATCATATGAATATCAGGCATTAATGATATGTGTCGTTATGACCATTAGAGGGGTTACAGGGGACCTAATGTCCAAAATACGCGTGAAAATTAAGAAATAGCTAATCTTGAATAAGGAAATGGATATTTTGAATAATGGAATGGACTGGTGCGACCGTTTAGTCCCTACTTATAGATATACATTATACTTCATTCGAAAGCTTATTAAGAGATGAACAAAAGGTATATAGTCGATGTTTTCAGCAACGCATATTAGAGGAGTAACGAAGGAACTAAACATCGGAATACGCTTGAACATTAAGAAATAGCTTATTTTGAATAACGGAATGGAATGTTGCAAGCCGTTAGCCCCTTATCAAGGAATAATTAATACAACAAATTAAAGCTTATTGATAGAGGAATAAAATGAGTATTAATGATATGTGCCGTAATGACCATTAGAGGAGTTACGGAGGACCTAATGTCAAAAATACGCGTGCAAATTAGGAAATGGCCAATCTTGAATTATGAAATGGATATTTTGAATAATGGAATGGACTTTGCGAGACTTTAGTCCCTAATCATAAATATACATTATAATATATTCGAAAGCTTATTTAGAGATGAACAAAAGGTATATAGTCGATATGTTCAGCAACGCATATTAGAGGAGTAACGAAGGAATTAAACATCAAAATACGTTTGAACATTAAGAAATAGCTTATTTTGAATAACGAAATGGACTGCTGTAAGCCGTTAGCCCCTTATTTTGGCAAAATTAATACACGGTATTGAAGCCTATTGATAGAGGAATAAATTTAGTTTAAATAATATGTGCCGTACTGACCATTAGAGTGGTTACGGAGTACCTAAATGCCAAAATAGTCGTGAAAATGTAGAAATCGCCAATTTTGAATAATGAAATAGATATTTTGAATAGTGGAATGGACTGTTGCGAGACTTTAGCCCCTAATTATAGAAATACCTTCAACCACAATCGAAAGCTTATTAAGAGAGAAACAAAATATATATAGTTGATAAGTTCCGCAACGCATATTAGAAGAGTAACGCAGGACCTAAACATCGAAATACGCTTGAACATAAAAAAATAGTTTATTTTGATATAATGGAAAGGACTGGTGCAAGTCATTAGCCCTTAATCAAGGCAAAATTTATACACCAAATTAAAGCTTATTGGTAGAGGAATAAGCGGAGTATAAACGATATGTGCGACAATGGCCATAAGAAAATCAAGAAATAGCCAATCTTGAATATGAAATGGATATTGATTTATGGGATGGACTGCTGCCACCAATTAGCCTGAAGTATAAATATACCTTATACCTCATTCGAAAGCTTATTAAGAGAGGAAAGAAAGATATATAGTCGTTATGTTCTGCAACACATATTAGAGGTGTAACGAAGGATCTCAACATCGAAATACGCTTGAACATTAAGAAATAGATTATTTTGAATAATGAAATGGATTGCTGCAAGCCCTCAGACTGTAATCAATGCAGCAAGTATACACCAAATTAAAGCTTATTGATAAAACAATTAACTGATTATAAACGATATGTTCTGCAACGCATATTAGAGGAGTAACGAAGGAACTAAACATCGGAATACGCTTGAACATGAAGAAATAGCTTATTTTGAATAACGGAATGGACTGCTGCAAGCCGTTAGCCCCTTATCAAGGAAAAATTAATGCAACAAATTAAAGCTTTTTGATAGAGGAATAACATGAGTATCAATGATATGTGCCGTAATGACCATTAGAGTGGTTACGGAGGACCTAATGTCCAAAATACGCGTGAAAATTAAGAAATAGCCAATCTTGAATTATGAAATGGATATTTTGAATAATGGAATGGACTGTTGCGAGACTTTGGTCCCTAATCATAGATATACATTATACTCAATTCGAAAACCTATTAAGAGATGAACAAAAGGTATATAGTCGATATTTTCAGCAACGCATATTAGAGGAGTGACGAAGGAATTAAACAGCGAAATACGCTTGAACATTAAAAAATAGCTTATTTTGAATAACGGAATGGACTGCTGAAAGCCGTTTGCCCCTAATTTCGGCAAAATTGATACACGGAATTAAATCTTATTGATAGAGGAATTAATTTAGTTTAAACTGTATGTGCCGTACTGATAATTAGAGTGGTTACGGAGTACCTAAATGACAAAATACGCGTGAAAATGTAGAAATCGCCAATTTGAATAATGAAATGGATATTTTGAATTATGGAATGGACTGTTGCAAGACTTTAGTCCCTAATTATAGAAATACCTTCAACCACATTCGAAAGCTTATAAAGAGAGAAACAAAATATATACAGTTGATGAGTTCCGCAACGCATATTAGAAGAGTAACGAAGGACCTTAACATCGAAATACGCTTGAACATAAAAAAAAATAGCTTTTTTTGAATAACGGAATGGACTGTTGCAAGCCGTTAGCCTATAATCAAGGCAAAATAAATACACCAAATGAGAACTTATTGGTAATGGAATAAACTGAGTATAAACGATATGTGCAGCATTGACTATTAAAGGGGTTGTGGGGGACCTAAATGCTAAAATACGCCTGAAAATTAAGACAAATAAGAAATTTTAAATAACAAAATGAATGATTGCAATAATGGAACGGACTGGTGCGATCTTTTAGCTCTAATTATAGATATACATTATATCTCATTCGAAAGCTTTTTAGCAGAGGAACAAAAGGTATACAGTCGATATATTCCGTATCGCATATTCGAGGAATAAAGAAGGAACTTTACCTCGAAATACGCTTGAACATTGAGAAATAGCTTATTTAGAATAACGGAATAGATTGCTATAAGCCGTCAGAGCCTATTCAAGGCAAAAAAAATACCCCAAATTAAAGATAATTGATAATTGAATAAACTGAGGATAAACGATATGTGCAGCAATGACCATTACAGGGGTTATGGAGGACCTAAATGCCAAAATATGCTTGAAAACTAAGAATTAGCGAATTTTGTATAATGAATGGATATTTTAAATAATGAAATACACTGCTGCGACCATTTAGTACCTTATGATAGATATACCTTATTTCTCATTCGAAAGCTTATTAAGAGAGGAAAAAAAAAATATATAGTGGATATGTTCTGCAACGTATATAAGAGGAATAACGAAGAACCTTAAAACGGCAAAATACGTTTGAACATTAAGAAATAGCTTATTTTGAATAATGGAATGGACTGCTGCAAGCCGTTAGCCCCTTATCAAGGCAAAGTTAATACACCAAATTAAAGCTTATTGATAGAGGAATAAATTTAGTTTAAACAATATGTGCTGTAATGACCATTACAGAGGTTACGGAGGACCTAATTTCAAAAATACGCGTGAAAATTAAGAAATAGCCAATCTTGATTAACGAAATGGATATTTTGAATAATGGAATGGACTGGTGCAACCCTTTAGTCCCTTATTATAGATATACATTATACTTCATTCAAAAGCTTATGAATAGATGAAAAAAAATATATAGTAGATATGTTCAGTAACGCATATTAGAGGAGTAACGAAGGAATTAAACATCGAAATACGCTTGAACATTAAGAAATAGCTTATTTTGAATAACGGAATGAACTGCTGCAAGCCGTTAGTCCCTAATGTAGGCAAAACTAATACACTAAATTAAAGCTTATTGATAGATGAATAATTTTAGTTGAAACGATATGTGCCGTACTGACCATAAGGGGTTACGGAGTACCTAAATGCCAAAATACGCGTGAAAATTTAGAAATAGCCAATTTTGAATAATAAAATGAATATTTTGAATAATAGAATGGACTGTTGCGAGACTTTAGCCCCTAATTATAGATATACCTTCAACCTCATTCGAAAGCTTATTAAGAGAGAAACAAAATATATATAGTTGATAAGTTCCGCAACGCATTTTAGAAGAGTAACGAAGGACCTAAACATCGAAATACACTTGATTTATGGAATGGACTGCTGCCACCATTTAGCCCATAATTATTGATATACCTTTTACCTCATTTGAAAGCTTATTAAGAGAGGAAAACAAGATAAATAGTCGATATGTTCAGCAACACATATTAGAGGAGTAATGAAGGATCTAAACATCGAAATACGCTCGAACATTAAGAAATAGCTTATTTTAAATAATGAAATGGACTGATGCAAGGCCTAACCTTTAATCAAGGCAAACTGTATACAAATTAAAGCTTATTGATAGAGGAATAAACTGAGGATAAACGATATGTTCTGCAACGCATATTAGAGGAGTACAGAAGGAACAAAATATCGAAATACGTTTGAACATTAAGAAATAGCTTATTTTGAATAACGGAATGGATTGTTGCAAGCCGTTTGCCCCTAATCAAGACAAAATTAATACACCAAATGAGAGCTTATTGGTAATGGAATAAACTGAGTATAAACGATATGTGCAGCATTGACTATTAGAGGGGTTACGGAGGACCTAAATGCCAAAATACGCGTGAAAATTAAGAAAAATAAGAAATTTTGAATAATGAAATGAATAATTTGAAAAATGGAATGAACTGCTGCGACCTTTTAGCTCTAATTATAGATATACCCTATATCTCATTCGAAAGCTTTTTAACAGAGGAACAAAAGGTATACAGTCGATATATTCCGCAACGCATATAAGAGGAATCCTGAAATTACTCCCAACACTTGAAACTTTAGTTATAAAATCAAAATCATTGTCTCTAATTTCACAAAATCGACATCGTTGAAACACGGACCGCGAAGAGGACCCCAAAATGAACTGGTTTGGAAACAGAAATGTTCATATTACTGCTTGCTCAACGTGGAATTGGGGTAACAGGACAAGTACAAAAAAGCAAATATTTATTTGTATGTACCTGTTATTTGTACAATAGTTGGCTAATTGCAGGATTCATTTTTATACCCCACGCAACGAAGTTGCGGAGGGTATAATGTTTTTGACCCGTCCGTCCGTCCGTCAGTCCATCAGTCCGTCCGTCAGTCCTGTTTCTTGTCATCGCAACTCCTCTCAAACCAAACAACAGAATGTCATGAAACCTTTTTAGATGAAAAGGACATATTATGTAGTTGTGCATATCGTCAGGAAATTACGATTCAATTTTTTTCTAGGAGTTACGCCCCATTGAACTTATTTGCTTCAATGTACTACTGCAACAGTTTGTCATCGCAACTCCTCTAAAACTACACTACAGAATTTCATGAAACCTTTTTAGATAATAAGGACATACTATTAGATGTGCATATCGTCAGGAAATTACGATTCAATTTTTTTTTCTAGGAGTTACGCCCCTTTGAACTTATTTACTTAAATGTACTACTGCAACAGTTTGTCATCGCAATTCCTCTGAAACTACACAACAGAATTTCATGAAACCTTTTTAGATAATAAGTACATACTATGTAGATGTGCATATCGACAGGAAATTGTGATTCAATTTTTTTTATAGGAGTTAGGCCTCTTTGATTTTTTTTGCTTTAAGGTACTACTTCAACAATTTGTCATCTCAACTCCTCTGAAACCACACAACAAAATTTCATGAAACTTTGTAGATAATAAGGACATACTACGTAGATGTGCATATTGACAGGAAATTACGATTCATTTTTTTTCTAGGAGTTAGGCCCCTTTGAACTTATTTGTTTCAATGTACTTCTGCAACAGTTTGTCATCTCAACTCCTCTGAAACCACACAACAGTATTTCATGAAATTTTGTAGATAATAAGGACATACTACATTGTGACACAACAGCCGACAGTTTATTTTTGTGTTGAATTAGATGTAAATGTGAAAATAAAAGAAGATAAAAGATAGACGTTTTGCTATATAATATTTTGATATGAGCGTCACTGATGAGTCTTATGTAGACGAAACGCGCGTCTGGCGTACAAAATTATAATCCTGGTACCTTTGATAACTATTGCTACATTTTTGTTGATAAACAAACGCCACTCCGTCAATCACGCTCGTCGTTGGGAGATGTCCGACGTGGAGCGATTTTGCTTTTTATAATTATAATCTCATCCGTTAATTCACTGACCAATTCAGATTCACAGTCACTGTCATATGACGATTCCGTAGTTGAATCGGGAATGTCATTGTACACACGAGTTGTCGGACTAAACTGGTCACCCGCTGATTGATACTTCGGCACACGATAACAGTGAAACAACAGCAGGGGTCCAGTTTATTCTCGGACTTTATCGTTGCTAAATAACTAACGGAAGTCTTCGGGAGCATTCGAATCAAATATACAGGGCCTCTAATGGGAATCCAGCAATCGAAATCCATTGACCTTGTTGTGTTGCACGACTTCTTAATCCGGTAAAAGGCTTTCAAACTATTATTTAATTAAACAGTTTAGCTACAGAATGGCAGTTTCGATTTTGTGGCCGTAATTATTTGAGTAAGGTTCATTTAATTGATCTGAGGGAAAGTTCCTTTCTTGTCATTATCGGCGATGGGGGTAACTGACCAGTTTAACGTTTCTTTACGAAAAAATCACTTTATACATACACACAGACATGCTAATTAGTTTGTAATAACAACTCACAAGTTCATTAAACCTCAAATACCTTCGTGGATACTCTGCCACCCTGTGTTTGTTTAATTAAATCATGCAAATAATTAATTATATTTTATTGTTTTGATTGGTATTGATCGATTTTGACAGGTAATTTTTAGATACAAATTTACTAACGAGCCTTCAAAAAGCGTTCGGAATTCGGTGTTGACAGGGTTCGGTTTTTTCAGGTTAGATTAACGTTAATTAATAGGGAAATTGTGTGGGACTTTGAAAATTGTTCGGTTTAAACTGAAATTCGGTTTTATCAGGGTTCGGTTTACCCAGGTTTCACTGTATGTAGATGTGCATATTGACAGGAAATTATTAGTCATTATTTTTTCTTATACAATTTTGTTTTCTTACACTTATTCAATTTCTCCAGTGACAATGTGGGGACGTGGGGTATGTGAGCGTGCTCACTAAGGTTCTTTAATTTTATATGCTAAGACTTCATAAAGTTATCCTTAAAGTGAAAATGTCCTTAAGACCTTAGTAGTACTCCTAAAGTTGGGACCACCATTAGGACATCTCTTAAAATAAGATCGTTTCAATAACATGGCTAAGAGCAAAAAAATCTCCTACGATGGTCTTGGGACATGTCTTAGTCCTAAGACACCTTCGATGACACGACCCCAGGTCACTACAATTTAATTTATTTATCTACAATGTACGCTTGCGTTAAACAATGGAAATTAACACTGTATATTATAATTCTGTTGACTGGTAAAGAAGAATTTTACAAGCCTGTCGAAAGAAATTGTACAAGCCAATTCCGTAGAAATTATTGTATAGCGTGAAGATTGTATGTTTTTCTTGTATATGTTTCGACATTTTACAGATCGTTTTCAAAACTCCATTTCATTACTCTGTAATATTTTCCACTGAACATACACAAAACACTTTTAAGGATAATTATATAAAAACCGCGCCCAATAGTCAATAGTGTCCTGGTTTTGATTCCAAAATATGTAGTCATACTTGAATGCAAATGTTTTAGCTCACCTGACACCAGCACTACAAAAGTCAAAAAGTCTGAAAAGACCAGTTTTTGTCTTGATTTGCATGAACTTTTACTCGACATTCTCCAAAAGTATGACTTGTGTCTTAATTTTTCTTGACAAATTCTCATTTATATCAAATTTGTATGAAATATACTCGACATATTCTTGACATTCTGAATATAGTCTGAAAATTTCTTGACATATTCTTGACATTTGAATACTGTCTTGAAATTTCTCGACATATTCTCGACATTCTTATTTTTTCTCAGTATGGCTTGACATATTCTGAACATTTTGAATTGTGTCTTAAATTTACTTGACATTTCTGAGTTTTACAAATCATGTCCAATATTCATCATATAACTTTAATCTTTATTTCTCTTTACATAATATACTGTTGTTTTCAGTTACACTTCTTACAACAAAAATGAAAGTTAGACATGTGAAATTTGGTATCTAAATATTTTTACAAATGCATATATGGTATGAAATTTAATGTATAAAATAATTTAAATGTGGGTGTGTTGATTTAAAACAATTTAAATGCGGTTTTTTTAAAAATTACAAATTTTGATTCCTATAACTCTTATTAATTAAATGATTTTTAAAACCCAATCATACTGTAGACATATTTCATTCTACATTCATAATATTCAAGGTTAATATGGTAAATATTCATTGTATAAAAATGTGGTTTATATAAATAGCAAATTATGATGATATACAAATCATTCATTTAACAGAAGAAACATTTGTGTAATGTCATTTGTTGGAAAATATATAAAGTATTACACATGGACAGGATGTTCCACACCCCAGAATACACGCCACTGTCAAAAAGAAATTACCGATTTACCTGTAATCAGCCATACAACTTATCAGTTGTCGACCATTCCAAAGATTAGAAGAAAATTATTATCTACTCCAGGAATGATAAAAAAAAAGTATTCACAATGGGTCCCATCAATGATTTCTATAGAAATCATTGGTCTTATGAAGTGGATCTCAAACAGATATGCATAATATAGATCTAAACATTTTTTTTCTTTTTAGGAAGGAGTTATCACAAAATTTGTTTGATAAAAAATTATAAAATTCAACACTCAAAATTTGTATAAAAAATGTTTATTGGTTGTTCTAAACATGAATAAGGTTTTTAAATCAAGATGAGAACAAATTCTTTGATCTACACGAAAGCCCTCCCCCCCCCCCCCTTTCTGGTCACATTTTTAAACTGCCTTCTAGACACCTATTTTAGTAAAGCAAAAATCTAAATGCTGTTTGTCAGTTACTTCCAAGTGAAAACAATTAATTATGGTACATTTAATAAAAATAAATCAAAATTAAACTACATGGGGTATTATTCAGGGTATTCCAACTTAGGTGCACAAAAAGGGTATCATACTATACCAAATTAATCCTTGATTCTGCAAAGTTTAGTTTAGCCATAATAAAAGGAGTACATAAATGTAATAGAATGTCATAAACAGGTGCAGAATAACTCCAGACACATTTCAGGCGAAATTTATACTGTTGAGATAGTAACAAGACATATTTAAGACTGTCAAGAATGTGTCGAGACATATTCAGACATTATTTAGAATGTCAAGAATACGTCAAGACACATTCAGACATTATTAAGAATGTCAAGAATATGTCAAGACAGATCGAGACAAATTCAAGACAGTCAAGAATTGGTCGAGACTAATCCAGACTCTTATCAGATGATACAGGAAGTGTCGAGAAATTTTAAGACAATATTCATACTGTCAAGACACTTGTCAAGAAAAATCAAGAACCTTATTAGACAAATCAATACTATGTCAAGAATTTTTAAAAATTATTCATACAAATCAAGAATGTCGAGTAAAAATTCATGCAAATTCAGACAAAAACTGGTCTTTTCAGACTTTTTGACTTTTGTAGTGCAGGGCTAGGTGAATAATTCTCATCATTTGTCGTGCGTTAACTTTTACAAACATAAAAGAAAATGTGGTATGATTGCCATGCAATGAGACAACTCTCCACAAGAAACCAAAATGACACTGAAATTAACAACTTTAGGTCACCGTACGGCCTTCAACAATTAGCAAAGCCCATAACGCATAGTCAGCTAAGAAAGGCACCAAAATGACAATGTAAAAAAATGAAACACTTAAACAAAAGACACCGGTACGTCTAAACACCGCTCAGGACGTCCTGAGTGCACGCAGGACATACAAACTGCACTCAGGACATGAAATATATGTTTTAGTGTGTTGTGAAGGTATGCATTCGATAGATAATATAACTCTTCATCTAATAATTTTTGTTTTGATAAAATCATTTTAACATTTTAACATTTAAGGAGTTATCGAAGTTTTCATCGGCCGTTTTTGTGAAATATGTCAGGCATGACCTAGGATTATATATATTGAATACCAATTATCAGGTTTATTTTGCCTAGCCAGTCAAGGTCGTTAAAAACTTCCATTTGTTGTTGTTTATTAGGTCATTTGGTCTTTGATAGTTAGGAGTTATTAGTGATGGTACTAACCGCATACAAGTAAACTTGGCAAACAAACAAAATAAGATGTCTTTTGAAATATCAAAAAACAATGAAGATATATTGTTTTAGAAAAAACCCGCTAAATAAACATTTTTCGTTTTGTTTGTAATAATTGAAGACAGTCGAGAAATATGAGAAATCTACATATATAGTTTGGAAATTTTAATTCAATAGACCACTTTCGAGTTCATCCGTCACCGGAAAAAAACTCGTCAATTATACGCGCCTTTATGACGTCATTTACCAGATAGAGGGGATCGCCTGTATCCCTGCACTATTAACGTTCATCAAGCGTCTTAGTGATCGTCATTATGCAGGATAAACTAGAAATAATGCTTGTTATATAGGTACTTAATAACAATTCCGAATGACAGTAGTGCTGATTGTCAATTTTGAGAATTCAATTTGCCGAATAATTCGTACAATATAGAAGTATAGTTTTCCAACCACTCGTTCAATATTGGAATGGAAGTGACGACGCCCCTTAACGCACAAATGACGTTCACTAAAACTAGAGTTTTTGACGGAAATGCATCGAACTCGAAAGTTGTCTATTCATTTAATTTCATTAACTTAATAGAAACAAAACATATCGTTATTTAATATTTTATTTGTATGGATTTTCGTACACTATATTTTATTTCAATTTCGTGCGATGAAAATTTTAGTTTTATTCTTGCTTCAAAAATTAGGAATTTTTATTATTAGATGTATTAACGACTAACTTCTTTCGATGACAGAAACCAACCCGCGTCAGCATACACTCCAAAATTCATTTTTGATGGGGGAGTGTTATGACGACAAACGCTCGAGAGCTGTAACCGAGGTGTTGAATAATGGACATTCATTTAACTGTCTCACGACTTTGGTACTGATTATGCTACCTGTCATCGTTATTACTACGTCAGAAACTCGTAGACTAGTACGCCATCATCGTTGTTAGCGGGCTATCAAGCTAACCAACCTGGGCCTGAAAGTAGCCGTTGTGAAGTACAAAAGAAACATCAAAAGAGTAAACAAACCAAAAATAACTCAGCATAACCAAGATGGCCGCGCACCAAAATAGCGGCCTTCAACCTGTTGCTGATTACCAAGGATTTGTATAGTAAGTCTTACTATACAAATCCTTGTGATACCAACTGCAGAAAATATCTAAAGCTCACCAATTGCCCGCGGGATGTATATCCAGTCAATGTCGTTAAACACTTCCATCATCATCATGTTAAACCACGTACAACAAGATCAAAGCCACAAACATGATAAGCAGAAAAAAAGCATTATTATAGTCCATTTGCCAATTCCCGACCCTGTAATTAGATACCTTTTTTTAGTTGTCTCCATTATGAGGGACATTCATTTTTTTTTATTACAATGGAGAGCTAGCAGGAACAGCAAATTTACCTGTGCGTAATCATAGATTTTGAAATCTTTTAATTACATTAATTTGTTGTTTAGATACATACTTACGACATCAGAAATTATTGTTAAAAACTTCCAAGTGCTCCACGAAACCTCTTTCTAAATTATTAACATCTATTTTATCAGCAATCAAAGATGGGCTTTAAAGTTATTGTGAAACTGCCTATTCTAGAGGTGGCGTGAATCAGATGTGGATACTTAAAAATTCCAAAGATCTTTTAGAGTACATACAATCTAACTCTCTTTCATCTTGTAACAGTGTTAAAACATTTGACTTTTCTACTCTTTACACAAGTATTCCACATTCCAAACTAAAAGACGAAAGAGTTGGTATTACTTTGCTTCATAAAAAAGAATGGCCAACGTAGATACAAGTATCTTGTCTTAGGGAGGGATAAATCATACTTTGTAAAGAATCACTCTGATTCAGACAAAAAATTCTCTGAAACCTATATTATCAAGATGCTTGATTTCTTGATTGACAACATATTTGTAACGTTTGGAGGACGTGTTTTTCAACAGACTGTCGGCATCCCAATGGGAACAAACTGTGTCCCTCTACTTGCCGACTTGTTTCTTTATTATTATGAAGCTGACTTCATGCAGGAACTTCTTAGGAAGAAAGATAAGAAGTTAGCAATATCCTTTAACTCTACTTTCCGCTATAAAGATGACGTTCTTTCACTAAACAATTCAAAATTTGTTGACTATGTGGAACGCATCTATCCCATCGAATTGGAGATAAAGGATACTACAGATACAGTTAAGTCGGCTTCATATTTTGACTTACATCTAGAAATTGACAATGAGGGCCGGTTGAAAACAAAACTTTACGACAAAAGAGATGATTTCAGCTTTCCAATTGTGAACTTTCCATTTCTAAGTAGCAACATTCCAGCAGCACCTGCATACGGGGTATATATCTCCCAATTGAAACGATATTCCCGTGCTTGCATTTCCTATCATGATTTTCTTGATAGAGGGTTACTGCTCACAAGGAAGCTATTAAACCAAGAGTTCCAAATGGTGAAGTTGAAATCATCCCTACGTAAATTTTATGGACGCCATCACGAGTTGGTTGACCGTTATGGAATAACCCTTTCATGAATGTGACCTACCGAATTAGACTATTTACCGGATTTGTAATCACATAAGCAACACAACGGGTGCCACATGTGGAGCAGGATCTGCTTACCCTTCCGGAGCACCTGAGATCACCCCTAGTTTTTGGTGGGGTTCGTGTTGTTTATTCTTTAGTTTTCTATGTTGTGTCATGTGTACTATTGTTTTTCTGTTTGTCTTTTTCACTTTTAGCCATGGCGTTGTCAGTTTGTTTTAGATTTATGAGTTTGACTGTCCCTTTGGTATCTTTCGTCCCTCTTGTTGTTTAGATAAATACTTACGACATCAGAAATTATTTTTCATACAAAATTAGTTTAACCGCCGATACATCATTTTCAATCCATTATACTTTGCATTGGCAAAAGCCAAATTGTCCGGTATGGAACCAGTCTCAGATTAACAAAGGGAAGTAATTTGTTTAAAAAGTTTGTAATAACAGAATCAAATCGGACCAAACATTTTGCCTTATTTTGCATTAGAAATGCACAGAAGACTAAGTTGATGATATACATGCATTGGTTTAAGAATGGGATAAACATTACTTTTAACGAGTGACTCACTTTAAATATTGGTTTTATCGTGCAAAAAAACAAAAAAGAAGACAATTTTCATTCCAAATGTAATTAAGATTAATTGTATCGATGTATACCACCAGGACCAGTGCATCTATCCATTTTCAATGATTTTAATCTGAGGAATCTGCTCTAATTTCTGCATGATGACATTTTCAACCTTTCAAGCAACTGTGAAGTGCTGCAATATATTTTTAAGCAGCACATAAACAGTTATTAGAGAGGTACTTTCAGCTGAAACGAGAAAATATATTAGTTTTGAAAAAACACTTTATACACTAAATAAAACATTTCAGTATCTCTTTTTATAATTTTTTTTTTGTGTTATAATATTTTTTTTGAATTTTACATTTGTTAGAGATACATGAAGTACCGGTACCTTATCCCGGCCTCGTGTTTCTTGTTTGTACACCTGATTTCTCTCACAGTCTATTAAAAAATAAACAGGGACTAAATTTAAAGTCAGTCCGGAGATTTAAAAAAAAAATATGTGTTCCAGGGTTCACGTTCCCCTTTTCTTGCCCACTCTTCATGTTCTTTGTATGTACTTCATGTCCAGGTAAATGAAATGTGAGGTGAATATCAACTAAGGTGTGATCAAGTATAAAAAATCAAATGACACTCTCTCTAAAAGAACAGATATTATGAAACCATATAACATTTTAGTTCCAGGAAAATATCTTAAGAAGGTGGAAATAAAATTATGTTATGTTTGTTCCAAAGAACTTATTACCATTCAAAGACTTGTTCCAGGGGGAACAAGTATTATGGGAACAACAATCATGTTCACACCACTATGAAAATAAAAAGTTTTCTGGCTTTTGGCTTCAGTTGGAAAAGTTTTAAGATCTGTCATACACTAGATGTGTAAAAGTTAAATGCATTTTGTGTTTCAGAAAGATAATTTCTACAGGGGCGGATTCAGCCATATACATTATTAGATAAAGAACTTGTGTTATGATGAATCTTGAAAAATAAGTGATGAAAACTGCATTAATATGACCTCAATTGGAGATATAACCCAGAGCCCAGAGGTGGATTTAAGGGGGAGCAGGGTGTTATTTCTGAACAATTGGTGGAATATAAAGGGAACACAGACGGATCAACCCATTTGAAAAAGGGGTTCCTAACCCAGGACAAAAAGGGGGGATTATATAGGGAACACAAAATCTTACCGCTTTTGAATCCGCCACTGTGGAATCACTGAAGAATGACTAGAGAGGGCCCCTACTTTATGAAAATTTCTAGATCCGCCCGGGTCTGTGATAAATTTAAATCTAAATAAGCTATTGTTATTTATTACATTAAGTAGGTCAACAGCTCATCTAGCTAATAAATATATTGTTGTGCCTTTTTATGTATATGGCTCGTTGTAGATTAACATCTAAGAAATAGTTAAATTCATGTTTATGATTTGTGTCATTATTGTTTCATTATTGTAACAATTATAAAAATCATTGTAATAACGTATTTAAGCACGTGAGATTCATTGCTATAAAAAAATAAACAGCTTACGCCCGACGTCTTGTGTGGAAGTTTTATGCAATAACCATAAATAGTTTCTGAGGAAGTTTTAAACAATAACCATTTATTGTTTTTGAGACACGGCGGGACATGTGAACCCCCCCCCCCCCTTCCCACCCTGTTTTATTTTACAAATATCACTAAAATAAAATTTTGAATCAAACCAAAAAGTATACAGATCTTTAAATTAGTATAACAAAGAAGTGTGTACAGTTTCAAGCAATAATCATAAATTGTTTTTGAGCTACGGCGCGACATGTAAAAAAAACCCTCCCCTTTTTAACAAAATACTCAATAACTCAAAAATAAAATTTTGAGTCATCACCAAAAAGTATACAGATCTTTAGATTAATATAACAAAGAAGTGTGTAAAGTTTTAAGCAATAATCATAAATCGTTTTTGAGATACGGTGCGACATGTAAAAAAACCCTCCCTCTTTTAACAAAATACTCAAAAACTCAAAAAAGAAATTTTGAATCATCACCAAAAAGTATACAGATATTAAGATTAATATAACTAAGAAGTGTGTAAAGTTTTAAGCAATAATCAAGAAACGTTTTTGAGATACGGTGCGACATGTGAAAAAAAGCACACCCCTGTTTTAGTTACAAAGTGCCGTAACTCAAAAAGTTTAAATCTTATTTTCACCAAAAAGTATACAGATCATTTGACCATCATAAGAAACAACTATATTAAGTTTCATGAAATTTGGATAAGTCGTTCTCAAGTTACGGTGCGACATGTTTACGCCGGACAGCCGGACAGACGGACGGACAGACGGACGGACACCAGACATTTGTATACCATAATACGTCCCGTCAAAATTTTGACGGGCGTATAAAAAAACCTTTTAACGAGGCGTATATCGGTTTATTAAATATATCTTTTTAAACTAAGAAAGTTGGTTTTACTTAATTTAAACAAAACATTAATGTATCTTACACTTTATCTATTTCATAAATAAAAAGCAATATATATATAATTATATATCGTTACAGTTTATGTATAGAGGGGAAATGCATACTTAAACCCCGTGCCTACTTTGGTGTTTGTACACCTGATTCTCTAATATGACCTCAATTGGAGATATAACCCAGAGCCCAGAGGTAGATTTAAGGGGGTGCAGGGAACTATTTCTGAAAAATTGGTTGAATATAAAGGAAACACAGGCGGATCAAGCCATTTTAAAAAGGGGTTCCTAACCCAGGACAAAAAAGGGGGGATTATATAGGGAACACACAATCTTACCGCTTTTGAATCCGCCACTGTGGAATCACTGAATAATGACTAGAGAGGGCCCCTACTTTATGAAAATTTCTAGATCCGCCAGGGTCTGTGATAAATTTAAATCTAAATAAGCTATTGTTATTTATTACGTTAAGTAGGTCAACAGCTCATCTAGCTAATAAATATATTGTTGTGCCTTTTTATGTATATGGCTCTGATCTGGTTGTAGATTAACATCTAAGAAATAGTTAAATTCATGTTTATGATTTGTGTCATTATTGTTTCATTATTGTAACAACTATAAAAATCATTGTAATAACGTATTTAATCACGTGAGATTCATTGCTATAAAAAAAAACTTTTAACGAGGCGTATATCGGTTTATTAAATATATCTTTTTAAACTAAGAAAGTTGGTTTTACTTAATTTAAACAAAAAATTAAGGTATCTTACACTTTATCTATTTCATAAATAAAAAGCAATACATATATAAAAATATATCGTTACAGTTTATGTATAGAGGGAAATGCATACTTAAACCCCGTGCCTACTTTGGTGTTTGTACACCTGATTTCTCTAATATGACCTCAATTGGAGATATAACCCAGAGCCCAGAGGTAGATTTAAGGGGGCGCAGGGTTCTATTTCTGAAAAGTGGTTAAATATTAAGGGAACACAGGCGGATCAAACCATTTTAAAAAGGGGTTCCCAACCCAGGACAAAAAAGGGGGGATTATATAGGGAACACAAAATCTTACCGCTTTTGAATCCGCCACTGTGGAATCATTGAAAGTTGACTAGAGAGGGCCCCTACTTTATGAAAATTTCTAGATCCGCCAGGGTCTGTGATAAATTTAAATGTAAATAAGCTATTGTTATTTATTACGTTAAGTAGGTCAAGAGCTCATCTAGCCAAAAATAACAACTAAATGCATTTAATACCTATCTATTATATCTATTATACTGACAATAAACAAATAATACAAATAAAATCCTATTTGGAATTTTCATACCTTGATAAACTCGTAATATAGTGTAAATCTCAAAATATATAACTTCCATTTTCTACAGACTGTACATGATATCAAATGTCCTTCACATTACATGTGACGTATTTAATCACGTGAGATTCATTGCTAGAAAAGAAAACCCTTTTAACGAGGCGTATATATCGGTTTATTAAATATATCTTTTTAACTAAGAAAGTTGGCTTTATATAATTTAACCAAAAATTAAGGTATTTTACACTTTATCTATTTCATAAATAAAAAGCAATATATATATCAGTTTAAATGAGAAATATATGATTAAAGACCGTGCACTCTTAAGTTATATGTTTGAAGCAAGCGCATAAGTCATCATATATACGTCTTGAAATTTCGAAGTGTCGGCATTTCACGAAAATAAACGCAATTGAGCTAATTTTTGGTGCACGTGGAAGATAATGTAAAAGCCTTTAAGATAAATACCGTAATTCAATGAACAAATAAGTTTTTCATAGAGAAATATATCGCTACAGTTTAAGTATGCAGGGAAATGCATAGTTAAACCCCGTGCCTACTTTGGTGGTCATTTTTACGCACGAAATGCTGACTTTTACGCCAATAATTGATATATATATATATATATATATATATATATATATCTTCATGCCTTATATATCATGTACTGTAGTACGCCGCTAGATGAAAACTGACGAGGAAAGGTAACACACGGCCAGCGAAAGCTCATTTTTTTGAGAGCCCAGGTGGTCGTGTGGTCTAGCGGGACGGCTGCAGTGCAGGCGATTTGGTGTCACGATATCACAGTAGCATGGGTTCGAATCCCGACGAGGGAAGCACCAAAAATTTGCGAAAGCAAATTTACAGATCTAACATTGTTGGGTTGATGTTTAGACGAGTTGTATATATATATAGAGTTGTATAGCTATATATAGCCCCGCCTACTTACCGGAACTCCTGTATTTTTTTCAACAATGTCACGTCACCACAATGACAACGTGTAGTAACAATTGCTAAACTTTCATATATTTAAACTTGTTATGTCTTCAAATTGTTAACTTATATACCATGTTAATTTATATACCATATTTATTATCGGTAGAACCTCGCATTTCCCCCCGTTTCTAAGCCTCATACAAATAAATTTCATATTTCAAGACACTATACGTATATTGACTAAATACATGTTATAAAACGAATTGGGTCAACCGAGAGGATGGAAAGGATCATGATAGAATAAAACGTTCGAATGACCAAACAAAATAGTAAAAAAACAAACAAACAACGGAAACTGCTACAACAAGAATTCAAAATGTAATGTATACATTACACCAATTATTCATGATATAGTGGCCAACTGTTTATTATAATTTAAGGAAAGCATTGCAATCGATAACATTGAAAGTCTGCAAGGAATTTAGTGTATCATTAACTTAGTCTTTTTTGTAAACGTGATTTCAGAAGGAAAATGACATAGCCCAAAACATGATCGAATTGTCTGTTATAGTTAATTGTCACTGGACTAGCAGATGCTTATATAATAGGGACTTTAGTTTGTTCCAATCATGAAAATACCTAGAAACCTTTTTGTCATTTATATAAGAAGGTGTTTTATTTTAATTCTGACCATCTTTAAATTCTGTAATAACTTGAAGGGAACTATCATGAATATTTACCGGAATATACCAATTCTGTGTTATTATTTGGACACTGCTTTCTTCCCCATCTTATGTATGTTGTTCCATGACCTGATAGATACATATAAAAGAATATGAAACAAAGTATGTATGACAAGTTGGTTACATTAATAGCAACATACTGAAGTATTCATCATTCTGGGTTTTTAATTAATTTTAGTGATGACTTGGTTGGCAAACAGAAGACATGTATAATAAATTCAATTAGCCGGAGCTCAGAATATTACACTGATTCTTCTCAGTTCAGTTTACAGTTTTCCCTAAAACAATTCCATCAGACAATTTTTTTTTACATGAATTAAAAAAATATGAACAATTCCAGAGTAGTTGTTAGCTGCTCTATAATATATTTGTTTTTCATTAATTGTTTTATCATGAATACGGTGGTTGTAATTCATGCTAAAATTGAGCCATATTTCGTATTTTTAGACTTTGATAAGTTGTGGTTTGCCCATAGTTTTTTTTTTACATTATTTCAACTCTTGAGGATAATTATCTCATTTGAAAGCATACCACATTTTTTTTTTTTTTTTTTTTTTTATATATGTTTGCTTAACATTGTTCTAATGTTAATTTCCAACCAGACCGAAGGCAACCATTGGGATTTCAACACAGCGATAAAATCTCTATTACAATGCGTAAGCAACATTGTGACAGTCAAAACAAGCAGGCACTTCAAAGTCTTACTCTACAACCATTATGAAAATAAATCTTTAAAGGATATTGGCTGTCAGATTTTTTTTAATATATTTCACACAAATTTTCGTAATTGATTTATAACATATTCAAAAGTATATCCAAATTATAAAAAAGTCTAAAATAAACAATTTAGATCATAATAGGTAGCATAGTTATATTAGTATTTTGGTTAAGACGTCATCTTAACAACTATTAAGTTGACCTCCGAATTTTGCCGTTTGTTTAATTTCTAAAAATAGATTAAAACTATATGTTAATTATCGTTTTCAACGTTGTAAGAATGAATTTTTGTGCATAAAATCAATCCAACCAATGATTTTTCTATGTTTTTTTTCAATGTTGACAGTCTTTTCCTGTTAATAACAAAACACGCATATTTAATGCGCAATCAATCTAAAGTCAAGGGGTTAAATCGAAAGTCTCATGACTATGGAATCATAGATGTAGATTTTTGCACTTTCACATCGATGATTCTTAGCCTGTTTTTACACAATTTTTTCATACTTGGCTGATAAAAGCAAAATATTATTACACTATTTTACTTTCATTGAAAAATAAAATCATACTTTAATTTGTTTATATATTTCATAGCTAGAGTCCCTATCAGGAACAGTTCATAAGTATGTTTGGAACATATGTATCACAAACGTGGGACATACGTAAAATTATTGTACTTTTTAAAATACACACACAAACAAACATTATGAACAGTATAAGAATTGTTGAATTTGGAATCATTATATTTGCTCTCTATATGATCATTTATATACAAAATAGCTATCTGGAAGTAAAAGTGTGTGTTTTCTATTTGTAGTACTGGTCGTCTTTATCTAGGTAAAACAATCATCTATGTGCCATTTTTTTAAATATCTAGAAACAATAACCACTTTTCATGACAAAATTTTCTGTTTTAAGGAAGAGTTTAATAAATGTTGATTGACAACTTTGGTTCTAAATATAGATGTATCACTTTCTTTATGAACTGACCATGACAAGTTGGATTGCCTTTCTATAGAGGAAAACACATTTAAAAAAAATAAACGACGAAGGGTTGTATCGGTTGAACTTACGCGAGCTTTTCTACAGAAGGCAACCTTACCATTAACAATTAGAACTAGTGAATCATTAAATGGGAGTCAATCATTATAAATATATTTCATTTTCTTCTGATCCCATTCTAACGAAATGTGCATGAATGTTACATCATAATGTGACACTTCAAGTTTAACTCCTACTTGAACTGGTAACTCTACCAAGGTGTACCATTTCGTCGTATTTGTTATAACAAGATCGAATTACATTTTTATCCTTGACTTGGATTACTTGTTGACGGTTGATTCATAGGTTATGAGTAAGCGTTTGACCAGAGCCATTAACAATTCGTTTTCTTGCAGTATGCATTTAATCACCGGATCTTTACATGAAGCTAAATGGCGGGTTGAACGATAAATTTTGGCTCTTTCTGAACATATGAGTTATTTACAAACCGTTTCAATGGGTCATGTTGGTCGATGAGTGTTTTGAAAAATATCATGAGAAATGTATGAATAAAGAATAATATGAAAGTCTTACTTTTAATGCTGTTTATATTTACTGAACTTTGCATAATTTTAATTGTCTGTTCCTGTTGTTGGGTTAATGTTTGTTGTTGTTTGATTGCAGTCTGCTGTTGTTGAATCATATTCTCTTGGTGCTGAATAGTAACTGCCTGTTGTAGGTTGTCGGTAGCTAGCTGCTTCACTGTAGCATTGAGTACCGCCACGACACTTTCTAGTCGATTCAATCTGTTCACCAACACATCTGGGTCATTCAGCAGTAACCTCTTCTCTTCTGTGGTGACCAACTTGACCTTAAAACAAAGAAAATATATTAACCACACAATCATACTTAAATGCCTATCGTATGCTATGAAGAAACGATTTGACACAAATCTTATCTATCAAGTGTTAGATAAGGTCACGAAGGGTATCAAAATTGTAACATGCATATAGAAAAATGGCACGCTTAAAAATAAAGATGCGTTTATGCAACATTTAAAGCGTAAATATATATCAGGTCTAATATATGTCAGAATATAATCATATGAATAATTCAGTATAAGAAAAAACGTTTTGATGGAAACACTAAGGTTAAGTGTAAACGTTTCAGTTTATCATAACATATTTTTCATTTAGAAATAAACCTTGTATGAACTGCGACTTTCCCAATACCAATCCATGATGAGGAAAATAAGGATGGCAACGCACCCTATTCTTTGAGAAATATTTTTAAATAAAATCTTATAATAAGGCTAAATTTCGCTTTATCACTAGAAGGCTTACCCGTCTATACAATACAAGTTTTTCTTATTTAGACAATATTTGAACTTTTTTGGATAGTTGTCTCATAGTTAATCATTACACATAACTTTATTTGTATATGTTAAACCAAATATCAGCTTCCATCTTTCCCCTCCGATATTAGTAGTCGTTTTTTTTTTTAATCTTTTTTTAACCATTATATGTTTTTGGTAATCTTTAAAACAATGTGATCTTCACACCATAAATAATGACAATGTGTTATGCTCAATGAGTGTTACAACTCTTTTATCGTCTGTTCATGGCATTGGATTTATGTCTGCTGTTGTTGAATTGACATATTCTGTTCCTGGATTGATGTCTGTGGGTTTTAGATAATCGTGTGTTGTTTTTGGATTTTTATATTTAGTTGCTGAATTGACATCTGATGGTTTTGGATTAATATTTGTTGTTGTTTGATTGTTATGTTTAGTTGTTGGATGATACCTGCTGTTTTTGATTAGCTTCTGTTGTCGCTGAAATGATGTGGTCTGTATTTGGATTAATATCAGATATTGCTGGTTTTATGTCTGATGTTGCAGATAGTTTTATTCTTGTTGAATCGTTACCGCTTGTTGTTGATTTTTGGTGGTTGGCTGTCTCACCGTTGCATTCAGTATTGCAACGAAATTTGCAACTCTGTTCAGATGATTAAAAAATATATCTGAATTATTATTATTAATCTATTTTCCTCTTATGTGACCAGATAAATCTTAAAAGAAAGAAAATATATTAACCATACAATCATACTTAAATGTCTAATGCGAGCCATGAAGAAATCACATAAGCTGATACAATTTGTTTCTTATCATTTATAAGATAGAAAAGGTCATAAAGGGTCTCACATTGTTTATAAGCACATGATAAAATGAACATTTGAAAATTACGAAATCAGGTTAATAACTTAAAGTTAAAAGAGATATATTGCAAAGCAAAATGCCGCCGAAATAAAGGGTTACACAAACAAAGAAAAGATATTTTGACATAAACACGCCTAACATATAAGTGACACTGTCGTCCTTTACAAAGATGACACTATTGATAAATGACATAGAATGCTCTCCTCTCACATAATTGTTATCTTTTTTAAATGTCGATGGAAGTGTTAACGTTCGTCCTTTTAAAATTATTTTGTTTATAATTCAACCGATTTATCCAGTTGAGATGAATATAATATCATCTATTGGTGAATTTATTGGACCATACTATATTCTACCATCATGAATAATTAACACCCCTTAAGTCCTCTTTTGTTATGAAATACCAATGTTTTATTTGATATGGGTTTAAAAATAGAAACGATGGTAGATTTAACATTGTCAACGGAAATACTTATCTGAACAGTTCAAACAAAAATGGCAGGAATTTAATTTTTAAAAGTAATTATTAGAAGATGGAATATGTTGAACATATACTTGTCATCATTTGCTATCCCTTTTTTATTTCACATTCATTGAAAGTTATAATAAATCAATCTTGACAAGAGTGTGTACGTTAAACTTTGCTTTCAAAACGGAAGTTGAACCTGAATGAAACAAAGCCAGGACATGTAAATGACTTATTACAATCAAATTTCTCAAATTGCCCCTCCTCCCCAAAAAAATAAAGAAGTAATTATTTGCCATTTTACATTAAGAGGAAAACAAAGGAACATAAGACCAAATTAAAACTTAATAGTCTATTCATGTGTTATCAAATAGTTCGTTTCTATTTATGTTGGCGTTTGTTTTTGCACCTCAACGTTCCTATTGTTCCTTTGTTTTCTTCTCACAGTTGATGAAGAAAAAAATAATTTTGACACGCAAAATAAATGCCTCAAATATAAGTGACCCTGCCGTCCTTTACAAAAATTACCCTATTTCTAGTGAAGTTATATTACTTTCACCAAGCTAGTTCTCCTCTCTTTTGTTTTCTACACATGTAAAGTCAATGAATATGTACATGATGTATACGTTTGAACTTTTAAATTTTTCTTATTTATAATTCAACTTCGATAATGTAGATCAGAAGCATTTTGATCATTAAATTGTGAATTTATTGGTCTACACATAATTATGTCGTGATGTATAATATTCCCTGAAGACCTCTTTCGTTTTTAAAAAACACATATTCAATTGATAACGAAAGATTAAAAATAGAAACGAAAGTTGATTAAATATTTTTAACGGAAATACACATTTGAAAAGCTAAAAGCTAAAACAAAATGGCAGGTACGTAATTTTCTCGAAGTAATTGAAGAGGATGAAACATGTTATTTTAACATGTTTCACGTAAATTTGTAATCATTTGCTATTGTGTTTCTATTTTAGCTACTTCAAACGTATTTTGTTACAAACATTTGCACGTTTGATTTTAATTTTAAAACAAAGTTTGATGAAGTTTGATGAAAATTAAAAAGTAGTTAAAGTTTATCTGAAACACCAAACAAAATGGCATTTATGAAAAACGTTTTAAAAAGTATTCGTTATAGAGTATGTGTATTGAGCATTTAGAATGGGTTAAGGTTCGATACTAAAAGAATTCTTCGAAGAAATACGAAAATTGTCATGAGAGAGACATTTACGATTGAATATGTTGCCTGTATGTCATGTTGATGAGCCACTGTCACAGACTAGTCAATATACACAAATGATTCACTGGTCCTAGTCACGTGATTTGGGAAATGTTTCGGTGCTTACAGTTAAGTCTAACTCCGCAACGTCCTTTACATGCTTAACATGCCTTCAAACAACCAGGAGTCTTTAATGAAGGAATATTCGTTGACCACTCTCTGTCATATTATCTTTTCATTTTCTCTTTTGACTCTCTCCACATTACAAATAAAAGTGTGTAATGACTTTGACTGGCTATACACATTATGTCACGTGGGAATGTTTTAAACGACTGCAAAATTTCTGCTTTCGTATTTTGTAATGACGATGTCTTTGTCATTTACCAAACCCATTTTTTGACCGAAAACATTTTGTTTACAAATAGTAACTTTTGTATAAGTGTATGGATCTCTATGAAATTGTAGCAGAATGTGTTACAACAATAGGAAGGCTAGGATTGATTGTTGGGTTATTGTCGTAGTTTGAAGGAATCAGGTGCCTGAAACAGTTTAAAAACAAGCATTTTACTTGTTCCATGGTGTATAAAAAAAGTGACGAAAGATACCAAAGGGACAGTCAAACTCATAAATCTAAAACAAACTGACAACGCCATGGCTAAAAATGAAAAAGACAAACAGAAAAACAATAGTACACATCACACAACATAGAAAACTAAAGAATAAACAACACGAACCCCATCAAAAACTAGGGGTGATCTCAGGTGCTCCGGAAGGGTAAGCAGATCCTGCTCCACATGTGGCACCCGTCGTGTTGCTTATGTGATAACAAATCCGGTAAATAGTCTAATTTGGTAGGTCACATTCAGGAAAGGGAAGGGGATTGTAGTTACGACGTAAGGAACATATCCGATATCATTTGTGATACGGTTATTCCATAACGGTCAACCAACTCGTGATGGCGTCCGTAAAATTTACGAAGGGATGATTTCAACTTCACCATTTGGAACTCTTGGTTTAATAGCTTCCTTGTGAGCAGCAACCCTCTATCAAGAAAATCATGATAGGAAATGCAAGCACGGGAATATCGTATCAATTGGGAGATCAATATAAGTGTTTGGATTTCTATAAAATTACCTTTAGGTTCAAAACACTAAAAGGCAGGTTGAGATTGTTTTTACGAGGTTTATGTTATGTTTTCGGGGGTTTTGGCCTTTTATGTTCGATAAAGTGGTCACAAACTATTCTTTTCTAAAACTTTGTATAATAAGCATAAAAAGACTTGAACTTCCGACCTATAAGTTTGTAAATTAAACTTCGACTTTAGCAGGAACGTACCGTCGTGCGATAAATTAGCTGCTTTTTAGAAAGAAAAAAAAGCCTCCATACTCCATAAAATGACAGAATGATCAGCTAGTCACTTATCACCAAACCAAAATGATAACGATTATTCAGTCTCACAATTGATCATAATAAAATAATTTCTTTCTTTAACCAGTTATCAGTGTTTGGACTTTCCATTAAATCGTAATAGTAAAACATCCCAACACTTCATTTTTACTTCAAGTATTTTGGAAAATGTTTCTGTTTTATTATTTTTTTTTACATATTTTTGAGCTAAATTGAAAGCGCAACGACTCACAATTTGAGGATACACTGTAATTGCAGTTCAATGACAACGGTCAGCATAGTGAACATTGTATTTTATTTCTTTTAATAAATCGCTTTAGTAAGTTCGTTTTTATTTTAGACACTGACACACATACCGAATCATTAGCACTTTATCAATTATTGTGTCAAAACATAGTTGGAACTGAGAATCATGTTAAAACAATCAGACTACTGAATACTGTCAGGGATAATGTGATAAGCAACAAGTATCATGTAACTATAACAAGTGGAAGTTTTGGAGAAGGGCTTGATATGAGAGGTAGCGATTTGGATATAATGCATGTAGTAAAACCAATCGAGGTTTATTCAGATGAAAAAAAAAACGACAACGACCAAATATACAGTATTATAGAATGGTAACAGACGATGTAAAACCTGGTTACACGTATTTGCTTCCAGAAAACAATGGTATCAAATTAAAAGTGTGGGATGAATTTAATGGAATATATTATTTATCAAGCACATTGTTGAAACAATCCACATTAGGTACATCTTATTCAGATATACACAAAATTCATGGACCGTGTTTATCGCACCAAAGAGAACAGATAGACGAAGCCTTTTGCTTACATTGTAAGACATGGATATCACAAGCATTCCAGTGGATATCAAGATCAAATAACTCATGGCCCAGCTATAATGTCAAACAAAGTATCATAAAACATGGAGTACTTTTTGTACCTATTGGAGTTAAGGGATCGCCAAAAGAAGATATAGAATGGCGAATATCTTTTTCTGTTGGTGAAAAAATGCTCATAAACACATTTACACACACACAATTATTATGCTATGCCCTTTTAAAAATTCTTGTGAAAGACGTTCTAGAAACAAACACCGAATGTTCAGATTTACTCTGTTCATATTTTGTGAAAACAATTATTTTCTGGATATCAGAAGAATTACCACAATCCATCTGGAAACCAAATAATCTTATATATTGTTTTTCGCGTTGCTTTAGTAGACTTATTTATTGTACTAAGTATTCAGCTTGCTTGCATTACTTTATTCCAGAAAACAACATGTTTGAGAATAAAATAGAGGGCCGGGCTCGTGAACTTCTCTTAGATAGACTATATACCCTACATAGTTATGGTTGGCGGTGCGTCTTATTTTCTGATCAACTATCTAACTTTCATGTTTCAATGTTGATTGATCACGTCGAACCACATTCATTGCATACTATCGATATTGCAAAAATACTGAATTCCAAATTGTTATATTTTTCAAATAATTGGAAGGATGTTGAGTTTGAGATTCAATCTTATGTATACAAAAAAGGAATCCGCCTGATAATGTCCTGTGATAAATCCTACCTAAAATACTTATATACATACTACCTGTCATTGAGGTGTGCACAATATGCGCAGACTATTTCGCTGAATAGTACTACAAATAGTAACAAACAACAATATAAACAGTATAATTCCTGTCTTTGTACTCTGCTCCAAAATATTTATCATGACGCTGTTTCCGGATGGTTGATGCTAGCTTCGTTTTTCTATACATCAAAACAATACAAGAAAGCGTTATGCATCATCATGTATTCTTTATCGAAATGTACTGCCGAAAAACTATACAGCTTCATGGAGATATCGGATATTCAATATCAATTGCTAGAACTGAAATTATTTCAGAAGAAAACTGTCGTTCGACTATGGAAAACAATGCTTATAGATTTCATGAAATTTGGAAAAAAGTCATGTTTAATACCAAATGAACTACACATGGAAGTGGAAAATGAAGTATGTTTTATTTCTTCTATAGTGTATGCTTATTTTCTAAAATTTCTGTGTCATTATCATCTCAATAATGTCAGACAATGTCAGAATTGTCTCCACACTTTACAACTTATTCTAGTAGAAAATTATTGTATCGAACAAAATGGAAGATTACCTTCTGAAGACTACAACATTCTTGGTATTGCTTTACAGATGTCAGGAGACTATGAAGCCGCCCGTCGATCATTCTTGCAGTCACTTGAATTATACCCTGATCACAAGTTCAATACTTCTTATAAGAGACTTTCGTTAATGAGCTCATTGTGATTTTTATACATTCAGTTTAACGACTGGTATTTACAGGATGGTCTTATTCCAGATTAGTAATTCGTTTAGTGATATTTGTTTTCTCTAGCACTTTTTTTGTACAATAATGTACACTGCATAGATAACAGAACTAGTTAAATATATCTAGGGGGTCGACCTGATTCCTGGTAGAAATGATTCAAATTGGGCAATATGATTTTTTATTTTATTTTTCTGCTAAAATCTTATAAAGACAGAATACAAGCATGCATGTTGTGTGTGGATACATTGTATATTTACAAACATTATAAGAAGAAGGAGATGTGGTATGATTTATTGTGACTTCAAATGTGATCACTGTCCACCAAAGTCCAAACGAAGTGAATGTAAGCAATTAAAGGCGAACGTATGGCCTTTAGCAATGAGCAAAACCCATACCGTATGATCGGCAATAAAAGGCTCCGACATGGAAATAAGAAATATTTCAATTGTGACAACTAACGGTCTAACTAAAAAACAAAACAGTTTCCGAAAAACAAATATGACAATCATGTAACTACGGTAACCACTGAACTACAGGCTCCTGACTTGGGACAGGTGCATACATAATGTGGCGTGGTCAAACATGTTTGTGAGCACGAAACCCTAATTTACCTTGTACAGTGGTGTAACATAAAAACTAACTATTAAAATCAGTTGAAAACTCATCAGATGGAAACAAATAGAGATACATCTAACAAAACACAAAGTAGACGTAGCCGGGTACTTCATGCACTTATAAATCTCAAATACAAAAAAGACACTAAGTACAGATCTGAAAGAACTTGCAGTTATTGACATCTAGTTAAAAGCCATAAAGCCAAGCGAAAATGTGATTTAGCGTGGTCAATAAAACTGTTGACTTCTAGCGCCATGGTGTATTCAATGAGACAGTTGACTTCTATCAAATTGGATCAAAGGTATATTAAAAAAAAAACTGTTTGACTCTTGACATTTTGTATATTGCATTGCAAAAGCAGTCCTTTTTGTAACCTCTGTTTAAAACCATTGATGATAGTCCATTTCTTTATGAGATTAGAAGCACCTGCGAAATGTGTTAGCTAGAATTGAATTCGTTGTAAATAATTGCATAACAGATTATGTAAGTATTCATCAAAATATGCTTAATACATGCATTTTGTCAATGTGTCTTGTTTGAGGTCATTAATAGTGTAAGGTGGTACATAACACTATTCGAAGTCTGTAAAAATAGCTGAAAGACGTTCTATTCTTTAGGAAATATGAAGCTTTGCAATGATCAAAATTGGTGTTGTCAAACTACTGTTTATCAATGCTTTTTTCTAATAAGGTGTGTGTGTAAGTTTTTGAAACTTGAAACAATAAATCCAGAAAAGAAATCTTATAGATATTCATTTTGGAGGAAGGTGGTAGGGTAAATTTCCCTCTGAATTTATTTAACACCAAGACTTGCGTTCTTCAATCAACCTACTCGCGGATATTTATTATCTAGAATAAATTTTAGATTGTAGTTTAAGCCTCGGTCACACCTTACCGGATAAGACGAACGGACGCCTAACGGATGAAAATAAAAGTTGTCCGTTGATAAAATTGTTATCCGTTGGAAGTCCGTTGAAGTACTGACCAAATAAAACGGACGCCTAACGAATGCATAACGGACATGCAACGGATATGCAACGTCCGAGAAACGAAAACGTACCGGACATAACGGATGTCGAACGTACATCCAACGGACGAGTACCGCATAAAACAGACACCTGACAGAAGCGTACCGGATAAAACAAGATATACGAAAAAATTAAAGGCGACAATAATTATACGTGTAGATCGCATTAATATTCAAAATGTTCTGTGTAACTGGTTTTGGTTTGTTCTTTAAAATAACGAACACGTAACGGATACAAAACGGAAACAAAACGGACGAGTACCGTACAAAACGGACGCATAACGGACGTTCAACGGACATTTTATCCGTTGGACGTCCGTTAAAAGTTTTGAACATGCTCAAATTTTTTCACCGAACAGAACGGACGTCAACGGATAAAACGTACGCTTAACGGACATACAACGGATATGGACTGACGTCTAACGGATAAGAACGGACGTCTAACAGACATGAACGGATTGAAAAGAAGTTATCTGTTAGGTGTCGTTCGAGCTATCCGGTAAGGTGTGACCGAGGCTTTAGCGAATGACATAAATACAGGGTTTATGAAAGACAAGCAGCCTCACTCTAAATATGATTGCCATCGTGATAACTATCCACCCCAGTTCAAATTAATGGAATGAAAGTAACTGGAGACAATTGTTCGTCCTTTAACACTGAGAAAACATGGCTTTATCTATGAAATGCCATTACAAATTTTGCCGACTAACTGATGTTTTTTTAATAATTTTATAACAAATATTTCGAGAAGCCATATTTGGAAAATTTGATTAGTTGTCATAGTTTTGAAAGACAAAAAGTTCCATTGTTAAATGTATGAAAATGCTACAGTGAATCTATTCTTCCAAATATTCAATGGATTTGTATTTTGCAAAAAAGTACACGTTCCCTTAATTTCATTTAAGTTCCTTCAATACAATTGAGAATAGAATTGGGGAATGTCAAATTAGTTTAGTTTAAACTCTGAGAAGTTCAGGGCATATAAACGTTGAAAATATGCCTCACAGCCCTATATTTTGACCTTTGAAAAAAAAATGGGGTGCATATGCACTTTCAATTCGAGGATTAGATTTTTTTCAAAACTTCATAGTAAAAGTGGTACAGTTTTAGCCGTAAAAGGAGTTCTTATGGGAAATTGCCTTGTCAATATTTACAGAAATGCAACCTATAACAAATATAAATCAATTGCTTTAAAAAAGCAATTGTAGGCGGTCTTTCCCCCTTTAAAATTAATTGAATTTGGGGGGGGGGGGGTTGTTTGTTTGTTTGTTTGTTTGTTTGTTTCTGTATGGGGTCTATATTATTGTTACCGGAGAAGTTTCATGTTTAGTTTGGAAAGTTTTTCTTTTATTTTAGGTACAGCGTGCGCGCCACATCACGTGACACGGGTTTATAATAACGAAAAGTTAGTCTTTTTATTTCTTTTTAGGTGGGGACTTTGAACAGACAACATGTATAGAGACGGAATAAACACAATGTAATTTCTTTTGTCATTGTAGGAAATTGACATTTGGATCACAGTTCACGGGCAGTGCATGTTTTGGATTTAATTGATCCGGTGTAACTTTAAAACACATTTATTGATTATTTTCTGATATTGTACATTTTTCAGCACCTGTTTGTAACACAGATTAGTATTTCAATCTCGGAGCGGACATTTTATTGTAGTTTTTTACTGAGATTTACGGACCTTGCAAGCGATTTTTACGGCATTGCCATTTCTTTTCTCTAGGAAAAGCTTTGAGAGATATCTGCACCAAGTTTTTTTATAAACTTTAAGTACATGTATGCCCTGCTGACTGCAAATTTTGAGGTCGATTGTACTTGTAGTTTCAGAGTACATGTTGATTTTTTTTCAGAAGTGACGCAAGAACAATATTAAATTTCAATTTTTCATGAAACATGATTGATTGATCATGATCATGATTGATTGATTACTTGTTTTATTGATTGATTGATTGATTAGTTGGTTGGTTGGTTGGTTGGTTGATTAAACACGTTGGATAGGGTCAATTGAAACAGCGAAAAGGAAACAAAGAAGATCTTGGACCGTATATTAAACACATGAGACGGATACATGATTGATTGATCATGATCATGATTGATTGATTGATTGATTGATTGATTGATTGATTGATTAGTTGGTTGGTTGGTTGGTTGGTTGGTTGGTTGGTTGGTTAAACACGTTGGATAGGGTCAGTTGAAACAGCGAAAAAGAAACAAAGAAGATCTTGGACCGTATAATAAACACATGAGACGGATACATGATTGATTGATTGATCATGATCATGATTGATTGATTGATTGATTGATTGATTAGTTGGTTGGTTGGTTGGTTGGTTGTTTGTTTGGTCAAACACGTTGGATAGGGTCAGTTGAAACAGCGAAAAAGAAACAAAGAAGATCTTGAACCCTATGATAAACACACGAGACGGAAACGTGATTGATTGATTGATCATGATAATTATTGGTTGATTGATCATGATCATGATTGATTGATTGATTGATTGATTGATTGGTTGGTTGGTTGGTTGGTTGGTTGGTTGGTTGGCAGGCAAACACACATAAAACTCTTCAAGTAGTGCCCCAAATCACATATGTACATGACCTTGACCTTTGACCTTGTGACCTTTGTCAAGGTCATTTCTTCACAATGTCATTGCAGAAGACCCTATGGGTCAAGGTCATTTTGTTTAAGAGTTTTGTCTAATAATGGCTTTATATAAACCATCAATGGGGATTATGTCCCTTACACAATGGTAAAACCAATATAGTCATAATGTAACAAAGTTGCCCCTTGAAGTCCTTAACATTTTTCACTGCTTAAATTTTCTGTATCTATAATAATTTAAGAATTATAGGGAAATCAAAAACATATGAAAATCTCAAATATGACCTTGACCTTTGACCTTGACCTAATTTTCATTTTTTTGGACCAAGGACCTCAAATCAAAAGATCCTAGGTCTCTAGCACTTATGGTTTACAAGATAGAAATGCATATCACTTATAACAAATGCATAAGGGGAAATAACTCTCATATGGAGCGTTCATATCGCTTCGGTCAAAATAGGACAAATCATGCGAAGGATATAACGAGTAATTTTGTAAAATAAATTTGTCATAATATTTTACGGTTGCGAAGGAGTTGCGCTAACAAGGAAAACAGTGTTTGGGGAGATAACTCCTACAAAGAAAAGTATTCGTTTACGCAGGGTAAATTTCAAAAGCGCATAAACTGTTCGATATCATATACCAAATATCTAAGCGACATATTGCGAAACAAATGTTTATCGCAAGAACAAAATTAGGCGGAAGAAAAAAAAAAAAATAATCAGAACAAATACAATAGGCTTTCCACAGAAAAGTGGAAAGACCTAATAATCATAACAAAATCATTTGGATGTGGGCATCACAGTAGCAAAACACTAATAGGGATTTTGCATCGGAACTAAACACTTTTTTTTAAACAACAGTTGTTGGCATGACACGGGTTATGTTCTTCTCATATATTTTATGATAGTATGATACTAAACCCCTCATATGATGAAGACATAATCTTTCCATCAGTTTAATTGAGGGCTGGAGCTGGCATGTCAGTTAACTGCTAGTATTTTGTTGTTATTTATGTATGATTGTCGTTTTATTTACTTTCTTTTGTGACATTTTCTGACATCGGACTCGGACTTCTTTTAAACTGAATTTTAATTTGCGTATTGTTATGCGTTTACTTTTCTGCATTGCCTAGAGGTATTGGGGGAGGGTTGAAATCTCATAAACATGTTTAACCCGCCGAAATATTGCGCCTGTACCAAATCAGGAGCCTCTGGTCTTTGTTAGTTTTGTATGATTTTTAATTTTAGTTTCTTGTGTATAATTCGGGGTTTAGTATGACGTCCATTATCACTGTACTAGTATACATATTTTTAAGGGGCCAGCTGAAGACCGCCTCCGGGTGCGGGAGTTTCTCGCTACATTGAAGATCCGTTGTTGGCCTTCGGCTGTTGTCTGTTCTATGGTCGGGTTGTTGTCGCTTTGACACATTCCCCATTTCCTTTCTCAATTTTACAAATGTCCGGGGAAAATTCAACGTAACATTTATTCCTTGAATATTTTTTAACATTTAATTGAAGACCAAGAAACGGTTAATTTTTATAATTTTAATTTGTTTTCACAACACCACATCAATGGAAAATTTTACTTTTCTAAATGATATCAACTATACAGTGTCACCTCATAAAACAAATGTTTCTTTTTTCTAAAATGATTTTTCTTTTTAACATTTAATTATTCAAAATTAACAATTGGTAATTAATTGCATCTGCATTGTATAACTATTACCTAATGTCTTTTGAATTAGACATAGAATGAAAAGTTGACCATTAATGACAGACTAATTCGTAAAATAGTAATGACAATTCAAATCATACTCCAAAGGGTGCCCCATTTTATCTCAGGAGTGCATCCCTTAATTCGCCTCTGTTTTGTCTGTAACGGAGTATTGTTTCGTTGACAATCAACTAATTATTTTTTATAAAAATAATAAAATCAATTTAAACCGTTAATACATATTTTTAGTTTCATATTTGATGCGTTTTTCGTGTTTTCGTGAAACAATGATTGTAATGATGTAACTGGTCAAGACTGTGGTCCTGGCTCACTACTCGGGAGGATCCTAAATGATGTAACTTGTCAAGACTGTGGTCCTGGCTCACTTCTCGGGAGGAACCTAAATGATGTAAATGGTCAAGGCTGTGGTCCTGGCTCACTACTAGGGAGGAACCTAAATGATGGTATTTAATCTTCCATCCGTTGTAGCATGTATTCTAACCAGGAATCATTATAACAGAAGTAATCCGAGTCGTTCTACATAGAGCACACGGAACGTCTTCATCAAAAGAATATTTGGAGGCAAAAAAGTTATTTTTGAATTCCCTACCATACATACGACTAAAATCAGTTCCACTTGTCCTTACAAAGTTTGGATCTGGTGGTAAACATACATATTCAGCCGCCGACCCTTTACCATCATAAAACCCACATTCGGCAAACCCTGTTATAAAAATATACATTGCATCTATTTACATATACATTATAAATTTAACCTTTTGTAGTATAACTGCTTAATATTTGACTGCAAGTTATCATTGTATTAGTTTAACCTTAAGCAGGTTATATTAGATCAAATTATTTTAGAATTTTGAAAAGTACCGTCTTATTCTTTTGCACTATGTCAGTAAATCAATTCATATCCTTGCATTTCTCAACAATTATTCATGACTTGTGGATGTTTAGTTATATCTTATAAATATGTCTGTGTTTTTATTTATAAGGAGATAATGTGAATAGCTGACTCGCCGTTTTAAAGGCCGTACTTTGACCTATAATGGTTTACTGTTACAAATTTTGACATGGATGAAGAGTGTTGTCTCCTTGGCACTCGTACCACATCTTCTGATATCTATAGATATAACCACATATAAAGATTGGTGGTACTTAATAATCTTTACATTTCATGGATAATTTTTAAAGTTTAAGGTCAAGTTCGATTTTAAACTATAAGCAATACATGCTATATTAACGTTTTGGCATACTTATTTGGTTATACATTATGAGCTGACTTTAATTCATTTAAATAGAACCAATTAGCACACGCAATATGAGGATAATGTTTGACCACACAGTCGACATTTGAATGACAAAAATGATGCGATAAGGGAACAAATGAGCCAATTGCAGCTTATATAGGTAGAGTAAGATGTGGTTTGAGTGCCAATAAGACAACTCACCATCCAAATAACATTTTAAAAAAGTAAACAATTAAAGATCAAGGTACGGCCTTCAACACGGAGCCTTGGCTCACACCAAACAAAAAGTTATAAAGGGCCCCAAAATTACAAGTGTTAAACCATTCAAACGGGAAAACCAACGGTTTAATCTATATAAAAAAACGGGAAACGAGAAACATGTATAAACTACATAAACGAACGACAACTACTGTACATCAGATTCCTTACTTAAGACAGATGCAAACATTTACAGTGGGATTACACGTTTTAATGGTACCAAACCCTCTTCCTTTTACTGAGACAAAAATATAACATCACAACATAGAAAAACACACTATAAAATGTTCATTGGAAGGCTTAAATCAATCAAAAAACGTAGATTAACACACTATGAACGAATAAATTATAACTTCTTGTCTTCTGTAGTAACCAGATTATCCTTAAAATAAAGCAAATATATTAACAACAAAATCATAGTTAGAAGGCTGTTATTACCTATGAAGACATCAAGTGACACAATTTGTATCTTATCATTACAGATTTAGAAAAGGTCACAAAGGGTCTCAGGTTGATATTATAGATGTCACGTTTTAAAATCGAGATTTGTATATACGACATATTTTAAATGGTAAAATTGTTTGGCTTATTTTGGAAACTTTGGTCAACAAAATACTGTCTTATATAATAATAAAACAAAATGACCGAAAGAAAAACAAAGCACTTTGTTTAATAAAATAAATTGTATACAGAGGAATAATAAAAATTATAAGGAATAATACAGCAAATTGATGAACACCATCTTCTTTCAAAAAAGTAGTTATGTTTTTGCGAATAGCACATTTGATGCTCAAAATTGCAAAGAGATTTTTTTATACAAAAACAATTAGAATACATCTGAAACCCTTGCATTTAGAATCGAAGGGTTGTGGGTATCAGTTACAAACAAGGTTTAATCCACTATGTTCTACACAAGAAAATGCCTGTCAAAGAGAGTCCACATGAATATGATAAAAAGCACATTTTCCAATGGTAATAACATATTATTCATTGGTCCAAGATTTACTCTGTTTAACCTGCATAAAAGTTTGAGTTGAATTATGCTAAATACTGATAATGGTTCAATTGTTTGTCGAATCAAAGGACCACTATCTTTTAAAACGTATATGCAACCGTCTCTTAAAACACAGTCCAATAAACTCATCATATATACCAGGATTGACATTTTATATTTACGCCAAACGCGTGTTTCGTCTATAAAAGAATCATCAATGAAGCTCGAATAAAAAAAAATTCAAAAGGCCAAATAAAGTACGAAGTTGAAGAGCATTGAGGACTAAAAATTCCTAAAAGTTTTGCCAAATACAGCTAACGAAATCTATTCCTGAGATAGAAAAGCCTTACTATTTCAAAAATTTAAAGTTTTGTTAACAGTTAAAACAATATAGTCCTTTGTGTCTATTTCAGAGAAATTATTTGTTTCCATCTATATTCATACTATTACAAGAAAAAACTAAAAATCTATTAAAAAAACAAACGGCAGTATACAAAACACAAACCTTACCAAAATCTTAGGATTATATCTGGTGTTTCGGAAGAATAAGCTTAACATAATCCCTACACACGTCGTGTTTTGTCATATACAGGTACAAGCCTGGTTATAGGTCACATTCGGTAGGTTATATTCGAGGATATAAGGAATGTGTTATGATTACGGGGGTTGGACCACATCCGTGGACAAATGTGAAACAGATATTCAATAACGGTCAACCAACTTATGATAGATCCGTTTAAGAATGTGTTCAACGTCATCCCTTGGAGCTCTTGGTTTAATAGCTACTTTGTCACCAGCAACACTCTATCAAGGAAATCATGATATAGGAAATGTAGGCTCTGAAATATCGTATCAATTGGGATACATATATATATTTATACTTCATAAGCAGGTGCTGCTGAAATTACATATATTGCTGCTTTATAGGAATAAAACGTTCACAATTGGGATGCTGGTAACATCTCATTTTTTCTCAACTGACCCTTATTTTCAGGTTGCCTCATTCTATTGATCGTATTGTACAAATAACAAATTTAAATTCAATTTGAAAAATTCATCATCCCTCGCGTGTTGTCATGAAGTTATGTTTCACTAAGAGACATGATATTGATATAGCAGAGTAATTCCCCGTCAAACTAAGACGGCAAAAGATGTCTTTCATGCCATTCAGGGTGTACCGCGTTCAATCACAGATACGAACCCCAAAAAAATTACTTTTCAAGTTATACTTATCCTTATAAGACTTCTAACCTCCTTTTCCTTGGAAAATTTCTAGATTCTCTCCTGTGCCCTATCATATCGCCTTATTGCAATCCAGTGTTTTAGTTTCAGTGTTCATATCATTTTTGAAATTCATTTTAGGGGGAAATTTTGTCATGAATTCAATAGTGTATTTAATAAGGAGACACACATATTAAACTTAAAACTACCAATCAAATTCAATACATACTTATGCACGTTACTGGTGTCTGTGCACTCGACTATTGCTTCTTGGGTTACATTAATCAAGAAAATATAATAGTCTAAATAATGCATTAAAATATAAATAAGGCCGTCACAAAAAGCAAGACATAGGCTACCATTAACTGGTTTATGAGAGTTGAAATGTATTTTTAGAATGCACTTTGGTCAAATATCACTTAAATGGTAAAGACGCAACAATCTAAAACAATGTCTTAATTTTAAGAGCAATTCAGGAATCCAATCAGGTGAACATAACATGTTCATAATTATTTCACAGCAGATTATTTGAAGATTCGAAAAAAATCTTAACTTAGCATTTTATTGAACAGAACGTAGCTTCATCTTTGTTGACATATATGCCCTATTCCCGAAAATGACTGTTTTACTGAGAGTGGATTCACATTGCTATAAGACGTGTCACGAAATTTTTTTTATCCAACATTCATGTATTTAGTTTTGATGTTATTTATTTTCTGGTTAGCATGTCGAAATGTACTATTGTATTGTTAATTTATGTATTTCTCTGTCCTGAATGTCCTTACATTTATTTGTACTGTATTCAATGGTCATGTAATTGTTTAATTTTAGTGTTACATTCACATTTCCATAAAAGTGCGAGGATTGGCTAGCTTTACACCTGCTTTTTTAATCTGCTGATATTTTACGACACTAAACAGTTATTGTCTATGTATATATCGTAGCTATTAGATTTGTCTGTATGTAAAAAGTAAAATAACAAAAATACCAAATTCCGACAAAAATTCAAAACGAAGAGTCCGTAAAGTCATGATTTTTCAATGTTCTTCTATCTAATCACTCATATGTTGTAAATTGATGTATACGAAGTAATACACGATTTAGTAGAAAATTCAGCTTTTCTAGTATCGCTTCGATAATATCGTCTCTCATTTGTGATACATTACTGAATATGTTGTCATATTCATTGCAGACATCTGTTCTCTAATCGTCCTGACTATGCATAAAACACTGGTCATTACGCATTCAATATTCAATCATTCATCCAATATATTCTTATATATAGTCATATTGAATTCGGGCTTGTCTATCAAAGAACATATGTTGACTTGAAAATGATTGCATATGTGTGTGTGTGTGTGTCTTTCTGTTTATTATCATGACGAATGAATGTTACATATGAGCCCAGTTCGTTATTCGACATTCCATAAGTTAGCAGTCAATTTGATATTCAGACGTTACAAATAGTAAGAATGTTGGTGTTATGAAAAAATTAAATTGTATTTTTTTTTCAGTTATCTTTTTGTGGCCTTATAATATTATGGTTCTTTCTCCAAAGATAACAAGTTCCCAAATTATTTATTTACTTGATTAAGTTGTCTATATTATTTCAAAACTCAACAGCAAAGAACGAAATACAACGAATTAGAGACCAACAAGTATACACAACACAACATTGAAAACTTTGAAACCCTACTTATACGGAAGGGTAAGCGATTCCTACTCAGCATGTGGCGACCGTTGTTTTTTAAAAGCAAGTTAAGGTTTACTTAGGGCAATTTTTTTTGGAATATAAAGATATTTAAGATCGAATTATTATTTTTATTACATGTTGATTAATAGACTAGCACTCAATAGTTCTAAGGATTTTCTACTGAAAAAATCTGTATCTTAAGATGCCGGGATATATCTAGAAATTTGAACTTGGTTAGCTAGTGTCACGATTTATCATGTACCTTTATAGTTGCTTTTATATTTTCTCAAGCGATAAGGTAGAATGGGGTATGAAATTATAGATTTACCTTTAATCGAAATGCGCAAAGTTGTAACGACAGGTTAGGTTTATCTTGCTATGCATTCATAGTCATGGAAACTATAATAATAAACAAATCCGATACCTTATGTATTGTCATTTATTATATTACTTAGAACAGACTACACATGTCAGCGGATAATTGTTTATGTACGGCGGACATTTCAAAGATCCGCATACGGTAACAACGTCATAAAACAGTTTACCATAATGTTGAGCCGCACCTCCAATAATGTATTCTGGGTTTATATCAACGCATTCGTAAGTCGAAGCAGCAGCATTTCTATACCCTCCTGACGATAAATATCCATAATACTCTCTCGTCCATCCGCTGTAACATCTATTCTTTCCCGGAATCATTATCACAGAAGTAGCTCGAGTCGTTCTACATAGTGCACATGGAACATCTTGACCATCAGCATAAGAGGCAAAAAAGTTATTATTGAATTCTCCACCGTATATTTGAGCAAAATTTGAACCTCTTGTTTTTAAATAGTTTGGATCTGGTGGTAAACACACACTCTCAGCTGCCGAGCCCGATACACCATAGTAACCCCCACCAGCATATCCTTTAAAAAAGTATCTCGATATATATTCCAGTTGATGCATATGACATGTATTAACATATACATATCGTAACAAATCAGTCATAGATGTAAGTCACAAAAAAAATAATGTTTCCTGTTAGTGCAACAAACGAGATTAGATTTTCAATTTGTACCAAACTGCTGATATATAATTATATCTAATTGTATACAGTGAAAAACAGTTAAAAAGGGGCATTACTCTAGTACGGAAAATGACCCACAATATGAACTCTGTCTGTGTGCTGTTGTCAATTTCTATGCATTGTGTATAAGTGTTATTAAATTCACATTTGACAATTTGATATTGTTTTTTATATCAAGGGTAATTTTGTTATTAAACACAAAAAAAAGATTGACAGAGCAAATAAATAGAGCAGCCTGTAGTAGTTTTGAGTCATGGCTATCAAAATAAAGGTACCAACAGGCAGTATTATATTTGAAAATCATTTTCAAATATGGGGTTGTTGTTTATTGATTTGGTTCATAAGTGTTTTCTCGTTTCTCTTTCTTTTATATATATATTATACCTTTGGTTTTCCTGTTTAAATGGTTTTACACTAGTCATTTTGGGGGTCCGTCATAGCTTGCTGATCGGTGTGAGTCAAGGCTCCGTGTTGAAGGCGGTTCTTTGACCTATTGGATTTCTTTTACAAATTGTGACTTGGATGAACAGTTGTCTCATTGGCACTCATACCACATCTTCTGTCAACTGGTTAGTTATACGATAAAGGAAATTAAATTTTAAGAAACTTGAAATAAATAATATGTTAAATAAAATTAATTTCTTCACCTGAGTAAACTAATTCTGTATTATTTTTTGGACACTGCTTTCTTCCCCATCTAACATAAGTTGTTCCAAAATCTGAAATCAATGCAATGTTTGCTTGCTGATTATGGTAAATTTTTAATTAAAATATAACCTCTTTTTGAAATATTTTCGAAGAAAAACTTAAAGTTCGAATTTGATTAACAACATTTAAAAAAATTCTATTTCGGTCATCGTTTACGAAATTTACATTAGAGCTAACCAAAAACTTTCGGGAATCTAGTGAAGACATATTTTAAAAATAAATGTTAAGAATACGTTTGAGTACATAGTAAACATTAGATATATAAAGTTTTAAATGTCACTCAAGTTTGCATAAAAATACATACAAAATATTGAAAACACTCGATGTGGCAAATTATCGCAAATTATGTCAATTAAAACACGCTTGTCATATCCTAAGCCTTTAAAAATATGCATTGGAGAATGTGTATTACGAAAATATTTGCCTTTTTGCTTATTATCTATCATATCATATCATATAGTTTTGTTGTGGTAATATAACGTTAACATGTTATAAAAGTCAACAACAACAAAAAAAAAGAATGCATTGCTATCTTTCTAAAACGTTTCACATGATTAATCTTACGATTGATTTTAACTTTTTCTTCGACACAAAAGTCTTACCTTGAGAACTGCTGAATGACCCTTGTAATTGTTTAATTGTCTGTTCGTGTTGTTGGATCAATGTTTGTTGATGCTGGTTTGATGTCTGTTGTTGGTAGATTGAGATTTGTTGTTGATTAATTAATGACTGTTGTTGTTGCGTTAACGTCTTCTGTTGTTGGATTGATGTCTGATGTTCAAGGATTGATGTCTGTTGTTGCTGAATTGTTTTCTCTTGCTGGTGAATAGTTAACGTCTGTTGTTGATTTTCAGTAGATAACTGTTTTACCGTAGCATTTAGTATTGCAACAATATTTTCTACTCGGTTCAACCTATTAATTAGTATGTCTTGGTCATCAAGCAATAACCTCTTTTCTTCCAATTTGACCATATTTACCTTAAAACAGAGAAAATAATATAAACAGACAATTCTACTAATATGTTCCATGTTAGCTATCATATAATTTAACACAAATTGATTCTTATCATTCAAAAGTCAGAAAAGGTCACAAGGTGTCTCAAAATGTTATCATGCGTATGGCAACATATACGTTTGAAATCCCGATGAGTATATGGTGGTCTTGAGTTGTCTTCTATTCTTTTGGCAGGTAGCTGTTTCTTTTCTTTTGGCAGGTTGCTGTTTCTTTAACACATTTCCCGTTACCATACTCTGAATATATGACTTATTTTTACCAGCTCATTAATTTTTCATGAATGTTCAAGCAGTTTTGTTAAGAATGTTACGACATTTAAAAACAAAGTACTGTGGATACATTTTTATTCGTTGGAAACCAGTTTTCGTGAGCTTCGTGGATACAGGTGAACCACGAAATCAAATGTTCAACGAATAGCACATATTTTCAATTGGCTTTGATTACAGAGATTGACAAAACCACAAAATCAAATATCCACAAATATGCAAGTTTTTAGCAATCCACGAAAATTGATACCAACGAAAATTAATGAATTCACAGTATTTGATTTGCTTAGATTTAAACATATAACCAAAAGTCATTAAAATATTTTTAAAATAATATATGATAATGTTTAATATTTAGTTCTGGATAAATAAGATGCATTGTTAGTTAGGTTGGAGTTGCAAACAACGACTGTAATTTTCTGTTCCAAAAGCGAATTCGGAATATGCCTTCCCCCGTTTTTAACAGTATCTTTCAAATACAAATAAAAATAAATCCTCTCATTTCCTGGTTGATGTACTAAAAACCCTTTTACATTTAAAAATGTCTAAATCCGCTTCTATGTTCTATCATGGGTACTACATGTTGTATTTATAATTTAAATCAGACTGTCTTAACCCCTGAAGGAATTATAATTCGGAAATATGGAGGTATATGAAAAGATGTGTGAGAGGTTTTGTCAATGATACACGGCAGCTAATTCATAAATAATCATGACATGTTACCTCGAAATTATAAAATATAATTGAATTCTCGAGCTCGTTCCCTTTTTTTGTAATGGTGATGTTTCTTTTGCACAATTTCACTGTATTTGTATACTATTAATCATAACGCGTTCGCTGTACCCGTGTCTGAAGTGACGTATTTGTGATTTAATGAAGGAAATCTATGTATTAATGGTTAATTAATCAGTGATTTCGTTTCCACAAACTTTTTTAAAATATAAACTAAATTCTTCCATATATATCATGTATATACAACGAGTTGATTTCAAAGTTTAACTATACCAGCAGAACAAATATATTTTAGATGGGATGAAACGTCTAAATTTCATAAGCCAAAGACTAGACAAAATAACATATATTTGATATCATTAGTTTTGAATTTAGTAATTAAATCATTCAGATCCTGCTCGACATGTGGCATCCGTCGTATTACTCATGTACGTACAAACCAAGTGATAAGTCTAATTCTATATGTCACATTTGTGGAAAAGGAGAACGGAATTTTGTTTACGTCATTGTTACGTCGTCATCCTTGAAACAGAAAATTCCAAAACAATCAACCACATTGTAACTTGTGATGGCGTCGTTTCCGTAAAATTTTTGAAGGGATAATTTTCAACGTTAGTACTAGGAACTCGTTATTAAAATTGCTTTATTGTGAGCAACAATCCTCTTCCAATGAAATCATGATAAACAAATCCAGTACTATCGAAAATGATATTTGAATATAAATAACTAAAAACACGACGTGAGGAACAGGGTTCCAACAATGTATACCAACATTTCACTGAAATTAAAAAATCGTCTAAAAGAAATAATCCACCATACTTTTCAATATAAAAATTGTAGCATGCGCTATACATTTATTACTTTGGAATACCATATAGCATATTTTGTTAATAGTGAACAAAAAGGTAAAAGATGTTACACACAGGAACAAGTGATCCGTATGCGTGAGTTTCTTATTGACAACATATTTGTTGAATTTGCAGGTAGAATTTTTCAACAAATTGTCGGCATTACTATTGGAACGAACTGTGCACATTTCCTTGCGACCTCTTCTTATTTCCATATGAGTTGGAGTTCCATCAGACACAAAAAAAACAAGATGATTAAAAATGTCAGGTAATTTAATTTCACATTTAGATGATTATATTGATAATGTTCTTTCCATTAATAATCCTAACTTTTCTTATTGGGTTCTGAGACTATTCTAATTTTGAAACTATTCAATTTCCTCAAACTTATTAACAAAATATCAACTTCGCGTGCATATGGGATATACATTTCCTAACTTTTTTGTTATTCAGATACTACTCATAATTTGTAAAACGTCACCAATGTCTGAGCAAAAGGTAATAAGCCAGGGGTATGCCAAAGAACTTATCGTTCTTTTTCTAAAAAAAATCATCGAAAGGTACCAAGACCTTGTTGATAAATATTCCGTATCAACTTCACAAATGACATCCGATGGTCTTAAAGTATAGATTCTGTGTACTGATGTCATTATAATAACGTGTTAAAATATTCTCTTTGGATGTTACTTTAACTGTTTAGTCAATTTTTGTGATATTCATTTGACGTGGCTCTGTACTTCATTCCGTCATTGTGTTATTTTGCTATGGTATTTTTGGGGATTCTTGTCTTTCATTTTTGCTTACGAGCTTTCTCTATATGCCAGTTGGTGTCTCTTTGTCACATAATTGTTTGTTTTTATAGTTATTGAGATTATAGCACAATGTTGACTGCTGTACCCATATTGTGACATTTTTACCTGTTTTGTATTGTTTTGTTCACACATCATTGTCAATATAATGGAATTTTATGCAACTGTCACACAAGTGAGATGTTTAGCTAGTTATAAACCAGGTTCAAGTCACCATTTTTACTTACGAAAATGTCTGTACAAAGTCAGGAATATGACAAGAGACTTTGCGTTTTGAATTTTTATTGGAGTTCAATATTTTTGTGACTCTACTTTTAAAGGATGGTGCTTTGAAATGACACGTCGTAATCATTAGTTATATGCCTCAACAATTGTTTCAAAAATAAACTTTTTGTTCCGGTATACGAAAAATAAATATGGAAGGATCTTATACCGTAATGAGACTTGTTTTCTCGGGGCTCTAATTGTCAAGCTGTGATTCAAAGCATTCATAAAACTAACGAGAAAATAGATTTTAATTAATTCTTTTTTTGTCATCTATCACTTAGAACAGACTACACATGTAAGGGGATAATTGTTTATATACGGAGGACATTTCAATGATCCACATTTGGAAAGAACTTCATAAAACAATTTACCAAGATGCTGATCAACGCCTCCAATAATATATTCTGGGTTGAGCTCAACACATACGTAAGCCGAAGCGGCTGCATGACCATGATTCCCTGACGCCAAATATCCATGATACTCCATCGTCCAGCCCTTGTAACATGTATTTTTTCCCGGAATCATAACAACAGATGTGGCACGTTCTGTTCTACATAGAGCACAAGGAACGTCTTCATCGTTAGCATTGGATGCAAAGAAAGCGTTGTCAAATTCTGCACCGTACATGCGACCATATTCTGTCCCATTAGTCTTTACATAATCTGGATCTGGTGGTAAGCATACATATTCAGCAGCTGCACCTGTATCAGTATAGTGACTTCCACCTGCAAAGCCTGTTATAAGAATGTAATATTAATATTGAGACATATTGCATTTATATTCTTCAAAAAATGTACGTTATAGTCTTAAATTTGTTACAATTTATATGCAATATTGGTGAAATAAAATATTTTAAAATAAAAATCCTTTCTTTATCAAGTGAAGACAACTATGTATTCTTTCTTGAAATAACCATCACTAAGATATACTTTTGATATAAATCGTCCGATGGAATGTTCTAATAGAGTTATTTAGAATACGCATTTTCACTCAAAGTTTGCATATTCAATAGAAAAATTCAAAGATAGGAAAAAAGAGGCGGAAGATAACATTAACCCTCCTAAGTCGACGATATGACAGATTTGACTACATATTAGTTTGCAGTGGCGCTTGATTCGTGATGACGGTCGGAAAAAGACCATCGACACTTTCTGAGTTCGGACCAGCAAACCGGTTGTCTTATCATTTGGGTAAAACAAATTTAACATTTGATTTTAAATTGTAACACTGACACTTATAATCGAAACATATTATATATTTTTTAGAATTACTTGATACTGATTTCATTAACATGCTGATTCAACCAGATACTGTTTTTAGCAAATGTTCGTCATATCCAAACTTCATATATAGGATCATAAACTAATCTTATCAAACTACTTCCAGTTGAAAACACAATGTTAACAAGGCACCACAGGAATAAGACTGGCAACTACAAGAACCTTAACCGTGTAATCCATCAAATTAACTTCATAATAATATTTACCGGAATATACCAATTCTGTATTATTATTTGGGCACTGCTTTCTTCCCCATCGTATATAGGTTGTTCCAAGACCTGGAATGAAGAAAATTATATTCGACGAATTGCAGATAGACCAATCGCAAATATGTTGAAAGATAGATTGTTAAAACATGAAACGGAGGCTCGTTTATCATTATATTGATCTCTAATAACTCGAGTTGATATTATTAGTTACATAGTGTGCTAGTGACATAATACGGTATATATGGGGTTAGTAAGTTCCATAAGGGGTTAGAGCGAAGCTCGAATCCCCATATGGAATTTACTGACCCCATATATACCGTCTTACGTAACTAGCACACTATGTAACGAATTTATCTTACCGACTATCTTAACGTGTAAAATTTAGACTAGTGACCTATCAAAATGAGCAAGTCTTCAATACAGTTAACATTAACATGATTAAGAAACTACTTCCTTTGATCCTACAAAAACAGATGCCAACAATGACAATTTGTTAGATTTAACTGTGTTTTATGAATTTATTTCACTTTATCATCACTTTCTTCGTCTGTTGAAACCTTTAAGGTTTTTTCTCAGTACTGTTTTGTTTTTCTAAAGGGACGTTACACCACTACTAACCGTAAATGAAATAAACCCCGCCCCCTTATAACCTTAAATGGAATATAAAGGGACGTAACTCCACTACTAACTGTGTATGAAATAAGCCCTGCCTCCCAACTAACCTAATATTGAATATACTCGGCTTCCACGAGAATGCTGTTAACCAATCATATTCCTAGAAATGTATAGGTAAGATAACAAGCGATATCCTATTCTCACAAGTTGTAAAAACATATTTCTCTAATGGTTACAACTCTCATTATGTTAAATAAAAAATTCCACTTATCGTTGATCTAGTCTATACCACATCTTGTTTGATTGCATATGTCATTGTCCGGTGTCTAACTTTAACATCAGAAAATTAAGACTTTTAGTGTGCTTCAGATTCTAATAAAATTTAAAAAAAAAGGAGATTCACTGCATGAAAAGGTTGATTTGGATTACTTTACTCATGTAAAGACAAAGATAGGCACTTTGTTACACTATATATCTCAATACCCATTATTTGGTGAATCAATACATGATAAATTTGCATTCGTACACTATATATGTAAAGAATGTGCAAAAATTATGCTAATCTTTCCTTAACTTTTAAACAAAGTTAAATGTAAGTAAAGACAACGGTCTTATTAACTTACATTTATAAAGTACTGAAACGTATTTAAATGTTAACCTTAATTGGTTGTTTTGTCGTCCGATATAAATACACAAAAGGCCGCTTTTTACATTGAATTTACAACATCGTCAAACATAAGCAAAGAAGACACTTGTATTTGCGTTCTATTCGCATAGTGTGTTAGATATATGCAAAAGTTTTCCATATATTTGCAAATGTTCATATAGCTTCCGAAATATATTTTAATATGAATCTCAGCCGTGCTCAGACGACGACAAAGATATCTATCAATCAGAATTTTTGGGTTTGCATATTCACCGCATATGCATCATCAACATACTGTAACTAGTAACAACACGTCTGTTGGGAAATGACACTGTGTGCTATTCTTTGACTTAAAAATTTTGTTGGCATCTTTTGTAGAATCTCTTCTTTACGAATAAAAATCTTACTTGGAATGCTGTTAAATGAGCTTTGCAACTGTTTAATTGTCTGTTCCTGCTGTTGATTTATTGTCTGCTGTTGTTGGATTGTTGACTGCTGTTGTTGGATTAATGCCTGTTGTTGTTGTATTGATGCCTGCTGCTTCTGATTTGATGTGTTTTGTTGTGTAATCCATGCCTGTTGTTGAAGGGTTGATATCTGATGTTGCTGAATGGTTTTCTCTTGTTGTTGAATAGTTAACGTCTGTTGTTGGTTTTCAGTGGATAGCTGCTTTACTGTGGCATTCAGTATTGCAACGATGTTTTCTACTCGGTTTAAACGATTAACGAGTACATCTGGATCATTAAGCAATAACCTCTTTTCTTCGGTGGTGACCAAATTAACACTAAAACAAAAGAAATATATTAACCAAATAATCATACTTGAACTTCCGTCATGTGCTTTGAAGAAACGATTTGACGCAAACTGTTTCTTATCAATCTAGTGTTAAGTAAGGTCACATAGACAAAGATATCAACATGTTTACATGCATATGCCAACTGGTGCATTTGAACCCAACGATCTGGATAGTACCATGTTTAAAAGGATATCTATGATTAGACATACTCCTAAATTTTCCATAGTTGTGTAACAGATCAGTAATTGTTTATGGCAAGCATTTTTTTATATTGTTCGTATCGACTTATTTATAAAACAAATAAAGAAAAGAACTCATTGGAAACGTACATATATAATATATAAGAATGTTATCGTGATCATTACAGTTTCACTCGAAACAATATAAACCTTACTTTACAAAACTTAAAATGTTACAATTTATTATAGAACGTTTTTGTTCTTCTAAATAAATCCGCTGATATGTACCATTGAAGCAGATCAACAGTTCCTTCTTTGAATATGGTATTCGAACGTAAGTAGTACCCTTAGCCTTTGATGAACTGCAACTATTCAAATGACAAATCCAAAATACTGGGAGCCAGGGACTGTGTGTTCCATCCTTTTTTTTTTGAAATATTATTCAAATACCGTAAAAATGAAACTAAAATTGGCCAAAACCACTCATTTCCTAATGATATCCTACAGCAGCTTTTCTATCAATTCTAAAACTTCTACTGAGTTTCGTTTTAGGTATGTAATGAACTGCATGGTTTCAGAACAGCATAACCATTGAACATATCCGTACAGGCTCCTGACTTGGGACAGGCACATAAATACATAATGTGGCGGGGTTAAACATGTTAGCGGGATCCCAACCCTCCCCCTAACATGAAACAGTGGTATTACAGTACAACATAAAATCAGTTGAAAAAGGCTTAACTCATCAGATAGACAAAAATACAAGTGGACGGGGCCGCGGGTACTTATACATCACAACAACAAAAAGACACTAGGTACAGATCTGAGAGTACTCGCAGTTAACTTACAGCCCGTGGAAAGCCACTAACCACTTATAAACAATAACTCATACATCTAAGACTAAGTTTTCAATCCGTACACATACAACATCCAACATGTCCAATGGATTTAGTGCAAAGACGTCATAAACCTTGTGCATTGCCAAGATACAGGTTTCGACAGATTGTAGGTCCATCAATATGTATATGTATATAACATACTAGTAATATTTAGTTTGCTTTTAATTTACTGATAATAGAATCAATATTTATACCAATAAAAACAATATTCCATGATCGAATTGGTAACCTTTTAGAATAAGTTTATTTGAAGGAGAGATAAGTTAACCCGGATCATTTTTAAATTTCTGGGCATGGTTAACATCATTTCCGTAAAAATGAGGACGTGCTATCCCGTTTGAAATATGTTTTCAACCAAACTCATTTAATCTATACATTATAATTTTCTATTTAATATGGTAAAGAGACAATGAATGTTGATTAATTATATTATCAAGGTTGTACAGTAGTAACGAGATAAACGCTTTATGTGGCGGACAAGATAACCATTGTGTACATTAGAGAAGAAACAACGATGTGTATAACAAAAAAGGTCAATAATTTCTGGAAATAAATCGCAAACCCTCACACAAGAAAATAAAAATAAAATCTAACCAATAACACCATACACAACAAAAAGAGATGTACATACCATTTGAAGTAGTGATATTTAAGCTTCAAATTTGAAGGCCTTACTAATACTCTTATTGAACCATATGAACTACGGTATACCAACAACTGTCTCAGGCACATTTTGCATAATGCAATTTTTGCTGTTCAGATATAACCTTTTCTGTTTTGTCTCATTGTTTTGTTTAACTCAAAACAGCGGTCACTTGTCCAACGCGGTCATCGGTCAACAGTTGTTTCATGAAATCTTCATTTCGATTTTTTACAAGGTTCATTTTAATGTTTAACTACCGAAATAGCTATACCGAAACATATGTGTTTTCAGTATCGAAGTCAAAATGAACATTGAAACCAGTTTGCAACAGAGATTCTGCAATAGACGGTGAATTCGTGAATTCCTTGTCTTCCACTTCTTTGCGTTTCCATTAGAAACCGTACTGCCAACTTATTTATCCACGAAATTAAACTTTTTAATAATTTCTTCACGTACAAAAAGATAACCTTCAGGTTAACGTTTATAGGGCCTGCTGGTGATTTTGTGTTATTTCAATGAACTATTTTAATTTTAACTACATTGTTGGAATAACAAATCGAAAGAAGCTTCAAACCCAACAAACGCAGTTTATATGAGGGTCTGGAAGGTCTTTCCGTATTTTTGAATTATTATGGTTAATTTTTTCTATTCTTTATTTTTTTCAATACTCTATTTTTCATATTCTAGTGCTAGTACCCCATTATCACTCTTCTTCATCGTTTTTTGGGTTGCTTTTTATTGTACATTTACCCAATAATTTTCTATTTTGTAAACACCATCCATACCCTCTTATATAGTTGGTTGTTAAAAAAAAAAGGTGAAAGCCTGCGTGAAGACATGTCAACCTTCCCATATATCGAATACTAACTTCGAAACTGCCATCTTCGATCATAAAGGCGGAGTTTATTTTACAAAACGGAGAAAATGTATTGTACAATTTTCGGGATTCATCCGCATCAGGAACGTTCGCAGTCGATTATCTTTATGGGGTGGATTTAACGAATCATAGAAGAAGTGAGGATGTGGAAATGAGACAGAAATCCAATCACAGATAAATTTAAAAAGATATAACAATGAAAAAAAATCAAATCAAATGTAAGTCTAAATTTGAATGATTATTTAATCCAAATAAATGTTAATAATGTTAGTACGCTATCTGATCATCGACGATTGTGACAACACATAATGATTACTTACAATTAGTAAAACTAACTAGTTTCTGGATTTGATTACCGTTCCAGAGCACCTAAGATTACTCTGTGTTTATTGAGGTTTGTTTTTCTTATATTTTAGTTTTTTTTATTTGTTTTATTTAGATTGTTGTTTACTCTTTTCGTACAAAATCATAATCATTAGTTTGTCACATTCACAAGATAAACTAGATCCAACAAAACAAGCACATTAAAATAAAAACAATAAAAAGGATTCAAACTAAATTGTGAGTTATCGTTACTTGTAGAAGGCCTCATACATATTTTGAATGACGATTTGAATCATTGTTTTGTATTAGCTTGATGCCAAGTGTCATATATTTTATGCGTGTAAAGTATGAGAGCCAATGAACAATAAAACAATATGTGGGTAAGGTAAAAGAGGCCGTCGTCGATCGACTGCCATTGAAAAATGAGATAATAAGAGAGATTTTGCCTTGTAACAGGCCACCTGTAGACCTCTAAATGAGTTGTTACAAGAGCTCCTCACTTGCAGTGAGCATGGGATTTATATTTGTTCTCAGTCAACATTTTGGGATAAAACTAATCCTTACATGTTTAGTGTTTAAAGAAGTATATGTAAAGAGTTTTTGTCATTAACATGATGTATTAGTACAGCGTATCAATTCTTTCAATAACTTACAACAGGAGAGCAGGAAATTTTTCTTACCAATACAAACATTTCATGATAATGGTTACACTATGCATAACTGAATTGAAGATGTAGACCTCCACTATTATACATTATTTTTGTTTTTATTTAAATTTCAAAAGTCTTTTTAGCATTTTACAATCCTTTCTAGTAATGAGGTGAGTTTAATAATTCCATTTTTACGTTGTTCCTATAATATACATCAATAATTTATTCGATAAACTTATGTGTACCATGTGTTATTTAAGAAATAACACATGGCAGCCGTAGATTTGTTTTCATTTAACTTTGGGTTAGGTATTTATATTCGATTATTTTACCCTGAGCGTCGTAAGTGAATTATTTCGTTTCTAATAGGACAATTTTGTTAAACTTGATAACCGTGAAAGCCCTATACATACGATATGTTTTTGGCTGTTCCGTTTTACCCAATTTTGATTATATTAGTAATATTATATAATTCAATGATGATTTTTTTTAATCGCATTTTTCACTAATATATTTTCTTCCAATGAAATTTTATTCGTTCTGAGGCGTACACGTAACTTTAAAACGCCCGGTATTTACATTTGACTTTTTGTTTACGGAAACATACTTGTGACGTCACCTTGTTTCGTTGCCATGCCAAGACAATAACATCATTTCGCGGATTTTCGTTTTATGAAAATTTACCATAAAAATAGATTGAAATAAAAACTGATTTGATTATTTTGCTGTAGAATAGAGATACGTTTACTGTATCTGAATGTAGGCTTTCGTAAACTGTGGATTTTGATGTCGAAAATTGAGAATATCCGGCAGTATAAATAAGTTGGTCGTAACGCGGAACAGCCGTTTTTGTGTATTACTGCGTTTGCGCTAAAGGTATATATATTGTGATTATACTGGATGACGAGAATAAGTGGTCATATTAAAATTACAGTTTGTTGTGTTGTGGACTGCATGTATTTTTGTCTTTTCAAGCAATGGAGGGTATTTCATTAAAATTTAAATATTATTCTGATTTCCCTTTTGTTATCTTCTCACAGTTTTCAACTCTTATTATATCATTTCACGTAACACCATTGAATTGAAAATGGAAGGAAAAAAACTAAAAATGATCAGCACTTTACTCGACTAGAGGAACAGAAGTTTTGGCGATTTTCGATGCAAACGAACCCTTCACCATTCACTGGAGCAAAACAAAATATATATAAATATATCAAAACAACTGAACCAATAATCGATTCCTTTTATTGTATTATTTAGAACAAACTACACACGTCAATGGATAATTGTTGATGTAGGGTGGACATTTTAGAGATCCACATTTGGTAAGAACATCAAAAAACATTTTACCCAGATGCTTATTCACACCTCCGATAATATACTCTGGATTGATGTCAACGCATACGTAAGCAGAAGCAGCTGCATGATAATTTGCTCCTGAAGACAAGTATCCATGATATTCTTCCCTCCAGCCATTGTAACATGTATTCTTACCAGGAATCATTATAACAGATGTTGAAAGAGTAGTTCTGCAAGAAGCGCAAGGAACGTCCTGGGCATGTGCATTCGAAGCAAAAAAGTTGCCGTAAAATTCAGCCCCGTACATATGCCCATAGTCGGATCCGCTTGTCTTTACATAATTTGGATCTGGTGGTAAACATACATATTCAGCAGCCGAGCCTGTTTCACCATAGTTACCACCAGCGGCATACCCTGTGAAAACAAACATATACACCAAATCATAACACGAATGAATGACTCAGGAAAAGTATAATTTAATAAAAAAAAAATTGAGTCGTTTAAAAAAGTTCAATATTCATTCTTAAATTCCAAGAGGGTTTGACATATCTATGACTTTATGGTCAGTTTTCTCCGGAATGTTACATCATTCTGATGCAATCGTTTATAATTTTCACTCACAAGAGTCGACATTATCATATGCATTCGAATGAAGACAGTTGCAATGAAAAATCAATAAATAATCGAAGAGTGTGTAAATCAAACTCTTGACAGAGATTGAAAATCTTTGTAAGGCTATCTTTGTCTAGGGTAGGAAAAATGGTTTTTAATTTAGATTGATTTTCATGTTTCATAAACTGCCATTTAACAGAAATGTAATGCCAGCACTCCTGTGTTAAACTAAGTGGTTGAAATAACAGAGAAAAATTAAAATGCAAAGGATACACTAAAACAATCGGATTAATAAATCTGTTTGTTTTATAGTAGTTAAAAGAATATAACACAATGTTGCCTGCTGTACCATTTTTTTTTAGATTTGTACCTATCATGTTTGTTTCTTTTGTTCACACTGTGTTGTCAATATAATGCGATTTTATGCGACTGTCATACAAATGAGAGGATTAGCTAGCTATAAAACAAGATTTAAGTCAAAACATGACAGTTGATCTCCATTCATGCGATGTGTTTGAGTTTTTGGTTTTGCCATTTGATTAGGGACTTTCTTTTTTGAGTTTTTCCCAATGCGTAGTATATTTGTTATTTACCGTTTATATACCAATTTAAAAAATAACAACAATATGACAAAAATCAACCTTCAAATATATCATGTAGAAATTAAAGACAGACTTCCATGTTAGGATAGAACTTTAATCATCGATGCCAAAAAAAGAAGCACCTTAGTATTTTGAATATTGCACAGCAGGAGAAAAACTTTATAAAATCATATTCTTACAATTTTAAACAGCAATATCATTATTACTTTTTTAAATATTTACCTGAATAAACCAATTCTGTATTATTATTTGGACACTGCTTTCTTCCCCATCTTATATATGTCGTTCCAATACCTGAAAAACAATATATATATAGTATATATTACTCGTGTAATGTCAAATACTCGACTTACGGAAATATCGATAGATTACGTCTACATTATACTTAATTAATGTTCTATTATTATATACTGCATAGGAGAAATAAAGCAAGCTAACAAACAAACTTTGAAAGAATGTCATGAACTTCAAAAGGGGCGTTTGTGTAAATCCAGGTTTCAACTTTACGCACGCGTGTAATCAAACGACAACCATTGAATAACAGGCTTCTGACTTGGGACAGGTATATTCAGAATGTGGCGGAGTAAAACTAGTCAAACATCTGGGACAGTTGTGTAATAGTAGTACATAAGTAGTTATCAAAGGTACCAGGATTATAATTTAGTACGCCAGACGCGCGTTTCGTCTTCATAAGACTCATCAGTGACGCTCATATCAAAATATTTATAAAACCAAACAAGTACAAAGTTGAAGAGCATTGAGGATCCAAAATTCCAAAAAGTTGTACCAAATACGGCTAAGGTAATCTATGCCTGGGATAAGAAAATCCTTAGTTTTTCGAAAAATTCAAAGTTTTGTAACAGGAAATTTATTAGAATGACCAGATTATTGATATTCATGTCAGCACCGACGTGTTGACTACTGGGCTGGTGATACCCTCGGGGACGAAACGTCCACCAGCAGTGGCATCGACCCAGTGGTGTAAATAGTTATCAAAGGTACCAGGATTATAATTTAGTACGCCAGACGCGCGTTTTGTCTTCATAAGACCCATCAGTGACGCTCATATCAAAATATTTATAAAGCTAAGGTAATCTATGCCTGGGATAAGAAAATCCTTAGTTTTTCGAAAAATTCAAAGTTTTGTAACAGGAAATTTATTGGAATGACCACATTATTGATATTCATGTCAGCACCGAAGTGTTGACTACTGGGCATATACATAAGAACAGACTATAAAAATCAGATGAAATGTGCTTAACTGGTAAGATTGATACAGAGCAGAAGCACATCTAACAAAAAAGCCAGAGTGGACGTGACAAGATACCTCTACACCCTCACAGCAAAATTACACTAAGTACATATCTGAGAGTACTCGCAGTTACTTACACCTAGTTCAAAGCCAACAACAACTAATAAACAAATCGTATATCTAAACTGATATATCGATCAGTTCACATCCAACATCCAATGGATTTAGTGTATTACAAGTATGAGAAATATAGTGGTATCGACAGGTTTTAGAGACATGAATGTTCATATGTACATGTATAACGGTAATTTTTAGTTTGATTTCTAATTTATGTAATCAATATCAATACCAATAAAACAATATTCAAAGACATAATTAAAGTGTTGAATTTGTAACCTTTCAGAATAAGTTCCATTAAAGGATCGATAAATTTACCCAAATTGTATCTAAATTTCCAACCTCGGTAAACAACATCTCCATTAAAATTACGATACGATATCCCTCTATAAGTACAACCAACTTCAAAACGGAATCTTAAGATCTAATGCAGAATTTGGTAAAGGTTTTAAGTAATTTATGGTATCGAGCTCCTTGGCTAAATACTATACATTTTTCATATACATTACGGTCATCGAAATTCAAAATGTCACAACAGACACGGGCAAAGCGAAAGAGTTCAATTATATAAACACCGTACGAAATCATCCATTTTGATACGTATTATAGTATATCATAGTGTATAGTTTCCCGTGTAAAGCTGATGTGTCGAAGTCGAGGAAAGGACAGCTATTCCCGTTTATATTTGATTCACCATAAGTGAGTTCCTTTCAATGAATTTCGGCAGTATATTAAAAAATTCTTGATTATCGAATGAAAATATCATCACGTAGCGATAAGTGTTAGTTCGACATTTGACCACGTTAAAGTTTTGATTAAATGATAGGGTGAATCAAAATCTTTTAGAGAGAATGCACACAAATTTAACACATATTGAAGGAAGTACATGCTGAGACAAGACATGTTGAACCCAATGAAGCGGATTAAACCGCATTACCAATGTTCGGGCGGAGCTTACGTTTTAATTTGCATAAGGACAGTCTATAAGAAGATGTGTGTGATAAAAATGATGGCCGTCATAATTATAATAAATTATTATAATTTATTTCTAATCACCTATCAGTGTCACCGAACGGATATACAAATAAACTGAGTGTATGATATAAGCCGAATAACCTGACACTTCATTGACGAGTTTATCCCGATACACCTGTCTATAGATGGACTTTTCTTAAATAAGCGAACCGGTTAAACCCTGTCAAGTCAAGTGAAATAAATCAAGTAATATGATCATTAAAAAAACATAATGATCAATTTAAGAATATCAAATATCTACAATACAGTCTTACTTTTAATGCTGTTATACGAGCTTTGAAGTAGTTTTATTGTCTGTTCCTGTTGTTGGATTGAAGTCTGCTGTTGCTGAATGATTATATCTTGTTGCTGATTTGTTAATATCTGTTGGTGGTTTTCAGAAGTTAGCTGTCTAACTGTAGCATTCAGTATCGCCACGACACTTTCCATTCGGTTGAGCCGATTATTCATAATATCTGGGTCATTGAGCAATAATCTCTTTTCTTCTGTGGTAACCAGGTCAACCTTAAAACAAAGAAAATATATCAACCACAAAATCATACTTGAACGTATCTCGTGTGCTATGAATGAACGATTTGACACAAATTGATTCTTATCAATCTAGTGTTAAGTAAGGTCATATAGACGAAGATTATCATCAAGTTTACATGCATATGCCAAACGGTGCATTTGAAAATCACGATCTGGATATGGTCATTACTAAGAGGACATCTTCCTTTCAACATAATACTAAATTGGAATTTTAGGTATATAATATATAAGGAAATAAGCATGACCTTTATATTTCAAAGGACAAGTACAACACAAGGAAACAGCCGCTCTATTAAAAAAATTAAGAAGTTTGCATAAAACTTTATTTACTTTGCAAAACATTTAAGGTAACAATTTTCACAGAATATTTTCTTCTAAGAGATAGATTCGTTGACATGTTACTGTTGACACAAATTAACTGTCAAGTCTTAATGAATGTGATTGGAACATTCGACTGTTGTATTCTTAGCCTGCAACTAACCCGAAGTCCCATTCATAATATGGGGAATGTGGGTGGAATTTCATTGAGAAATATTTTTTCCAAATCCCGTTAATTTGCTTCTGTTAAAAACCCTCGTAAAGCTCACATAAACTATTGAACTACAAAAAAGATCTTCTCCTCTGAAACTACTTGTTCGAATTTAACTAAACTTGGCCACAATCGTTTTTGTGTATTTAGTATTATAAGATGTGTCCAATGACCCCACCTAAATACCATATGTTTGGAAAGTCGGTAAGACAAATTCGTAACATAGTGTGAAAGTGATCTAATACCATATATATGGGGTCAGTAAATTCCTTGTGGGGATTCGAGCTTCGCTTTCAGTTTGTAACCCGGATTTGTATTTTCCCAATCGATTAATGAATTTTGAACAGCGGTTTACTACTATTGCCTTTATAGAATTTACTGAACCCGTATATATCATATAAGGTCACTAGCACACAATGTTACTAATAATATCGAGGTACATTAAGAACCTTACAATCCGGTTTGGATGAGATCATAACTTTCCACAAAAGAGGATATTTTTCTGTTTTATTGTTATCTTAACATTTATATTATATCATTCGCACAGCATATAGTTTAAACATATTTAATTATAGTGGATTGGAAAACAAGTTTTGCAACTTATATTAATCCCTTTCCACTTTGCGGGTGCGATTGCTGCCTTGTAAGCGGCATTAGTCTAATATTTTTCGAAATCTACAAAGGCGTCTTTAACGTACAAGAGATATGACTCTCTCTTAACAAGGGTCGGCCATTTATCGTCCCCGTCTGACGGACTATCATCGTTTCCTCAAGACCATACTCGCAGCATATGAAATGCATCTCTCCAATTTGATAAAGTATTGAACGTGTGCGTTTCCTATCATCGTTTTCCGTGTGGAGTTTGTTAATTACAAGCTTCTTGTTAGTAAATGTTTCGTCATCATCTGGAGCGTTGTATAGACGCAGTCATAATTTGTTTGGTCGTTATTGAACATCTATGTCACAGATTACCACGGGTAGGGAACTATTACCTTGTTTAACATCCTGTCCCTTTTTCTTCGATACTTTCAATGGATTTGTGACATAACCCAGTGGCGGATCCAGAACTTTTCGTAAGGAGGAGCCCGCTGACTGACATAAGGGGGCCGATCCTGTCATCATTCAGGGATTCCAATATGATCAATCAAATTGTTCTCACCAAAGGGGGACCGGAACCCCAGTGCCCCCTGGTACCGCCTATGTAAAAACCTGATCAGACTGATTGAAAAATGCTGGCTTCCTTGAGCATCACTACGAATACCAAGTGTGGAGCTTGAGCTGCTTACCCTTCTAGAGCACCCGCAATCACCTCGGCTTTTTGGGGGGATTGGTGATGTTCATTGCATTGTATCTTTGAGATACAAAGTATTTAATAAAACATGCACACAATAAAAGAGCTCACTAATATGACCAACCACAAAACGATTAATACAACAATTGTGAGTTTTTGTTCCACCTTTAAGTTCTGTGAAATATTTTAAACTAAGAACTTTGAAAACTGCCCATTCGTTGCGTATGGTTGTACGCAGCATGCGTAAGGAAGTTGTGCCACGAAATAAAACAACAGATTAATTGTATCCCTTATTTTACCCAAAAAACAACAAAACAGTGGCGAATTTTGTTACAATATTATATATTTCACAAGACAGATTTCTCTCTTAATTCTTCATTGAGAATGGTTTTTAATACTGAGGTGTGTTAAGACATACAATTTTGTATAGTAGCATATATCTCAACCATTTATTCTATATCCTTCTGTACGTCATATGTGTGTGTATAATTGAGTTGTGGGCTGCTATATGATTGTATTTTTTTTGCTATTTCTTTTTAGTAATGTTTGTGTCTTTTTTATATCCTTTAAATGTTGTTTTGATCCCTTTGTTGTTCTATTATTCAATGTAGAAACAACCATTTAGTAATGAAAGTGACAAAAGTATAAGCATGATTAAATCTTTGTCCATATAAATACAAGTGTTTCAAACCATCGATTGATACAAATCCTTCAACATTCACTGGAACAATGTATATCTATACATATTTGAAAACTTGAATATATAGTTGGTATTTTTATTTTATTACTTAGAACAAACTACACATGTCAATGGATAACTGTCAATGTACGGTGGACATTTCAAAGATCCGCATTTAGAAATAACTCCATAGAACAATTTACCGTAATGTCGATCCACGCCTCCCATAATATATTCTGGGTTATTGTCAATACAGACGTAAGCAGTAGCAACATTATGACCATAATATCCCGAGGCCAAGTATCCATGATATTCCAATTTCCATCCTGTGTAACATGTATTCTTCCCAGGAATCATTATAACAGACGTAGCCCGATGAGTTCTACAAAGAGCACAAGGGACGTCCTCTGCATTAGCATGGGAACCAAAAAAGTCTGTCTGAAATTCTCCACCGTACATATGACCCCCACCTGACCCGCTAGTCTCAACATAATTTGGATCAGGTGGTAAACATACATATTCAGCTGCAGAACCCGGTTCACTATGAATTCCACCACCTGCAAAGCCTGTGATAAAACAATTCTCTTAGTATATTCAAAATAACGCATATGATATATACGAATGTAACTTAAGCTTTCTAAAGAATGTCCATGCCCGCAAAATTTATTCAAGGTTGACATTTTTCTATGGCTTTTATAGAACATTAATCGTGGAATCTGTGCTAAATAAAATATCTGAATGAGTATCGAAAAAGTACGAGAAAAGATTTAATCCCAAAGTCATAATCGGGAAAAGTTCTCTATCATTTTCCAGGCAACTGAATGCCAGTTAAAAACAAAATGGCTTCAAGTTTTTTGCCATAGTGTTGTAAGTTCGGATAGTTTAGCAATACGTAGGTAAATTCAATTACATGGTATACAATTATCGTACTGTTTAGGGGGTACACAACACTATTTATTAATTAGATCTCGTTCTTTTATATCTCATAATTTTACAAAAAATGTGTTTTGACCTGTTGAAAAAAACATAGAAAGTTAAAGAAATTTTATCCACACTTTCTACAGCAATAATTGAATTGTATATATAGCAGTTTTACAAACACAAATCCTGATTGTTCAGCAGCTTGTTTTATCTCAACTATTAGAATGTGAGTAAAACATTCAGCTGATTTTTAAAGAAATACATACCTTAAGTGTTCTGTAGCTTCTTAAATATTTGTTTTAAAACGGAAAATTAAATGATCAGAACAAACATTGGAAAAATGTACAATAGCCCCTGCGGTTCTAATAGAAGTTTATATAAGAGTCATCTTAAAATTGTAAACATAAATTTTGAATTATCATATTTTAGTTAAAATGAATAAAAATTTTAAATACTTTCTTACCTGAGTAGACTAGCTCTGTGTCATTGTTTTGACACTGTTTCCTTCCCCATCTGATATATGTTGTACCAAGACCTAGAAATATGCATCTCATATTGACAGTACATAGTGCATCATGTCAATAACGCCGATATTCAGTTAGAAAACCGGTCAGTCGTCCCATAAGAAGTGTAAGACAGAAGCAACGATAAATGCTCATACAGTTTTTGTAAGGCACGCTGCAATGTCTCGCTTACTATATTAACCTTTATGATGGTAATTTAAAATATGAATATTTTACAAGTATCCCATAAACATTTTAAAAGGTTTTCCATGACAATGAGGTAAATTTCAAATAAATCATATCAGAGACAGACATGTACATCTTACAATCATTCCATACACCAATTTTAGTTGACATATTAAAAAAGACCAAAACTGAGGTCAAGATCAAATAATACCTGCTAGACGTATCCACGTCCACTTCGTGTTTTTGTTAGAAGCATTTGTATTTGTATTCATCTGATGGGTCAAGCCTTTCCAACTGATTTTTATCGTATACTGTTACCCCTCTGTCCCAGGTGAGGGGATTACTGAGCACTCACAAAAATGTTTCGACCCGCAACCTTGTTTTGTGTCTGTCAAAAGTCAGAAGCCTGTAGTTCAGTGAATGTTGTTGATTCGTGTGTGTTATATTTGTTTTGCGTAAACTGTTTTGATATAGCATACCACATGGTAAGGATTGTTTTCTCATTATTGAAGGCCTTACTGTTGCCTATAATTCATTTCATCTGCTTCATTTGAAATTTGGTGGACAGTTGTCCTATCGGCAATCAACCACGTCTACTTATTTTTTTATAATTTACCAGACACTTGAAATATAGACACACACATATTTATCTATTACGAAAAGTAAAAACTGCTTTTTAACAATGATAAAGATTGAGCGTGGTTTAGTAAAAGTGATCTTATAAAGTTGTCTCATTGGCAATCATACCACAGTTTTTGTACTCTATTATAACCACAGATAGAACGAAACTTATGAAATTCTTAGAAATGTTATGTTTGCTTTTGGCATTGTACAAGAGCCTGTTTCCTATTCTAAATGTATAAAAGTCTGTTTCCTGTTCTTAATGTATTATATGGTGTATATTTCTATCTATGCAGTTCATCCGACCTTAACCTCATGTTCATGGTTTAAAGATCTGCATTAAATTTTCGTGGTTGAGTATTTAGACACTACGAGCAATAATTAAAAATACATGTGGGTTAATTGTATTTGTTGATTGTCATGATTATTTGATTTAGTATATGTTCATCTGTACGGACTTATTTATCCTTGACACCTATTCATTGTGCGCGAATTTTTATCGCAAATCAATTACCTAATTGTAAGGCAAGAGAACACAACTAAAATATTGTATTATATTTATATATAATCTTACTTTGGGAATGGCTAATCGTATCTTGCAACTGCCTAATTGTATCTTCCTGTTGTTGGATTGAAGTCTGCTGTTGCTTATTTGTTAACACCTGTTGTTGGTTTTCAGTAGTTAGCTGTCTCACTGTAGCATTCAGTATCGCCACAATGTTTTCCAATTGGTTCAGTCGATTAACCAGTACATCTGGGTCATTCAGCAATAACCTCTTTTCTTCTGTGTTGACCAGGCTAACCTTAAAATAAAGAAAATATATTAACCACACAATCATATTTAATGTCTATCTTGTGCTATGAAGAAACGAATTGACACATATTCGGTCTTATCAATCTAGTTTTAGAAAAGGTTACAAAGGGTATCAAAATCGGCATACAAATGACAGCTGGTACATTTGAAATACAGATTTGTATAACAATATTTTTGAAAGGACATCTCCTATAATTTCCATAAAGGTGTAAATGACTTCAATTTTGGTAGACAAACTAGTTTTCATATAATTCATATGTTTAAAACGAAAGAAAATCTTCGAAAGTGTGCATAGGTGATTTATAAGTATTTATCGTGACATGGACAATGTCAAAGAATTATACAACCACAAATAAACAAAAGAAGTTTGTTACATGTGTATACAACTATATATACAAATTTGCAAAACGTAAAACGTTAAAATTCATCACAACATAGAGAGTCATAGAGTATGGGATTGGAAAATTCGTCCGTAATACCAGTTACCTTTGCTGACCTGCAACTATCCAAATGGAATATCCATAACGAGGGGACTGTTGGGTGGAATTTCTTTCTTTGTGAAATATATTTTTTCGAAATCACGTAAACATAAACGAAATTTGCTAAGACACATTATTTGAATATTTAAATCATATAAACCAATTTTTCGAAATTACTAATTATACCGCATATGAGATTCGTCCTAGGCATTCTAATCAAGTCGTAGTCTACGAACAATAGAAAAGAGGTGGACTTCAACTTGCAATAGTGACGTTTTAGCTTTAGCAGTAATTTGAAGGCCTAAGTATAACTATAACGTAACTAAATAGTAGAATAACAAAAACACCGAAATGTTCACTAAATATTTAAAAACAATTTCACTATGCTGAACACATCTATCCCATCGAACTTGAGATAAAGTATACATCTACAGTTAAGTCTGGCTCATATCTTGACTTACATCTAGCAATTAAAAACGGGGGTCTTTTGAAAACAAATCTTTACGACAAAAGGGGTGATTTCAACTTTCAAATTGTGAACTTTCAAGTGTTATTTAGCAACATTCCAGCAGCGCCTGCATTCGTATATATATTCAAATGTATATGATATCTAAAGACAACAGTAGTATTCCGCTGTTAAAATGGTTTATATTTGTGGCTTATAAGGAAACTATAAACCAATAGTTCAACGTAGAGAATCTGAAATCATCCCTTCGTAAATTTTACGGACGACATCACGAGTTGGTTGACCATTATTAAATACCGGTTTTACAGATGATTGCAGAAATGTATCACCAGCCCAGTAGTCAACACTTCGGTGTTGACATGAATATCAATAATGTGGTCATTTTTATAAATTTTCTGTTTAAAAAACTTTGAATTTTTCGAAAAACTAAGGATTTTCTTATCCCAGGCACAGACTACCTTAGCCGTATTTGGTATAATTTTTTGGAATTTTCTATCCTCAATGCTCTCCAACTTTGTGATTGTTTGGCTTTTAAAAAATATTTTGATATGAGCGTCACTGATAAGTCTTATGTAGACGAAACGCGCGTCTACCGTACTAAATTATAATCCTGGTACCTTTGATAACTATTAGATACAGAATTAACGAAAAACAAATATGTAACACAGCAACAAACGACAACCACTTAATAACATGTTTCTTACGTCGTAACTTCACTTTTGTCTCATGTTCCCGAATATGTCCTTCCAAATTAGACTAATTACTGGGTTTGTTCTAACAAGAGCAACGAAACGGGTGTCAAATGTGGAACAGGATCTGCTTATCCCTCCGTAGCACCTGAGATAATCCCCAGTTTTTTGTTCGGGTTCAGGTTGCTCAGCCATAAATTTAATTTTCTATGTTATGCTTGTGTACTATTGTTTGTTTGTTGGTCTTTTTCCTTTTTAATCATGGCTTTGTCAGGTTATTTTTTACTCATGAGTTTGAATGTCCCTCTGATATCTTCCCCCTCTCTTTAATCATTTTCTTATGATCTTTAATACTGTAGTGTGCTTGGGCTATACTTTTAGTTTGTTCGTAATATTTATCTCAATCGTTTTTTTTTTTGTTTTTTTGGAAACTTACAGTGAAGATCACTTCTAACCTCTCATTAAATCTGTCAGAATCTGTCTGGTGAACAGTTCTAGGACAGTACGTAGAACTGTCAGCCTGACACCTTTTAGTCAGTTCTAGCTAGAACAGTTCTAACCTAGAACTGATTTGGACAGTTCTACCTAGAACTGATCCTGACAGTTCTACCTAAAACTGATTTGACAGTTCTATCCTAGAACAGTTTACTATAATCCTGGTACCTTTGAGAACTAAATAGACAGTTCTAGCTAGAACTGACCAAATTTTTGGTCAGTTCTACCTCTAGAACAGTTCTACGGTTAGAATTGATTTAAAATTCTACGGCTAGAATTCATTTATAAATTATACAGCTAGAATTGATTTATAAATTCTACGGCTAAAATTGATTTATAAATTCTACGGCTAGAATTGATTTATAAGTTAGAAATCTTTGTCTAAATATAAAGGGTTCGGTAAAATAGCGATTAATATTATATAGAGTTTTGCTATTTATAAATTGTTGCCGGTTTTATTTCAGATTTATGATCGGCATTGATATTTGAATTGTTTTACATTTGTCATTCCGGGAGTCAGGATGGCTAGTTATCAGTTATCTGACCTCATTAACCAAATGTAATAATTTTTTCCCCAATCAACAAATGTGATATCTGTTTACGAGTAGTTTTCATACATCGGACGGACCTGTTTAACAAAAATCTTTTGACCGCGTCAATCTAAACTGACATTATTTGCTCTTTCTGCAAATATATATAGCTGCACAGTACTTCAGTTATAATTTAGGTCAAGAGGGACTGTAATATATACAAATTACAACAATATTGGAAAAAAAATGTTCGCATCAATTTATAGTGCCAGTATGCAGAGGCGGATCCAGCCATTTTAAAAGGGGGTGGGGTGGTCCCAACCCAGAGTAAAAGGGGGGGTTCTAACTATATGCTCCCATTCAAATGCATTGATCGTCCAAAAAAGGGGGACCCCCTCTGGATCCGCCAATGAGCATGTCCTCCATGTCACTTTTTATTCAAAAGATCGAATCATAAACAAATATCAGTAGTTTTCATACTTCAGACTGAGTCGTGTAATCAAATCCTTTGACCGCATCAACAGAAACTTACCATGTTTGCTTTTTTTATGTAAAGCTATAAAGCTGCACAGTAATTCAGTTATAATTTTAGGTCAAGAGGGACTGTAGTATATAAATAACTGCAATATTGGAAATCATGACCACAATATTTTTTTCCGCATCGATTGAGAGTGTCCTATTTTTATTCAAAATATCGCATCAGAAACAAATATCAGTAGTTTTCATACCTTAGACTGACTCATGTAACAAAATTATTTGTCTGACTCAATCAAAACTGACCATATTTGACAGCATCAACCAAAACTGACCATATTTGACCGCATCAACCAAAACTGACAATATTTACTTTTTTTTATGTAACTCTTAGAGTCGCATAGTAAATCTGTAATATTGTTTTTTTTATTAGGATGGATTGTGATAAAACAAATGATAAAAATATTGGAACACAATGCTACCTAATTTCGTTTGCATCAATTTAGAGTGCCAGGATGTCCTCTTTTTATTCAAAATATTGCATCATAAACAAATATCAGTAGTTTTCATACCTCAGACTGACTGGTATAACAAAATTATTTGTCCGCATCAACCAAAACTGACCATATTTGCACTTTATTATGTACATGATGTAAATCTTAATAGCTGTAAAGTAAATCACTTATATTTGTAATTTAGGATAGATTGTTTAATATACATGAAAATGAAAGCAGTATTTGAAAACAAAATTATGCTCGCATCAGTTTATAGTGCCAGCATGTCCTCTTATTAATCAAAATTTTGAATCGTTAACTAATTTCAGTAGTTTTGATATCTCAGACTGACTCATGTAACAAAATTATTTGTCCGCATCAACCAAAACTGACCTTATTTGACAGCATCAACCAAAACTGACCATATGTGACAGCATAAACCAAAACTGACCATATTTACACTTTATTATGTAAATCTTAATATATAAATATATATATATATATATATAGAGTCTATAAGAATCTACCCACCAGTAAACTTAATAGGTATTGGATCATCAAAATTGACAATACTACACAAACAGGAAAAATTATATGAGTCTGAAAGATTGTGTAACAATACCGATAAATAGATGGAAAACAAAACACTAAAAAGTGTTGAATATCATTGCACAAAGATGGAAAAACTGAACAGATGATATAAATTATACAATAATTGCAAATATTTCGGCTCAACAAATGGCCTTCTTCGGTGACAAAAGTTTTAACAATAATGAGATATAATGTATAAGGTGTAAACATAGATCACTAATAATACAGGTAAGTTTTGGTCGATTGATTTTAATCCAAAATCCTGAATATAATAATATAAACACTAGACTATATATATATATATATATATACATACATATAGTCGCATAGTAAATCACTTATAGTTACATATATATCACGATGGATTGTGTAATTCAAATCACAGCAACAATGAGCAATATTGGAACACATTGGCTACAAAAAAAAATCCACATCAATTTAGAGTACAAGCAATTGAATTCCTCTTTTTATTCAAAATATTGAATTGTAAACAAATTTCTGTAGTATCAGACTGAATCGTTTTAACAAAATTATTTGACCGCATTAACCAAAACTGAACATATTTACACTTTATCATGTAAATATATATGGCCTCATTGTAAACCAATAATATTTCTATGTCAGGACGGATCGTATGATAAAAATGACACCATCTTTGGAACACAATACACCTTATCACTAATCCTGGTTGACCCGGCCGCTTACACTTTTGAAGCATACAACAATCACTTTTCCATTGTGGCGTCAGATATTTTGTTTTATGATTTCAAAATATTACGGGAACCTGTGTGATATCCAGTAATGGGGGACAAATAGCTATAAAGTGTATTTATACCATATCTAAAAATTTAGCGCCGTTATTTCCTCTCTGTATCCATAATAATGAGCCGTCACTAAAGTGACTTTTTAAGTCTGTAGTTTGTGATGGTTTTTTTTAAGCAAAACTATTTAACGGCATCAGCCAACACTCACATGACTGATTGAGTTCATATACTTTATTTTAAAATAAAAAGTACATGTATGTTATCTTCTTGGAATAGTATACTGTTAATACAATTTGAAGAAGGCAAAGAAAAATGCATGAATTTGTTTGTAGCCGAACGTCCAGTGGCGATGTTCAGATCGAGTATATTTTTCGGACGTTCCAGACTCCCAGATATCCTTTATTATCGTTATGGATAAGTCCGGCTAAATTGACGAGATGGTGCAAATGTATATAGTTTTTTACGTCATACAACACTCATTAATATCCCATAGTTTATGCACTGTACAATTTTCGTTTGAACATTTGTCAAAACAGAATCTTAAATCACGAATGTAAATCCAAGGCAAACAAGGTAAATTACGATTAAAATTCCATGAATTGAATGCAGAGTTATATTTAGGAAGAGACTGTTAAAAGCGGTGAACGAAGAAACGTAAACAATGATGTTTCATATGCAATCTTATAAAAATATTTCTTCGATGAGTTGGATAACTTCTCTATCCACTATCCATATTTGTACATGTAACGTGTAATCAGTAAAAAATAAAGAAAATCTTCTATTATATAGCGAAGTAATTTGAAGTGATTTGTTTATTCTAAATTCTAAAGTGCCCTTACTGCAGTGACGTCATTTAGAACTGTTCTACAGTCCTGACTGATTTAGTCAGTTCTGCTGACAGTTCTACGGTAAGAACTGATTTGGACAGTTCTACCTAGAACAGTTTTAGACAGTTCTACACCAGAACTGATCCTGTACAACTGTTCTAGGTAGAACTGTTCTACGACAGGTTAGAACAGTCCTATGACAGATTATTCTGACAGTTCTAATGAGAAGTTAGAAGTGATCTCCACTGTATCTGTGTCATATTTAGGTTTTCTGTGTAGTTGAGTTTGAGGCGCAAGGTGTTTGTCTTTTATTGGGTTTTTTAAGGACAATGCGTTTGTCTTTTTATTTGACTCTAAATGCAGTTTTTCCCCTTTTGATTTTATAACTTGATGAAGCAACGACCAATTTAAAATGTCGGTGACGACTAAAGTATAAGAATGTTTTTTTTATAGAAATACAAGTGTTTCCGACTATCAAGTCCTACAAACCTTTCAATTCACTTGAGGATTATATATTAAAAACTGAATCCGTATCAGGTATCTTTTATTATATTATTTAGAACAGACTACACATGTCAATGGATAATTGTTAACGTACGGTGGGCATTTCAAAGATCCGCATTTGGAAAGAACTTCATAGAACAATTTACCCAGATTCTGATTTACGCCTCCCATGATATACTCAGGGTTTTTGTCAACGCATACGTACGCTGAAGCAGCTGTATGACCATGATAACCCGACGCTAAATACCCATGGTATTCAATCTTCCATCCATTGTAGCATGTATTCTTTCCAGGCATCATTATCACAGACGTAGCTTGAGTCGTTCTACAAAGTACACATGGAACATCTTCATTAACAGCATTTGAAGCAAAAAAGTTATTGTTGAATTCTGCACCGTACATGCGACCAAAGTCTTCCCCACTAGTCTTTACATAAGTTGGATCTGGTGGTAAGCATACATATTCAGCAGCTGCACCTGTATCAGTATAGTGACTTCCACCTGCAAAGCCTGTTACAATATTGAGAAAAAATGCATTGATATCCTTCCAATAATGTATGTAATAGTTCTACACGTATTAAAAAAAAATTATATAAAATATTGGTGAAACACATTATTTCAAAATATAAATCCTTTATCAATAAAAAAAAAAGGCAAATATGTATTCTTCCTTGAAATAATCTTCATGAAGATATACTATTAATTAATATAAAAACGTCCGGGGGAATGTTCTAAAAGAGTTTTTTACTTTATTCATTTTCACCCAAATTGTATATTTCAATATAAAATTCAAATAAAAAAGATAAAAGAGATGGAAGGTTAAAAATGTAATATGAAAACTCGGAGAGATGACAGTTTTGATTACATTTAAGTGTTGAGTGGAGCTCGATCATGATTACCGATCGAAAAAGACCAATGACACTGTCGGCGTTTAGACCAGTAAACCGGTTGACTTATTATTGTGGTAAAACAAAACAACATTTGATTAAAAATGATAAAACTTAGACTTATAATAAAAATAATTTTATGTATCTTTTAGAATAACACGAAACTGATTTCAGTTACATTTTCATTCAATCAGATGCTGTGTTCCTAATAAATGTTCGTCATATCCAAACTACATTAACGAAATACAATGTATAAATATTCACCAACACCAACCATCCAATTCCTCCAACAAATATACTAAAAAAAAAATGTAACAACAAACCCATAATTGAGAAAACCTGACTTGGTAAAGGATATGCATAAACAATTCCCAATAGTTTTAAGTCAAGATGAAACTATCACAAGTAATTTGCCGAATTTTAAATCAAATCAAGATACTTGTATAAGAGAAACAAGTTTGAATTTTAAGGTTACCAAGTGCTAAAAATGCATCAACTAGGATCACCATATAAAGGATAATAAACAAATCTTATGAAACTGCTTCTAAGTTAAAAACACAATGTTAACAAAGCACCACAGGCATAAGACTGGCAACTACAAGAACTTAAACCGTGTAATCCATCAAATAACCTTCATAATGATATTTACCAGAATATATCAATTCTGTATTATTATTATTCGGACACTGCTTTCTTCCCCATCGTATATAGGTTGTTCCAAAACCTGAAATGAGGAAAATTATATTCGACGTATTACAGATAGACAACTGACAAATATGTTGATTGATAGATTGTTAAAACATGAAACGGAGGATCGTTTATTATTATTATATTGATATCAAATAATAGTTGAAATCAAGCGATATCCAATTCTCACAAGTTGTAAAAACCATTTCTCTAATGTTTACCATTCTCATTATGTTAAATAAAGAATTTTACATCGTCGATCTAGTCTATACCACATTCAGACTTCATATGTCATTTTCCGATGTCAAACTTTAACATCCGAGATTTTGAGATATTAGTGTGCTTCTGATTGTTATATATTTTTTAAAAAGGAGATCGTCTTGTGAAAAGTATAAGTGTTTTGCATATGATTAAAGAAATTACATATGTATGTTGCCGTGAAATATACATCGTCTTAGCCATTGAAAATCATAAATGACATATTACGAATAGCCAATGGAAATGCTGGTTTATAGTCTTAGATTAAGGCAGATATATCTATCCATAAGAATGTTAGGGTTTGCATATTCACCGCATATGTTTCATCAACATACTGTAATAACTTGTGAAATAACGCTGTGTGCTTTTCTTTGACTCAAAAATTTTGTTAGCATCTTTTGTATAATCTCTTCTTTATGCAAAAAGTCTTACTTGGAATGCTGTTAAATGAGCTTTGCAACTGTTTAATTGTCTGTTCCTGTTGTTGATTTATTGTCTGCTGTTGTTGGATTAATGCCTGTTGTTGTTGAATTGATGCCTGTTGCTGCTGGTTGGATATGTTTTGTTGTGTAATCCATGCCTGTTGTTGAAGGGTTGATATCTGATGTTGCTGAATGGTTTTCTCTTGCTGTAGAATAGTTAACGTCTGCTGTTGATTTTCAGTGGATAGCTGTTTTACTGTGGCATTCAGTATTGCAACGATGTTTTCTACTCGGTTTAGACGATTAACGGGTACATCTGGATCATTGAGCAATAGCCTCTTTTCTTCGGAGGTGACCAAATTAACACTAAAACAAAAGAAATATATTAACCAAATGATCATACTTGAACTTCGTTCGTGTGCTTTGAAGAAACGATTTGATAGAAATTATTTCTTATCAATCTTGTGTTAGGTAAGGTCACATAGACAAAGATATCAACAAGTGTACATGCATATGCCAACTGGTGTATTTGAATCCAAAGATCTGGATAGTACCAGTTTTAAAAGTACATCTATGATTAGACATACTCCTACATTTTCCATAGTTGTGTAACAGATCAGTAATTGTTTACGGCAAGCCATTTTTTATATTGTTTGTATCGACTTATTCATAAAACAAATAAACAAAAGAAATCATCGAAAGCGTAAATATATAATATATAAGAATGTAATCGTGACAATTACAATTTCATTCGAAAAAATATTGAAATTTAAACCATACTTGGCAAAACTTAAAATGTTACAATTTATCATAGAACGTTTAAGTTCTTCGAAATAAATTCGCTGATATGTAACCGTTGAGGCATATAAAACAGTTAATTTTTTGAAATGATTATTCGAAAGTTGGTCGTACCTTTAGCCTATAATGAACTGCAATTATTTCAATGACCGATCCAAAATACCTGGATTGTGGGTGGCATCCCTCTGTTGTGAAATATTATTCCAATGTCGTGAAAACGAAAACAAAATTTCCTGATGAAATCCTACAGCATTTTTTTTCCTTTCTATTATTTCAACAATTTCTACTGAGTTTCGTTTTGGGTATGTTATGAATTGCATGGTTTCAGAACAGCAAAACCATTGCACATATCCGTAAAAAATCTGAGTTGGAAACATAAAGGAATAATATAAGATATTCTAATGTTAGGTCAATGGTGTATCTACACAATCAACACACATAGCCTTAAACTGTCAGTTAAATATAAAAACGCAAAATATAAACGCAGGATTAAAATTTCAGTGTAATCGATTCCTACTGCTTGAATTACCTTCATACATTATACCTACCTACGTAGACCAAAACCAACAGTTCTAGAGAGTAATGCATAAATAGATAAATAGTATTAAACTCTATTAGATCTTGATACAATGATTGAAATCATGTGCAATATATTGCTAAAAAGTCTTGTACAACAGGAGAAATGAAACATCACATATTATAAAAGAAATAGTCAACAATTTGTTGAACGAAATCTTATCAGCATGTCAGTATAAATCAAAGCAAAAATGTTTATAACTCTTTAGCATGCTCTTATTCTACATACAGTCCAACCTACCTGAACGGTCATCTCGTTTCAGCGGTCACCTGCCTCAAACAGTCACTTGCAGACTCTTTAAAACGTTATCTCAATATACTTCAACTCAAACCAGCGGTTACTAGTCTAACTAATCAACAATTTGTTGCACGAAATCTTTACCACGTTCATTTGTATCTTTAACTACTGAAAATTATATATCTGTTCAGCATCGAAGTCAAAATACAAATAGAAACCAGTTTGCAATCGGGATTCAGTGTGACTTTAATGAACTGTTTTCAATTTGATCTACATTGATGGAAGAAGCTGCAACACCAACAACGAAGTTTATATAAGGATCTGGATGGTCTTTCTGTTTTCTTTAATTATTTAACTCAATATTCTCTATTCTTTATTATTTTCGTTCAGTACTCTCCATGCTCTCTTTTCTTTATATTTTAGCACCCAAGTATCACTCTTCTGTTTTTTTTACCCACATTTTCCTCTAGTTTCTTTTTTTGTCTAATTATCTGTACATTTGGCCTATTATTTTCTATTTTGTAAAGATAATCCATACATTCTTATATAGTTGGTTGTTAAACGGAAGGCGAAAGTCTGCGTGAAGACATGTCAACCTTCCCATATATCTTATTGACTTCAAGACGACCATCATTAAAGCGTCGATTATTTTTAGAAAAAGGCAAAGGAGAAAATTCAAAGTGTAATTTGATCCGGCCATTGTTAGGATTCATGACGACAATAAGGTATTGTAATCACATAACTTACATTTTTCGTTTACTTCTATAAAAACTAGATATAACAAACATGTTTCTACAAAGATTGATTGATATTTGGTGTTTTAACGCCACTTTAAAGAACCGCATTTAGGATATTTTGTGGCGGTCAGGTTAATAGGTGGAGTAAGCCGGTGTTGCCGCAGAAATCCACCGACCGATAGGAAAACTGAAAATCCTAGTCAATTAAGATTGGAGTCGAGTGCACCCGAGCGGGGTTCAAACGCACAACATCAGTGTTGACTTGCTAGTGATTACATTAGTAACTTCTTGGACCACTCACCCACCGAGGCCCCCAATTACACAAGAATAACCATAATGTCATCAACACGTTATACATTGCATCCGAATCGATTTTCTTGGTTTGATCCATCATGAACACTTTAAGTCGATTAAGTTTCATATGAAGGAATTGAAAAATATGGCCGTTTTTACACCCAAAAATTTACTCTGAGGACGGACAACCTGATGCACGTAGGAAAGTTATATCTCAGAAAATTAATTGCTAACCTGGATTTTGACGTGCATTTTATTCCAGTTAGCACAAGATAGCAAAATAAACAAACACACGAGTTTCATTTGATACGGTCCACTCAGTTACACAGTTTCAATCACCTATTGTTAACAGATGTCTATTGTCATTTATTGTCCATTAAAATCAATAATACTCACAACATCGATTATTTGAGGAGAGCTTCTCAAACGTTTTACTAACTTAGTTTATTTTTGCATCTTCTGCAGGAATAAAAAAAAATTAATAGCAAAATCCAGAAAAGTTTGCTGAACCATAAATTGCATTTAAAATTTATTTATCTATGTCCAGCCAAGCCATAAAACTTTCGCATGTGCACATGTTTGTCTGTACTCAGAGTAAAAATTGTGAGTTATCATTCCTGAGAGATGGCATCACAAATATTTTTAAATAACGATTTGAGTCATTGATTATTATGAGCTAGATGCCCAGTGGCAGATAATTCATGCAAGTTAAGTATAAGAGCCAATTAACATTAAAACAATATGAAGGTAAAGTAATAAAGGCCATCGTCAATCGATTGCCACTGAAATATGAGATAATAAGAGAAATGTTGCCTTGAAAATGGCCACCTTTGGACCTAGTTGTTACAAGAGCTCTTCACTTGCAGTGAGCATGGAATTTATATTTCTTAGTCAACCTTTATGGATAAAACTATTCTTTACATGTTTAGGGTTTCAAGAAGTATATGTAAAACAATTGACAGAAACATGATGTATCAATACAGCGTAACAATTCTTTCAATAAATTACAATAGGAGAGCAGGACATTTTCATAGCAATGCAAACATTTCATGATAATGGTTAGTCTATGCATAACTTAATTGAAGTTGTGAACCTACAATATTATACGTCATTGTTATATTTAAATTTGTATAGTCTTTTTAGCATTTTGGAATCCATTCTAATACTAAAGGGAGTTTAATAATTCCAGTTTCCTTAGTTTTATTATATACATCAACAATTTATTCCATAGTCTTATATGTATCATGTTTTATTTTCAGTTTATTGTTATCTCACAGTTTTTAAATCCTTTTACACCACAGAATTCAACATGGAAGCAAAAAAAAAACAGAATATAAACGACATGTTGCTCGACCAGGGGGACATCGATTCTCTATTTATACGAATCCTTCACCATTCACTGGAGCACAACAAAATATATATGTTTATCAAAGCATCTGAAACAATAATTGGTACCATTTACATGTTTTATTGTTTTACTTAGAACAGACTACACAGGTCAATGGATAATTGTTAATATACGGTGGACATTTCAAAGATCCACATTTTGTGAGAACATCAAAGAAAAGTTTACCGTAATGAAAATCCACGCCTCCCATAATATATTCTGGGTTGATGTCAACGCAAACGTAAGCAGAAGCAACATTGTGACCATAATATCCCGATGCCAAGTATCCATGATATTCCAACTTCCATCCACTGTAACAAGTATTCTTACCGGGAATCATTATCACAGATGTTGCTTGATTTGTTCTGCATAAGGCACACGGGACGTCCTCGCCATTAGCATTCGAAGCAAAAAAGTTGGAGTTAAATTCTGCACCGTACATATGACCATTATCTGCTCCACCACTAGTTTTTACATAATTTGGATCTGGTGGCAAACATACATATTCAGCAGCAGAGCCTGATTCGCCATAATAGCCACCACCTGCAAAGCCTGTGGGAAAAATATGCACCCTATTTACAAAATAGCACATGCGTTGTACATATGTTTCTAAAGCTATTTTCTATGAAACGCTCCCCATAAATGTCTGTGAACCTTGAAAACACGTGTCCAGTCATTTATCAGTGAATTTGTAAAACAATAAGTGTCTTGATAAGAATTTACAACATTGAAAATAATGGAGAAAACATTTAAATACAGAACAGAGATTTGCGTTAAAAATTAACGATTATGTACGATATTCAAAAATAAACTGGAGAAATAAATCGAAAACAGAAATGAAATTGACAAATACATACCCTCAAAGATAACATCGTATTAGTCTAACTATTCAAATTGAAGACGATTTGACCATAACACCAACTCTTAAAATTTGAGTCTTGAAATAGGAATTTTAAAATACTGTTTTAGAACAAGCACAAAAGGACTAACTTGGCAAAAACATACAACTAGTCACTAGAAAGAATCAACAACAAATTGTCTCCACAATTTGACTAGCAGAAAGTTAATATGGCAGTTGTTGTCCAGTCGTTTTTGATGGGTTTTTTTTTTCATTTGATTTTGACATGTGATTAGGGACTTTCCGATTTGATTTTCCCCTGAGTTCAGTATTTTTCTGATTTTACTTTTTAGATAACAAAAATACCGAACTCCGAGAAAAATTTAAAACGGAAAGTCTTTAATCAAATGACAAAATAGAAAGCTTATACACATCAAACGAATGGATATAATCAACGACAATGCATAATTCAAGAGTCATATTTGTAAACATTTGTTAGGATTTGATTCAAACAAATATGATAACTTTCTTACCTGAGTAAACTAATTCTGTGTTATTATTTAGACACTGCTTTCGTCCCCATCTAATATAAGTTGTTCCAATATCTGAAATATATATTGTATTTTATCTTTACAATATTGAAAGTTCTGTTAATGCCATATGGCAACAGTTTTGATACGTTTTATGCAAACGGCACAAAAAACACTGCAAACAAGAAAAGGAACTTGAACTTTGAACACATGGAGATAATCAAACAAAATTTGTTTGTATGGAATGATGATAGCAGCTGCTATGCTTTATCAATATTTTAAGGTAGGCCGGGTGTCTTTTTTCGTCAGTCTTTTTGGAATATTTTAATTTTACCAAGTAGTATTTAATATGAAATATAGATATTTTAAATATGAAATATAAACATTATAAACATGAAATTTAATGATTAAACTATCAAAACATTTCGTGTCGTTGAGTGCATTGTAAGTATGTAGAAAACAATCCCTTTCAAGTCATGGGCAGATAATTAAAACGATTTTAAAAGAACAAAGTGCATGCATATATACACAACTGGGTTATTATGCCGCCTTTAGCTGACTTTGTGGTATGGGCTTTGCTCATTTTAAAGGTCTTACGGTGACCTATAGCTATAGTTGTTAAGTTGTGTGTCATTTGGTCTCGTTTGGTGAGATGTCTCGTCGGAAATCATAACACATCATCTTTTTATTTTTATTTCTACATCATATTAATGTTTTATTCTGTGTTTTACATTAAGAATTGTCTGATTATCAGTCGTTATACATCTTCTTTTTTATACAACTAGTTCAATCCTTACTTTGAATTTCACCAGAAAAATACAATTAAATGCATAAAATAATAAATACACTCATTACAGACACCAAGGCTTTAATCAATGTAGGTCAGATGACTTATTCGTTTTCAAACGACTCAGCAATGACAATCCAATCTATTAAATCTTAAACGGTAACAAAATGTACAAAGTCGGAGGGCAGTGATAATCCAGAATGTCGAAAGAGTTTGCCAAATACAGTAAAGGGAATATGTTTCTTTTGTAGGAAAGCATTATAATTTCGAAAAATGAAACTTTTTTGAAGAGTTTATTAAGTGTTGAGACCAATTCTATGATAATGAAAGTGAACACAGTTATGCGAAATACTAGGCTGGTATCACCCCCGGGAAGGAAACCTTAACTAGCATTTGTATAGACGAATTATTTACATATAAACTCATCATAGATACCTGGCTAAAATTGTGTTCGCCAGATGCGTGGTTTGTCTACAAAAGACTCGGAGAACTCAAAGTTCCAAAAACTTGCTAAATAAAGCTAAGGTAATCTATTCAAGAATCTTTATCTTTATACAAAACTCAAAGTTTGGTAAAAAAATTAGATGGTAATCAGGATGATAGCAATGACAAGACATTAACTTTGACGAGGAAATAAAATCATTTACATAATTGAATGAAAATTATATAGAGTAAGGTGGCAGATAATCTCAACATAGATACCAGGATTGTAATTGTGTACGCACGGCGAACTCGTGAATACATGTTCAAAATGCTTTTGTTCAATTCGGGTAAGGTTTTCTTTTCCTGGTCTAGTAAATCCCTAGTATAGATGAAAATGTTTATGATCTGAAGATGAACCTAGATAAACACACAAATGATGAGTTCACTGTCGAAATAATCAATTACTAGAAACATCAGTCAATTTGAAAAAAAAATCACCTTTAAATGTATATAAATTTGGTTCAGTCTATATGAGCCTTCTCTGTCTACATTTCAATAGTTGCTCCCTAAATGAATGATGCAATATTGTGTAAAGACCTAAACATACTTTTCATGCCAAATTTGAATTATTAAACTATAATCTATGTAATATCCAGTGTAAGATAATCAAACATATATCATTATTAGTCAATACAGTTATTGTGTTTACATGATTAAATTGATATGAGTTTTGAATTAAGAACTTATGTAAATTAGGGTACAAATTCATTCTATATTTAAACTCCAACTATAACTCCAACTTGCACATTTACACATTTCATTTGTTTTATTATTATGTGTGTGTGATAGTATTCTGGAGGGGTCAATATAAAAACAGAACGATGGACAAATCGAGTATCTTACAAAGAGTAAATAAGAAACACCATATGTCACTAATTAATCAAGTCTTACGTTGATAGTTTCGAATAGTATCCTGTAACTGTCTAATTGTATGTTCCTGATGCTGGTTTGAAATTTGCTGTTGCTGAATAGTTATTGACTGTTGTTTGTTTTCAGTTGATAGCTGCTGCACTGTACTATTAAGTACCGCCAGGACACTTTCCAGTCGATTCAGTCGATTAACAAGTACATCTGGGTCATTTAGCAGTAACCTTTTTTCTTCTGTGGTGACCAGATAAACCTTAAAACAAAGAAAATATATTAACCACACCATCATACTTTAATATCTCTCTTATGCTATGACGAAACGATTTGACACATATTTGGTCTTATCAATCTTGTTTAAGATAAGGTCGGAAAGGGTATCAAAAGTTGTGCATACATACATGTATGGCAAGCGGTGTATAAGTTTTTGAAAATAACAATGTGTATATGACTAATTTTTAAAAAGATAACTTCTTTTTTATATTCGCTGACTAACTGGTATTGCACAGACCTCGCTCACTGTGTACACGAAAGGTGTTATCTGCACGAAAGGCGTTGTCTACACGAAAGGTGTAATGCATTTCACTGCATCTAGACACAATGTCGCTATTGTGTTTAGAATTATAATGCATCTACTCAAAGGTTAAAATGACAGATTAAGCTATGTCACTTTTATTTGAATTTTAATTTGCTTTTCTTATTCATGTTTCATGTTTTTATCTTTACAAATTGTTGATATTTGTTGAATTATGTAATTTACTAATAAACTATGAAAACTAGTGTTAGGTTTGGCAAAGCCAACTATGAAGGATCAGAGACTCGGGATTCCGATACCTACTCTTTACACGGTTCAGGATAAAATATGTTAAAGTTGACACAGAAAATACACAACGTAAAAACCCCTCCGGTTTCATTTTGGTGGCAGCGGTGGGATCCTGAGGTGAAACTTCTGATCTTTTCATCAAGAGGCAATTCTATTGATACAGGCCTTTAAGTGCGAGATAATATATGTAAAGTGTTCAGAGGTCAAAGTATTTCACCATTTGAGATAACGCAATACATAAACAAATTTCTTATTTCTACTGAAGATAGTTCTTGTCTGCATTAAATTAAATGTTTACATTAAATTCAGAATTTCTGTAAATTTCTGTATATCCTGCAATTATTATGAAATTTATTTATGATTTCTATTTTTTGGAAATTCACTGTTTAAATACAGATATGAATTTTTGCACGATAAATTATTTGGCTATAAAAGGAAAAATACACGAAGTTTCAATAAATAATGATAACTCAGTTTATAGCTAACTATGCGGTATGGGATTTGTTCATTGTTAAAGGCCGTACGGTGACATATAGTTGTTAATTTCTGTGTCATTTGGTCTCTTGTGGAGATTTGTCTCATTGGCAATCATACCACATCTTCTTTTTTTTATTTATAATGACACGTAATAAATACATTTTTAGCGATAAAGTTATGCAAATATTTTTTACTTTTCTTTCATAATAACCATAACGAACTGATACAATTTTGAGTTTAAATTTGAATTTTAATTAAATTCAGACCACACATACGTTTTGAAAATTTAAATTTTATATGAAATAAAAAGGGAAATCTTTTGCCCGAAGACTGCATTATGATCAATCGAAGATTTGAATAAACAGTGCACATGCGTATGATATAACTTCTCAAGTTTCCTAATTTAAGTGTGTTTCTACACAGATATCGTTATCCTTAATGAAAATGACCTTTTATGATTACTAGATTACATATTTTGTCACTTTTTGTTTATGTAATAATAGGGAGCAAATTTTTTTCAATGGTCACAGAAAACAAAATGCAAGAAAAATAGTCACAAACTTTTCTATTTCTGAAAATATTCACTTAATAGATTATGTTCAGAATTTTTATGATATATGTTTTATGACTTAAGAGTCTTAATTTGAGTGCTACTTAATGATCCTTGTACTTGTTTAATTGTCTTCTCGAATTGGTTGATCAATAACTGTTGTTGTTGGATTGAAGTCTGTTGTTGCTGAATGATTTTCTCTTGCTGCTGATTTGTTACTGTCTGTTGTTGGTTTTCAGTAGTTAACTGTCTAACCGTAGCATTAAGTATCGCCACGATATTTTCCACTCGGTTTAGCCGATTAACCAATACAAATGGATCATTGAGCAATAGTCTCTTTTCTTCTGTGTTGACCAGATAAACCTTAAAACAAAGAAAATATATTAAACGCAATATCATAGTTAATTGTCTCTCGTGTGCTATGAAGAAACGATATGACATAAATGGTTTCTTATCAATTTAATTTTAGAAAAGGTTGCGAAGGGTATCAAAATCTTGACATACAAATTACAGCTGGTACATTTGCAAATACAGATTTGTATAGAATATTTTAAAAAGGACAACTTCCATTTGAGCAATTCCTAAATGTTCCATAAATATGTAAACGACTTCAATTTTGGTGGGCAAACTAATTTTCATATAATTAATATGTGAAAACGAAAGAAAATCTTCGAAAGCGTGCATAGATGATACATAAGTATTAATCGTGACATAAACAATGTCAAGGAAAAATACAACCACAAATAATCAAAAGAAGTTTACATGCAACTATATATATACAAATTTGCAAAACGTAAAACATTAAACGTTACAATTCATCACAAAATATAGAGCCATAGAGTTTGGGATTGGAAAATTCATATGTAATACACGTAGCCTTTGCTGACCTACAACTGTCCAAATGGCCAATCCATAATGAGGGTACAGTGGGTGCTATTTCTTTCTTTGTAGAATATCTTTAGAAATCCCGTAAAAACTAAATTTGCTAAGACCCATTTTTTACGTAGTGGAATCATGTACACCCATTTTTCTTAATTGCTAAATCCGCAAATGAGATTCGTCCTAGGTTCTTTCTAGAATTCATGGTTTAAGAAAATAGAAAAGAGAAAAACAGAAAACTTGTAGTAGTCACGTTTCAGCTTTAGCTCTAATTTGAAGGCCTAATTGTGACTATAACGTATACTGAACTAAATGGTAAAATAACAACAACAAAAAAAAGAACTGCAAGTAAAACTTTTTATGAAATCAAAAGCATATCTTACAGAAGAAAAAAAACTATCATATATACAAAAATAAATCAATTTTTCAGAAACCTGCCATTTTTTACGAAATTCCCCTTCAATATGACCAAATAGGTGAAAATAAGTTTCAAGTGAAACAACTAGACATTTTGACACATGATTAATTCAAATGATCAGTATATAAGTTAAACGTAAAGAGGGGCGAAAGAAACCAGAGGAACAGTCAAGATCGAAGATCAAAAATAAACTGACAACGACATGGCTGAAAAAGAAAAGAAATACAGACAAAAAAAAGTACACAACACATAACATAAAAAAATAAAGACTAAGCAACACGAACCCCACCAAAAACTGGTAATTATCTCAGGTGCTCCGGAAGGGAAATTGAATCCTGCTCAACATGTGGCAACCGTCGTGTTGCTAATGTTATTACAAATCCGGAAAACAGTCTACTTCGGAAGGTCACCCGATATCATATGTGAAACGGTAATTCCATAATGGTCAACAAACTCGTCATGGCATCCGTAAAAATTATTTTATTTCAACTTCACCAATTGGAACTTTTGGTTTAAAAGCTTCCTTGTTAGCAGCAACCCTCTATCAATGAAATCATAATAGGAAATATAAGCTCGGGAATATCGTAAAAATTGGGAGATCTATACTCCGTATAAAGGCGCTGCTGGAATGTTGCTACATAGAAATAGAAATATCACAATTAGGAAATTGAAATCATCTCTTTTGTCGTAAAGTTTTGTTTTCAACTGACCCTAATTGTGCATTTCTAGACTAAAGTCAAGATATGAAAAAGACTCAGCTGTATTTTTTGTATCCTTTATCTCAAGTTCAATGGGATAGATGCATTCAACATAAAATTTGGAATTATTTAGCGAGAGAGAATATCATCTATATAGCGGAAAGTGAAGTTAACGGATAGTATTGTTAACTTCTTATCTTTCTTCCCTAGAAGTTCCTGTATGAAATCAGACTCATAATAATGAAGGAACAAGTCGGCAAGAAAAGGGGCACAATTGATTTTCATTGGAATGCCTAGAGTCTGTTAAAAACAGTTCCTCCAAACGAAACAAATATCTTGATATTGTCAGTTTCAGAGAATTATTTGTTAAAATTAGAGTGACCAAATTAGTATTTATCCCTGCCTAAGACAAAGTACTTGTATCTACGTTGGACATTCCTTTTTATGAAACAAAGCAATACCAACTCTTTCAATTTGTCTTTTAGTTTTATAAATCAAAAACATTATAAAACCGCACATTCGTTGCTTACGGTTGTATGCAATACGTGTAAAGGTGATGTGTCACGATATAAAAAAAAACTACAAAATATATCCCATTTTGTTTTTTGTCAAATACAGTGACGAATTTTGTTCACTATACAAACATTTAACAGGACACTATTTTCTCTCTGGAAATCTTAACTGAACTAATCACATAGTACCTTCACTATTACATTATAAAGTTGTTGTTCACTTAAATTTAAACAACCGTTTATTGTATCTAGAACGTATTTTTCAACAAACAATCGTCATTTCCATTTTAACCAACTGTGCCCCTCTTCTTGTCGACTTGTGCCTTTATTCATAAGAGTTTGCTTTCATACAGGAACTTCTAAAAAATTTAAAAAAAGAAATTAGCAGATTCCTTCAACTCAAAACTTTCCTCTCACTAAATATTTCAGAATTTGTCACTGTGTTGTACACATTTATCCCATTGAACTTGAGATACTAGTTAAGGATACAATATATACATTTAAGTCTGGCTCATATCTTGACTTATATTTAGAAATTGACAACGAGGGTCTTTTGAAAACAAATCTTTACGACAAAAGGGATGATTTCACCTTCTAAACTTTGAACTTTTAATTTTTGTTTTGCATCAACATGTCAACAGCGCCTGCATTTGCAGTATATATCTCCAAGTGTATACGATACCGTATAGCGCCAAAATAATTCGTATACCTTATTCAATGAAAATCGCTAAATTTTACACCCGCGAAAATAACCCGCTATACGGTATTTCATGGTTTATATTTGCTATCATAGTTTTCATGAAAGAGGGTTGCAGATCACAAGGCAGCTATAAACCAAGAGTTCCACGTGGAGAAGTTGAAATAATCCCTTCGTATTTACGGACGACATCACGATTTGGTTGACCGTGATGAAATACCTGTTTTACAGATAATTGCGGATATATAAAAAAAAAAATGTTGTATGATTGCAAACGACCCAGTTCTTTAAAAGAGAAACAAATGACACAGAAATTTACAATTACATGTGACCCGTACGACCTTCAACAATGAGCAAACCCATACCGCAAAGTCAGTTAAAAAAGGTCCAGAAATGTAAAACAATTCAAACGAGAAAACTAACGGCCTTATTTAGGTACAAAAAAAAAGAAAAAAAGAAGTAACAGAGCATCAAACGAAAACCACTGAATTACATGTTTCTTTAATATGTCGTTACTACACGTTGGTCCAATGTTCCCGAATACGACCTTAATCCCCAGTTTTGGGTGCGGGTTAAAGTTGCTCAGCCTTAAACTCAATTTTTCTATGTAATGCTTGTGTACTATAATTGTTTGTTTGTTGGTCTTTCTCCTTTTTAGTCATTCATTTGCTAAAGGTCTTTTATACTGAACTGTGTTTAGACACACACTTTTACTATGTGTTCGTTTTATATATCTCAACCATTTTTTAATAATTACATTAGATGTATGTTTCATTATAATATTTTATTATGATTGGCTAACTGCACATCTCGTGTTATTCCGTAAGCAGTTGCATTGCTCAATACAACTTTTCATTCATGATAACACGTGCTCCAACAATAAAGTGCACAGGTGAATTAAATAATAAAATATATAAAATTCGTGTTTTCATAATCATAGCTAAAAAATGTAATTATAAGTATTGAATGCTTCTTTTTGTAACTTTATAGGGTTGTAAAAGCGTTGACCGTGCGTACATTTTTAGAATGAAGCGCTTCCGCACTTCATACAAAATGTACTTCGGTCAACGCTTTTACACCCCAATAAATTTACAAAAAGAAACATTCAATTCTTAAATAAACGTATATGTGTCATACTTAGGTTTACTGTGTATTTGAGTAGTGGGCACAAGGTGTTTGTTTTTTCTTGGTTTTTCTTTCTGACAATGCTTTTGGCTTTTTATTAGACTCTAAATGTACTTATTTATCCACTTTGAATTTTATAAAATCATGTAGCAACACGGAATTAAAAAATTAAAAAGTGACAAAAGTATATGAATGACTTAAACTTTGTTCATAGGAATACAATTGTTTTCGACCATCGATTCCTACAAATCCTTCGACATTCACTTCAGCAATGTATATAAAATCTGAATACATCTTTGGTATCTTTTATTATTACTTAGAACAGACTACACATGTCAATGGATAATTGTTGATGTACGGTGGACATTTCAAAGATCCGCATTTGGTCAGAATTTCATAGAAAAGTTTGCCGTAACGCTGATCAACGCCTCCTATAATGTATTCTGGGTTTATGTCAACGCATACGTAGGCAGAAGCAACATTATGACCGTGATGACCAGAGGCCAAGTATCCATGATATTCCTCTTTCCATCCACTGTAACATGTATTCTTACCGGGAATCATTATAACAGATGTAGCCCGATCAGTTCTACATAGAGCACAAGGGACGTCCTCGTCATTAGAATTAGAAGCAAAAAAGTTTGAGTCAAATTCACCCCCATACATACGACCCCAATCTGTTCCACTTGTCTTTACATAATTTGGATCTGGTGGTAAACATACGTATTCAGCAGCTGAGCCCACATCGGCATAATTACCACCACCTGCAAATCCTGTGATTAAAAGAAAGTACACCTGTGTTACTTCAAATATGATATGTATATGTGTATACAAAGCTGTGGTCTAAGCAATGTTTTCTCAAATCGACCTTAAAAAGATTATACATTCACCTGTTACATTTCACGTAATACAAGATTTTCAAAATCAAAAAGATAAAACGATACACGGATTATGAATTAAAACGACCGATTTGCTTTTCGTCTACATAATACTTATCAGCTGGGCTCTCATAAAAAAGGTAAAATCAATAGTGAACATTGATAACCAAGAATTTGTCTGTGCCTGAATGGGGGTACAAAAACGTGTTTCGAATAATTTATTATATTAAATGAACAGTTAACTGACAGAAAATTGACTGTGACAATAATAGTTCATGCGAACATATGAGCTAATGTGATGGTGATACATCGGGGACAAAACAGCGTCCACTGAGTGATCGACACAGTGGTTATAAACAGTATTTAAAATAAACAGTGTATTTTTATAGAACAGAATGGGATTTAAGTACGTATCAGACTATTGCAATCAATAGCAAACTCCTCAAATATAAAACAGTCATATAAACATGGCAAACAACAACAAACAAAAGAGGGACGAAAGATACCAAAGGGACAGTCAAACTCATCAATCTAAAACAAACTGACAACGCCATGGCTAAAAATGAAAAAAGACAAACAACATAGAGGCACAAATTATGGTGTAGTATTTGACCTATTTTACGGACGCAGACCATTCTGAATTACCTGTTTGAACAAAATGTCGTAAAATACGTAAAGTAACACAATAAAATAATGTGCAGAGTGAACATATAACCACTCTCTCTAACAAGAGCAAAGCACGGATAAAAAGTGCCCGCTACAACAGACAATTAACTAAGAAGCTACAGTTTTTGTTGCATATTGTCGTTCAAGAAAACAAAAACAAATCCGAAACAACATTGCGTAATTCATTATAAATACATACATGAGGGCAATGAAAGGGATAACGAAGTAAAAAAGATTAGAGAATAATGTGTCGCTGGTATATAAAGAATAGAGAATAATAGCCTAAAAAAACGAAATACAGAAATACAGAAATAATTTCCAAATGCATACATAAGTTAGTATTAACTAAAATATTGATACTGAAACCGATGAACTTTAATCATGACAACCATCTCTGAGTAATTAGGTCCTGAAACAAAAATTCAAAGTTCTGTCTGACATTAACAAAAAGATAATAATAGCAAGATAATGATCGTAAAACTTGTCCAGAGAAATCTTCAATGACAGAATGCCCTTGAAGCTGTTCGGTTAGACATATGTGTTAAGGCAATTATGGAGATTTAGATTTTGAGTACATTCTTACCTGAGTAGACTAGTTCTGTGCTATTATTTGGACATTGCGTTCTTCCCCATCTAATATACGTTGTTCCAATGCCTGGAATATATTCTTTTATTCAGACATTGAAATCACATTTGCAATAATGGCATTGACTGCCGCATGGTAATATATGGGCCAGTCAGTAATTTGTCGAAGAGTGTATTGACAGAGTCAAAGGTGTAAACCATGCATTTTTTTTAGGATATGACCAATCGGTTCATTAACTGCAATATATCATGCGTTTTATGTAAAAGACACAAATACGTCGAAAATACGCCAGTGCAATTGGTCAAACCTTAAATAAGAAGAGAGTAGGATAAAACTTTTAATGCCCAGGAAGTGTGTGTGATTTGAACCCCACCTAACTGGAAAGAAATGTTAAAGCCTTTTCACAATAGTTTGTGGTAATATTCATGATGTAATAATGCAAAGGGTTGATGTTCAAAGGATAAAAAGGAGCAATATTTCATTTAATAGCGTTATATATATGAATATTTCTGCAGTTTAAATTTTACATTTTACTTTTAATAATATTGTAATACACAGGTTTATAAAATGGGCCGATTTTATCTTTTACTTTTCATACAGTAACAGATGGAGACAATAGAACACCTTTTAAAATTAACAATGTATGAACAATATTCCTAAACTCATACAATTTTCAATATTTTACACTTTTCAAATTTCGAGTTATTAGCTAAAGACGGTACCTTAAAATCTTAAAAAGAGAAGATCAAAAACCATATCTTTGTGTCTGTTAGAGCTGATGATTTTGAAGAATAATAAGTTACAGCTATGAATTATATAAACAACATTATAGTCTTACTTTGAGCAGTACTAACATAATCTTGTAACTGTTTCATTGTCTTTTCTTGTTTCTGAATTGTGATTGACTGTTGTTGTACTGTGCTTTCGAGTCGATTCAATCGATTTACCAATACATCTGGATCATTCAGCAATAGCCTCTTCTCCTCTGAGGTAACCAGATTGACCTTAAAACAAAGAAAGTATATTAACCACATAATCATACTTGAACGTCTGTCATGTGCTATGAAGAAACGATTTGACACAAATATATTTCTTATCAATCTAGTATTTATTTAGACAAGGTCAAAAAGGATATCGAAAGGCATACATGTATAACAAGCGGTGTATTAGTGTTTAAAATAACGATGTGATTGTGACTAATTTATGTTTACCCTCTCTTCTTATATTTTTGTAAATGACTAGACTTTTTGTCAGTTGGTTTATTTGTAAAAGAAAATAATCGCAAGCGTAAATATATATATCATAAAAGTATAAAATCCTGACCTGTACCATTTTTTTAATTCGAAAATACAACCCCTCTCCCCCACCCCCTTAACCTTCGAAACAATGCATTATAGTTGGGGTTTTATCATGTTACCGTTAATGCAGATTTAGAGCGTGGTATTATAAAATATTTCCGTCATATCCTAATATTCCAATGTATGTGTTGTTCCGTTTTGTTTCGGCATGTAGTTTGTGTGGTTACCATAGTTTTGGTTTGCGGCGCGGATTTTTTTTCAATTACTGTGGATTCAATATTATTCGCTTGATACGAGTTTTCGTAGATTTCGTTGGTACAGGGAAACCAAAAATTTGCTGAGTAATTATATGCAGACTTTGAAAAACCACGAAATCAAATATCCACAAAAATGCAAGTTTTCCTCATTCAACGAAAATTGATACCCTCGAAAATAAATGAATCCACAGTAAATCGATGTATAACTATTGAACAGCGATTTACTTCTATTGCCTTTTTTACGCCCTATGCCTGTGTTACTGACCTAATAGCCGATCCATAAAGTTAAGACAGTGCGGTAGTAACCACATATCCACAGAATCTAGTACATTTATGCTCTTCAACTTCGTACTTTATTTGGCTTTTTAAAACTTTTTTGGATTCGAGCGTCACTGATGAGTCTTTTGTAGACGAAACGCGCGTGTGGCGTATATATAAAATTTAGTCCTGGTATCTATGATGTGTTTATTTACAACCACTGGGTCGATGCCACTGCTGGTGGAGATTTATTTCCCCGAGGGTATCACAAGCTCAGTATTCAGCACTTTTTGTGCTGACATGAATTATCATTGATATTGTTATATTTATAAATTAACTGTTTACAAAATTTTGAATTTTTTGAAATACGAAGCCTTTTCTACCTCAGGCATAGATTACCTTAGCTGTATTTGGCAACACTTTTAGGAATTTGGATCTCAATGCTCTTCAACTTCGTACTTTATTTGGCTTTTTAAAACTTTTTTGGATTCGAGCGTCACTGATGAGTCTTTTGAAGACGAAACGCGCGTCTGGTGTATATATAAAATTTAGTCCTGGTATCTATGATGAGTTTATTTATTAACTATCAGTCAAATGTAAATAAATGAATATTATATAGTAATGCAGGGGCGGATGCAGGAATTTTCGAAAGGGGGGGTGCTAACCCAGGGCACCCAGGGCAAAGGGGGGGTGCAAAACATATGTCCCGATACAAATGCATTGATCGGCAAAAATAAAGGGGGGGTGCGCACCCCCGGAACCCCCCCCCCCCCCCCCCCCTGGATCCGCCACTGTAGTAATGCATGATACTGAAATCGTAATTCTTGAGTTACCAAAATATATAATACCAATGTTAACTAAAACAAAAAGTTCTGAACATTAAATGCATAAAGTCTGGAAACAATATTCATTCCTTTATAAATCTCTGTAAAACAATCAGTTGATAAAACTGTGTTAAATCTTTTGTACACATGAAACATGAAAACAACATGTTCGCCATAAGACCAGAAACAAGTGTTCAACTGTAACTTATGATAGTAAATAACCTATGCAAGAAATGTTCAGTAAAATCGGTAACAAAACCAGCAAGACGAGAATCCTTCAGCAACAAATAAATGTTTATAAATTTACTGTTTAACTTAACTTTTTATTGTTCGAAATACTTAGGAATATCTCAGATCGGAACTATACAACAATGAGGATTTCTTATTGTGAAGTTTCCAATAATTTCTATGGAGCAACATATAACAGCAACTGGATATGGTGTAAATACCTCCAATTTGATCAACATTCAAGAGCTTGCGTGTTTTATCATGATTTACTCAAAAGAGGTTGCTGCTTACAAGAAGGCTTTTGCACATGGGTTCCTATTGTTCACCTTGAGTCCTCCCTTCGACATTTTGAATATTTTTTAACCAATAACATGGAATCAAAATACCTGATATTAAATTTCACGTGGTTGCTATCTATGTATATATATATTTAATTTTCTATCGCTTTATCTGATAGTTGGTAGTATTTGGATGTCATCTTTATGGCTAATTAGTCGACGTCTTAACAAAAATATACACGAAATGCTGATATATATTGTCGAGTCCTTGCATTGTTAATTGTTCATTTTATACTTTTTGTATATTATATATCAAACATGAGTCGAATCGGTGAACTTGAATTTGACAGTTATTGACCCTTCGATACAGTGAAGATCCTTTTTTTTTAATTTAATACAACAAAAGAGCGGAATATTTTCTTAACAGTTCAAACTTTTAACACGACTCCCTGTACAATAAAATGAAAATATTAACCTTGAATCTTCACTCTTCTTTTAAGTTGTTGTTACTAGTATTCTAATTTCAACCGATTCTTATTATTTGAGAATTATCACACGTACTGTTTTTCCTTGTTCGTATTATACATCTCAACCATTTATTCAATATACTTATATATCATGTATATGTCATTCTTATATTATTTTTCATACTCTCTTTGGAATCTCCCAACTTTTCGATTTGTCTTTATTCCATATAGTAACAAAAAATTAAATATTGAAATAAAACTGAATAAGAATGATTAGGGGCCGTCAATAGAAACACAAGTTTCGTTGACCAAAGCAATTAACTGGATAAAAATATATATATATTAGGAAATCTGAATCCATATTTGTTATATTTTTTATTTTATTACTTATAACAAACAACACATGTCAATGGATAATTGTTAATGTACGGTGGACATTTCAGAGATCCACATCTGGTAAGGACTGGATAGAAAAGTTTACCATAATGTCGATCCACGCCTCCTATAATATACTCTGGATTTATGTCAACGCAGACGTAAGCTGAAGCAACATTATGATCATGATCTCCTGAAGCCAGATATCCATGGTATTCTAACTTCCATCCACTGTAACATGTGTTCTTACCGGGAATCATTATCATAGATGTGGCTTGATTCGTTCTACATAGGGCACACGGGACGTCCTCGGCATCAGAATTTGAAGCAAAAAAGTTTGAGTAAAATTCCGCACCGTACATTCGACCAGTGTCTAATCCACTTGTCTTCAAATAATTTGGATCTGGTGGTAAACATACGTATTCAGCAGCCGAGCCAGTTTCACCAAAATAGCCACCACCTGCATATCCTACGATAAAAAATAAACAATATATTTTCCAAATAACACTTATTGTTTTTTCATGTCATGTTACCTATTATTGTTCACCTATCTTATAAATTTATTCTTGTAACGTGTCGGAAGACATTTTCAATTCATAGACATTCTTAAAGATTTTCAAAAGTTGTAAATCACATTAAGAAAAAGAAGATCGTCCGGATGGGTTTATTAGAGTAATAAAGAATGTCCAAAAATATAAAGCTAGACAAAATGGCAAAAATAAAGATTTGTATATTATGGAACGTTGTAATAAAGAGACTTGAATAAAGGTCAAACAAACATAGATATACAGAAATGCAGACTCCAAATTCCCTGGTACCATGATACACAAGATATTATGAAAAAGTTCAGATAGACTACAAAACTTTGAATAATTTATTCTTGAAATAGGCTATTCGCCTCTGGCGTATTAAATTATAAGCATGTTACCTTTGATAACTATAAAAGTTTACATAAAGAGGAATAGTAGGACAGTCGTAATTAATTAAACCTGTCACTATAAATATTCAAAGAATACATGTGTATGTAGCTGCGCTGGTAGAAAATCATGATAGAGCTATCTCTATGCAAATAATGTATATATTTTTATTTTTTTTCATTTTAATTATATTCTTACCGGAGTATACTAATTCTGTACTATTATCAGGACACTGCTTTCTTCCCCACCTGATATACGTTGTACCAAGACCTGAAACATATTTTTGTTTATTTTTTTAATTTCAAATATTGAAAGAACATGAATGTAATGGCATTTACAAGAGCCATATGTCAGTTAAAGAACAAGTTGGTCATCTCCCAAAGAGTGTAATGACAGTAGCAATGCGAAGGACTATATTGAGGTGACCCAATATGCCATTATCTGCAATTTTATATCTGCATTAAATGAGACTGCACATGAAAACACTGCAAAAACAAATGTGAAATTGCTTAAAAACGTTTATTCTACGTTTTTATCATAATTCGAGTGCGAACTCTGCATATGAATCTGTAGCTCACATTTAAAAAATATTAGTACGTACATTCAACGTTAGGAATATCTATATGATATAAAGATAAAGATATCATACGAGAACATGTATTCATCATGCAATATCTGTGCTTGTACAATGTTGTGGTACAAAATCTAATTCAAACTTAATAGGGCCAAGGTAATCCCTTGCTGAGTCAATTTGATGATACTATTATAGATTAAGATATTCTATATTCAATGATATTATTGCCAAAAACTTTGACACCGATTGAGTATTTTAGAGCATTATTTTTGTTCAATCCAAATTTTGTGAATTATCTTTCTTTAAAAATGCTGGTTTTTATCTTACTTCCTTTACATTTTTTAACAGGTTGTTATTGTTGGCATTTGTTTTTATTATACACATATGTAAGTTTGTTCTTTTGTTTTGAAGACTTGATACTCTGACAGGACACTAGTCATGTGTCATTTCCAATTTGATTCACAACAATGCACAAAGAATCTTTAATAAAACTTATATATTTTCCATTGAATTATTAATAAATCAGGCCGTATGAAAACGCGGTTATTAAAATACATGTACGAAAAAGTAAGCAAATGAAAATAAATTAGTCATATAAAAATTTACGTCGAGAGTTGTTGATTGTATCTTCCAACTTCTTAATTGTGCGTTCATGTTGATGCATTGTAGTCTGCTGTTGCTGAATCGTTAATGACTGTTGTTGCACTGTACTATTAAGTACCGACAAGATACTCTCAAGTCGGTTCAATCGATTCACTAGTACATCCGGATCATTGAGCAATAACCTCTTTTTTTCAGAGAGGACTGTGTGTACCTTAAAAGAAAGAAAATAAATTAACCACACAATCATGTCTGTGATAGAATAAAAGTCACATAACTTAAATTCCTTATCGTTCAACCTAAAAAGGTAAGGAAAGGTCTAACTTTTATTTGATAAAAGCACGTTTCAATATGTCGATGTGTAAATGACTTTTTAGTGCAACAAAAAAGTTTCAACCTACTTCCAATTATGTTAAATTGCGTAAAGAAGTGAAATAAATGCAAAGTTTTGTTAAACAGATTAAAAAGAAGAGAAAGAAAAAAGGAAGAGAAATATCTTAAGTGAATTCGTATACGTTTTCGACATAAGAGCCTAGTCTCAAAACTTCTTACCTCTCTATAGACCGAGTGTCCGTGCGCGAGCTTATGTCATCTGCACGTGGTCATCATAGAACGAAGACACAATAATCTCTCTACAACATGTCTGTACATACTTGCGTCCTTACGGTAACCAGTTCAATAGTTTTGTCCTATCTGCATGAATAGCAAAAATGTAACATGGTTACTGTTGTTTGAAATAAAACATATTTGTCAAATCATTTTCTTTGGCTTTTATATCACAAAAAATCATTCAAGACACAGTAGAACCTCAAGTACTGTTGAAAAAGTAATCCTTAGCAAAGTTAATACTTTTGTAAGGAAACCCCAAACAGAAAACGTCAGATCGAAAAAACAACTCACCTCACGCATAGTACCAGCATAACATATTCATAGAAGGTGCACAATGGCATTGTCATGCAAAATAATTGTAATAAGAAACCCATGCAGGTCCATCTTTTGAATGAGACATCACAAAAATCACTCAGATCAAAAAGTAAAACAGAATGTGCACAATGGCATTAATTTAGGAACATCTTGCTTGAAAACTATTCACTAGCTCGTGAGTAATAACGGATTTAAGGGTGTGGCGGGATAATCATTATATGAAAGAGCAAAGTCATTGTTTTGCATGCGAAACCTCTGGAATCATTCTGGTCAAAACTGAAATAGGACGTTCACAACAGACATAACGTCATAACGAATCATTATGTTAATGTTTGATTAGAGCCCATTCACTTGTTTGGGATGAATTGCGAATGGAGGTAAGAATAGTAATATGAAAGAGCAAAGTCGATGTCGTGTATGATCAACCGATACAATTGTTCTGATCAGATATTTAAATAGGAGGTACATAAGGAAGTTATGGCATACATTGTATGTAAAAGTTTGATTGAATCCACATACTGGTTTAGGAGGAGTTATGGATTGACAATATTCGCTCACTATAGTATGAAATAGAAAAATCCATGCTTAGGTATTAGAATCCTTAGAAATCGGGGAGGGGAGGAACGATCAAGTACATTGTAAACTACAGACTATTTGAAAGTTTTGTTGAAACGTATTCGTTAGTATCGAAGAGGAGCCACATCGACGAACGACGGGCACAACGATCACTACATGTACCCCACTTCACTAAATTGATATTATAAATATCACCTCAAAGATGTCACCTTGTCATAATCAATCATTTCTTTCCATGGTCAGAATTTTCAAAAAAATCATTACAGAGCTTGCCATGTTATGACTCTTTTTACCAAATCTAAAAAAATCTCGTAATTATTTTTTTTAAAACATAATTATATAGAGAGAAATTGTAACCAGCAATAAGAATAGCAAGAAAAGATCTACAAAAAAAGTCGACATGTCCGGATCCTAAAAGGATCTTCGCCTGCCCTCAAAGGACAATTTTTAACAATGATTGTGTTTTATTGCATAAGTATTAACTTTTAGAAAATAGATAAAACGAAAGTACACGCGTCAACAAAGCTTAATATTATCACAGATACTGCTGTGGATCCAGAGATTCCAGTGGTTTGACTCCCTATTTACGATCAATGTTTTGAGACATATGGTTCGACCTCCGCCTTGTATCCTTGGTTGGAACCCCCACCCCTTTGAAAAATGGCTTGAGTCGCCGCTGGAGCCTGTAGTACTAACTATTGAGCTGATGATACCCTATTGGACTGATAGTCCGCCAGCAGAGGAATGAAGCCAGTGCTGTTTAAATGAAGACAAAAACACATTATAAATTGCATGCGTCCAAAGCGTTGTTTTGTATTAACCTTCATCGGGAACATTCAAAGCCCTATATTTGAAAGCCAATGAATAATATATGAAAACCTTATCGGTACAACTTTTTCGAATTTTGGGTCTTTAATGCTCTTCAACTTTGTACTTGTTTGGCTTTATAACTATTTTGATCTGAGCATCACTGATGGGTCTTGTGTAGACGAAACGCGCGTTAAATTAAAATCCTGGTACTAGGATTATAATTTAGTACGCAAGACGCGCGTTTCGTCTACATAAACCTCATCAGTGACACTCAGATCAAAATAAGAAAATTCTTAGTTTTTCGAAAAATTTCAAAGTTTTGTAACAGGAAATTTATAAAAATGATCATATACTAATTGATATTCATGTCAACACCGAAGTGCTGACTACTGGGCTGGTGATACCCTCGAGGACGAAACGTTCACCAGCAGTGGCATCGACCCAGTGGTGTAATTACTAAATAAAAATCGTTATCAAAGGTACCAGGATTATGATTTAGTATACATTGATTACCAAGTTTAAAAATAGCTAGATCGCCAAACAAGGACCTAAAAGATAGCCAAATCCATAAAAGGTGAACTCTGATTGAGGGGGTTGAAACCCGAGGTTCTAACCATTTCAAAATTAATGAAGGACAATTTTAGAAAGGTTTGTTTGTTAGAGATCATGTCCGTACCGAAGTACTGACTACTAAACTAATGATACCCTCGGTGACTGATCTACCATCAGAGTTATTGATCCAGTACTGTAAAAATAAAGGCAACACTTATAACTTCCATGCATCTAAAGTGCTATTCTGCATGTATTTACCTTCATCAGAAACGTTCTAAGTCGTATATTTGAAAGCAAAGGATGTATAAGAACCTTAACATTTGAAAAGCCACATCTCCAAGACGAATCTTAAAAATAGCAAAACCATATAAGGTGAACTTTGCCTGATAGAGCTGAAACCTTAGTTTCTAACAATTTCCAAATTTATAAATGGACGGACATTTTTAGAAATGGTTTAATGGTAAATCTTTATCCCATCTGATAACAATCATAATTACAGCTAGTTTCCGGATCTTATTTATTATCACATTGTATTAATATGCTACTTCCAAGTTGTGAATATTCAATTTGTTTGTTTAACAGGAATTTAAAAAATAAACTATGCTTGCACTAACAATCATGGTTAGTATAAGAAAAATGTGCTAGGTTACCTGTGGCAGTTAATTGATTCAGGCTCTTGTGAGCATTGTTATCCCAATCCGTGCAACCAGATTTTCTCGCTGTGTTGAAGACCCTTTGATGGCCTTCTACTGTCTTTGCTCTTTGGTCGGGTTGTTTTCCCTTTGACACACACCCCATATCCATTCTCAGTTGAATACCTTACGATTGACAATGATTGAGTTGAGCAATTTCAAATTTAATAGTCGGTCAATATACGCGAATTGTGTTTTAATACATCGTCCTTTCACTTAAAACGAATAGGAATAGTAGTACCACATTTTAACTTTTCATAAACCTTTCTCATTACTACGGTAAACCTGTTTATATAAATTTAAATATCATTAGTCAAGCCTGATATTCCAGTTTCCAAACAAGCAGAATATTAAAAATAGAAATGAATATATTACGAATTTTATGTTTTCGAACTGATATGCGACTCGGTACATGGACCTTGAAAAAATCATCTTGTATGCATGCATCATTAGTGTAACTCCAATACAATAATTAAACTCATACGAATATAGGAATAACATAACAAGTTGTATATATTATCATATATTTTATTACTTAGAACAAACGACGCATGTAAGTGGGTAATTGTTAATATACGGTGGGCATTCCAGAGCTCCGCATTTGCTGACAACCTCATAGAACAGTTTCCCAAAATGTGTACTCACACCTCCAATAATGTATTCGGGACTTATGTCAACGCACACGTAAGCAGAAGCAGCATTATGATTATAACGTCCTGACGCCAAATAGCCATGGTATTCTAGCCTCCATCCACTGTAACATTTATTTTTTCCAGGAATCATTACAGCCGTTGTGGCGTCGTTAGTTCTACAGAGAGCGCAAGGAACGTCTTGAGAATCAGCATTGGAGGCAAAAACATTGTCGTCGAACTCAGCACCATACATATGACCATTTCCAGTTGACCCCTTAGTCTTTACATAATTTGGATCTGGTGGTAAACATACATATTCAGCAGCAGAGCCTGTTTCGTCATAGTAACCACCACCGGCATAGCCTGTTATAAAAAATGATTCTGTTCAAATTTGATTTAAACGACAATCGTTAGCATTTATCAAAGACCTTTGATTAATAATATCATGAAAATAGAATTTTCCCATCCGTTTATGGTATGTGTAACACTGAGTTGATTCAAAGGGAGACAGCACAGATAACATAAGAAGTAGGCATGAAATCCGAATTGAAAGAGGGACATTTATAGACAGGGTTCCTCGTTTAAAATTGAAAGACTTAAAACGACTTAAAGCTTGGTATATCGTGAAGACACCTGTTTTTATGCCCCACCTACGATAGTAGAGGGGCATTATGTTTTCTGGTCTGTGCGTCCGTTCGTCCGTCCGTCCGTTCGTTCGTTCGTCCGTCTGTCCCGCTTCAGGTTAAAGTTTTTAGTCAAGGTAGTTTTTGATGAAGTTGAAGTCCAATCGACTTCAAACTTAGTATACATGTTCCCTATGATATGATCTTTTTAATTTTAATGCCAAATTAGAGGGTTTACCCCAATTTCACGGTCCACTGAACATAGAAAATGATAGTGCGAGTGGGGCATTCGTGTACTGGGGACACATTCTTGTTTTAAGACTGTTATGATTTGAGTGGTTTATTTCATCCAAAACATTGATCCTGTTGTGGACACTTGGTATATCATTATCACAAAATGCGACTAATCACCTTGTTTTTATGAGATAAACAACAACGGGTGCAACTTATGGAGAAAGAACTGATTGGTTCTCTAGAAGACCTGATTTCATCCCATTTGTGTTGCCTTTTTTGTTTGTTTGTTATTTTGTCTGTCTCCATTTGTCTTTGGTTTTAAAACGCAAAGAAATATAAGATAATATGGATGTATATAGCATTTCTCTGTAAGTACAGGATTTAACACATTTGAAATTTAGATTCTGAACAGGTGATTTCGGATATAAGCTTTGCTTTAATTAATAAGACTTTTTTTGTTTTTGGGCTTTTTTTTATTTTATTGCTTTATTTCATATTTTTTATTTGCTTTTAATATTTGAAAAACGGGATCTACGCATATTAAAAGAATTTGTTTCTTTGTATTCTGTGTCATTGAAGTACATCTCATTTATCATAAAATAAAGATTGGAGATTTGGAATGTGTCAATGAGACAACAACCCGACCAAAGAACAGAAAACAGCCTAAAGCCACCGAGACAACAACCCGACCAAAGAACAGAAAACAGCCTAAAGCCACCAAAAGGTCTTCAACACAGCGAGAAAATCCCGCACCCGGAGGCGGGCTACACATGGCCCTTAAACAATAATTTATACTGCACTCGTTCTATTTGAGCAGTCAAAATGCGTTGACCGTATATTTCTATGTCATATACAGTCACTGACCTGATATCACTTTTCCTCATGAATATTTAAATAGAAATTGCCGAAATTATAATTAATTATTCATACGACCTATTCAAACTGTTCTTGTTTCCAATGTATACAACGACTCTTACGTATTTCTTTTGCAATTTTTAGAAAAAAAACATATTTCACTTGTTAATCATTTGGTTTGCAAACTATAAATCATAATGTTTTATGCTTATTGTTGATATTTCAGTTCATTCTCAAACAAATTTGTTCACTATCGATTGCGGGTTTCAACAGGTAATGTACATTTCATCGTGTTGTATATTTCTCCGCCTGCATGATATGAGGCCTTTTTATAAAAGGGGGAAGTTTCCCAATATTTAAATCACATAATAACATTAACACATTAAACAACAATTGAAAATATTTTTTTATTTTAGATTGCAGTATAAAGACAATAATAGTGCATTGACTTGACATATCAACGTTATAAGGATTCGGCCTGAAACGGGGGAAAAAGCTCGGCAAAGCCTCGCATTTCCCCGTTTCTAAGCCTCATCCTTAAAATCGTTGATATGTCAAGTCAATGCACTATTATTGTCTATGTATACTAGTTCGGTTAAAATAACGTTACACTAAACTCCGAAACATAAATGAACCAAAATTAGAAAAACATACAAGACTAACAAAGGCCACAGGCTCCTGATTTAGGACATACGCAAAAATGCGGTGGGTTAATGATGTTTATATAGTATATATTTATTTATGATTTAAGACTGTGTAGTTAAGATATTCTTTCTGGGAAGTGAAAGAAATTTTTAAATCTTCCGCTCAGTAGTCAGTAATTCGGTACGGACAGGATTTTATGGTGTCCCTTTTGGTCTCTTCGTGCTCATCATGTTTTTCGTGTCTTTTACATCCTTGGCGTTCAAGATATTCGCGTTTAGCGTTCCTGGTGATAATGATTGAAAATCAAGTAAAGCGCTTAGGCCGCATACAGTTTGTAAAAAGAATTATTTTCATTTTCAAAAGCGCATTGTTTCTGAAAGTATTTCAAGCGGTAACTACTTCCGTTTTTCTGAATTCTTGATATTAAATGACTGCAGTTACTTAGTATAATTAATATGCTATGTTTTATCATCACATTAAATTATAACAGTTACCTGAGTATACTAATTCTGTGTTATTTTTTGCACACTGTTTTCTTCCCCATCTAATATATGTTGCTCCAAAATCTGAAATCGATGTGTTCTTTCATATAAGACAGATACATTGTTTCGCCATTTACGTGTTCTTTTATGAGACCGTTTGCTTTATATGAAAAATGTCAATGGTTAGATTTCTAGAAGATGCTTTTTATGGTATTTGAGGTCAGCAATGACACGTTACAAATATTTACGATAAACAGTGTAATTTTTCTTTAAATTTCCATGAATTTTATCGTCTACTGGAAACTTTTATCTGGGTATTCTTTTACAAAATATGAAACAAAAGTCTTACTTTGAACCCTGCTAATCGATCCCTGTAACTGTTTAATTGTCTGTTCGTGTTGTTGGATCAACGTCTGTTGTTGGAGGGTAGATGCTTGCTGTTGTTGGTTTACTGCCTGTTGGTTTTGGATTGACGTCTGCTGTTGATGAATCATAGTATTTTGCTGTTGGATAGTTACTGCCTGTTGTTGGTTGTCAGTAGTTAGCTGTTTTACTGTAGCATTCAGTGTAGCAAGGATACTTTCCACTCGGTTAAGCCTATTCACCAACACATCGGGGTCATTCAGCAATAACCTTTTTTCTTCTGTGGTGACCATATTAACCCTGAAACAAAGAAAATACATGAACCACAAAATCATAGTCGTTTGTCTGGTATGCCTAAGAAAATAAGTGAATAAATTGTTCCTTATCTATCAAGATCTCAAAAAGGTCATGAAAGGTGTCGAAATGTTTATAATACGCAATCAGCACGTTTTGGGACTATAATGTACACGTATTTGAATTTTGTTGTAAATGATTTTTTTCTCCTAATTCTTAAAGTCATATGAAACGAGTGACTGGTCGGAAAAATAAAGTTTATCCAATTATTGATCCAATTCTTCGTCCAATGCATGGATATATCATAAACTTAGTCTTCTGTGCACGATTTTATCATTTTTTACGCATCCATATCGTATAATGATAAAATAAAATATCTCGGTCTGTTATGATGTGAAAAATGGCAGCTAACTAATTGTCGTGTTTTGATGCCATAGCTTACCGGTTGTCACCTTAGTAAACAATCAACAAAGAAGCATGGATATTTGGCACGTGCTTTAAAACATGTAGAATATGATCATAATAGTTCATTTCAATGACAGATCCATTCGAGAGAGGTCACGCTGAGTTCACTGTATACGGAAAACATATCGGCGAATTTTTTTACTGGAAGCAAGCAATTAAAAAAGTGAACTTCTAAATTTGGACAGTTTATAGAACTTTCTTGAGAAAACAGTATATGTACATTATTATTATAATAAAAACTAGCCAATTAGTTGTAAAAAAAACATATGCATAACTTTTTTTCAATTTGAAGTTTCATATGACTTAAATTATAATTGAAATAAGATGTCTTGGTAAACACAAACATTTATATGATTATGATAGTTCCCCATCTCTTACATATTAATAAATGGGTTAAACGAGTTATTCTTCAAGACTTAGAAACAGGTAGCAATATCTGGCTTGTCGTACAGTTCTTCTCCAACCCTTTCGGCAAATAAGCGTTACATCCAAGACCATGATTGGTAATTCCTTTCAATCTCTAATCCATATTACCAATTATGGTCTCAGATGTAACATTTATTTTCCGAAACATTTTGAAAGAAAATCTGCTAAATATTTAAAGCAAGACAACATGTGACGTCATTGTCCATATATAAATATTTCAATGGATACGTATAATTGTTTTAATAATGCATTATGATTTATATGTCTAAACTTCCCACTTATACTTTTATATGAGAAATTTGTAAACTTTTTAGATCCCAATGTGTCTTTTATAGAGTAAAGTTCTTTTTTTCATGGATGAGAGTTTAAATATGCATATTGAATACTAAAATTATTTTAATAGACATGAGGAACACAACTGCTGTCACATATGGAGCAGGATCTGCCCGGCATTTGACGGGATTCGTGTTGCTCAGTATTTAGTCTTATACGCTGTTCTTTCAGTTTGTCTTTTTTCACAAATGCGTTGTCAGTTTATATTCGAGTGATAAATTAGTATACCTCTTTGGTATCTTTCGCCTCGCCGGTGTTTGTATTTTAAGCTATATCAAGGCAGTGAATAACAGATTAATCTTAAGTGCATAAACTAATGTCAAAGGGTCTTTGAAAACGGGACTCATAATAGTTATTTCTAATAAGAATTGCAAAATATTCTCTTCTCATTTATGTGCGAATAACGTCTATTACTTCATTAACTTTCTCCGGGAAACAGTAAAAATCGTCACGAGTTATGCCGCTTTGTCCGAGAAAACAGTATCCCAAAATTATCATTTTTTTTTTCTTTCTTGGAAATCATGGAATAGTACAATAATATATTTGTGTTAGGTTCTAAGACAAGTATTTGAAAGTTTTGTTAGTGAGGATGTAGCCTAGAATTTATAGCCAAGATGGTCTTGGAAAAAATATATATAATGTTGTTTTTTTCTTTTCTAAATGATAAGTCTAAGACTTTCGATTAAATCTGTTTTAAACCTTTTTATTCGTCGTTCTTTATATTGATATTAATAAGTTTCGATCTATTTATAAAAAAAATCTCTCCCTAATAACTTTAAACTGTATTAAGCATGTTTTATTACAACTATCCAACAAAACAGGTTTCATTTTATCAACATATGCATGATGAAAAAAGGTCAAAAGTTAATTTATCAATTGTTCATCTGTATATATCATGTGTTCATCATCCCAATTATGTGATATTTTTTAAATTATTTTTATTGTTACAATGACATAGTATAGGTAATATAATATTATAGTAGATGATCGTAGATTTATTCTGTTGCATAATTTCACTTGATGTAAAATAAATTAAAAATATTTGGTTTTTATTTAGGCACTGGCTACGGTTACATGGAAATGTAACAATAATGAAAATATTATTGTTACATTGGAGACTAAATGCCGGAATGCATGGTTGGGTAAGGACCTGTTTAATTACGAATGTAACAATAATTATTGAGGCTACGGTTACGGTTACATTGCGTTATTGTTACATGAAAAAAAAGCAATGTACGATGGGACTAGTAATATGTACTAAATAATAAAAGTTGAGGACATTTATAACATACATTTATAACATACAATTTATTTACTGTAATTTTTTATTTACAATGACAATTTCTACAAATCTTTTAAAGTCCGACACATTTTTGTTTGTAGCAGACAGAGTTATTAGTTAATTTTTAGCTCCCTTTGGTAAAACTCTAAATTTCATATTTGATGTATTTTATTGTTAATTAATTTACATGAAGCTTATTAAGGATATATATGTTAAATTACATAGCTTTTTCTATTTTAATTCATTGGTTAAAGATATTTATTGATATTGTAAAGTTTAATATTTGCATCGTTGCAAATTCTTTGGTTACCTTCTGTGAGAAATTTATATATTTTATATAATTAGTTTTAGATTCTTTCTAACCAAGTATTATTAATCACCAATCCAATCACGTCTCAGTCATTACAGTTGAATGGACGTGCTGGGTTTATTGTTAGATGGTCAACGACGTACTACTTAAGATGACAGAAACCAATCCATGCCGTACAGATAGACGTGGTAGTGGCGTACCCGCGTTAACATGCACTCCAAAACCAATGTATCATGGGGAGTGTTATGCCGATTAACGTCCGAGGGCTGTATCCTAGGCGTTGGGTGATACGACCTTCATTTCACTGCCTAACGGCTTTGGTCCTGATAACGCTTCCTGTCATCTTTAGAACTACGTCCACGATTCATCTACCAGTATTCCATCATCGAGGCTAGCGGGCTGCCAAGCTGACCAAACTGGCCCTGAAAGCAGCCGTTGTGAAGAATAAAGACCAAAATAGTAAAAAACCAAAATCTACTCACCAAAACCAAGATGGCGGCCTCCATATTGCGACCTCCACTACTTGTTCCTGACCCATGGCACCAGAATATTTAAAGCTCACCAAACGCCTTCGGGCACCGAGCCGACCGTGCGAGGGCTGAAAGGCCAGTCAAGGTCGTTAAACACCACCACATATATAACCAAGTATGCATTGGGTAGTGCATTTGCTACATGCCTCAGTATGGTAATTTGAAATATATTGAAATAGTGCTCCATTTCTACACTCTTCGCTTTACATATTAAAAATTGTACATTGTTAATTAAAATATATATTGTTTTCAATATTCGGTTTTCATTTACTTAGATATACTATAGCGCATCACTTTTGGCATCAGTCGTTTTCCGCACACATCAGTTTACAAACTAGAATTAGCTGTGGTCCGCATGGATCCCCGAATCTTAGGCAGAATTGTTCCTGCTACATTTGGTAGTGCGGGTGGGGTGCGGAGTTATAAAGCAACCTTTTTCTGGTTTGTAACTGAAAAAAATTATACATAAGAAATGGAGCAGACATTTGAGTCAATGTTTGGTGCCACTGGATATACTTGTCCTAACTCAGACAATGTTTGATTAGTTGTGCCTGGGGTATTTTATTTTCATAATTTGGTTCATTTTGTAAATGTTTATTCAGTTATGATTAGGTTTGAAGAAAAACCTTGTTTGTTTGATGGTATTAGTATTGATATTACAGATTATTTTGTTCATTTTGAGACAGTTTCTCTTTGGAATCAGTGGAATGAATTTGAGATGGCATGTCAGTTAATAATGAATTTGAGAGGTGATGCTCAAACTACTTTACGTTTCTTAAAGAGGCCACAGTTATACGATTATGGCTGCTTGAAAAATGTTCTCATTCAGAGGTTCAATCCTAAGGAGAGGGTAGCATATTTTAAATTTCAACTGAGTTTGTAGTTTGAAGGAAAATGAAACAATTTCTGAGTTTAGTCAGCGTTTTAAGATACTAGCTCATAAGGCTTATCCTGATAATTTTTCCGATTTGGATTTGTATTTTACTGACTTATTTACATCATGTTTGAATATTGGGATGGCTAAATTTGTCACTTTTAAACACCCACATAGTTTAGATGAGGCTTTATCACTGGCTATTGAATATGAAGCTGTTCATTTTTCTGGTGATCCTGAGACAACTGATGAGTCAGAAAGTTCAGTTTGTTGTAATACTGTTCAGAAGAGTTTTGAAACTTTAATTAATATGTTGAGGAGACGATTGAGATCACGAAGGAAACATATAAAACATAAGAGATGTTTTAAATGTCACCAGTTAGGTCATGTCAGGTCTAAATGTCCAAATATGTCTATCAAAGTTCATGCTATAGTTGACAGGTCTGCAGATAGTCAAGTAAAGCTCTCGGAAATAGGTGGAAAGTTGAACAATGATTATTGTAGTTCAGATTGTGTTACCTTTGTTTAATGTTTGTTTTTACATTGTGTTGTGTGTATATATACAGATTTATACATTAGTTTATTTCAATTTACTCATAGGTGTCATGCGTCTCAGTTTGGACTGTTAGCTAGTATTAAGTAGGAATTGGTTTGTTTTATGAGTTGTTGCTAGCTCGTTTGTTTAATTAATTCAATTTAATTTAACTATTTAGAGCCAAAACAAAGCTTATCTATTTTATATTTTTAAGAGAGTATTTGAAAGTCTAACGCGTATCGTAGCAACTTCCAAGCAAGGACCGTAGCTCATAAACTCGGCAATCAATTTTTAACGCAGGACTTCGGAAATGTCCGAAGAATGAGAACATTGCTTCGGAATTTGGTATCGTAGGAGAACAAGGGTACCAGTGTTACAAAATCGAGTGCACCTTTTGCTGGCGGTAAATCATCACATGACTCAAAATGACTGACAACTTTGGCACAAGTTCTACAAACAGATAAACGTCTTTTTATAACAAACCATGTAACTGAATCAAACTCCCCGACAGTTCCAGCTACGATCCGCATACTACTCTAAACTAATAACAGTTGAAACTAAAGTGGAGAAAGTAAAATTTAGTAGTTATCAGATAACAAAACTTCAGCAAAAATTTGATTATCTCCCTTTCTACACCAATTCTAAATTTCCGTTCTAGCAATAAGTTGATGGTTACAAGAGCGCAATTATTCGTAATGAATTTTCCATAGGATACCACTAGTGTTCCGTATTTTTTTCCCCGAAGACTAGACAAACTAGGGAAAAACAGGTAGCAGTTCCTGTTACTAGAAATGCCAGTCTTGCATTACAACTAAAAAATATATAGGGTCATGCGGCTCAAATTGACTTAAAATGCAGTTGAAAAAGATCGTCTAATTTTTTCGCTTAATGAAAAAGGCACATTTTTAATGGGTCCGACGTACAGAAATGGAAGATATTTTCTATACTTCGTAAAATGTGAATATGATTTTCGGCAATTTTTAAACCTAATTGGATAAGCTTTAGATTAAATGTAATTCCAATCCTGTATCAACCAATCAGAAGCTGTATAGGATTCTATTCTGAGTACCATCTCAGGGTCAAAAACTTGCCGGTAAAATGTAAACAAATAATTGCGCTCTTGTAACCTATAATAATGTCAGGGTTCGAAATAAGCGCTATCCCGCTTGCCCGAGGCAAGTAAAATCTGCAGCGGGCAAGTGAATCTCATCACATAGTTGTCCGCCGGGCAAGTTGAAATTTTGTGTTTGTGTTCATTCTATCATGTCAATTAATATAATAATATATGCAATAGGTCTTAACCATTTATTGTTAATGAATTTGTGCCAATAAAATATTTGTATAACTATGTCAGACGTAATTTTGTACGATGTACAACTGTGTATTATTGTATTACTATTTTCGCCGTCTTTATTTATTTCATATGCGCATGCCAGGAAAATCGTAAACATCGTAGTTTGTCCCGAATAATTCTATTGGTCAATTCCTATGCCGAAGCCAATGAGCGCCGTTGTTTTAGAATGTTCAGTCGCACCTGCTCGGGGATTTCCGCTACTAATCGTGAAAGGAAGTCGATACAATGATCCAATCAGAACGCGTTTTGCAAACGACTTTTGAGTTGATTTAAAAATGAAAGTAGAAAGAAACAAATGGAAAACTTTTTAGTAAGTTAGTTACATAAAGAGTATTAAAGACCAGATGCACCTAATTCACTAGGAACAACAACAGCAGCAAACATTCAGAGGTCACCACAAGGTCTTCAACAGGCTGACTCTCTTTACAAAATTAAAGGTTTCAAATTCATTCAATGTAGAAACAAGCTCTTATAGTATTGCTGTAAAATGTAAAATAAATTATAATTGCATTGTTTAGAATGAAGCATATTTTTTACAGGAAATTTGACAATTGGGTCAGTTTCTACATGTACATCTGAAATTTTTTTGTCACTTTTTTTTGTAAAAGTAAAAGTTTTTGTTTAAAAAAGGGTGTATAGAAACTTGAAATCATCTGCCAGGAGAGGTCTAGAATGCAGGATTTGGCACCATTTACCCCAGAGCTTCTGGGGGCCTTAAGCGACCCCCAGACCCCTCGCCGTAAGTGCGACGAGCTATGCTCGTCGGCGCGTACGGCTTCGCCGTCCGCATTAGTCGGGCAAGTTAACAGATACAAGGGCAAGTTAATCTAGATATTGACTTGGCCTTTGGGCAAGTCAATGGTCTTTTCTTATTTCTACCCCTGTAATGTCATGGCAAAACAACAGTAATTTTAAAATGTTCTACAAACAAACAAACAAAAGCTAACAAATATCTAAAGAAATGCCCTTTTTCCTCCAAAGCTTTGGTATCAGAAATATTCAAAGACAGATTTATAAACAGCAAATGTAATGTGATGTTTTATATTTATAAACATAAATTAATAATGACATGTGGTACTTACTTACCTATACGTTGATTTCCAGTGCAGAATCCATCACGTTCCTTTTCACCAGACTCTTTATTTAGTTTTTTTCTAATCCATTAAACAGTTGACAACTGCATGTTGCACAAGGTTTACACGGAAATGATTGCCAAATGAGAAGTGTTGCACTAATGACAGGACGATTGCCCAGATAGTGTCAGGATGGTTGACCGAATGAGATATAAATAGTCATAACCTTTTTGTTATTTGGTAGATTTCTTTAATATTTGTAGACCTTAGAGATATTTTACTATATTTTATGAAAATAAAACAAAATATGTGAGAAAAAATTATTTTTGAGCAATTAAAGTTGACCGGACGGATTAATTTATTTGCTGTTTATGTTCTCTTATTCTGTCAATTAGTCAATTGTTTGACCTATGAATTTTCCAATACAAGTGGGACACGTCACATTATGCACAATAGATAAATAAATAATATTTCTGATTTACAGTTCATACTAAAATATAGTTTCAGATGACTATGCCTGATATTTACTTTAAGTTTAACTTTGTCCCACTTTTATCACAAATGTATGTCCCATATGTTAGATCACCACTTTTTTTTTCATTTCTGCCACCTGCCGTGCCTGCGTAGTATATTTATTTCCTATAAAAATCTTCAGATTTGGTGCTTTTTTGATAGCTTCAGAAGTGATTCATTGACTAAATCTAAATTTTAATTGATCAATTTAAATAAGGTAAAAATCCCTTAGCCAAAATTAAAATTTGGTGATAACATGGATTGTGTTTAATTATGATGGAATTTTTTGGCTGTTTATCTTATCAGTTATTTCCTGTCATAAACAGAAACAATATTCAATTAAAAATGTGATATTTTGTATTTTTTATTCTTAAATTCATGTTCTTAAAGTTAGTGAATAAAATTCATTCCCCTACAACTTATTGGCATTTCACAATCTGTTGTCCATTAAACACAAAAAAGTTTCCCTTTTTCAATTATAAGAATGCAAAGCAAACAAAAAGTTTTGAGTTATCTCCCTTTGTATAATTGATGTACTTTGAGTGTCAAATTATTTTGCATTTTCAGGTAAAGAGTTTTTCTTCATTCTTTCAAAAATCAAAAGTAGTAAATTTCTATGTTAGAAATGTGTAAGCAAATTAAAATTGACAGGTTTTTTTATTTCCTTTTTTGAAACCTGCAATAAATTCCTCACAATGCCGAACAAGGTACTTTACAGTAAAAACTTTATTTAGAGGAGACAAACATTTCATGATGATTTTTTAAAGAGCTTTTCACAGAATATAACACATATACACAAATAAAATAATTGATGAAGCAATGCAGCTTGGAAATAAATAATTATAACACAGCACAACTCTAGCTGACCAAAAAATCACATAAAAAGTACTAAGACACTTAGTCTTTAAAAAAAAAATTGAAAATTTATAGATAGATTCTATCACAGTCTGTGCAGAAGTATTTTCCAACTGCTAATTTGAAGACCAATATTTATCTTTGTGTCTCCAATCAAAATTTAGAAAATGTTAACTTTCTAGTGGGAATAGAATGTTTTCTTGTCTGGTGCATTACACTTGTAAAACCAGGGGCGGATCCAGCCATTTTAAAAAAGGGGGGGGTTTCCAACTATATGCCCCCATTCAGATACATTGATCGTCCAAAAAAAAGGGGGGGGGGTTCCAACCCCTGGAACCCTCCCCCTGGATCTGCCATATTGGAATAACTAAATTATAAAATGAGCATATTCACTTATTGCAACTTGGATGGAGAGTTATTTTATTTAGTCATTGGCACTCATACCACATTTTCTAATATAGCTATATTGCAACTTGGATGGAGAGTTATTTTATTTAGTCATTGGCACTCATACCACATTTTCTAATATAGCTATATAAGGCAAAACAATAAATAGTTATAAAGTGTTTAAAGATTGTATTTTCAAATGTTGGACCTCCACAGTTACTACTCATGAAAGTCAATGTATGGCATGGAAGACAATATAATACAGTTATGACAGATCCTCCAATGTGAATTATTAGTTTTTATCCATGTCAGATGATTTTTTACCGGCAAAGCAATAAACAATGGCTCAGGGGTAAACTGCTTAGTACGTTTCATAACTGTTTGTTCAACAGCAACTGTAAAGAAATTGGATATTTGTAAAATAACATGAACTATTTTGTCTATTTATCAAACAGAAAGTTAATGTTATTGTAACTTTGGCTTTGTCAGGTGAAATCCTTTTGTAAAACATGCTTGTGAAAGTTATTTTTTCTGTAAACAAACTTTGTTTATATTTGGTATTTTTGTTTCAGATGAACAGGAACTTTGTTTGATTTGATTGGATGACCTGACAATAAACACTGTCAAGACTCAGATGACCAAAATCCTGTATGTCAGAGATTACACAAAGCTTTTGATGAAATGAGAGAATTATAAAGAAATTAGTCCTTGTGATGAATTGAGAAGTAGGTTTACACTTCAGGTTGTTTTCCCTCCTTATAATTCATTGTTTTATTTTAATTTTTCAAAAAAAAACTTTTAACATTTTTACAGTGATTCCAAATCTTTTAAGCTTCCATGTGGCCATGATACATAGGCACAAGACAAAATACTTAGACAATTTGAGAAATTTTAGAAATCTTTCTAAGGAAGCATCATTGCTTAAATTATATTTTAAGATATTTATTCACTATAATGTTCATCATGAAAATTCTATAAGGAAAATAATTTCCCCCCCAAAAAACATTGGGAATAGTCCTATAGAATACAAAAAGAAAATTGTCAAGAGATTTGAATATATGGTGTGACATAAATCTGGTAATGAAATTAGTCTGTAAAAATAGATTGTGACATCAATTAATTAAACTTTTTTTTGTTTGTCATTTTCCTACTTTTTGTTTTTGTTTATATTGCCTCATCGCTCACCACATAATTTCTTGAACATTTTTTTTTTTGCAATGAGATTTTCATTTGAGAGATGTTGAGATTCTGTAAAAAAAATATTACAAGTCTCACTGGTAAAGCTATTATTTCTGAAATATCTTATTTACAAATGAGAACTTTATAATTTACATCTTTTCATATCTGTAACATTAGTTCTTAAATTACAATTATATTGTATAGATTTCAAATTCCCTGATAACCTGCTGTTTATAATACAAATTTATAGACCAGTTAGTCTGTGTTTTCAGTATAACTTTCAATTTATTATGTCAGAGTTATCTGCTCTTTGATAATATTGAAATCTGTTTCTTTTCATTATCATATATGTTGACAGAAAAGAATAATTAATTAGAAATTTAATTAATTGAAGAGGTCAAAGTTTATCTAAATGATTTAAAGAAATGGCCTTATAATTGTTATGTAGAGACTGTTAAGTAATATGGCATATACATACAGACATTTAAAGAGAAATACTAATTAATTTACATTATATTGACATTGTTTAAGTTCTGTTTTCTTTATTTCCATGTATGATATCTTGATATTTATGCACAAATGTGCCTATTCTTTCAGTTTGGTTATGTGACAGTATTATGCATTTTAAGGACATTCCATGGTGTGCATTAGGTGCACGATTTGTCATAAATATAAGAAGATGTGGTGTGAGTGACAATGAGACAACTCTCTCATCCAGGTCACAATTTGTAAAAGTAAACCATTATAGGTAAAAAGTACAGTCTTCAATCTGGAATTAAGACCTCACATTAACAGGATGCCTGCCACATACATCAAGGCCTCCCCATGATTGTGTCTTCAAGTAAGAAAAGTTTTTTTTTCAAAATTTAAAAAAAAATCCCTATTGCATAGTGACAATGGACTCTTGTAAGTTCTCTGAAAGAGAGGAAAGAATTAACAGACCAATGCCATATTGGAAGTATTTTATTGAATCATAGCAGAAAAATACAAAAAGAAGATGTGGTATGAATTCCAATGAGTCAACTCTTCACAAGAGATCAAATGACACAGAAATTAACAACTACAGGTCACTGTATGGCCTTCATCAAAGCCTATGTTGCTATTAATGGTCCCATATTTTTCAGCTGTCACCAGAATCACTCAATAATTAAAACACAAACCTTGAATTACCTGGTAATTTTTTCAGATGAACATGTGAAGTACCCTACTTTACATTGAAGACCTGTTGGTGACCTTCTGCTGTTGTCAGTTCTATGGTCGGTTGTTGTCTCTTTGACACATTCCCCATTTCCATTTTTGGTCAAGGTAGTTTTTGATGAAGTTTAAGTCCAATCGACTTCAAACTTAGTACACATGTCCCCTATGATATGATCTTTTTAATTTTAATGCCAAATTAGAGTTTTTACCCCAATTTCACGGTCCACTGAACATGGAAAATGATAGTGCGAGTGGGGCATTCGTGTACTGAGGACACATTCTTGTTAATTTTACTTCATGATAGGTTAATTATTATTTGTTATGTCCAGTGGAAACTATTTCATGCATAGTCAGAATGAGAATCATTTATGATAGTACCTCCTTAAATTACAGAAAACTATAGTGTTATTGAAATAAATAAAAAAAGTCAACCAAAAATGACACTTCGACAGTGTACTACTGTCTGGAACTTAATTTGTAGTTAAGGTGGGAATTAGTTCCAAAAAACTCGCTATCAAACTTTTAGATGAAGAACTGCAATTTTGAATAAATGAACAGTTCCTTTGCTATATAGGTTAATAAATTGTAAATTATGTATTATTTTTTTTAATAAATTTATGCTCCATTTTATCAGAATATTACTTCCGATAATATGATAAATGAGCACATGTTATGTTTAACTTTATAAATAAAAATAATTGTATGCATAATGCATATTTAATAACACTTTTAGTTTTATTGTTTGTTAAAAACATATGTTTTATTCACGCTTTGTGTCTCTTTTATAGGTTGTCACATGCATGAAAGATAAAATAAACAAAAGAAAGAAAGATCAAAGAATATGTAAATGAGTTTTCCATGCATTTATCTTGTAGCTATCATACTTTTAACCTCTGACCTATAAGTTTTCTCTAATTTGTAAATTGATCAAATACTTACTTTGATATAATATAGTTTCAATTTGACCTGTTGATTGAATGGATGTCATTTTCATGGATCATTGGTTTCATCCTTTTTATGATGGGTCACTTTCTTTACAGATCATTAAGAAATTTGGTAGGCTGACTTGTTCCATTAACACCCATCTGTAATCATAAATCTTGAGGGTATTTGGTAAATTAAAACCAAACATGAAATTGTACAGGAGCTAAATAGTAGATGATGTATATTAAACAATTATTATAGGCCCTGGTCAAGCGATTTTTTAAAAGGGATGTTAAAACATATAAGCAAGTCATTAAAGACTAACAGGGATCGACTATATATAATATGTCCCAATACAGAAGCATTAGATGTCATTCAAATTGCATATCTGCAACTGCAATAAGACAAGTTTCAATTCTTCTTTAAGTTTTAGTGCTATAGATAAATTTTCTTTAATCATAGTATGAAGTCAATATATGTTCTTATTTTCAAAATTTCCCTTAAATTTCAAAATCACAAAACCAATGACGACAGTTGATTTGTTTTGTGCTTGATAGTTGAACAATAGAATTTCGAGATAGATAAAAGGGAGGTTTGTGCCCATGTAAAACTTGTTAAACCCCATCCCCCACTTTTTGTTTAGCCTGTATCAAGTCTGGCTGTTTAGATTATGCGTTGCAGACCCACTAGATTCTTAAAAAAGGGGGCTGTGGGCTGCCAAACTAGACCAAATTTTGTCAGAGCTTTATATTATGACCTCAAGACAATATCCAGAGTAAAATTTCAATAATTTTTTTTTAAAGGAATACAGTGTTACCATCAGGAAAACATGTTACAAATTTTCTTGACATGAGCCAACTTACCCGGTAAGTCTTGGCTGACATTCCTAAACACTGTAAGCTTTAGTGAGAAGAAACAAAAACAAGCTTTTAAGTATTTTTGTTTGATGTGGCCTTGTATGAAAACTGCAAAGCAAACATGCTATTTCAAGACCACCAAGATGTTTTTAACTACTATACTTGTAAATATCATCTAACTTCCAGATTCTTTTGAATCAAAGAGAAGCGTTAGTTGAGTTAATTTGTTAAAATGATGGTGATCTCTAATGCATTTTAAATGACTGCATAAATAAATGAGGGTATGGATGGGTTTTACAGAAAAGAGATTAAGGTGGTATCCAACACTTTAACTTAAATTAATTTGGCTTGTTTAATTTTCATAAAATTTTATCTAAGTATTAACTTTGACCCTTTAACAAAAATATAAAAATTTCAAAAACCTTGAACCAATCGTTTTGTCAGAAAAATTACACTGGTTATATAGCAGTTTGACAAACACAAATTTTGATTATTGAAAAGCTTAATATTCCTTTTACAACACAACGTAATTAAAACGTTTAGCTGACTTTACAGAGTTATCTCCCTGTAGTGTTAGGTACCACCTTAAAGCGTAAAAAGTACAGAATAAAGACAAAATCAAAAACATAAAGAAAAGTCAGCCATAGGAATAATAGAGTGCTGAAATAAAAAGAATAAAGAATTATAGGCAAAAGTGTAAATAATTGGGAAAATAATCTAAAAATTAAAAAAGAAAGAACAAGACATAGGCGGATCCAAAGGGGTGGGGGGCGGGCCCACCCTTTCGTGGGAAAAATTTGGTTGGTTATATAGGGAATCATTGAAGCATGACTGGAGCGGGCCCCCCTTAGGAAAAGTACTGGATCCGCCACTGCAAGAGAATTATGGGTTGAAGAATAGTAAAAATTTAAATTACCTAAGATGTAAAGAATACAGAATTGGATTCCCCCATCCATACTCTCATATATGCACCCACTAATGCTTCACAGTAATTAATTATTTTTAAACATTTTTCAGAATCCTGTCATTGAAGTTTGAAAGATGATGTGGTCTTGACAGTGAGAAGAAATAAAGAAGGATTTGGTAATAACTGTCTCATCTGGTAAAACTTGAAAAACTTTCTTTGTTTTCAAATCCACCAGACTTAAAAACATCTATGTAAACAAAAATTAACAGCAAATTAACCGGAAAATTCAAACATCTTTAAATTATCCTCCCTTTTCCTTTAATTTACAGAGTTTTTATTCATTAGCAATGAATTACACCATCTTTCAAAGAAAGGAAAATGTAAAACATATCTTTTCATCAGGTTTATTTTCATTACACTTAGCAGAGAATGTGGAATTTATTAGTAAGTGTTGAAACAAGTGATTAACCGGCAGTAAAGTACCGGAAAAAAACATTCTTGCATAATCAACGGTTATTTTAATAAAAATTAGTTCTGTCCCTGGCTAATTACTTTACCATGCCATTTAGATTAAAAGATAAAACAATTTCACTTGCTCAGCGGTAGTTTATAAACATTAATTTACACTTGGCGCTAAGTTTGTGTGTTTTGAATTTTTTCGCTTTATTTTTCAAGCGTTGATAATTAGTATTTTTTCAAGATGCGAAAGTTTTTTAGTGACTTTTTGATGAAGGGGTTGTATAACACGTGTTTTGATCTTCTGCTAAATGAGGAACAAATTTCACTTTGATCAATGTAGCTTTGGAACCTTTTATTTTTTCAGGCAGAGTAAAATTAAAAATGCAGGTTTTTTTAATAAATACTTTAATGAATATTTGTAATGGGAAAAGTATGGGTTTTTCAACTTACTTGTACACGTGTATATAAAAGATTTGTCTTGAAAACCTAGAATGAGCAATATTTCAGAACTTTTTAAGATAGGAAGCAATAACTTGAATTAATGCTTTGGTTACAAATAGTCTGTCTAAAACAGCAAATTTAAGTATGGTTATAGTAAGTAGGCAGGCTTGTTTTACTTGTTAACAAGTATGTATAACACTTTTACCCTGCCACATTTTTGCATCTGTCCCAAGTAAGGAACCTCTGTCCTTTGTTTGTTTTGTTTGTTTTGTGTATTCTTTTAATTTTAGTTCATTTATATTTTAAATCAGAGTTTAGTTTGAAGTCCATTTTCACTGAACTAGTACACATTTTTTGTTAAGGAGCCTGCAGAAGCTTAGCCTCGGGGTGCATGATTTTCCTAGTGTGCTGAAGACCTGTTGGTGGCCTTGGCTTGGGTTGTTTTCTCTTTGACACATTCCCCATTTCCATTTTCAATTTTTTGTGTCATCTGCCATATTAATATTATACTTGTACATTATGTTAAGGATTTGGAGTTTGATATAGTATGCAGGGGCTGATTGAGCATTTTTGAAAGAAAGGTATGTAATTCCAGAGCTGTATAATTTTATACAGAGTAACAAGGTTTAAACTGTTTGGACCATTTTATGCACACAAAGAAAGGTAAATTCCAATCTGGAGTGGAGTACACCCTCAATGCTATCCATTCAAGACAAAGTTAAAGGACAATTATATGTCACTGTATGGCCTTCAACAATTAGCATAACACATAATATAATATAGCAAGCTATAAATGAATGACAAATAGATATAAGAAGATGTGGTATGAGTGCCAATGCAGCAACTCTCAATCCAAGACACAATTTGTAAAAGTAAACCATTATAGGTCAAAGTACAGTCTTTTAACATGGAGCCACACCAGACAGTAAGCTATAAAGGGCCCCAAAAATGACTTGGAGAGAAAACGATTTAAAAGAGAAAACCAAAAAATCTAATTGATTAAAAAAATGTTTGCAGACAGCAATTTAAAATAACAACAACTCACTAACAGGCTCCTGCTCTTAAAGAATATAATGGGTTTTAAAAATTATCCCTAATCTAGCTTTGTCAGTGGAGTGCATATTTAAAAGAGAGACCAAAGAAACTTGAGATATTCACACTAAAAAAAATAATTTGAAAATGTTAAAAAAAAATAAAAAAGGACCTGAAGACAAACAGCACTGAGCAGTATTCAAAACACTACAGACTGAGTAACACCAACCCTACAAAAATCAGTTGGAAATGACTTAACTTACAAGAAAATGAAAAAAATCAAACGAAATCCAGAGGACCTAGCTATCTAAAAGTACTTACAGTTATTGAAAGTTACTGGCATGAAAACTTATCTCAAGAAAATAAATCTATGTGTGTAAATATTTTTTTCAAATTGTAACTAGTCAAAAGACCTAAAGTTACTAAAGTCACTGGATGAAATGCCAAGTTGTCTTTGGCATAGAATAATTTACTGTAATATTGATTGATTGATTGTTTGTTGTTTACTTTATGTCCAGTGGCAAATATTTCATGCATGTTCAGGATGATCAACTAATATACATACCTTATTTTGTAGGAACAAAAAGTTGGATTTTTCTTGCATAGAAGAACTTGGGACAGATTGTTCATTTAATGTTTGGATAAATTGAGGTACGTTTTACATCCAGTGGCTAATATTTCATTCATATTCAGGTCGATCAACAAATGTTAAAACCATATAATGTGCTGTAGTAAAAAAAATCGGATTAGGAATTTGAAAATTTTATATTTGTTTATTTTATGAATTGACATCAGCATTGAATTCTTTAAATAATATTCCATGTTCTGAATCATTCACTGTCAATTTCGTCAGAGAAAGTTTTTAATTTAAACTTAATTCGTAGTGTCAAATTTAAATTTTGATAAATGCATTTAAATCTCTCAATATTTATTTGATATTATTGAAGCAACATAAACTTTTCAATTCATTAAATCAAATTAATGCTATATAGGAGGGCAACATATTAGATAGATCAATAAAAATGAACAGGAGTAATTCATCGGAGGTAATTCTACCGATTGACAATTTAAATATGTTAGTTATAAGGGATTAAATCATTGTTCGCCTCATAATAAAGATAATATTAGTCACTTAACTTTCTAATAATATGGGATTCAAAACTTTCCATTCGTAAAATATGATTTCAACTTCTAATCATTTTAGTGTAGTGCAAAAAATATTAATTAGCTTGATCTGTGCTTAACCTTTTGATCCAACATTTTTTTTAGATGCATTATGTTTGTGAAAATATTCAGGCCTTTCTTTGTTTATTTATTCAACAAATTTGAAGATTTCTTTGTGAACATTTTAGAATGAGTATGAATTTCATAATGTAGAAAACAAGAGGTGTATAAAATTTAGCTGTTGCAGCTTTTAGATCCTTTTTTGTTTTTGATTTTTGTTGGGTAGTAATATGAATCAATGCAAAGTTAATACAAAATTAATTCTTATCCTTCAGGGACAACATGTGTAAGGAATATCTAGGAATAGACAGACAAATGTAGAAAAATTAGTAAAAGAAAGAAAAAGATTTGGTCTTTACTACAGAAATGGTTTGTATGAGTAAATGAGGAGAAGTTAAAAACGGTTTTACTTGTTTAAAATTCAATTTTGATTTTTTTTTTAAAGGATTTCATTTTTAGAACGTTTATTTTTTCTCTCTCTCTCTCTTTTATTTATATGATTGTTTATTATATGTTTATTATACATTTTCTATTGAAAATAATATTTTAAGATGTTATTTTGAACATCAAAGGTGAAGTCACACCTCTATAGGTCAATTTATTGTTCTAAAACAAAAAATACTTTCTGCAAATTCATGATGGATTTTTTAGGCAATAGAAATCAAAAGTTAGTTTACATAAACTATAATGCTGAATCAAAACATCTTAATTCTTATCAAGAAAAGTTCTTTACTTTTGGTGTTTTCTTTGTAATAAATCATGCAGTATACGAGCCAAACCAAATTGCATGCATTTTTTCAGCAAAATTTTCTCCATGCTTGCAAACAATGGTAAACCTTGTTAAAACAATTTAACAAAATCTGATAATTTGATTTGATATGATTGAAACATTTTATTCTACAGGTGAGAAAATAAAATGAAAAGTAAAAGAAAATATATGCCTTGATTAGAAAAAGGGGTTGACTAGTTATGAGAGTAATGGAGCATGCCATTTTTTATTGCCGAAAACTTAGATGAAGTAGATATCCACTTGTCACATGATAAACAACACTTAAAACAATTGTGCTGATTTTCAAGAGCCCACCTGTTGTTTTAACCAGGTAAGTGGATTATAATTTTGTACATATGTATTGGCTACCATTATGAAAAGATTATAGTTGAAGATAATGCATTTGAATGTACTTAGACAAATTTATGATAGTGGAAAAAGGGGAGATGACTAAGAATAAACTAATATCAAATGATTTTTCTTTCAATTCAGAAAAGAATATGAACACTTAATAAAAAAAAAAGATTTTTCAAAATGCTCCATATAATAAATTTTTGTAAAATAACATCAATGAAATTCATTTATAGGTATCGAAACAGCAATGGGTACCATTGAATTGAAAATATTTCAGTTATTGGATTGTTGTTTTCTAAGATTTTTATTTGATAGGGTGACCCATTACCTGCCAAACCTGCCAAGGGTGATGTCTTTTAATTAAATGATACAAACTTATGTTAAACTAAACATGCATCCTATTTATGTCAAAAGGAAAAAAGAGAAAAAATGTTGCTGTCACAATAAAGTTTAAAAAAATGACCATGAAATTAACATACATACATGCTAACTTCACATAATTAGAACGAGTCCTTCAGATACAGACCCCTATAATTAAAGACCCTACTCCCTATTGTAATGGACTGGTACCTGACGTGTGACAGGACACACTTGATTAAATCACATTGATTCAGTGGTATTAAAAAGGTGTCAATTTCTAATCATACTTATTGAAATGAACAGATACATGTCAGTTTCTTATGCAACTACCTTACAGGTATTTGAATGGGAATTTCAATAAAAATTCAATTTTATGGCTTTTTTATGAACTGGGGGCTACAACATGACCGTAAAAAAGTTTGAGGGAAGTTAAAGAATTAGTTACAGTCCAGAATTGTCTATTCAGTCGAAAGAGTGTTTTCTGTTACATAACTAGTTACTATTTGGATTAATTAGGAGGATAACCTAAAAAAAATTGGGTTTTGCATTGTAGAGGCTGATTTTAAATACAGAAAAAGGAGTGTTGGTTTCCTATCAGGTAAATTTAAAAATTAAATTAGCACATTTATCGTAAATTTAAACAAAATCCTAAAAAATGCTCTCAATTTTATGTAGATTATAAGAACCTATAGTACCTTATGTAATGTCCTTAAAAAAACTAATAATATTGCAGTATTTGGATTTGAGGTGGCAGCCTTGTAATACCCAAATATTTGACTTTTAGATTTTTAAACCAATGATTTTTATTATTGTTTTTATTAATTAGCTCAGCATTAATTTAATTTTGTATTACATGTACTATAATCATACACTCACTATATATTCAACCAATCAAAACACTGGATTTGATGTTTCAAGCACAAATTTTGTACTCATGGCCTACTTCGATTCGTCCAACTCTGGTTACTCGAGTTAAATTTTTAGGTTTGATTGCGCATGCATATTAATTGAATCAAAAGCTCTGATGGAGAGTTACTTGAGGTCCATTGTTTACCTTAACATCATGGATGAATTTAAGATACTAGACCATATTTTTAGTGATGATGAATAAACGATTGCATTTCTCTTCAGTAAATAATTGATTCTGACAAAATCTGAATACAATTATTGACAACTTTGTTGCCCAGGGAATGTTTTTTTTTACCTCAGTGGGAAAATGCAAAGTTTTCATTTATTTTGGAACTTCGGGATTCAAAGATTTTTTTCCTGCAATCCCAGGATCTATCCCCTTATAACCACCCCAAACATGGCTGCATGTAGGCTGAGCATATAGGATATATTACCGAAAGGGGGCGAAGGGGGTCCTAATAAGAGAAGAACTGTTAACTGAATTTGACAATAATAGTTAACAGCTAAAAAAATATTCACAATAGCTAATAACAATGAATAAAAAACGCCCAGAACACAAGAACAGTAAACGTCACCTTGCCCCCTTCTGAAAAGTATAACTGAGGTACACATGTGTATATTTTAGCAATCATTTACAATTGATGGACATTGATGTAATAACATAGATATATATATTGTTGTCTTTTCATGTGACTATTGATATTGAACACTAAAACTTCTATTTCGTCACAAAAAATGGCTAAAATCCTTTTAAATTGTAAAAAATATATTTTTGAAAAGCACTCCTGTCTCTTTTGTCACCATCTTGTCGTTTAACTCAACTCTATTAAACCTGGTCAGGAGCAGGGTTGATATCGAGTTAACTTGAGGGTTGGGAAATGATAAAACTCGGGTACTTCGATTGCAAATCGAGTAACTCGGGTTACCCGAGTTGGACGAATCAAAGTAGGCCCTGAAGTTCTGGGTAAAGTTGTATGACCATAGTTGTTAATGTCTGTGTCATTTTGGTCTCTTGTGGAGAGTTGTCTCATTGGCAGTCATACACATCTTGTTTTTTTGTATATAGCCCCTGACAATTGGAGTCTTCTCCCCTTATCTCATTTCCTTCTTGTCAGAAACCCATTGGGCTTAAATTACCAAAAATAGTGCATGATAAGTCCTCTGTAAATGATCATTCTTTTGTTCTTTAATATTCTTCTTCTGAAAGTAGTAGATGAAATATATATATAAACTTCACAGGATTGATGATTTGAAGTCCAGTTACAAAACAGTCTTCATTTATGTTGTACAAGTGGTAAACATGGCCACATTAATAGTGGCACAAAGTTTCCAGTAAACTAATGGGAAAACAAATTTTCATCTTCTTATTAAACTACTTTTCAAATTTCAACATCTTAGCAAGAATTATTTATTAAATGAAGGTTCTCTAAATAATTTGTCCTAGGTTTGTTCTGATCAGATAAAAAGTATGACTGCAATCTGTGATTCTGATAAGCCAATGTAAGAAATCTTCTTATCAATAAAAGCAAATTAAAACTAAAATTATAAAGATAGAGGATTCAGGCAAACCTTCAACAATAGACCCGCAATTTAGTAATGATAGGACAGCATGCATTACACATGCAAAGTTCCCTTTATAGAAACCTAAAAAGGAGAGCATGTTGGATAGGACAGAAATTTTGCCTTGCAAATGCCATCATATTTGCAGAGTATGCGGCACGCACCCATCCTACAGTAGGCATCTAATTTAAAGTCTTAGCCAACCAAAAGCCACACTGCAGTGTTACAGCCTAGATGGGTGAAGTCTAGTGAGTCAACCCTAAATAAACAGAAACTTCAATCACCTCACACTTCAGATGTATGTTCTCTTATTCGTTCATCCCATTCTTTTTCTCTCATTACTTTATAAACTTATGTGTAGATATAAACTTTGTATATTTTAACAAAAGTTCATGATCTCGTCTCCCATAAATATTTATAAATTTTACCGATAAAAAAAGACCTGGGGTTGGAATGAGTAATATGTCTTGTGGGTGATCATTGACTATACTATCAGTCATTATATATAATAGTACTAAGAGAAGATACTTTTTAAAGGTTAATACAAATAGAGATCAAACGTTTTAAATGGAGAGGTGTTAACTAAAACTGCATGTATTGTTACAGGCAGTTTTTTATCATTCATAAATATCTATCAGTAAATGAGAAAGGATTATATTTAACATTGATAATTTTTTGTGTAACCTCAAAAATTTGTTTGCATTTTTGCATCTACCTCTTCAAAATATTAACAAGGTGCTACTAGATGCTTTCCCGCTGGTTATTGATTTTCCCCACCTACAATAGAGGAGGGGCATTATGTTTTCTGGTCTGCGTCGGTCCGTCCTTCCGTCCGTTCGTTCAGGCTAAAGTTTTTGGTCAAGGTAGTTTTTGATGAAGTTGAAGTCCAATCAACCTGAAACTTAATATATATGTTCCTTATGATATGATCTTTCTAATTTTAATGTCAAATTAGAGTTCTGACCCCAATTTCACGGTCCACTGATCATAGAAAATGATAGTGCGAGTGGGGCATCCATGTACTGGGGACACATTCTTGTTTCATATACTGTAAATTCATTATTATTCGTAAGATACCAATTTTCATTGATTTTGTGTGTTATTAGGTAATGAATGAATTTAAATGTTCAACGAAATGCATATTTTCTGTCAGGTTGTATACAAATTTTGGAAAAACAACGAAATCACATGTCCTCAAAGATGCAAGTTTTCCTCAAACCATGAAAATTGGTACCTATGAAAATGATTGAATCCACAGTATACAAGTTTTCAAGAATTTTATGCTCCTTTATGTTGTAAATAGATACAAGTACTTGGAAATTGTATTCTCCTTTATGGAAAATCTTTTCAATGGTCCATTACTATATAAACCCAAATCCACACACTTAACTATACCATGTACCACCCAAATATAAAGCTAAAAATTTTGCCAAAATACTTAACCCAGGAACAAAGAGAAAGCATCATTATTTAAAACCCTAAAAAGTTCCTCAAAACGTATTGCTTATAGTATCAGTAGAATTGCACTTTTTAGTAGCTTGCAACAATGACTGTGACTGTTTAGTCTAGCAATAAAACATATATGCACTTAATTGTATATATTTAAAATATAATAAACATGTCTGGTTAATACATTGCTGACCTGAGCATGTTAAAGAGATGTTTGGCCAGGGGTCAGTTTATAGGAAAACATATCTAGATAGTTTGTATAGCATATAATCATAAAACACTCGTTTATGGTATGTGACTAAACATTTTATGAAATTATTCATATTTTTATGGATGAGAAATGGATTTTGAAGAAGCTCAAAGGCTGAATATATTTTGTCATTAAAATATAACATTTTCTCTATATGCATGCAGGGTTGGATGCTCGGCTGATCACAGAGAAAGTCGGGAGACAAACCGAGAAATGGGCTATTAGTCTATCTCTATTATCTTAAAGGGTTTGACCCATTAGAGGCAATTTCATTTCCATCTTAATCTTTTGATAGCTATATTATACATTTTAAAATATATTGGTCTTCTTTATAACATTAAAATTTGTCAAAGATACATTTTATTTTATTGTCAAATTTATTTCTTTTCAGTCTAAATTCTTGATAGATGAGTTTGTTTTATGTTGTGATGGATAGACGTGATAATAGTTTTATAAAAGACAGAGTTTAATTGGTTAAGCTGATTTATCGTAAAAAAATCTAAAATTTTGTTGAAAATTAAATTTTGATAATAAATTTTAAAAGTTTTTACTTTTGATATATTAAATCAAGATTTATATTTAATGTAAAATATTGTCATTTTCATCATGGAGATGTTCTGTGTGAGTCATTTAAATAGAATTAATAATAAAACAAAAAAGGGGGGGATGTAGGGTATATTTCAATGGTCAATGAGACGGCTGCAAGCTAACAACAAAACAATAAAATTATTTTTCTTTTACAATTTACAAAAAAACAAAAATTTATAAGACAGATTTGTCTCTTTTGATATGGAGTTAAAATAATAAGTTTTTTAAGGAAAAAACACCCTTGTTTGTATTTCTTGTACAGTATAACTAATTAATTACATTCCTTTTTTTTTTACCAAAAAACAGAAATGTCTAAAGTGTATATCAATATATCAATGTCTTGTCTTTTGAAATGAAGCTAAAAAAATTCTTACTTTTTTTTAAAGTAAGTATTCAATGATTAATTACTGCTAGGAAAAGTTAAGACACCTTTCAACAACAAACTATCCATTTTAACTGAAGTGTTGAAATTTTGGAGGAAAATAATTGACAAAAAGTATTTTTTGTGAATAATTGTAAAGTTGTGAAAATGCTGTAATTGTTTTTGCACTATGACACATTCTTATTTAACAATATTTCATCACTTCGCTGACAGTAATTTCATTTTCATGGTATGATAGCAATCTTTAGCTGATTTTCTTGTTCTCCTAAAAAAGATCACCTCATTATCAAAGCACTGAAAGAACTGTTGAAACAGATTAAAAATAATGAAGTAAAAATATATCTTTGTGATTTCCCACATATCACAAATATTCGTATTTGATTAATATTATGCATGAAAAAAGACTTTTATTGTGATAAAGTTACTGAGAATTTCAACTGAAGAAGTTACACAAATGTGCACTTCATATTAAAAAACTGCAAAAATCATTCCGCTATCTGAGAAACGGCATTGTGAAAATGTTATGAAAGGGAAGCATAAACTGTATAATTGGTTTGGGATAATGAGTAGATTTTGGTTTATCATCATTCTAAAGTAGATGGCAATAACAGGGTTCGGTGCTAATATAAATACATTGTGTAGCAACATTAATTAGCAAGATCACATAGTCTGGTACATAATTTCCATTCTGGAGTGGGGTAATTTAATGAAGCAAGTTTCTGGCAGGTTAACAGTAGGGTGGCAGGGATAGAGTCTACAGAATCAATAGGTTTAATGACAATATTGTTTCATATCCTGGGGAGTTTAGGTCTGGTCCTGTATTCTGTTTGTGTTTACAAATAAAATATAATTACAGCTCATTTTAATTAGATTGAGTCAACCAAGTGCAATCTTCTTAACTTTTTAATCCTTTGTCCAATCATTGCTTAATGACATTTTTTTCAAACCATTTTTGATTTAACCATCATATTTTTGTTTTTTAAATTTGCCTTGCAATTTGCTTTCTGGTTTGTAAATGAAATGCTCTCCAATATGCTGCTTTTTATAGATTTTTATCTATTGAGAAAACAGATAATTCTGACTTAAGATACCCATACATATAAATGTCTGATATGAATCTTTACATTTTAATTTCAATATTCAAATTTAATATAGATTTCGTCTCACTTCTTTAAAATTGTATAAACATTTTTATTCATTTATTTTTTTGCTACCAATTGTCCACAAATTGATGAAAAAAAAATTATGTTATCATTCTTTTAAAGTTCATGAATTTTGATGAATTTTTCATAGAACAGTTTTATTTTTAAATTGAACATCTAAATTGCCTTTAAATGTTCTCCTTTAACCTCAAAATCTAAAAAAAAATGAGTAGCCACTAAATAATAATCAATACACAGTATAGTATGTCCATTTGTTTGACTAATTATAAGTGTGTGGTAAACCATTATGAAATTTTATATTTCCTTGTTCAGTTTATAAAACCACCAAAAGTTATGATACCCAGTGAAATTAAACCTGATTAAAAATCATTCAGAATTAAGTTTGCATAGATCAACATGTTCAAAAAATTGTTTTCAAAAAGAAATAAGTATTTGAATAGTTAAATTTGTTTAGTGGTTTCATTTTAAATCAACAGGGAAGATAGCAAATTTGATGCAAATTGTGAACACGTTTTTGACATATTTTATCAAGTGCAGACATAGAAATTTCATTGTGGTCATTTACTGTCTGTCTGTGCATCTATTTCACTTGACCAATTACAAAAAATAAAATTTCAAAATGGTCCACTACCCTAATGTGACATGTGTTAAATACACCACAAAGAATTGTTTTATTTAATAAAATAGTATTGAATTTAACAATGAGTGAATGTTGAGAAAATCGGCACAAGTAAAAAAGGACATGGAGGTTTTTATTTTCATTTTGTTCTCATTGCCCTAGACTCAGGTCAATTATTTATGAATGTCTTCTTTGATGAATAAAAATTTGATTATAAGTGCCTAATTCACCAGAAATTAACTACAGTAACTTCATTAGAAGTAAATTAAATGTCTATTACGATTGGTCAGGGGATTGAAATGTTGTTTTCACCTCACCCCAGGGTGTCTAAATACAACATAAAAAGATTGTAGTAGTCACCTCAATAGCTTTCAAACCTGTGAAATCTATTGTTCCCTAAACACTTAAGATTATAATCAAAAAATTTTAATGGAATTTCCTGCAGATATAGGTGGCTAACTTAAAAGGTAAAAAGTTTTAATAAATGAAATAAGATACAAATCTCGTTCTCATACCCCTTCTGACAAAAGTAACTGTTCTTCTAGGGGAGATAATCTTGTTCGACCACCTTTAATATATCAAGATAAAATCTTATCTTCTAAGATGAAAGAATAGAGCAGTACATTAAACAAATCAATTATTTTTTTAATTATAAGATTAGTTCAAGTGAAAAATGAGAAATCTAAACATTTCAGGTTTAAAATGCAATTAATTATATAATTTGTAAAATTTATAAAACCATTATTGATGGGGCCTTATGTTGTTTCGCACCATTTGAGATATTGATCAGAATTATCACACTAGTTTTAATGTTCCCTATTAGGGAACTATTAAAGTAAATGAAGACATTATTATTATTGTGCAGATGTGTTAAAATTGTCACTTTCTTCTCTGGTGAATGCAGGTATGATTTTTTATCTCTAAAAATTTAAGTATATATATCAAAATGATATTTGTTCATAAAACGGGCTGACCTTTTAACAATTTTAATTAAGTTTTAAAAACAAGTTTGTAATTCATTGTATAGGCTAATTGTAATTTATATAAATGGTTTAGACAAATTAATTACTAACCAAATGAATAAATTATCACTTAAAAGTTTTAGATGAACAATTAATATAGATGATGGTCTAAATGAAGGTATATATATAAAAGAGAATAACAGGCAAAAAAATAAATAGAGATCTAAAAAGATGGGCAAAAAAATTTATATAGAAAGATGTGCAAGAGAATAAGGAAAAGATAATAATGGGCAAAAAAAAGGTTTGTGAAAGATTTGCAAAAAATCAATAAAGAATAACCAAATTCTAAAAAAATGAAAAAAAAATATAGAATAATGGGTAAATAAAACTCATAAAAATCTTCTTAGATACTTAAAATGTCCTATTGAAATATATATATGTTATAAAAAATGTATTTTTAAGGCTGAGTTTACTAAGAGAAACCATTATGGCATAAGTCGAAAAACTTGATTTTATGTTGAAAGTTCTTTCAATTTTTGGCCGTATGAAGTTCCATACATTCTTACAGCTTTATAAATTTATAGTTAGAAAAATCACCGCTAATCTGTTGATGGTCAGCGTGAACTCGACATTCTCATCCTTTGATTATTTTTGATGGGCTTTGCTATAATAGTTACTGTTAAATATAATACAAAATTTTACAACCTAAATTGCCTTTTATAGAAGAAAAGGAGAAAGTTTTCTATTATAACAAGATCCTAAAAATAACATTTTATGTCCATTTTGTTCCGGTCTCGTATTGTAACTGTAACAGATGCTAATGTGCGTCCTGGCGCTTGACCATTGGTCAGAACAATACCTGATCATTCTGTATTCAACACTTGGGGTATTTCAAATGGATTTTGTAATCGCTATGATTGGATTACCTGAAATCTCTTAATGGAGGTTTGGAAACTTGGAAAATCATTCAATGGATAAACAAAAGTGTATTGAAGGCATAATTACAGTAAGATTGGGTGATAATTGGTTAATGGGTGTTTTATAAGGTATTATTACATCTTTATCCTTAACTAGTAAAAAACATTTGTTTCCCCCCTGTTTCTAACAGAATAAACTGTCAGTTATATTTAGCATGTAATCTTTTTTTGTAAAGAACTTTTCAATGGCATTTAGTTGATCATTAAATATAAGTTTCCTGCTTTATATGGATTTTCTTGCTGTTTTGAAGACCCATTGGTGGCCTTCTGCTGTTTTCTCCTCTTTGGTCGGGTTGATTGTCTATTGGACACATTCCCCATTTCCATTTTCAATTTTAATTTTTAACATATTCCAATGGATGTCCTTTGGAAGAACAAATATAAGCAATATATATACATTCTAACATATTCCAATGCGTAGTTTTAACCTGTAAAATAATTAGTTGTTGTCTTTTTGTATTTAATTTATGCAAATTACTTAATTAAATTACGGTGACAGTCTGCATAAAATTATATTTTTTATTCATAGAAAAATGATTTAACTTCACATCAAAGTATCACGCAGCTGTCAGTAAACTTTTACCTAACCCTAGCGCGCATATACGTAAAAAACACAACTAAAATTTTTTTATGGCGCTGTTTTTATTAATTAGTATGTAAATGATGACAAGGCTTCATGAAAAATCAGTCTTTAAATTTGTCAAGCTGATGTAGAATGACCATTAATCTCGTTGTAAAAAACATGACATGTATTTTAATATCACTCCTAACATGGTGTCACATGGTTGAAGTGTGTCCTGTTGATGATGTTTAGCGAGATCAAAATACAATATGTTATGCATCTGGAGTTGTGGACATCTTGTTTTAGGTGGTTTGACACTAGATCTTGTTTTAAGGGGGTTTGACATGTGATTTTGTTGTAATTATTGCACATTTATGTAAATTGACAAATGTTGACATGGGAGATGATGATAATGGCAGGGTAGATTCAAAATGTCAGATTTTAGCCTTGACAATGGCCTATTTATTACATTTTTGATAGAAGTATTGGTGAAAGGCATATCTTGTAGTCTGTGCTTTATCATTTGAAAAGTCAAGTTTTGACTTTAAGGGGGCTCGCGGGTCTAAATCAATTTTTTTATTTAATATAGGAGTTCTCTATATTTTTCTATAAATGAACTTTATCTTATACTTAATAGAAAAATGAAATAAAAAAATGGGGTCACCGTTCATTTACGCTCACAATCTGCCCTCGAAAGAAGCATACATGTTTGTTAATGCCCTTTTTTTTCTGTTGAACTAATAGGAGAAAAAGCGGTAATATCGAAATAAAAAAAGGAACTAAATTACAGAAATCGCTTAAATTTTACAATTATTTAGTTTATGTACAGCTTATTCAAAAATAACAATAAAAAATATAGGTCACCGATGAGTTAAAAAAAATATTTTAATTTAAATGCCACAAAATGGCATTTTTGCACCAAAGGGAGATAATTTGGAGCTTTTTCTATGATATCCACATTTTAAAAGTCACCTGGGGCCAACAGGAATTGATTTTTTGGAATGATTTTTGTACCATATGATAAAGTAACAACTACTTAAGGTAATAAATAAAATTTGTAATGAAAAATTAATGTTTAATTTTTTTCTGAAAATCTTATACCCGCGAGCCTCCTTAAATTTAGGACCAAATAGTACCTAATACATCAGATGATAATACAGAAGAACATATCATCTCGATTGATGTGTGTATGTCTGGAAATTTGTTTTTCAAATGATACATAAAAATATCTTGCTCAGTTCTTATTAAACTTTTAAAGTAAATTTTTTTTTAAATAATATTAAAATTCATTTTGCATAGGCAGCTTCAAATCATTGAGTTTCAACTAAATTATTAAAAAAAAAAGAAACTTTTTAGGACAACACTGTATTAAAACATTCAAGTGGCCAGTATATAATGTATATAAACAAAAACAAAAAGATAAATTATTTTTTTAAGATGACAGATTATAAGCTAAGGTTGACTTGTGACAGAGTACAAGAGACATAAAACATCCTGTGTTCATCCACTGTTCCGACTGTGATCGTAGTACCTTGTCGGCCAGATATATATTTTGTCATGTTTATAGTTTTATGGAGAAACCTTTGTCGCTATCTTAGGTGATACAGATGATATATCATTGTTCTTATTCAGTCTTGTTGTGGCTCTTTCTTAAATAAATGTCCTAATTTTACATCACTAATGACAGTTGAGAAATAGAGAAAAATTATGGACCTAATACCTGTGTCTGTAATTGAATTAAGGAATTTTGGTAGAATCTCGAGGGTAGAATACTTTATTCTAGAATGGACACCTGAATTTAATTGAAAACTTGAAATCTTTAAAATACCACTTCTCCATCAAGTTAACAAATTGAGAAAAGAAAAAGAAGATAGGAAGTGAAATATGCGTGATATGTAGGCAGCTTGGCCTTGATCGGAGCAGTTTAATAACAAAATAATCTACACAAAACTAGACCAATTGACATTAAACAGAGCTCTTTTCAATGAGGGGGGTAGGAGAAGTCCTGGGCTTCAAAACACGAAATCCTGAGGTCCCGAATTTAAATAAATTTAAATCCCAACATCCCGAAAAAATAATTCCCGGATCCTGAAATCCTGAGATCAAAAACACCTGATCCTGGAGTCCTGATAAAGGTCCTATCCCCATTCTTCAATTGAACGTTTATTTGAAATTTGTATCCACAATTATTGTCTCACTGGAAATCTGTGTTTATGAAAAGCTGACATTTGTAACACTGTCACTGAACTTGTTTTAATACATAAGCCATAAACTGCGTTACAGTAACTTTCCAATATATCAGGAGCCCTCCATGGCTTAGTGGATGAAGTAGTTATTCGACTGTATCATTAGTCTGTATTACTGATTGATTGTTGGTTGCTTAACATCCAGTGGCAAATATTTCATGCATATTCAGGACCGATTACTGAAGTTGTGAGTTAATTTATACCCTACATGTGGCAGGTGCGTTTGTCTCCAATCGTAATTGACTAGGACTGTCAGTTTTCTGGCCACAGGTTTGTTCTACCTGTACATGCTGGCTTCCTCCACCAATAGAAATGACCACCATGATCAGCCAATAGTGCAGAAAGTGGCATTAAACACTATAGCAAATGATCAATCAATCCAAAATATGAGGGAGGAACTTTTTAGTATTTTTCATCATTTTAAAATTACTTTCTTTTGGTTCATTGTTTAAGATAATTATTATTACTTCATTTAATTAAGATGTGGTGTGAGTGCCAATGAGACAACTTGCAATCCAACTCACACTTTGTAAAAGTAAACCATTATAGGTCAAAGTACAGCCTTCAACACATAGCCTTAGCTCACAACAAACAGCAAGCTATAAAGGGCCCCAAAAAAAGACTAGTGCAAAACCAATCCAGACATCTGATCAATGTAAAAAATGAGAAACAAAAAACAAGAAACATTTGTATATTTGTATGATTTGAAGTCAACTTTCTGAGAAAAAAAGTTGATGTTAAAGGTGGGAATCTTCACATCATCATAAATAAGAATTCCCCCTTAGGTTTTTAACTTGTGTTGTCATCAAAGGGTCAAAGTACAATGTTAGAGGTTTAATCAACTGAGAAACAAAATATATTTTACAGCTGGCAAGAAATAAAAAGTTTCTGAATCATTTCTTCAAAAAATTGTTCCTCTTTCAAGTTGAAATCAAACTGAAGCCTAATTACCAAACATTTCACATTTAATTAATCTTTTTTCTCTGAAAAAATTAAGAACATCATGTGTATAATTATCAATAGAATTTTTCTCACATATTTCTGGTTAATTAGTTTTGTTTATAGAAGAGTTTGATGGTTTATTTATATAAGAATTTGATGAAAGATGAATTGAAATAAAACTTTAGCAGTTCACTTTATATCAGTTTGATTTTGGGAACATGTTTGCAAACATAAATTTTCATAATCACCACTGTGTGAAGCTTAAATTTTATCAATTTCACTAACTTTAACTGAAAATGAGTCTCTCTAATATTCCGTATCTAAATTTTCACATATAAAAATTCAGACCTGAATGCTGAAGTTGCGCTTGATTTCATTAGCTGTTTATTCATAAGGTCAAGGACAGTAATACACCTCTCCTATTGAAACTACAAAAACATTTTTGAAAGCTAAAATGCAGGTCTCAATAGGTCCTGGTTAACAGAATAGAGAATGCTAAAGATGATAGATAAATATAGACAAAGCTTAGTAAGACTATAAAGAGAAAAGAATGAATATCCTGAATTATTGGAGAAAAACACAAATGACTGGGGAAGATTCCAATCCTGACCCTCCTACATGTTTCCATACATTTGCCGGGAAACTGTTGAACAATGTTTTATGTTTTGCTACTATGACATCCAACCAATATTTCCCAATCTCTTTAGCTCTAAGTTTTCAACGAAGAAACCATAAAGTGCGTTGATTTTAAGACTTTTATCAAATTTTTTTGGTAATCAACTTTTTAAATCCTCCATGACCCTTCTGATACAGAGATACCAAGTTTAAAGAAATCTGCACTGTTTGTACCCTAATATTATAGTCCCTATCACAATCATCTCAAGCTATTACAATTACATCCCGTGAAAATAACACATTATTTCTACCCTATTTTGTACTCCTGGGTAACATAAAGGCCCATAGATTGGCCAAATCTTGTGAAATGAGTCGTTTGAACACAACCAATTTGATATATCTTCTAATCTGTTTAACACATGGTCTTTTCTTGTTTGAAAAGATACGGTAGTTTGGCGTTTATTGATGTAAATTTTACGGACTTTGACTTTCTATAGATATCTGTTAATGTAACTAAACTATCAAAAACATAATCGAAAACACTAAAATAGATAAGATTCAAATCACCCACCGATCTCCTGGTACTTGAAAATTCGTTGCACTATAGTGTTTTAATAAAAGGGTTATCAAATTTCAAATTTTTAAAGCATCGATTTAAACACGGTTGATATTGTAAATACTCATAAATGTTTCTTTTATGTTTAATTTCACTGTTTAAGTGTGGAATTGTTATAATGGCTAACAGAGAATTACTGTATTGTTTGTGGCAAGCGTTGACCCAATAATCCAAGGTCTAATCTGATAAAACTTCTGACACTTTGGGAAGCTTGAGTAGTCATCTAAAGGACAGAAAAAAACTTAGATATTTTTGAAAGATCTAATTTTAAATTTGAGAATATAGAATTTGAAAAGATGAAAAGAGTGGCATGAGTGGGATAGGATATTTTAGAACAAATATTTGG